>CM067760.1:22365000-23615000 GCA_034642375.1 Vigna nakashimae | reverse complement strand
AAGTTGACGAAGTGAAAGAAGTTGACGAAGTAAAGGAAGAGGAGGAAGTGGAGGAAGTGGAGGAAGTGGAAGAAGGTGGTGAAGTGGACGAAGTGGCCGAAGTGGCCGAAGTCGAGGAAGTGAAGGAAGTGGACTAAGTGGACGAATTGGACGAAGTGGAGGACGTGGGGGAAGTGGGGGAAGTGGAGGAAGTGGAGGGAGGAAGTGGCCTAAGTGGACGAAATTGATGAAGTTGACGAAGTGGAGGAAATGGAGGAAGTGGAGGAAGTGGAGGAAGTGGACGAAGTGGAGGAAGTGGAGGAAGTGGACGAAGTGAACGATGTGGACGATGTGGACAAAGTTGACAAAGTTGGCAAAGTGGACGAATGGAGGAAGTTCACGAAGTTGACGAAGTTGACGAAGTCGACGAAGTCGACGAAGTGGAGAAACTGGAGGAAGTGGAGAAAATGGAGAAAGTGTTGGAAGTGGACGAAGTGGACGAAGCTGATGAAGTGGACGAAGTGGACGAAGTTGACGAAGTGGACGAAGTGGAAGAAGTTGACGAAGTTGATGAAGTTGACGAAGTTGACATAGTTGACGAAGTAGACGAAGTTGAAGAAGTGGACGAAGTGGAGGAAGCGGAGGAAGTGGACTAAGTGGACGAAGTGGACGAGTTGGAGGAAAGGGAGGAAGTGGAGAAGTGGAGGAAGTTGACTAAGTGGACGAACTTGACGAAGTGGAGGAAGTGGAGGTAGTGGACGACGTGGACGAAGCGGACGAAGTTGACGAAGTGGAGGAAGTTGACAAGGTTGACGAAGTGGACGAAGTTGACGAATTGGAGGAAGCGGAGGAAGTGGACTAAGTGGAGGAAGTTGACGAAGTTAACGAAGTGGAGGAATTGGATGAAGTGGAGGAAGTGGACGAAGTGGAGGAAGTGGAGCAAGTGGAGCAAGTGGACGAAGTGGAGGAAGGGGACGAAGTGGATGAAGTTGTCGAAGTTGACGAAGTGGAGGAAGTGGAAGAAGTTGACAAAGTGGACGAAGCTGACGAAGTGGACGAAGTGGGGGAAGTGGAGTAAGTGGACGAAGTTCGTGAAGTGGACGAAGTATACGAAGTGGAGTAAGTCGACGAAGTGTAGAAAGTGGTGGAAGTGGAGGAAGTGGATGAAGTGGAGGAAGTGGAGGAAGGTGAGGAAGTGGACTATGTGGACGAATTGGACAAAGTGGAGGACATGGAGGAAGTGGAGGATGTGGAGGAACTGGAGGAACTGGAGGAACTGGACTAAGGGGACGAAGTTGACGAAGTGGAGGAAGTGGAGAAAGTCCTCGAAGTGGAGGAAGTGGACAAAGTAGACGAAGTTGACGAAGTGGACGAAGTGGATGAAGTAGACGAAATGGACGAAGAGGACAAAGTGGACCAAGTCGACGAAGTGGGCGAAGTGTACGAAGTTGACGAAGTGGACGAAGTGGACGTAGTGCAGGAAGCGGAGGAAGTGGACTGAGTGGACGAAGATGACAAAGTTGACAAAGTTGACGAAGTTGACGAAGTGAACGATGTGGAGGAAGTGGAGGAAGTGGACGAAGTTGACGAAGCTGGCGAAGGGGACGAAGTGGAAGAAGTTGACGAAGTGAAGGAAGTGGAGGAAGTGGAGGAAGTGGAGGAAGTGGAGGAAGCTGGTGAAGTGGACGAAGTGGCCGAAGTGGCCGAAGTGGCCGAAGTTGAGGAAGTGAAGGAAGTGGACTAAGTGGTAGAATTCGACGAAGTAGAGGACGTGGGGGAAGTGGAGGAAGTGGAGGAAGTGGCCTAAGTGGACGAAGTTGACGACGTTGACGAAGTGGAGGAAGTGGAGAAGTGGAGGAAGTGGACGAAGTTGACGAAGTGGACGAAGTTGACGAAGTGGACGAAGTGGAGGAAGTGGAGGAAGTGGAGGAAGTGGAGTAAGTGGACGAAGTGCAGGAAGCGGAGGAAGTGCACTAGGTGGACGAAGTTAAGGAAGTGGACGAGGTGGAGGAAGGGGGGGAAGTGGACGAAGTGCAGGAAGTTGAGGAAGTGGAGGAAGTGGACTAAGTGGACGAAGTTGACGAAGTAGAGGAAGTGGAGGAAGTGGAGGAAGTGGACGATGAGGACGAAGTGAACGAAGTGCACAAAGTAGAGGAAGTGGAGGAAGTGGAGGAAGTGAACGAAGAGGACGAAGTGGACGAAGTTAAAGAAGTGGACGAAGTGGAAGAAGTTGACGAAATGAATGAAGTTGACGAAGTGAAGGAAGTGGAGGAAGTGGAGGAAGTTGGTGAAGTGGACGAAGTTGACGAAGTGGCCGAAGTGGAGGAAGTGGAGGTAGTGAAGAAGGTGGACTAGGTGGACGAACTGGACGAAATGGAGGATGTGGGGGAAGTGGAGGAAGTGGAGCAAGTCGCCTAAGTGGACGAAGTTGACGAAGTGGAGGGAGTGGAGAAGTGGAGGAAGTGGAGGAAGTGGACGAAGTGGACGAAGTGAACGAAGTGAACGAAGTGAACGAAGTGAACGAAGTGGACGAAGTTGACGAAGTGGATGAATGGAGAAAGTTCACGAAGTTGATGAAGTTGACGAAGTGGACGAAGTGGAGACAGTGGAGGATATGGAGGAGGTGGAGGAAGTGGAGGAAGTGGAGGAAGTGGACTAAGTGGACGAAGTTGACGAAGTGGACGAGGTGGAGGAAGGGGAGGAAGTAGACGAAGTGGAGGAAGTGGAGGAAGTGGACTAAGTGATCGAAGTTGACGAAGTAGATGAAGTGGAGGAAGTGGAGGAAGTGGAGGAAGTGGTCGAAGAGGACGAAGTGAAGGAAGTGGACGAAGTAGAGGAAGTGGAGGAAGTGGAGGAAGTGAAGGAAGTGGAGGAAATGGAGGAAGTGGACGAAGTGGGCGAAGTTGACGAAGTGGACGAAGTGGACGTAGTGCAGAAAGCGGAGGAAGTGGACTAAGTGGACGAAGATGACAAAGTTGACAAAGTTGACGAAGGAACGATGTGGAGGAAGTGGAGGAAGTGGACGAAGTTGACGAACCTGACGAAGTGGACGAAGTGGAAGAAGTTGACGAAGTGAAGGAAGTGGAGGAAGTGGAGGAAGTGGAGGAAGCTGGTGAAGTGGACGAAGTGGCCGAAGTGGCCGAAGTTGAGGAAGTGAAGGAAGTGGACTAAGTGGTAGAATTCGACGAAGAAGAGGACGTGGGGGAAGTGGAGGAAGTGGCCTAAGTGGACGAAGTTGACGACGTTGATGAAGTAGAGGAAGTGGAGAAGTGGAGGAAGTGGACGAAGTTGACGAAGTGGACGAAGTTGATGAAGTGGACGAAGTTGACGAAGTGGAGGAAGTGGAGGAAGTGGAGGAAGTGGAGGAAGTGGAGTAAGTGGACGAAGTGCAGGAAGCGGAGGAAGTGCACTAGGTGGACGAAGTTGACGAAGTGGACGAGGTGGAGGAAGGGGGGGAAGTGGACGAAGTGGAGGAAGTTGAGGAAGTGGAGGAAGTGGACTAAGTGGACGAAGTTGACGAAGTTGACGAAGTAGAGGAAGTGGAGGAAGTGGAGGAAGTGGACGAAGAGGACGAAGTGAACGAAGTGCACAAAGTAGATGAAGTGGAGGAAGTAGAGGAAGTGAACGAAGAGGACGAAGTGGACGAAGTTAAAGAAGTGGACGAAGTTGACGAAGTGGAAGAAGTTGACGAAATGAATGAAGTTGACGAAGTGAAGGAAATGGAGGAAGTGGAGGAAGTTGGTGAAGTGGACGAAGTGAACGAAGTGGCCGAAGTGGAGGAAGTGGAGGTAGTGAAGAAAGTGGACTAGGTGGACGAATTGGACGAAATGGAGGATGGGGGGGAAGTGGAGCAAGTGGAGCAAGTCGCCTAAGTGGACGAAGTTGACGAAGTGGAGGGAGTGGAGAAGTGGAGGAAGTGGAGGAAGTGGAGGAAGTGGAGGAAGTGGAGGAAGTGGACGAAGTGGACGAAGTTGACGAAGTGGACGAATGGAGGAAGTTCACGAAGTTGATGAAGTTGACGAAGTTGACGAAGTGGACGAAGTGGAGACAGTGGAGGATGTGGAGGAAGTGGAGGAAGTGGAGGAAGTGGACTAAGTGGACGAAGTTGACGACGAGGTGGAGGAAGGGGAGGAAGTAGACGAAGTGGAGGAAGTGGAGGAAGTGGACTAAGTGATCGAAGTTGACGAAGTTGACGAAGTAGATGAAGTGGAGGAAGTGGAGGAAGTGGAGGAATTGGACGAAGAGGACGAAGTGAACGAAGTGGACGAAGTAGAGGAAGTGGAGGAAGTGGAGGAAGTGAAGGAAGTGGAGGAAATGGAGGAAGTGGACGAAGTGGGCGAAGTTGACGAAGTGGACGAAGTTAACGAAATTGACGACGTTGACGAAGTGGAAGAAGTGGACGAAGTAGAGGAAGTGCAGGAAGCGGAGGAAGTGGACTAAGTGGACGAAGTGGACGAAGTGGATGAAGTGGAGGAAGTGGAGGAAGTGGAGGAAGTGAAAGAAGTGGACGAAGTGGAGGAAGTGGACGAAGAGGAGGAAGTGGACGAAGTGGACGAAATTGATGAAGTGGACGAAGTGGAAGACGTGGACGAAGTTGACGAAGTGGACGAACATTTGGAAGAAGTGGAGGAAGTGTAGGAAGTAGACTAAGTGGACGAAGTTGACGAAGTGGAGGAAGTGGAGGAAGTGGTGGAAGTAGACGAAGTGGACGAAGTGGAAGAAGTGGAGCAAGTCGACGAAGATAACGAAGGTGACGAAGTTGACGAAGTGGACGAAGTTGACGAGGTTGACGAAGTGCACGAAGTTGACGAAGTGTAAGAACAAAGTGGACGAAGTTGATGAAGTGAAGGAAGCGGAGGAAGTGGACTAAGTGGAGAAAGTTGGCGAAGTTAACGAAGTGGACGAAGTGGAGTAATTGGACGAAGTGGCCTAAGTGGACGAAGTTGACGAAGTGGAGGAAGTAGACGAAGTGGAAGAAGTTGACGCAGTTGACGAAGATGACGAAGTTGACGAAGTTGACGAAGTGGACGAATAGGACGAAGAGAACGAAGAAGACGAAGTGGACGAAGTTGACGAAATGGACGAAGTTGACGAAATGGATGAACGAAGTGGACGAAGTTGACAAAGTTGATGAAGTGGAGGAAATGGACTAAGTGGATGAAGTGGACGAAGTTGACGAAGTTGACGATGTGGAGGAAGTGGAGGAAGTGTAGGAAGTGGAGGAAATGGACGAAGTTGAAGAAGTGGACGAAGTTGACGAAGTGGACGAAGTTCACGAAGTTGACGAAGTGGACGAAATGGAAGAAATTGACGAAGTGGACGTAGTGGACGAAGTGGACGTAGTGGAGGAAGTGGAGGAAGTGGACGAAGTGGACGAAGAGGACGAAGTGAACGAAGTAGAGGAAGTGGAGGAAGTGGAGGAAGTGGAGGAAGTGAAGGAAGTGCAGGAAATGGAGGAAGAGGACGAAGTGGACGAAGTGAATGAAGTTGACGAAGTTGATGAAGTGGACGAAGTGGACGAAGTGGACGAAGTAGAGGAAGTGGAGGAAGCAGAGGAAGCGGACTAAGTGGACGAAGTGGACGAAGTGGAGGAAGTGGAGGAAGTGGAGGAAGTGGAGGAAGTGAACGAAGAGGAGGAAGTGGACGAAGTGGACGAAATTGATGAAGTGGACGAAGTGGAAGACGTGGACGAAGTGGACGAAGTTTACGAAGTGGACGAACATTTGGAAGAAGTGGAGGAAGTGTAGGAAGTAGACCAAGTGGACGAAGTTGACGAAGTGGAGGAAGTGGTGGAAGTAGACGAAGTGGAAGAAGTGGAGGAAGTCGACGAAGATAACGAAGTTGACGAAGTTGACGAAGTGGACGAAGTTGACGAGGTTGACGAAGTGCACGAAGTTGACGAAGTGCACGAACAAAGTGGACGAAGTTGATGAAGTGAAGGAAGCGGAGGAAGTGGACTAAGAGGAGAAAGTTGGCGAAGTTAACGAAGTGGACGAAGTAGACGAATTGGACAAAGTGCAGGAAGTGGCCTAAGCGGACGAAGTTGACGAAGTGGAGGAAGTGGACGAAGTGGAAGAAGTTGACGCAGTTGACGAAGATGACGAAGTTGACCTAGTGGATGAATAGGACGAAGAGAACGAAGAAGACGAAGTTGACGAAGTTGACGAAATGGACGAACGAAGTGGACGAAGTTGACGATGTGGAGGAAGTGGAGGAAATGTAGGAAGTGGAGGAAGTGGACGAAGTTGAAGAAGTGGACGAAGTTCACGAAGTGGACGAAGTTCACGAAGTGGACGAAGTTCACGAAGTGGACGAAGTTCACGAAGTGGACGAAGTTCACGAAGTGGACGAAGTGGATGAAATTGACGAAGTGGACGTAGTGGACATAGTGGAGGAAGTGGACGAAGTGGACGAAGGGGAAAAAGTGGATGAAGGAGAAGAAGAAGAAGAAGAAGAAGAAGAAGAAGAAGAAGAAGAAGAAGATGATGAAGAAGAAGAAGACGAGGAAGAATAAGAAGAAAATGAAGAAGAAGAAGAAGAAGAAGACGAAGAAGAAGAAGAAGAAGAAGAAAATGCAAAAGAAGAAGAAGAGGAAGAAGTGGAAGAAGTGCAGCAGGAAGTGGAAGAAGTGGAGGAAGTGGAGTAAGTGGACGAATTGGCCGAAGTTGACGAAGATGACGAAGTTGACGAAGTGGACGAAGTGGACGAGGTGGACAAAGTAGACCATGTGGACGACGTGGACGAAGAGGACGAAGTGGATGAAGTTGACGAAGTGGACGGAGTTTACGAAGTGGACGAAGTGGACGAAGTGGACGAAGTGGACGAAGTGGACGACGTGGACGAAGTGGACGAACTGCACGAAGTGGACGAAGTTGACGAAGTGGACGAAGTGGAAGAAGTTGACGAAGTGGACGAAGTTGACGAAGTGGACGAAGTGGACGAAGCGGACGAAGTGGACGAAGTGGAGGAAGTGGAGGAAGTGGAGGAAGTTAATGAACTGGAAAAAGTGGCCGAAGTGGAGGAAGTGGACGAAGTAGACGAAGTTGGCGAAGATGACGAAGTGGACGAAATGGACGAAGTGGACAGAGTGGACGAAGTGGACGAAGAGGACGAAGTGGAAGAAGTTGACGAACTTGACGAAGTGGACGAACTTGACGAAGTGGAGGAAGCGGAGGAAGTGGGCTAAGTGGACGAAGTTCTCGAAGTAGACGAAGTTGACGAAGTGGAGGAAGTGGATGAAGTTGACGAAGTTGACGAAGTGGAAGAAGTTGAGGAGGTGGAGGAAGTGGAGGAAGTGGAGGAAGTGGAGGAAGTTGGTGAAGTGGACGAAGTGGACGAAGTGAAGGAAATGGAATAAGTGGACGAATAGGACGAAGAGAACGAAGAAGACGAAGTGGACGAAGTTGACGAAATGGACGAAGTTGACGAAATGGACGAACGAAGTGGACGAAGTTGACAAAGTTGATGAAGTGGAGGAAATGGACTAAGTGGATGAAGTGGACGAAGTTGACGAAGTTGACGATGTGGAGGAAGTGGAGGAAGTGTAGGAAGTGGAGGAAATGGACGAAGTTGAAGAAGTGGACGAAGTTGACGAAGTGGATGAAGTTCACGAAGTTGACGAAGTGGACGAAGTGGAAGAAATTGACGAAGTGGACGTAGTGGACGAAGTGGACGTAGTGGAGGAAGTGGAGGAAGTGGACGAAGTGAACGAAGTGGACGAAGTAGAGGAAGTGGAGGAAGTGGAGGAAGTGAAGGAAGTGCAGGAAATGGAGGAAGTGGACGAAGTGGACGAAGTGGACGAAGTAGAGAAAGTGGAGGAAGCGGAGGAAGTGGACTAAGTGGACGAAGTGGATGAAGTGGAGGAAGTGGAGGAAGTGGACGAAGAGGAGGAAGTGGACGAAGTGGACGAAATTGATGAAGTGGACGAAGTGGAAGACGTGGACGAAGTGGACGAACATTTGGAAGAAGTGGAGGAAGTGTAGGAAGTAGACTAAGTGGACGAAGTTGACGAAGTGGAGGAAGTGGAGGAAGTGGTGGAAGTAGACGAAGTGGACGAAGTGGAAGAAGTGGAGGAAGTCGACGAAGATAACGAAGTGGACGAAGTTGACGAAGTGGACGAAGTTGACGAGGTTGACGAAGTGCACGAAGTTGACAAAGTGCACGAACAAAGTGGACGAAGTTGATGAAGTGGAGGAAGCGGAGGAAGTGGACTAAGAGGAGAAAGTTGGCGAAGTTAACGAAGTGGACGAAGTAGACGAATTGGACAAAGTGCAGGAAGTGGCCTAAGCGGACGAAGTTGACGAAGTGGAGGAAGTGGACGAAGTGGAAGAAGTTGACGCAGTTAACGAAGATGACGAACGAAGTGGACGATGTTGACGATGTGGAGGAAGTGGAGGAAATGTAGGAAGTGGAGGAAGTGGACGAAGTTGAAGAAGTGGACAAAGTTGACGAAGTGGACGAAGTTCACGAAGTGGACGAAGTGGATGAAATTGACGAAGTGGACGAAGTGGACGAAGGGGAAAAAGTGGATGAAGGAGAAGAAGAAGAAGAAGAAGAAGAAGAAGAAGAAGAAGAAGAAGAAGAAGAAGAAGAAGAAGAAGATGATGATGATGATGAAGAAGAAGAAGAAGAAGACGAGGAAGAATAAGAAGAAAATGAAGAAGAAGAAGAAGAAGAAGAAGACGAAGAAGAAGAAGAAGAAGAAGAAAATGAAGAAGAAGAAGAAGAGGAAGAAGTGGAAGAAGTGCAGAAAGTGGAAGAAGTGGAGTAAGTGGACGAATTGGCCGAAGTTGACGAAGATGACGAAGTTGACGAAGTGGACGAAGTGGACGAGGTGGACAAAGTAGACCATGTGGACGACGTGGACGAAGAGGACGAAGTGGATGAAGTTGACGAAGTGGACGAAGTTTACGAAGTGGACGAAGTGGACGACGTGGACGAAGTGGACGAACTGCACGAAGTGGACGAAGTTGACGAAGTGGACGAAGTGGAAGAAGTTGACGAAGTGGACGAAGTTGACGAAGTTGACGAAGTGGACGAAGCGGACGAAGTGGAGGAAGTGGAGGAAGTGGAGGAAGTGGAGGAAGTTAATGAACTGGAAGAAGTGGCCGAAGTGGAGGAAGTGGACGAAGTAGACGAAGTTGACGAAGATGACGAAGTGGACGAAATGGACGAAGTGGACGAAGCGGACAGAGTGGACGAAGTGGACGAAGAGGACGAAGTGGAAGAAGTTGACGTAGTTGACGAAGTGGAGGAAGCGGAGGAAGTGGGCTAAGTGGACGAAGTTCTCGAAGTTGACGAAGTTGACGAAGTGGACGAAGTGGAGGAAGTGGAGGAAGTGGATGAAGTTGACGAAGGGGAAGAAGTTGAGGAGGTGGAGGAAGTGGAGGAAGTGGAGGAAGTGGAGGAAGTGGAGGAAGTTGGTGAAGTGGACAAAGTGAAGGAAATGGACTAAGTGGACAAATTGGACAAATTGGAGGACGTGGGGGAAGTATAGGAAGTGGAGGAAGTGGCCTAAGTGGTCGAAGTTGACGAATTGGAGGAAGTGGACAAAGTTGACGAAGTGGACGAAGCTGACGAAGTTGACGAAGTGGACGAAGTGGACGAAGTGGACGAAGAGGAAAAAGTGATGAAGGAGAAGAAGAAGAAGAACAAGAAGAAGAAGAAGAAGAAGAAGAAGAAGAAGAAGAAAAAGAAGAAGAAGAAAATGAAGAAGAAGAAGAAGAAGAGGAAGAAGTGGAAGAAATGCAAGAAGGGGAGGAAGTTGAGGAAGTGGACTAAGAGGACGAATTGGACGAAGTAGAGCAAGTGGAGGAATTGGACAAAGTGAACGAAGTGGACGAAGTGGAAGAAGTTGACGAAGTTTACGAAATCGACGAAGTTGACGTAGTTGACGAAGTGGACGAAGTTGACGAAGTGGACGAAGTGGAGGAAGCGAAGGAAGTGGACCAAGTAGACGAAGTGGTGGAAGTGGACGAGGTGGAGGAAGGGGAGGAAGTGGACTAAGTGGACCAAGTTGACGAAGTTGACGAAGTGGACGAAGTAGAGGAAGTGGAGGAAGTGGACGAAGTGCAGGAAGTGGACAAAGTGAACGAAGTGGACGAAGTGGACGAAGTGGACGGAGTGGACGAAGTGGACAAAGTTGACGAAGTTGACGAAGTTGACGAAGTGGACGAACTGGACGAACTGGACGAAGAGGACGAAGTTGACGAAATGGACGAAGTTGACGAAGTGGACGAAGTTGACAAAGTTGATGAAGTGGAGGAAGTGGAGGAAGTGGACGAAGTGGAGGAAGTGTAGGAAGTAGACTAAGTGGATGAAGTGGACGAAGTTGACGATGTGGACGAAGTGGAGGAAGTGGAGGAAGTGGAGGAAGTTGAAGAAGTGGAGGAAGTTGACGAAGCGGACAAAGTGGACGACGTTGACGAAGTGGAGGAAGTGGAGGAAGTGGAGGAAGTAGACGAAGGGGAAAAAGTGGATGAAGGAGAAGAAGAAGAAGAAGAAGAAGAAGAAGAAGATGAAGAAAATGAAGAAGAAGAAGAAGAAGAGGAAGAAGTGGAAGAAGTGGAGGAAGTGGAGGAAGTGGAGGAAGTAGACAAAGTGGACGAATTGGACGAAGTGGACGAAGATGACGAAGTGGACGAAGGGGACGAAGTAGACGAGGTGGACGAAGTGGACGTGGTGGACGAAGTAGACCAAGTGGAGGAAGTGGAGGAAGTGGAGGAAGTTGACGAAGTGGACGAAGTGGACGAAGTTGACGAAGAGGACGAAGTGGACCAAGTGGACGAAGTTGAGCAAGTTGACGAAGTGGACAAAGTGGACGAAGCTGAGGAAGTGGAATAGGTGGACGAAGTTAACGAAGTGGAGGAAGTGGAGGAAGTGGAGAAAATGGATTAAGTGGAGGAAGTTGACGAAGTTGACGAAGCGGACGAAGTTGAAGAAGTGGACGATTTGGACGAAGTGGAGGACGTGGAGGAAGTGGAGGAAGAGGAGGAAGAGGAGGAAGTGAAGGAAGTGGACTAAGTGGACGAAGTTGACGAAATGGAGGAAGTGGAGGAAGTCGTGGAAGTCCACGAAGTGGAGGAAGTGGATGAAGATGACAAAGTGAACGAAGACGACGAAGTCTACGAAGTCGACAAAGTGGACGAAGTGGACGAAGTTGACGAAGTGGACGAAGTGGACGAAGTTGACGAAGTAGACGACGTTGACGAAGTGGACGAAGTCGAGGATGTGGACGAAGTTGACGAAGTGAACGAAGTGGAATAAGTGGACGAGGTGGACGAAGTTTACGAAGTGGACGAGGTGGACGAAGTTGACGAGGTGGAAGAAGTTGACGAAGTCGACGAAGTGGAAGAAGCGGAGGAAGTGGACTAAGTGGACGAAATTAACGAAGTGGAGGAAGTGGAGGAAGTGAACGAAGTGGACGAAGCGGACGAAGTTGACAAAGTTGATGAACTGGAGGAAGTTGACGATTTGGACGAAGTAGAGGAAGTATACGAAGTTGACGACGGAGTGGATGAAGTGGACGACTTTGACGAAGTTGACGATGTGGAGTAAGTTGACGAAGTGGACGACGAGGTGGACGAAGTTGACGAAGTGGAGGAAGTGGAGGAAGTGGAGGAAGTTGGTGAAGTGGACGAAGTTGAGGAACTGGCGGAAGTGGAGGACGTCGAATTAGTGGAGGACATGGAGGAAATGGAGGAAGTGGAGGACGTGGACGAAGTGGAGGAAGTGGACGAAGAGGACGAAGTTGACAAATTTGACAAAGTGGAGGAAGTGGAGGAGGTGGAGGAAGTCGACGAAGTCGAGGAAGTGGGGGAAGATGACGAGGTTGACGAAGTGGACGAAGTGGACGAAGTTGACGAAGAGGACGAAGTGGACGAAGAGGACGAACTGGAAAAAGTTGACGAAGTGGACGAAGTTGACGAAGTGGACAAACGAAGCGGACGAAGTTGACGAAGTGGACGAAGTTGACAAAGTCGACAACATTGACAAAGTGGACGAAGGCGACGAAGTGGAGCAAGTGGACGAAGTTGAAGAAGTGGACGAAGTAGACAAAGTGGACGAGGTGGAAGAAATTGACGAAGTGGACAAAGTGAAAGAAGTGGAGAAAGTGGACGAAGTGGAGGAAGTGGAAGAAGTGGACGAACTAGAGGAAATGGAGGAAGTCGAGGAAGTGGACGAAGTTGACGAAATGGACGAAGTTGAAGAAGTGGACGAAGTTGACGAAGGGGACAAAGTGGAGGAAGTGGAAAAAGTTGAGGAAGTGGACTAAGTGGACGAATTTGGTGAAGTTGACGAATTTGACGAAGTGGACATAGTTGGTGAAGTGGAGGAAGTGGACGAAGCGGACAAAGTTGACGAAGTAGAGGAAGTGGAAGAAATTGACGAAGTGCACGAAGCTGATGAAGTGGACAAAGTGGACGAAGTTGACGAAGTAGACGAAGTGGACGAAGTTGACGAAGTGGACGAAGTGGAGGAAGCGGAGGAAGTGGACGAAGTGGACGAAGTTGATGAAGTAGAGGAAGTGGAGGAAGTGGAGGAACTGGACGAAGTGGAGGAAGTGAAGGAAGTGGACGAAGCGGAGGAAGTGGACGAAGTGGACGAATTTGACGAAGTGGACGAAGTGGAAGAAGTTGACGAAGTGGAGGAAGTGGACGAAGTTGACGAAGTGGAGGAAGAGGACGAAGTGGACAAAGTCGATGAAGTTGACAAAGTTGACGAAGTTGACGAAGTGGACGAAGTGGAGGAAGTGGACGAAGTTCACGAAGTGACGAAGTTGACGAAGAGGAGGAAGTGGATGAAGTGGATGAAGTGGACGAAGTTGACGAAGTAGACAAAGTTAACGAAGTTGACAAGGTGTACGAAGTGGAAGAAGTTGAAGAAGTGGAGGAATATGACGAAGTTGACGAACTGGAGGAAATGGAGGAAGTGAAGCAAGTGGACGAAGTTGGTGAAGTGGCCGAAGTGGATGAAGTGGAGGAAGTAGAGAAAGTGGACTCAGTGGACGAATTGGACGAAGTGGAGGACGTGGAGGAAGTGGAGGAAGTGGAGGAAGTTTAGGAAGTGGACTAAGTGGACGAAGTTGATGAAGTGGAGGAAGTGGAAAAAGTGGAGGAAGTCGACGAAGTGGAGGAAGTTAAAGAAGTAGACGAAGTTGACGGAGATGACGAAGTTTACGAAGTGGATTAAGTGGACGAAGTGGAAGAAGTGGACGAAGAGGACGAAAAGGACGAAGAGGACGAAGTGGACAAAGTTGACGAAGTGGGCGAAGTTGACGAAGTGGACGAAGTTGACAAAGTGGACAAAGTTGACGAAGTGGACGAAGTAGTCGAAGTGGAGGAGGCGGAGGAAGTGGACTAAGTGGACGAAATTGACGAACTGGACGAAGTGGAAGAAGTTCACGAAGTCGAGGAAGTGGACTAAGTTGACGAAGTAGACGAAGGGGACGAAGTGGAAGAAGTTGACGAAGTGGACGAAGTTCACGAAGTGGACGAAGTTGACGAAGTGGACGAAGTTGACGAATTTGATAAAGTGGACTAAGTTGACGAAGTGGACGAAGTTGACGAAGTGGACAAAGTGGATGAAGTGGAGGAAGTGGAGGAAGTGGAGGAAATGGAGAAAGTGGACGAATTGACGAAGTTGGAGGGAGAAAGTGGACGAAGTGGAGGGAGAAATTGGACGAAGAGGAGGAAGCGGACGAAGCGAACGAAGTGGACGAAGTTGACGAAGAAATTGACGAAGTGGACGAAGTTGAAGAACTGGACGAAGTGGACGAAGTTGAAGAACTGGACGAAGTGGTGGAAGTTGACGAAGTGGATGAAGTGGACGAAGTGGACGGAGTGGGGGAAGTGGACGAAGCGGAGGAAGTGGACGAAGTTGACAAAGTTGATAAAGTGGACGAAGTTGGTGAAGTGGACGAAGTGGAGGAAGTGGACGAAATGGTGGAAGTGGACTGATGGACAAATTTGTAAGCACCAAAATATGATGTCACAAACTTGTTTCACAATCGGCAAGTATGACCGAATCGTTCAAGTAATAAACTTGGTAAGACCAAGTATCGTTCTTCCCAAAGGACTCACGGCCTAGTTTAGTTATGTGATTTGTTGATTAGCTAGGACTTACAAACGAAATATTTAGAGTTTAAAATGCAAGACAGAAAATAAACATGTATGCATGAAGTTTGATCAATGGCAAAGACAAAAGATAAACACTTTCAATGAATTATATGAATGAATATGTTGTTGGGGGTCAATTTCATCTCATCCACTCTCATATATTTTAGGAATTTCAACATTCAAATCATCATTGTTAATGCCACTCTCTAATGTACCATTCTAGATAGCTTCTCCCTAATCAAATAGTTCATACAATTCCTAGCATTCCTAATGATTAGTTCATGAGTGCAGGAGCTTAAAGGCAACCAATAGAATATTGTCAGTATAATATTGGGAGAAATTCCCCGGATCTAGACTTCCCCGTACGTGTCCATATCGACAAAACCAATAATCATGCATTAGAATGAGTTAAACAATGCAAGCATTGAGCAAAGAGGAAAAACCCTAACTAATGATGAAAGAAAGCATATGTCTTACTTAGAAGATGTACTCAACAAATCCATATATGAGAGCTTCAAGAGATTACATTGATTCCCCAACAAACATACAAGGTTTAGTTCACCATATTCATGGTGAACCTAGATGAATAACAATGAAAGAATGAAAGAATAAACCCAATAAAGGTGAAGAGGTAGCCTGAGCATCCAAGATCCTCCATCAAAGGGGTGGAAGAGAGAGTGTTTGCCTCGTTTCTGCCAAAGATACTAATCCTAAGGACGTACAACCCCTTATATACTAATTTAGAGTTACAAAAGATTACAAAAGCCCAAGCCCAAAAAGTGCCGCTCAGCGGTATTTACCGCTCAGCGGCCATTTTGCCCCTCAGCGGTTCCAACGTCACCTCTTGAGTGCCGCTCAGCGGTAGTTTGCCGCTGAGCGGTGCCTTTGACTTCTCTTTTTGCACTCTTTCTTGTCTTTTCTAATGTCACTTCTCTCCTACTTCACTCTTTTCACTAAATTCACCTTAAAACCTGCACAAAAACACTCAAATCAAGCATAAACCTGTCCAGCTCTCTTATTTATGAAAATATAGATAAACTGCATGATTTCAAGCTAGTTTTTAAGTCTAACGGTTGCTTTTAATATCAATTTTAAGCATGAAAATAACAGTTTTTCAACTGTTATCACAACCCCAAACTTAGAACTTTGCTTGTCCTCAAGCAAACAAGATGTAACTCAATCTTCAACCAATTCATATGATGGTTCACTCATTCAAAAATTCTCTTTTTCAAGATAAGTAATAACTTCAATTAAACTTATGACCAAGAGTTCAATCAAGATGTGCACATGCTTTAGTGTTCACAAAGTCATTTAAATTCCAACAAATGCTATTTTTCATGAATGATCAATCAATTAAGCATGGATGTTCATGTGCTCATGGAATATTTCCTCACTAGGTAAAGTGTTTCACTCACACTCAAGTGTATAAGAGGTAATCACTCATTCACTCTACTATCACAATGTCACATGAATCAACTTTGCCTTTCATTTTACCACAATCAAAAACATTCACAAGCATGCATCATCACAAGGACTTTTCAATGGCTTATAATGTGCTGGGCTAACAAGAAAATTGGTTTTTCTGGATCACAAAATCCTTGAGTTAAGAGAATCATAATAACACAATCATCTTATTCATTCCCAACTTTCTTTTGCCTTTGCATTTGCATTTGCATTGAGCTTTGCTTCTTTTTCTTTGCTTTTCTTTTTCTTTTCATATTCTTACTTTTTAGCTCTTAGCTCAATGCTTTTCCTTTTTCATGTTTTCCCAACAACCCCAAACTTGAACATTTGTCAATACCACACAAGATCTTCTACTTAACTCAAGGTAAAGATTTTCAATCAAGGGTTTTCAGTGTATGTTCAAGGCTAAGGGTTCAAAGGTTAGAACACAAAGTGTTCTCTTTTAGTAGGCTAACTTTATGAATTTGGCCAATAAAAAGGGTTTCAACAAAAACGGCCTTGATCACATGATGCAAAACAAGCAATTGATTCAATCATAGAAAACCTGGGCAAAATCATTCATGCTTTCAAAGTAATAGCATTCAACAATAACAACTCTGGAGCTCAAAACCTCACATATAAGCTCATTCACATTTGACATACACATCCTGCTTAATTTCACAATCACAATCATGATATCATGCATTTGTTCACAAAGCTTGTGAATCACCTGTATAAGCTTTTTAATGTGCACATCATCTCAACATCAATCAATCAATAAGCATCATCAAGCATTACTTATCAACAATCACAGTTAATAGCAAACCATCATAAGAAACCAGGTGTTCAATAGAGTACATCAAACCCTAATCTAAAAACAAAAACAAATAAGTTCAGAAAACTTAAACCACAAAAGCATAATCATATGATAGCATTCATCAGTAAATGCTATCTCAGCTCCTCATCAGTCTGAGCTGTCCTCTGTATCTTCCTCTTCCTCCTTGGATCTTATAGTCTTGATTCTTTTTGCCCGATGAGGAGGCCATCCCTGCATCAAACATAATTCACAAAACTAAAAGATACATTGTTAAGCATTAGTAAACCACAATGAAGAAATCAGCCCCTTCAATGATGCTCTCTCCCAACCCCAAACTTAGATGGAAAACTAGTGAGCAAGTGAGTGGAAGGGAGATTTTCTAAAGAGGGATGAGGAAAAAAATTGTAGAGAACCTTTGAAAAGGTATGTAGGAGTGTGTGTGCAAAGAAGAGCCTGAAAATAAAAACCAAAATGCAGCTTAGGGTATAAAAATACCCTAATGGGCTCGGATCCCGCTAAGGGGAAACTAAAGCCCATCTGCGAGAGTACCGCTCAGCGGTAATTGCCGCTCAGCGGCACTTTCGTGAAGTGCTCCTCTCCTTCTTTTCTTGACCTACGTGCCTCCTAGCTATACCCGTCACTGGTTCCCTGCAATTTAATGTTAAAAATGCTTATGCAAACCCTAACTAAAATAAACAAACAGAAAACAATCAATCAACTGGGTTGCCTCCCAAGTAGCGCTTGTTTAACGTCACGAGCCTGACCCAAAATCCACCAACACCCATCAGTAGGTGTTTCAAACTTACCAGCACCCATCAGTAGGTGCAAAATCTTCTCACCAACACCCATCAGTAGGTGTTACAAACTTAGTATCCTTCAGTAGATACTTAACCACCTAGCATCCTTCAGTAGATGCAGGATCCAACAAAATAATGTCCAGAATAATGTTCACAGATTAAAAGTTACAAAACCAAAACAAATCAAAAGCTTGTAAATCTACTGGGTTGCCTCCCAGCAAGCGCTCTTTTAACGTCACTAGCTTGACCCAGTAAAGCCCAAGTTCCTTCTTCTTTTTCTTCTTTCTACTGAACTTCTTCAGAAATTTGATCAAACCAGGAACTTGTTGCAGTGTCTCAATCATAGGAACTTTAATCTCCAATTTCTTGAAGATTTCCATAAAGCACTCAAATTCCTTCTTCCTATGATACTTCTTTGGATGGGGACGAGATTTTTCATATGATTCTTTATTTTTTTCTCTCGTCCTCTTTCTCTTTTCTCTCACTTTCTTTTTTTCTTTTCTTTTTCTACTCACCTTCTCAATCTTCACACAAATTTTCTCTTCTTCTTTCTCTTCTCTCTCTTTTCTCTCTTCTTTTTCCAACTCAACTTTTTCAACATTTACACTCACTAGCTCTTGACACTCTTCCCTGGGGTTAACCTCAGGATTAGCCCCACAATTTCTACTTGGCCTTTCTTCCATCTGTTTGATGATCTGCCCCATCTGAATCTCCAAATTTTTGATAGCAGCTTCAGTGCTCTTTTGGGAAGACTCAGTTTTCTGTATGAAATTGTTGAGAATTTCCTCCAGCCTCATGGACCTTTCATTAAGCATAGAAAACTGTTGCCATAAGGTGGGTTGTTGCTGCTGCTTATTAAATTGACCAGCTTGCCCAGTTTGCCCTTGACCAATGCTTGGGTGTGGTTTCCACCCTTGATTGTAGTTCCCTTGACGGTATGGAACTTGATTAGCCATGAAGTTAACATCCTCCACGGCTTCCATAGGAAAAGCACATTGGCCATTGATGTGATCACCACCACATAATTCGCACAACTGGGTTTGTACCTGTGCAGCAGTCTTCAACTCTTTGGGTAGTTGTGCAAGTATCTTTGTGAGATTCTCCAATTGTTGAGTTAGTATATTGTTCTGAGCTAGCAAGGCATCATTGGATTGCATCTGCAGAACTCCTTTTTGTTGCATAGGAGCTCCTCTCTCACTGTGTAGCTCATTATCACTAGTAGCCATGTTTTCAATAATTTCTGTGGCTTCCTCTGGATTCTTCCATTTGATATTGCATCCTGCTGAGGCGTCAAGCATCATCATGGTTTGTGAACCAAGACCTCCAAGGAAGATTAGGACTACTTCTCCTTCGTTAAATCCATGCGTGGGAGTCTTTCTTAATAGGCTTTTGTACCTGTCCCATGCATGCCCCAGTGATTCTTCCATGCCTTGTCTAAATGAAGAGATCTCTTGCTTCCCTTTGTTGATTTTAAAGCTTTGTTGCTGCCATTGTTGTTGTGGTTGGTTCTTAAATTGTCCGGCAGCTTGCCAAAATTGGCTTTGATCCATGCTTGAGTCATGTTCCCACCAGTGGTTGAGATTACTTTGGTAGAATTGAGTGCCTATTAAAGTCTTGTTCGAATTGCATCCTGCAAACATTAGGCACAAAACTGTAGAAAATATTTGTTAGCACAAAAAGATATAAGAGAAGATATATATTCAAAAGATAAAAAGATAAAAGATTCAGAAGATAGAAGATAAAAGATGTAGAAGATAGAAAATAAAATAAAATAAAATCTATTCTAAAAAGATAAAATAAAATCTAACCTAATCTAAAAGATAAAGATAAAATAAAATCTAATAAAATCTAACCTAACAAAATAAAATAAAATCTAATCTAATCTAATCTAAAAAGATAAAATAAAATCTAATCTAAAAATAAAATCAAATCTAATCTATTCAAATCAAATAAAATCTAATCTAATAAAATAAAATAAAATCAAATAAGATACAAACTGTAAAATATAAACAGAAAAAAAAAATAAAATAAAAAATTCGAAATTTAAATTAAAAATAAAAAAAAAATAAGTCAAAGATAATCAATAATCACACAAATTAACCAGTTAAACCACGAGTCCCCGGCAACGGCGCCAAAAACTTAACGACAACCAATATAATATTGTCAGTATAATATTGGGAGAAATTCCCCGGATCTAGACTTCCCCGTACGTGTCCGTATCGACAAAACCAATAATCATGCATTAGAATGAGTTAAACAATGCAAGCATTGAGCAAAGAGGAAAAACCCTAACTAATGATGAAAGAAAGCATATGTCTTACTTAGAAGATGTACTCAACAAATCCATATATGAGAGCTTCAAGAGATTACATTGATTCCCCAACAAACATACAAGGTTTAGTTCACCATATTCATGGTGAACCTAGATGAATAACAATGAAAGAATGAAAGAATAAACCCAATAAAGGTGAAGAGGTAGCCTGAGCATCCAAGATCCTCCTTCAAAGGGGTGGAAGAGAGAGTGTTTGCCTCGTTTCTGCCAAAGATACTAATCCTAAGGACGTACAACCCCTTATATACTAATCTAGAGTTACAAAAGATTACAAAAGCCCAAGCCCAAAAAGTGCCGCTCAGCGGTATTTACCGCTCAGCGGTGATTGCGCGTCTTCTTTCTTCCCCTCAGCGGCCATTTTGCCCCTCTGCGGTTCCAACGTCACCTCTTGAGTGCCGCTCAGCGGTAGTTTGCCACTGAGCGGTGCCTTTGACTTCTCTTTTTGCACTCTTTCTTGTCTTTTCTAATGTCACTTCTCTCCTTCTTCACTCTTTTCACTAAATTCACCTTAAAACCTGCACAAAAACACTCAAATCAAGCATAAATCTGTCCAGCTCTCTTATTTATGAAAATATAGATAAACTGCATGATTTCAAGCTAGTTTTTAAGTCTAACGGTTGCTTTTAATATCAATTTTAAGCATGAAAATAACAGTTTTTCAACTGTTATCATGGACGAAGTTGACTAATTTGACCAAGTGGACGAAGTGGAAGAAATTGACGAAGTGGACGAAGTGGACGAAGCCGATGAAGTTGACGAAGGGGACGAAGTTGAAGAAGTGGACGAAGTGGAGGAAGCGGAGGAAGTTGACTAAGTGGACGATGTTGACGAAGTGGACGAAGTGGACGAAGTGGAAGAAGTGGACGAAGTGGACGAAGTGGATGAAGCAGAGGAAGTGGGAAAAGTTGACGAAGTTGACAAAGTTGACGAAGTGGAAGAAGTTGACGAAGTGGACGAAGTGGACGAAGTTGACAAAGTTGACGAAGTGGAGGAAGTGGAGGAAGTGGAGGAAGTCGACGACGTGGAGGAAGTGGAGGAAGTCGACGAAGTGAAGGAAGTTAAAGAAGTAGAAGAAGTTGACGGAGATGACGAAGAGGACGAAGAGGACAAAGTGAACAAAGTTGACGAAGTTGACGAAGTGGACGAAGTTGACGAAGTTGACGAAGTTGACGAAGTTGACGAAGTGGACAAAGTTGACGAAGTGGACGAAGTTGACGAAGTGGAGGAGGCGGAGGAAGTGGACTAAGTGGACGAAGTTGACGAAGTTGACGAAGTGGACGAAGTGGAAGAAGTTGATGAAGTGGACCAAGTTGACGAAGTGGACGAAGTTGACGAAGTGGACGAAGGGGACGAAGTGGAAGAAGTTGACGAAGTGGACGAAGCTAACGAAGTGCACGAAGTAGAAGAAGTGGTAGAAACGGGCGAAAAGGACGAAGTTGACGAATTTGATGAAGTGGACGAAGTGGACGAAGTTGAAGAAGTGGACGAAGTGGAGGAAGCGGAGGAAGTTGACTAAGTGGACCAAGTTGACGAAGTGGACCAAGTGGAAGAAGTTGACGAAGTGGACGAAGTGGATGAAGTTGACGATGTGGACGAAGTGTTGGAAGTTGACGATGTTGACGATGTGGAGGAAGTGTAGGACGTGGAGGAAGTGGAGGAAGTGGAGGAAGTGAAGGAAGTGGACTAAGTGGATTAAATTGACGAAGTGGAGGAAGTTGAGGAAGTGGAGGATGTGGAGGAAGTGGATTAAGTGGACGAAGTGGACGAAGTTGACGAAGATGACGAAGTTGACGAAGTGGACGAAGTGGACGAAGTGGACGAAGTGGACGAAGTGGACGAAGCTAACGAAGTGGACGAAGTAGAAGAAGTGGTAGAAATGGGCGAAAAGGACGAAATTGACGAATTTGATGAAGTGAACGAAGTGAACGAAGTTGACGAAGTGGACGAAGTTGAAGAAGTGGACGAAGTGGAGGAAGCGGAGGAAGTTGACTAAGTGGACGAAGTTGACGAAGTGGACGAAGTGAACGCAGTGGACGAAGTGGAAGAAGTTGACGAAGTGGACGAAGTGGACGAAGTGGACGAAGTTGACGAAGTGGACGAAGTATTGGAAGTTGACGATGTTGACGATGTGGAGGAAGTGGAGGAAGTGGAGGAAGTGGACGAAGTAGACTAAGTGGACGATTTGGATGAAGTGGAGGACGTGGAGGACGTAGAGGAAGTGGAGGAAGTGAAGGAAGTGGACTAAGTGGATTAAATTGACGAAGTGGAGGAAGTGGACGAAGTGGACGAAGTTGACAAAGATGACGAAGTGGACGAAGTGGACGAAGTGGACGATGTGGACGAAGTGGACGAAGAGGATGAAGTGGACGAAGTTGACATGTGGAGGAAGTGGGGGAAGTGGAGGAAGTTGACGAATTTGAAGAAGTGGACGAAGTGGACTAAGTGGACGAAGTTAACGAAGTGAACGAAGCGGAAGAAGTTGACAGAGTTGACGAGGTGTACGAAGTGGAAAACGTTGAAGAACTGGACAAAGTTGACGAAGTGGAGGAATATGACGAAGTTGACGAAGTGGAGGAAGTGGAGGAAGTAAGGCAAGTGGACGAAGTTGGTGAAGTGGAGGAAGTGGAGGAAGTTGATGAAGTGGAGGAAGTGGAGAAAGTGGAGGAAGTCGACGAAGTGGAGGAAGTTCAAGAAGTAGACGAAGTTGACGGAGATGACGAAGTTGACGAAGTGGATTAAGTGGACGAAGTGGACGAAAAGGACGAACTGGACGAAGAGGACGAAGAGGACGAAGTGGACAAAGTTGACGGCTTTGACAAAGTTGACGAAGTTGACGAAGTAGACGAAGTTGACGAAGTGGACGACGTGGACGAAGTTGACGAAGTGGAGGAAGTGGAGGAAGCGGAGGAAATGGACTATGTGGACGAAGTGGACGAAGTGGTAGAAGTGGACGAAGTCGACGAAGTGGACCAAGTTGACGAAGTGGACGAAGTTGACGAAGTGGAAGAAGTTGACAAATTTGACGAAGTGGACGAAGTTGACGAATTGGACAAAGTGGAGGAAGTGGAGGAAGTGGAGGAAGTAGAGGAGGTGGAGAAAGTGGACTAAGTGGACGAATTGACGAAGTTGGTGAACTGGACGAAGTTGAGGGAGGAAGTAGACGAAGTTTAGGAAGCGGACGACGCGGACGAAGTTGACGAAGTGGACGAAGTGGACGAAGTGGACGAAGTTGACGAAGTGGACGAAGTGTTGGAAGTTGACGAAGTGGACGAAGTGGAGGAAGTGGAGGAAGTGGAGGAAGTTGAGGAAGTTGGCGAAGTGGACGAAATTGACCAAGTGGAAAAACTGGAGGAAGTGGACTAAGTGGACGATTTGGACGCAGTGGAGGACGTGGAGGAAGTGGAGGAAGTGGAGGAAGTGAAGGAAGTGGACTAACTGGACGAAATTGACGAAGTGGAGGAAGTTGAGGAAGTGGGGGAAGTGGACGAAGTGGATGAAGTGGACGAAGTAGACGAAGTTGACGAAGATGACGAAGTTGACGAAGTGGACGAAGTGGACGAAGAGGATGAAGTGGAAGAAGTAGACGAAGTTGACATGTGGAGGAAGTTGGGGAAGTGGAGGAAGTTGACGAATTTGAAGAAGTGGACTAAGTGGACGAAGTTGACGAAGTGGACGAAGCGGAAGAAGTCGACGAAGTGGACGAAGTTGACGAAGTGGACGAAGTTGACGAGGTGTACGAAGTGGAAGAAATTGACGAAGTGGACAAAGTTGACGAAGTTGACGACGTGGAGGAATATGACGAAGTTGACGAAGTTGACGAAGTGGAGGAATGGAGGAAGTGGAGGAAGTGAAGCAAGTGGACGAAGTTGGTGAAGTGGACTAAGTGGACAAATTGGACGAACTGGAGGACGTGGAGGAAGTAGAGGAAATGGAGGAAGTTTAGGAAGTGCAGTAAGTGGACGAAGTTGATGAAGTGGAGGAAGTGGAGGAAGTTCAAGAAGTAGACGAAGTTGACGGAGATGACGAAGCTGACGAGGTGGACGAAGTGGACGAAGAGGACGAAGTGGATGAAGTTGACGAAGTGGACGATGTGGAGGAAGTGGAGGAAGTGGAGGAAGTGGACGAATTTGAAGAAGTGGACTAAGTGGACGAAGTTGACGAAGTGGACTAAGCGGAAGAAGTTGACGAAGTGCACGAAGTTGACGAAGTGGACGAAGATGACGAAGTTGACGAGGTGTACGAAGTGGAAGAAGTTGACGAAGTGGACGAAGTGGAGGAGGTGGAGGAAGTGAAGCAAGTGGACGAAGTTGGTGAAGTGGACGACGTGGATGAAGTGGAGGAAGTAGAGGTAGTGGAGGAAGTGGACTAAATGGATGAATTGGACGAAGTGGAGGACGTGGAGGAAATGGAGGAAGTTTAGGAAGTGGACTAAGTGGACGAAGTTGACGAAGTCGAGGAAGTGGAGGAAGTTGAAGAAGTAGACGAAGTTGACGAAGTGGATTAAGTGGACGAAGTGGACGAAGAGGACGAAGTGGACAAAGTTGATGAAGTTGACAAAGTTGACGAAGTTGACGAAGTGGACGAAGTGGACGAAGTTCACGAAGTGACGAAGTTGACGAAGAGGAGGAAGTGGATGAAGTGGATGAAGTGGACGAAGTTGACGAAGTAGACAAAGTTAACGAAGTTGACAAGGTGTACGAAGTGGAAGAAGTTGAAGAAGTGGAGGAATATGACGAAGTTGACGAACTGGAGGAAATGGAGGAAGTGAAGCAAGTGGACGAAGTTGGTGAAGTGGCCGAAGTGGATGAAGTGGAGGAAGTAGAGAAAGTGGACTCAGTGGACGAATTGGACGAAGTGGAGGACGTGGAGGAAGTGGAGGAAGTTTAGGAAGTGGACTAAGTGGACGAAGTTGATGAAGTGGAGGAAGTGGAAAAAGTGGAGGAAGTCGACGAAGTGGAGGAAGTTAAAGAAGTAGACGAAGTTGACGGAGATGACGAAGTTTACGAAGTGGATTAAGTGGACGAACTGGAAGAAGTGGACGAAGAGGACGAAAAGGACGAAGAGGACGAAGTGGACAAAGTTGACGAAGTGGGCGAAGTTGACGAAGTGGACGAAGTTGACAAAGTGGACAAAGTTGACGAAGTGGACGAAGTTGACGAAGTAGACGAAGTGGAGGAGGCGGAGGAAGTGGACTAAGTGGACGAAGTTGACGAACTGGACGAAGTGGAAGAAGTTCACGAAGTTGACGAAGTGGACCAAGTTGACGAAGTAGACGAAGGGGACGAAGTGGAAGAAGTTGACGAAGTGGACGAAGTTCACGAAGTGGACGAAATTCACGAAGTGGACGAAGTTGACGAAGTGGACGAAGTTGACGAAGTGGACGAAGTGGACGAAGTTGACGAAGTGGACGAAGTTGACGAATTTGATAAAGTGGACTAAGTTGACGAAGTGGACGAAGAGGACAAAGTGGATGAAGTGGAGGAAGTGGAGGAAGTGGAGGAAGTGGAGAAAGTGGACGAATTGACGAAGTTGACGAAGTGGATGAAGTTGGTGAAGTGGACGAAGTGGAGGGAGAAAGTGGACGAAGAGGAGGAAGCGGACGAAGCGAACGAAGTGGACGAAGTTGACGAAGTTCACAAAGTGGAGGAAGTGGAAGAAATTGACGAAGTTGACGACGAAATTGACGAAGTGGACGAAGTTGAAGAAGTGGACGAAGTGGTGGAAGTTGACGAAGTGGATGAAGTGGACGAAGTGGACGAAGTGGAGGGAGTGGGGGAAGTGGACGAAGCGGAGGAAGTGGACGAAGTTTATAAAGTGGACGAAGTTGGTGAAGTGGACGAAGTGGAGGAAGTGGACGAAATGGTGGAAGTGGACGAAGTTGACTAATTTGACCAAGTGGACGAAGTGGAAGAAATTGACGAAGTGGACGAAGTGGACAAAGCCGACGAAGTTGACGAATGGGACGAAGTTGAAGAAGTGGACGAAGTGGAGGAAGCGGAGGAAATTGACTAAGTGGACGATGTTGACGAAGTGGACGAAGTGGACGAAGTGGACGAAGTGGACGAAGTGGACGAAGCGGAGGAAGTGGACAAAGTTGACGAAGTTGACAAAGTTGACGAAGTGGAAGAAGTTGACGAAGTGGACGAAGTGTACGAAGTGGACGAAGTGGACGAAGTTGACAAAGTTGACGAAGTGGAGGATGTGGAGGAAGTGGAGGAAGTCGACGACGTGGAGGAAGTGGAGGAAGTCGACGAAGTGAAGGAAGTTAAAGAAGTAGACGAAGTTGACGGAGATGACGAAGTTTACGAAGTGGACGAAGTGGACGAAGAGGACGAAGAGGACGAAGAGGACAAAGTGGACAAAGTTGACGAAGTTGACGAAGTTGACGAAGTGGACGAAGTGGACGAAGTTGACGAAGTTGACGAAGTGGACGAAGTGGACGAAGTTGACGAAGTGGACAAAGTTGACGAAGTCGACGAAGTTGACGAAGTAGACGAAGTGGAGGAGGCGGAGGAAGTGGACTAAGTGGACGAAGTTGACGAAGTGGACGAAGTGGAAGAAGTTGACGAAGTGGACCAAGTTGACGAAGTGGACGAAGTTGACGAAGTGGACGAAGGGGACGAAGTGGAAGAAGTGGACGAAGTGGACGAAGCTAACGAAGTGGACGAAGTAGAAGAAGTGGTAGAATCGGGCGAAAAGGACGAAGTTGACGAATTTGATGAAGTGGAGGAAGTGGACGAAGTTGAAGAAGTGGACGAAGTGGAGGAAGCGGAGGAAGTTGACTAAGTGGACCAAGTTGACGAAGTGGACGAAGTGGAAGAAGTTGACGAAGTGGACGAAGTGGATGAACTTGACGATGTGGATGAAGTGTTGGAAGTTGACGATGTTGACGATGTGGAGGAAGTGGAGGACGTGGAGGAAGTGGAGGAAGTGGAGGAAGTGAAGGAAGTGGACTAAGTGGATTAAATTGACGAAGTGGAGGAAGTTGAGGAAGTGGAGGATGTGGAGGAAGTGGATGAAGTGGACGAAGTGGACGAAGTTGACGAAGATGACGAAGTGGACGAAGTGGACGAAGTGGACGAAGCTAACGAAGTGGACGAAGTAGAAGAAGTGGTAGAAATGGGCGAAAAGGACGAAGTGGAAGAAGTTGACGAAGTGGACGAAGTTGACGAAGTTGAAGAAGTGGACGATGTTGACGATGTGGAGGAAGTGGAGGAAGTGGAGGAAGTGGACGAAGTAGACTAAGTGGACGATTTAGATGAAGTGGAGGACGTGGAGGACGTGGAGGACGTGGAGGAAGTGGAGGAAGTGAAGGAAGTGGACTAAGTTGATTAAATTGACGAAGTGGAGGAAGTTGAGGAAGTGGAGGATGTGGAGGAAGTGGATGAAGTGGACGAAGTTGACAAAGATGACGAAGTTGACAAAGTGGACGAAGTGGACGATGTGGACGAAGTGGACGAAGTGGACGAAGAGGATGAAGTGGACGAAGCTGACATGTGGAGGAAGTGGGGGAAGTGGAGGAAGTTGACGAATTTGAAGAAGTGGACGAAGTGGACTAAGTGGACGAAGTTAACGAAGTGAACGAAGCGGAAGAAGTTGACGGAGTTGACGAGGTGTACGAAGTGGAAAAAGTTGAAGAACTGGACAAAGTTGACGAAGTGGAGGAATATGACGAAGTTGACGAAGTGGAGGAAGTGGAGGAAGTAAGGCAAGTGGACGAAGTTGGTGAAGTGGAGGAAGTTGATGAAGTGGAGGAAGTGGAGAAAGTGGAGGAAGTCGACGAAGTGGAGGAAGTTCAAGAAGTAGACGAAGTTGACGGAGATGACGAAGTTGACGAAGTGGATTAAGTGGACGAAGTGGACGAAAAGGACGAAGGGGACGAAGGGGAAGAAGAGGACGAAGAGGACGAAGTGGACAAAGTTGACGGCTTTGACAAAGTTGACGAAGTAGACGAAGTTGACGAAGCGAACGACGTGGACGAAGTTGACGAAGTGGACGAAGTGGAGGAAGCGGAGGAAATGGACTGTGTGGACGAAGTGGACGAAGTGGTAGAAGTGGACGAAGTCGACGAAGTGGACCAAGTTGACGAAGTGGACGAAGTTGACGAAGTGGAAGAAGTTGACAAATTTGACGAAGTGGACGAAGTTGACGAATTGGACAAAGTGGAGGAAGTGGAGGAAGTGGAAGAAGTAGAGGAAGTGGAGAAAGTGGACTAAGTGGACGAATTGACGAAGTTGGTGAACTGGACGAAGTTGAGGGAGGAAGTGGACGAAGTTTAGGAAGCGGACGAAGCGGACGAAGCGGACGAAGTTGACGAAGTGGACGAAGCGGACGAAGTTGACGAAGTGGACGAAGTTGACGAAGTGGACGAAGTGTTGGAAATTGACGATGTTGACGAAGTGGACGCAGTGGAGGAAGTGGAGGAAGTTGAGGAAGTCGGCGAAGTGGACGAAATTGACCAAGTGGAAAAACTGGAGGAAGTGGACTAAGTGGACGATTTGGACGCAGTGGAGGACGCGGAGGAAGTGGAGGAAGTGGAGGAAGTGAAGGAAGTGGACTAACTGGACGAAATTGACGAAGTGGAGGAAGTTGAGGAAGTGGGGGAAGTGGACGAAGTGGATGAAGTGGACGAAGTAGACGAAGTTGACGAAGATGACGAAGTTGACGAAGTGGACGAAGTGGACGAAGAGGATGAAGTGGAAGAAGTAGACGAAGTTGACATGTGGAGGAAGTGAGGGAAGTGGAGGAAGTTGACGAATTTGAAGAAGTGGACGAAGTGGACTAAGTGGACGAAGTTGACGAAGTGGACGAAGCGGAAGAAGTCGACGAAGTGGACGATGTGGACGAAGTGGACGAAGTTGACGAGGTGTACGAAGTGGAAGAAATTGACGAAGTGGACAAAGTTGGCGAAGTTGACGACGTGGAGGAATATGACGAAGGTGACGAAGTTGACGAAGTGGAGGAATGGAGGAAGTGGAGGAAGTGAAGCAAGTGGACGAAGTTGGTGAAGTGGACTAAGTGGACAAATTGGACGAACTGGAGGACGTGGAAGAAGTGGAGGAAATGGAGGAAGTTTAGGAAGTGCAGTAAGTGGACGAAGTTGATGAAGTGGACGAAGTGGAGGAAGTTCAAGAAGTAGACGAAGTTGACGGAGATGACGAAGTTGATGAAGTGGACGAAGTGGACGAAGTTGACGAAGTGGACGAAGTGGACGAAACGGAGGAAGAGGAGGAAATGGACAAAGAGGACGAAGTGGACAAAGTTGACAGAGTTGACAAAGTTGACGACGTTAACGAAATGGACGAAGTTGACGAAGTGGACGAAGTGGACGAAGTTGAGGAAGTAGACGAAGTTGACGAAGTGGACGAAGTGGACGATGTTGACGAAGTGGACGAAGTGGACGAAGCGGAGGAAGTGTACGAAGTGGAAGAAGTGGAGGAAGTGGACGAAGCGAATGCAGTGGAAGAAGTTGACAAAGTGGACGAAGTTGACGAAGTGGAGGAAGTGGACGAAGTGGAGGAAGTGGAGGAATTGGGGGAAGCCGACGAAGCGGAGGAAGTGGACGAAGTTGACGAAGTGGACGAAGTTTGTGAAGTGGACGAAGTGAAGGAAGTGGACGAAGTTGAGAAAGTGGACGAAGCGGACGAAGTTGACGAAGTTGAGCAAGTGGACAAAGTGGAAGAAATTGACGAAGTGGACGAAGTTGACGAAGTGGACGAATTGTTGGAAGTTGACGATGTTGACGAAGTGGAGGAAGTGGAGGAAGTGGAGGAAGTGGACGAATTGGACGAAGTGGAGGAAGTTGACGAAGTTGGTGAAGTGGACGAAAATGACCAAGTGGAAAAACTGGAGGAAGTGAAGGTAGTGGAGGAAGTGGACTAAGTGGACGATTTGGACGCAGTGGAGGACGTGGAGGAAGTGGAGGAAGTGGAGGAAAGGAAGGAAGTGGACCAACTGGACGAAATTAACGAAGTGGAGGAAGTTGAGGAAGTGGGGGAAGTGGACGAAGTGGATGAAGTGGACGAAGTAGACGAAGTTGACGAAGATGACGAAGTTGACGAAGTGGACGAAGTGGACGAAGAGGATGAAGTGGACGAAGTTGACATGTGGAGGAAGTGGAGGAAGTGGGGGAAGTGGAGGAAGTTGACGAATTTGAAGAAGTGGACGAAGTGGACTAAGTTAACGAAGTGGACGAAGCGGAAGAAGTTGACGAGGTGGATGAAGTTGACGAGGTGTACGAAGTGGAAGAAATTGACGAAGTGGATGAAGTTGACGAAGTGGAGGAATATGACGAAGTGGACGAAGTGGACGAAGCGGAGGAAGTGGACGAAGTGGAAGAAGTGGAGGAAGTGGACGAACCGAACGCAGTGGACGAAGTGGAGGAATGTAGGAAGTGGAGGAAGTGAAGCAAGTGGACTAAGTGGACGGAGATGACGAAGTTGATGGAGATGACGAAGTTGATGATGTGGACGAAGTGGACGAAGTTGACGAAGTGGACGAAGTGGACGAAGCGGAGGAAGTGGACGAAGTGGACGAAGTGGACAAAGAGGACGAAGTTGACAAACTTGACGAAGTTGACAAAGTTGACGACGTTGATGAAATGGACGAAGTTGACGAAGTTGACGAAGTGGACGAAGTGGACGAAGTTGACGAAGTGGACGAAGTGGACGAAACGGAGGAAGTGGACGAAGTGGAAGAAGTGGACGAAGTGGACGAAGCGAACGCAGTGGACGAAGTGGAAGAAGTTGACGAAGTGGACGAAGTTGACGAAGTGGACGAAGTGGACGAAGTTGACGAGGTTGACGAAGTGCACGAAGTGGAGGGAGTGGAGGAAGTGGACGAAGTTGCTGAAGTGGACGAAGTTGAGCAAGTGGAAAAACTTGAGGAAGTGGAGGAAATGGACTAAGTAGACGATTTGGACCAAGTGGAGGACGTGGAGGAAGTGGAGGAAGTGGAGAAAGTGAAGGAAGTGGACTAAGTGGAGGAAGTGGAGGAAGTTGAGGACGTGGACGAAGCGGACGAAGTTGACGAAGATGACGAAGTTGACGAAGTGGATGAAGTAGACGAAGTGGACGAAGTTGAAGAAGTGGAGGAAGTGGAGGAAGTGGAGGAAATGGGGGAAGTGGACGAAGCGGATGAAGTGGACGAAGTTGATGAAGTGGACAAAGTTGGTGAAGTGGACGAAGTGGAGGAAGTGGACGAAGTGGACGAAGTGGACGAAGTTGAGGAAGTGGACGAAGCGGACGAAGTGGACGAAGTTGACGAAGTGGACGAAGTTGACGAAGTGGACGAAGTTGATGAAGTGGACGAAGTGGAGGAAGCGGAGGAAGTTGACTAAGTGGACGATGTTGACAAAGTGGACGAATTGGACGAAGTGGAAGAAGTGGACGAAGTGGACGAAGCGGAGGAAGTGGACTAAGGGGACGAAGTTGACAAAGTTGACGAAGTGGACGAAGTGGGCGAAGTGGAAGAAGTTGACGAAGCGCAAGAAGTGGACGAAGTAGACGAAGTGGACAAGTGGACGAAGTGGACGAAGTGGAAGACGTTGACGAAGTGGACGAAGTGGACGAAGGTGACGAAGTGGACGAAATTTTGGAAGTTGACGATGTGGAGGAAGTGGAGGAATTGGAAGAAGTGGACGAAGTGGAGGAAGTGTAAGAAGTTGACGAAGTTGGTGAGGTGGACGAAATTGACCAAGTGGAAAAATTGGAGAAAGTGGAGGAAGTGGACAAAGTGGAGGAAGTGGAGGAAGTAGACTAAGTGGACGATTTGGACGAAGTGGAGGACGTGGAGGAAGTGGAGGAAGTGGAGGAAGTAAAGGAAGTGGACGAAATTGACGAAGTGGAGGAAGTTGAGGAAGTGGAGGAAGTGGAGGAAGTGGATGAAGTGGACGAAGTGGACGAAGTTGACGAAGATGACGAAGTTGGCGAAGTGGACGAGGTGGACGAAGTGGACGAAGTGGAGGAAGTGGACGAAGGGGAAGAAGTGGAGGGAGTGGACGAAGCGAACGCAGTGGACGAAGTGGAAGAAGTTGACGAAGTGGAAGAAGTGGAGGAAGTTGACGAGGTTGACGAAGTGCACGAAGTGGAGGGAGTGGAGGAAGTGGACGAAGTGGACGAAGTTGGTGAAGTGGATGAAGTTGAGGAAGTGGAAAAACTGGAGGAAGTGGAGGAAGTGGAGGAAATGGAGGAAGTGAAGGAAGTGGACTAAGTGGACGATTTGGACCAAGTGGAGGAAGTGGAGGAAGTGGAGGAAGTGAAGCAAGTGGACTAAGTGGAGGAAGTGGAGGAAGTTGAGGACGTGGACGAAGTTGACGAAGATGACGAAGTTAACGAAGTGGACGAAGTTGAAGAAGTGGAGGAAGTGGAGGAAATGGGGGAAGTGGACGAAGCGGAGGAAGTTGAGGAAGTGGAGGAAGTGGAGGAAGTGAGGGAAGTGGACGAAGCGGAGGAAGTGGACGAAGTGGACGAAGTTGGTGAAGTGGAGGAAGTGGACGAAGTAAAGGAAGTGGACGAAGCGGGTGAAGTGGACGAAGTTGACGAAGTTGACCAAGTGGACAAAGTGGAAGAAATTGACGAAGTGGACGAAGTTGACGAGGTTGACGAAGTGGAAGAGGTTGAAGAAGTGGACGAAGTGGAGGAAGCGGAGGAAGTTGACTAAGTGGACGATGTTGACGAAGTGGACGAAGTGGAAGAAGTGGACGAAGCGGAGGAAGTGGCCTAAGGGGACGAAGTTGACGAAATTGACAAAGTTGACGAAGTGGACGAAGTGGACGAAGTGGAAGAAGTTGACGAAGTGGACGAAGTTGAAGAAGTGGTCGAAGTGGAGGAAGTTGACGAGGTTGATGAAGTTCTCGAAGTGGAGGGAGTGGACGAAGTGGACGAAGTGGACGAAGTTGGTGAAGTGGATAAAGTTGAGCAAGTGGACGATGTTGACGAAGTGGACGAAGTGGACAAAGTGGACGAAGTGGAAGAAGTGGAAGAAGTGGACGAAGTGGAAGAAGTGGACGAAGTAGACGAAGTGGACAAGTGGACGAAGTGGAAGACGTTGACGAAGCGGACGAAGTGGACGAAGGTGACGAAGTGGACGAAATTTTGGAAGTTGACGATGTTGACGATGTGGAGGAAGTGGAAGAAGTGAACGAAGTAGAGGAAGTTGACGAAGTTGGTGAAGTGGACGAAATTGACCAAGTGGAAAATCTGGAGAAAGTGGAGGAAGTGGAGGAAGTGGAGGAAGTAGACTAAGTGGACGATTTGGACGAAGTGGAGGACGTGGAGGAAGTGGAGGAAGTGGAGGAAGTGAAGGAAGTGGACTAAGTGGACGAAATTGACGAAGTGGAGGAAGTTGAGGAAGTGGAGGAAGTGGATGAAGTGGGAAGGACGAAGATGACGAAGTTGACGAAGTGGACGAAGTGGACGAAGTGGACGAAGTGGACGAAGTGGACGAAGTGGATGAAGTGGACGAAGTGGACGAAGTGGACGAAGTGGAGGAAGAGGACGAAGTTGACAAAGTTGACGACGTTGACGAAATGGACGAAGTAGACGAAGTTGACGAAGTGGACGAAGTGGAGGAAGTGGATGAAGTGGAAGAAGTGGAGGAAGTGGACGAAGCGAACGCAGTGGACGAAGTGGAAGAAGTTGACGAAGTAGACGAAGTTGACGAAGTGGACGAAGTTGACGAGGTTGACGAAGTTCACAAAGTGGAGGGAGTGGAGGAAGTGGACGAAGTTGGTGAACTGAACGAAGTTGAGCAAGTGGAAAAACTGGAGGAAGTGGAGGAAATGGAGGAAGTAGAGGAAGTGAAAGAAGTGGACTAAGTGGACGATTTGGACCAAGTGGAGGAAGTGGAGGAAGTGGAGGAAGTGAAGGAAGTGGACTAACTGGACGAAGTGGAGGAAGTTGAGGAAGTGGAGGAAGTGGACTAAGTGGACGAAGCGGAGGAAGTGGACGAAGTGGAGGAAGTGGAGGAAGTGGAGGAAGTGGGGGAAGTGGACGAAGCAGAGGAAGTGGACGAAGTGGACGAAGTTGGTGAAGTAGAGGAAGTGGACGAAGTGGACGAAGTGGAGGAAGTGGACGAAGCGGATGAAGTGGACGAAGTTGACGAAGTTGACCAAGTGGACAAAGTGGAAGAAATTGACGAAGTGGACAAAGTTGACGAAGTGGAAGAGGTTGAAGAAGTGGACGAAGTGGAGGAAGCGCTGGAAGTTGACTAAGTGGACGATGTTGACGAAGTGGACGAAGCGGAGGAAGTGGCCTAAGGGGACGAAGTTGACAAAGTTGACGAAGTGGACGAAGTGGACGAAGTGGACGAAGTGGAAGAAGTTGACGAAGTGGACGAAGTGGACGAAGTTGAAGAAGTGGACAAAGTGGACGAAGTTGACGAGGTTGATGGAGTTCACGAAGTGGAGGGAGTGGACGAAGTTGGTGAAGTGGATGAAGTTCAGCAAGTGGATGATGTTGACGAAGTGGACGAAGTGGACAAAGTGGACGAAGTGGAAGAAGTGGAAGAAGTGGACGAAGTGGAAGAAGTGGACGAAGTAGACGAAGTGGACAAGTGGACGAAGTGGACGAAGTGGAAGACGTTGACGAAGCGGACGAAGTGGACGAAGGTGACGAAGTGGACGAAATTTTGGAAGTTGACGATGTTGACGATGTGGAGGAAGTGGAAGAAGTGGACGAAGTGGAGGAAGTTGACAAAGTTGGTGAAGTGGACGAAATTGACCAAGTGGAACATCTGGAGAAAGTGGAGGAAGTGGAGGAAGTAGACTAAGTGGACGAAGTGGACGAAGTGGACGAAGTGGATGAAGTGGACGAAGTGGACGAAGTGGAGGAAGAGGACGAAGTTGACAAAGTTGACGACGTTGACGAAATGGACGAAGTAGACGAAGTTGACGAAGTGGACGAAGTGGAGGAAGTGGATGAAGTGGAAGAAGTGGAGGAAGTGGACGAAGCGAACGCAGTGGACGAAGTGGAAGAAGTTGACGAAGTAGACGAAGTTGACGAAGTGGACGAAGTTGACGAGGTTGACGAAGTTCACAAAGTGGAGGGAGTGGAGGAAGTGGACGAAGTTGGTGAACTGAACGAAGTTGAGCAAGTGGAAAAACTGGAGGAAGTGGAGGAAATGGAGGAAGTAGAGGAAGTGAAAGAAGTGGACTAAGTGGACGATTTGGACCAAGTGGAGGAAGTGGAGGAAGTGGAGGAAGTGAAGGAAGTGGACTAACTGGACGAAGTGGAGGAAGTTGAGGAAGTGGAGGAAGTGGACTAAGTGGACGAAGCGGAGGAAGTGGACGAAGTGGAGGAAGTGGAGGAAGTGGAGGAAGTGGGGGAAGTGGACGAAGCAGAGGAAGTGGACGAAGTGGACGAAGTTGGTGAAGTAGAGGAAGTGGACGAAGTGGACGAAGTAAAGGAAGTGGACGAAGCGGATGAAGTGGACGAAGTTGACGAAGTTGACCAAGTGGACAAAGTGGAAGAAATTGACGAAGTGGACAAAGTTGACGAAGTGGAAGAGGTTGAAGAAGTGGACGAAGTGGAGGAAGCGCTGGAAGTTGACTAAGTGGACGATGTTGACGAAGTGGACGAAGCGGAGGAAGTGGCCTAAGGGGACGAAGTTGACAAAGTTGACGAAGTGGACGAAGTGGACGAAGTGGACGAAGTGGAAGAAGTTGACGAAGTGGACGAAGTGGACGAAGTTGAAGAAGTGGACAAAGTGGACGAAGTTGACGAGGTTGATGGAGTTCACGAAGTGGAGGGAGTGGACGAAGTTGGTGAAGTGGATGAAGTTCAGCAAGTGGATGATGTTGACGAAGTGGACGAAGTGGACAAAGTGGACGAAGTGGAAGAAGTGGAAGAAGTGGACGAAGTGGAAGAAGTGGACGAAGTAGACGAAGTGGACAAGTGGACGAAGTGGACGAAGTGGAAGACGTTGACGAAGCGGACGAAGTGGACGAAGGTGACGAAGTGGACGAAATTTTGGAAGTTGACGATGTTGACGATGTGGAGGAAGTGGAAGAAGTGGACGAAGTGGAGGAAGTTGACAAAGTTGGTGAAGTGGACGAAATTGACCAAGTGGAACATCTGGAGAAAGTGGAGGAAGTGGAGGAAGTAGACTAAGTGGACGAAGTGGACGAAGTGGACGAAGTGGATGAAGTGGACGAAGTGGACGAAGTGGAGGAAGAGGACGAAGTTGACAAAGTTGACGACGTTGACGAAATGGACGAAGTAGACGAAGTTGACGAAGTGGACGAAGTGGAGGAAGTGGATGAAGTGGACGAAGTGGAGGAAGTGGACGAAGTGGACGAAGTGGACGAAGTGGAAGAAGTTGACGAAGTAGACGAAGTGGACGAAGTGGACGAAGTTGACGAGGTTGACGAAGTTCACAAAGTGGAGGGAGTGGAGGAAGTGGACGAAGTTGGTGAACTGAACGAAGTTGAGCAAGTGGAAAAACTGGAGGAAGTGGAGGAAATGGAGGAAGTAGAGGAAGTGAAAGAAGTGGACTAAGTGGACGATTTGGACCAAGTGGAGGAAGTGGAGGAAGTGGAGGAAGTGAAGGAAGTGGACTAACTGGACGAAGTGGAGGAAGTTGAGGAAGTGGAGGAAGTGGACGAAGTGGACGAAGTGGAGGAAGTGGACGAAGTGGAGGAAGTGGAGGAAGTGGAGGAAGTGGAGGAAGTGGACGAAGTGGAGGAAGTGGACGAAGTGGACGAAGTTGACGAAGTAGAGGAAGTGGACGAAGTGGACGAAGTGGAGGAAGTGGACGAAGCGGATGAAGTGGACGAAGTTGACGAAGTTGACCAAGTGGACAAAGTGGAAGAAATTGACGAAGTGGACAAAGTTGACGAAGTGGAAGAGGTTGAAGAAGTGGACGAAGTGGAGGAAGCGCTGGAAGTTGACTAAGTGGACGATGTTGACGAAGTGGACGAAGCGGAGGAAGTGGCCTAAGGGGACGAAGTTGACAAAGTTGACGAAGTGGACGAAGTGGACGAAGTGGAAGAAGTTGACGAAGTGGACGAAGTGGACGAAGTTGAAGAAGTGGACAAAGTGGACGAAGTTGACGAGGTTGATGGAGTTCACGAAGTGGAGGGAGTGGACGAAGTTGGTGAAGTGGATGAAGTTCAGCAAGTGGATGATGTTGACGAAGTGGACGAAGTGGACAAAGTGGACGAAGTGGAAGAAGTGGAAGAAGTGGACGAAGTGGAAGAAGTGGACGAAGTAGACGAAGTGGACAAGTGGACGAAGTGGACGAAGTGGAAGACGTTGACGAAGCGGACGAAGTGGACGAAGGTGACGTAGTGGACGAAATTTTGGAAGTTGACGATGTTGACGATGTGGAGGAAGTGGAAGAAGTGGACGAAGTGGAGGAAGTTGACAAAGTTGGTGAAGTGGACGAAATTGACCAAGTGGAACATCTGGAGAAAGTGGAGGAAGTGGAGGAAGTAGACTAAGTGGACGATTTGGACGAAGTGGAGGACGTGGAGGAAGTGGAGGAAGTGGAGGAAGTGAAGGAAGTGGACTAAGTGGACGAAATTGACGAAGTGGAGGAAGTTGAGGAAGTGGAGGAAGTGGATGAAGTGGACGAAGTTGACGAAGATGACGAAGTGGACGAAGTGGACGAAGTGGACGAAGTGGACGAAGTGGACGAAGTGGACGAAGTGGACGAAGTGGACGAAGTGGACGAAGTGGACGAAGTGGACGAAGTGGACGAAGTGGACGAAGTGGACGAAGTGGATGAAGAGGACGAAGTTGACGAAGTTGACAAAGTTGACGACGTTGACGAAATGGACGAAGTAGACGAAGTTGACGAAGTGGAGGAAGTGGACGAAGTGGAAGAAGTGGAGGAAGTGGACGAAGCGAACGCAGTGGACGAAGTGGAAGAAGTTGACGAAGTGGACGAAGTTAACGAAGTGGACGAAGTTGACGAGGTTGACGAAGTTCACGAAGTGAAGGGAGTGGACGAAGTGGACGAAGTTGGTGAAGTGAACGAAGTTGAGCAAGTGGAAAAACTGGAGGAAGTGGTGAAAATGGAGGAAGTAGAGGAAGTGAAGGATGTGGACTAAGTGGACGATTTGGACCAAGTGGAGGAAGTGAAGGAAGTGGAGGAAGTGGAGGAAGTGAAGGAAGTGGACTAAGTGGACGAAGTGGAGGAAGTTGAGGAAGTGGACGAAGTGGATGAAGTGGAGGAAGTGGAGGAAGTGGACGAAGTAGACGAAGTTGACGAAGATGACGAAGATGACGAAGTTGAAGAAGTGGATAAAGTAGACGAAGTGGACGAAGTTGAAGAAGTGAAGGAAGTGGAGGAAGTGAAGGAAGTGGAGGAAGTGGGGGAAGTACACGAAGCGGAGGAAGTGGACGAAGTTGACGAAGTGGACGAAGTTGGTGAAGTGGACGAAGTGGAGGAAGTGGAGGAAGTGGACGAAGTTGAGGAAGTGGACGAAGCGGATGAAGTGGACGAAGTTGACGAAGTTCACCAAGTGGACAAAGTGGAAGAAATTGACGAAGGGGACGAAGTTGACGAAGTGGAAGAAGTTGAAGAAGTGGATGAAGTGGAGGAAGCGGAGGAAGTTGACTAAGTGGACGATGTTGACGAAGTGGACGAAGTGGAAGAAGTGGACGAAGCGGAGGAAGTGGCCTAAGGGGACGAAGTTGACGAAGTTGACAAAGTTGACGAAGTGGACGAAGTGGACGAAGTGGAAGAAGTTGACGAAGTTGACGAAGTGGACGAAGTTGAAGAAGTGGACGAAGTGGAGGAAGTTGACGAGGTTGATGAAGTTCACGAAGTGGAGGGAGTAGAGGAAGTTGACGAAGTTGGTGAAGTGGACATAGTTGAGCAAGTGGAAAAACTGGAGGAACTGGAGGAACTGGAGGAAGTGGACTAAGTGGACGATTTAGACGAAGTGGAGGACGTCGAGGAAGTGGAGGAAGTGAAGGAAATGCAAAAAGTTGACGAAGTTGACGAAGTGGAGGAAGTGGACGAAGCAGACGAAATGCTCGAGGTGGACGAAGTTGACAATGTGGATGAAGTGGAGGAAGTTGAGGAAGTGGAGGAAGTTGAAGAAGTGGACGAAGTTGACGAAGTGGACGAAGTTGACGAAGTGGACGAAGTGGACGAGGTGGACGAAGTTGACGAAGTGGACGAAGTTGACGAAGTGGACGAAGTTGATGAAGTGGACGAAGTGGGGGAAGTGGACGAAGTTGACGACGTGGACTGATGGACAAATTTGTAAGCACCAAATTTTGATGTCACAAACTTGTTTCACAATCGGCAAGTATGACCGAATCGTTCAAGTAATAAACTTGGTAAGACCAAGTATCGTTCTTCCCAAAGGACTCACGGCCTAGTTTAGTTATGTGATTTGTTGATTAGCTAGGACTTACAAACGAAATATTCAAAGTTTAATATGCAAGACAGAAAATAAACATGTATGCATGAAGTTTGATCAATGGCAAAGACAAAAGATAAACACTTTCAATGAATTATATGAATGAATATGTTGTTGGGGGTCAATTTCATCTCATCCACTCTCATATATTTTAGGAATTTCAACATTCAAATCATCATTGTTAATGCCACTCTCTAATGTACCATTCTAGATGGCTTCTCCCTAATCACGAGTTCATACAATTCCTAGCATTCCTAATGATTAGTTCATGAGTGCAAGAGCTTAAAGGCAACCAATAGAATATTGTCAGTATAATATTGGGAGAAATTCCCCGGATCTAGACTTCCCCGTACGTGTCCGTATCGACAAAACCAATAATCATGCATGGAATGAGTTAAACTATGCAAGCATTGAGCAAAGAGGAAAAACTCTAACTAATGATGAAAGAAAGCATATGTCTTAATTAAAAGATGTAAACAACAGATTCCATATATGAGAGCTTCAAGAGATTACATTGATTCCCCAACAAACATACAAGGTTTAGTTCACCATATTCATGGTGAACCTAGATGAATAACAATGAAAGAATGAAAGAATAAACCCAATAAAGGTGAAGAGGTAGCCTGAGCATCCAAGATCCTCCTTCAAAGGGGTGGAAGAGAGAGTGTTTGCCTCGTTTCTGGCAAAGATACCTAATTCTAGGACGTGCAAGCCCTTATATACTAATTTAGAGTTACAAAAGATTACAAAAGCCCAAGCCCAAAAAGTGCCGCTCAGCGGTGATTGCGCGTCTTCTTTCTTCCCCTCAGCGGCCATTTTGCCCCTCAGCGGTTCCAACGTCACCTCTTGAGTGCCGCTCAGCGGTAGTTTGCCGCTGAGCGGTGCCTTTGACTTCTCTTTTTGCACTCTTTCTTGTCTTTTCTAATGTCATCTCTCTCCTTCTTTACTCTTTTCACCAAATTCACCTTAAAACCTGCACAAAAACACTTAAATCAAGCATAAACCTGTCCAGCTCTCTTATTTCTGAAAATATGGATAAAAGGCATGATTTCAAGCTAGTTTCTAAATCTAAAGGTTGCTTTTAGTATCAATTTTAAGCATGAAAATAACAGTTTTTCAACTGTTATCACAACCCCAAACTTAGAACTTTGCTTGTCCTCAAGCAAACAAAATGTAACTCAATCTCCAACCAATTTATATGATGGTTCACTCATTCAAAAATCCTCTTTTTCAAGATAAGTAACAACTTCACTCAAACTTATGACCAAGAGTTTATTCAAGATGTGCACATGCTTTAGTGTTCACAAAGTCATTTAAGTTCCAACAAATGCTATTTTTCATGAATGATCAATCAATTAAGCATGGATGTTCATGTGCTTATGGAATATTTCCTCACTAGGTAAAGTGTTTCACTCAACACACAAGTGTATAAGAGGTAAAGTGTTTCACTCATTCACTCCACTATCACAATGTCACATGAATCAACTTTGCCTTTCATTTTACCACAATCAAAAACATTCACAAGCATGCATCATCACAAGCACGTTTCAATGGCTTATAATGTGGCTGGGCTAACAAGAAAATTGGTTTTTCTGGATCACAAAATCCTTGAGTTAAGACATTCATAACAACACAATTATTCTTGTTCATTCCCAACTTTCTTTTGCCTTTGCATTTGCATTGAGCTTTACTTCTTTTTCTTTTCTTTTCTTTTTCTTTGCATATTCTTACTTTTTAGCTCTTGGCTCAATGCTTTTCCTTTTTCATGTTTTCCCAATAACCCCAAACTTGAACATTTAACAATACCACACAAGATCTTCTACTTAACTCAAGGTAAAGATTTTCAATCAAGGATTTTCAGTATATATTCAAGGCTAAGGGTTCAAAGGATAGAACACAAAGTGTTCTTTTTTTAGTAGGCTAACTTTATGAATTTTGCCAATAAAAAGGTTCCAACAAACGGCCTTGATCACATGATGCAAAACAAGCAATTGATTCAATCATAGAAAACCTGGGCAAAGTCATTCATGCTTTCAAAGTAATAGCATTCAACAATAACAACTCTGGAGCTCAAAACCTCACATATAAGCTCATTCACATTTGACATACACATCCTGCTTAATTTCACAATCACAATCATGATATCATGCATTTGTTCACAAAGCTTGTGAATCACCTGTATAAGCATTTTATCACACAATCACAATTAATAACAAACCATCATAAGAAACCAGGTGTTCAATAGAGTACATCAAACCCTAATCTAAAAACAAAAACAAATAAGTTCAGAAAACTTAAACCACAAAAGCATAATCATCTGATAGCATTCATCAGTAAATGCTATCTCAGCTCCTCATCAATCTGAGCTGTCCTCTGTATCTTCCTCTTCCTCTTCATCATCATCTTCATCAAATGCATCCTCCTCCTCAACTTCATCTTCTTCCATATCTCTAGCTGAAGCTTCAGCTGCTTCAGCTCCTCCTCCATGCAATGGTTCTTCTGGCCAAGCTACCACATTATGGAATTCATCCATAGTCCACCTGTGAGCTGGAGGTGTATCATACATCCCCACTATCATCTCAGCAGTGGCCACCTGCCCTCTGTGAATGGACTGCAACTGACCACCTATAAGAAACATATACATGTCCCTCATCTGGAATGGTTCTGCTTCATGTGTATCAGCAGATGTCCTGCTCTGTGCTGGCCCTCTTTCTCTACGAGCATGGCGTGGTGGAATCGGCTGAGCTGCATCCTCACCTCCACAGTATTGTCTGTAATAGGCCTCATCAATAGCTTTTCTTGGCCTCTCAAATGGTGGAACAGAAGTGTCCACCCCAGCTTGCTTGCAAAGGTGAGTGATCAAAGAAGGATGTCCTAGTGGTGCTTTGTTGTTTGAGGTGTTAGCACACACACTAATCTCATCAGCTATCACCTGCCCAATATTAACATTCAAATTTCTGATAGCACAGTAGATGAATAGTGCCCTGCTGAGAGTGATATCTGACACATGTGAACATGGCTGAATGTTGGCATGAGAAAATGCCATCCAATACTTTGCAAGAGGAGTCAAATCTGTCCTCCTAATGTTAACCACTGCGCCAGATCTATTCCTTTGGAAGTATCCTCCAGGTATACACAACACTCTCTCCACATTCTCAAAATCAGCACCTTCCTCCATGCAAAGAGCAAACTGGCATTGCTCACCAGCCCACACAGTATCCAGGAAGTTGTTGATAGAATCAGGATCATACCTGATAGCATGGCCTCTGACATAGCCCAAATAATTCTCAGCTGGATAATCACCAATCTTCTGTGCATTGGTGTAAAATTCCTTTACCACAGCTATGTTGGCAGGTGCAGGATAAGTGGCTAGCTTTCCCCAATCATTCCCTAACACTTGCTCTCCAAATTGAGGGGCAAAATTAGGTATCATTCCAACTTTTCTCTCCATCAGAAGTCTCCTGTCCTGAACCACCCTAAAGTGCTTCTCATGTTTCCTAGAGAGGAACCTGCTATTATGGGGTTGCTCTGGTTCCTTTTCCTTTCTCTTGGTTGCCATGGTTTTCAATCTCTTTCCTGAAGAGGATGCCATTCCTGCATTCAAACACAATTACAAAACCACAGAACATGATGTTAATCATTAGTAAACACAGAACACAACTCCTTTCGAAGCTAAACCACCGCTGAGGGCCAGAATTTCCCCTCAGCGCCACCAGTGCCACATTCCAACACGCAACAAACCAGAAAAATCAAATCTGGCAGAGTGCCACTCAGCGGTAATTGCCGCTCAGCGGTGATCTGCAGATTTTTGAAAATCTCGTTTTAAAAATGTCCTAACTCCACCCAAATGCAATTTTCAGTTTTCCAGTACATAATGAAGCAGTTTAATCGGTTCAAACATCAAATATATCATCAAATCATGCATAGAAATCAAAACCCCTAAATATTCATGCTTTGACAATCACATTCAAACTCAAGAACCCTAGAATGAACAAAATGCATTTTAATTACTTGGGTGGAGATGCTAGATGATATGAGAATGCTTCCAAACTAGAATGCTCTCTTCCAACCCCAAACTTTGATGGCACACTAGTGTAAAAGTGAGTGGAAGAGAAATTTTCTAAAGAGGGAAGAGTAGAAAGATGTGGAAAACCTAGGAGAAGAGGTGTGGAAGTGTTTGTGCAGAGAAGAGCTTGAAAGAATGTAAAAACGCGCAGCTTAGGGTTTAAAAATACCCCAATGGGCTCGGGTTCCGCTAAGGGGAACTTAAGCCCATCTGCGTTAATACCGCTCAGCGGTAATTGCCGCTCAGCGGCACTTTCGTGATGTGCCCTTCTCCTTCTTTTCTTGACCTACGTGCCTTCCTAGCATACCCCTCATAGGTTCCCTGCAATTCAATGTTAAAAATGCTTATGCAAACCCTAACTAAAATAAATAAACAGAAAACAATCAATCAACTGGGTTGCCTCCCAGGTAGCGCTTGTTTAACGTCACGAGCCTGACCCAAAATCCACCAACACCCATCAGTAGGTGTTTCAAACTTACCAGCACCCATCAGTAGGTGCAAAATCTTCTCACCAACACCCATCAGTAGGTGTTAAAAACCTAGTATCCTTCAGTAGATACTTAACCACCTAGCATCCTTCAGTAGATGCTAGATCCAACAAAATAATGTCCAGAATAATGTTCACAAATTACAAATTACAAAACCAAATCAAAAGTTTGTAAATCTACTGGGTTGCCTCCCAGCAAGCGCTTCTTTAACGTCACTAGCTTGACCCTGTTAAAGCTCATGTTCCATCTTCTTTATGGTTGATGTTCTCCTTCCACCAACCTTTCAACTGCTTCCTTTGGACTGTCTTAGATTCTCTAGAATATGGAGACTCTATCTCTATCATCTCCTTCTCTTTAAAGCCTTTTATAACCCACAACTTGTTCTTGAGTCTTACAGGTGTGCCAAGTTGGAGTCTTCTTTTCTTCCAGTCTCTAGGAACTTCTTCTCCTTTTCCAATCTCTTCTACCTTGGGTACCTGAAAAAACAAACAATGGTTATCAGAAACTTCAAGATTTTCAACTTTACCTCTAGTTATGGGTGCATCTCGAAATGCAGCTTTATAACTTGTTTCTTCCTCCTTTGCTTGTATCTCATCTTTGAAAACATCCACCACCACTCTCTCCTCTCTGTCCTGGAGCACCACTATACCTTCATTAACATCTATGATAGCCCTGGCCGTTTTCATAAACGGTCTTCCCAGTATGAAAGGTATTTTGTCGGTCTCCATCTTCATCACCACAAAGTCTGCCAAAAACTGAAGTTTGCCAACACAAACTACAATGTCTTCTGCAATCCCACATGGCTCCTTTGAAGATCCATCAGCCATTAAAAGATTAACCTTTACAGGTTTTATTTTAACATGGCCAATTTGCTCCAATAGAGAATAAGGCATCAAGTTAACACTTGAGCCTAAATCAAGGAGAGCTTTCTTTACCTTTTTCCTCCCTATAGAACAAGGGATAGAAAAACTACCTGGATCTGCTGCTTTTGGTGGGAATGACTCTTTCTTAACAGTTATACACTTTTCTTCCTCATCATCTCTACGTCTTCTTTTTGTAGAGGTCCCTTCATCGGTTTTTGTGTAAACTGCTATTTTCTGTAGAATTTCTTCCCAAGGAGCTTCATTATCAACCATTCTGAATAAATCTGTGAAATCCATTGGTTTCTCCTGATTTGTTGGAAAAGGTAAAATGTCCTTTCTTTCTTCTTCTCTTCTCTCTTCTATTTCTCCTTCTTCTAACTCAATAATCTCTTCATTCACACTCTTGACCACTTTGCACTCTTCTCTGGGGTTAACCTCAGTATTAGCCCCAAAGTTTCTGTGTGGTCTTTCTTCCAATTGCTTGGTAATCTGACCCATCTGAATCTCCAAATTCTTTATAGCAGCTTCAGTGCTCTTTTGAGAAGATTCAGTTTTCTGTATGAATTGCTGAAGAGTTTCTTCCAACCTTGCAGATCTTTCATTAAGCATAGATAATTGTTGCCACACGGTTGGTTGCTGCTGCTGCTTATTATATTGATTAGCCTGCCCAGTTTGTCCTTGACCAATGCTTGGATGTGGTTTCCAACCCTGATTATAATTCCCTTGACGGTATGGAAATTGATTAGCCATGAAGTTAACATCCTCCACGGCTTCCACAGGAAAAGCACATTGGCCATTGATGTGATCTCCCCCACATAATTCGCACAACTGGGTTTGTACCTGTGCAGCAGATTTTAACTCTTTAGGTAATGAAGCAAGAGTTTTGGTCAGAGTTTCCAGCTGTTGAGTTAGAATTTTATTCTGGGCTAGCAAGGCATCATGGGTTTGTAGTTGAAGAACCCCTTTTTGTTGCATAGGAGTTCCTCTTTCACTGTGCAGCTCATTATCACTTGTAGCCATGTTTTCAATAATTTCAGTTGCTTCCTCTGGAGTCTTCCATTTGATATTGCCTCCAGCTGAGGCATCCAGCATCATCTTGGTTTGTGAACCAAGCCCTCCAAGGAAAGTTAGGACTACTTCTTGATCTTCAAAGCCATGCGTGGGAGTTTTACGTAACAAGCTTTTATACCTGTCCCATGCATGCCCAGTGATTCTTCCATGCCCTGCTTGAATGAAGATATCTCTTGCTTTCCTTTAGTCACCTTAGATTGTGGGAAGTATTTGTTTAAGAATTTTGTAACCACTGCTTCCCACTCTGTGAAACTTTCTTCTGGAAAAGAGTTCAACCAAAGCTTAGCATTGCCTCCCAATGAGAAAGGAAACAAGCTAAGTTTGATTGCTTCGTCTGGCACCCCATTAATTTTGACTGTATTGCAAATCTCATTAAAGGTAGTCAGGTGCTCATATGGGCTTTCGTGAGATAACCCATTAAATTGATTACTCTTCACCAGTTGAATCAGTGCTGGTTTGACCTCCATGTTGGCTGCATTGACTCTAGGTCTAGCTATGCTATTGAAGTGCTGAGGTCCAGCAAGATTAGTGTAATCTGCAAGAGTTCTTCTAACATTATTGCCCTCCATACTTCCTGTGCTATGAACAGAACCTTGTGGTGATGATTGCAAGAGAGTTTCTGGAGAAGGGAAAAGTTCTCTAGACGTTCTGATTCTTCTCCTCCTTCTACTCTCTTCTAGACCTTCAAGAAGTGGTTCTGTTGTTTTCTTACTTCTAGTTCGAATTGCTTCCTGCATGCACAAGAAAACAAAACCCTAGAAAAGATTTGTTAGCACAAAAAGATATAAAAGAAGATATAAATTCAAAAGATAAAAAGATAAAAGATTCAGAAGATAAGAAGATAAAAGATTTAGAAGATAGAAAGATAAAAGATTTAAAAGATAAAAAGATAAAAGATAAAATAAAATAAAATCTAATCCTAAAAGATAAAATAAAATCTAACCTAATCTAAAAGATAAAGATAAAATAAAATCTAATAAAATCTAACCTAACCAAATAAAATCAAATCTAATAAAATCTAATCTAAAAAGATAAAAAAATAAAATCTAACCTAATCTAAAAAGATAAAAAGATAAAATAAAATAAAAACAGAAAAAATAAAAACAGAAATTCAAAATTAAAGTCAAAGATAATCAATAATCACACAAATTAACCAGTTAAACCAGAGTCCCCGGCAACGGCGCCAAAAACTTGATGGACAAATTTGTAAGCACCAAATTTTGATGTCACAAACTTGTTTCACAATCGGCAAGTATGACCGAATCGTTCAAGTAATAAACTTGGTAAGACCAAGTATCGTTCTTCCCAAAGGACTCACGGCCTAGTTTAGTTATGTGATTTGTTGATTAGCTAGGACTTACAAACGAAATATTCAAAGTTTAATATGCAAGACAGAAAATAAACATGTATGCATGAAGTTTGATCAATGGCAAAGACAAAAGATAAACACTTTCAATGAATTATATGAATGAATATGTTGTTGGGGGTCAATTTCATCTCATCCACTCTCATATATTTTAGGAATTTCAACATTCAAATCATCATTGTTAATGCCACTCTCTAATGTACCATTCTAGATGGCTTCTCCCTAATCACGAGTTCATACAATTCCTAGCATTCCTAATGATTAGTTCATGAGTGCAGGAGCTTAAAGGCAACCAATAGAATATTCACTACAAAAAAAACATTTATTACCGACGGTCAAAATCCGTCGGAAACGTCAAAAATCCGTCGATAATGGTATTTTTTCGACGGATTACCGACGGACCTAATTCCGTCGGTAATAACGTTGTCGGTAACCTTTATCGACGGTTTTTTATGGCCGTCGGTAATTACGGAAGGATAAATCCGTCGGTAATGGCAAAAAATCCGTCGGTAATTACCGAAGGAAAAGCCGTCGGTAAGTCCGTCGGTAAATATCTCGATCTGGTTCATCTTCTTCCTCTTTCCCCTTCGTCTGTTTCCTCAAATTTTTTTTTATCAAACTTTCTTCATTCCTAAACCAAAACAACAATCCAATTCATTCCAAAACCAAAATCAAAGACTAAACTTAGGTTGTCCAATTGTTTTAGAAACCCTAAAATTTGGAAAATTCCTAAATTATTTTTTGAGCATCCATGGCAGCACTGACGTTCTCCTAGTGGCGCTCTCCCATGGCAGCAGTGACGTTCCGTGTGGTCCATCAATGTGCTTTGGAAACTTGTTGGATGCTGCTTCTCACCATCTTCACGTGTTGGACCATGCCTATTATGCTGCAGGCCGAGACACACTCCTGGCTGTGGTAACAGTAGCTCCATGTGCGTGCAGCTTTGCTTCTTCACCGTGCACTCCATTCCTTCTCGGTGGTGGCTCCTCTTGCCTCCAGCCGTGATACATTCAGCGTGTTGTTGGTGGATGGAAGCTGCTGGATCTTGAGCTTCTTCACGTGAGATAGTTTTGTCAGAGCGGCTGCAGCGGAAGGGTTAGCGTGGAATAACAAACCAAGAGGGTTTTTAATACGAACGTGTGCCTTTTAATTTCTACTCAAATAAACTTACCAAACAAATAATAAAGACAAATAAAGCGAGAGTAAGGTTGAGAGAAATTTGCACAGATGATTTTATCCTGGTTCGGATCTTACCAATCCTACGTCCAGTCGTTTATCTCAAACAAGATAAACAATTCACTAATCACAAAACAATTACAAATTACAATCACAAAGAAACAATTTGTAAGAGTTTAGAAACCACCTCTCTTGATACCACAAGAGATGAACCTACACCTCCTTTGAGTCTTCACAAAGGATGAACACCTCCTCCGAATACTTCACGAAGGATGATTCTCTTCCGAACACCTCCTTAGACACACCAAGGATGAACCGGCTATTTCCTCTGTCACCGTAGCAGCACTTCACCAGCTCCACAGACAAGAGTTTCACAAGCCGAACAAGAACACACAAGTCTCAAGAATTTCTGAGTATTTGAGCACAAGGGAAGAGTTTCTGTGTCTCTAGTTTTCTTAAGAGGAAATGAGAGTCTATTTATAGACTCATCCAAAGGCTCTTCCATTCACTAAAAGACAAACTTAACGGCTAGTTTGTCCAACGGCCATAAACGGCTAGTTTGTCCAACGGCCATAAACGGCTAGTTTGTCCAACGGTCATAAACGGCTAATTTCTTCAACGACTAGTTTCTCCAACGTCCGTGTTAAGTGCGATACTCTTACCGTTAACCGTCACTATTCACGTGAATAGTGTTACTATTCATATGAATAGTACTATAGTGTTTTGTTGCAATGATTTACTATAGTAATTTTACAAAACACTTTTCTTTTTCTAATCTAAGTCCTATACATATTTCTAAGAGTATTACAAAAGCTTTCCATCACAATATAAGTCTTCATAACATCTTGAATCTTGATTTCTCTTGACTTGATTTGGACATCATCAAAACTTCATCTTGATCATTTTGCTAACAATCTCCCCCTTTTTGATGATGATCAAAAACTCCTTGATTTAAAGCTTTTGGTAATAATCTGTATTTAAAACACAACTTATGGAAGAAAGAGTGCATTAGTGAATAAGCACAAATAGTACAAATAGGCAAATAAGCTTTAAACATTTTCTCCCCCTTTTTGATCATAATTAAAAAGTTGTGTTGATGTTCTCCCCCTAAGATAATACTCCCCCTTAATAAAAGCATGTATGCATATGAGCTAAAAATATTTCAAATTTAAAGATTCATTCAAACATGCACAATAGGATATTTAAAGCAAATATTTTTAGGAGAAAGATCTTATAAAACATTGTTTAGATCTTTATCTTGAGGATTGTCATCATTATTTGCTTCATTTGTTGTCTTCTACAAATCTTCGTCATTGCCTGCATGTAATTCAAATGACTCAAGAGGTTTTGCCTCAAGGTCTACAATTTCATCAAAGACAACATGCACATATTCTTCTATTTCAAATATTTTCCGTTTGAAAACTATATATGCTTTGTATATAAAATAAATTAAAATAATTCCATCTACCTTGGAATAATAATTAAATATTGTTTTAAAGAAATTCTAAATTTTAAACAATAGGTACCCAACTATTTTGTATGGGTCCTTTGGGTTAATTTAAAAAAAATTGAAATCATTTTACAACCCAAATATATCTACCACTTGGAACACCATAATGCTTAATTTTACATTTGTTAGATGTATGACCCTTTTTCATACAATAAAAGCATGATACAACATTTGTGTTCCTATAAGTTGTTCCTTTTTCTACCCAAGTTCTACGGGTTCTATGATTGTGTTTATTTTTAATTCTAGGAACATACTTATTTTTAACAACCTTATTTTCATTAGTTTTACTACATTCTCCTGAGGTTGTTTGTTCTAGTAGTTTCTTAAAATTTTCACAAGAAGCACATTCATCACTACTAGTAAATTTACCCTTTTCAAAAAATAAAACTTTATTTTTCAAATCTTTATTTTCTTCAAAAATATTTTCAAAATTTAATTTTAAATTCTTATTTTCTTCAAGAATATTTTCAAAGTCTGATTTCAAATTTTTATTTTCTTCAGAAATATTTTCAAAATTTAATTTTAAATTTTTGAAATCCTTTTTCAATTTCTGATGGGCTTTATCTAATTTTTCAGATTCTACTATTAAAGCAGCATAAATTTCATGCAATTCATTTTCGCTAATTTGACTAGAATTATCAGAATCGCTAGATGTACTTACTTGGCTTCCAGTGTCGTCGTTCACTACTAAACAGATGTATGCTTGCTCATCAGAATCACTCATACTTGATGTTGTGCTTGATGAAGAGCTTGAATTATTCTCTTCCATGATTAAATTATTCGTTTTAGCACACCCGATTTCATCTCCGCCTTCATGAGTTACTCTTAAAGTTTCCCACATTTCTTTAGCGGTTTTACAAACAGAAATCCTGTAAAACTCATCAACAGTTAAAGCAGATGAAATAATATTACGAGCTTTTACATCATTACCAAATTTTTTCTTATCTTGAGCAGTCCATTGGTCACGGGGCTTTGGTTCCTGCATATTGTTCGTTTTAGCACACCCGATTTCATCTCCGCCTTCATGAGTTACTCTTAAAGTTTCCCACATTTCTTTAGCGGTTTTACAAACAGAAATCCTGTAAAACTCATCAACAGTTAAAGCAGATGAAATAATATTACGAGCTTTTACATCATTACCAAATTTTTTCTTATCTTGAGCAGTCCATTGGTCACGGGGCTTTGGTTCCTGCATATTGTTAGTTGGAACAAAAGGACCAAATGCAACAGCATCCCAAATATCTATATCAATAGATTCCATAAAAATTTGCATTCTGACCTTCCAAAATGCGTAATTTTCACCTGTGAATAGTGGTGGTCTATTGATAGAAGCACCCTCTGCAAAGGTTTGATGTGATCCTGCCATTTGAATGACTATCAAAGCAAGCTCTGATACCAATTGTCAGAGCGGCTGCAGCGGAAGGGTTAGCGTGGAATAACAAACCAAGAGGGTTTTTAATACGAACGTGTGCCTTTTAATTTCTACTCAAATAAACTTACCAAACAAATAATAAAGACAAATAAAGCGAGAGTAAGGTTGAGAGAAATTTGCACAGATGATTTTATCCTGGTTCGGATCTTACCAATCCTACGTCCAGTCGTTTATCTCAAACAAGATAAACAATTCACTAATCACAAAACAATTACAAATTACAATCACAAAGAAACAATTTGTAAGAGTTTAGAAACCACCTCTCTTGATACCACAAGAGATGAACCTACACCTCCTTTGAGTCTTCACAAAGGATGAACACCTCCTCCGAATACTTCACGAAGGATGATTCTCTTCCGAACACCTCCTTAGACACACCAAGGATGAACCGGCTATTTCCTCTGTCACCGTAGCAGCACTTCACCAGCTCCACAGACAAGAGTTTCACAAGCCGAACAAGAACACACAAGTCTCAAGAATTTCTGAGTATTTGAGCACAAGGGAAGAGTTTCTGTGTCTCTAGTTTTCTTAAGAGGAAATGAGAGTCTATTTATAGACTCATCCAAAGGCTCTTCCATTCACTAAAAGACAAACTTAACGGCTAGTTTGTCCAACGGCCATAAACGGCTAGTTTGTCCAACGGCCATAAACGGCTAGTTTGTCCAACGGTCATAAACGGCTAATTTCTTCAACGACTAGTTTCTCCAACGTCCGTGTTAAGTGCGATACTCTTACCGTTAACCGTCACTATTCACGTGAATAGTGTTACTATTCATATGAATTGTACTATAGTGTTTTGTTGCAATGATTTACTATAGTAATTTTACAAAACACTTTTCTTTTTCTAATCTAAGTCCTATACATATTTCTAAGAGTATTACAAAAGCTTTCCATCACAATATAAGTCTTCATAACATCTTGAATCTTGATTTCTCTTGACTTGATTTGGACATCATCAAAACTTCATCTTGATCATTTTGCTAACAAGTTTCACCTTTGCCGTGCTGCTGTACCGTGAGAAGGTTAAAAATGCTCTTAAAACGTAGTCTTCTTCGCACAGTGAGAGAGGAAAAATGGGCGGGAATTTTGCCGCTCTTTTTACCGACGGATTTTGGGTCGTCGGTAATTACCGAAGGATTTTGGCCGTCGGTAATTACCGAAGATCAAAATCCGTCGGTAATCACTTTTTTTTTATCCGTCGATAAAATCCGTCGGTAATACATCGTTTACCGACGAAAATGATTCCGTCGGTAATTCCATGTATTTTTGTAGTGATTGTCAGTAAAATATTGGGAGAAATTCCCCGGATCTAGACTTCCCCGTACGTGTCTGCTACGACTGTCGCGGTCATACAAATTTGATGTGCATAAATTAATGCAATATAGACTAGGATTTGACTCCTAGGTCGTCTCTCAAGGACCAATATTTGTCGGTTTAGTCTCAGATTTAACACGAAGTGGGGGGGTTTCTGGATGTTTTGTGCGGTAAAATAAAATTGGAAATTGGAAATAAAACAACAGAAAAATTAAAATAAATTAAAACTGGGATTTAAACACAACTAAATTTAAAACGCTGAAATAAAATTTAACCACGGTAAAAACTAAACGGTAAAAGATGGTAAAAAAAAAACTGAACGGTAAAATTAAACGCATAAATAAAAACATCAGTGAAAATACGTTGATAGAAAATAAACCGTAAAAATGACGTTGAAAATAAACTGAACGGTAAAAAGCAATGACTGAATTTAACAGTACAGAAAATACTGAACGATAAATTTAACAGATAAAAACATTTAACTGAAAATGGAATTCATCACTTAAATTAAAATTCTTGAACAATACAACTCAAAATGAAACAAGCAAACTGGTGCCACACTTCTACTGCTTTAGAAAATAAAACATTAGCACTGTTTAAAATGAAAAATGCAGAGGGAGAGGAAGAGGCGAGAGCCTCCTCCCAGACTGTGAGTGTTTTCCTAATTCTAATCTAAATTCTCATGCCTTGCTTCTCTGGTGCTGCTCCAATTTATAGTGCCAAATTCTCTGACCAACTCCTCTGTAGCTTATTTCTTTCAATTCTTTACTCAATTAATGAGTAAGTGGGAACTCCATTTTGTGGTGTGCGTTTGTTCACGTGAATTTCCTTCAAGCTTTCCATTCCCAACTCTTGTCTTCTTCTTCAATACAATTCCAGTGGGCTCCCTTCTCCTTTCACGTGTGTGATAACAGTTGAAAAACTGTTATTTTCATGCTTAAAATTGATACTAAAAGCAACCTTTAGACTTAGAAACTAGCTTGAAATCACACCTTTTATCTTTATTTTCAGAAATAAGAGAGCTGGACAGGTTTACACTTGATTTGAGTGTTTTTGTGCAGGTTTTAGGGTGAATTTGGTGCAAAGAGTGAAGAAGGAGAGAAGTGACATTAGAAAAGACAAGAAAGAGTGCAAAAAGAGAAGACGAAGGCACCGGTTTGATGTACTCTATTGAACACCCGGTTTCTTATGATGGTTTGCTATTAACTGTGTTTATGTGATAAGTAATGCTTGATGATGCTTATTGACTGATTGATGTTGAGATGATGTGCACATTAAAATGCTTATACAGGTGATTCACAAGCTTTGTGAACAAATGCAAGATATCATGATTGTGATTGTGAAATTAAGCAGGATGTGTATGTCAAATGTGAATGAGCTTATATGTGAGGTTTTGAGCTCTAGAGTTGTTATTGTTGAATGCTATTACTTTGGAAGCTTGAATGACTTTGCCCAGGTTTTCTATGATTGAATCAATTGCTTGTTTTGCATCATATGATCAAAGGCCGTGTTTGTTGAAACCCTTTTTACTGGCCAAATTCATAAAGTTAGCCTACTAAAAGAGAACATTTTGTGTTCTATCCTTTGAACCCATAGCCTTGAATATACACTGAACCCTTGATTGAAAATCTTTACCTTGAGTTAAGTAGAATATCTTGTGTGGTATTGATAAATGTTCAAGTTTGGGGTTATTGGGAAATCATGAAAAAGGAAAAGCATTGAGCTAAGAGCTAAAAAGTAAGAATATACAAAGAAAAAGAAAAGCAAAGAAAAAGAAGTAAAGCTCAATGCGAATGCAAAGGCAAAAGAAAGTTGGGAATGAATAAGAATAATTGTGTTGTTATGATTCTCTTAACTCAAGGATTTTGTGATCCAGAAAAACCAATTTTCTTGTTAGCCCAGCCACATTATAAGCCATTGAAAAGTCCTTGTGATGATGCATGCTTGTGAATGTTTTTGATTGTGGTAAAATGAAAGGCAAAGTTGATTCATATGACATTGTGATAGTAGAGTGAATGAGTGAAACACTTACCTCTTATACACTTGTGTGTTGAGTGAAACACTTTACCTGGTGAGGAAATATTCCATGAACACATGAACATCCATGCTTAATTGATTGATCATTCATGAAAAATAGCATTTGTTGGAACTTAAATGACTTTGTGAACACTAAAGCATGTGCATATCTTGATTGAACTCTTGATCATAAGTTTGAGTGAAGTTATTACTTATCTTGAAAAGAGGATTTTGAATGAGTGAACCATCATATGAATTGGTTGGAGATGGAGTTACATTTTGTTTGCTTGAGGACAAGCAAAGTTCTAAGTTTGGGGTTGTGATAACAGTTGAAAAACTGTTATTTTCATGCTTAAAATTGATACTAAAAGCAACCTTTAGACTTAGAAACTAGCTTGAAATCACACCTTTTATCTTTATTTTCAGAAATAAGAGAGCTGGACAGGTTTACACTTGATTTGAGTGTTTTTGTGCAGGTTTTAGGGTGAATTTGGTGCAAAGAGTGAAGAAGGAGAGAAGTGACATTAGAAAAGACAAGAAAGAGTGCAAAAAGAGAAGACGAAGGCACCGCTCAGCGGCAAACTACCGCTGAGCGGCACTCAGGAGGTTGCGGGAGTCACGCTGAGGGGCAAATGGCCGCTGAGGGGAAGAATTGTGACGCGCAACTACCGCTGAGCGGTAAATACCGCTGAGCGGTACTCTTTGGGCTTGGGCTTTTGTAATCTTTTGTAACTCTAAATTAGTATATAAGGGCTTGCACGTCCTTTAGTTTAGTATTTTTGGCAGAAACGAGGCAAACACTCTCTCTTCCACCCCTTTGAAGGAGGATCTTGGATGCTCAGGCTACCTCTTCACCTTTATTGGGTTTATTCTTTCATTCTTTCATTGTTATTCATCTAGGTTCACCATGACGATGGTGAACTAAACCTTGTATGTTTGTTGGGGAATCAATGTAATCTCTTGAAGCTCTCATATATGGATTTGTTGAGTACATCTTTGAATTAAGACATATGCTTTCTTTCATTATTAGTTAGGGTTTTTCCTCTTTGCTCAATGCTTGCATTGTTTAACTCATTCTAATGCATGATTATTGGTTTTGTCGATACGGACACGTACGGGGAAGTCTAGATCCGGGGAATTTCTCCCAATATTTTACTGACAACATTATATTGGTTGCCTTTAAGCTCCTGCAGTCATGAACTAATCATTAGGAATGCTAGGAATTGTATGAACTATTTGATTAGGGAGAAGCCATCTAGAATGGTACATTAGAGAGTGGCATTAACAATGATGATTTGAATGTTGAATTCCTAAAATATATGAGAGTGGATGAGATGAAATTGACCCCCAACAACATATTCATTTATATAATTCATTGAAAGTGTTTATCTTTTGTCTTTGCCATTGATCAATTCATGCATACATGTTTATTTTCGTCTTTGCATATTAAACTTTGAATATTTCGTTTGTAAGTCCTAGCTAATCAACAAATCACATAACTAAACTAGGCCGTGAGTCCTTTGGGAAGAACGATACTTGGTCTTACCAAGTTTTATTACTTGAACGATTCGGTCATACTTGCCGATTGTGAAACAAGTTTGTGACATCATATTTTGGTGCTTACAAATTTGTCCATCAAGTTTTTGGCGCCGTTGCCGGGGATTTGGGGATTGAACCCGAGTCCTAGCAACGGCTAATAAGTTTGGGCCATCAAGTTTTTGGCGCCGTTGCCGGGGAACTCGTGGTTTAACTGGTTAATTTGTGTGATTATTGATTATCTTTGACTTTAATTTTAAATTTCTGTTTTTATTTTCTGTTTTTATCTTTTTATGTTTTATCTTTTTAGATTAGATTAGATTTTATTTTATTTGGTTAGTTTAGATTTTATTTTATTTTATCTTTTAGGTTAGATTTTATGTTATTTTTAAATTTTATTTTATCTTTTATCTTTTTATCTTTTGAATCTTTTATCTTCTTATCTTCTGAATCTTTTCTCTTTTTATCTTTTGAATATATATCTTCTCTTATATCTTTTTGTGCTAACAAATCTGTTCTAGGGTTTTGTTTCTTGTGCATGCAGGAAGCAATTCGAAATAGGAGTAAGAAAACAACAGAACCACTTCTTGAAGGCCTAGAAGAGAGTAGAAGGAGGAGAAGAATCAGAACGTCTAGAGAACTTTTCCCTTCTCCAGAAACTCTCTTGCAATCATCACCACAAGGTTCTGTTCATAGCACAGGAAGTATGGAGAGCAATAATGTTAGAAGAACTCTTGCAGATTACACTAATCTTGCTGGACCTCAACACTTCAATAGCATAGCTAGACCTAGAGTCAATGCAGCCAACATGGAGGTCAAACCAGCACTGATTCAACTAGTAAAGAGTAATCAATTTAATGGGTTATCACATGAAAGCCCATATGAGCACCTGACTACCTTTAATGAGATTTGCAATACAGTCAAGATTAATGGGGTGCCAGACGAAGCAATCAAACTTAGCTTGTTTCCTTTCTCATTGGGAGGCAATGCTAAGCTTTGGTTGAACTCCTTTCCAGAAGAAAGTTTCACAGAGTGGGAAGCAGTGGTTACAAAGTTTCTAAACAAATACTTCCCACAATCTAAGGTGACTAAAGGAAAGCAAGAGATATCTTCATTCAAGCAGGGCATGGAAGAATCACTGGGGCATGCATGGGACAGATATAAAAGCTTGTTACGAAAAACTCCCATGCATGGCTTTAAAGAACATGAAGTAGTCCTAATTTTCCTTGGAGGGCTTGGTTCACAAACCAAGATGATGCTGAATGCCTCAGCAGGAGGTAATATCAAATGGAAGACTCCAGAGGAAGCAACTGAAATTATTGAAAATATGGCTACTAGTGACAATGAACTCAATATTGAAAAAGGAGATTCTAATCAGAAGGAGTTGTCAAAATTAAATGAGGCTTTGCTTGTCCAAAATAGAATTCTCTCGCAACAGATTGAGGAAGTAACCATGAAACTTTCTCAAATACCACAGGAAATACAACAGGTCTCAATGGTTCAAGAGCAACAAAAATGGCAGATGCAATTTACTTCAGTTGAGAAAGCAACAAAGCTTGAAGAGACTTTACACAGATTCTTGAAGGCAAATGCGTCCTATTGTCATAATGTGGATGTTGCATTTAAAAAAATGGAGAGTCATGTTGAGAGAATTGTTGACGTGATTAAACATGATAACCTGGGAAAGGATTGTAAAACTGTTGTGACCAGAAGTGGTAGAGTGTTAGAGGAGAGACGAGAAGAGAGAGAGAAAGAAAAAAATGAGAGTGAGAGTGAAAAAGAATCATGTGAGTGGAAAGAAAGAGTTGAGAGAGAGAAAAAGAGAAAAGAAGAAGAGGAGAGGAGAGAAAAAAATGAGAGAGAAGAGAGAGAGAGAGAAAAAGAGTATGAAAAGCCACTTCCTTATCCAAAGGGTTATTCAAGAAAGGAGAAAGAAAAGCAGTTGGAAAGATTCATGGAACTGTTTAAGAAGCTGGAGATTACTATACCATTCTCTGAAGCATTGCAACAGATGCCAGCATATGCAAAATTTTTGAAGGAACTTCTCACAAAGAAACACAAGTACATTGAGAAGGAAACTATCAATATACAGGGCAATTGCAGTGCAATCATACAGAAATTACCTCCTAAACTTAAAGACCCAGGAAGCTTCACTATTCCATGCACCATAGGAGATGTGAAAGTTGGAAGAGCATTGATTGATTTGGGAGCTAGCATTAATCTAATGCCGCTAGCCATGTGCAGAACAATTCAGGGGCTGGAAATTAAACCAACCAGAATGGCTCTTCAATTGGCAGACAGGTCTCTTAAATATCCATATGGAGTGGTTGAAGATGTTCTAGTGAAGGTCGACAAATTTGTATTCCCAGTGGATTTTATTGTGATGGAGATGGAAGGAACTAGTGATGTTCCTCTTATTCTGGGAAGACCTTTTATGAAGACTGCTAGAGTTCTGATTGATGTAGAGAATGGTAAGCTTAAACTGAGAGTTGATGATGAAGAGGTCACTTTTGATGTATCCAAGGCCATGACATATCCAAATGATGACAAAGCATGTTTTCAATTTGATGAACTTGATGAAGTTTGTATGGTTCAGGAAAGAATGGTGCGTAATATTTCTCCATTGGAAAAAACTCTCATTGATGCATGTGAAGATTTGGATGAGGAAGAAGAAAAATTGATTGATGAATGTCTGATGGACTTGGAAACATTGAAAAAGAATCCAGAGGAAGATCCAACATTTGAAACAATTGATAAGGAAGAAACAATCAAAGCACAGTCATCAGAATTGAAAAGATTGCCACCACATCTGAAATATGTGTTTTTAGAACAGGGTGAAACAAAGCCAGTCATCATCAATAACTCTTTATCTTTACAAGAAGAAGAGCAGTTGATTGAAATTCTGAAAGCCAACAAAGAAGCAATTGGGTGGTCAATATCAGATCTCAAAGGTATAAGCCCAACTTATTGCATGCACAGGATTTTTATGGAAGAGGACTATAAACCAGGTGCTCAACCACAGAGAAGGTTAAATCCTGTCATGAAGGAGGTGGTCAGAAAAGAAGTGTTGAAACTGCTAGAAGCTGGTATCATCTATCCAATCTCTGACAGTGAATGGGTGAGTCCAGTACAGGTGGTGCCAAAGAAAGGTGGGATGACAGTAATTTATAATGATAAGAATGAGCTGATTCCTACTCGGACAGTTACTGGCTGGCGTATGTGCATTGATTATAGGAAACTGAATAAAGCTACTAGGAAAGATCATTTTCCTCTTCCCTTCATGGATCAGATGCTAGAAAGGTTATCAGGGCAGGCTTTCTATTGTTTTCTAGATGGATATTCTGGATATAATCAAATTGTGGTAGATCCAAAAGACCAGGAAAAGACGGCTTTTACTTGTCCTTTTGGTATCTTTGCATATAGAAAGATGCCTTTTGGATTATGTAATGCTCCAGCTACGTTTCAGAGGTGTATGCAGGCAATTTTTTCTGATCTTTTAGAAAAATGCATTGAAGTATTCATGGATGACTTCTCAGTTTTTGGAAATTCTTTCCAAAGATGTTTAGCTAATTTGAACACTGTCCTCAAAAGATGTGTTCAGACAAATCTGGTTTTGAATTGGGAGAAATGTCATTTCATGGTAACTGAAGGGATTGTACTGGGGCATAAAATTTCTGCTAAAGGAATTGAGGTGGATAAAGCCAAAGTAGAAGTCATTGAGAAACTGCCCCCACCAACAAACGTAAGGGGGATTAGGAGTTTTCTTGGTCATGCTGGGTTTTATAGAAGATTCATCAAAGATTTCTCAAAAATTGCTAAACCATTGAGTAATCTTTTGATGAAGGATGCTCCTTTTGTGATGAATGAAGACTGTCTGAAAGCCTTTGATATATTGAAGCAGAAGTTAGTGTCAGCTCCAGTAATTGTAGCACCAGATTGGAATCAAAATTTTGAATTGATGTGTGATGCAAGTGATTATGCAATAGGAGTTGTCCTTGGTCAAAGGAAAGAACAAAAATTTCATCCAATTTACTATGCTAGCAAGGTGCTGAATGATGCTCAATTGAATTATGCTACCACAGAGAAGGAGTTTCTTGCCATTGTATATGCTCTAGAGAAATTTAGACCTTATCTTATTGGGTCTAAGGTGATTGTCTATACGGATCATGCAGCTATCAAATATTTGTTGACAAAACCAGATTCTAAGCCACGTCTGATTAGATGGGTACTACTTTTGCAAGAGTTTGATGTAGAAATCCATGATAAGAAAGGAAGTGAGAACTTAATTGCTGATCATTTGTCACGGTTAGTCAACAATGAGGTCACTAGCAAGGAGTCTGAAATCTGGGAATCTTTTTCAGATGAATCACTCATGTATATTCAGCAGAGGCCCTGGTTTGCTGATATGGCAAATTTCAAAGCTGCGAGAGTCATGCCGGAAGACTTAACTTGGCAACAGAGAAAGAAATTTCTGCATGATGCCAAGCAGTTTGTGTGGGATGATCCATATTTGTTCAAAATTGGAGCAGATAATCTTCTCAGGAGATGTGTTACAAATGAAGAAGCAGAAGGAATTCTCTGGCATTGTCATGATTCACCTTATGGAGGACATTTTAATGGGGAAAGAACAGCAGCAAAAGTCCTTCAATCAGGGTTTTATTGGCCAACGTTATTTAAAGATGCCCATAATCATGCTAGGAATTGTGATAAATGTCAGAGAGCAGGGACAATCACTAAACGTCATGAGATGCCTTTACAAGGTATTTTAGAGGTTGAGGTTTTTGATTGTTGGGGTATTGACTTCGTTGGACCCTTCCCTCCATCTTTCAACAATGAATATATTCTGGTAGCAGTGGATTATGTGAGTAAATGGGTGGAAGCATTAGCTTGTCCTAAAAATGATGCTAGCACGGTAATTAAATTCCTGAAGAGGCAGATATTCTCACGTTTTGGCACTCCAAGAGTGTTGATTAGTGATGGAGGATCTCATTTTTGCAATTATCAGCTAGAGAAAGTACTCAAACACTATGGAGTGAAGCATAAGGTAGCTGCACCTTATCATCCACAAACTAATGGACAAGCGGAGGTATCTAACAGGGAGATAAAAAGAATCCTGGAAAAAACTGTGACTTCATCAAGAAAGGATTGGTCTCTCAAATTGGATGATGCTCTTTGGGCTTATCGAACAGCAATGAAGACGTCCATGGGATTATCACCATTTCAATTAGTCTATGGGAAAGCATGCCATTTGCCAGTTGAATTGGAGCATAGAGCATTATGGGCTTTGAAATTCTTGAATTTTGATCCTTATGACACTCAATGCACACGCAGGAGGCAGATTTTGGAGCTTGAAGAAATGCGGTTACATGCATATGATTCATCCAGGGCTTACAAAGAAAAAATTAAATTTTATCATGACAGGAAGTTGGTGAATAGAGTTTTCAATCCAGGACAACAGGTACTATTGTTCAATTCAAGATTGAAGATATTTCCTGGGAAGCTGAAGTCAAAATGGACAGGACCATTTGTGATAAAAGAAGTGCATCCGCATGGGGCAATTGAAATATTTAATCCATCTGATAATCCACAGAGAAGTTGGGTGGTAAATGGTCAACGTCTCAAGCCTTATCTGGGGGGAGAGGTGCAACAATGTTCTACAATGATGTTGCTGGTTGATCCTTGAAAGTTTGGGTCAGGCTCGGGACGTTAAACAAGCGCTTACTGGGAGGCAACCCAGTGTTTTGTGAGTATCTTATTTGTTTTTGTTTTTAGAATAGGGTTTGATGTACTCTATTGAACACCCGGTTTCTTATGATGGTTTGCTATTAACTGTGTTTATGTGATAAGTAATGCTTGATGATGCTTATTGACTGATTGATGTTGAGATGATGTGCACATTAAAATGCTTATACAGGTGATTCACAAGCTTTGTGAACAAATGCAAGATATCATGATTGTGATTGTGAAATTAAGCAGGATGTGTATGTCAAATGTGAATGAGCTTATATGTGAGGTTTTGAGCTCCAGAGTTGTTATTGTTGAATGCTATTACTTTGGAAGCTTGAATGACTTTGCCCAGGTTTTCTATGATTGAATCAATTGCTTGTTTTGCATCATATGATCAAAGGCCGTGTTTGTTGAAACCCTTTTTACTGGCCAAATTCATAAAGTTAGCCTACTAAAAGAGAACATTTTGTGTTCTATCCTTTGAACCCATAGCCTTGAATATACACTGAACCCTTGATTGAAAATCTTTACCTTGAGTTAAGTAGAATATCTTGTGTGGTATTGATAAATGTTCAAGTTTGGGGTTATTGGGAAATCATGAAAAAGGAAAAGCATTGAGCTAAGAGCTAAAAAGTAAGAATATACAAAGAAAAAGAAAAGCAAAGAAAAAGAAGTAAAGCTCAATGCGAATGCAAAGGCAAAAGAAAGTTGGGAATGAATAAGAATAATTGTGTTGTTATGATTCTCTTAACTCAAGGATTTTGTGATCCAGAAAAACCAATTTTCTTGTTAGCCCAGCCACATTATAAGCCATTGAAAAGTCCTTGTGATGATGCATGCTTGTGAATGTTTTTGATTGTGGTAAAATGAAAGGCAAAGTTGATTCATATGACATTGTGATAGTAGAGTGAATGAGTGAAACACTTACCTCTTATACACTTGTGTGTTGAGTGAAACACTTTACCTGGTGAGGAAATATTCCATGAACACATGAACATCCATGCTTAATTGATTGATCATTCATGAAAAATAGCATTTGTTGGAACTTAAATGACTTTGTGAACACTAAAGCATGTGCATATCTTGATTGAACTCTTGATCATAAGTTTGAGTGAAGTTATTACTTATCTTGAAAAGAGGATTTTGAATGAGTGAACCATCATATGAATTGGTTGGAGATGGAGTTACATTTTGTTTGCTTGAGGACAAGCAAAGTTCTAAGTTTGGGGTTGTGATAACAGTTGAAAAACTGTTATTTTCATGCTTAAAATTGATACTAAAAGCAACCTTTAGACTTAGAAACTAGCTTGAAATCACACCTTTTATCTTTATTTTCAGAAATAAGAGAGCTGGACAGGTTTACACTTGATTTGAGTGTTTTTGTGCAGGTTTTAGGGTGAATTTGGTGCAAAGAGTGAAGAAGGAGAGAAGTGACATTAGAAAAGACAAGAAAGAGTGCAAAAAGAGAAGACGAAGGCACCGCTCAGCGGCAAACTACCGCTGAGCGGCACTCAGGAGGTTGCGGGAGTCACGCTGAGGGGCAAATGGCCGCTGAGGGGAAGAATTGTGACGCGCAACTACCGCTGAGCGGTAAATACCGCTGAGCGGTACTCTTTGGGCTTGGGCTTTTGTAATCTTTTGTAACTCTAAATTAGTATATAAGGGCTTGCACGTCCTTTAGTTTAGTATTTTTGGCAGAAACGAGGCAAACACTCTCTCTTCCACCCCTTTGAAGGAGGATCTTGGATGCTCAGGCTACCTCTTCACCTTTATTGGGTTTATTCTTTCATTCTTTCATTGTTATTCATCTAGGTTCACCATGACGATGGTGAACTAAACCTTGTATGTTTGTTGGGGAATCAATGTAATCTCTTGAAGCTCTCATATATGGATTTGTTGAGTACATCTTTGAATTAAGACATATGCTTTCTTTCATTATTAGTTAGGGTTTTTCCTCTTTGCTCAATGCTTGCATTGTTTAACTCATTCTAATGCATGATTATTGGTTTTGTCGATACGGACACGTACGGGGAAGTCTAGATCCGGGGAATTTCTCCCAATATTTTACTGACAACATTATATTGGTTGCCTTTAAGCTCCTGCAGTCATGAACTAATCATTAGGAATGCTAGGAATTGTATGAACTATTTGATTAGGGAGAAGCCATCTAGAATGGTACATTAGAGAGTGGCATTAACAATGATGATTTGAATGTTGAATTCCTAAAATATATGAGAGTGGATGAGATGAAATTGACCCCCAACAACATATTCATTTATATAATTCATTGAAAGTGTTTATCTTTTGTCTTTGCCATTGATCAATTCATGCATACATGTTTATTTTCGTCTTTGCATATTAAACTTTGAATATTTCGTTTGTAAGTCCTAGCTAATCAACAAATCACATAACTAAACTAGGCCGTGAGTCCTTTGGGAAGAACGATACTTGGTCTTACCAAGTTTTATTACTTGAACGATTCGGTCATACTTGCCGATTGTGAAACAAGTTTGTGACATCATATTTTGGTGCTTACAAATTTGTCCATCAAGTTTTTGGCGCCGTTGCCGGGGATTTGGGGATTGAACCCGAGTCCTAGCAACGGCTAATAAGTTTGGGCCATCAGTGTGTGATGGTGCTGGAGCTGGACCAGTTACTGGTGCACCGTGTGCTCTTCATTCTCTACTCAAGCACCATGGACTCTTCTCCAAGGTGGCTACCTCTATGCTTGTTCCAGCCATGAAATCTCCCAAGCTGGATGTGAAGGAGTGCTGGACGTTACTGCAAGGTGATGGACCGTGAAGGTTCTTGGAGTTGCTGAACGTTCTTGGACGTTGAAGGTTTTCTTACATTGCTGGACGGAGCTGGATGGTGGACTGCAGTTGGACGTGGCAGCTGCTGCTCTTGCTCAATGAAATCTGCAATATGCTTCCCCTCCTCAAGTATGTGACAGCAGTGGCTTCAATAATCTACTACAGCCTCCTTCTTCCTTCACACGTTGCAGCTGCTTCTAAAAACTGTGCTCACCAATTCATTCTCTCCAAATCAATCCAGCAGGCCGTGTGCTACTCCAAATGGAGATCAAAATCCAAAAGCTTCTTCTCCAAATGAATGTCCAAAACCAAATGTGGAGAGACCATGGTCAAAGCTAAAAATCTGCATACCTTTCTCAAACCAAAGTGGGACGTGAAACTTCATCCCTTAATAATACTAATTTAATAAAATCCAAACACTTTCATTTTGGAACTCCTCTGGCCGTGAGTGATGTCTTCCAAACAAGCCATTCATTGTATAGAAATTTCCCACTTTCACGTGGAGCCCTTGCCAAATTCCTTTGCATTATGGTGGCCCCATTGATGTTAGATGTTCCCTTTGGCTTATTGTAAAATTTTCTTCAATGACAAAATAAGAAGTACGGGTGCTATATACTTCAATAAATCAACATTTCATTTTGAAGTTTTGGAGATGAGCTTTCAACATGGTGGTCCCCTCCTCTAATTCCAAATGTGTATTTGCTGAATCCTTCATCAAAAGGAATTTTTCCCGTGACATGGCAAGGGAAGGAACTTCCCAACGTGAATTTCCACTAAATGTATTCTTTTTCCCTTTCCAGAACAAAAGGCTTTGTTCAAAAATTAAATGGTAAGCTTGTGGATTCTATTTCCAGCCGTGACACTTCAAAAATCAACACTTCAATCAATTCTTAGCTAGCACAAGTACCAAACAGCAAGCAAATGCAAACAGACTAGAATTCACTCAAACAGTATGCACTAGACTGACATAGGAGAGTAAAGAAAATACTGGGAACAACACAAAATGAATTTGAACAAAATAAAAACTATACTTGAAAATAGACATCTAGACGAAACTATGAAAAAAAATTGCAAGGAAAACGGATAAGAATTGAATTAGAACGAGGACAAACAAGTTGACACAAAATTCACACAGCAACCAGCGAAAATTGAAGTGGCTGAAATGCATTGGGCTCAATTGTCATTTCTCATTTAGCCTTCAAATGTCCCAAAAAGATATCCAAAATTTTCCCATAATTAATAATGCAAAATAATAAGCTCAGATAATTCAAATTAGTTAAAATAAGAATTTCTGATCGAATTAAGCACAATTAGGAAAAATAGGAAAATAACGGACGATTAAGCACAATTCCCTGATTAATTCTAGTACAATAAACTAAGTGAAATTGAGAAAATATTGATTCATCAAAATAGACCACACTTAGTCTTTTGCACTCCTGGGCAAAATTAAAACACAAATCAGGGAATAGTTCAAAGGACTTCTAGGAAGGTGACACACATTCAGCACACAGAAAACAAAGACTCAAGAAAAATAAAAAGAATTTACAGAGTTCTCAAGAATTATGGACTGATGAAAGAAGTGGAAATTTTCCAACACAAAATCAAGAAAAGCACATACTTACAGAAATCATCCAAGCAATTCACAGTATGGCAAAATAATTAATCAGCTCAAGAGGTGATTTAAATATAACATAACCTCACAGATGCACTAATAGTGTTTCTCTCAAGTGTTTAAGGTAAATAATTCCAACTCAATGTACTCAAGAAAACAAACACAAGTAGACTTGGCAAGCTTCTAATATCAACACTTAAAACATATGTATGTTCAGATCAAAAGGTCTTTCAGGGTTGTAATGAGGCCAAGGACAGGGGAGGATAAATTTGGATAAGTAGCTATAGCTCAGAAGAAATAGAGGTGCACTAGGGCAAAAATGTAGACACAGTGAAATCTCACCCAAACCTCTAATTCAATCCTCTTCTCGACTCCATTATTCACAAAATTATTTTTCAATTTTTCTCTTTTTCTCATCAAATTTTTTCATCCTGTCTCTTTTCTTTTCTCTCTTTATCACACAACAGGATATAATTTATATTTTCAGAACAAGATGAGGAACCAACTAGCCAATTTATCAGAATTCCCAAGGAGACCACACTTATTCTCAAAATACTTCTATAGCTCCAGACTTTCCTAAGGTTAAGGTAATCATTTGTTTTTCACTTAGGATCAGTGTATGAGCTTCAACACAAAGAAATATATACAGTATAGGCTCAAAGGGGTTATCAAAGGATAATAACAAGGTTGGCTTATTTGGCTAAAGAGGCTCAAGAACAAAAATGCCTTTATCACGTCTGAACATGCATATCAATCAAGTATATCAAAAAGAATCAAGCCAAGGCATATGTGCAAGCATTCAAGATACATATCACACACAAGAAAGAAAATTAAGTGGCTCAAATCTCACACAGGGTATTCGTCACAATCAAATCAACCTCTCAAACATTATAATCATCTTCCAAGCAGAGAAAAGCAAGGATTTCAAACCATAAGTATTAAGTAAGTGAAGGAAAAATCTACAACTTAAACATCATCCAGAAATCAAGAGAAAAATGTAAAATTTATTGCACACAAAACTCGATAAAAATAACTTTACAGAAAAAATTAACACTCAAAAACAAAAAATTTAACACACAAAATACAATCTAACAGAAAAATCAGAAAAATCAGAATTTCTTCCCAGTAGACCACACTTAAATCACACAATGTCCTCAGTGTGTTACAATCATCAGATTATCAATTTCAGAGCAGTTAAATAATATAGACAAGTGCAATAAAAAGTTAAGAAAAATGGGAAGAAATTTTTCAGTAACATCCATCAGCAGATGTTATCAGGGACATCCATCAGCAGATGTCTAAAACACCTAGCACCCATCAGTAGATGCTAATAATTTTTATTAAATTTTTTTATTTTATTTTATTTTATTTTATTATTTTATTTTTTTTTTCTGAAAAAGGATACCGGTACTGTGACAACAGTCTCCGTGGCAACGACCGGAACTGTTGCTACAGTGGCAGAATTTTGGCTATAAAAGGGTACCTCCTCAGCGTCGAGCAACATTTCTGACTTCCCTGCTCTCTCTCTACTCCTCTCTTCTCTCTAATCTCTCCCCGCTCTCCTCTCTTCTCTGCTCTCTCTGCTCTCTACTCTCTCTCGAGCGTCTGGATCTGCGAGGAAGCTCTGCCACCGTGCCATCTGAAGAATCTGAGATCTGTGAGGAGCCTCTGCCTCAGCGCCTTCGAAGATTCTGAGATCTGCGTCAAGCTTCTGTAAGCCCTACTACTCCGGGTAAGTCATCTGCACCTTGGATCTCCTTTCTTTCGGCTTTTTCTGCTGTTTTTTACTTTTCCTGCCTTCCAGTCTTTCCCTTTCAGTATTTCCTTTTTCTGCCCTGCTCTCTTTATTTTTCTCTGCTTGTTCTCTTTCCCTCTTACAGCTTTCAGATCTATCATTTTTTTTTCTTTTTCCTGCTTTCAGTCTTCTTTCTGCTTTGATCTCTTGCCTGCTCTCCCTCTTTATTTCCTGCTTTCCTGTTTCTCCTTTTCCTGCTTTCCAGATCTTTCATTTTCATTTTTTTTTCTTTTTCTTATTCTGCTTTCTTTTTCACCTGCTAAACACTTAAAAAACACATAAAACACAACTGTCTAAAAACTTAAGGGGTATATCGGCTGGAAACCAGACGTTAATCTCCCTTCGTTTGAAGGTATGGCAGAGACAATCGGGTAGAACAACGCCACGTACCCCACTTAAAACTAAAACACAGAAACTGAATATACAAGAACAATATGGACAAGGACACTGGACGTAGATCCGTTTAGGACCCTTTGCAAGGACCGTGAAACAGATCTGAGACCAGACACAAAAACAATCAAAGACAGACAGGACAAAATAAATTTAACGGAAAACAAGAACAAATAAAGAAAACACAGAACTAATCTAAAAATTTTTTATGCTTCTTTTTTTTTTTTTTTTTTAGTTCTTTTTATTATTATTTTTTTTTATGTTTAGTTTTTTCTTCTTCTTTTTTTTTTATGTTTTTGTTCTTTTTATTTTTTTTTTATTTAAGTATTTGTATATTACGAGAGGAAGGATGAGTGATACGGAATCAGAGAGATATACCAGTCAACGGTGGCGTCCTACCGACGATCAAATCAAGATGATGACCAAAATATTCAACTATGGGGTCACACACCCAAGCCGAGCGCAAGTCGTCGAGATCGCGTCTCGACTAAGGGCTTTCGGCGAAGCCACTGAATACAACGTACACTGCTGGTTTAACAACCACGGCAATCGGGTCAAGCGCTGGCAAGCGGAGATAGACCCTACTGGCACTCTCTTCACACAACTGCCGCTGTACATGTACGGTAAGACCTCTGATCACACCTCCATTTTTATTGAAAATTTTCACTTCCTCTTCTATAATTAACACAAGTTTTTTTTATTTTTTATATTTTTTTTTTTATTTTTTGTTTGAAAGAAAACAACTGGGTGATAATGAGGGCACCGAGGCTGCTGAATTTGTTTCCAGTTCCGATCATTATCGATGACGACAGAAATGAACGAGAAATTCCTCCACCAAAGCCTCCGCTCGTGACTTTTCGAACCAGAGCTCCCTCAACGGAGCTCTCCCTTAGGCCACCACAACCAGCTCGAGAGTTCTTTCATTTTTAGTGTTTTATGTTTTTATTATTTTTATTATTTTTTTTTTTATGTTTTTGCTGTTGGCCGAGTGTGGCCAGAATTAAGGACTGTAATATGAACACTTAAGTTTTTTTTTATGTTTTATGTTTTTAATTTTTTTTTTTATGTTGTTTTTGTTTTTATTTATTATGGTGTGTAAGATTAACGATCAGACATGATCGACCCCTGAACAACCTTATTTTCACATATGAATCTACTGCAAATTTTATTTTCAGATCTGTTCAAGCTCCTATTTTCCATTACTGTAATTTTGCTATTATGAATGAAATATCTCTTAGTCTAAACAAAATTTTCAATCAAAGATCTGATGAAACAACTAAGAAATTATTTTACAGTGAAGAAAAATAAGGAAAAAAATGAGATCTGAAGTGAAAATTTTTTTTTTTTTAATGAATTATTGGTAAGAAACTGAGGGTCGAAATAAAATCAAGGACTACGCAAAACAATTTTTGAATTTTTTTTTTTTGAATTTTTTTGAATTTTTTTTTTTTTTTAAGGATAACAATTTGAAAACTAAGAAGAAAAGGAAAAACAACTTAAACAAAATGCAGAATCTTCCCGAGACCACACTTAAACTACAATGTCCTAAACGTGTTCTAAGCATAAGATCATCAATTAAAACACTAAACAGATAAAGGACAAATGTAATAAAAGTATGAAAACGGGGAAGAAAGAAAGAAAACTCCCCTGGTCAGGGTGGCAGTTGCCAATTTTGGATTTGTAGGGAGATGTCTTCTTCAGGATCCAAGACGGAAATTTTGAGGAAAAATTGCTTCATCCTCCAAATCTGATCAAGCAGAGAAATATCCTCCACCGCCGGATCTAAGCAGCAAATATTGTCACTGAGCAGATTCAGTAGGTGCCTTTTGATCTTCGAACTGTTGTATGTACTGGCACCTTTGTCTTCCAGCGTGGGTGCATGCTGATCAAATTTATATGTACCTCCTGCAATATGGTTAGTGCAAAATGGTTCCACAGAAATATCATGCAGAGGTATAACACCCAATCCCAATTCATCATACCGAGCCTTAGATACAACCTCATAACATGAATCCGTTTCAAATGTAGAAACAATATCTATAACAGGTTCAGATTCATGTTCAGTGCATGGAGAACAAATATTTGAATGTGATAGTAAAAAGCGGTCCTCATCATGCACAGAGGAAAAATTAAAATCAGACTCAGCAAGAATATAGTCATTAGCATACCGATCATCATCACAATCAACATAATAATCAAATTGTGGTATGCTTACCTCCTCTTCCTTGAAGATTTCTAGAGTGTGGGAAGGTGAAGGTGGTCTACCTGGTTCAGGATTACTGCTTACTTCTGCCGGGTCCCCAAAATTTTCATCAGTCTCCTCAGGTGCAAGAGTGGCCATCTGCCTGATCTGATCACTCAGATTCTGCAAGGCAGCTTGAGTTTCCTGCTGGAACTCCATGCTCTCTTGCTTGAACTGCATGTTCCCTTTCTGAAACTGAATGTTCTGCATTGTCATCTGCTCTAGTAACTCCTTTAATGTAGGTTTAGAAGTAGAAGGCTGAGGAGTTATTTGAATAGGAGAATCATACTGCTGACTCTCATATTGTGGAACTGGCTCCCAAAGAGAGCTCTCAGAAATTGGATGATGGAACATATTGTTCTCATCATAAAAATCAGCAGATTTAAAATCAAAGTAATATGCAGAATAAGAATCATAATCACAGACATTGGCAGAATAAGCATTATTCATAACATTAAAATCGGTAGACATGGAAAATAAAAATAAAAATTAAACACTAAAAATTACTAGACAAACAAAATACAACACATTTATACATGCTGCAGGCACACACAAAACAGAACATAAAAATAATTTTATTATTATTTTTTTTAAAATTAATTTTTTTTACTTTTTTTTTAATTAACAGACAAAATACATATGACACACATACAAAAAATAGAACATCACAACACAATTAAACATGCTACAGGCACAAACAAGACAGAACATCAACAAAACTTTTTTTTTTTAAATATAACAACTAAATACAAAACACAACACAATAAAAATATAAAAGACAAAACATATATTAACACAACATAATCGAAAAACACAGCAAAAATCTAAAACAAAAAACCTGGAACTGAGTGACAACGCCGCCAAAATTTGCTGAAGGTGTCGTTGTCGCCTACAAAAATACAAAACACAAAACACACAAAAGACACATATTAACAGAACAAAAATTTACACAACAAGAATCTAAAACCAAACCGTCTTTGGTCCCCGGCAACGGCACCAAAATTTGCTACGACTGTCGCGGTCATACAAATTTGATGTGCATAAATTAATGCAGTATAGACTAGGATTTGACTCCTAGGTCGTCTCTCAAGGACCAATATTTGTCGGTTTAGTCTCAGATTTAACACGAAGTGGGGGGGGTTTCTGGATGTTTTGTGCGGTAAAATAAAATTGGAAATTGGAAATAAAACAACAGAAAAATTAAAATAAATTAAAACTGGGATTTAAACACAACTAAATTTAAAACGCTGAAATAAAATTTAACCACGGTAAAAACTAAACGGTAAAAGATGGTAAAAAAAAAACTGAACGGTAAAATTAAACGCATAAATAAAAACATCAGTGAAAATACGTTGATAGAAAATAAACCGTAAAAATGACGTTGAAAATAAACTGAACGGTAAAAAGCAATGACTGAATTTAACAGTACAGAAAATACTGAACGATAAATTTAACAGATAAAAACATTTAACTGAAAATGGAATTCATCACTTAAATTAAAATTCTTGAACAATACAACTCAAAATGAAACAAGCAAACTGGTGCCACACTTCTACTGCTTTAGAAAATAAAACATTAGCACTGTTTAAAATGAAAAATGCAGAGGGAGAGGAAGAGGCGAGAGCCTCCTCCCAGACTGTGAGTGTTTTCCTAATTCTAATCTAAATTCTCATGCCTTGCTTCTCTGGTGCTGCTCCAATTTATAGTGCCAAATTCTCTGACCAACTCCTCTGTAGCTTATTTCTTTCAATTCTTTACTCAATTAATGAGTAAGTGGGAACTCCATTTTGTGGTGTGCGTTTGTTCACGTGAATTTCCTTCAAGCTTTCCATTCCCAACTCTTGTCTTCTTCTTCAATACAATTCCAGTGGGCTCCCTTCTCCTTTCACGTGTGTGATGGTGCTGGAGCTGGACCAGTTACTGGTGCACTGTGTGCTCTTCATTCTCTACTCAAGCACCATGGACTCTTCTCCAAGGTGGCTACCTCTATGCTTGTTCCAGCCATGAAATCTCCCAAGCTGGATGTGAAGGAGTGCTGGACGTTACTGCAAGGTGATGGACCGTGAAGGTTCTTGGAGTTGCTGAACGTTCTTGGACGTTGAAGGTTTTCTTACATTGCTGGACGGAGCTGGATGGTGGACTGCAGTTGGACGTGGCAGCTGCTGCTCTTGCTCAATGAAATCTGCAGTATGCTTCCCCTCCTCAAGTATGTGACAGCAGTGGCTTCAATAATCTACTACAGCCTCCTTCTTCCTTCACACGTTGCAGCTGCTTCTAAAAACTGTGCTCACCAATTCATTCTCTCCAAATCAATCCAGCAGGCCGTGTGCTACTCCAAATGGAGATCAAAATCCAAAAGCTTCTTCTCCAAATGAATGTCCAAAACCAAATGTGGAGAGACCATGGTCAAAGCTAAAAATCTGCATACCTTTCTCAAACCAAAGTGGGACGTGAAACTTCATCCCTTAATAATACTAATTTAATAAAATCCAAACACTTTCATTTTGGAACTCCTCTGGCCGTGAGTGATGTCTTCCAAACAAGCCATTCATTGTATAGAAATTTCCCACTTTCACGTGGAGCCCTTGCCAAATTCCTTTGCATTATGGTGGCCCCATTGATGTTAGATGTTCCCTTTGGCTTATTGTAAAATTTTCTTCAATGACAAAATAAGAAGTACGGGTGCTATATACTTCAATAAATCAACATTTCATTTTGAAGTTTTGGAGATGAGCTTTCAACATGGTGGTCCCCTCCTCTAATTCCAAATGTGTATTTGCTGAATCCTTCATCAAAAGGAATTTTTCCCGTGACATGGCAAGGGAAGGAACTTCCCAACGTGAATTTCCACTAAATGTATTCTTTTTCCCTTTCCAGAACAAAAGGCTTTGTTCAAAAATTAAATGGTAAGCTTGTGGATTCTATTTCCAGCCGTGACACTTCAAAAATCAACACTTCAATCAATTCTTAGCTAGCACAAGTACCAAACAGCAAGCAAATGCAAACAGACTAGAATTCACTCAAACAGTATGCACTAGACTGACATAGGAGAGTAAAGAAAATACTGGGAACAACACAAAATGAATTTGAACAAAATAAAAACTATACTTGAAAATAGACATCTAGACGAAACTATGAAAAAAAATTTCAAGGAAAACGGATAAGAATTGAATTAGAACGAGGACAAACAAGTTGACACAAAATTCACACAGCAACCAGCGAAAATTGAAGTGGCTGAAATGCATTGGGCTCAATTGTCATTTCTCATTTAGCCTTCAAATGTCCCAAAAAGATATCCAAAATTTTCCCATAATTAATAATGCAAAATAATAAGCTCAGATAATTCAAATTAGTTAAAATAAGAATTTCTGATCGAATTAAGCACAATTAGGAAAAATAGGAAAATAACGGACGATTAAGCACAATTCCCTGATTAATTCTAGTACAATAAACTAAGTGAAATTGAGAAAATATTGATTCATCAGTGTCCGTATCGACAAAACCAATAATCATGCATGGAATGAGTTAAACTATGCAAGCATTGAGCAAAGAGGAAAAACCCTAACTAATGATGAAAGAAAGCATATGTCTTAATTAAAAGATGTAAACAACAGATTCCATATATGAGAGCTTCAAGAGATTACATTGATTCCCCAACAAACATACAAGGTTTAGTTCACCATATTCATGGTGAACCTAGATGAATAACAATGAAAGAATGAAAGAATAAACCCAATAAAGGTGAAGAGGTAGCCTGAGCATCCAAGATCCTCCTTCAAAGGGGTGGAAGAGAGAGTGTTTGCCTCGTTTCTGCCAAAGATACCTAATTCTAGGACGTGCAAGCCCTTATATACTAATTTAGAGTTACAAAAGATTATAAAAGCCCAAGCCCAAAAAGTGCCGCTCAGCGGTATTTACCGCTCAGCGGTGATTGCGCGTCTTCTTTCTTCCCCTCAGCGGCCATTTTGCCCCTCAGCGGTTCCAACGTCACCTCTTGAGTGCCGCTCAGCGGTAGTTTGCCGCTGAGCGGTGCCTTTGACTTCTCTTTTTGCACTCTTTCTTGTCTTTTCTAATGTCATCTCTCTCCTTCTTTACTCTTTTCACCAAATTCACCTTAAAACCTGCACAAAAACACTTAAATCAAGCATAAACCTGTCCAGCTCTCTTATTTCTGAAAATATGGATAAAAGGCATGATTTCAAGCTAGTTTCTAAATCTAAAGGTTGCTTTTAGTATCAATTTTAAGCATGAAAATAACAGATTTTCAACTGTTATCATGGACGAAGTGGACGAAGTTGATGAAGTTCACGAAGATGACCAAGTGGACAAAGTGGAAGAAATTGACGAAGTGCACGAAGTTGACGAAGTTGAAGAAGAGGACGAAGTGGAAGAAATGGGGAAGTGGACGAAGCGGGGGAAGTGGACGAAGTTGGTGAAGTGGACGAATTGGAGGAAGTGGACGAAGAGGAGGAAGTGGACGAAGCGGACGAAGTGGACGAAGTGGGCGAAGTTGACGAAGATGACCAAGTGGACAAAGTGGAAGAAATTGACGTAGTTGACGAAGTTGACAAAGTTGAAGAAGTGGAGGAAGTGGAGGAAGTGGGGGAAGTAGACGAAGCGGAGAGAGTCGACAAAGTTGACGAAGTGGCCGAAGTTGGTGAAGTGGACGAAGTGGAGGAAGTGGATGAAGTTGAGGAAGTGCACGAAGCGGACGAAGCGGACGAAGTTGACGAAGTTGACCAAGTGTACAAAGTGGAAGAAATTGACGAAGTGGACGAAGTTGAAGAAGTTGACGAAGTGGAGGAAGTTGACTAAGTGGATGACGTTGACGAAGTGGACGAAATGGAAGAAGTGGACGAAGCGGAGGAAGTGGACGAAGGGGACGAAGTTGACGAAGTTGACAAAGTTGACAAAGTTGACGAAGTGGACGAAGTGGAAGAAGTTGACGAAGTGGAAGAAGTGGACGAAGTTGACAAAGTTGACGAAGTGGAGGAAGTGGACGAAGTTGACGAGGTTGGTGAAGTGGACAAAGTGGAGGAAGCAAAGGAAGTGGACGAAGTGGAGGAAGTGGACTAAGTGGACGATTTGGACGAAGTGGAGGACGTCGAGGAAGTGGAGGAAGACGAGGAAGTGGAGGGAGTGAAGGAAATGCAAAACGTTGACGAAGATCACGAAGTGGAGCAAGTGCAGGAACTCCTCGAAGTGGAGGAAGTGGACGAAGTAGACGAAGTTGACGAAGATGACGAAGTTGACGAAGTGGACGAAGAGGACGAAGTGGACCAAGTGGACGAAGTTGACGATGTGGACGAAGTGGAGGAAGTGGACGAAGTTGAAGAAGTGGACGACGTGGACAAAGTGGATGAAGTGGACGAAGTGGACGAGGTTGACGAAGTTGACGAAGTTGACGAAGTTGACGAAGTTGACGAAGTGGACGACGTTGACAAAGTGGACGGCGTTGACGAAATGGACGAAGTGGACGAAGTTGACGAAGTGGACGAAGTTGACGAAGTGGGCGAAGCGGACGATGTGGACGAAGTTGACGAAGAGGACGAAGTTGACGAAGTGGACGAAGTGGACGAAGTGAACGAAGTGGACGAAGTGGACGAAGCGGAGGAAGTGGAGGAAGTAAAGCAAGTGGACGAAGTTGGTGAAATGGACGAAGTGGAGGAAGTGGAGGAGGTGGAGGAAGTGGACTAAGTGGACGAATTGGACGAAGTGGAGGACGTGGAGGAAGTGGAGGAAGTGGGGGAAGTTGAGGAGTTGAACTAAGTGGACGAAGTGGACGAAGTTGACGAAGTGGAGGAAGGTCAAGAAGTAGACCAAGTTCAGGGAGATGACGAAATGGATTAAGTGGACGATGTGGACGAAGAGCATGAAGTTTAAGAAGTGGACAAGTGGAGGAAGTGGACGAAATGGAGGAAGTGGAGGAAGTGGAGGAAGTGGACAAAGTGGAGGAAGTGGGGGAAGTGGACGACGCGGAGGAAGTGGATGAAGAAGTTGAAGAAGTGGACGAAGTTGAGGAAGTGGACGAAGTTGACGAAGTGGACGAGGTGGACGAAGTTGACGAGGTGGACGACGCTGACGAAGTGGACGAAGTTGACGAAGTGGACGAAGTTGAGGAAGTGGACGAAGTGGAGGAAGTGGACGAAGTGGAGGAAGTGGACGAAGTGGAGGAAGTGGATGAAGTAAACGCAGTGGACGAAGTGGAAGAAGTTGACGAAGTAGACGAAGTTTACGAAGTGGAGGAAGTTGACGATTTGACGAAGTGCATGAAGTGGAGGGAGTGGAGGAAGTGGAGGAAGTGGACGAAGTGGAGGAAGTGGACGAAGTGAAGGAAGTGGACGAAGTGGACGAAGTGAAGGAAGTTGAGGAAGTGGACGAAGTGGATGCAGTGGACGAAGTGGACGAAGTTGACGAAGATGACGAAGTGGACGAAGTGGATGAAGTTGAAGAAGTGGACGAAGTGGAGGAAGTGGACGAAGTGGAGGAAGTGGGGGAAGTGGACGAAGCGGAGGAAGTGGACGAAGTTGACGAAGTGGACGAAGTTGGTGAAGTGGATTAAGTGGAGGAAGTGGAGGAAGTGGACGAAGTGGACGAAGCGGACGAAGTTGACGAAGTTGTCCAAGTGGACAAAGTGGAAGAAATTGACGAAGTGGAGGAAGTGGACGAAGTTGAAGAAGTGGACGAAGTGGAGGAACCGGAGGAAGTTGACTAAGTGGACGATGTTGACGAAGTGGACGAAGCGGAGGAAGTGGACGAAAAGGACGAAGTTGACGAAGTTGACAAAGTTGGCGAAGTGGACGAACTGGACGAAGTGCAAGAAGTTGACGAAGTGGAAGAAGTTGACGAAGTGGAAGAAGTGGACGAAGTTGACAAAGTTGACGAAGTGGAGGATGTGAAGGAAGTCGACGAAGTGGACAAGGTTGGTGAAGTGGACAAAGTGGAGCACGCAGAGGAAGTGGACGAAGTGGAGGACGTCGAGGAAGTGGAGGAAGAGGAGGAAGTGGACGAAGTTGAAGAAGTGGACGAAGTTGACGAAGTTGAAGAAGTGGACGAAGTTGAAGAAGTGGACGAAGTGGAGGAAGCGGAGGAAGTTGACGAAGTGGACGAAGCGGAGGAAGTGGACGAAGTTGACGATGTGGACGAAGTGGAGGAAGTGGAGAGGGTGGAGGAAGTGGACGAATTGGAGGAAGTGGAGGACGTGGATGAAGTGAAGGAAGTGGAGGAAGTTGAGGAAAGGGACTAAGTGGACGAAGTTGACGAAGTGGAGGAAGTGGAGGAAGTGGAGGAAGTCGACGAAGTGGAGGAAGTGGAGTAAGTGGATGAATTGACGAAGTGGACGAAGTTGGTGAAGTGGATGAAGTGGAGGAACCATAGGAAGTAGACGAAGTGGACAAAGTGGACGAAGTGGACAATGTGGAGCAAGTGGAGGAAGTGGACTAAGTGGACGAGTTGGACGAAGTGGACGACGTGGAGGAAGTGGAGGAAGTCGACAAAGTGGAGGAAGTTCAAGAAGTAGACAAAGTTGACGGAGATGACGAAGTGGACGAAGTGGATTAAGTGGACGAAGTGGACGAAGATGACGAAATTGACGAGGTGGACGAAGTGCACGAGGAGGACGAAGTGGACGAAGTTGACGATGTGGACGAAGTGGAGGAAGTGGAGGAATTGGAGGAAGTGGAGGAAGTTGAAGAAGTAGACGAAGTGGACTAAGTGGACGAAGTCGACGAAGTGGACGAAGCGAAAGAAGTTGACGAAGTGGACGAAGTGGAGGAAGTGGACGAAGTGGACGAAGTTGACGAAGTGGACGAAATGGACGAAGTTAAGGAGGTGTACGAAGTGGAAGAAGTTGACGAAGTGGACGAAGTTGACGAAGTGGAGGAATATGACGACGTTGACGAAGTGGAGGAAGGGGAGGAAGTGAAGGAAGTGGATGAAGGTGGTGAAGTGAACGAAGTGGATGAAGTAGAGGAAGTGGAGGAAGTGGAGGAAGTGGAGGAAGTGGACTAAGTGGACGAATTGGACGACGTGGAGGAAGTGGGGGAAGTGGAGGAAGTTGAGGAAGTGGACTAAGTGGACGAAGTTGACTAAGTGGAAGAAGTGGAGGAAGTCGACGAAGTGGAGGAAGTTGAAGAAGTAGACGAAGTTGACGGAGATGACGAAGTTGACCAGGTGGACTAAGTGGATTAAGAGGACGAAGTGGACGAAGTTGACGAAGTGGACGAAGTTGACGAAGTGGACGAAGTTGACGAAGTGGACGAAATTTACGAAGTGGACGAAGTTTACGAATTGGATGAAGTTGGTGAAGTGGACGAAGCAGACAAATTGGAGGAAGTTGACGAAGTGGAGGAAGTTGACGAAGTTGGTGAAGTGGATGAAGTGGAGGAAGCGGAGGAAGCGGAGGAAGTGGAGGAAGTGGACTAAGTGGACGATTTGGACGAAGTGGAGGACGTCGAGGAAGTGGGACTAAGTGGACGAAGTCGAGGAAGTGGGACTAAGTGGACGAAGTCGAGGAAGTGGGACTAAGTGGACAAAGTTGACGAAGTGGACGAAATAGAGGTAGTAACTGGACGAAGTTGACGAAGTTGACGACGTTGAGGACGTGGACGAAGTGGAGGAAGTGGTGTAACTGGACGAAGTAGACGAAGTTGACGAAGGGGACGAAGTGGAAGAAGTTGACGAAGTGGACGAAGTTGACGAAGTGGAGGAAGTTGACAAAGTTGACGAAGTGGACGAAGTGGACGACGTGGACGAAGTGGAGGAAGTGTAGGGAGTAGACGAAGTGGACAAACTTGGTGAAGTGGACGAAGTCTACGAAGTGGACGAATGGCGGAAGTGGAGGAACTGGACTAAGTGGAAGAAGTTGACGAAGTGGTGGAGGTGAAGGAAGTGAACTATGTGGACGAAGTTGATGAAGTGACGAAGTGGACGAAGTGAAAGAATTTGACGAACTGGACGAAGTTGACGAAGTGGAGTAAGTGGAGGAAGTGGAAGAAGAGCAGGACGAAGTTGACGAAGCTGACGAAGTTGATAAACAGGAGGAAGTGGACTAGGTGGACGAAGTTGACGAACTTAACAAGTGGAAGAAGTGGAGGAAGTGGACGAAGTTGAAGAGGTGGACGAAGTGGACAATTTGGATGAAGTGGACGATTTGGATGAAGTGGAGGAAGAGGAGGAAGTGGAGGAAGTGAAGCAAGTGGAGGAAGTGAAAGAAGTGGATTAAGTGGACGTAGTTGACGAAGTGGAGGAAGTGGAGGAAGTCCACGAATTGGAGGAAGTGGACGAAGTAGACAAAGTTGACGAACTGGACGAAGTAGACGAAGTGGACGGAGTGGACGAAGTGGACGAAGTGGACGAAGTGGACGAAGTTGACGAAGTGGACGAGGTTGACGAAGTTCACGTTTTAGAGGAAGTAGAGAAAGTGGAAGAAGTCGAGGAAGCGAAGGAAGTGGACGAAGTTGACGAATTGGACGAAGTGGAGGACGTGGACGAAGTGGACAAAGTGGAGGAAGTGGACTAAGTGGACGATTTGGACCTAGTGGAGGACGTGGAGGAAGTGGAGGAAGAGGAGGAAGTGTAGGACGTGAAGGAAATGGACTAAGTGGACGAAGTTCACGAAGTTTACGAAATGGAGGAAGTGGAGGAATGGGATGAAGTGGAAGAAGTGGAGGAAGTTGACGAAGTGGAAGAAGTGGAGGAAGTGGAAGAGATGAATGAAATGGGCAAGGTGGATGAAGTTGACGAATTTTACAATGTGGACGAAGTTGACGAAGTGTAGGAAGTGGAGCAAGTTGACGAAGTAGAGGAAGTGGAGGAAGTGGAGGAAGTGGAGGAAGTGGAGTAAGCGGACGAATTGACGAAGTTAACGAAGTGGACGAAGTTGGTGAAGTAGACGAACTGGAGGAAGCGTAATAAGTGGAGGAAGTGGAGGAAGTGTGATGGACAAATTTGTAAGCACCAAAATATGATGTCACAAACTTGTTTCACAATCGGCAAGTATGACCGAATCGTTCAAGTAATAAACTTGGTAAGACCAAGTATCGTTCTTCCCAAAGGACTCACGGCCTAGTTTAGTTATATGATTTGTTGATTAGCTAGGACTTACAAACGAAATATTTAAAGTTTAATATGCAAAGACGAAAATAAACATGTATGCATGAAGTTTGATAAATGGCAAAAGCTAAAGATAAACACTTTCAATGAAATATATGAATGAATATGTTGTTGGGGGTCAATTTCATCTCATCCACTCTCATACATTTTAGGAATTCAACATTCAAATCATCATTGTTAATGACACTCTCTAATGTACCATTCTAGATGGCTTCTCCCTAATCACGAGTTCATACAATTCCTAGCATTCCTAATGATTAGTTCATGAGTGCAGGAGCTTAAAGGCAACCAATAGAATATTGTCAGTATAATATTGGAAGAAATTCCCCGGATCTAGACTTCCCCGTACGTGTCCGTATCGACAAAACCAATAATCATGCATGGAATGAGTTAAACTATGCAAGCATTGAGCAAAGAGGAAAAACCCTAACTAATGATGAAAGAAAGCATATGTCTTAATTAAAAGATGTACTCAACAGATTCCATATATGAGAGCTTCAAGAGATTACATTGATTCCCCAACAAACATACAAGGTTTAGTTCACCATATTCATGGTGAACCTAGATGAATAACAATGAAAGAATGAAAGAATAAACCCAATAAAGGTGAAGAGGTAGCCTGAGCATCCAAGATCCTCCTTCAAAGGGGTGGAAGAGAGAGTGTTTGCCTCGTTTCTGCCAAAGATACTAATTCTAGGACGTGCAAGCCCTTATATACTATTCTAAAGTTACAAAAGATTACAAAAGCCCAAGCCCAAAAAGTGCCGCTCAGCGGTGACTGCGCGTCACTTGTCTTCCCCTCAGCGGCCATTTTGCCCCTCAACGTGACTCCCGCAACCTCCTGAGTGCCGCTCAGCGGTAAAATGCCGCTGAGCGGTGCCTTTGTCTTCTCCTTTTTGCACTTTTTCTTGTCTTTTCTAATGTCATCTCTCTCCTTCTTCACTTCTTTCACTAAATTCACCTTAAAACCTGCACAAAAACACTTAAATCAAGCATAAACCTGTCCAGCTCTCTTATTTATGAAAATATAGATAAAAGCATGATTTCAAGCTAGTTTTTAAGTCTAAAGGTTGCTTTTAACATCAATTTTAAGCATGAAAATAATAGTTTTTCAACTGTTATCACAACCCCAAACTTAGAACTTTGCTTGTCCTCAAGCAAACAAGATGTAACTCAATCTCCAACCAATTCATATGATGGTTCACTCTCTCAAAAATCCTCTTTTTCAAGATAAGTAACAACTTCACTCAAACTTATGACCAAGAGTTCAATCAAGATGTGCACATGCTTTAGTGTTCACAAAGTCATTTAAGTTCCAACAAATGCTATTTTTCATGAATGATCAATCAATTAAGCATGGATGTTCATGTGCTTATGGAATATTTCCTCACTAGGTAAAGTGTTTCACTCAACACACAAGTGTATAAGAGGTAAAGTGTTTCACTCATTCACTCTACTATCACATTGTCACATGAATCAACTTTGCCTTTCATTTTACCACAATCAAAAACATTCACAAGCATGCATCATCACAAGGACTTTTCAATGGCTTATAATGTGGCTGGGCTAACAAGAAAATTGGTTTTTCTGGATCACAAAATCCTTGAGTTAAGAGAATCATAACAACACAATTATTCTTATTCATTCCCAACTTTCTTTTGCCTTTGCATTTACATTGAGCTTTACTTCTTTTTCTTTTCTTTTTCTTTGCATATTCTTACTTTTTAGCTCTTAGCTCAATGCTTTTCCTTTTTCATGTTTTCCCAACAACCCCAAACTTGAACATTTAACAATACCATACAAGATCTTCTACTTAACTCAAGGTAAAGATTTTCAATCAAGGGTTTTCAGTGTATATTCAAGGCTAAGGGTTCAAAGGATAGAACACAAAGTGTTCTCTTTTAGTAGGCTAACTTTATGAATTTGGCCAATAAAAAGGGTTCCAACAAACGGCCTTGATCATATGATGCAAAACAAGTAATTGATTCAATCATAGAAAACCTGGGCAAAATCATTCATGCTTTCAAAGTAATAGCATTTAACAATAACAACTCTGGAGCTCAAAACCTCACATATAAGCTCATTCACATTTGACATACACATCCTGCTTAATTTCACAATCACAATCATGATATCATGCATTTGTTCACAAAGCTTGTGAATCACCTGTATAAGCATTTTATGTGCACATCATCTCAACATCAATCAATCAATAAGCATCATCAAGCAGTACTTATCACACAATCACAGTTAATAGCAAACCATCATAAGAAACCAGGTGTTCAATAGAGTACATCAAACCCTAATCTAAAAACAAAAACAAATAAGTTCAGAAAACTTAAACCACAAAAGCATAATCATATGATAGCATTCATCAGTAAATGCTATCTCAGCTCCTTATCAGTCTGAGCTGTCCTCTGTATCTTCCTCTTCCTCCTCATCATCATCATCATCAAATGCATCCTCCTCCTCAACTTCATCTTCTTCCATGTCTCGAGCTGAAGCTTCAGCTGCTTCAGCTCCTCCATGCAATGGTTCTTCTGGCCAAGCTACCACGTTATGGAATTCATCCATAGTCCACCTGTGTGCTGGAGGGTTATCATACATCCCCACTATCATCTCAGCCATGGCCACCTGCCCTCTGTGAATGGACTGCAACTGAGCACCTATAAGAGACATATACATGTCCCTCATCTGGAATGGTTCTGCTTCATGAGTATCAGCAGATGTCCTGCTCTGTGCTGGCCCTCTCTCTCTACGAGCCTGGCGTGGTGGAACTGGCTGAGCTGCTTCCTCACCTCCACAGTACTGTCTGTAATAGGCCTCATCAATAGCTTTTCTTGGCCTCTCAAATGGTGGAGCAGAAGTGTCCACCCCAGCTAGCTTGCAAAGGTGAGTGATCAAAGAAGGATGTCCTAGTGGTGCTTTGTTGTTTGAGGTATTAGCGCACACACTAATTTCATCAGCTATCACCTGCCCAACATTAACATTCAAGTTCCTGATAGCACAGTAGATGAATAATGCCCTGCTGAGAGTAATATCTGACACATGTGAACATGGCTGAATGTTGGCATGAGAAAATGCCATCCAATACTTTGCAAGAGGAGTCAAATCTGTCCTCCTAATGTTAACCACTAAGTGATGGACAAATTTGTAAGCACCAAATTATGATGTCACAAACTTGTTTCACAATCGGCAAGTATGACCGAATCGTTCAAGTAATAAACTTGGTAAGACCAAGTATCGTTCTTCCCAAAGGACTCACGGCCTAGTTTAGTTATGTGATTTATTGATTAGCTAGGACTTACAAACGAAATATTCAAAGTTTAATATGCAAGACAGAAAATAAACATGTATGCATGAAGTTTGATCAATGGCAAAGATAAAAGATAAACACTTTCAATGAATTATATGAATGAATATGTTGTTGGGGGTCAATTTCATCTCATCCACTCTCATATATTTTAGGAATTCAACATTCAAATCATCATTGTTAATGCCACTCTCTAATGTACCATTCTAGATGGCTTCTCCCTAATCAAATAGTTCATACAATTCCTAGCATTCCTAATGATTAGTTCATGAGTGCAGGAGCTTAAAGGCAACCAATAGAATATTGTCAGTATAATATTGGGAGAAATTCCCCGGATCTAGACTTCCCCGTACGTGTCCGTATCGACAAAACTAATAATCATGCATTAGAATGAGTTAAACAATGCAAGCATTGAGCAAAGAGGAAAAACCCTAACTAATGATGAAAGAAAGCATATGTCTTACTTAGAAGATGTACTCAATAAATCCATATATGAGAGCTTCAAGAGATTGCATTGATTCCCCAACAAACATACAAGGTTTAGTTCACCATATTCATGGTGAACCTAGATGAATAACAATGAAAGAATGAAAGAATAAACCCAATAAAGGTGAAGAGGTAGCCTGAGCATCCAAGATCCTCCTTCAAAGGGGTGGAAGAGAGAGTGTTTGCCTCGTTTCTGCCAAAGATACTAATCCTAGGGACGTACAACCCCTTATATACTAATCTAGAGTTACAAAAGATTACAAAAGCCCAAGCCCAAAAAGTGCCGCTCAGCGGTATTTACCGCTCAGCGGTGATTGCGCGTCTTCTTTCTTCCCCTCAGCGGCCATTTTGCCCCTCAGCGGTTCCAACGTCACCTCTTGAGTGCCGCTCAGCGGTAGTTTGCCGCTGAGCGGTGCCTTTGACTTCTCTTTTTGCACTCTTTGATCTCTTTTCTAATGTCACCTCTCTCCTTCTTCACTCTTTTCACTAAATTCACCTTAAAACCTGCACAAAAACACTCAAATCAAGCATAAACCTGTCCAGCTCTCTTATTTATGAAAATATAGATAAACTGCATGATTTCAAGCTAGTTTTTAAGTCTAAAGGTTGCTTTTAGTATCGATTTCAAGCATGAAAATAACAGTTTTTCAACTGTTATCACTAAGCCAGATCTATTCCTTTGGAAGTGTCCTCCAGGTATACACAGTACTCTCTCCACAGCCTCAAAATCAGCACCTTCCTCCATGCTAAGAGCAAACTGGCATTGCTCACCAGCCCACACAGTATCCAGGAAGTTGTTAATAGAATCAGGATCATACCTGATAGCATGGCCTCTGACATAGCCCAAATAATTCTCAGCTGGATAATCACCAATCTTCTTTGCATTGGTGTAGAATTCCTTCACCACAGCTATGTTGGCAGGTGCAGGATAAGTGGCTACCTTTCCCCAGTCATTCCCTAACACTTGCTCTCCAAATTGAGGAGCAAAGTTAGGTATCATTCCAACCTTTCTCTCCATTAGAAGTCTCCTGTCCTGAACCACCCTAAAATGCTTCTCATGTTTCCTAGAGAGGAACCTGCTAGAGTGGGGTTGCTCTGGTTCCTTTTCCTTCCTCTTGGTTGCCATGGTTTTCAATCTCTTCCCTGAAGAGGATGCCATTCCTGCATTCAAACACAATTACAAAACCACAGAACATGATGTTAATCATTAGTAAACACAGAACACAACTCCTTTCAAAGCTAAACCACCGCTGAGGGCCAGAATTTCCCCTCAGCGCCACCAGTGCCACCTTCCAACACGAAAAAAACAGAAAAAAAAACTAATCTGGCAGAGTGCCGCTCAGCGGTAATTGCCGCTCAGCGGTGATCTGCAGATTTTTACAAATCTCGTTTTAAAACTGTCCTAACTCCACCCAAATGCAATTTTCAGTTTTCCAGTTCATAATCAAGCAGTTTAATCGGTTCAAACATCAAATATATCATCAAATCATGCATAGAAATCAAAACCCCTAAATATTCATGCTTTGATAATCACATTCAAATTCAAGAACCCTAGAATGAACAAAATGCATTTTACTTACTTGGGTGGAGATACTAGATGCAATGAAAATGCTTCCAAGCTAGAATGCTCTCTTCCAACCCCAAACTTTGATGGCACACTAGTGTAAAAGTGAGTGGAAGAGAGATTTTCTAAAGAGGGAAGAGTGAAAAGATGTGGAAAACCTAGGAGAAGGGGTGTGGAAGTGTTTGTGCAGAGAGAAGCCTGGAAATAAACCCTAAAAATGCAGCTTGGGGTATAAAAATACCCTAATGGGCTCGGGTCCCGCTAAGGGGAACTTGAGCCCATCTGTGATAGTACCGCTCAGCGGTAATTGCCGCTCAGCGGCACTTTCGTGAAGTGCTCCTCTCCTTCTTTTCTTGACCTACGTGCCTTCCTAGCTTACCTCTCATAGGTTCCCTGTAATTCAATGTTAAAAATGCTTATGCAAACCCTAACTAAAATAAACAAACAGAAAACAATCAATCAACTGGGTTGCCTCCCAGGTAGCGCTTGTTTAACGTCACGAGCCTGACCCAAAATCCACCAACACCCATCAGTAGGTGTTTCAAACTTACCAGCACCCATCAGTAGGTGCAAAATCTTCTCACCAACACTCATCAGTAGGTGTTACAAACCTAGTATCCTTCAGTAGATACTTAACCACCTAGCATCCTTCAGTAGATGCTAGATCCAACAAAATAATGTCCAGAATAATGTTCACAGATTAAAAGTTACAAAACCAAAACAAATCAAAAGTTTGTAAATCTACTGGGTTGCCTCCCAGCAAGCGCTCCTTTAACGTCACTAGCTTGACCCTGTTAAAGCTCATGTTCCATCTTCTTTATAGTTGATGTTGTCCTTCCACCAACCTTTCAACTGCTTCCTTTGGACTGTTTTGGATTCTCTAGAATATGGAGACTCTATCTCTATCATCTCCTTCTCTTTAAAGCCTTTTATAACCCACAACTTGTTCTTGAGTCTTACAGGTGTGCTAAGTTGGAGTCTTCTTTTCTTCCAGTCTCTAGGAACTTCTTCTCCTTTTCCAATCTCTTCTACCTTGGGTACCTGAAAAAACAAACAATGGTTACCTGAAACTTCAAGATTTTCATCTTTACCTCTAGTCATGGGTGCATCTCGAAATGCAGCTTTATAACTAGACTCTTCCTCCTTTGCTTGTATCTCATCTTTGAAAACATCCACCACCACTTTCTCCTCTCTGTCCTGGAGCACCACTATACCTTCATTAACATCTATGATAGCCCTGGCCGTTTTCATAAACGGTCTTCCCAGTATGAAAGGTATTTTTTCGGTCTCCATCTTCATCACCACAAAGTCTGCCAAAAACTGAAGTTTGCCAACACAAACTACAATGTCTTCTGCAATCCCACATGGCTCCTTTGAAGATCCATCAGCCATTACTAGATTAACCTTTACAGGTTTTATTTTAACATGGCCAATTTGCTCCAATAGAGAATAAGGCATCAAGTTAACACTTGAGCCTAAATCAAGGAGAGCTTTCTTTACCTTTTTCTTCCCTATAGAACAAGGGATAGAAAAACTACCTGGATCTGCTGCTTTTGGTGGGAATGACTCTTTCTTAACAGTTATACACTTTTCTTCCTCATCATCTCTACGTCTTCTTTTTGTAGAGGTTCCTTCATCAGATTTTGTGTAAACTGCTATTTTCTGTAAAATTTGTTCCCAAGGTGCTTCATTATCAACCATTCTGAATAAATCTGTGAAATCCATTGGTTTCTCCTGATTTGTTGGAAAAGAAAAAATGTCCTTTCTTTCTTCTTGTCTTCTCTCTTTTGTTTCTCCTTCTTCTAACTCAATAATCTCTTCATTCACACTCTTGACCACTTTGCACTCTTCTCTAGGGTTAACCTCAGTATTAGCCCCAAAGTTTCGGTTTGGCCTTTCTTCCAATTGCTTGGTAATCTGACCCATTTGAATCTCCAAATTCTTTATAGCAGCTTCAGTGCTCTTTTGAGAAGATTCAGTTTTCTGTATGAATTGCTGAAGAGTTTCTTCCAACCTTGTTGATCTTTCATTAAGCATAGATAATTGTTGCCACAAGGTTGGTTGCTGCTGCTGCTTATTATATTGATTAGCTTGCCCAGTTTGTCCTTGGCCAATGCTTGGATGTGGTTTCCAACCCTGATTATAATTCCCTTGACGGTATGGAAATTGATTAGCCATGAAATTAACATCCTCCACGGCTTCCACAGGAAAAGCACATTGGCCATTGATGTGATCACCCCCACATAATTCGCACAACTGGGTTTGTACATGTGCAGCAGATTTCAACTCTTTAGGTAGTTGAGCCAGAGTTTTGGTCAGAGTCTCCAACTGTTGAGTTAGAATTTTATTCTGTGCTAGCAAGGCATCATGGGTTTGTAATTGAAGAACCCCTTTCTGTTGCATAGGAGTTCCTCTTTCACTGTGCAGCTCATTATCACTAGTAGCCATATTTTCAATAATTTCAGTTGCTTCCTCTGGAGTCTTCCATTTGATATTGCCTCCAGCTGAGGCATCCAGCATCATCTTGGTTTGTGAACCAAGCCCTCCAAGGAAAGTTAGGACTACTTCTTGATCTTCAAAGCCATGCGTGGGAGTTTTACATAACAAGCTTTTATACCTGTCCCATGCATGTCCCAGTGATTCTTCCATGCCCTGCTTGAATGAAGAAATCTCTTGCTTCCCTTTAGTCACTTTAGATTGTGGGAAGTATTTGTTTAAAAACTTTGTAACTACTGCTTCCCACTCTGTGAAACTTTCTTCTGGAAAAGAGTTCAACCAAAGCTTAGCATTGCCTCCCAATGAGAAAGGAAACAAGCTAAGTTTGATTGCTTCGTCTGGCACCCCATTAATCTTGACTGTGTTGCAAATCTCATTAAAGGTAGTAAGGTGCTCATATGGGCTTTCATGAGATAACCCATTAAATTGATTACTCTTCACCAGTTGAATCAGTGCTGGTTTGACCTCCATGTTGGCTGCATTGACTCTAGGTCTAGCTATGCTATTGAAGTGCTGAGGTCCAGCAAGATTAGTATAATCTGCAAGAGTTCTTCTAACATTATTGCCCTCCATACTTCCTGTGCTATGAACAGAACCTTGTGGTGATGATTGCAAGAGAGTTTCTGGAGAAGGGAAAAGTTCTCTAGACGTTCTGATTCTTCTCCTCCTTCTACTCTCTTCTAGACCTTCAAGAAGTGGTTCTGTTGTTTTCTTACTCCTAGTTCGAATTGCTTCCTGCATGCACAAGAAAACAAAACCCTAGAAAAGATTTGTTAGCACAAAAAGATATAGGAGAAGATATAGATTCAAAAGATAAAAAAATTTAGAAGATAAAAGATTTAGAAGATAGAAAGATAAAATAAGATAGAATAAAATAAAATAAAATCTAACCTAACCAAATAAAATAAAATCTAATCTAATCTAAAAGATAAAACAAAATCTAACCTAATTCTAAAAGATAAAATAAAATAAAATCTAATCTAAAAAAAATAAGATAAAACAAAATCTAACCTAAAAAAATAAAATAAAATAAAAACAGAAAAATAAAAACAGAAATTCAAAATTAAAGTCAAAGATAATCAATAATCACACAAATTAACCAGTTAAACCACGAGTCCCCGGCAACGGCGCCAAAAACTTGATGGACAAATTTGTAAGCACCAAAATATGATGTCACAAACTTGTTTCACAATCGGCAAGTATGACCGAATCGTTCAAGTAATAAACTTGGTAAGACCAAGTATCGTTCTTCCCAAAGGACTCACGGCCTAGTTTAGTTATATGATTTGTTGATTAGCTAGGACTTACAAACGAAATATTTAAAGTTTAATATGCAAAGACGAAAATAAACATGTATGCATGAAGTTTGATAAATGGCAAAAGCTAAAGATAAACACTTTCAATGAAATATATGAATGAATATGTTGTTGGGGGTCAATTTCATCTCATCCACTCTCATACATTTTAGGAATTCAACATTCAAATCATCATTGTTAATGCCACTCTCTAATGTACCATTCTAGATGGCTTCTCCCTAATCAAATAGTTCATACAATTCCTAGCATTCCTAATGATTAGTTCATGAGTGCAGGAGCTTAAAGGCAACCAATAGAATATTGTCAGTATAATATTGGAAGAAATTCCCCGGATCTAGACTTCCCCGTACGTGTCCGTATCGACAAAACCAATAATCATGCATGGAATGAGTTAAACTATGCAAGCATTGAGCAAAGAGGAAAAACCCTAACTAATGATGAAAGAAAGCATATGTCTTAATTAAAAGATGTACTCAACAGATTCCATATATGAGAGCTTCAAGAGATTACATTGATTCCCCAACAAACATACAAGGTTTAGTTCACCATATTCATGGTGAACCTAGATGAATAACAATGAAAGAATGAAAGAATAAACCCAATAAAGGTGAAGAGGTAGCCTGAGCATCCAAGATCCTCCTTCAAAGGGGTGGAAGAGAGAGTGTTTGCCTCGTTTCTGCCAAAGATACTAATTCTAGGACGTGCAAGCCCTTATATACTATTCTAAAGTTACAAAAGATTACAAAAGCCCAAGCCCAAAAAGTGCCGCTCAGCGGTGACTGCGCGTCACTTGTCTTCCCCTCAGCGGCCATTTTGCCCCTCAGCGTGACTCCCGCAACCTCCTGAGTGCCGCTCAGCGGTAAAATGCCGCTGAGCGGTGCCTTTGTCTTCTCCTTTTTGCACTTTTTCTTGTCTTTTCTAATGTCATCTCTCTCCTTCTTCACTTCTTTCACTAAATTCACCTTAAAACCTGCACAAAAACACTTAAATCAAGCATAAACCTGTCCAGCTCTCTTATTTATGAAAATATAGATAAAAGCATGATTTCAAGCTAGTTTTTAAGTCTAAAGGTTGCTTTTAACATCAATTTTAAGCATGAAAATAACAGTTTTTCAACTGTTATCAAAGTGGAGGAAGTGAAGAAAGTTGACTAAGTTGGCGAAGTGGAGGAATATGAGGAAGTGGAGGAAGTGGAGGAAGTGGACGATTTGCATGAAGTGGAGGACGTGGAGGAAGAGGAGGAAGTGGAGGAAGTGAAGGAAGTGGACTAAGTGGACGAAGTTGACGAAGTGGAGGAAGTCCACGAAGTGGAGGAAGTAGACGAAGTTGACGAAGATGACAAAGTTGATGAAGCGGACGAAGGGGACGAAGTGGACAAAGTGGACGAAGAGGACAAAGTTGACGAAGCAGACAAAGTTGACGAAGTTGACGAGGTTGACGAAGTTGACGAAGTTGATGAAGTGGACGAAGTGGACGAAGTGGACAAACTAGACGAAGTGGATGAAGTGGACGAAGTGGGCGAAGTGGACGAAGTTGACGAAGTTTACAAAGTTGACGATGTGGACGAAGTTGAGGAAGTGGAGGAAGTGTACGAATTGACGAAGTGGACGAAGTTGAGGAAGTGGACGAAGTTGACAAAGTGGACGAAATGGGGAAAGTGGACGAAGTGAACGAGGTAGACGAAGTTGACGAAGTTTACGAAGTGGACGAAGTGGACTAAGTGGACGAAGTGGACTAAGTGGACAGAATTGAAGAAGTTGACGAAGTGGAGGAAGTGGAGGAAGTAGAGGAACTGGAGGCAGTGGAGGAAGTGGAGGAAGTGGAAGAAGTTGACGAAGTGGACGAAGCTGACGAAGTGGACGATGTGGACGAAGTTGACGATGTTGACGAAGTGGACGAAGTGGAGGAAATGGAGGAAGTGGACGAAGTGGACGAAGTTGGTGAAGTGGACAAAGTAGAGGAAGTGGAGGAACTAGAGGAAGCGGAGGAAGTGGAGGAAATGGAGGAAGTGGAGGAAGTGGACTAAGTGGACGAATTGGACGAAGTGGAGGTAGTGGAGGAAGTGGACGAAGTTGACGAAGTGGAGGAAATAGAGGAAGTGGAGGAAGCAGAGGAAGTGGACTAAGTGGGCGAAGTTGACGAAGTGGATAACGTGGAGGAAGGGGACGAAGTGGACGAAGGGGATGAAGTGGAAGACGTGGACGAAGTGCACGAAGTTGACGAAGTGGAGGAAGTTGACGAAGTGGTCGAAATGGACGACGTGGACGAAGTGGAGAAAGTGGAGGGAGTGGACGAAGTTGGTGAAGTGGACGAAGTCGACGAAGTGGAGGAAGTGGAGGATGTGGAGGAAGTTGAGGAAGTGGTGGAAGTGGACTAAGTGGAAGAAGTTGACGAAGTGGTGGAAGTGAAGGAAGTGGACGAAGTGGATGAAGTTGACGAAGTGGACGAAGTGAACGAAGTGAAAGAAGTTAACAAAGTGGACAAAGTTGACGAAGTGGAAGAAGTGGAGGAAGTGGACGTAGAGGACAAAGTGGACGATTTGGACGAATTGTAGGATGTGGATGAAGTGGAGGAAGAGGAGGAAGTGAAGGAAGTGGACTAAGTGGACGAAGTGGAGGAAGTGGAGAGCAAGTGGAGGAAGTCCACGAATTGGGGGAAGTGGACGAAGTTGACGATGTGGAGGAAGTAGAAGAAGTGGAAGGAGTGGAGGAAGTGGAGGAAGCGGAGGAAGTGGAGGACAAGGACGAACTGGACGAAGCGGACGAAGTGGACGAAGTTGATGAAGTTTACGAAGTTGACGATGTGGAAGAAGTGGAGGAAGTGGAGGAAGTTGAGGAAGTGTACGAATTGACGAAGTGGACGAAGTTGAGGAAGTGGACGAAGTGGACGAAGTTGATGACGTGGAGGAAGGGGACGAAGTTGACGAAGTGAACGAAGGGGACGAAGTGGACGACGTGGACGAAGTGGAGAAAGTGGAGGGAGTGGACGAAGTTGGTGAAGTGGACGAAGTCGACGAAGTTGAGGAAGTGGAGGAAGTGGAGGAAGTTGAGGAAGTGGTGGAAGTGGACTAAGTGGAAGAAGTTGACGAAGTGGTGGAAGTGAAGGAAGTGGACTAAGTGGACGAAGTTGATGAAGTTGACGAAGTTGACGAAGTGGACGAAGTTGACGAAGTGGAGGAAGTGGAGGAAGAGGAGGAAGTCGACGAAGTTGACAAAGTGGACGAAGTTGATGAAGTTTACGAAGTGGACGAAGTCCAGGAAATGGAGGAAGTGGACAAAGTTGAAGAAGTTGACGAAGTTGACTAAGTTTACGAAGTGGACGAAGTGGAGGAAGTGGAGGAATTGGAGGAAGTGGAAGAAGTTGACGAAGTGGACGAAATGGACGAAGTGGAGGAAGTGGAGGAAGTGGACCAAGTGGACGAAGTGGACGAAGAGGACGAAGTGCACGAAGTGGACGAAGTTGACGAAGTTGGCAATATGAACGAAGTTGACGAAGTCGAGGAAGTGTAGGAAGTGGACTAGGTGGATGAAGTTGATGAAATTAAAAAAGTGGAGGAAGTGGAAGAAGTGGACGAAGTCGAGGAAGTGTACGAAGTGGACGAAGTGGACGAAGTGGACGAAGTGGACGAAGTGGACGAAGTGGACGATTTGGATGAAGTGGAGGACGTGGATGAAGTGGAGGAAGAGGAGGAAGTGAAGGAAGTGGACTAAGTGGACGAAGTTGACGAAGTGGAGGAAGTGGACGAAGTCCACGAATTGGAGGAAGTGGAGGAAGTAGAAAAAGTTGACGAAGTGGACGAAGTGGCGAAGTGGACGAAGAGGACGAAGTAGACGAAGTTGACGAAGTGGAGGATGTTGCCGAAGTGGACGAAGTGGACGACGTCGACGAAGTGGAAGAAGTGGAAGAAATGGGCGAAGTGGACGAAAGTTGACGAATTTCACGAACTGGACCAAGTTGACGATGTGGACGAAGTTGACGAATTGGACAAAGAGGAGGAAGTGGACGAAGTGGACAAAGTAGACGAAGTAGAGGAAGCGGAGGAAGTGGACAAAGTGGACGAAGTGGAAGAAGTTGACGAAGTGGACGAAGTTGACGAAGTGAAGGAAGTAGACTAAGTTGACGAAGTGGATGAAGTGGACGAAGTTGACGAAGTGGAGGAAGTTGAGGAAGTGGAGGAAGTGGAGGAAGTCCACGAAATGGAGGAAGTGGACGAAGATGACGAAGTTGACGAAGTGGACAAATTGGACGAAGTAGACAAAGTGGACGAAGTGGATGAAGAAGACGAAGTGGACGAAGTTTAAGAAGTGGACGAAGTCGAGGAAGTTGAGGAAGTGGAGGAAGTGGAGGAAGTGGTGGAAGTGGACTAAGTGGAAGAAGTTGACGAAGTTGACGAAGTGGTGGAAGTGAAGGAAGTGGACTAAGTGGACGAAGTTGACGAAGTGGACGAAGTGGACGAAGTGAAAGAAGTTGACGAAGTGGACGAAGTTGACGAGGTGGAGGAAATGGAGGAAGGGGAGGAAGTGGACAAAATGGACGAAGTGGACGAAGTGGACGAAGAGGACGAATTGGACCAAGTTGGCCAAGTGGAAGAAGTGGACGAAGTGGAGGAAGCGGAGGAAGTGGACTAAGTGGACGAAGTTGACGAAGTGGAAGAAGTGGACGAAGTTAACGAATTGGACGAAGTGGAAGAAGTGGACGAAGTGAAAGAAGTTGACGAAGTGGAGGAAGTGGACGAAGTTGGTGAAGTGGAGGAAGTGGATTAAGTGGAGGAAATGGAGGAAGTGGACTAAGTGGGCGAAGTGGATAACGTGGAGGAAGGGGACGAAGTGGACGAAGTGAACGAAGTGGAGGAAGGGGACGAAGTGGAAGACAGGGACGAAGTGCACGAAGTTGACGAAGTGGAGGAAGTTGACGAAGTGGACGAAATGCACGACGTGGACGAAGTGGAGAAAGTGGAGGGAGTGGACGAAGTTGGTGAAGTGGACGAAGTCGACGAAGTGGAGGAAGTGGAGGATGTGGAGGAAGTTGAGGGAGTGGTGGAAGTGGACTAAGTGGAAGAAGTTGATCAAGTGGTGGAAGTGGACGAAGTTGATGAAGTGGACGAAGTGGACGAAGGGAAAGAAGTTGACGAAGTGGACAAAGTTGACGAAGTGGAAGAAGTGGAGGAAGTGGACGAAGTGGACGTAGAGGACGAAGTGGACGATTTGGACGAAGTGGAGGATGTCGATGAAGTGGAGGAAGAGGAGGAAGTCGAGGAAGTGAAGGAAGTGGACTAAGTGGACGAAGTTGACGAAGTGGAGGAAGTGGAGGATGTCCACGAATTGTGGGAAGTGGACGAAGTGGACGAAGTTGACGATGTGGAGGAAGTAGAAGAAGTGGAAGGAGTGGAGGAAGCGGAGGAAGTGGAGGACAAGGACGAAGTGGACGAAGCGGACGAAGTGGACGAAGTTGATGAAGTTTACGAAGTTGACGATGTGGACGAAGTGGAGGAAGTGGAGGAAGTTGAGGAAGTGTACGAATTGATGAAGTGGACGAAGTTGAGGAAGTGGACGAAGTTGACGAAGTTGATGACATGGAGGAAGGGGACGAAGTTGACGAAGTGAACGAAGGGGACGAAGTGGACGACGTGGACGAAGTGGAGAAAGTGGAGGGAGTGGACGAAGTTGGTGAAGTGGACGAAGTCGACGAAGTTGAGGAAGTAGAGGAAGTGGAGGAAGTTGAGGAAGTGGTGGAAGTGGACTAAGTGGAAGAAGTTGACGAAGTGGTGGAAGTGAAGGAAATGGACTAAGTGGACGAAGTTGATGAAGTTGACGAAGTGGACGAAGTGAAAGAAGTTGACGAAGTGGACGAAGTTGACGAAGTGGAGGAAGTGGAGGAAGAGGAGGAAGTCGACGAAGTTGACAAAGTGCAAGAAGTTGACGAAGTTTACGAAGTGGACGAAGTCCAGGAAATGGAGGAAGTGGACGAAGTTGACGAAGTTGACGAAGTTGACAAAGTTTACGAAGTGGACGAAGTGGAGGAAGTGGAGGAAGTTGACGAAGTGGACGAAATGGACGAAGTGGAGGAAGTGGAGGAAGTGGACGAAGTCGAGGAAGTGTAAGTAGTGGACTAGGTTGAAGAAGTTGATGAAGTTAAAAAAGTGGAGGAAGTGGAGGAAGTGGACGAAGTCGAGGAAGTGGACGAAGTGGACGAAGTGGACAAAGTTGACGAAGTAGACAAAGTTGACGAAGTTGACGAGGTTGACGAAGTTGACGAAGTTGACGAAGTGGACGAAGTGGACAAACTAGACGAAGTGGATGAAGTGGACGAAGTGGGCGAAGTGGACGAAGTTGACGAAGTTTACGAAGTTGACGATGTAGACGAAGTTGAGGAAGTGGAGGAAGTTGAGGAAGTGTACGAATTGACGAAGTGGACGAAGTTGAGGAAGTGGACGAAGTTGACGAAGTGGACGAAATGGGGAAAGTGGACGAAGTGAACGAGGTAGACGAAGTTGACGAAGTTTACGAAGTGGACGAAGTGGACTAAGTGGACGAAGTGGACTAAGTGGACGAAGTGGACTAAGTGGACAAAATTGAAGAAGTTGACGAAGTGGAGGAAGTGGAGGAAGTAGAGGAAGTGGAGGCAGTGGAGGAAGTGGAGGAAGTGGAGGAAGTGGAAGAAGTTGACGAAGTGGACGAAGCTGACGAAGTGGACGATGTGGACGAAGTTGACGATGTTGACGAAGTGGACGAAGTGGAGGAAATGGAGGAAGTGGACGAAGTGGACGAAGTTGGTGAAGTGGACGAAGTAGAGGAAGTGGAGGAACTAGAGGAAGCGGAGGAAGTGGAGGAAGCAGAGGAAGTGGACTAAGTGGGCGAAGTTGACGAAGTGGATAACGTGGAGGAAGGGGACGAAGTGGACGAATAGGAGGAAGTTGACGAAGTGGACGAAGTGCACGAAGTTGACGAAGTGGAGGAAGTTGACGAAGTGGTCGAAATGGACGACGTGGACGAAGTGGAGAAAGTGGAGGGAGTGGACGAAGTTGGTGAAGTGGACGAAGTGGAGGAAGTGGAGGATGTGGAGGAAGTTGAGGAAGTGTGGAAGTGGACTAAGTGGAAGAATTTGACGAAGTGGTGGACGTGAAGGAAGTGGACGAAGTGGATGAAGTTGACGAAGTGGACGAAGTGAAAGAAGTTGACGAAGTGGACAAAGTTGACGAAGTGGAAGAAGTGGAGGAAGTGGACGAAGTGGACGTAGAGAACAAAGTGGACGATTTGGACAAATTGTAGGATGTGGATGAAGTGGAGGAAGAGGAGGAAGTGAAGGAAGTGGACTAAGTGGACGAAGTGGAGGAAGTGGAGAGCGAGTGGAGGAAGTCCACGAATTGGGGGAAGTGGACGAAGTGGACGAAGTTGACGATGTGGAAGAAGTAGAAGAAGTGGAAGGAGTGGAGGAAGTGGAGGAAGCGGAGGAAGTGGAGGACAAGGACGAACTGGACGAAGCGGACGAAGTGGACGAAGTTGATGAAGTTTACGAAGTTGACGATGTGGAAGAAGTGGAGGAAGTGGAGGAAGTTGAGGAAGTGGACGAAGTTGACGAAGTGGACGAATTTGAGGAAGTGGACGAAGTTGACGAAGTTGATGACGTGGAGGAAGGGGACGAAGTTGACGAAGTGAACGAAGGGGACGAAGTGAACGAAGGGGACGAAGTGGACGACGTGGACGAAGTGGAGAAAGTGGAGGGAGTGGACGAAGTTGGTGAAGTGGACGAAGTCGACGAAGTTGAGGAAGTGGAGGAAGTGGAGGAAGTTGAGGAAGTGGTGGAAGTGGACTAAGTGGAAGAAGTTGACGAAGTGGTGGAAGTGAAGGAAGTGGACTAAGTGGACGAAGTTGATGAAGTTGACGAAGTTGACGAAGTGGACGAAGTTGACGAAGTGGAGGAAGTGGAGGAAGAGGAGGAAGTCGACGAAGTTGACAAAGTGGACGAAGTTGATGAAGTTTACGTAGTGGACGAAGTCCAGGAAATGGAGGAAGTGGACGAAGTTGAAGAAGTTGACGAAGTTGACAAAGTTTACGAAGTGGACGAAGTGGAGGAAGTGGAGGAATTGCAGGAAGTGGAAGAAGTTGACGAAGTGGACGAAATGGACGAAGTGGAGGAAGTGGAGGAAGTGGACCAAGTGGACGAAGTGGACGAAGAGGACGAAGTGCACGAAGTGGACGAAGTTGACGAAGTTGATGAAGTTAAAAAAGTGGAGGAAGTGGAAGAGGTGGACGAAGTCGAGGAAGTGTACGAAGTGGACGAAGTGGACGAAGTGGACAATTTGGATGAAGTGGAGGACGTGGATGAAGTGGAGGAAGAGGAGGAGGTGAAGGAAGTGGGCTAAGTGGACGAAGTGGAGGAAGTGGACGAAGTCCACGAATTGGAGGAAGTGGACGAAGTAGAAAAAGTTGACGAAGTGGACGAAGTGGCGAAGTGGACGAAGAGGACGAAGTAGACGAAGTTGACGAAGTGGAGGATGTTGCCGAAGTGGACGAAGTGGACGACGTCGACGAAGTGCAAGAATTGGAAGAAGTGGAAGAAGTGGAAGAAGTGGAAGAAGTGGAAGAAATGGGCGAAGTGGACGAAAGTTGACGAATTTCACGAACTGGACCAAGTTGACGAAGTGGACGAAGTTGACGAATTTCACGAACTGGACCAAGTTGACGAAGTGGACGAAGTTGACGAATTGGACAAAGAGGAGGAAGTGGACGAAGTGGACGAAGTGGACAAAGTAGACGAAGTGGAGGAAGCGGAGCAAGTGGACAAAGTGGACGAAGTTGACGAAGTGGACGAAGTTGAGGAAGTGGAGGAAGTTGAGGAAGTGTACGAATTGACGAAGTGGACGAAGTTGAGGAAGTGGACGAAGTTGACGAAGTGGACGAAATGGGGAAAGTGGACGAAGTGAACGAGGTAGACGAAGTGGACGAAGTTTACGAAGTGGACGAAGTTTACGAAGTGGACGAAGTGGACTAAGTGGACGAAGTGGACTAAGTGGACAAAATTGAAGAAGTTGACGAAGTGGAGGAAGTGGAGGAAGTGGAGGAAGTGGAGGCAGTGAAGGAAGTGGAGGAAGTGGAGGAAGTGGAAGAAGTTGACGAAGTGGACGAAGCTGACGAAGTGGACGATGTGGACGAAGTTGACGATGTTGACGAAGTGGACGAAGTGGAGGAAATGGAGGAAGTGGACGAAGTGGACGAAGTTGGTGAAGTGGACGAAGTAGAGGAAGTGGAGGAACTAGAGGAAGCGGAGGAAGTGGAGGAAATGGAGGAAGTGGAGGAAGTGGACTAAGTGGACGAATTGGACGAAGTGGAGGTAGTGGAGGAAGTGGACGAAGTTGACGAAGTGGAGGAAATAGAGGAAGTGGAGGAAGCAGAGGAAGTGGACTAAGTGGGCGAAGTTGACGAAGTGGATAACGTGGAGGAAGGGGACGAAGTGGAGGAAGTTGACGAAGTGGTCGAAATGGACGACGTGGACGAAGTGGAGAAAGTGGAGGGAGTGGACGAAGTTGGTGAAGTGGACGAAGTCGACGAAGTGGAGGAAGTGGAGGATGTGGAGGAAGTTGAGGAAGTGGTGGAAGTGGACTAAGTGGAAGAAGTTGACGAAGTGGTGGAAGTGAAGGAAGTGGACGAAGTGGATGAAGTTGACGAAGTGGACGAAGTGAAAGAAGTTGACGAAGTGGAGGAAGTGGAGGAAGAGGAGGAAGTCGACGAAGTTGACAAAGTGCAAGAAGTTGACGAAGTTTACGAAGTGGACGAAGTCCAGGAAATGGAGGAAGTGGACGAAGTTGACGAAATTGACAAAGTTTACGAAGTGGACGAAGTGGAGGAAGTGGAGGAAGTTGACGAAGTGGACGAAATGGACGAAGTGGAGGAAGTGGAGGAAGTGGACCAAGTGAACGAAGTGGACGAAGAGGACGAAGTGCACGAAGTGGACGAAGTGGACGAAGTTGACGAAGTTGGCAATATGAACGAAGTTGACGAAGTCGAGGAAGTGTAGGTAGTGGACTAGGTGGACGAAGTTGATGAAGTTAAAAAAGTGGAGGAAGTGGAGGAAGTGGACGAAGTCGAGGAAGTGGACGAAGTGGACGAAGTGGACGAAGTTGACGAAGTAGACAAAGTTGACGAAGTTGACGAGGTTGACGAAGTTGACGAAGTTGACGAAGTGGACGAAGTGGACAAACTAGACGAAGTGGATGAAGTGGACGAAGTGGGCGAAGTGGACGAAGTTGACGAAGTTTACGAAGTTGACGATGTGGACGAAGTTGAGGAAGTGGAGGAAGTTGACGAAGTGGAGGAAATGGGGAAAGTGGACGAAGTGAACGAGGTAGACGAAGTTGACGAATTTCACGAACTGGACCAAGTTGACGAAGTGGACGAAGTTGACGAATTGGACAAAGAGGAGGAAGTGGACGAAGTGGACGAAGTGGACAAAGTAGACGAAGTGGAGGAAGCGGAGGAAGTGGACAAAGTGGACGAAGTGGAAGAAGTTGACGAAGTGGACGAAGTTGAGGAAGTGGAGGAAGTTGAGGAAGTGTACGAATTGACGAAGTGGACGAAGTTGAGGAAGTGGACGAAGTGGACGAAATGGGGAAAGTGGACGAAGTGAACGAGGTAGACGAAGTTGACGAAGTTTACGAAGTGGACGAAGTGGACTAAGTGGACGAAGTGGACTAAGAGGACAAAATTGAAGAAGTTGACGAAGTGGAGGAAGTGGAGGAAGTAGAGGAAGTGGAGGCAGTGAAGGAAGTGCAGGAAGTGGAGGAAGTGGAAGAAGTTGACGAAGTTGACGAAGCTGACGAAGTGGACGATGTGGACGAAGTTGACGATGTTGACGAAGTGGACGAAGTGGAGGAAATGGAGGAAGTGGACGAAGTGGACAAAGTAGACGAAGTGGAGGAAGCGGAGGAAGTGGACAAAGTGGACGAAGTGGAAGAAGTTGACGAAGTGGACGAAGTTGAGGAAGTGGAGGAAGTTGAGGAAGTGTACGAATAGTGGACGAAGTTGAGGAAGTGGACGAAGTTGACGAAGTGGACGATATGGGGAAAGTGGACGAAGTGAACGAGGTAGACGAAGTTGACGAAGTGGACGAAGTGGACGAAGTGGACTAAGTGGACAAAATTGAAGAAGTTGACGAAGTGGAGGAAGTGGAGGAAGTAGAGGAAGTGGAGGCAGTGAAGGAAGTGGAGGAAGTGGAGGAAGTGGAAGAAGTTGACGAAGTGGACGAAGCTAACGAAGTGGACGATGTGGACGAAGTTGACGATGTTGACGAAGTGGACGAAGTGGAGGAAATGGAGGAAGTGGACGAAGTGGACGAAGTTGGTGAAGTGGACGAAGTAGAGGAAGTGGAGGAACTAGAGGAAATGGAGGAAGTGGAGGAAATGGAGGAAGTGGAGGAAGTGGACTAAGTGGACGAATTGGACGAAGTGGAGGTAGTGGAGGAAGTGGACGAAGTTGACGAAGTGGAGGAAATAGAGGAAGTGGAGGAAGCAGAGGAAGTGGACTAAGTGGGCGAAGTTGACGAAGTGGATAACGTGGAGGAAGGGGACGAAGTGGACGAAGGGGACGAAGTGGAAGACGTGGACGAAGTGCACGAAGTTGACGAAGTGGAGGAAGTTGACGAAGTGGTCGAAATGGACGACGTGGACGAAGTGGAGAAAGTGGAGGGAGTGGACGAAGTTGGTGAAGTGGACGAAGTCGACGAAGTGGAGGAAGTGGAGGATGTGGAGGAAGTTGAGGAAATGGTGGAAGTGGACTAAGTGGAAGAAGTTGACGAAGTGGTGGAAGTGAAGGAAGTGGACGAAGTGGATGAAGTTGACGAAGTGGACGAAGTGAAAGAAGTTGACGAAGTGGACAAAGTTGACGAAGTGGAAGAAGTGGAGGAAGTGGACGAAGTGGACGTAGATGACAAAGTGGACGATTTGGACGAATTGTAGGATGTGGATGAAGTGGAGGAAGAGGAGGAAGTGAAGGAAGTGGACTAAGTGGACGAAGTGGAGGAAGTGGAGAGCAAGTGGAGGAAGTCCACGAATTGGGGGAAGTGGACGAAGTGGACGAAGTTGACGATGTGGAGGAAGTAGAAGAAGTGGAAGGAGTGGAGGAAGTGGAGGAAGCGGAGGAAGTGGAGGACAAGGACGAACTGGACGAAGCGGACGAAGTGGACGAAGTTGATGAAGTTTACGAAGTTGACGATGTGGAAGAAGTGGAGGAAGTGGAGGAAGTTGAGGAAGTGTACGAATTGACGAAGTGGACGAAGTTGAGGAAGTGGACGAAGTTGATGACGTGGAGGAAGGGGACGAAGTTGACGAAGTGAACGAAGGGGACGAAGTGGACGACGTGGACGAAGTGGAGAAAGTGGAGGGAGTGGACGAAGTTGGTGAAGTGGACGAAGTCGACGAAGTTGAGGAAGTGGAGGAAGTGGAGGAAGTTGAGGAAGTGGTGGAAGTGGCCTAAGTGGAAGAAGTTGACGAAGTGGTGGAAGTGAAGGAAGTGGACTAAGTGGACGAAGTTGACGAAGTTGACGAAGTGGACGAAGTTGACGAAGTGGAGGAAGTGGAGGAAGAGGAGGAAGTTGACGAAGTTGACAAAGTGGACGAAGTTGATGAAGTTTACGAAGTGGACGAAGTCCAGGAAATGGAGGAAGTGGACGAAGTTGAAGAAGTTGACGAAGTTGACGAAGTGGACGAAGTGGAGGAAGTGGAGGAATTGCAGGAAGTGGAAGAAGTTGACGAAGTGGACGAAATGGACGAAGTGGAGGAAGTGGAGGAAGTGGACCAAGTGGACGAAGTGGACGAAGTGGACGAAGTGCACGAAGTGGACGAAGTTGACGAAGTTGATGAAGTTAAAAAAGTGGAGGAAGTGGAAGAAGTGGACGAAGTCGAGGAAGTGTATGAAGTGGACGAAGTGGACGAAGTGGACGATTTGGATGAAGTGGAGGACGTGGATGAAGTGGAGGAAGAGGAGGAGGTGAAGGAAGTGGACTAAGTGGACGAAGTTGACGAAGTGGAGGAAGTGGACGAAGTCCACGAATTGGAGGAAGTGGACGAAGTAGAAAAAGTTGACGAAGTGGACGAAGTGGCGAAGTGGACGAAGAGGACGAAGTAGACGAAGTTGACGAAGTGGAGGATGTTGCCGAAGTGGACGAAGTGGACGACGTCGACGAAGTGGAAGAAGTGGAAGAAGTGGAAGAAATGGGCGAAGTGGACGAAAGTTGACGAATTTCACGAACTGGACCAAGTTGACGAAGTGGACGAAGTTGACGAATTGGACAAAGAGGAGGAAGTGGACGAAGTGGACGAAGTGGACAAAGTAGACGAAGTGGAGGAAGCGGAGGAAGTGGACAAAGTGGACGAAGTGGAAGAAGTTGACGAAGTGGAGGAAGTTGACGAAGTGAAGGAAGTAGACTAAGTTGACGAAGTGGATGAAGTGGACGAAGTTGACGAAGTGGAGGAAGTTGAGGAAGTGGAGTAAGTGGAGGAAGTGCACGAAATGGAGGAAGTGGACGAAGTTGACGAAGATGACGAAGTTGACGAAGTGGACGAATTGGACGAAGTAGACAAAGTGGACGAAGTGGACGAAGAAGACGAAGTGGACGAAGTTGGTGAAGTGGACGAAGTCGAGGAAGTTGAGGAAGTGGAGGAAGTGGAGGAAGTGGAGGAAGTGGTGGAAGTGGACTAAGTGGAAGAAGTTGACGAAGTTGATGAAGTGGTGGAAGTGAAGGAAGTGGACTAAGTGGACGAAGTTGATGAAGTTGACGAAGTGGACGAAGTGGACGAAGTGAAAGAAGTTGACGAAGTGGACGAAGTTGACGAAGTGGAGGAAATGGAGGAAGGGGAGGAAGTGGACAAAATGGACGAAATGGACGAAGTGGACGAAGAGGACGAATTGGACCAAGTTGGCCAAGAGGAAGAAGTGGACGAAGTGGAGGAAGCGGAGGAAGTGGACTAAGTGGACGAAGTTGACGAAGTGGAAGAAGTGGACGAAGTTAACGAATTGAACGAAGTGGAAGAAGTGGACGAAGTTGGCGAAGTGGAGGAAGTGGACGAAGTTGGTGAAGTGGAGGAAGTGGATTAAGTGGAGGAAATGGAGGAAGTGGACTAAGTGGGCGAAGTGGATAACGTGGAGGAAGGGGACGAAGTGGACGAAGGGGACGAAGTGGAAGACGGGGACGAAGTGGACCAAGTTGACGAAGTGGAGGAAGTTGACGAAGTGGACGAAATGGACGACGTGGACGAAGTGGAGAAAGTGGAGGGAGTGGACGAAGTTGGTGAAGTGGAGGAAGTCGACGAAGTGGAGGAAGTGGAGGATGTGGAGGAAGTTGAGGGAGTGGTGGAAGTGGACTAAGTAGAAGAAGTTGATCAAGTGGTGGAAGTGGACAAAGTGGACGAAGTTGATGAAGTTGACGAAGTGGACGAAGGGAAAGAAGTTGACGAAGTGGACAAAGTTGACGAAGTGGAAGAAGTGGAGGAAGTGGAGGAAGTGGACGTAGAGGACGAAGTGGACGATTTGGACGAAGTGGAGGATGTCCATGAAGTGGAGGAAGAGGAGGAAGTCGAGGAAGTGAAGGAAGTGGACTAAGTGGACGAAGTTGACGAAGTGGAGGAAGTGGAGAGGAAGTGGAGGAAGTCCACGAATTGGGGGAAGTGGACGAAGTGGACGAAGTTGACGATGTGGAGGAAGTAGAAGAAGTGGAAGGAGTGGAGGAAGCGGAGGAAGTGGAGGACAAGGACGAAGTGGACGAAGCGGACGAAGTGGACGAAGTTGATGAAGTTTACGAAGTTGTTGATGTGGACGAAGTGGAGGAAGTGGAGGAAGTTGAGGAAGTGTACGAATTGACGAAGTGGACGAAGTTGAGGAAGTGGACGAAGTTGACGAAGTTGATGACGTGGAGGAAGGGGACGAAGTTGACGAAGTGAACGAAGGGGACGAAGTGGACGACGTGGACGAAGTTGGTGAAGTGGAGGAAGTGGATTAAGTGGAGGAAATGGAGGAAGTGGACTAAGTGGGCGAAGTGGATAACGTGGAGGAAGGGGACGAAGTGGACGAAGTGAACGAAGTGGACGAAGGGGACGAAGTGGAAGACGGGGACGAAGTGCACGAAGTTGACGAAGTGGAGGAAGTTGACGAAGTGGACGAAATGGACGACGTGGACGAAGTGGAGAAAGTGGAGGGAGTGGACGAAGTTGGTGAAGTGTACGAAGTCGACGAAGTGGAGGAAGTGGAGGATGTGGAGGAAGTTGAGGGAGTGGTGGAAGTGGACTAAGTGGAAGAAGTTGATCAAGTGGTGGAAGTGGACGAAGTGGACGAAGTTGATGAAGTGGACGAAGTGGACGAAGGGAAAGAAGTTGACGAAGTGCACAAAGTTGACGAAGTGGAAGAAGTGGAGGAAGTGGACGAAATTGATAACAGTTGAAAAACTGTTATTTTCATGCTTAAAATTGATACTAAAAGCAACCTTTAGACTTAGAAACTAGCTTGGAATCATGCCTTTTATCCATATTTTCAGAAATAAGAGAGCTGGACAGGTTTATGCTTGGTTTCAGTGTTTTTGTGCAGGTTTTAAGGTGAATTTGGTGAAAAGAGTGAAGAAAGAGAGAGATGACATTAGAAAAGACAAGAAAGAGTGCAAAAAGAGAAGTCAAAGGCACCGCTCAGCGGCAAACTACCGCTGAGCGGCACTCAAGAGGTGACGTTGGAACCGCTGAGGGGCAAAATGGCCGCTGAGGGGAAGAAAGAAGACGCGCAATCACCGCTGAGCGGTAAATACCGCTGAGCGGCACTTTTTGGGCTTGGGCTTTTGTAATCTTTTGTAACTCTAGAATAGTATATAAGGGCTTGCACGTCCTTGGGATTAGTATCTTTGGCAGAAACGAAGTAAACTCTCTCTCTTCCACCCCTTTGAAGGAGGATCTTGGATGCTCAGGCTACCTCTTCACCTTTATTGGGTTTATTCTTTCATTCTTTCATTGTTATTCATCTAGGTTCACCATGAATATGGTGAACTAAACCTTGTATGTTTGTTGGGGAATCAATGTAATCTCTTGAAGCTCTCATATATGGATTTGTTGAATACATCTTTTAAGTAAGACATATGCTTTCTTTCATCATTAGTTATGGTTTTTCCTCTTTGCTCAATGCTTGCATAGTTTAACTCATTCCATGCATGATTATTGGTTTTGTCGACACGGACACGTACGGGGAAGTCTAGATCCGGGGAATTTCTCCCAATATTATACTGACAATATTCTATTGGTTGCCTTTAAGCTCCTGCACTCATGAACTAATCATTAGGAATGCTAGGAATTGTATGAACTATTTGATTAGGGAGAAGCCATCTAGAATGGTACATTAGAGAGTGGCATTAACAATGATGATTTGAATGTTGAATTCCTAAAATATATGAGAGTGGATGAGATGAAATTGACCCCCAACAACATATTCATTTATATAATTCATTGAAAGTGTTTATCTTTTGTCTTTGCCATTGATCAAACTTCATGCATACATGTTTATTTTCTGTCTTGCATATTAAACTTTGAATATTTCGTTTGTAAGTCCTAGCTAATCAACAAATCATATAACTAAACTAGGCCGTGAGTCCTTTGGGAAAAACGATACTTGGTCTTACCAAGTTTATTACTTGAACGATTCGGTCATACTTGCCGATTGTGAAACAAGTTTGTGACATCATAATTTGGTGCTTACAAATTTGTCCATCAAGTTTTTGGCGCCGCTGCCGGGGACTCGTGGTTTAACTGGTTAATTTGTGTGATTATTGATTATCTTTGACTTTAATTTTAAATTTCTGTTTTTATTTTCTGTTTCTATCTTTTTCTGTTTTATCTTTTTAGATTAGATTTTATTTTATTTGGTTAGGTTAGATTTTATTTTATCTTTTTAGATTAGATTTTATTTTATTTTATCTTTTATTTTATCTTTTAAATCTTTTATCTTTCTATCTTCTAAATCTTTTATCTTTTTATCTTCTTATCTTTTGAATATATATCTTCTCTTATATCTTTTTCTGCTAACAAATATTTTCTAGGGTTTTGTTTTCTTGTGCATGCAGGAAGCAATTCGAACTAGAAGTAAGAAAACAACAGAACCACTTCTTGAAGGTCTAGAAGAGAGTAGAAGGAGGAGAAGAATCAGAACGTCTAGAGAACTTTTCCCTTCTCCAGAAACTCTCTTGCAATCATCACCACAAGGTTCTGTTCATAGCACAGGAAGTATGGAGGGCAATAATGTTAGAAGAACTCTTGCAGATTACACTAATCTTGCTGGACCTCAGCACTTCAATAGCATAGCTAGACCTAGAGTCAATGCAGCCAACATGGAGGTCAAACCAGCACTGATTCAACTGGTGAAGAGTAATCAATTCAATGGGTTATCACATGAAAGCCCATATGAGCACCTTACTACCTTTAATGAGATCTGCAACACGGTCAAGATTAATGGGGTGCCAGACGAAGCAATCAAACTTAGCTTGTTTCCTTTCTCATTGGGAGGCAATGCTAAGCTTTGGTTGAACTCTTTTCCAGAAGAAAGTTTCACAGAGTGGGAAGCAGTGGTCACAAAATTCTTAAATAAATACTTCTCACAATCTAAGGTGACTAAAGGAAAGCAAGAGATATCTTCATTCAAGCAGGGCATGGAAGAATCACTGGGACATGCATGGGACAAGTATAAAAGCTTGTTACGTAAAACTCCCACGCATGGCTTTGAAGATCAAGAAGTAGTCCTAACTTTCCTTGGAGGGCTTGGTTCACAAACCAAGATGATGCTGGATGCCTCAGCTGGAGGCAATATCAAATGGAAGACTCCAGAGGAAGCAACTGAAATTATTGAAAATATGGCTACAAGTGATAATGAGCTGCACAATGAAAGAGGCGCCCCTATGCAACAGAAAGGGGTTCTTCAATTACAAACCCATGATGCTCTGCTAGCCCAGAATAAAATTCTAACTCAACAGCTGGAAACTCTGACCAAAACTCTTGCTTCATTACCCAAAGAGTTAAAATCTGCTGCACAGGTACAAACCCAGTTGTGCGAACTATGTGGGGGAGATCACATCAATGGCCAATGTGCTTTTCCTGTGGAAGCCGTGGAGGATGTTAATTTCATGGCTAATCAGTTTCCATACCGTCAAAGCAACTACAATCAGGGTTGGAAACCACATCCAAGCATTGGCTAAGGACAAACTGGGCAGGCTAATCAATATAATAAGCAGCAACAGCAACCAACCGTGTGGCAACAATTATCTATGCTTAATGAAAGATCAACAAGGTTGGAAGAAACTCTTCAGCAATTTATACAGAAAACTGAATCTTCTCAAAAGAGCACTGAAGCTGCTATAAAGAATTTGGAGATTCAGATGGGTCAGATCACCAAGCAATTGGAAGAAAGGCCAAACAGAAACTTTGGGGCTAATACTGAGGTTAACCCTAGAGAAGAATGCAAAGTGGTCAAGAGTGTGAATGAAGAGATTATTGAGTTAGAAGATGAAACAGAAGAGAGAAGAGAAGAAGAAAGAAAGGACACTTTTCCTTTTCTAACAAATCAGGAGAAACCAATGGATTTCACAGATTTATTCAGAATGGTTGATAATGAAGCTCCTTGGGAACAAATTCTACAGAAAATAGCAGTTTACACAAAATCTGATGAAGGACCCTCTACAAAAAGAAAACGTAGAGATGATGAGGAAGAAAAGTGTAAAACTGTTAAGAAAGAGTCATTCCCACCAAAAGTAGCTGATCCAGGTAGTTTTTCTATCCCTTGCACTATAGGGAAGAAAAAGGTAAATAAAGCTCTCCTTGATTTAGGCTCAAGTGTTAACTTGATGCCTTATTCTCTATTGGAGCAAATTGGCCATGTTAAAATAAAACCTGTAAAGGTTAATCTTGTAATGGCTGATGGATCTTCAAAGGAGCCATGTGGGATTGCGGAAGACATTGTAGTTTGCGTTGGCAAACTTCAGTTTTTGGCAGACTTTGTGGTGATGAAGATTGAGAATGAAAAGATACCTTTCATACTGGGAAGACCGTTTATGAAAACGGCCAGGGTTATCATAGATGTTAATGAAGGAATAGTGGTGCTTCAAGACAGAGAGGAGAGAGTGGTGGTGGATGTTTTCAAAGATGAAACACAAGCAAAGGAGGAAGAAGCCAGTTATAAAGCTGCATTTCGAGATGCACCCATAACTAGAGGTAAAAATGAAAATCTTAAGGTTTCTGATAACCATTGTTTGTTTTTTCAGTTACCCAAGGTAGAAGAGACTGGAAAAGGAGAAGAAGTTCCTAGAGATTGGAAGAAAAGAGGACTCCAACTTGGCACACCTGTAAGATTCAAGAACAAGTTGTGGGTTATAAAAGGCTTTAAAGAGAAGGAGATGATAGAGATAGAGTCTCCATATTCTAGAGAATCTAAAACAGTCCAAAGGAAGCAGTTGAGAAGTTGGTGGAAACATAACATCAACTATAAAGAAGATGGAACGTGAGCTTTATTGGGTCAAGCTAGTGACGTTAAAGAAGCGCTTGCTGGGAGGCAACCCAGTTGATTGATTGTTTTTGTTTGTTTTATTTTAATTAGGGTTTGCATAAGCATTTTTAACATTGAATTGCAGGGAACCTATGAGGGGTATGCTAGGAAGGCACGTAGGTCAAGAAAAGAAGGAGAAGGGCACATCACGAAAGTGCCGCTGAGCGGCAATTACCGCTGAGCGATACTATCGCAGATGGGCTTAAGTTCCCCTTAGCGGAACCCGAGCCCATTGGGGTATTTTTAAACGCTAAACTGTGCGATTTTACATTCTTTCAAAGCTCTTCTCTGCACAAACACTTCCTCATACCCTCTCTTAGGTTTTCCACATCTTTCTACTCTTCCCTCTTTAGAAAATTTCTCTTCCACTCACTTTTACACTAGTGTGCCATCAAAGTTTGGGGTTGGAAGAGAGTATTCTAGTTTGGAAGCATTCTCATATCATCTAGCATCTCCACCCAAGTAAGTAAAATGCATTTTGTTCATTCTAGGGTTCTTGAGTTTGAATGTGATTGTCAAAGCATGAATATTTAGGGGTTTTGATTTCTATGCATGATTTGATGATATATTTGATGTTTGAACCGATTAAACTGCTTGATTATGTACTGGAAAACTGAAAATTGCATTTGGGTGGAGTTAGGACAGTTTCAAAACGAAATTTGCAAAAATCTGCAGGTCACCGCTGAGCGGCATTTACCGCTGAGCGGCACTCTGCCAGATTTGTTTTTTTTTTCTGGTTTTTGTGTGTTGGATTGTGGCACTGGTGGCGCTGAGGGGAAATTCTGGCCCTCAGCGGTGGTTTAGCTTCAAAAGGAGTTGTGTTCTGTGTTTACTAATGATTAATATCATGTTCTGTGGTTTTGGATTTGTATTTGAATGCAGGAATGGCATCCTCTTCAGGAAAGAGATTGAAAACCATGGCAACCAAGAGAAAGGAAAAGGAACCAGAGCAGCCTCATAATGGCAGGTTCCTCTCTAGGAAACATGAGAAGCACTTTAGGGTGGTTCAGGACAGGAGACTTCTAATGGAGAGAAAGGTTGGAATGATACCTAACTTTGCTCCTCAATTTGGAGAGCAAGTGTTAGGGAATGATTGGGGGAAGCTAGCCACTTATCCTGCACCTGCCAACATAGCTGTAGTCAAGGAATTCTATACCAATGCAAAGAAGATTGGTGACTATCCAGCTGAGAATTATTTAGGTTATGTTAGAGGCCATGCTATCAGGTATGATCCTGATTCTATCAACAACTTTTTGGATACTGTGTGGGCTGGTGAGCAATGCCTGTTTGCTCTTAGCATGGAGGAAGGTGCTGACTTTGAGGATGTTGAGAGAGTGTTGTGCATACCTGGAGGACACTTTCAAAGGAATAGATCTGGAGCAGTGGTTAATATTAGGAGGACAGATTTGACTCCTCTTGCAAAGTATTGGATGGCATTTTCTCATGCCAACATTCAGCCATGCTCACATGTGTCAGATATCACTCTCAGCAGGGCACTATTCATCTACTGTGCTATCAGAAATTTGAATGTTAATATTGGGCAGGTGATAGCTGATGAGATTAGTGTGTGTGCTAACACCTCAAACAACAAAGCACCATTGGGACATCCTTCTTTGATCACTCACCTTTGCAAGCAAGCTGGGGTGGACACTTCTGTTCCACCATTTGAGAGGCCAAGAAAAGCTATAGATGAGGCCTATTACAGACAGTACTATGGAGGTGAGGAGGCAGCTCAGCCAGTTCCACCACGCCAGGCTCGGAGAGAGAGAGGGCCAGCACAGAGCCGGACATCTGCTGATACTCATGAGGCAGAACCATTCCAGATGAGGGACATGTATATGTCTCTTATAGGTGCTCAGTTGCAGTCCATTCACAGAGGGCAGGTGGCCACGACTGAGATGATAGTGGGGATGTATGATACCCCTCCAGCACACAGGTGGACTATGGATAAATTCCATAATGTGGTAGCTTGGCCAGAAGAACCATTGCATGGAGGAGCTGGAGGAGCTGAATCTTCAGCTCGAGATATGGAAGAAGATGAAGCTGAGGAGGAAGATGCATTTGATAATGATGATGATGAAGAGGAGGAGGAAGATACAGAGGACAGCTCAGACTGATGAGGAGCTGAGATAGCATTTACTGATGAATGCTATCATATGATTATGCTTTTGTGGTTTAAGTTTTCTGAACTTATTTGTTTTTGTTTTTAGATTAGGGTTTGATGTACTCTATTGAACACCTGGTTTATTATGATGGTTTGCTATTAACTGTGATTGTTTGATAAGTAATGATTGAATGATGCTTATTGACTGATTGATGTTGAGATGATGTGCACATTAAAATGCTTATACAGGTGATTCACAAGCTTTGTGAACAAATGCAGGATATCATGATTGTGATTGTGAAATTAAGCAGGATGTGTATGTCAAATGTGAATGAGCTTATATGTGAGGTTTTGAGCTCCAGAGTTGTTATTGTTAAATGCTATTACTTTGGAAGCTTGAATGACTTTGCCCAGGTTTTCTATGATTGAATTAATTGCTTGTTTTGCAAGCTTGAGTGAACCATCATATGAATTGGTTGAAGATTGAGTTACATTTTGTTTGCTTGAGGACAAGCAAAGTTCTAAGTTTGGGGTTGTGATAACAGTTGAAAAACTGTTATTTTCATGCTTAAATTTGATACTAAAAGCAACCTTTAGACTTAGAAACTAGCTTGAAATCATGCAGTTTATATATTTTCATAAATAAGAGAGCTGGACAGGTTTATGCTTGATTTGAGTGTTTTTGTGCAGGTTTTAAGGTGAATTTAGTGAAAAGAGTGAAGAAGGAGAGAAGTGACATTAGAAAAGACAAGAAAGAGTGCAAAAAGAGAAGTCAAAAGGCACCGCTCAGCGGCAAACTACCGCTGAGCGGCACTCAAGAGGTGACGTTGGAACCGCTGAGGGGCAAAATGGCCGCTGAGGGGAAGAAAGAAGACGCGCAATCACCGCTGAGCGGTAAATACCGCTGAGCGGCACTTTTTGGGCTTGGGCTTTTGTAATCTTTTGTAACTCTAGATTAGTATATAAGGGGTTGTACGTCCCTAGGATTAGTATCTTTGGCAGAAACGAGGCAAACACTCTCTTTTCCACCCCTTTGAAGGAGGATCTTGGATGCTCAAGCTACCTCTTCACCTTTATTGGGTTTATTCTTTCATTCTTTCATTGTTATTCATCTAGGTTCACCATGAATATGGTGAACTAAACCTTGTATGTTTGTTGGGGAATCAATGTAATCTCTTGAAGCTCTCATATATGGAATTTGTTGAGTACATCTTCTAAGTAAGACATATTCTTTCTTTCATTATTAGTTAGGGTTTTTCCTCTTTGCTCAAGTTGGCCAAGTGGAAGAAGTTGACGAAGTGGAGGAAGCGGAGGAAGTGGACTAAGTGGACGAAGTTGACGAAGTGGAAGAAGTGGACGAAGTTAACGAATTGGACGAAGTGGAAGAAGTGGACGAAGTGGACGAAGTGAAAGAAGTTGACGAAGTGGAGGAAGTGGACGAAGTTGGTGAAGTGGAGGAAGTGGATTAAGTGGAGGAAGTGTAGGAACTGGACTAAGTGGACTAAGTGGACGAAGTGGAGGACGTGGAGGAAGTGGAGGAAGTTGAGGAAGTGGAGGAAGTTGAGGAAGTGGACTAAGTGGATGAAGTGGACAAGTGGAGGAAGTTGACGAAGTGAGGAAGGTTAAGAAGTAGACGAAGTTGACGAAGATGAAAAAGTTGACGAAGTTGACGAAGTGGATTAAGTGGACCAAATGGACGTAGAGGATGTAGAGGACAAAGTGGAGGACGTAGTGGACGATTTGGACGAAGTGGAGGACGCGGATGAAGTGGAGGAAGAATAGGAAGTGGAGGAAGTGAAGGAAGTGGACTAAGTGGACGAAGTCGAGGAAGTGGAGGAAGTGGAGGAAGTCCACGAATTGGAGGAAGTGGACGAAGTAGACAAAGTTGACGACTTGGACGAAGTGGACGAAGAGGACGAAAAGGACGAAGTAGACCAAGTTGACGAAGTTGGCGAAGTAGACGAAGTTGACGAAGTTGGCGAAGTGGACGAAGTTGGCGAAGTGGACGAAGTTGATGAAGTGGAGGAAGTGGAGGACGTGGATGAAGTGGACGATTTGGACAAACTGGACGATTTGGACAAAGTGGAGGAAGAGCAGGAACTGGAGGAAGTGAAGGAAGTGGACTAAGTGGACGAAGTTGACAAAGTGGAGGATGTGGAGGAAGTCCACGAAGTCGAGGAAATGGACGAAGTAGACGAAGTTGACGAAGATGACGAAGTTGACGAAGTGGACGAAGTAGACGAAGTGGACGAAGTGGATGAAGAGGACGAAGTGGGAAAAGTTGACGAAGCGGATGAAGTTGACGAAGTTGATGAAGTGGACGAAGTTGAGGAGGTGGACGACGTTGACGAAGTGGACGAAGTTGACAAAGTCGACGAAGTTGACGAAGTGGACAAAGTGGACGAGGTGGACGAAGTTGACTAAGTGGACGACGTTGAGGAAGTGGACGAAGTGGACGAAGGGGCAGAAGTGGGAGAAGAAGAAGAAGAAGAAGCAGAAGAAAATGAAGAAGAAGAATAAGAGGAAGAAGTGGAAGAAGTGAAAGAAATTGACGAAGTGGACGAAGTTGAGGAATTTGACGAAGTGGACGAAGTTGACGAAGTGGACGAAGTTGACGAAGTGGACGAAGTCGAGGTAGTGGACGAAGTGGAGGAAGTGGACGAAGTTGACGAAGTGGACGAAGTTGACGAAGTGGAGGAAGTGGACGAAGTGGACTAAGTGGACGAATTGGAAAAAGTGGGAGAAGAATAAGAAGAAGCAGAAGAAAATGAAGAAGAAGAATAAGAGGAAGAAGTGGAAGAAGTGGAAGAAAGGAAAGAAATGGACGAAGTGGACGAAGTTGACGAATTTGACGAAGTGGACGAAGTTGACGAAGTGGAAGAAGTGGAGGAAGTTGATGAAGTCGACGAAGTGGAGGAAGTGGACGAAGTGGACAAAGTGGACGCAGTGGACGAAGTAGAGGAAGTGGACGAAGTCGATGAAGTGGACGAAGTGGAAGAAGAGGACGAAGTGGAAGAAATTGACGAAGTGCACGAAGTTGATGACGAAGTGGACGAAGTTGACGAAGTGGAGGAAGTTGACAAAGTGGAGGAAGTGTAGGAAGTTGTTGAAGTGGACGAAGTAGACAAAGTGGACGAAGTGGAGGAACTGGAGGAACTGGAGGAAGTCGAATAAGTGGACGAATTGGATGAAGTGGAGGACGTGGAGGAAGTGGAGGAAGTAGAGGAAGTGGACTAACTGGACGAAGTGGACGAAGCAGACGAAGTGGACGAAGTGGACGAAGTTTATGAAGTTTATGAAGTTGACGATGTGGACGAAGTGGAGGAAGTGGAGGAAGTTGAGGAAGTGTACGAATTGACGAAGTGGACGAAGTTGAGGAAGTGGACGAAGTTGACGAAATTGATGACGTGGAGGAAGGGAACGAAGTGAACGAAGGGGACGAAGTGGACCACGTGGAGGAAGTGGAGAAAGTGGAGGGAGTAGAGGAAGTTGGTGAAGTCGACGAAGTGGAGGAAGTGGAGGAAGTGGAGGAAGTTGAGGAAGTAGTGGAAGTGGACTAAGTGGAAGAAGTTGACGAAGTTGACGAAGTGGTGGAAGCGAAGGAAGTGGACTAAGTGGACGAAGTTGATGAAGTGGACGAAGTGGACAAAGTGAAAGAAGTTGACGAAGTGGACGAAGTTGACGAAGTGGAGGAAGTGGAGGAAGTGGGGGAAGAGGAGGAAGTCGACGAAGTTGACAAAGTGGACGAAGTTGACGAAGTAGACGAAGTCCAGGAAATGGAGGAAGTGGACGAAGTTGAAGAAGTTGACGAAGTTGACAAAGTTTACGAAGTGGAGGAAGTGGAGGAATTGGAGGAAGTGGAGGAAGTTGACGAAGTGGACGAAAATTACGAAGTGGACGAAGTGGAGGAAGTGGACCAAGTGGACGAAGAGGACAAAGTGCACGAAGTGGACGAAGTTCGCGATATGAACGAAGTGGACGAAGTCGAGGAAGTGGAGGAAGTGGAGGAAGTGGACTAGGTGGACGAAGTTGATGAAGTTAACAAAGTGGAGGAAGTGGACAAAGTCGAGGAAGTGTACGAAGTGGACGATTTGGACGAAGTGAAGGACGTGGATGAAGTGGAGGAAGAGGAGGAAGTGGAGGAAGTGAAGGTAGTGAACTAAGTGGACGAAGTTGACGAAGTGGAGGAAGTGGAGGAAGTGGAGGAAGTCCACGAATTGGAGGAAGTGGACGAAGTAGAAAAAGTTGACGAAGTGGACGAAGTGGCGAAGTGGACGAAGAGGACGAAGTGGACGAAGTAGACGAAGTTGACGAAGTGGAGGATGTTGCCGAAATGGACGAAGTGGACGACGTGGACGAATTGGAAGAAGTGGAAGAAGTGGAAGAAGTGGAAGAAATGGGCGAAGTGGACGAAAGTTGACGAATTTCACGAAGTGGACCAAGTTGACGAAGTGGACGAAGTTGACGAAGTTGACGAATTGGACAAAGTGGAGGAAGTGGACGAAGTGGAAGAAGTTGACGAAGTGGACGAAGTTGACGAGGTGAAGGAAGTAGACTAAGTTGACAAAGTGGACGAAGTTGAGGAAGTGAAGGAAGTTGAGGAAGTGGAGGAAGTGGAGGAAGTCCACGAAATGGAGGAAGTGGACGAAGTGGACGAATTGGACGAAGTAGACATAGTGGACGAACTGGACGAAGAAGACGAAGTTGACGAAGTTGAAGAAGTCGACGAAGTGGACGAAATGGACGAAGAGGACGAAGTGGACCAAGTTGGCCAAGTGGACGAAGTGGAGGAAGCGGAGGAAGTGGACTAAGTGGACGAAGTTGACGAAGTGGAAGAAGTGGACGAAGTTAACGAATTGGACGAAGTAGAAGAAATGGACGAAGTTGACGAAGTGGATGAAGTGGAAGAAGTTGACGAAGTGGAGGAATATGACAAAGTTGACGAAGTGGACGAAGTGGACGAAGTTGGTGAAGTGGAGGAAGTGGATTAAGTGGAGGAAGTGGAGGAAGTGGACTAAGTGGATTAAGTGGACGAAGTGGAGGACGTGGAGGAAGTGGAGGAAGCTGAGGAAGTGGAGGAAGTTGAGGAAGTGGATGAAGTGGACGAAGTGGACTAAGTGGAGGAAGTTGACCCAGTGGAGGAAGGTTAAGAAGTAGACGAAGTTGACGAAGTGAATTAAGTGGACGAAATGGACGAAGTGGACGTAGAGGACGTAGAGGACGAAGTGGAGGACGTAGTGGACGATTTGGACGAAGTGGAGGAAGAGGAGGAAGAATAGGAAGTGGAGGAAGTGAAGGAAGTGGACTAAGTGGACGAAGTGGAGGAAGTGGAGGAAGAGGAGGAAGTCCACGAATTGGAGGAAGTGGACGAAGTAGACAAAGTTGACGAACTGGACGAAGTGGACGAAAAGGACGAAAAGGACGAAGTAGACGAAGTTGGCGAAGTGGACGAAGTTAACGAAGTGGAGGAAGTGGACGAAGTGGATGAAGTGGACGATTTGGACAAAGTGGAGGACGTGGAGGAAGTGGAGGAAGAGGAGGAACTGGAGGAAGTGAAGGAAGTGGACGAAGTTGACAAAGTGGAGGAAGTGGAGGAAGTCCACGAAGTCGAGGAAATGGACGAAGTAGACGAAGTTGACGAAGATGACGAAGTGGACGAAGTGGACGAAGTAGACGAAGTAGACGAAGTAGACGAAGTAGACGAAGTGGATGAAGAGGACGAAGTGGGAAAAGTTGACGAAGTAGACGAAGTTGAGGAAGCGGATGAAGTTGACGAAATTGAGGAAGTTGACGAAGTGGACGAAGTTGAGGAAGTGGACGACGTTGACGAAGTGGACGAAGTGGACAAAGTCGACGAAGTTGAGGAAGTGGACGAAGTGGACAAAGTGGACGAAGTGGACGAGGTGGACGAAGTTGACTAAGTGGACGACCTTGAGGAAGTGGACGAATTGGACGAAGGGGCAGAAGTGGGAGAAGAAAAAGAAGAAGCAGAAGAAATGAAGAAGAAGAATAAGAGGAAGAAGTGGAAGTGAAAGAAATGGACGAAGTGGACGAAGTTGACGAATTTGACGAAGTGGACGAAGTGGACGAAGTGGACGAAGCGGACGAAGTGGAGGCAGTGGACGAAGTGGACGAAGTGCACGAAGTGGTCAAAGTGGACGAAGTGGATGACGTTGACGAACTGGAGGAAGTGGAGGAAGTGGACTAAGTGGACGAATTGGAAAAAGTGGGAGAAGAAGAAGAAGAAGCAGAAGAAAATGAAGAAGAAGAATAAGAGGAAGAAGTGGAAGAAGTGAAAAAAATGGACGAAGTGGACGAAGTTGACGAATTTGACGAAGTGGACGAAGTAGACGAAGTGGACGAAGTTGACGAAGTGGACGAAGTGGATGAAGAGGACGAAGTGGACGAAGAGGACAAAGTGGACGAAATGGAGGAAGCGGAGGAAGTGGACTAAGTGGACGAAGTGGACGAAGTGTAGGAAGTGGGCGAAGTGGAGGAAGTGGACGAAGTTGACGAAGTGGATGAAGTGGAAGAAGTTGACGAAGTCGAGGAAGTTGATGAAGTTGACGAAGTCGAGGAAGTGGATGAAGTTGACGAAGTGGAGGAAGTGGAGGAAGTGGACGAGGCGGAGGAAGTGGACGAAGTTGAGGAAGTGGAAGAAGTTCACGAAGTGGATGAAGTGGACGAAGTGGACAAAGTTGAGGAAGTGGAGGAAGTGGACGAAGTTGACAAAGTTGGTGAAGTGGACGAAGTGGACGAAGGTGGCGAAGTGGAAGAATATGTAGAAGTGGACGAAGTTGACGACGAAGTGGAAAAAGTTGATGAAGTTGACGAAGTGGAGGAAGCGGACTAGGTGGACGATTTGGACAAAGTTGAGGACGTGGAGGAAGTGGAGGAACTGGAGGAACTGGACTAAGTGGACGAAGTTGACAAATATGACGAAGTGGAGGAGGTGGAGGACGTAGACGAAGATGACGAAGTGGACGAAGTGGACGAAGAGGATGAAGAGGACGAATTGGAGGAAGCGGAGGAAGTGGACTAAGTGGACGAAGTGCAGGAAGTGGGCGAAGTGCAGGAAGTGGACGAAGCGGAGGAAGTGGACGAAGTTGACGAAGTGGACGAAGTTGACGAAGTGGAACAAGTTGACGAAGTCGAGGAAGTGGATGAAGTTGACGAAGTGGAGGAAGCGGAGGAAGTTCACGAAATTTGTGAAGTGGACGAAGTGGAGGAAGCGGTGGAAGTGGAGGAAGTGGAGGAGGTTGACGAAATTGAGGAAGTGGAGGAAGTGGAGGAAGTGGAGGAGTTGGAGGAAGTGGAGTAAGTGGAGTAAGTGGAGGAAGTGGAGGAAGTGAACGGAGTGGACAAAGTTGACGAACTGGACGAAGTGGACGAAATGGACGAAGTGGACTAAGTTGACGAAGTTGACGTAGTTGACGAAATGGACGAAGTTGACGAAGTTGACGAAGTGGACAAAGTAGAGGAAGTGGAGGAAGTGGAGGAAGTGGAGTAAGTGGACGAAGTGGAGTAAGTGGAGGAAGTGGACGAAGTGAACGAAGTAGACGAAGTTGACGAACTGGACGAAGTTGACGAAGTCGACAAAGTGGACGAAGCGGAGGAGGCGGAGGAAGTGGACTAAGTGGAGAAAGTTGACGAAGTTGACGAACTGGACGAAGTGGAAGAAGTGGAGGAAGTGGACGATGTGGACGAAGTGGAGGAAGTGGACGATGTGGACGAAGTGGAGGAAGTTGACGAAGTTGACGAAGTTGGTGAAGTTGACGAAGTGGACGAAGTGGAGGAAGCGGAGGAAGTGGAGGAAGTGGAGGAAGTGGAGGAAGCGGACTGACTGGACGATTTGGACGAAGTGGAGGACGTGGAGGAAGTGGAGGAAGTGGAGGGAGTGCAATAAGTAGACGAGATTGACAAAGATGACGAAGTGGAGGAAGTGGACGAAGTGGAGGAAGAGGAGGAAGTAGACGAAGTTGACGAAGTGGACGAAGTGGAAGAAGAGGACGAAGAGGACGAACTGGACGAAGTGGAGGAAGCGGAGGAAGTGGACTTAGTGGACGAAGTGCAGGAAGTGGGCGAAGGGGAGGAAGTGGACGAAGCGGAGGAAGTGGACGAAGTGGACGCAGCGGAGGAAGTAGACGAAGTTGACGAAGTGGACGAAGTTGATGAAGTGGACTAAGTGGAAGAAGTTGACGAAGTCGAAGAAGTGGATTAAGTTGACGAAGTGGACAAAGTGGAGGATGCGGAGGAAGTTGACGAAGTTGACGAAATTTGTCAAGTGGACGAAGAGGAGGAAGCGGTGGAAGTGGACTAAGTGGACGATTTGGACGAAGTGGATGACGTGGAGGAAGTGGAGGAAATGGACTAAGTGGACGAAGTTGACGAAGTGGATGAAGTGGAGGAAGTGGAGGAAGTCGACGAAGTGGAGGAAGTGGAGGACGTAGACGAAGTTGATGAAAGTGACGAATTTGACGAAGTGGACGAAGTAGACGAAGTGGACGAAGGGGACGAAGAGGACGAAGTGGTCGAGGTGCACGAACGAAGTGGAGGAAGTGGAGGAAGTAGACGAAGTTGACGAAGATGACGAAGTTGACGAAGTGGACGAAGTAGACGAAGTGGACGAGGGGGACGAAGAGGACGAAATGGACGAAGTTGACGAAGTGCATGAACTAAGTGGACGATGTGGACAAAGTTGACGAAGTGGAAGAAGTTGACGAACTGGAGGAAGTGGACGAAGTTGACGAAGTCGACGATGTTGACGAAGTGGAGGAAGTGGAGGAAGTTGACGAAGTTGCTGAAGTGGACAAAGTAAGTGGAGGAACCGGAGGAAGTGGACGAAGTGGAGGAAGCAGACTGAGCGGACGATTTGGACGAAGTGGAGGACGTGGAGGAAGTGGAGAAAGTAGACTAAGTTGACGAAGTGGAGGATGTGGACCAAGTGAAGGAAGTCGACGAAGTGGAGGAAGTGGAGGAAGTAGACGAAGATGACGAAGTGGACGAAGTTGACGATGTTGACGAAGTGGACGAAGTTGACGATGTTGACGAAGTGGACGAAGTTGACGAAGTGGAGGAAGTGGACGAAGTAGGCGAAGCTGACGAAGTGGACGAAGTCGACGAAGTGAACGAAGTGAACAAAGTGGACGAAGTTGACAAAGTGGTAGAAGTTGACGAAGTGGACGAAGTTGACGAAGTCGACGAAGTTGACGAAGTGGACGACGTGGACGAAGTGAACGAAGTGAACAAAGTAGACGAAGTTGACAAAGTGCAAGAAGTTGACGAAGTGGATGAAGTTGACGAAGTGGATGAAGTGGACGAAGTGGACGAAGTGGACGAAGTGGAGGAAGCTGACGAAGTGGACGAAGTGGACGAAGTGAACAAAGTAGACGAAGTTGACAAAGAGGAAGAAGTTGACGAAGTGGACGAAGTTGACGAAGTTGACGAAGTGGACGAAGTTGACGAAGTGGACGAAGTTGACGAAGTGGACGAAGTTGACGAAGTTGACTAAGTGGACAAAGTGGACGAAGTGGAGGAAGTGGAGAAGTGGAGGAAGTGGAGGAAATTGGTGAAGTGGAGGAAGTGGAGGAAGTGGAGGAAGTGAAGGAAGTGGACTAAATGGACGAATTGGACGAAGTGGAGGACGTGGAGGAAGTGGTGGAAGTGGAGGTAGTGGAGGAAGTGGACTAAGTGGACTAAGTTGACGAGGTGGAGCAAGTTGAGGAAGTGGAGGAAGTCGACGAAGTAGAGGAAGTGGACGAAGTAGACGAAGTTGACGGAGATGAGGCAGTTGAGGAAGTTGGTGAAGTGGACGAAGTGGACGAAGCGGAGGAAGTGGACGAAGTGAACGAAGCGGAGGAAGTGGACGAAGTGGACGAAGTGGAGAAAGTGGACTATGTGGACAAAGTTGACGAAGTTGACGAAGTGGAGCAAGTGCAGGATGTGGAGGAAGTCGACGAAGTAGAGGAAGTGGACGAAGTAGACGAAGTTGACGGAGATGAGGAAGTTGACGAAGTTGACGAAGTTGACGAAGTGGACGAAGTGGATGAAGTGGACAAAGTGGACGAAGAGGACGAAGTGGACGAAGAGGACGAAGTGGACGAAGTTGACGAAGTGGACGAACGAAATGTAAGAAGTTGACGAAGTAGACGAAGTTCACGAGTTTCACGAAGTGGAGGAAGTTGAGCAAGTGGAGGAAGTGGACTAAGTGGACGAAGTTGACGAAGTAAACGAAGTGGAGGAAATTGACGAAGTGGACGAAGTGGACGAAGTTGAAGAAGTGGACAAAGTTGACGAAGTGGATGATGTGGACGAAGTTGACGAAGTGGACGAAAATGACGAAGTCGACGAAGTGGACGAATTTGACGAAGTTGACGAAGTGGAGGAAGTGGAGGAACTGGATGAAGTATAGGAAGTGGAGGAAGTGGAGGAAGTGGAGGAGTTGGAGGAAGTGGAGGAAGTGGATTAAGTGGAGGAAGTGGACCAAGTGAACGAAGTGGACGAAGTTGACGAACTGGACGAAGTTGACGAAGTGGACGAAATGGACGAAGTGGACCAAGTGGACGAAGTGGACTAAGTTGACGAAGTTGACGTAGTTGACGAAGTGGACGAAGTTGACGAAGTGGACAAAGTAGAGGAAGTGGAGGAAGTGGACAAAGTAGAGGAAGTGGAGGAAGTGGAGTAAGTGGACGAAGTGGAGTAAGTGGAGGAAGTGAACGAAGTGGACGAAGTTGACGAACTGGACGAAATTGACGAAGTTGACGAACTGGACTAAGTGGAGAAAGTTGACGAAGTTGACGAAGTGGACGAATTGGATGAAGTGGATGAATTGGAGGACGTGGACGAAGAAGAGGAAGTGCACGAAGTCGACGAAGTTCACGAAGGTGACGAAGTAGACGAAGTGGAGGAAGTTGACCAAGTTGACGAAGTGGACGAAGCTAACGAAGTGAACGAAGTTGAGGAAGTTGATTAAGTTGACGAAGTGGACGAAGTGGGGGAAGGGGAGAAGTGGAGGAAGTGGACGAAGTTGGTGAAGTGGACGAAGTGCACGACATGGACGAAATGGACGAAGTGGAGGAAGGGGAGGAAGCGGAGGAAGTGAAAGAAGTAGACGAAGTTGACGCAGTTGACGAAGTAGAGGAAGTGGAGGAAGTGGACGAAGTGAACGAAGTGGACGAAGTTGACGAAGTGGACGAAGTTAACGAAGTTGACGAAGTTGACGAAGTGGACGAAGTTGACGCAGTTCACGAAGTAGACGAAGTGGAGGAAGCGGAGGAAGTGGACTAAGTGGATGAAGTGGAGGAAGTGGAGGAAGTGGAGGAAGGGGAGGAAGTGGACGAAGTGGAGGAAGTGGACGAAGCGGAGGAAGTGGACGAAGTTGATGAAGTGGACGAAGTTGACGAAGTTGACGAAGCGGATGAAGTTAAGGATGTTGACTAAGTTGACGAAGTGGATGAAGTGGACGAAGTGGAGAAGTGGAAGAAGTCGATGAAGTTGTCGAAGTTCGTGAAGTTGACGAAGTGGACGACGTGGACGAAGTGGACGAAATGGAGGAAATGGACTAAGTGGACCAAGTTGACGAAGCTGACGAAGTGGAGGAAGTGGAGGAAGAGGAGGAACTGGAGGAAGTGGAGGAAGGGTACGAAGCGGAGGAAATGGACAAAGTGGACGAAGTGGACGAAGTTGACGAAGTGGACGAAGATTTGGACGAAGTGGACGAAGATTTGGAGGAAGCTGATGAAGTGGACGAAGTTGACAAAGTGGAGGAAGTGGAGGAAGTCGAGGAAGTCGACGAAGTTGAGGAAGGGGAGGAAGTAGACGAAGTGGACGAAGTGGACGAAATTGACCAAGTGGAGGAACTTGACGAGGTTGACAAAGTGGACGAAATTGACGAAGTGCACGAACGAAGTGGAGGAAGTGGACGAGGTTGACGAAGTGAACGAAGTGGAGACGAAGTTGACGAAGTGGATAAAGCTTACGAAGTTGAGGAAATTAATGAAATGGACGAAGTGGACGAACTCGACGAAGTGGAGGAAGTGGAGGAAATGGACGAAGTTGGTGAAGTGGACGAAGTGAACGACGTGTAGGAAGTGGAGGAAGTGGAGGAAGTGAAGGAAGTGGACTAAGTGGACAAATTGGACGAAGTGGAGGACGTGGAGGAAGTGGAGGAAGTGGAGGAAGTGGATGAAGTAGAGGAAGTGGACGAAGTAGACGAAGTTGCCGAATATGCCGAAGTTGATGAAGTGGACAAAGTGGATGAAGTTGACGAGTTGGACGAAGTTGAAGAAGTTGACGAAGTGGAGGAAGTTGACGAAGTGGACAAAGTGGAGGAAGTGGAGGAAGTGCACTAAGTGGACGAAGTTGACGATGTGGAGGAAGTGGAGGAAGTGAAGGATGTGGAGGAAGTGAACGAAGTTGAAGAAGTAGACGAAGTTGACGAAGTGGGTGAAGTTGACGAAGTTGACGAAGTTGACGAAGTGGACGAAGTTGACGAAGTGGACGAAGTTGACGAAGTGGACGAAGTTGACGAAGTGGACTAAGTTGACGAAGTGGACGAAGATTTGGACGAAGTGGACGAAGATTTGGATGAAGTGGACGAAGTGGAGGAAGTGGACTAAGTGGACGAAGTTGACAAAGTGGGGGAAGTGGAGGAAGTGAGGAAGTGGAGGAAGTCGACGAAGTGGAGGAAGTGGAGGAAGTAGATGAAGTTGACGAAGTGGACGAAATTGACCAAGTGGAGGAAGTTGACGAGGTTGACGAAGTGGACGAAGTTGACGAAGTGCACGAACGAAGTGCACAAAGTGGAGGAAGTGGAGGGAGTGAACGAAGTGGACGAAGTTGACGAAGTGAACGAAGTGGAGAAGAAGTTGACAAAGTGGACGAAGCTGACAAAGTTGACGAAGTGGACGAAGTTGAGGAAGTTGACAAAGTGGACGAAGTTGAGGAAGTTAACCAAGTGGACGAAGTGGACGAACTGGATGAAGTGGAGGAAGTGAAGAAGTGGAGGAAGTGGACGAAGTGGACGAAGTTGGTGAAGTGGACGAAGTGGACGAAGTGGAGGAAGTGGACTAAGTGGACGAAGTTGCTGAAGTGGACAAAGTGGAGGAAGTGGACGAAGTAGAGGAAGTAGACGAAGTTGACGAAGTTGACGAAGTGGACAAAGTGGACGAAGTTGACGAGGTGGACGAAGTTGACGAAGTTCACGAAGTTGACGAAGTTGATGAAGTGGAGGAAGTTGACGAAGTGGAGGAAGTGGACGAAGTTGACGAAGTTGACGATGTGGAGGAAGTGGACGAAGTTGAAGAAGTGGACGAAGTTGACGATGTGGACTATGTTGACGAAGTGGACGAAGATTTGGACGAAGGGGAGGAAGTGGAGGAAGTGGACTAACTGGACGAAGTGGAGGAAGTGGACTAAGTGGAGGAAGTGGACTAAGTGGAGGAAGTGGACTAAGTGGACGAAGTTGCTGAAGTGGACAAAGTAGAGGAAGTGGACGAAGTAGAGGAAGTAGACGAAGTTGACGAAGTTGACGAAGTGGACAAAGTGGACGAAGTTGACGAGGTGGACGAAGTTGACGAAGTTCACGAAGTTGACGAAGTTGATGAAGTGGAGGAAGTTGACGAAGTGGAGGAAGTGGACTAAGTGGAGGAAGTGGACTAAGTGGACGAAGTTGCTGAAGTGGACAAAGTGGAGGAAGTGGACGAAGTAGAGGAAGTAGACGAAGTTGACGAAGTTGACGAAGTTGACGAAGTGGACAAAGTGGACGAAGTTGACGAGGTGGGCGAAGTTGACGAAGTTCACGAAGTTGACGAAGTTGATGAAGTGGAGGAAGTTGACGAAGTGGAGGAAGTGGACGAAGTTGACGAAGTTGACGATGTGGAGGAAGTGGACGAAGTTGAAGAAGTGGACGAAGTTGACGATGTGGACTATGTTGACGAAGTTGACGAAGTGGACGAAGATTTGGACTAAGGGGAGGAAGTGGAGGAAGTGGACTAAGTGGGCGAAGTTGATGAAGTTGACAAAGTGGAGGAAGTGGAGGAAGTCGACGAACTCGACGAAGTGGAGGAAGTAGACGAAGATGACGAAGTGGACGAAATTGACCAAGTGGAGGAAGTTGACGAGGTTGACGAAGTGGACGAAGTTGACGAAGTGCACGAACGAAGTGAACGAAGTTGACGAAGTTGTTGAAGTGAACGAAGTGGACGAAGTTGAGGAAGTTAACGAAGTGGACGAAGTGGACGAACTGGACGAAGTGGAGGAAGTGGAGAAGTGGAGGAAGTGGACGAAGTGGAAGAAGTTGGTGAAGTGGACGAAGTGGACGACGTGGACGAAGTGGAGGAAGTGGAGGAAGTGGAGGAAGTCGACGAAGTAGAGGAAGTGGACGAAGTACACGAAGTTGCGAAGATGATGATGTTGACGAAGTGGAAAAAGTGGACGAAGTTGACGAGGTGGATGAAGTTGACGAAGTTCACGAAGTTGACGAAGTGGAGGAAGTTGACGAAGTGGAGGAAGTGGACGAAGTGGAGGAAGTGGACTAAGTGGACGTAGTTGACGAAGTTGACGATGTGGAGGAAGTGGAGGAAGTGGACGACGTTGAAGAAATGGACGAAGGTGACGAAGTGGACGAAGTTGAAGAAGTGGAGGAAGTGGAGAAGTGGAAGAAGTGGGGGAAGTCGACGAAGTTGGTGAAGTGGACGAAGAGGACGACGTGGACGAAGTGGAGGAGGTGGAGGAGGTGGAGGAAGTGGAGGAAGTGAAGGAAGTGGACTAACTGGTAGAAGTGGAGGACGTGGAGGAAGTGGAGGAAGTGGACTAAGTGGACGAAGTTGCTGAAGTGGACAAAGTGGAGCAAGTGGAGGAAGTGCAGGAAGTCGACGAAGTAGAGGAAGTGGACGAAGTAGACGAAGTTGACGAAGATGACGAAGTTGCCGAAGATGACGAAGTTGACGAAGTGGACAAAGTGGACGAAGTTGATGAGGAAGACGAAGTTCACGAAGTTCACGAAGTTGACGAAGTTGATGAAGTGGAGGAAGTTGACGAAGTGGAGGAAGTGGACGAAGTTGACGAAGTTGACGATGTGGAGGAAGTGGACGAAGTGGAAGAAGTGGACGAAGTTGACGATGTGGACGAAGTTGACGAAGTTGACGAAGTGGACGAAGATTTGGACGAAGTGGAGGAAGTGGACTAAGTGGACGAAGTTGACGAAGTTGACAAAGTGGAGGAAGTGGAGGAAGTGGACGAACTCGACGAAGTGGAGGAAGTGGAGAAAGTAGACGAAGATGACGAAGTTGACGAACTGGGCGAAATTGACCAAGTGGAGGAAGTTGACGAGGTTGACGAAGTGGACGAAGTTGACGAAGTGCACGAACGAAGTGGACGAAATGCACGAAGTGCAGGAAGTGGACGAAGTGAACGAAGTGGACGAAGTTGATGAAGTTGTTGAACTGAACGAAGTTGACGAAGTAGAGGAAGTCGATGAAGTAGAGGAAGTGGACGAAGTAGACGAAGTTGCGAAGATGATGACGTTGACGAAGTGGACAAGGTGGACGAAGTTGACGAAGTGGACAAGGTGAACGAAGTTGACGAGGTGGATGAAGTTGACGAAGTTCACGAAGTTGACGAAGTGGAGCAAGTTGACGAAGTGGAGGAAGTGGACTAAGTGGACGTAGTTGACGAAGGTGACGAAGTTGACAAGTGGAGGAAGTGGACGACGTTGAAGAAATGGACGAAGGTGACGAAGTGGACGAAGTTGAGGAAGTTAACGAAGTGGACGAACTGGACGAACAGGACGAAGTGGAGAAGTGGAGGAAGTGGACGAAGTGGACGAAGTTGGTGAAGTGGACGAAGTGGAGGACGTGGACGAAGTGGACGAAGTGGACGAAGTGAAGGAAGTGGACGAACTCGACGAAGTGGAGGAAGTGGAGAAAGTAGACGAAGATGACGAAGTTGACGAACTGGACGAAATTGACGAACTGGACGAAGTGGAGCAAGTGGAGGAAGTGCAGGAAGTCGACGAAGTAGAGGAAGTGGACGAAGTAGACGAAGTTGACGAAGATGACGAAGTTGCCGAAGATGACGAAGTTGACGAAGTGGACGAAGTTGATGAGGAAGACGAAGTTCACGAAGTTCACGAAGTTGACGAAGTTGATGAAGTGGAGGAAGTTGACGAAGTGGAGGAAGTGGAGGAAGTGGACGAAGTTGACGAAGTTGACGATGTGGAGGAAGTGGACGAAGTGGAAGAAGTGGACGAAGTTGACGATGTGGACGAAGTTGACGAAGTTGACGAAGTGGACGAAGATTTGGACGAATGATGGACAAATTTGTAAGCACCAAATTATGATGTCACAAACTTGTTTCACAATCGGCAAGTATGACCGAATCGTTCAAGTAATAAACTTGGTAAGACCAAGTATCGTTCTTCCCAAAGGACTCACGGCCTAGTTTAGTTATGTGATTTGTTGATTAGCTAGGACTTACAAACGAAATATTCAAAGTTTAATATGCAAGACAGAAAATAAACATGTATGCATGAAGTTTGATCAATGGCAAAGACAAAAGATAAACACTTTCAATGAATTATATGAATGAATATGTTGTTGGGGGTCAATTTCATCTCATCCACTCTCATATATTTTAGGAATTCAACATTCAAATCATCATTGTTAATGCCACTCTCTAATGTACCATTCTAGATGGCTTCTCCCTAATCAAATAGTTCATACAATTCCTAGCATTCCTAATGATTTGTTCATGAGTGCAGGAGCTTAAAGGCAACCAATATAATATTGTCAGTATAATATTGGGAGAAATTCCCCGGATCTAGACTTCCCCGTACGTGTCCGTATCGACAAAACCAATAATCATGCATTAGAATGAGTTAAACAATGCAAGCATTGAGCAAAGAGGAAAAACCCTAACTAATAATGAAAGAAAGCATATGTCTTACTTAGAAGATGTACTCAACAAATCCATATATGAGAGCTTCAAGAGATTACATTGATTCCCCAACAAACATACAAGGTTTAGTTCACCATATTCATGGTGAACCTAGATGAATAACAATGAAAGAATGAAAGAATAAACCCAATAAAGGTGAAGAGGTAGCCTGAGCATCCAAGATCCTCCTTCAAAGGGGTGGAAGAGAGAGTGTTTGCCTCGTTTCTGCCAAAGATACTAATCCTAGGGATGTACAACCCCTTATATACTAATCTAGAGTTACAAAAGATTACAAAAGCCCAAGCCCAAAAAGTGCCGCTCCGCGGTGATTGCGCGTCTTCTTTCTTCCCCTCAGCGGCCATTTTGCCCCTCAGCGGTTCCAACGTCACCCGTTGAGCGCCGCTCAGCGGTAGTTTGCCGCTGAGCGGTGCCTTTGACTTCTCTTTTTGCACTCTTTCTTGTCTTTTCTAATGTCACTTCTCTCCTTCTTCACTCTTTTCACTAAATTCACCTTAAAACCTGCACAAAAACACTCAAATCAAGCATAAACCTGTCCAGCTCTCTTATTTATGAAAATATATATAAACTGCATGATTTCAAGCTAGTTTCTAAGTCTAAAGGTTGCTTTTAGTATCAAATTTAAGCATGAAAATAACAGTTTTTCAACTGTTATCACAACCCCAAACTTAGAACTTTGCTTGTCCTCAAGCAAACAAAATGTAACTCAATCTTCAACCAATTCATATGATGGTTCACTCATTCAAAAATTCTCTTTTTCAAGATAAGTAACAACTTCACTCACTTATGACTAAGAGTTCATTCAAAATGCGCACATGCTTTAGTGTTCACAAAGTCATTTAAGTTCCAACAAATGCTATTTTTCATGAATGATCAATCAATTAAGCATGGATGTTCATGTGCTCATGAAATATTTCCTCACTAGGTAAAGTGTTTCACTCACACTCAAGTGTATAAGAGGTAATCACTCATTCACTCTACTATCACAATGTCACATGAATCAACTTTGCCTTTCATTTTACCACAATCAAAAACATTCACAAGCATGCATCATCACAAGTACTTTTCAATGGCTTATAATGTGGCTGGGCTAACAAGAAAATTGGTTTTTCTGGATCACAAAATCCTTGAGTTAAGAGAATCATAACAACACAATTATTCTTATTCATTCCCAACTTGCCTTTACATTTGCATTTGCATTTGCATTGAGCTTTACTTCTTTTTCTTTTCTTTTCTTTGCATATTCTTACTTTTTAACTCTTAGCTCAATGCTTTTCCTTTTTCACAACAACCCCAAACTTGAACATTTGTCAATACCACACAAGATATTCTACTTAACTCAAGGTATAGATTTTCAATCAAGGGTTTCAGTGTATGTTCAAGGCTAAGGGTTCAAAGGATAGAACACAAAGTGTTCTCTTTTAGTAGGCTAACTTTATGAATTTGGCCAATAAAAAGGGTTCCAACAAACGGCCTTGATCATATGATGCAAAACAAGCAACTGATTCAATCATAGAAAACCTGGGCAAAGTCATTCATGCTTTCAAAGTAATAGCATTCAACAATAACAACTCTGGAGCTCAAAACCTCACATATAAGCTCATTCACATTTGACATACACATCCTGCTTAATTTCACAATCACAATCATGATATCATGCATTTGTTCACAAAGCTTGTGAATCACTTGTAAAAGCATTTTAATGTGCACATCATCTCAACATCAATCAATCAATAAGCATCATCAAGCATTACTTATCAAACAATCACATTTAATAGCAAACCATCATAATAAACCAGGTGTTCAATAGAGTACATCAAACCCTAATCTAAAAACAAAAACAAATAAGTTCAGAAAACTTAAACCACAAAAGCATAATCATATGATAGCATTCATCAGTAAATGCTATCTCAGCTCCTCATCAGTCTGAGCTGTCCTCTGTATCTTCCTCTTCCTCTTCATCATCATCATCAAATGCATCCTCCTCCTCAGCTTCATCTTCTTCCATGTCTCGAGCTGAAGCTTCAGCTGCTTCTCCATGCAATGGTTCTTCTGGCCAAGCTACCACATTATGGAATTCATCCATAGTCCACCTGTGGGCTGGAGGTGTATCATACATCCCCACTATCATCTCAGCAGTGGCCACCTGCCCTCTGTGAATGGACTGCAACTGAGCACCTATAAGAGACATATACATGTCCCTCATCTGGAATGGTTCTGCTTCATGTGCATCAGCAGATGTCCTGCTCTGTGCTGGCCCTCTCTCTCTACGAGCCTGGCGTGGTGGAACTGGCTGAGCTGCCTCCTCACCTCCACAGTACTGTCTGTAATATGCCTCATCAATAGCTTTTCTTGGCCTCTCAAATGGTGGAGCAGAAGTGTCCACCCCAGCTAGCTTGCAAAGGTGAGTGATCAAAGAAGGATGTCCTAGTGGTGCTTTGTTGTTTGAGGTATTAGCGCACACACTAATTTCATCAGCTATCACCTGCCCAACATTAACATTCAAGTTCCTGATAGCACAGTAGATGAATAATGCCCTGCTGAGAGTAATATCTGACACATGTGAACATGGCTGAATGTTGGCATGAGAAAATGCCATCCAATACTTTGCAAGAGGAGTCAAATCTGTCCTCCTAATGTTAACCACTAAGCCAGATCTATTCCTTTGGAAGTGTCCTCCAGGTATACACAATACTCTCTCCACATCCTCAAAATCAGCACCTTCCTCCATGCTAAGAGCAAACTGGCATTGCTCACCAGCCCACACAGTACCCAGGAAGTTGTTAATAGAATCAGGATCATACCTGATAGCATGGCCTCTGACATAGCCCAAATAATTCTCAGCTGGATAATCACCAATCTTCTTGGCATTGGTGTAGAATTCCTTCACCACAGCTATGTTGGCAGGTGCAGGATAAGCGGCTAGCTTTCCCCAATCATTCCCTAACACTTGCTCTCCAAATTGAGGAGCAAAGTTAGGTATCATTCCAACCTTTCTCTCCATCAGAAGTCTCCTGTCCTGAACCACCCTAAAGTGCTTCTCATGTTTCCTGGAGAGGAACCTGCTACAGTGGGGTTGCTCTGGTTCCTTTTCCTTCCTCTTGGTTGCCATGGTTTTCAATCTCTTTCCTGAAGAGGATGCCATTCCTGCATTCAAACACAATTACAAAACCACAGAACATGATGTTAATCATTAGTAAACACAGAACACAACTCCTTTCGAAGCTAAACCACCGCTGAGGGCCAGAATTTCCCCTCAGCGCCACCAGTGCCACATTCCAACACGCAAAAACCAGAAAAAACCAAGTCTGGCAGAGTGCCGCTCAGCGGTAATTGCCGCTCAGCGGTGATCTGCAGATTTTTGCAAATCTCGTTTTAAAACTGTCCTAACTCCACCCAAATGCAATTTTCAGTTTTCCAGTTCATAATCATGCAGTTTAATCGGTTCAAACATCAAATATATCATCAAATCATGCATAGAAATCAAAACCCCTAAATATTCATGCTTTGACAATCACATTCAAATTCAAGAACCCTAAAATGAACAAAATGCATTTTACTTACTTGGGTGGAGATGCTAGATGATATGAGAATGCTTCCAAACTAGAATGCTCTCTTCCAACCCCAAACTTTGATGGCACACTAGTGAGAAAGTGAGTGAAAGAGAGCTTTTCTAAAGAGGGAAGAGTAAAAAGATGTGGAAAACCTAGGAGAAGGGGTGTGGAAGTGTTTGTGCAGAGAGAAGCCTGGAAATAAACCCTAAAAACGCAGCTTGGGGTATAAAAATACCCTAATGGGCTCGGGTCCCGCTAAGGGGAACTTGAGCCCATCTGCGATAGTACCGCTCAGCGGTAATTGCCGCTCAGCGGCACTTTCGTGAAGTGCTTCCCTCCTTCTTTTCTTGACCTACGTGCCTTCCTAGCTTACCCCTCATAGGTTCCCTACAATTCAATGTTAAAAATGCTTATGCAAACCCTAACTAAAATAAACAAACAGAAAACAATCAATCAACTGGGTTGCCTCCCAGGTAGCGCTTGTTTAACGTCACGAGCCTGACCCAAAATCCACCAACACCCATCAGTAGGTGTTTCAAACTTACCAGCACCCATCAGTAGGTGCAAAATCTTCTCACCAACACCCTTCAGTAGGTGTTACAAACCTAGTATGCTTCAGTAGATACTTAACCACCTAGCATCCTTCAGTAGATGCTAGATCCAACAAAATAATGTCCAGAATAATGTTCACAGATTAAAAGTTACAAAAACAAAACAAATCAAAAGTTTGTAAATCTACTGGGTTGCCTCCCAGCAAGCGCTCCTTTAACGTCACTAGCTTGACCCTGTTAAAGCTCATGTTCTATCTTCTTTATAGTTGATGTTGTCCTTCCACCAACCTTTCAACTGCTTCCTTTGGACTGTTTTGGATTCTCTAGAATATGGAGACTTTATCTCTATCATCTCCTTCTCTTTAAAGCCTTTTATAACCCACAACTTGTTCTTGAGTCTTACAGGTGTGCCAAGTTGGAGTCTTCTTTTCTTCCAGTCTCTAGGAACTTCTTCTCCTTTTCCAATCTCTTCTACCTTGAGTACCTGAAAAAACAAACAATGGTTACCTGAAACTTCAAGATTTTCATCTTTACCTCTAGTCATGGGTGCATCTCGAAATGCAGCTTTATAACTAGACTCTTCCTCCTTTGCTTGTATCTCATCTTTGAAAACATCCACCACCACTCTCTCCTCTCTGTCCTGGAGCACCACTATACCTTCATTAACATCTATGATAGCCCTGGCCGTTTTCATAAACAGTCTTCCCAGTATGAAAGGTATTTTTTCGGTCTCCATCTTCATCACCACAAAGTCTGCCAAAAACTGAAGTTTGCCAACACAAACTACAATGTCTTCTGCAATCCCACATGGCTCCTTTGAAGATCCATCAGCCATTACTAGATTAACCTTTACAGGTTTTATTTTAACATGGCCAATTTGCTCCAATAGAGAATAAGGCATCAAGTTAACACTTGAGCCTAAATCAAGGAGAGCTTTCTTTACCTTTTTCTTCCCTATAGAACAAGGGATAGAAAAACTACCTGGATCTGCTGCTTTTGGTGGGAATGACTCTTTCTTAACAGTTACACACTTTTCTTCCTCATCATCTCTACGTCTTCTTTTTGTAGAGGTTCCTTCATCAGATTTTGTGTAAACTGCTATTTTCTGTAAAATTTGTTCCCAAGGTGCTTCATTATCAACCATTCTGAATAAATCTGTGAAATCCATTGGTTTCTCCTGATTTGTTGGAAAAGGAAAAATGTCCTTTCTTTCTTCTTCTCTTCTCTCTTCTGTTTCTCCTTCTTCTAACTCAATGATCTCTTCATTCACACTCTTGACCACTTTGCACTCTTCTCTAGGGTTAACCTCAGTATTAGCCCCAAAGTTTCTGTTTGGCCTTTCTTCGAATTGCTTGGTAATCTGACCCATTTGAATCTCCAAATTCTTTATAGCAGCTTTAGTGCTCTTTTGAGAAGATTCAGTTTTCTGTATGAATTGCTGAAGAGTTTCTTCCAACCTTGTTGATCTTTCATTAAGCATAGAGAACTGTTGCCACAAGGTTGGTTGCTGCTGCTACTTATTATATTGATTAGCTTGCCCAGTTTGTCCTTGACCAATGCTTGGATGTGGTTTCCAACCCTGATTATAATTCCCTTGACGGTATGGAAATTGATTAGCCATGAAATTAACATCCTCCACGGCTTCCACAGGAAAAGCACATTGGCCATTGATGTGATCACCCCCACATAATTCGCACAACTGGGTTTGTACATGTGCAGCAGATTTCAACTCTTTAGGTAGTTGAGCCAGAGTTTTGGTCAGAGTCTCCAACTGTTGAGGTAGAATTTTATTCTGTGCTAGCAAGGCATCATGTGTTTGTAATTGAAGAACCCCTTTCTGTTGCATAGGAGTTCCTCTTTCACTGTGCAGCTCATTATCACTTGTAGCCATGTTTTCAATAATTTCAGTTGCTTCCTCTAGAGTCTTCCATTTGATATTGCCTCCAGCTGAGGCATCCAGCATCATCTTGGTTTGTGAACCAAGCCCTCCAAGGAAAGTTAGGACTACTTCTTGATCTTCAAAGCCATGCGTGGGAGTTTTACGTAACAAGCTTTTATACCTGTCCCATGCATGTCCCAGTGATTCTTCCATGCCCTGCTTGAATGAAGAAATCTCTTGCTTCCCTTTAGTCACTTTAGATTGTGGGAAGTATTTGTTTAAGAATTTTGTGACCACTGCTTCCCACTCTGTGAAACTTTCTTCTGGAAAAGAGTTCAACCAAAGCTTGGCATTGCCTCCCAATGAGAAAGGAAACAAGCTAAGTTTGATTGCTTCGTCTGGCACCCCATTAATCTTGACTGTGTTGCAAATCTCATTAAAGGTAGTAAGGTGCTCATATGGGCTTTCATGAGATAACCCATTAAATTGATTACTCTTCACCAGTTGAATCAGTGCTGGTTTGACCTCCATGTTGGCTGCATTGACTCTAGGTCTAGCTATGCTATTGAAGTGCTGAGGTCCAGCAAGATTAGTGTAATCTGCAAGAGTTCTTCTAACATTATTGCCCTCCATACTCCCTGTGCTATGAACAGAACCTTGTGGTGATGATTGCAAGAAAGTTTCTGGAGAAGGGAAAAGTTCTCTAGACGTTCTGATTCTTCTCCTCCTTCTACTCTCTTCTAGACCTTCAAGAAGTGGTTCTGTTGTTCTCTTACTCCTAGTTCGAATTGCTTCCTGCATGCACAAGAAAACAAAACCCTAGAAAAGATTTGTTAGCACAAAAAGATATAGGAGAAGATATAGATTCAAAAGATAAAAAGATTTAGAAAAAAAAAGATTTAGAAGATAGAAAGATAAAATAAGATAGAATAAAATAAAATAAAATCTAACCTAATCTAAAAGATAAAGATAAAATAAAATAAAATCTAACCTAACCAAATAAAATAAAATCTAATCTAATCTAAAAGATAAAACAAAATCTAACCTAAAAAGATAAAATAAAATAAAATAAAAACAGAAAAATAAAAACAGAAATTCAAAATTAAAGTCAACGATAATCAATAATCACACAAATTAACCAGTTAAACCACGAGTCCCCGGCAACAGCGCCAAAAACTTGATGGACAAATTTATGAGCACCAAAATATGATGTCACAAGCTTGTTTCATAATCGGCAAGTATGACCGAATCGTTCAAGTAATAAACTTGGTAAGACCAAGTATCGTTCTCCCAAAGGACTCACGGCCTAGTTTAGTTGTGTGGTTTGTTGATTAGCTAGGACTTACAAACGAAATATTTAGATTTTAATATGCAAGACAGAAAATAAACATGTATGCATGAAATTTGATCAATGGCAAAGACAAAAGATAAACACTTTCAATGAAATATATGAATGAATATGTTGTTGGGGGTCAATTTCATCTCATCCACTCTCATATATTTTAGGAATTCAACATTCAAATCATCATTGTTAATGCCACTCTCTAAAGTACCATTCTAGATGGCTTCTCCCTAATCACGAGTTCATACAATTCCTAGCATTCCTAATGATTAGTTCATAAGTGCAGGAGCTTAACGACAACCAATATAATATTGTCAGTATAATATTGGGAGAAATTCCCCGGATCTAGATTTCCCCGTACGTGTCCGTATTGACAAAACCAATAATCATGCATGGAATGAGTTAAACTATGCAAGCATTGAGCAAAGAGGAAAAACCCTAACTAATGATGAAAGAAAGCATAAGTCTTAATTAAAAGATGTAAGCAAAGATTCCATATATGAGAGCTTCAAGAGATTACATTGATTCCCCAACAAACATACAAGGTTTAGTTCACCATATTCATGGTGAACCTAGATGAATAACAATGAAAGAATGAAAGAATAAACCCAATAAAGGTGAAGAGGTAGCCTGAGCATCCAAGATCCTCCTTCAAAGGGGTGAGAAGAGAGAGTGTTTTCCTCGTTTCTGCCAAAGATACTAATTCTAGGACGTGCAAGCCCTTATATACTATTCTAGAGTTACAAAAGATTACAAAAGCCCAAGCCCAAAAAGTGCCGCTCAGCGGTGAGTGCGCGTCTCTTTTCTTCCCCTCAGCGGCCATTTTGCCCCTCAGTGGTTCCAACGTGACCTCTTGAGTGCCGCTCAGCGGTAAAATGCCGCTGAGCGGTGCCTTCGACTTCTTCTTTTGCACTCTTTCTTGTCTTTTCTAATGTCATCTCTCTCCTTCTTCACTTCTTTCACCAAATTCACCTTAAAACCTGCACAAAAACACTTAAATCAAGCATAAACCTGTCCAGCTCTCTTATTTCTGAAAATATAGATAAAAGCATGATTTCAAGCTAGTTTTTAAGTCTAAAGGTTGCTTTTAGTATCAATTTTAAGCATGAAAATAACAGTTTTTCAACTGTTATCAACGAAGCAGAAGAAGTTGACGAAGTGGACGAAGTTGACGAAGTGGACGAAGAGGAAGAAGTGCAGGAAGTTGAGGAGGTGGAGGAAGTGGACGACGTGGACGAAGTTGGTGAAGTGGATGAAGTATACGAAGTGGAGGAAGTGGACGAAGTGTAGAAAGTGGAGGAAGTGGACGAAGTGTAGGAAGTGGACGAAGTGGAGGAAGGTGAGGAAGTGGACTATGTGGACAAATTGGAGGAAGTGGATGACGTGGATGAAGTGGAGGAAGTGGAGGAATGGGAGGAAATGGACTAAGTGGACGAAGTGGAGGAAGTCGACGAAGTGGACAAAGTAGACGAAGTTGACGAAGTGGACGAAGTGGACGAAGAGGACAAAGTGGACGAAGTAGGCGAAGTGGATGAAGTTGACAAAGTGGACGATGTGGACGAAGTGGAGGAAGCGGAGGAACTGAACTAAGTGATCGAAGTTGACAAAGTTGACAAAGTTGACGAAGTTGACGAAGTGAACGAAGTCGAGGAAGTTGAGGAAGTGGACGAACTAGAGGAAGAGGATGAAGTGGACGAAGTGAACGAAGTGGACGAAGTTGACAAAGTGGACGAAGTGGACGAAATTGACCAAGTGGAGGAAGTTGACGAGGTTGACGAAGTGGACGAAGTTGACTAAGTGCACGAACGAAGTGGACGAAGTGCATGAAGTGGAGGAAGTGGACAAAGTGAACGAAGTGGACGAAGTTGACGAAGTTGTTGAAATGAATGAAGTTGAGGAAGTTAACGAAGTGGACGAAGTGGACGAACATGACGAAGTGGAGGAAGTGGAGAAGTGGAGGAGGTGGAAGAAGTTGGTGAAGTGGACGAAGTGGACGACGTGGATGAAGTGGATGAAGTGGAGGAAGTGGAGGAAGTGGAGGAAGTGGAGGAAGTGAAGGAAGTGGACTAAGTGGACGAATTGGATGAAGTGGAGGACGTGCAGGAAGTGGAGAAGTGGAGGAAGTGGACTAAGTTGACGAAGTTGATGAAGTTCACGAAGTGAAGCAAGTGGACAAGTGGAGGAAGTCGACGAAGTAGAGGAAGTGGACGAAGTAGACAAAGTTGCGAAGATGATGAAGTTGACTGATAACAGTTGAAAAACTGTTATTTTCATACTTAAATTTGATACTAAAAGCAACCTTTAGACTTAAAAACTAGCTTGAAATCATGTAGTTTATCTATATTTTCATAAATAAGAGAGCTAGACAGGTTTACACTTGATTTGAGTGTTTTTGTGCAGGTTTTAAGGTGAATTTAGTGAAAAGAGTGAAGAAGGAGAGAAGTGACATTAGAAAAGACAAGAAAGAGTGCAAAAATAGAAGACGAAGGCACCGCTCAGCGGCAAACTACCGCTGAGCGGCACTCAGGAGGTTGCGGGAGTCACGCTGAGGGGCAAAATGGCCGCTGAGGGGAAGAAAAGGACGCGCAACTACCGCTGAGCGGTAAATACCGCTGAGCGGTACTCTTTGGGCTTGGGCTTTTGTAATCTTTTGTAACTCTAAATTAGTATATAAGGGCTTGCACGTCCTATAGTTAGGTATCTTTGGCAGAAACGAGGCAAACACTCTCTCTTCCACCCCTTTGAAGGAGGATCTTGGATGCTCAGGCTACCTCTTCACCTTTATTGGGTTTATTCTTTCATTCTTTCATTGTTATTCATCTAGGTTCACCATGACGATGGTGAACTAAACCTTGTATGTTTGTTGGGGAATCAATGTAATCTCTTGAAGCTATCATATATGGATTTGTTGAGTACATCTTTGAATTAAGACATATGCTTTCTTTCATCATTAGTTAGGGTTTTTCCTCTTTGCTCAATGCTTGCATTGTTTAACTCATTCTAATGCATGATTATTGGTTTTGTCGATACGGACACGTACGGGGAAGTCTAGATCCGGGGAATTTCTCCCAATATTTTACTGACAACATTATATTGGTTGCCTTTAAGCTCCTGCTGTAATGAACTAATCATTAGGAATGCTAGGAATTGTATGAACTATTTGATTAGGGAGAAGCCATCTAGAATGGTACATTAGAGAGTGGCATTAACAATGATGATTTGAATGTTGAATTCCTAAAATATATGAGAGTGGATGAGATGAAATTGACCCCCAACAACATATTCATTCATATAATTCATTGAAAGTGTTTATCTTTTGTCTTTGCCATTGATCAATTCATGCATACATGTTTATTTTCTGTCTTGCATATTAAACTTTGAATATTTCGTTTCTAAGTCCTAGCTAATCAACAAATCACATAACTAAACTAGGCCGTGAGTCCTTTGGGAAGAACGATACTTGGTCTTACCAAGTTTTATTACTTGAACGATTCGGTCATACTTGCCGATTGTGAAACAAGTTTGTGACATCATATTTTGGTGCTTACAAATTTGTCCATCAAGTTTTTGGCGCCGTTGCCGGGGATTCGTGGTTTAACTGGTTAATTTGTGTGATTATTGATTATCTTTGACTTTAATTTTAAATTTCTGTTTTTATTTTCTGTTTATATCTTTTTCTGTTTTATCTTTTTAGATTAGATTTTATTTTATTTGGTTAGGTTAGATTTTATTAGATTTTATTTTATCTTTTTATCTTTTCAGATTAGGTTAGATTTTATTTTTTAGATTTGATTAGATTTGATTTTATCTTTTTAGATTTTATTTTTAGATTAGATTTTATTTTATCTTTTAGGATTAGATGTTATTTTTAAATTTTATTTTATCTTTTATCTTTTTATCTTTTGAATCTTTTATCTTCTTATCTTCTGAATCTTTTATCTTATTATCTTTTGAATATATATCTTCTCTTATATCTTTTTGTGCTAACAAATTTTTTTTAGGTTTTGTTTTCTTGTGCATGCAGGAAGCAATTCGAACTAGAAGTAAGAAAACAACAGAACCACTTCTTGAAGGCCTAGAAGTGAGTAGAAGGAGGAGAAGAATCAGAACGTCTAGAGAACTTTTCCCTTCTCCAGAAACTCTCTTGCAATCATCACCACAAGGTTCTGTTCATAGCACAGGAAGTATGGAGGGCAATAATGTTATAAGAAGTCTTGCAGATTACACTAATCTTGCTGGACCTCAGCACTTCAATAGCATAGCTAGACCTAGAGTCAATGCTGCCAACATGGAGGTCAAACCAGCACTGATTCAACTGGTGAAGAGTAATCAATTTAATGGGTTATCTCACGAAAGCCCATATGAGCACATGACTACCTTTAATGAGATTTGCAATACAGTCAAAATTAATGGGGTGCCAGACGAAACAATCAAACTTAGCTTGTTCCCTTTCTCATTGGGAGGCAATGCTAAGCTTTGGTTGAACTCTTTTCCAGAAGAAAGTTTCACAGAGTGGGAAGCAGTGGTTACAAAATTCTTAAATAAATACTTCCCACAATCTAAGGTGACTAAAGGAAAGCAAGAGATTTCTTCATTCAAGCAGGGCATGGAGGAATCATTAGGGCATGCATGGGACAGATATAAAAGCTTGTTACGTAAAACTCCCATGCATGGCTTTAAAGAACATGAAGTAGTCTTAATTTTCCTTGGAGGGCTTGGTTCACAAACCAAGATGATGCTGGATGCCTCCGCAGGAGGCAATATCAAATGGAAGACTCCAGAGGAAGCCACAGAAATAATTGAAAGCATGACTACTAATGACAATAAGTGGAACAGTGAAAGAGGAGCTCCTATTCAACAAAAAGGAGTTCTGCAGATGCAATCCAATGATGCCTTGCTAGCTCAGAACAATATACTAACTCAACAACTGGAGAATCTCACAAAGATACTTGCACAACTACCCAAAGAATTGAAGACTGCTGCACAGGTACAATCCCAGTTGTGCGAATTATGTGGGGGTGATCATATCAATGGTCAATGTGCTTTTCCTGTGGAAGCCCAGCAGCAACCCACCTTATGGCAACAGTTTTCTATGCTTAATGAAAGGTCCATGAGGCTGGAGGAAATTCTCAACAATTTCATACAGAAAACTGAGTCGTCCCAAAAGAGCACTGAAGCTGCTATCAAAAATTTGGAGATTCAGATGGGGCAGATCATCAAACAGATGGAAGAAAGGCCAAGTAGAAATTGTGGGGCTAATACTGAGGTTAACCTCAGGGAAGAGTGTCAAGAGCTAGTGAGTGTAAATGTTGAAAAAGTTGAGTTGGGAAAAGAAGAGAGAAAAGAGAGAGAAGAGAAAGAAGAAGAGAAAATTTGTGTGAAGATTGAGAAGGTGAGTAGAAAAAGAAAAGAAAAAAAGAAAGTGGGAGAAAAGAGAAAGAGGACGAGAGAAAAAAATAAAGAATCATATGAAAAATCTCATCCTCATCTAAAGAAGAATCGTAGGAAGGAAAAGAAATTTAAGTGCTTTATGGAAATCTTCAAGAAATTGGAGATTAAAGTTCCTATGATTGAGACACTGCAACAGGTTCCTGGTTTGATCAAATTTCTGAAGAAGTTCAGTAGAAAGAAGAAAAAGAAGAAGGAACTTGAGCTTTACTGGGTCAAGCTAATGACGTTAAAAGAGCGCTTGTTGGGAGGCAACCCAGTGATTTAAAAACTTTTGATTTTGATTTTGGTTTTGTAACTTTTAATCTGTGGACATTATTTTGTAAATATTTTGTTGGATACAGCATCTACTGAAGGATGCTAGGTGGTTAAGTATCTACTGAAGGATACTAAGTTTGTAACACCTACTGATGGGTGTTGGTGAGAAGATTTTTGCACCTACTAATGGGTGCTGGTAAGTTTGAAACACCTACTGATGGGTGTTGGTGGATTTTGGGTCAGGCTCGTGACGTTAAACAAGCGCTACCTGGGAGGCAACCCAGTTGATTGATTGTGTTGCTTGTTTATTTTAGTTAGGGTTTGCATAAGCATTTTTAACATTGAATTGCAGGGAACCAGTGAGGGGTATGTCTAGGAGGCACGTAGGTCAAGAAAAGAAGGAGAAGGGCACATAACGAAAGTGCCGCTGAGCGGCAATTACCGCTGAGCGGTACTATCGCAGATGGGCTTAAGTTCCCCTTAGCGGAACCCGAGCCCATTGGGGTATTTTTAAACCCTAAGCTGCGCGATTTTTCATTCTTTCAAGCTCTTCTCTACACAAACACTTCCACACACCTTCTCTTAGGTTCTCCACATCTTTTCCCTCTTCCCTCTTGAGAAAATCTCCCTTCCACTCACGTTCTCACTAGTTTTCCATCTAAGTTTGGGGTTGGGAGAGAGCATCATTGAAGGGGTTGATTTCTTCATTGTGGTTTACTAATGCTTAACAATGTATCTTTTGGTTTTGTGAATTAAGTTTGATGCAGGGATGGCCTCCTCATCATGCTAAAAGAATCAAGACTATAAGATCCAAGAAGAAGGAGAGGAAGAAGATACAGATGACAGCTCAGACTGATGAGGAGCTGAGATAGCATTTACTGATGAATGCTATCATATGATTATGCTTTTGTGGTTTAAGTTTTCTGAACTTATTTGTTTATGTTTTTAGATTAGGGTTGATGTACTCTATTGAACACCTGGTTTATTATGATGGTTTGCTATTAATTGTGATTGTTTGATAAGTAATGCTTGATGATGCTTATTGATTGATTGATGTTGAGATGATGTGCACATTAAAATGCTTATACAGGTGATTCACAAGCTTTGTGAACAAATGCATAATATCATGATTGTGATTGTGAAATTAAGCAGGATGTGTATGTCAAATGTGAATGAGCTTATATGTGAGGTTTTGAGCTCCAGAGTTGTTATTGTTGAATGCTATTACTTTGAAAGCATGAATGATTTTGCCCAGGTTTTCTATGATTGAATCAATTGCTTGTTGTGCATCATATGATCAAGGCCGTTTTTGTTGAAACCCTTTTTACTGGCCAAATTCATAAAGTTAGCCTACTAAAAGAGAACACTTTGTGTTCTATCCTTTGAACCCATAGCCTTGAATATACACTGAACCCTTGATTGAAAATCTTTACCTTGAGTTAAGTAGAATATCTTGTGTGGTATTGATAAATGTTCAAGTTCGGGGTTATTGGGAAATCATGAAAAAGGAAAAGCATTGAGCTAAGAGCTAAAAAGAAAGAATATGCAAAAGAAAAGAAAAGAAAAGAAGTAAAGCTCAATGCAAATGAAAAGGCAAACAAAAGTTGGGAATGAATAAGAATAATTGTGTTGTTATGATTCTCTTAACTCAAGGATTTTGTGATCCAGAAAAACCAATTTTCTTGTTAGCCCAGCCACATTATAAGCCATTGAAAAGTCCTTGTGATGATGCATGCTTGTGAATGTTTTTGATTGTGGTAAAATGAAAGGCAAAGTTGATTCATGTGACATTGTGATAGTAGAGTGAATGAGTGAAACACTTACCTCTTATACACTTGTGTGTTGAGTGAAACACTTTACCTGGTGAGGAAATATTCCATGAACACATGAACATCATTGCTTAATTGATTGATCATTCATGAGAAATAGCATTTGTTGGAACTTAAATGACTTTGTGAACACTAAAGCATGTGCACATCTTGATTGAACTCTTGGTCATAAGTTTGAGTGAAGTTATTACTTATCTTGAAAAAAGAGGATTTTTGAATGAGTGAACTATCATATGAATTGGTTGGAGATGGAGTTACATTTTGTTTGCTTGAGGACAAGCAAAGTTCTAAGTTTGGGGTTGTGATAACAGTTGAAAAACTGTTATTTTCATACTTAAATTTGATACTAAAAGCAACCTTTAGACTTAAAAACTAGCTTGAAATCATGTAGTTTATCTATATTTTCATAAATAAGAGAGCTGGACAGGTTTACACTTGATTTGAGTGTTTTTGTGCAGGTTTTAAGGTGAATTTAGTGAAAAGAGTGAAGAAGGAGAGAAGTGACATTAGAAAAGACAAGAAAGAGTGCAAAAATAGAAGACGAAGGCACCGCTCAGCGGCAAACTACCGCTGAGCGGCACTCAGGAGGTTGCGGGAGTCACGCTGAGGGGCAAAATGGCCGCTGAGGGGAAGAAAAGGACGCGCAACTACCGCTGAGCGGTAAATACCGCTGAGCGGTACTCTTTGGGCTTGGGCTTTTGTAATCTTTTGTAACTCTAAATTAGTATATAAGGGCTTGCACGTCCTATAGTTAGGTATCTTTGGCAGAAACGAGGCAAACACTCTCTCTTCCACCCCTTTGAAGGAGGATCTTGGATGCTCAGGCTACCTCTTCACCTTTATTGGGTTTATTCTTTCATTCTTTCATTGTTATTCATCTAGGTTCACCATGACGATGGTGAACTAAACCTTGTATGTTTGTTGGGGAATCAATGTAATCTCTTGAAGCTCTCATATATGGATTTGTTGAGTACATCTTTGAATTAAGACATATGCTTTCTTTCATCATTAGTTAGGGTTTTTCCTCTTTGCTCAATGCTTGCATTGTTTAACTCATTCTAATGCATGATTATTGGTTTTGTCGATACGGACACGTACGGGGAAGTCTAGATCCGGGGAATTTCTCCCAATATTTTACTGACAACATTATATTGGTTGCCTTTAAGCTCCTGCTGTAATGAACTAATCATTAGGAATGCTAGGAATTGTATGAACTATTTGATTAGGGAGAAGCCATCTAGAATGGTACATTAGAGAGTGGCATTAACAATGATGATTTGAATGTTGAATTCCTAAAATATATGAGAGTGGATGAGATGAAATTGACCCCCAACAACATATTCATTCATATAATTCATTGAAAGTGTTTATCTTTTGTCTTTGCCATTGATCAATTCATGCATACATGTTTATTTTCTGTCTTGCATATTAAACTTTGAATATTTCGTTTCTAAGTCCTAGCTAATCAACAAATCACATAACTAAACTAGGCCGTGAGTCCTTTGGGAAGAACGATACTTGGTCTTACCAAGTTTTATTACTTGAACGATTCGGTCATACTTGCCGATTGTGAAACAAGTTTGTGACATCATATTTTGGTGCTTACAAATTTGTCCATCATTGACGAAGTGGACAAAGTGGACGAGGTGGATAAAGTTGACGAAGTTCACGAAGTGGAGGAAGTTGACGAAGTGGACGAAGTGGAGGAAGTGGACTAAGTGGACGTAGTTGACGAAGTTTACGAAGTTGACGATGTGGAGGAAGTGGACCAAGTGGACGAAGTTGAAGAAATGGACGAAGTTGAGGAAGTGGACGAAGTTGACGAAGTTGAAGAAGTGGACGAAGTTGAGGAAGTCGACGAAGTGGACGATGTGGACGAAAATGACGAAGTCGACGAAGTGGAGGAAGTGGACGAAGTGGAGGAAGTGGAGGAAGTGGAAGAAGTGGAGGAAGTGGAGGAAGTGGAGAAAGAGGAGGAAGCAGACTAAGTGGAGAAAGAGGAGGAAGCAGACTAAGTGGACGAAGCTGACGAAGTTGACGAAGTAGACGAAGTAGAGGTAGTGGAGGGTAGTGGACGAAGTGGACGAAGTGGAGGAAGTGGACGAAGTGGACGAAGTTGACGAAGTGGCGAAGTTGACAAAGTTGACGAAGTGGACGAAGTTGACGAAGTGGAAGAAGTAGAAGAAGTTGACGAAGTGGACGAAGTGGAGGACGCGAGGGAAGTGGACTAAATGGACGAAGTTGACGAAGGGGAGGAAGGGGAGAAAGTGGAGGAAGTGGAGGAAGTGAACAAAGTAGAGGAAGTGGAGGAAGTGGAGGAAGTGGAGGAAGTGGAGAAAGTGGAGGAAGTGGAGGAAGTGGACGAAGAGGACAAAGTGAACGAAGTGGACGAAGTGGACGAACTTGACAAAGTGGACGAAGTTGACGAAGTGGACGAAGCTAACGAAGTGGACGAAGTGCAGTAAGTTGAGGAAGTGGACTAAGTTGACGAAGTTGACGATGTGGAGGAAGTGGACGAAGTTGACGAAGTGGACGAAGAGGAAGAAGTGTAGGAAGTTGACAAAGTGGAGGAAGTGGACGAAGTGGACGAAGTGGACGAAGTTGGTGAAGTGGATGAAGTATACGAAGTGGAGGAACTGGACGAAGTGTAGAAAGTGGAGGAAGTTGACGAAGTGGAGGAAGTGGAGAAAGAGGAGGAAGCGGACTAAGTTGACGAAGTTCACGAAGTGGACGAAGTGGACGACGACGACAAAGTGGACGAAGTAGGCGAAGTGGACGAAGTTGACAAAGTGGACGATGTGGACGAAGAGGAGGAAGCGGAGGAACTGGACTAAGTGATCGAAGTTGACAAAGTGGACAAAGTTGACGAAAGTGACGAAGTGGAGGAAGTGGAGGAAGTGGAGGAAGTGGACAAACTAGAGGAAGAGGACGAAGTGAACGAAGTGGACGAAGTTGACGAAGTTGACAAAGTGGACGAAGTTGTTGAAGTGAACGAAGTGGACGAAGTTGAGGAAGTTAACGCAGTGGACGAAGTGGACGATTTGGACGAAGTGGAGGAAGTGGAGAAGTGGACGAAGTGGACGAAGTGGAAGAAGTTTGTGAAGTGGACGACGTGGACGACGTGGAGGAAGTGGAGGAAGTGGACGAAGTGAAGGAAGTGGACTAAGTGGACGAATTGGACGAATTGGAGGACGTGGAGAAGTGGAGGAAGTGGAGGAAGTGGACGAACTGGAGGAAGAGGACGAAGTGGACGAAGTTGACGAAGTTGACAAAGTGGACGAAGTGGAAGAAGTGGACGAAGCTGACGAAGTTGACGAAGCGGATGAAGTTAAGGAAGTTGACTAAGTTCACAAAGTGGATGAAGTGGACGAAGTGGAGAAAGTGGACGAAGTTGGTGAAGTGGACGACGTGGACGAAATGAAGGAAGTGGACTAAGTGGACGAAATTGACGAAGTTCACGAAGTGGATGAAGTGGAGGAAGTGGAGGAAGTGGACGAAGAGGAGGAAGTGGACGGAGTTGATGAAGTGGACGAAGTTGACGAAGTGGACGAAGTTGACGACGTGGACGAAGTTCACGAAGTGGACGAGGATTTCGACAAAGTGGACGAAGATTTCGACGAAGTGAAGGAAGTGGAGGAAGTCGAGGAAGTGGACAAAGTTGACGAAGTTCACAAAGTGGAGGAAGTGGAGGAAGTTGACGAAGTGGAGGAAGTAGACGAAGTTGACGAAGTTGACGAAGTGGACGAAGTGGACAAAATTGACCAAGTCGAGGAAGTTGACGACGTTGACGAAGTGGACGAAGTTGACGAATGCACGAACGAAGTCAACGAAGTGCACGAAGTGGAGGAAGTGGACGAAGTGAACGAAGAGGACGAAATTGACGAAGTTGACAAAGTGAACGAAGTGGAAGAAGTTGACGAAGTGGACGAAGCTGGCGAAGTTGACGAAGTGGACGAAGTTGAGGAAGTGAACGAAGTGGATGAAGCGGACGAACTGGACGATGTGGAGGAAGTGGACGAAGTTGGTGAAGTGGACGACGTCGAGGAAGTGGGGGAAGTTGAGGAAATGAAGGAAGTGGACTAAGTGGACAAATTGGAAGAAGTGGAGGACGTGGAGGAAGAGGAGGAAGTTGAGTAAGTGGACTAAGTGGACGAAGCTGACGAGGTTCACGAAGTTGACGAAGGTTGTGAAGTGGAGGAAGTGGACGAAGTGGAGGAAGCGGAGGAAGTGGACGAAGTGGAGGAAGTGGAGGAATTCGACGAAGATGACGAAGTTGATGAAGTAGACGACGTGGACGAAGTGGACGAAATGAAGGAAATGGAATAAGCGGAGAAAGTTGACGAATTTGACGAAGTGGAGGAAGTGGAGGAAGTGGACGAACTGGACGAAGTAGACGAAGTGGACGAAGTGAACGAAGTGGACGAACTTCACGAAGTGGAAGAAGTTGACGAAGTGGACGAAGCTGACGAACTTGACGAAGCGGATGAAGTTAAGGAAGTTGACTAAGTTGACGAAGTGGGTGAAGTGGACGAAGTGGAGGAAGTGGAGAACTGGAAGAAGTGGAGGAAGTGGACAAAGTTGGTGAAGTGTACGAAGTGGACGAAATGGAGGAAGTGGACTAAGTGGACGAAGTTGACGAAGTAGACGAAGTGGAGGAAGTGGAGGAAGTGGAGGAAGGGGTGGAAGTGGACTAAGTGGACAAAGTTGACGAAGTGGATGAAGTGGAGGAAGTGGAGGAAGTCAACGAAGTGGAGGAAGAGGAGGAAGTAGACGAAGATGACGAAGATGGCGAAGTGTACGAAGTGGACGAAGTTGACGAAGTGGACGAAGTTGACGAAGTGGACGAAGTCGACGAAGTTGACGAAGTGGACGAAGTTGACGAAGGGGACGAAGTGGAGGAAGCGGAGGAAGTGGACTAAGTGGAGAAAGTTTACGAAGTGGTCGAAGTTGACGAAGTGGACGAAGTGGACGAAGTGAATGAAGTGGACGAAATTGACGAAGTGGACGAAGTGGACGAAGTGGACGAAGTGGACGAAGTGGAAGAAGTTGATGAAGTGGACGAAGTGGACGAAGGGGACGAAGTGGAGGAAGCGGAGGAAGTGGACTAAGTGGAGAAAGTTTACGAAGTTGACGAAGTGGACGAAGTGGACGAAGTGGACGAAGTGAATGAAGTGGACGAAGTTGACGAAATTGACGAAGTGGACGAAGTGGAAGAAGTTGACGAAGTGGACGAAGCTGACGAACTTGATGAAGCGGATGAAGTTAAGGAAGTTGACTAAGTTGGCGAAGTGGATCAAGTGGACGAAGTGGAGGAAGTGGAGAACTGGAAGAAGTGGAGGAAGTGGAGGAAGTGGAGAACTGGAAGAAGTGGAGGAAGTGGATGAAGTTGGTGAAGTGGACGAAGTGGGCGACGTGGACGAAATGGAGGAAGTGGACTAAGTGGACGAAGTTGACGAAGTGGAGGAAGTGGAGGAAGTGGACGAAGCGGAGGAAGTGGAGGAAGTGAAGGAAGCGGTGGAAGTGGACTAAGTGGACAATTTGGACAAAGTGGAGGACGTGAAGGAAGTGGATTAAGTGGACGAAGTTGACGAAATGGAGGAAGTGGAGGAAGTGGAGGAAGTTGACGAAGATGACGAAGTTGACGAAGATGACGAAGTTGACGAAGTGGATGAAGTGGACGAAGTAGACGAAGGGGACGAAGAGGACGAAGTGGACGAAGTTGACGAAGTTGACGAAGTTGACGAAGGGGACGAAGTTGTGGAAACGGAGGAAGTGGACTAAGTGGAGAAAGTAGACGAAGTGGACGAAGTGGACGAAGCGGAGGAAGTGGACTAAGTGGAGGAAGTTGACGAAGTGTACGAAGCGGACAAAGTGGACGAAGTGGACGAAATGGAGGAAGTGGAGAAGTGGAGAAAGTGGAGGAAGTTGGTGAAGTGGACGAAGTGGACGAAGTGGAGGAAGTGAAGGAAGTGGACTAAATGGACGAAGTGGACGAAATTGCGGATGTGGTGGAAGTGGAGGTAGTGGAGGAAGTGGACTTAGTGGACTAAGTTGACGAAGTAGAGGAAGTGGACGAAGTGGAGGAAGTCGACGAAGTAGAGGAAGTGTACGAAGTTGACGGAGATGAGGAAGTTGACGAAGTGGACGAAGTGGACAAAGTGGACGAAGTTGACGAAGTGGACGAACGAAATGGATGAAGTTGACGAAGTAGACAAAGTTCACGAAGTTGAGGAAGTGGGGGAAGTTGAGGAAGTGGAGGAAGTGGACGAAGTGGACGAAGTGGACGAAGTTGACGATGCGGACGAAGTGGAGGACGTGGAGGAAGTGGAGGAAATTGTGGAAGTGGACGAAGTTGAAGAAGTGGACAAAGTTGACGAAGTGGATGTTGTGGACGAAGTTGACGAAGTGGACGAAAATGACGAAGTCGACGAAGTGGAGGAAGTTGACGAAGTGGACGAATTCGACGCAGTTGACGAAGTGGACGAATTCGACGCAGTTGACGAAGTGGAGGAAGTGGAGGAAGTGGAGGAAGTAGACTAAGTGGACGAATTGACGAAGTTGAAGAAGTTAACGAAGTGGAGGAAGTGGACGAAGTAGAGGAAGTTGAGGAAGTGGAGGAGGTGGAGGAGTTGACGAAGTTGACAAAGTGGACGAAGTGGACGAAATTGACCAAGTGGAGGAAGTTGACGAGGTTGACGAAGTGGACGAAGTGCACGGACGAAGTGGACGAAGTGCACGAAGTGGAGGAAGTGGACGAAGTTGACGAAGTTGTTGAAGTGAACGAAGTGGATGAAGTTGAGGAAGTTAACGCAGTGGACGAAGTGGACGATTTGGACGAAGTGGAGGAAGTGGAGAAGTGGAGGAAGTGGACGAAGTGGAAGAAGTTTGTGAAGTGGACGAAGTGGACGACGTGGAGGAAGTGGAGGAAGTGGAGGAAGTGAAGGAAGTGGACTAAGTGGACGAATTGGACGAAGTGGAGGACGTGGAGAAGTGGAGGAAGTGGAGGAGGTGGACAAACTGGAGGAAGAGGACGAAGTGGACGAAGTTGACGCAGTTGACAAAGTGGACGAAGTGGAAGAAGTGGACGACGGTGACGAAGTTGACCAAGCGGATGAAGTTAAGGAAGTTGACTAAGTTCACAAAGTGGATGAAGTGGACGAAGTGGAGAAAGTGGACGAAGTTGGTGAAGTGGACGACGTGGACAAAATGGAGGAATTGGACTAAGTGGACGAAATTGACGAAGTTCACGAAGTGGATGAAGTGGAGGAAGTGGAGGAAGTGGACGAAGAGGAGGAAGTAGACGAAGTTGATGAAGTTGACGAAGTGGACGAAGTTGACGAAGTGGACGAAGTTCACGAAGTGGACGAAGATTTCGACGAAGTGAAGGAAGTGGAGGAAGTCGAGGAAGTGGACTAAGTGGACGAAGTGGACGAAGTTGACGAAGTTCACAAAGTGGAGGAAGTGGAGGAAGTTGACAAAGTGATGGAAGTAGACGAAGTTGACGAAGATGACAAAGTTGACGAAGTGGGCAAAATTGACCAAGTCGAGGAAGTTGACGACGTTGACGAAGTGGACGAAGTTGACGAATGCACGAACGAAGTTGACGAAGTGGAGGAAGTGGACGAAGTGAACGAAGAGGACGAAATTGACGAAGTTGACAAAGTGAATGAAGTGGAAGAAGTTGACGAAGTGGACGAAGCTGGCGAAGTTGACGAAGTGGACGAAGTTGAGGAAGTGAACGAAGTGGACGAAGCGGACGAACTGGACGAAGTGGAGGAAGTGGACGAAGTTGGTGAAGTGGAGGAAGTGGACGACGTCGAGGAAGTGGAGGAAGTTGAGGAAGTGAAGGAAGTTGACTAAGTGGACAAATTGGACGAAGTGGAGGACGTGGAGGAAGAGGAGGAAGTTGAGGAAGTGGACTAAGTGGAGGAAGCGGACGAAGTTGACGAAGGTTGTGAAGTGGAGGAAGTGGACGAAGTGGAGGAAGCGGAGGAAGTGGACGAAGTGGACGAAGTTGATGAAGTGGACGAAGTTGATGAAGTGGACAAAGTTGACGAAGTGGACGAAATGGAGGAAATGGACTAAGTGGAGAAAGTTGACGAATTTGACGAAGTGGTGGAAGTGGACGAACTGGACGAAGTGGACGAAGTGGACGAACTTCACGAAGTGGACGAAGTGGAAGAAGCTGACGAACTTGACGAAGCGGATGAAGTTAAGGAAGTTGACTAAGTTGACGACGTGGGTGAAGTGGACGAAGTGGAGGAAGTGGAGAACTGGAAGAAGTGGAGGAAGTGGACGAAATTGGTGAAGTGTACAAAGTTGACGAAATGGAGGAAGTGGACGAAGTTGACGAAGTAGACGAAGTGGAGGAAGTGGAGGAAGTGGAGGAAGGGGTGGAAGTGGACTAAGTGGACGAAGTTGACGAAGTGGAGGAAGTGGAGGAAGTCAACGAAGTGGAGGAAGAGGAGGAAGTAGACGAAGTTGACGAAGATGACGAAGTTGACGAAGTGGACGAAGTAGACAAAGTGGACGAAGAGGACGAAGTGGACGAAGTTGACGAAGTGGACGAAGTTCACGAAGTGGACGAAGATTTCGACGAAGTGAAGGAAGTGGAGGAAGTCGAGGAAGTGGACTAAGTGGACGAAGTGGACGAAGTTGACGAAGTTCACAAAGTGGAGGAAGTGGAGGAAGTTGACAAAGTGATGGAAGTAGACGAAGTTGACGAAGATGACAAAGTTGACGAAGTGGGCAAAATTGACCAAGTCGAGGAAGTTGACGACGTTGACGAAGTGGACGAATGCACGAACGAAGTTGACGAAGTGGAGGAAGTGGACGAAGTGAACGAAGAGGACGAAATTGACGAAGTTGACAAAGTGAATGAAGTGGAAGAAGTTGACGAAGTGGACGAAGCTGGCGAAGTTGACGAAGTGGACGAAGTTGAGGAAGTGAACGAAGTGGACGAAGCGGACGAACTGGACGAAGTGGAGGAAGTGGACGAAGTTGGTGAAGTGGAGGAAGTGGACGACGTCGAGGAAGTGGAGGAAGTTGAGGAAGTGAAGGAAGTTGACTAAGTGGACAAATTGGACGAAGTGGAGGACGTGGAGGAAGAGGAGGAAGTTGAGGAAGTGGACTAAGTGGAGGAAGCGGACGAAGTTGACGAAGGTGTTGAAGTGGAGGAAGTGGACGAAGTGGAGGAAGCGGAGGAAGTGGACGAAGTGGACGAAGTTGATGAAGTGGACAAAGTTGACGAAGTGGACGAAATGGAGGAAATGGACTAAGTGGAGAAAGTTGACGAATTTGACGAAGTGGTGGAAGTGGACGAACTGGACGAAGTGGACGAACTTCACGAAGTGGACGAAGTGGAAGAAGCTGACGAACTTGAGGAAGCGGATGAAGTTAAGGAAGTTGACTAAGTTGACGAAGTGGGTGAAGTGGACGAAGTGGAGGAAGTGGAGAACTGGAAGAAGTGGAGGAAGTGGACGAAATTGGTGAAGTGTACAAAGTTGACGAAATGGAGGAAGTGGACGAAGTTGACGAAGTAGACGAAGTGGAGGAAGTGGAGGAAGTGGAGGAAGGGGTGGAAGTGGACTAAGTGGACGAAGTTGACGAAGTGGAGGAAGTGGAGGAAGTCAACGAAGTGGAGGAAGAGGAGGAAGTAGGCGAAGTTGACGAAGATGACGAAGTTGACGAAGTGGACGAAGTAGACAAAGTGGACGAAGAGGACGAAGTGGACGAAGTGGACGAAGTTGACGAAGTGGACGAAGTCGACGAAGTGGACGAAGTTGACGAAGTGGACGAAGTGGACGAAGGGGACGAAGTGGAGGAAGCGGAGGAAGTGGACTAAGTGGAGAAAGTTTACGAAGTTGACGAAGTTGACGAAGTGGACGAAGTGGACGAAGTGAATGAAGTGGACGAAGTTGACGAAATTGACGAAGTGGACGAAGTGGACGAAGTGGAAGAAGTTGACGAAGTGGACGAAGCTGACGAACTTGATGAAGCGGATGAAGTTAAGGAAGTTGACTAAGTTTGCGAAGTGGATCAAGTGGACGAAGTGGAGGAAGTGGAGAACTGGAAGAAGTGGACGAAGTGGAGGAAGTGGAGAACTGGAAGAAGTGGAGGAAGTGGATGAAGTTGGTGAAGTGGACGAAGTGGGCGACGTGGACGAAATGGAGGAAGTGGACTAAGTGGACGAAGTTGACGAAGTGGAGGAAGTGGAGGAAGTGGACGAAGCGGAGGAAGTGGAGGAAGTGAAGGAAGCGGTGGAAGTGGACTAAGTGGACAATTTGGACAAAGTGGAGGACGTGAAGGAAGTGGATTAAGTGGACGAAGTTGACGAAATGGAGGAAGTGGACGAAGTGGAGGAAGTGGAAGAAGCTGACGAAGGGAACGAAGTGGACGAACTTCACGAAGTGGACGAAGTGGAAGAAGCTGACGAACTCGACGAAGCGGATGAAGTTAAGGAAGTTGACTAAGTTGACGAAGTGGGTGAAGTGGAGGAAGTGGAGGAAGTGGAGAACTGGAAGAAGTGGAGGAAGTGGACGAAATTGGTGAAGTGTACAAACTTGACGAAATGGAGGAAGTGGACGAAGTTGACGAAGTAGACGAAGTGGAGGAAGTGGAGGAAGTGGAGGAAGGGGTGGAAGTGGACTAAGTGGACGAAGTTGACGAAGTGGAGGAAGTGGAGGAAGTCAACGAAGTGGAGGAAGAGGAGGAAGTAGACGAAGTTGACGAAGATGACGAAGTTGACGAAGTGGACGAAGTAGACAAAGTGGACCAAGAGGACGAAGTGGACGAAGTTGACGAAGTGGACGAAGTTGACGAAGTGGACGAAGTTGACGAAGTGGACGAAGTTGACGAAGTGGACGAAGTTGACGAAGTGGACGAAGTGGACGAAGTGGAGGAAGCGGAGGAAGTGGACTAAGTGGAGAAAGTTTACGAAGTTGACGAAGTTGACGAAGTTGACGAAGTGGACGAAGTGGACGAAGTTGACGAAATTGACGAAGTGGACGAAGTGGAGGAAGTGGAAGAAGTTGACGAAGTGGACGAAGCTGACGAACTTGAAGAAGCGGATTAAGTTAAGGAAGTTGACTAGGTTGGCGAAGTGGATGAAGTGGACGAAGTGGAGGAAGTGGAGAACTGGAAGAAGTGGAGGAAGTGGATGAAGTTGGTGAAGTGGACGAAGTGGACGACGTGGACGAAATGGAGGAAGTGGACTAAGTGGACGAAGTAGACGAAGTGGAGGAAGTGGAGGCAGTGGACGAAGTGGACGAAGCGGAGGAAGTGGAGGAGGTGAAGGAAGCGGTGCAAGTGGACTAAGTGGACAATTTGGACAAAGTGGAGGACGTGGAGGAAGTGGAGGAAGTGGACTAAGTGGACGAAGTTGAAGTGGAGGAAGTGCAGGAAGTGAAGGAAGTTGACGAAGTTGACGAAGTGGAAGAAGTGGACAAAGTGGACGAAGGGGACGAAGAGGACGAAGGGGACGAAGTTGACGAAGTGGACGAAGTTGACGAAGGGGACGAAGTTGTGGAAACGGAGGAAGTGGACTAAGTGGACGAAGTTGAGGAAGTTAACGAAGTGGACGAAGTGGACGAACTGGACGAAGTGGAGGAAGTGGAGAAGTGGACTAAGTTGGTGAAGTGGACGACATGGAGGAAGTGGAGGAAGTGGAGGAAGTGAAGGAAGTGGACTAAGTGGACGAAGTTGATGAAATTGACGAAGTGGAGCAAGTGGAGGAAGTCGACGAAGTAGAGGAAGTGGACGAAGTAGACGAAGTTGCCGAAGATGACGAAGTTGAAGAAGTGGACAAAGTGGACGAGGTGGATTGATGAGAGGGTCGCACCTCCCAACAAAAGTTGTGCATAAAAGAATGCAGTATAGTACTAGGAAGTGACTCCTAGGTCGTCTCTCAAGGACCAATTTGGGTTCAGTCTCAGGTCAAACACGAAGGGGGGGTTTTGTGATTTTTGTGATTTTTGATAAACTGAATTAGAACTTAAAAGTAAACACAACGGAATACAATTAAAGATATTCAAATGGAACACCTAAACTAGAACATTAAATGCACAATGTTGTAAGCTATCCTACACATTCACCATAAAAAAAAGAAAATCATTTCAACATATAATATAAAATTAATTTAAGACAAAAGAAATAAAAGAAAAATATAACTTCTCTACCGTGACCCATTCATCTACCAAAAGAAATTGAAATCGCAAATTGCTTCTGAAAGTCCTCTTTGGCCGTGACACTTCCATGTGTTGTTCAAAGAAAATTAAAATTAAGTGAAATGCTTCCCCTGGTCTCTTTGGCCGTGACACTACAACCATTCTCTAAAAACAAGAAAGAATTATAAAAGCAAGGCTACTTCCTTCCAGCACTTCCAGCAACTACTGTAAAATCCATGCACCCATTAATTCTCCAAGCATTAAATAAAAATTAAAGGTGGTCTTCAAATGCTACACTTCACGTGACCACTTTACAACCATGGGATCCGTGCCTCTCCATTCCAGCCGTGACACCTACTCCTCTAACTTGCACACACTTCTTCCAAATGAAATCAGCCCTTGTCAGCAAGAAAAATAAAAATGTGCTACTACCCCTTCCATCCATCCAGCACCAATTCACGTAACCATTAAGCTAGATTAAAGAAGCATTGTGATTCATTTCTTTAAGATTAAAAACATAACTATTCCAAGAAAACAAAACCGGTGCTGTACCTAGTATGTATTCACGTTTCTCTTCAAATTAGAAACAAAACAAAGTGAAAAGATGTAAAAGGGGGGCTGTTACTGGACCCACCAAAACGGCATTATCTAAAAGAAAGGCAAGCAAAAGCATGTTGATTTCAAGGTGGAAACAAAGTGGAAACATGTAAATCTTCTAGTAGGATCGTCCAAATATCTTAAAGCAAAATGAAAGTATAATTTCTAACATCAAAACATTCCACTGTGCAAACAAACCCAAGGACCAGCAGCTGCACTTCTTCAAATTGCCAACGCAAAAACCAAAATAAAACCAAAAACCGAGAGACAGGGAGAGTTCGTGGCAAAAGTGGCGGCTGGAGCTTCCAGGTGTGCCCCTCAAAAACCGTCCAGGCCGTGTCCCCCTTATTCCTTACGTGTGCCCTCTTTCTTAAGCTGGATGTGTCCATGGTGATGCTGGAGCGTGAGCGGATCAAGCCCAGTGCAAGCTGGGTGCTGCTGCTGGACCGTGGGCGTGAAGGTGCAGCCCCCTTTTTTTCTTCCACCGTCACACCACTTCAAGCTCAAGACCGTGACTGCTTCTCATGTGTTGGACCGTGTGTGCTGTTTCTGCTGGAGCACGCTGGATGTGCACCTCCAAATTGCTGGATGCACCCCTATTTGGTTGCTTCCCATTCTCCATCCCGTGACAGCTGGACAATGCACGTGTTGCTGCTGCTGTTATGGGCTGCGTGTACTGCCAATTCTTTGGACACCCCCTCTTTTGTTACATATGCTTCTTAAAATTCAAGAATTGAAGGATTTGCTTAGGAGTGTTGGGAGGTCTTAGCATCATCTAATGATCAATTCCTAGCCACCACAAGTGCCCAACAGCAAGCAAATGCAAATAGATTAGAAATTACTCAAACAGTAAGCATTGGACTGACATAAGGGAGTAAAAAAAATACTGGGAACAGCACAGAACGAATTTAAACAAAATAAAAACTATACGTGAAAATAGACATCCATACGAAACTATGAAAAAAAATTGCATGGAAAACGGATAAGAATTGAACTCAAACGAAGACACACAAGTTGACACAAACAACAGTAATCACTGGACTGACATATGAGAGTAAAATAAATACTGGGAACAGCACAGAAGGAATTTGAACAAAGTAAAAACTATACGTGAAAATAGACATCCATACGAAACTATGAAAAAAAAATTGCATGGAAAACGGATAAGAATTGAACTCAAACGAAGACACACAAGTTGACACAACATTCACGCGGCAGCCAGCGAAAATAAAAATGGCTAAGATGCATTGGCTCAATTTCCATTTCTCATTTAGCTTTCTAATGTCCCAAAAAGTTATCCAACATTTTCCCATAATTAATAATGCAAAACAATAAGCTCAGATAATTCAAATTAGTTAAAATAAGAATTTCCGATCAAATTAAGCACAATTAGGAAAAACAGGAAAATACCGGACGTTTAAGCATAATTCCCCGACTAATTCTAGCACATTAAGCTAAGTGAAGTGAGGAGAATATTGGTTCATCATGGACGAAGTTGACAAAGTTGACGAAGTTGACGAAGTGGACGAAGTGGAGGAAGTGGAGGAAGTGGACTAAGTGGACGAAGTGGACGAAGTTGACGAAGTTGACGATGTGGAGGAAGTGGAGGAAGTGAAGGAAGATTTGGACGAAGTGGACGAAGATTTGGACGAAGTAGAGGAAGTGGAGGAAGTGGACGAAGTGGAGGAACTAAACTAAGTGGACGAAGTTCATGAAGTTGAAAAAGTGGAGAAAGTGGAGGAAGTGGAGGAAGTCGACGATGTCGAGGAAGTTGACGAAGATGACGAAGTTGACGAAGTGGATGAAGTGGACGAAATTCACCAAGTGGAGGAAGTTGACGAGGTTGACGAATTGGATGAAGTTGATGAAGTGCACGAATGGAGTGGACGAAGTGCACGAAGTGGAGGAATTGGACGAAGTGAACGAAGTGGACGAAGTTGACGAAGTGAACGAAGTGGAGAAGAAGTTGACGAAGCTAACGAAGTTGACGAAGTGGGCGAAGCTGACAAAGTTGACGAAGTGGATGAAGTTGAGGAAGTTAACGAAGTGGACGAAGTGGACGAACTGGACGAAGTGGAGGAAGTGGAGAAGTGGAGGAAGTGGAGAAGTGAAGGAAGTGGACTAAGTGGACGAAGTTGACGAAGTTGAAAAAGTGGAGGAAGTGGAGGAAGTCGACGAAGTGGAGGAAGTAGACGATGTTGACGAAGATGACGAAGTGGACGAAATTTACCAACTGGAGGAAGTTGACGAGGTTGACGAAGTGGACGAAGTTGACGAAGTACACGAACGAAGTGGACGAAGTGCACGAAGTGGAGGAAGTGGACGAAGTGAACGAAGTGGACGAAGTGAACGAAATGGACGAAGTGGACGAAGTTGATGAAGTTGACGAAGTGAACGAAGTGGAGAAGAAGTTGACGAAGTGGACGAAGCTGACAAAGTTGACGAGTGGACGCAGCTGACGAAGTGGACGAAGTTGAGGAAGTTAAGGAAGTGGACGAACTAGACGAAGTGGAGGAAGTAGACAAAGTGGACGAACATTTGGACGAAGTGGAGGAAGTGGACTAAGTCAACGAAGTTGACGAAGTGGAGGAAGTGGAGGAAGTGGACGAAGTGGACGAAGTGGAGGAGGTGGAGGAAGCCGATGAAAATGAAGAAGTTGACGAAGTGGACGAAGTGGACCACGTGGTTGAAGTGGACGAAGTTGACGAAGTGGACGAAGTGGAGGAAGTGGATTAAGTGGAAAAAGTTGACGAAGTTGGCGAAATGGAGGAAGTCGACGAAGTGGACGAAGTGGACGAAGTGGACTGATGAGAGGGTCGCACCTCCCACAAAAATTGTGCATAAAAGAATGCAGTATAGACTAGGAAGTGACTCCTAGGTCGTCTCTCAAGGACCAATTTTGGTTCAGTCTCGGATCAACACGTAGTGGGGGGTTTGATTGTTGTTTGGATTGCAAAATAAATTAAAACTGAAAATTAAATGAAATAGAATTAAAAATGTTGAAGTAAAAACGTTGAAATGAATTTTAAGGAAAGTAAAACCCAACGGTAAAAGACATTAGACAATAAAAACAGAAACACTTAATTGAAAATGAAATTCATGAAGGATTCAACAATTGAAATAAAATTCTTGAACAGTAAAGGTAAAAATAAAACGTAAAAGAAATTAAATTTGAAATTAAAATTTCCTTTAAAACTTTTCATATGTGTTGTGACATGTTTCATTGAAAACAAAAACTGGAATTAGGTTCCTTCATCCAACACCATGCCTTCCTACATCCATACCACTTGATTTTACAAAGAAAACATTACTTCCACTTCAATTAATATTTCTTAATGAAAAGCAAATTAATTTGTATGCACACTATTCTACCCACGGCAATCTTCTTCCAAAAGTACTAAAAGAGACAAATTCAAATGTAAGAAAAGGTCCCACATGTTGACTAAATGCTAATAGATTTTTAGAAGAAAGATGTTTGATTTTGACAAGGAGAAGAAAGCTTTTACGTAACACACCTAATCTACTTCTTCATTCTCAAACAAAATAAATTTACTGCAGTATTCCAGCCGTGACACATGTCCATAAATCACCATTTACTTTGCTTCTTTTTCACTTCTAACAACATTAAAACACAAGCATGAAACAATACTTCATTATCTATCTCAAAACAGCCATTAACATTAGCATAAACAATAAAAGGATTCAATCAAAACTGGATGAAATAAAACTAAATCAAAGAAGGAGAATAGCTCTTTAAACAAACCGTAACCTTGCACCACAAATCTAAAGAAGAGAAAACACTTCAGGATTAAATTACAAAGCTCTCAAAACAACTTTCACAAACACAGAATTCAAATTACAGTTTATGGAGACAGAGATGAATGAAACAGAAAATGAACAAAAGCTTAAATGAAAAATTTTCAAAACCAGATGAGAAGACATCAAGAACTGAAGCAACATCATCCTCCATTCCAAGTGACAGCTTTCTTTCTTTCTCCAACCATCCCAAGCTCACGGCCCCCCTCATCACATCCCTTCTTCCAAAACTAAAAAAAATTGAACTCCTACTCAAGTGGCGGCTGTAACCCTGTGAAGGATTGTTGGACCGTGCCCAGCTGCTGGAATGATGTGCACCCCCTGTATTTTTCTGGACCGTCACCCCCTGCTGGATGCTTCTCATGGGCTGGACGTGCACTTCCAAATGTGGGCCATGTGCTGAACGCTTTTTGCCACTTCCAAACTGTTGGGCCTGCTGTGTGCTGCTGGAAAATGCTGGACCTAATGAACCTGTCCCCTGCTTTTGCCTCGCTTCCAATCTCTGTGTGCACCTCCCTCCAAAGCCATCTTCATTCACGCTGCAGGTGGTTGCTTCAACAAGGTGTTGGACCGTTTCCTCCAAAGCTCTTCTCCATGTGCCGTGAAGTGTGTGTTCCAAATTCTTCTACGTGAAATGAGTGGCCATAAACTAATAAAATAAATTAGCTTAACACCTCTCCCAACCAAACCGTGAATGGAACGTGGTCCCCTCCATCATTCCAATTGATTCACTTCTTAAAAGAATCCAAGCAATGACCGTGACATTTACTTGGAAAATGTGGCAGCACACTTGTTATCTTCCAGCTATAAAACCGTGAGCTTCATTTCAATGTGGACCCCTCCATTTTGCTTCTTAAAATTCAAGAATTAAAGGACTTGGTTAAGAGTGTTGGGAGGTCTTAGCATCATCCAATGATCAATTCCAGCCACCACAATTACTAAACAGTAAGCAAACAATGCAAACAGATTAGAAATCACTCAAACAGTAATCACTGGACTGACATATGAGAGTAAAATAAATACTGGGAACAGCACAGAACGAATTTGAACAAAGTAAAAACTATACGTGAAAATAGACATCTAGACGAAACTATGAAAAAAATTGCATGGAAAACGGATAAGAATTGAACGCAAACGAGGTCACACAAGTTGACACAAACAGGAGTAATCACTGGACTGACATATGAGAGTAAAATAAATACTGGGAACAGCACAGAATGAATTTGAACAAAGTAAAAACTATACGTTAAAATAGACATACAGACGAAACTATGAAAAAAAATTGCATGGAAAACGGATAAGAATTGAACTCAAACGAAGACACACAAGTTGACACAACATTCACGCGGCAGTCAGCGAAAATAAAAATGGCTAAGATGCATTGGCTCAATTTCCATTTCTCATTTAGCTTTCTAATGTCCCAAAAAGTTATCCAAAATTTTCCCATAATTAATAATGCAAAACAATAAGCTCAGATAATTCAAATTAGTTAAAATAAGAATTTCCGATCAAATTAAGCACAATTAGGAAAAACAGGAAAATACCGGACGTTTAAGCATAATTCCCCGACTAATTCTAGCACATTAAACTAAGTGAAGTGAGGAAAATATTGGTTCATCATGGACGAAGTGGACGAAGTGGACGAAATTGACGAAGTGAACGAAGTGGACGAAGTTGACGAAGTTGATGAAGTGGACGAAGTGGAAGAAGTTGACGAAGTGGACGGAGCTAACGAACTTGACGAAGCGGATGAAGTTAAGGAAGTTGACTAAGTTGACGAAGTGGATGAAGTGGAGGAAGTGGAGGAAGTGGAGAACTGGAAGAAGTGGAGGAAGTGGACGAAGTTGGTGAAGTGGACGAAGTGGACGACATGGACGAAATGGAGGAAGTGGACTAAGTGGACGAAGTGGAGGAAGTGGACAAAGCGGAGGAAGTGGACGAAGTTGACGAAGAGGACGAAGTGGACGAGGTTGACGAAATTGACGAACTGGACGAAGATTTGGACAAATTGGACGAAGATTTGGACAAAGTGGAGGAAGTGGAGGAACTAGAGGAAGTGGACTAAATGGACAAAGTTGACGAAGTTGACGAAGTTGACAAATTGGAGGAAGTGGAGGAAGTCGACGAAGTGGAGGAAGTGGTTGAAGTTGACGAAGATGACGAAGTTGACGAAGTGGATGAAGTGGACGAAATTGACCAAGTGGACGAAGTTGACGAGGTTGACGAAGTGCACAAACGAAGTGGACGAAGTGCACTAAGTGGAGGAAGTGGACGAAGTGATCGAGGTGGACGAAGTTGACGAAGTGGAAGAAGTTGACGAAGTGGACGAAGCTGACGAAGTTGACGAAGTGGACGAAGTTGACGAAGTGGACGAAGTTTAGGAAGTTAACGAAGTGGACGAAATGGACGAAGTGGACGAAATGGACGAACTAGAGGAAGTGGAGGAAGTGGAGGTATTGGACGAAGTTGGTGAAGTGGACGAAGTGGAGGGAGTGAAGGAAGTGGACTAAGTGGACGGATTGGACGAAGTGGATGACGTGAAGGAAGTGGAGGAAGTGGACTAAGTGGACGAAGTTGACGAAGTGGAGCAAGTGGAGGAAGTGTAGGAAGTCAACGAAGTAGAGGAAGTGGACGAAGTAGACGAAGTTGCCGAAGATGACGAAGTTGACGAAGTGGACGAAGTTGACGAGGCGGATGAAGTTGACGAAGTTCACAAAGTTGACGAAGTTGACGAAGTGGAGGAAGAAGAAGTTGACGATGTGGAGGAAGTGGAGGAAGTGGACGAAGTCGAAGAAGTGGACGAAGTTGACGAAGTGGACTGATGAGAGGGTCGCACCTCCCAACAAAAGTTGTGCATAAAAGAATGCAGTATAGACTAGGAAGTGACTCCTAGGTCGTCTCTCAAGGACCAATTTGGGTTCAGTCTCAGATCAACACGTAGTGGGGGGGGGGTTTGTGATTTTTGTGATTCAAAAATGAACTAAATCAGAAATGAGAATTAAACACAACCGAATATAAACAAAAGCATTAAAATGAAAACATTAAATCGAACACTGTAACAAATAAATATCCAAACACAATTTAAACTATTCAAACGACAATGCTGAGCTAACAAATTAAATGCACATTGGAATAAAGCTTGGAAATTGTAAAATAAAAAAATACCACCGAGAGAATAAAAGACAATTCAAAGAGAATGTTTTTCTAAAAGAAAAATGCAAAGGAAAACGTGTACACTTGATTGAAAACGCTTCCACCATCCAAGCTGGACCATCATTCTCCAATCACCAAGTGCACACCAACACTGGATGCTACATTCTTCCGTGAATCACCGTGCTTCAAAAAAAAAAAAAAAAGAAAAAGAATTGCCTTTCCCCTGTCCGCACACCATGTTCCAACACGCACACACATACTCCCTTCAATGATTAACTAAAAAAAAATAATAAAACTTGCTAGACTTGACCGTGACAAGGGAATAAATTCCCATGACCGTGTATACTACTATGCTTCACCTAATCTACCTCTTCATTCTTAAAAAAAATAAAAGAAATACATTGCTACACCTCCTGCTACCACATGTCCCATCATCTAAACTTTATCATCCAAGCATTAATCACGGTGCTTTTTTCCAAATTAAATCACTTTTTCTCCTCTACTCCACGTAACCTTGTGCGTGCCCAAAATCCATCCTGCAACATGTGCTTCCAAAGAAAAGGAATGAATTGGACTTGCTTCTACCATGTAAATCGTGCCTCACCATTTCTTCCGTGCACATCTATTGGCGGCTCCCTCCAAAACAATCTTCCAGAAAAACTCACTTCTTTTCAAATGAAATGGCAACTGGAATCAAAGAAGTAAAACTAAAGCATTGTCCTAAGGAAGAAAACCTAGTGCATGCTATTATCATCTAGAACGGAAAAATTAAATGCATGAGGTTGGAATAAAAGTCAGAACTTCTTTGCTTAATCACCATAACAGCGTTGCATAGTTTCTACCATTGAAAAAATAAAAAAAACATTCAATACAAATAAACTATGTTCCCAGCCAAAACCAAACCCAGTGAGGGTGGCGGCTGGACTCTTCTTTTTCTCCTGTAACTCCTATACTACCCTACACTACTACGGACTCCTACTAGGTCAGCTCCCTCTTCTCCATCCCGTCACCTTCTTTTTTTCTCATCTCCGTAACCCCCTTTTTTCAAAGCCCAGACCTCCCTTTTCTCTGCTGGATTCAAAAACCCGTGGACCAGCTGCACCTCCCTCTTTGGACGTGGCCTCCTCCATTGGGTGTTGGACAGAGAGCTCTGGACGTGTGCTGGACCGCTTCTTCCATGGCTTCTTCGTGCACCTCCATGTCTTGCTGGATGCTAGCTGGGCCGTGGACGTGGCTGCTGGATGCACCCGTGTGCTGATGTGTGCTTCACTTCTGCTTTGGGCCAGCTTCTTCTCCCTCCACCGCATGCTGCTACTGGACCGAGAGGAAGCCCCTGGATGCTTGGTTCCAAGTGTGGACGTGGAAGCTGGACGTGTGAAGCGGCTTCTCTTCTTTTTGTAGACCCTTCCAACGCTGGACAGCGTGTGTGCAGGTTGTGAGCTCTTCATCCGCGTGGTGTTGCTGGACATGGCCGTGGGGTGTGCTCCTCTTTAATTGTAAGAAACAGGCCCTCCATGTGCGTGCAGCTGCTGGGTTCTGCTGAAGCTGGGTCGTCCGTGAGCTGTTGCGTGAAGGATGGACCGCGTGGTGCTCCAATTGCTGGATGTCACCCAATGAGCGTGCTGGAGTGCTGCCATGCGCAACCTTTTGCTGGACCGGTTCTCCGTGTGCAGCTTCCATTCTCTCCATGCACCCCTCTATTTTTCTGGACCGTGTGCTGGACCGTGGATGGAAACCAAACCCGTGTGCTTGGCTGGACACACCCCCCTTTTCTGGATGCGTCATAATGTGGTGCAGTGCTGGACGTGTAGGACCTCCAAGCTGCTGCTGGATCGCTTGCTGGACGTCACCCCTTCTTTGCTGCACCCCATGGAATGATGTCCGTGTGTGCTGGAGAAAAATGAAGAATTTTGGACGCTCCTGGATTGGACGTGTGCTTCCGAAAATACGTGGCAGCACCTCCAGTTCATTTTCTCGGCTGGACCATGTGCTGGATGCACCCCCAAAATTGAAATCCACACCTCCTCTCTCATCTTAGTTTAAAACAAAATTGATGTGGCATTTTCTTTTGACCTCCAAATGTCCCAAATATAATTCCAAAATTTTTCCTGTAATTAATAATGCAAATAATTAACTCAAATAATTCAAATTAATTAAAATAAGAATTTTTGGTCAAATTAAGCACAATTAACAAAAACGGAAAAATACCGGACATTTAAGCACAATTCCCTGATTAATTTTAGTACACTAAACTAAGTGAAGTGAATAAAATATTGACTCATCATGGACGAATTTGATGATGTGGACGAAAATGACGAAGTTGACGAAGTGGAGGAAGTGGAGGGAGAAGAGGAAGTGGACTAAGTGGACGAAGTTGACGAAGTTGACGAAGTGGACGAAGTAGAGGAAGTGGAGGGAAGTGGACGAAATGGAGGAAGTGGACGAAGTGAACGAAGCGAACGAAGTTGACAAAGTTGACCAAGTTGACGAAGTTGACGAAGTGGACGAAGTGGACGAAGTGGAAGAAGTTGACCATGTAGATGAAGTGGAGGAAGCAGAGGAATTGGACGAAGTTGACGAAGTGGACGAAGTGGAGAAAGTGGCGGAAGGGGAGGAAGGGGAGGAAGTGGAGGAAATAGAGGAAGTGGACGAAGTATAGGAAGTGCACGAAGAGGACAAAGTTAACGAAGTGGACGAAGTTGACGAAGTTGACAAAGTGGACGAAGTTGACGAAGTTGACAAAGTGGACGAAGTGGACGAAGTGGACGAAGTTGACGAAGTGGACGAAGTGGACAAAGTTGACGAAGTGGACGAAGTGGAGGAAGCGGAAGAAGTGGACTAAGTGGACGAAGTTGACGAAGTTGACGAAGTGGACAAAGAGGAAGAAGTAGTCGAGGTTGACGAAGTGGACGAAGTGGACGAAGTTGACCAAGTGGAGGAAGTTGACGAAGTGGACGAAGTGCACGAACGAAGTGGACGAAGTGCACGAAGTGGAGGAAGTGGACGAAGTTGACAAAGTGGACGAACTCGACGATGTGGACGAAATGGAGGAAGTTGACGAAGTGGAGGAAGTGGAGAAAGTTGTCGAAGTGGACGAAGCGGAGGAAGTGGACGAAGACGACGAAGTTGACGAAGTGAAAGAAGTTGACGAAGTGGACGAAATGGATGAAGTGGACGAAGTAGACCAAGTGGTCGAAGTGAATGAAGAGGACGGAGTAGACGAAGTGGAGGAAGTGGAGGAAGTGGAGGAAGTGGAGGAAGTGGACGAAGTGAACGAAGTGGACGAAGTTGATGAGGATGACGAAGTGGACAAAGTGGAAGAAGTTGACGAAGTGGACGAAGTCGACGAAGTGGATGAAGTGGAGGAAGTGGAGGAAGTTGCTGAAGTGGACGAAGAGGACGAAGTGGACAAAGTGGACAAAGTGGCCGAAGTGGAGGAAGAGAAGGTTGTGGAGTAAGTGGATGAATTGGACGAAGTGCAGGACGTGGGGGAAGTGGAGGAAGTGGAGGAAGTGGCCTAAGTGGACGAAGTTGACGAAGTGGAAGATGTGGACGAAGTGGACCAAGTGGACCAAGTCGACAAAGTTAACGAAGATGACGAAGTGGACGAAGTGGACGAAGTGGACGAAGTGGACGAGAGGACGAAGTGGACGACGTTGACAAAATGGACGAAGTTGACGAACGAAGTGAACGAACTTGACGAAGTGGACGAACCAAGTGGAAGAGGTTGACGAAGTTGACGAAGTTGAGGAAGTGGACGAAGTGGAGGAAGTGGAGGAAGTTGACAAAGTGGAGGAAGTTGTCGAAGTGGACGAAGCGGAGGAAGTGGACGAAGTTAACGAAGTTGACGAACTTGAAAAAGTTCACGAAGTGGACGAAGTGAACAAACTTGACGAAGTTGACAAAGTGAACAAAGTGGACGAAGTGGAGGAAGCGGAGGAAGTGGACAAAGTCGACGATGTGGATGAAGGAGAGGAAGTGGAAGAAGTGGACGAAGTGAACGAAGTTGACGAAGTGGACGAAGTTGACGAAGTGGACGAAGAGGAAGAATTGGAAGAAGTTGACCAAGTGGAGGAAGTGGAGGAAGTGGACGACGTGGACGAAGTTGGCGAAGTGGACGAAGTGTAGAAAGTGGAGGAAGTGGACGAAGTGGAGGAAGGGGAGGAAGTGGACTATGTTGACAAAATGGATGAAGTGGACGACGTTGAGGAAGTGGAGGAAGTGGATGAAGTGGACTTACTAAGTGGACGAAGTTGACGAAGTTGACGAAGTGGAGGAAGTCGACGAAGTGGAGGAAGTGGGGGAAGTAGACGAAGTTGACGAAGATAACGAAGTTGACGAAGTTGACGAAGATGACGAAGTGGACGAAGTTGACGAAGTGGAGGAGGTTGACGAGGTTGACGAAGTGGATGAGGTTGACGAAGTGAATGAACGAAGTGGACGAAGTTGACGAAGTGGCCGAAGTGGAGGAAGCGGAGGAAGTGGACTAAGCGGAGGAAGTGGACTAAGTGGACGAAGTCGACGATGTGGAAGGAGTGGAGGAAGTTGAGGAAGTTGACGAAGCCGAGGAAGTGGACGAAGTGGAAGAAGTTGACGAAGTGGACGAAGTGGACGAAGTTGACGAAGTTGACTAAGTGGACAAAGAGGAAGAAGTGGTTGAAGTTGACGAAGTGGAGGAAGTGTAGGAAGTGGACGACGTGGACGAAGTTGGTGAAGTGGACGAAGTATACGAAGTGGAGGAAGTGGACGAAGTGGACTATGTGGACGAATTGGACGAAGTGGAGGACGTGGAGGAAGTGGAGGAAGTCGAGGAAGTGGACGAAATGGATGAAGTGATCGAAGTAGACCAAGTGGTCAAAGTGGATGAAAAGGACGAAGTGGACGAAGTTGACGAAGTGGAGTAAGTGGACGATGTTGACGAAATCTTCGAGGTTGACGAAGTGGACGAAGTGGACAAAGTTGACCAAGTGGAGGAAGTTGACGAGGTTGACGAAGTGGACGAAGTGCACGAAGGAAGTGGACGAAGTGCACGAAGTGGAGGAAGTGGACGAAGTCGACGATGTGGACGAAATGGAGGAAGTTGACGAAGTGGAGGAAGTGGAGGAAGTGGCCTAAGTGGACGAAGTGGAGGAAGTGGAAGAAGTTGAGGAAGTGGACCAAGTCGACGAAGTTGACGAAGGGGACGAAGTGGACGAAGAGGACGAAGTGGACGACGTTGACGAAATGGACGAAATTTACGAACGAAGTGAACGAAGTTGACGAAGTTGACGAAGTGGACGAACCAAGTGGACGAAGTTGACGAGGTTGACGAAGTTGAGGAAGTGGACGAGGTGGAGGAAGTGGAGGAAGTTGACGAAGTGGACGAAGTAGAAGAAGTGGACGAAGTGGAGGAAGTGAAGGAAGTGGACTAAGTGGGGGAAGTTGACGAAGTGGAGGAAGTTGTCGAATTGGACGAAGCGGAGGAAGTGGACGAAGTTGACGAAGTTGACGAAGTGGAAGAAGTTGACGAAGTGGACGAATGGATGAAGTGGACGAAATGGATGAAGTGGACGAAGTGGATGAAGAGGACGAAGTGGATGAAGAGGACGAAGTTGACGAAGTAGACCAAGTGGTCGAAGTGGATGAAAAGGACGAAGTGGACGAAGTGGACGAAGTTGACGAAGTGGAGTAAGTGGACGAAGTGGACGATGTTGACCTAATTTACGAGGTTGACGAAGTGGACGAAGTGGACGAAGTTGACCAAGTGGAGGAAGTTGACGAGGTTGATGAATGGCACGAACGAAGTGGACGAAGTGGACGAAGTGGACGATGTGGACGAAATAGAGGAAGTTGACGAAGTGGAGGAAGTGGAGAAATTTGTCGAAGTGGACGAAGCGAAGGAAGTGGACGAAGTTGATGAAGTGGAAGAAGTAGAAGAAGTTGACGAAGTTGACGAAATGGATGAAGTGGACGAAGTAGACCAAGTGGTCCAAGTGGATGAAGAGGACGAAGTGGATGAAGTTGACGAAGTGGAGGAAGTGGACGAAGTTGTCGAGGATGACGAAGTGGACCAAGTGGACGAAGTTGACGAGGTGGATTAAGTTGACGAAGTTCACAAAGTTGACGAAGTTGACGAGGTGGAGGAAGACGAAGTTGACGATGTGGAGGAAGTGGAGGAAGTGGACGAAGTTGACGAAGTGGACGAAGTTGACGATGTGGACGAAAATGACGAAGTTGACGAAGTGGAAGAAGTGGAGGAAGAAGAGGAAGTGGACTAAGTGGACGAAGTTCACGAAGTTGACGAAGTGGACGAAGTAGAGGAAGTGGAGGGAAGTGGACGAAATGGAGGAAGTGGACGAAGTGGACGAAGTTGACAAAGTTGACGAAGTTGACGAAGTGGACGAAGTGGAAGAAGTTGACCATGTATATGAAGTGGAGGAAGCAGAGGAAGTGGATTAAGTGGACGAAGTTGACGAAGTGGACGAAGTGGAGAAAGTGGCGGAAGGGGAGGAAGTGGAGGAAATAGAGGAAGTGGACGAAGTACAGGAAGTGGAGTAAGTGCACGAAGAGGACGAAGTTAACGAAGTGGACGAAGTTGACGAAGTTGACAAAGTGGATGAAGTTGACGAAGTTGACAAAGTGGACGAAGTGGACGAACTTGACGAAGTTGACGAAGTGGACGAAGTGGACAAAGTGGACAGAGAGGAAGAAGTAGTCGAGGTTGACGAAGTGGAGGAAGTGGACGACGTCGACGAAGTTGGTGAAGTGGACGAAGTATACGAAGTGGAGGAAGTGGACTAAGTGTAGAAAGTGGAGGAAGTGGATGAAGTGGAGGAAGTGGAGGAAGTGGACTATGTGGACGAAGTGGACGAAGTTGACGAAGTGGACAAAGAGGAAGAAGTAGTCGAGGTTGACGAAGTGGAGGAAGTGGAGGAAGTGGACGACATCGACGAAGTTGGTGAAGTGGACGAAGTATACGAAGTGGAGGAAGTGGACGAAGTGTAGAAAGTGGAGGAAGTGGATGAAGTGGAGGAAGTGGAGGAAGTGGACTATGTGGACGAAGTGGAGGACGTGGAGGAAGTGGAGGAAGTGGAGGAAGTGGAGGAAGTGGACGAAGTTGACGAGGTTGACGAAGTAGACGAAGTGGAAGAATTTGACGAAGTGGACAAAATGGATGAAGTGGACGAAGTATACCAAGTGGTCGAAGTGGATCAAGAGGACGAAGTGGACGAAGTTAACGAAGTGGACGAAGTTGACGAAGTGGACGAAGTGGAGGAAGTGGAGGAAGTGGACGATGTTGACGAGGTTGACGAAGTGGATGAAGTTGACCAAGTGGAGGAAGTTGACGAAGTGGACGAAGTGCACGAATGAAGTGGACGAAGTGCACGAAGTGGAGGAAATGGACGAAGTTGACCAAGTGGACGAACTCGACGATGTGGACGAAATGGAGGAAGTTGACGAAGTGGAGGAAGTGGAGAAAGTTGTCGAAGTGGACGAAGCGGAGGAAGTGGACGAAGAGGACGAAGTTGACGAAGTGGAAGAAGTGGAAGAAGTTGATGAAGTGGACGAAGTGGACGAAGTGGACGAAATGGATGAAGTGAACGAAGTAGACCAAGTGGTCGAAGTGAATGAAGAGGACGGAGTAGACGAAGTGGAGGAAGTGGAGGAAGTGGACGAAGTTGACGAGGATGATGAAGTGGACAAAGTGGAAGAAGTTGACGAAGTGGACGAAGTGGATGAAGTGGAGGAAGTGGAGGAAGTTGCTGAAGTGGACGAAGAGGATGAAGTGGACAAATTGGACAAAGTGGCCGAAGTGGAGGAAGTGAAGGTAGTGGACTAAGTGGATGAATTGGACGAAGTGCAGGACGTGGGGGAAGTGGAGGAAGTGGCCTAAGTGGACGAAGTTGACGAAGTTGACAAAGTGGAAGATGTGGACGAAGTGGAGGAAGTGGTCCAAGTCGACGAAGTTAACGAAGATGACGAAGTGGACGAAGTGGACGAAGAGGACGAAGTGGACGACGGTTACAAAATGGACGAAGTTGACGAACGAAGTGAACAAACTTGACGAAGTTGACGAAGTGGACGAACCAAGTGGACGAGGTTGACGAAGTTAACGAAGTTGAGGAATGGGACGAAGTGGAGGAAGTGGAGGAAGTTGACAAAGTGGAGGAAGTTGTCGAAGTGGACGAAGCGGACGAAGTGGATGAAGTTAACGAAGTTGACGAACTTGAAAAAGTTGACGAAGTGGACGAAGTGAACGAACTTGACGAAGTTGACGAAGTGAACAAAGTGGACGAGGTGGAGGAAGCGGAGGAAGTGGACTAAGTGGACGAAGTCGACGATGTGGATGAAGTAGAGGAAGTGGAGAAAGTGGAGGAAGTGGACGAAGTTGACGAAGTGGACGAAGTGAACGAACTTGACGAAGTTGACGAAGTGAACAAAGTGGACGAGGTGGATGAAGCGGAGGAAGTGGACTAAGTGGACGAAGTCGACGATGTGGAGGAAGTGGGGGAAGTAGACGAAGTTGACGAAGATAACGAAGTTGACGAGGTGGAAGAGGTTGACGAGGTTGACGAAGTGGATGAGGTTGACGAAGTGCATGAACGAAGTGGACGAAGTTGACGAAGTGGCCGAAGTCGAGGAAGCGGAGGAAGTGGACTAAGCGGAGGAAGTGGACTAAGTGGACGAAGTCGACGATGTGGAAGGAGTGGAGGAAGTGGAGGAAGTTGACGAAGCCGAGGAAGTGGACGAAGTGGACGAAGTTGACGAAGTGGACAAAGTGGAAGAAGTTGACGAAGTGGACGAAGTGGACAAAGTTGACGAAGTGGACAAAGAGGAAGAAGTGGTTGAAGTTGACGAAGTGGAGGAAGTGTAGGAAGTGGACGAAGTGGACTATGTGGACGAATTGGACGAAGTGGAGGACGTGGAGCAAGTGGAGGAAGTCGAGGAAGTGGACGAAATGGATGAAGTGGACGAAGTAGACCAAGTGGTCAAAGTGGATGAAAAGGACGAAGTGGACGAAGTTGACGAAGTGGACGAAGTTGACGAAGTGGACGAAGTGGAGTAAGTGGACGAAGTGGATGATGTTGACGAAATCTACCAGGTTGACGAAGTGGACGAAGTTGACCAAGTGGAGGAAGTTGACGAGGTTGACGAAGTGGACGAAGTGCACGAACGAAGTGGACGAAGTGCACGAAGTGGAGGAAGTGGACGAAGTCGACGATGTGGACGAAATGGAGGAAGTTGACGAAGTGGAGGAAGTGGAGAAAGTTGTCGAAGTGGACGAAGCGGAGGAAGTGGACGAAGTTGACGAAGGGGAAGAAGTAGAAGAAGTTGACGAAGTGGACGAAGTGGACGAAATGGATGAAGTGGACGAAGTAGACCAAGTGGTCCAAGTGGATGAAGAGGACGAAGTTGACGAAGTCGACGAAGTGGAGGAAGTGGAGAAGTGGAGGAAGTAGACGAAGTGAACGAAGTGGACGAAGTTGAAGAAGTGGTGGAAGTTGTGGAAGTTGACGAAGTGGAAGAAGTGAACGAAGTGGTCAAAGTGGACGACGATGACGAAGTGGACAAAGTGGAAGAAGTTGACGAAGTGGACGAAGTTGATGAAGTGGACGGAGTGGTGAAAGTGGAGCAAGTTGCTGAAGTGGACGAAGAGGACGAAGTGGACAAAGTGGTCGAAGTGGAGGAAGTGAAGGAAGTGGACTAAGTGGATGAATTGGACGAAGTGGAGGAAGTGGACGAAGTTGACGAAGTGGACGAAGTTGACGAAGTGGACGAACCAAGTGGACGAGGTTGACGAAGTTGACGAAGTTGAGGAAGTGGACAAAGTGGAGGAAGTGGAGGAAGTTGACAGAGTGGAGGAAGTTGTCGAAGTGGACGAAGCGGACGAAGTGGACAAAGTTAACGAAGTTGACTAACTTGAAAAAGTTGACGAAGTGGACGAAGTGAACGAACTTGACGAAGTTGACGAAGTGAACAAAGTGGACGAGGTGGAGGAAGCGGAGGAAGTGGACTAAGTGGACGAAGTCGACGATGTGGATGAAGTAGAGGAAGTGGAGAAAGTGGAGGAAGTGGAGGAAGTGGACGAAGTTGACGAAGTGGACGAAGTGGACGAAGTTGACGAAGTGGCGAAGTGGAAGAAGTGGACGAAGTTGACGACGTGGACGAAGAGGAAGAAGTGGAAGAACTTGACGAAGTGGAGGAAGTGGAGGAAGTCGACGAAGTGGATGAAGTGGACTATGTTGACAAATTGGACGAAGTGGACGACATGGAGGAAGTGGACGAAGTGGAGGAAGTGGATGAAGTTGACTAAGTGGACGAAGTTGACGAAGTGGAGGAAGTCGACGATGTGGAGGAAGTGCGGGAAGTAGACGAAGTTGACGAAGATAACGAAGTTGACGAAGTTAACGAAGATGACGAAGTGGACGAAGTGGACGAAGTTGACGAAGTGGAGGAGGTTGACGAGGTTGATGAAGTGCATGAACGAAGTGGACGAAGTTGACAAAGTGGCCGAAGTGGAGGAAGCGGAGGAAGTGGACTAAGCGGAGGAAGTGGACTAAGTGGACGAAGTCGACGATGTGGAAGGGGTGGAGGAAGTGGAGGAAGTTGACGAAGCCCAGGAAGTGGACGAAGTGAACGAAGTTGACGAAGTGGACGAAGTGGAAGAAGTTGACGAAGTGGACGAAGTGAACGAAGTTGACGAAGTTGACGAAGTGGACAAAGAGGAAGAAGTGGTTGAAGTTGATGAAGTGGAGGAAGTGTAGGAAGTGGATGACATGGACGAAGTTGGTGAAGTGGACGAAGTATACGAAGTGGAGGAAGTGGACGAAGTGGACTATGTGGACGAATTGGAATATGTGGACGAATTGGAGGACGTGGAGGAAGTGGAGGAAGTGGAGGAAGTGGACGAAATGGATGAAGTGGACGAAGTAGACCAAGTGGTCAAAGTGGATGAAAAGGACGAAGTGGACGAAGTTGACGAAGTGGAGGACGTGGGCGAAGTGGAGGAAGTGGCCTAAGTGGACAAAGTTGACGAACTCGAGGAAGTGGACGAAGTGGAGGAAGTGGACCAAGTCGACGAAGTGGACGAAGATGACAAAGGGGACGAAGTTGACGAAATGGACGAAATTTACGAACGAAGTGAACGAACGTGACGAAGTTGACGAAGTGGACGAACCAAGTGGACGAAGTTGACGAGGTTGACGAAGTTGAGGAAGTGGACGAGGTGGAGGAAGTGGAGGAAGTTGACGAAGTGGACAAAGTGGAAGAAGTGGACGAAGTGGAGGAAGTGAAGGAAGTGAACTAGGTGGAGGAAGTTGACAAAGTGGAGGAAGTTGTCGAATTGGACGAAGCGGAGGAAGTGGACGAAGTGGACGAAGTTGACGAAGTTGACGAAGTGGAAGAAGTTGACGAAGTGGACGAAATGGATGAAGTGGACGAAATGGATGAAGTGGACGAAGTGGATGAAGAGGACGAAGTGGATGAAAAGGACGAAGTTGACGAAGTAGACCAAGTGGTCGAAGTGGATGAAACGGACGAAGTGGATGAAGTTGACGTAGTGGACGAAGTGGACTAAGTGGACGATGTTGACGAAATTTACGAGGTTGACGAAGTGGACAAAGTGGACGAAGTTGACCAAGTGGAGGAAGTTGACGAGGTTGACGAAGTGGACGAAGTGCACGAAGTGGAGGAAGTGGACGAAGTGGACGAAGTCGACGATGTGGACGAAATAGAGGAAGTTGACGAAGTGGAGGAAGTGGAGAAAGTTGTCGAAGTGGACGAAGCGGAGGAAGTGGACGAGGTTGATGAAGTTGACGAAGTGGAAGAAGTTGACGAAGTTGACGAAGTGGATGAAGTGGACGAAGTAAACCAAGTGGTCAAAGTGGATGAAGAGGACGAAGTTGACGAAGTGGAGGAAATGGAGGAAGTGGAGGAAGTGGAGGAAGTGGACGAAATTGACGAAGTGGACGAAGCGGACGAAGTGGACAAAGTTGACGAAGTGGAGGAAGTGGAGCAAGTTGGTGAAAAAGGGGACGAAGTCGAAGAAGTGGCCGAAGTGGAGGAAGTGAAGGAAGTGGACGAATTGGACGAAGTGGAGAATGTGGGGGAAGTGGAGGAAGTGGCGTAAGTGGACGAAGTTGACGAAGTTCACGAAGTGGAGCAAGTGGAGGAAGTGGAGGAAGTGGAGGAAGTGGAGGAAGTGCAGGAAGTGGAGGAAGTGGACGAAGTGGACGAAGTTGACGAAGTTGAAAAAGTGGACGAAGTGGAAGATGTGGAAGAAGTTGAGGAAGTTGACGAAGTCGACGAAGTTGATTTCGTTGACGAAGTGGAGGAAGCGGAGGAAGTGGACTAAGTGGACGAAGTTGACGAAGTGGACATGGTGGAGGAAGGGGAGGAAGTGCATGAAGTGGTGGAAGTGGACGAAGTGGACTAAGTGGACGAAGTTGACGAAGCTTACGAAGTGGACGAAGTAGAGGAAGTGGAGGAAGTGGACGAAGTGGAGGAAGAGGACAAAGTGAAGGAAGTGGACGAACTTGATGAAGTTGACGAAGTTGACGAAGTGGACGAAATTGACGAAGTGGAGGAAGCGGAGGAAGTGAACTAACTGGACGAAGTTGACGATGTTCACGAAGTGGACGATGTGGAGGAAGTTGACGAAGTGGAGGAAGGGGAGGAAGTTGTCGAAGTGGACGAAGCGGAGGAAGTGGACGAAGTGGACGAAGTTGACGAAGTGGACGAAGTCGAGGAAGTAGACGAAGTCGACGAAGTGGATAAAGTGGAGGAAGTAGAGGAAGCGGAGGAAGCGGAGGAAGTGGACGTAGTGGACGAAGTGAACGAAGTGGACGAAGTTGACGAAGTGGACGAAGCTGACGAAGTAGATGAAGTAGAGGAAGTTGACGAAGTTGACGAAGTGGAAGAAGTAGAGGAAGTGGAGGAAGTTCACGAAGTGGACAAACTGGACGAAGTTGACGAAGTAGACGAAGTGGACGAAGTTGACGAAGTGGACGAAGTGGACGAAGTAGAGGAAGTGGAGGAAGTGGAGGAAGTGGAGGAAGTGGGGGAAGTGGAGGAAGTGGAGGAAGTGGAGGAAGTGGAGGAAGTGAACGAAGTGGACGAAGTGGACGAAGTTGACGAAGTGGACGAAGTGGATGAAGTGGACGAAGTGGATGAAGAGGACGAAGTGGATGAAAAGGACGAAGTTTACGTAATAGACCAAGTGGTCGAAGTGGATGAAAAAGGCGAAGTGGACGAAGTTGACGAAGTGGACGAAGTGGAGTAAGTGGACGATGTTGACGAAATTTATGAGGTTGACGAAGTGGACGAAGTGGATGAAGTTAACCAACTGGAGGAAGTTGAAGAGGTTGACGAAGTGGACGAAGTGCACGAAGTGGAGGAAGTGGAGGAAGTGGACGAAGTCGACGATGTGGACGAAATAAAGGAAGTTGACGAAGTGGAGGAAGTGGAGAAAGTTGTCGAAGTGGACGAAGCAGAGGAAGTGGACGAAGTTGACGAAGTGGAAGAAGTAGAAGAAGTTGACGAGGTTGACGAAATGGATGAAGTTGACGAAGTGGACGAAGTGGACGAAGTGGATGAAGAGGACGAAGTGGACGAAGTTGACGAGGATGATGAAGTAGACAAAGTGGAAGAAGTTGACGAAGTGGACAAAGTGGAAGAAGTTGACGAAGTGGACGAAGTTGAGTAACTGGACGTAGTGGTGGAAGTGGAGGAAGTGGAGCAAGTTGCTGAAGTGGACGAAGAGGACGAAGTGGACAAAGTGGCCGAAGTGGAGGAAGTGAAGGAAGTGGACTAAGTGGATGAATTGGACAAAGTGGAGGACGTGGGGGAAGTGGAGGAAGTGGAGGAAGTGGAGGAAGTGGCCTAAGTGGACGAAGTTGACGAAGTGGAGGAAGTGGAGGAAGTGGAGGAAGTGGACCAAGTCGACGAAGTTGACGAAGATGACGAAGGGGACGAAGTGGACGAAGAGGACGAAGTGGACGAAGAGGACGAAGTTGACGAAATGGACGAAATTTACGAACGAAGTGAACGAACTTGACAAAGTTGACGAAGTGGACGAACCAAGTGGACGAAGTTGACGAGGTTGACGAAGTTGAGGAAGTGGACGAGGTGGAGGAAGTGGAGGAAGTTGACGAAGTGGACGAAGTGGAAGAAGTGGAGGAAGTGAAGGAAGTGAACTAAGTGGAGGAAGTTGACAAAGTGGAGGAAGTTGTCGAATTGGACGAAGCGGAGGAAGTGGACGAAGTGGACGAAGTTGACGAAGTGGAAGAAGTTGACGAAGTGGACGAAATGGATGAAGTGGACGAAGTGCATGAAGAGGACGAAGTGGATGAAAAAGACGAAGTTGACGAAGTAGACCAAGTGGTCGAAGTGGATGAAACGGACGAAGTGGATGAAGTTGACGTAGTGGACGAAGTGGACTAAGTGGACGATGTTGACGAAATTTACGAGGTTGACGAAGTGGACGAAGTTGACCAAGTGGAGGAAGTTCACGAGGTTGACGAAGTGGACGAAGTGCACGAAGTGGAGGAAGTGGACGAAGTCGACGATGTGGACGAAGTGGAGGAAGTTGACGAAGTGGAGGAAGTGGAGAAAGTTGTCGAAGTGGACGAAGCGGAGGAGTGGACGAGGCTGATGAAGTTGACGAAGTGGAAGAAGTTGACGAAGTTGACGAAGTGGATGAAGTGGACGAAGTAAACCAAGTGGTCTAAGTGGATGAAGAGGACGAAGTGGACGAAGTTGACGAAGTGGAGGAAATGGAGGAAGTGGAGGAAGTGGAGGAAGTGGAGGAAGTGGACGAAATTGACGAAGTGGACGAAGCGGACGAAGTGGACGAAGTTGACGAAGTGGAGGAAGTGGAGCAAGTTGGTGAAGTGGATGAAGTCGAAGAAGTGGCCGAAGTGGAGGAAGTGAAGGAAGTGGACGAAGTGGAGAATGTGGGGGAGGTGGAGGAAGTGGCCTAAGTGGACGAAGTTGACGAAGTTCACGAAGTGGAGCAAGTGGAGGAAGTGGAGGAAGTGGACGAAGTGGAGGAAGTGCAGGAAGTGGAGGAAGTGAAGGAAGTGGACGAAGTGGACGAAGTTGACGAAGTTGAAAACGTGGACGAAGTGGAAGATGTGGAAGAAGTTGACGAAGTTGACAAAGTCGACGAAGTTGATTTCTTTGACGAAGTCGACGAAGTTGACGAAGTGGAGGAAGCGGAGGAAGTGGACTTAGTGGACGAAGTTGACGAAATGGACAAGGTGGAGGAAGGGGAGGAAGTGCAGGAAGTGGCAGAAGTGGAGGAAGTGGACTAAGTGGACGAAGTTGACGAAGTTTACGAAGTAGAGGAAGTGGAGGAAGTGGACGAAGTGGAGGAAGAGGACGAAGTGAAGGAAGTGGACGAAGTGGACGAACTTGACGAAGTTGACGAAGTGGACGAAATTGACGAAGTGGAGGAAGCGGAGGAAGTGAACTAACTGGACGAAGTTGACGATGTTCACGAAGTGGACGATGTGGAGGAAGTGGAGGAAGTTGACGAAGTGGAGGAAGGGGAGGAAGTTGTCGAAGTGGACGAAGTGGAGGAAGTGGACGAAGTGGACGAAGTTGACGAAGTGGACGAAGTCGAGGAAGTAGACGAAGTCGACGAAGTTGACGAAGTGGATAAAGTGGAGGAAGTGGAGGAAGCGGAGAAAGCGGAGGAAGTGGACGTAGTGGACGAAGTGGACGAAGTTGACGAAGTGGACGAAGCTGACGAAGTGGACGAAGTAGAGGAAGTTGACGAAGTTGACGAAGTGGACAAAGTAGAGGAAGTGGAGGAAGTGAACGAAGTGGAGGAAGTTCACGAAGTGGACAAACTGGACGAAGTTGACGAAGTGGACGAAGCTGACGAAGATGACAAAGTGGACGACGTGGACGAAGTGGACAAAGTGGACGAAGTTGACGAAGTGGACGAAGTAGAGGAAGTGGAGGAAGTGGAGGAAATGGAGGAAGTGGAGGAAGTGGAGGAAGTGGAGGAAGTGGAGGAAGTGGAGGAAGTGGACGAAGTGGACGAAGTTGACGAAGTGGACGAAATGGATGAAGTGGAAGAAGTGGATGAAGAGGACGAAGTGGATGAAAAGGACGAAGTTTACGTAATAGACCAAGTGGTCGAAGTGGACGAAGTGGACGAAGTGGAGTAAGTGGACGATGTTGACGAAATTTACGAGGTTGACGAAGTGGACGAAGTGGATGAAGTTAACCAACTGGAGGAAGTTGAAGAGGTTGACGAAGTGGACGAAGTGCACGAACGAAGTGGACGAAGTGCACGAAGTGGAGGAAGTGGACGAAGTCGACGATGTGGACGAAATAAAGGAAGTTGACGAAGTGGAGGAAGTGGAGAAAGTTGTCGAAGTGGACGAAGCGGAGGAAGTGGACGAAGTTGACGAAGTGGAAGAAGTTGACGAAATGGATGAAGTGGACGAAGTAGACCAAGTGGTCGAAGTGGATGAAGAGGACGAAGTGGACGAAGTTGACGAAGTGGAGGAAGTGGAGGAAGTGGACGAAGTTGACGAGGATGACGAAGTGGACAAAGTGGAAGAAGTTGACGAAGTGGACGAAGTGGACGAAGTGGAGAAAGTGGTGGAAGTGGAGGAAGTTGCTGAAGTGGACGAAGTGGTGGAAGTGGAGGAAGTGGAGGAAGTGGAGCAAGTTGCTGAAGTGGACGAAGAGGACGAAGTGGACAAAGTGGCTGATAACAGTTGAAAAACTGTTATTTTCATGCTTAAATTTGATACTAAAAGCAACCTTTAGACTTAGAAACTAGCTTGAAATCATGCAGTTTATATATATTTTCATAAATAAGAGAGCTGGACAGGTTTATGCTTGATTTGAGTGTTTTTGTGCAGGTTTTAAGGTGAATTTAGTGAAAAGAGTGAAGAAGGAGAGAAGTGACATTAGAAAAGACAAGAAAGAGTGCAAAAAGAGAAGTCAAAGGCACCGCTCAGCGGCAAACTACCGCTGAGCGGCACTCAAGAGGTGACGTTGGAACCGCTGAGGGGCAAAATGGCCGCTGAGGGGAAGAAAGAAGACGCGCAATCACCGCTGAGCGGTAAATACCGCTGAGCGACACTTTTTGGGCTTGGGCTTTTGTAATCTTTTGTAACTCTAGATTAGTATATAAGGGGTTGTACGTCCCTAGGATTAGTATCTTTGGCAGAAACGAGGCAAACACTTTCTCTTCCACCCCTTTGAAGGAGGATCTTGGATGCTCAGGCTACCTCTTCACCTTTATTGGGTTTATTCTTTCATTCTTTCATTGTTATTCATCTAGGTTCACCATGAATATTGTGAACTAAACCTTGTATGTTTGTTGGGGAATAAATGTAATCTCTTGAAGCTCTCATATATGGAATTTGTTGAGTACATCTTCTAAGTAAGACATATGCTTTCTTTCATTATTAGTTAGGGTTTTTCCTCTTTGCTCAATGCTTGCATTGTTTAACTCATTCTAATGCATGATTATTGGTTTTGTCGATACGGACACGTACGGGGAAGTCTAGATCCGGGGAATTTCTCCCAATATTATACTGACAATATTCTATTGGTTGCCTTTAAGCTCCTGCACTCATGAACTAATCATTAGGAATGCTAGGAATTGTATGAACTATTTGATTAGGGAGAAGCCATCTAGAATGGTACATTAGAGAGTGGCATTAACAATGATGATTTGATTGTTGAATTCCTAAAATATATGAGAGTGGATGAGATGAAATTGAACCCCAACAACATATTCATTCATATATTTCATTGAAAGTGTTTATCTTTTGTCTTTGCCATTGATCAAACTTCATGCATACATGTTTATTTTCTGTCTTGCATATTAAACTTTGAATATTTCGTTTGTAAGTCCTAGCTAATCAACAAATCATATAACTAAACTAGGCCGTGAGTCCTTTGGGAAGAACGATACTTGGTCTTACCAAGTTTATTACTTGAACGATTCGGTCATACTTGCCGATTGTGAAACAAGTTTGTGACATCATAATTTGGTGCTTACAAATTTGTCCATCAGTGGCCGAAGTGGAGGAAGTGAAGGAAGTGGACTAAGTGGATGAATTGGTCGAAGTGGAGGACGTGGGGGAAGTGGAGGAAGTGGAGGAAGTGGTCTAAGTGGACGAAGTTGACGAAGTGGAGGAAGTGGACGAAGTGGAGGAAGTGGACCAAGTCGACGAAGTTAACGAAGATGAGGAAACTGACGAAGTGGACGAAGAGGACGAAGTGGACGACGCTGACGAAATGGACGAAATTGACGAACGAAGTGAACGAACTTGACGAAGTTGACGAAGTGGACGAACCAAGTGGACGAAGTTGACGAAGTTGAGGAAGTGGATGAGGTGGAGGAAGTGGAGGAAGTTGACGAAGTTGACGAAGTGGACGAAGCGGACGAAGTGGACGAAGTTGACGAACTAGAGGAAGTGGAGCAAGTTGATGAAGTGGACGAAGTCGAAGAAGTGGCCGAAGTGGAGGAAGTGAAAGAAGTGGACGAATTGGACGAAGTGGAGAATGTGGGGGAAGTGGAGGAAGTGGAGGAAGTGGCCTAAGTGGACGAAGTTGACGAAGTTCACGAAGTGGAGGAAGTGGAGGAAGTGGAGGAAGTGGAGGAAGTGGAGGAAGTGGACGAAGTTGAAAAAGTGGACGAAGTGGAAGATGTGGAAGAAGTTGACGAAATTGACGAAGTCGACGAAGTTGATTTCGTTGACGAAGTTGACGAAGTGGACGAAGCGGAGGAAGCGGAGGTAGTGGACTAAGTGGACGAAGTTGACGAAGTGGACGAGGTGGAGGAAGGGGATGAAGTGCAGGAAGTGGCGGAAGTAGAGGAAGTGGACTAAGTGGACGAAGTTGACGAAGTTTACGAAGTGGACGAAGTAGAGGAAGTGGAGGAAGTGGACGAAGTGGAGGAAGAGGACGAAGTGAAGGAAGTGGACGAAGTTGACGAAGTGGACGAAGTGGACGAACTTGACGAAGTTGACAAAGTGGACGATATTGACGAAGTGGAGGAAGCTTAGGAATTGAACTAACTGGACGAAGTCGACGAAGTTCACGAAGTGGACAATGTGGAGGAAGTGGAGGAAGTTGACGAAGTGGAGGAAGGGATGGAAGTTGTCGAAGTGGACGAAGCGGAGGAAGTGGACAAGTGGACGAAGTGGACGAAGTTGACGTAGTGGACGAAGTTGACGAAGTGGACAAAATGGAGGAAGTGGAGGAAGTTGGTGAAGTGGATGAAGTGGACGGAGTGGCCGAAGTTGAGGAAGTGGACTAAGTGGACGAATTGGACCAAGTGGAGGAAGTGGCAAAGTAGAGGAAGTGGACGAAGTTGCCAAATTGGACGAAGTTGACGAAGTGGAGGAAGTGGACGAAGTAGACGAAGTTGACGAAGTGGAAGAAGTTGACGAAGTGGACGAAGTGGACGAAGTGGACGAAGTTGACGAAGTGGAGGAAGTGGAGGAAGTTGGTGAAAAGGACGAAGTGGACGAAGTCGACGAAGTGGCCGAAGTGGAGGAAGTGAAGGAAGTGGACGAATTGGACGAAGTGGAGGATGTGGGGGAAGTGGAGGAAGTGGAGGAAGTGGAGGAAGTGGAGGAAGTGGAGGAAGTGGAGGAAGTGGTTCAAGTGGACGAAGTTGACGAAGTTGACGTAGCGGACGAAGTAGAAGAAGTGGAAGAAGTTGACGAAGTTGATGTCGTTGACGAAGTCGACGAAGTCGACGAAGCGGAGGAAGTGGACTAAGTGGACGAGGTGTAGGAAGGGGAGGAAGTGCAGGAAGTGGCGGAAGTGGAAGAAGTGGACTAAGTGGAAGAAGTTGACGGAGTTGACGAAGTGGACGAAGTAGAGGAAGTGGAGGAAGTGGAGGAAGAGGACGAAGTGAAGGAAGTGGACGAAGTTGACGAAGTGGACGAAGTTGACGAAATTGACGAAGTGGACGTTGTGGACGAAGTGGATGAAGTGGAGGAAGTTGTCGAAGTTGACGAAGTGGAAGAAGTTGAGGAAGTGGACGAAATGGATGAAGTGGACGAAGTAGACCAAGTGGTCGAAGTGGACGAAGTGGAAGAAGTTGACGAAGTTGACGAAGTGGAGGAAGTGGAGGAAGTGGAGGAAGTGGAGGAAGTGGAGGAAATGGAGGAAGTGGAGGAAGTTGAGGAAGTGGACGAAGTGGACAGAGTGGACGAAGTGGACGAAGAGGACGAAGTTGACGAAGTGGACGAAGTTGACGAACTTGACGAAGTGGACGAAGTGGCCGAAGTGGAGGAAGCGGAAGAACTAGGCTAAGTGGACGAAGTTGACGAAGTGGACGAAGTGGAGGAAGTGGAGGAAGTGGACGAAGTGGAGGAAGTGGACGAAGTGGAAGAAGTTTACGAACTGGAGGAAGTGGAGAAAGTTGGTGAAGTGGACGAAGTGGAGGAAGTGAAGGAAGTGGACTAAGTGGACAAATTGGACAAAGTGGAGGACGTGGAGGAAGTGGAGGATTTGGCCCAAGTGGACGAAGCTGACGAAGTGGAGGAAGTGGAGGTAGTGGAGGAATTTGACGAAGTGGAGGAAGTGGAGGAAGTTGTCGAAGTGGACGAAGAAGAGGAAGTGGACGAAGTTGACGAAGTTGATGAAGTTGACGAAGTTGACGAAGTGGACGAAGTGGAAGAAGTTGAGGAAGTGGACGAAGTGGACGAAATGGATGAAGTGGACGAAGTAGACCAAAGGGCCGAAGTGGACGAAGTGGAAGAAGTTGACGAAGTTGACGAAGTGGACGAAGTTGACGTAGTTGACGAAGTGGACGAAGTTGACGAAGTGGAAGGACGAAGTGAACGAACCAAGTGGACGAAGTTGAGGAAGTTGACGAAGTGGATGAAGTGGAGGAAGTGGAGGAAGTGGAGGAAGTTGGTGAAGTAGACGAAGTGGCCGTAGTGGAGGAAGTGGACTAAGTGGACGAATTGGATGAAGTGGCGGACGTGGGGGAAGTGGAGTAAGTGGAGGAAGTGGAGGAAGTGGCCTAAGTGGACGAAGTTGACGAAGTGGAGGAAGTGGACGTTGTGGACGAAGTAGACGAAGTGATAGCTGACGGCTTGAGCTGAATCCGGAGATGTCGTGAAATCCGGACTTGATGGAGTTGAAGAGCCGAGAAGCAGCGGAAGAAGCAGATGTAGTCAAGAACCCTAGTATTTGGATTCGAAGATGAATGGCGAGGAACAAACTAGAGATTCGAGGTTTGTTCGGTTGAAAACCTAGGGTTTGAAGCGGAAGCAGATTTGGATGGTAGAGAGGTGATTTTAATCGGCGAGAAAGGTGAGGTCCTACGGTGACAGTGTGGTTCGTGGTGGAAGAGCTCTCTCTCGAGAGTGAAGTTGACGAAGATTCGCGAAATGAAGATGTGATATTGTGCTGATGGAACTCGCGAGTGAATAAGGCACGCGTGGCAGTAGATCTGAGGCAAGCCACGAGGAAGCTATCAATTGGTGATAGTGGCGTGAGATGGATGGTGTGGAGGAGAGAGAAACTGATAATGGAAAATGAGAGAATGATAAGTGAGATGGAAGGTGGCTAGAGGAAATCCTTTGGGATTCTCTAACTTGACTTTCAAGGGAATTAAATTCTGGAGTTCTCTCAACAGAAAGTTTAATTCAATATTCTCAAAAGTACCTTACAATAGGTGGTGGCATGTCTATATATAGGACTAAAAGTCCCTCCTATCTAGCACATGCCTAACACCTTTTACACATGTTTTTAATAAAAGTAAAAGAAATACTATACTAAAGTAATTAGCCTTGGTCCCCGCGTATCATCCCCTCCCCCTTGGAAAGGATTTGTCCTCAAATCTGATGGTGCTTTTGAAGACTTAAGGGTTCCTCCTGGGTCAAATATCCATCTGCAATAAGCATCAAACATATCTCTAATTAGTTTTCTTTGACCCAATAAGATATATAAAAGAATATGTGTAGAAGAAGGTTTCCAAATTTTGAAATTCTTAATTTTAATATAACAAAGAAACCTTTCTTCATTTGAAATTTTATTTGTATCTTGAGTTATTGGTAACCATAAAGGTAACCATAACCCAAGTTGAAAATTTGCATGTGTTGAAAGTGATAACATTTTTAAAGATGGAGTGGCCAATTCTTTGAAAGAAAAGTGAAATTTGGAAAATTCAGATATAAATGGAGAAAAGTGAGAGAATAGAAAACCTCCCCTTAAGAGTTTAACTTCTAATGTAGGAGGAGATGTTGCCCTTAGTTGCTTTGGTTTCTTTTCTTCCATTTCTATCCTTTCAACTTCTTCCTTTTTTTCTCTAAGTGTTTCTTTTCTCTCTTTCTCTCTTCTTTTCTCTTCTTCTCTTTCTTCCTCATCTCTTCTCTCTCTTTCTTCCTCTTTTCTTCTCTCGTTTTCTTCCTCTTCTCTTCTCTCTTGCTCTCTTCTTTTCTCTTCTTCTCTTCTCTTTCTCTCTTTTTCTCTTCTCTCTATTTCTCTTTTCTCTCTTACTTCTTGCTTTTGTTTTTCTCTTTTTAATCTCTCAATTCTATGTTTGCTTGTCTCTTCCCATAGCCTCCTAAGTTTGTCTAGAAACTCACTTTCCCTACGAGAGAACCCACTTAAATTTTGAATGAATGACTTACCTTCTCTAATAAGCTCTCTCATAAGTTCTAAGTTTCTTTCAATTTCTCGAGGCACAAACTTTCTTCTCATACAAGCTTTCAATTCATTCCAATCATGAATGGGATATTGTCTACCTATCTTAACATGATATTGCCTATCATCCCACCACTCTCTTGCATGCTTTTTAAAACTAGAAGTGTAAAGACTAAGAATATAAGATTCATTATCTCTAGAATAGAAGGATTCATATTTACTTTTTCTCACCATGAATGAATGCATGTCATTAATTTCCTTTTCCCAAGCTAGGTATGTTAATGCACCAATATCATCACCAAAGAATGGAATACTTTCACTAGCTTTTCTATACAAATCATCTTCAATCCTATCAAATTCATAAGATGACAAGACTTCCTTCTAGCTTTATCATGTTCTCTTTTGATGCCTTTGTAACTAAGTTGCTTATCAAAATTAAAATTCCTAGAAGACTTGTATGAATAACAAAACATCTTTGTTTCTAAAAGTTTTTCTAGTGTAAAAGATATACAAGATTCACACTTAGACAAGTCCCAGGTAAGAGAGGTGAGTCATGAAGACTGCTTAAGTACCAAGTCTTGCCTTTCCAGAAATGTCTTAGGTTACTACTAGTTACCCTTTAAACTAAAATCACTTTTAAAATCAAAGGATACAACTCACAAACAATCACAACAATTAAACACTAATAAACGAGACTCTTCGGACTCTAATGTAACAAGGCTTAGAGTTTAATCCCTTTTAGCCTAAATCACCCTACACTTAAGACACTAAAAATTTAAACACCAGAAAAGTTTTGCCAAGATTTGAAAGAGCACCAAGGACTCTTCCAAGACACTTGGACTTTGAATGGCCTTTTACAATGAAATTAAGAAAACTAACAATAGAGCCTATTACACATCAAAATGAAGAAACAATTAAAAAAACAAATAACAGCTATGCTTCAATCCTGGTCCTGATTCAAATCCGCATGAAGAATCTAGTGCTCCACTTTTTGGTTGCTTCTGGACAACGTTGGAATCTCCTAGCTCTTGGGTTCAACTCTACAATCACAAATGTACAAAGCTGGATCAGAGAGCTGTTAACGAACATATTGGAAGAGGGAAGTTACACTTAAATGAGCCTTCCCTTTCTCGGGCTTGTGCAATTGAGACATTGCATAATTCCTATTTGCTCTCAAACTGTTCCAAGTATTCTGCACAGGTAATTTTCAACCAAAATCAGCAGGATATTCATTCAATATTATCACTTACAAGCTAAAACAGAATATCAATTCACAACAAAGGTAAGTTAGACAACTTCCCTATTTGAATGGTTGTATCTAGCCTGTTTCAAGATCCACACTGATGTGTTCTGGCTACTGTTTCTTCAGTAATATTCTGCTCAAGTAAGGATTCATTCACATCAGCTCTACACACATAAATCCAACAAAATCCAGCAACAGAATCCAGCAAATGCAAATGGACAGTGAATTAAATTCAGATTGGATGTAATTCAATGCAGAAACCAAACTGATTAAACAATAATTCCAAATTAATCAAACCTGATCAAACCAATGGACAAAGAGTGATATGATGTAATGCAGAAAATTCAGCTAACATTAAACAATGAATTTAAACTGAATGGAAATATGCACAAATAAAATCTCAGCTGTTTAAGCTCTCAAATTATTTCATTGAAATTCTGAGATGCACACATAGGTCAATGTACTCAATTTTCATCACATTCAAATATATGAAGTTCAAACCTTAGTTCAACTGATTAGACAACCACCACAAGCTAATCAAATCAATGGAGAAAGATTAACAAGATGCAATGCAGAAATTGGCAGTTAAAGCAATATTGATGCATTTCCAGAAATGCTCATAAAACAATCAGTACCTTATTTGCAATTCTTATGCATCTACCAAATTCCCATATGTCTTATCAAATAAGATTCAGCATTCACATTCCAAACAATTAATATACCAAGGATTTCAGTAAACAACTTAAAATCTAAAATGAATGGAACAGAATGCAATAATCAGATTCAATGCAAGAAAACTTTCTCTCTTGATCCAATGGGTTATCTTAATCAATCTCACTTTCCTGCACAAGTAAACCGTCAGCACACAGTTAAGTAAAACTGATTCTCTCATACAAATGTCAAGGAATTTAGGCTAAATTAGCCTTACTAAGCTCACAACACTGAAGTTTCTCTTTAAAAATTTAAAGCACTCAAATGAAAGGGTTAAAAGAGAAATTTTCAGTCTAGGCTAGAGAATCCTGTGGATCACCACCACCTAATATGCTACCATTCACACTTACCTTCTTTCAAATCCGAAAAACCAGGATGGAATCAGATTTCTCAATTCAGGAAAATGGTTAGGCTAAAACAAAGTGATGGACAAATAGGACAACCACTCAAACAGCAGAGCAGACTCTAACCAAGGAAACTATAGACCAGATGAAATAAGCAAATAAAAGCTTCAATTAAAAGTTGGCAGAATAGATTTCACATGCATTGCAGACAAAATTAGATAACCAACAAAGACAAACAAGAAGCAAAGCTATCAAGAAGGGAAGTACTCAAAAATGAACCTAACAAAGGATCTAGAACAGATTAAGAAAACAATTAAAAAAAAAATGCAGTAAGAAATTGCAGAACTGGTTGGTGAACACAGGTTTCAGATGCAAGATTGAACTTGTCCAATAGCTATTTTTAGCAATTTCAATTCTGGACACAATTACACACTGAAATCCATTCGAACAAGTTTAATGATGCTTGTTTTGATCATTCAAGGCTAGTTTACACAATTTCATAGGCTTTTAATCAAATTCACATGTTCAGTTCCTTGTTTTTCTTTTCAGAATTTGCCTCTTTTGAACCGATTTACTCAACTCATGCCTTTATTTCGTTTTGGACCAAAACAGTGATTAACAAGCATTAAAACAACTTAGTTCTGTAGTTTAGAAATTTTTAAAAAATGGTTTGCAAAGACTCTAGGATTAAATACACAAAATTCCAGCAATGATCTACTACTGAAATGAACAAAAACAAAACAAATGACTCAAGCAAGGAAATATGCAGTTCGGCCTACTGCTTGCAAGTAATCTCTGCTGTGATTTTCACACTAACAACCAAGCTAATGCTGAGCATATCACGGCTTTTCTGGTTGGCACTTTGTTACTAGTCATCTCAGCATTCCAGCTCAATTTTAAAAGTGCATAATAGCTTCAATGTTCAGACTCAACAGCTTATTAAAACTAGAAGTTCACAACAGAAAATTCAAATCAGATCTGCTGCTCATTTCATGCATCCGAGCTCTCAGTATTGAATGTCATAGCTCATACGGTATGCACATTGAACATACAATCAGATCACCACAAACACAACTCAATTAAGAAGTACAACTTGAAATTATGAACAAGAAAAATCAACTAACATGACAACTATGACAAAACAGAATTGATGCTCAAATAAAATGACTCAAGCAAAATTTTGGACCGATTAAGATGAAGAAAAGACACAACCAAACAAGGTTAGCATACAAAAAATGACTCAAGCAGAAACCTAATGAACAGATCAAGACCAAAAACACATGAATCAACACAAGACAGAGAAGGAATCATAATGAACAACACGAACATTGAAGAGATTCAACACGAATGAATAAGATCAAGACAGAATCGAAACAACTCGTGAATTTCATAACAACGCAAGAAATTTAAACTCAGATCAGAGACGCGAATCAATGGAGAGATACTTAGCTTTCGAAGCACGGAGAACCAGGCTCTGATTACCACATGATAGCTGACGGCTTGAGCTGAATCCGGAGATGTCGTGAAATCCGGACTTGATGGAGTTGAAGAGCCGAGAAGCAGCGGAAGAAGCAGATGTAGTCAAGAACCCTAGTATTTGGATTCGAAGATGAATGGCGAGGAACAAACCAGAGATTCGAGGTTTGTTCGATTGAAAACCTAGGGTTTGAAGCGGAAGCATATTTGGATGGTGGAGAGGTGATTTTAATCGGCGAGAAAGGTGAGGTCCTACGGTGACAGTGTGGTTCGTGGTGGAAGAGCTCTCTATCGAGAGTGAAGTTGACGAAGATTCACGAAATGAAGATGTGATATTGTGCTGATGGAACTCGCGAGTGAATAAGGCACGCGTGGCAGTAGATCTGAGGCAAGCCACGAGGAAGCTATCAATTGGTGATAGTGGCGTGAGATGGATGGTGTGGAGGAGAGAGAAACTGATAATGGAAAATGAGAGAATGATAAGTGAGATGGAAGGTGGCTAGAGGAAATCCTTTGGGATTCTCTAACTTGACTTTCAAGGGAATTAAATTCTGGAGTTCTCTCAACAGAAAGTTTAATTCAATATTCTCAAAAGTACCTTACAATAGGTGGTGGCATGTCTATATATAGGACTAAAAGTCCCTCCTATCTAGCACATGCCTAACACCTTTTACACATGTTTTTAATAAAAGTAAAAGAAATACTATACTAAACTAATTAGCCTTGGTCCCCGCGTATCACGAAGTTGACGAAGATGACGAAGTTGACGAAGTGGACGAACTAGACGAAGAGAACGAAGAGGACGAAGTGGACGAAGTTGACGAAATGGACGAAGTTGACGAAGTGGACGAAGTTGACGAAGTGGACGAACGAAGTTGACGAAGTGGACGAACGAAGTTGACGAACGAAGTGGACGAACGAAGTGGAGGAAGTTGACAAAGTTGATGAAGTGGAGGAAGTTGACGAAGTGGAGGAAGTGGAGGAAGTTGACTAAGTGGATGAAGTGGAAGAAGTTGACGAAGTGGAAGAAGAAGAAGAAGAAGAAGAAGAAGAAGGGAAAGAAGTGGAGGAAGTGGAGGAAGTGGAGGAAGTGGACGAAGTAGACGAATTGGACAAAGTTGACGAAGATGACGAAGTGGACGAAGTGGACGAGGTGGACGAAGTAGACCAAGTGGACGAAGCGGACGAAGAGAACGAAGTGGACGAAGTTGACAAAGTGGACGAAGTTCACGAAGTGGACGAAGCGGAGGAAGCGGAAGCAGTGAACTAAGTGGACGAAGTGGACGAAGTTGACGAAGTGGACGAAGTGCAAGAAGTTTCGGAAGTGGACGAAGTTGACGAAGTGGACGAAGTTAACGAAGTGGAGGAAGTGGACGAAGTTGACGAAGTGGAGGAAGTGGACGAAGTGGAGGAAGTGGAGGAAGTGGACGAAGTTGAGGAAGTGGACGGAGTTGAGGAAGTGGACGAAGTGGAGGAAGTTGACGAAGATGACGAAGTTGACGAAGTGGACGTAGTGGACAAAGTGGAAGAAGTGGACGAAGTGCACGAAGTGAACAGAGTGGACGAAGAGGACGAAGTTGACGAAGTGGACGAAGTGGAGGAAGTGGAGGAAGCGGAAGAACTGGGCTAAGTTGACGAAGTTCACGAAGTTGACGAAGTGGAGGAAGTGGACGATGTTGACGAAGTGGACGAAGTGGAAGAAGTTTACGAAGTGGAGGAAGTGGACAAAGTTGGTGAAGTGGACGAAGTGGACGAAGTGGAGGAAGTGAAGGAAGTGGCCCAAGCGGACGAAGTTGACGAAGTTGATGAAGTGGAGGAAGTGGACGAAGTGGAGGAAGTAGAGGAAGTGGACGAAGTGCAGGAAGTGGACGAAGTGAACAAAGTCGACGAAGTTGACGAAGTGGACGAGGTGGACGAAGTGAACGAAGAGGACGAAGTTGACGAAATGGACGAAGTTGATGAAGTGGATGAAGTGGACGAAGTGGACGAAGTTGACAAAGTTGATGAAGTGGAGGAAGTTGACGAAGTGGACGAAGTGGAGGAAGTGTAGGAAGTGGACTAAGTGGATGAAGTGGAGGAAGTGGACGAAGGGGAAAAAGTGGATGAAGGAAAAGAAGAAGAAGAAGAAGAAGAAGAAGAAGAAGAAGAAAATGAAGAAGAAGAAAAAGAAGAGGAAGAAGTGGAAGAAGTTGAGGAAGTGGAGGAAGATGAGGAGGTGGACGAATTGGACGAAGTTGACGAAGATGACGAAGTGGACGAAGTTGACGAAGTGGAACAAGTGGACGAAGTTGACGAAGTTGAGGAAGTTGACGAAGTGGACGAAGTTGACGAAGTGGACGAAGTGGACAAAACTAAGGAAGTGGAGGAAGTGGAGGAAGTGGAGAAAATGGATGAAGTGGAGGAAGTTGACGAAGTGGACAAAGTTGACGAAGCAGACAAAGTTGAAGAAGTGGACGATTTGGACGGAGTGAAGGACGTGGAGGAAGAGGAGGAAAAGGAGGAAGTGAAGGAAGTGGAGGAAGTGGCCCAAGTGGACTAAGTGGACGAAGTTGACGAAGTGGAGGAAGTGGAGGAAGTCCACGAAGTGGAGGAAGTGAACGAAGTTGACAAAGAGGACGAAGTGGACGAAGTGGACGAAGTTGACACAGTGGACGAAGTTGACGAAGTGGACGAAGTTGACGAAGTGGACGAAGTTGACGAAGTGGAGGAAGTGGACGAAGTGGAGGAAGTTGAGGAAATGGAGGAAGTGGAGGAAGTTGAGGAAGTGGACGAAGTGGACAGAGTGGACGAAGTGGACGAAGGGGACGAAGTTGACGAAGTGGACGAAGTTGACGAACTTGACGTAGTGGACGAAGTGGCCGAAGTGGAGGAAGCGGAAGAACTAGGCTCAGTGGACGAAGTTGATGAAGTGGACGAAGTGGAGGAAGTGGAGGAAGTGGAGGAAGTGGACGAAGTTGACGAAGTGGACGAAGTGGAAGAAGTTTACGAAGTGGAGGAAGTGGAGAAAGTTGGTGAAGCGGACGAAGTGGAGGAAGTGAAGGAAGTGGACTAAGTGGACAAATTGGACAAAGTGGAGGACGTGGAGGAAGTGGAGGAAGTGGAGGATTTGGCCCAAGTGGATGAAGTTGACGAAGTGGAGGAAGTGGAGGAAGTTGTCGAAGTGGACGAAGCGGAGGAAGTGGACGAAGTGGACGAAGTTGACGAAGTTGATGAAGTTGAGGAAGTGGACGAAGTGGAAGAAGTTGAGGAAGTGGACGAAGTGGACGAAATGGATGAAGTGGACGAAGTAGACCAAAGGGCCGAAGTGGACGAAGTGGAAGAAGTTGACGAGGCTGACGAAGTGGACGAAGTTGTCGTAGTTGACGAAGTGGACGAAGTTGACGAAGTGGACGAAGCAGAGGAAGCAGAGGAAGTGGACTAAGTGGACGAAGTTGACGAAGTGGACTAAGTGGACGAAGTTGACGAAGTGGACGAAGTGTACGAGGTGGAGGAAGGGGAGGAAGTGGAGGAAATCGCGGAAATGGGGGAAGTGGACTAAGTGGACGAAGTTGACGAAGTTGACGAAGTGGACGAAGTAGAGGAAGTGGAGGAAGTGGAGGAAGTGGAGGAAGTGGACTGATAACAGTTGAAAAACTGTTATTTTCATGCTTAAAATTGATACTAAAAGCAACCTTTAGACTTAAAAACTAGCTTGAAATCATGCTTTTATCTATATTTTCATAAATATGAGAGCTGGACAGGTTTATGCTTGATTTAAGTGTTTTTGTGCAGGTTTTAAGGTGATTTTAGTGAAAAGAGTGAAGAAGGAGAGAGATGACATTAGAAAAGACATGAAAAAGTGCAAAAGAAGAAGCCGAAGTCACCGCTCAGCGGCAATTTACCGCTGAGCGGCACTCAGGAGGTTGCGGGAGTCACGCTGAGGGGCAAAATGGCCGCTGAGGGGAAAACAAGTGACGCGCACTCACCGCTGAGCGGTAAATACCGCTGAGCGGCACTTTTTGGGCTTGGGCTTTTGTAATCTTTTGTAACTCTAGAATAGTATTTAAGGGCTTGCACGTCCTAGAATTAGTATCTTTGGCAGAAACGAGGCAAACACTCTCTCTTCCACCTGATGGACAAATTTGTAAGCACCAAAATATGATGTCACAAACTTGTTTCACAATCGGCAAGTATGACCGAATCGTTCAAGTAATAAACTTGGTAAGACCAAGTATCGTTCTTCCCAAAGGACTCACGGCCTAGTTTAGTTATGTGATTTGTTGATTAGCTAGGACTTACAAACGAAATATTCAAAGTTTAATATGCAAGACAAAAAACAAACATGTATGCATGAAGTTTGATCAATGGCAAAGACAAAAGATAAACACTTTCAATGAATTATATGAATGAATATGTTGTTGGGGGTCAATTTCATCTCATCCACTCTCATATATTTTAGGCATTTCAACATTCAAATCATCATTGTTAATGCCACTCTCTAATGTACCATTCTAGATGGCTTCTCCCTAATCACGAGTTCATACAATTCCTAGCATTCCTAATGATTAGTTCATGAATGCAGGAGCTTAAAGGCAACCAATAGAATATTGTCAGTATAATATTGGGAGAAATTCCCCGGATCTAGACTTCCCCGTACGTGTCTGATAACAGTTGAAAAACTGTTATTTTCATGCTTAAAATTGATACTAAAAGCAACCTTTAGACTTAGAAACTAGCTTGAAATCATGCAATTTATCTATATTTTCATAAATAAGAGAGCTGGACAGGTTTATGCTTGATTTGAGTGTTTTTGTGCAGGTTTTAAGGTGAATTTAGTGAAAAGAGTGAAGAAGGAGAGAAGTGACATTAGAAAAGACAAGAAAGAGTGCAAAAAGAGAAGACGAAGGCACCGCTCAGCGGCAAACTACCGCTGAGCGGCACTCAAGAGGTGGCGTTGGAACTGCTGAGGGGCAAAATGGCCGCTGAGGGGAAGAAAGAAGACGTGTAATCACCGCTGAGCGGTAAATACCGCTGAGCGGCACTTTTTGGGCTTGGGCTTTTGTAATCTTTTGTAACTCTAGATTAGTATATAAGGGGTTGTACGTCCCTAGGATTAGTATCTTTGGTAGAAACGAAGTAAACTCTCTCTCTTCCACCCCTTTGAAGGAGGATCTTGGATGCTCAGGCTACCTCTTCACCTTTATTGGGTTTATTCTTTCATTCTTTCATTGTTATTCATCTAGGTTCACCATGAATATGGTGAACTAAACCTTGTATGTTTGTTGGGGAATCAATGTAATCTCTTGAAGCTCTCATATATGGAATCTGTTGAGTACATCTTTTAAGTAAGACATATGCTTTCCTTCATCATTAGTTAGGGTTTTTCCTCTTTGCTCAATGCTTGCATTGTTTAACTCATTCTAATGCATGATTATTGGTTTTGTCGATACGGACACGTACGGGGAAGTCTAGATCCGGGGAATTTCTCCCAATATTTTACTGACAACATTATATTGGTTGCCTTTAAGCTCCTGCACTCATGAACTAATCATTAGGAATGCTAGGAATTGTATGAACTATTTGATTAGGGAGAAGCCATCTAGAATGGTACATTAGAGAGTGGCATTAACAATGATGATTTGAATGTTGAATTCCTAAAATATATGAGAGTGGATGAGATGAAATTGACCCCCAACAACATATTCATTCATATAATTCATTGAAAGTGTTTATCTTTTGTCTTTGCCATTGATCAAATTCATGCATACATGTTTATTTTCTGTCTTGCATTTTAAACTCTAAATATTTCGTTTGTAAGTCCTAGCTAATCAACAAATCACATAACTAAACTAGGCCGTGAGTCCTTTGGGAAGAACGATACTTGGTCTTACCAAGTTTATTACTTGAACGATTCGGTCATACTTGCCGATTGTGAAACAAGTTTGTGACATCATATTTTGGTGCTTACAAATTTGTCCATCAAGTTTTTGGCGCCGTTGCCGGGGACTCTGGTTTAACTGGTTAATTTGTGTGATTATTGATTATCTTTGACTTTAATTTTAAATTTCTGTTTTTATTTTTTCTGTTTTTATTTTATCTTTTTATCTTTTTAGATTAGATTAGATTTTATTTTGTTAGGTTAGATTTTATTAGATTTTATTTTTATTATCTTTTTATCTTTTAGGATTAGATTTTATTTTATCTTTTTAGATTAGGTTAGATTTTATTTGATTTTATTTTATCTTTATCTTTTAGATTAGGTTAGATTTTATTTTATCTTTTTAGAATAGATTTTATTTTATTTTATTTTCTATCTTCTAAATCTTTTATCTTCTTATCTTCTGAATCTTTTATCTTTTTATCTTTTGAATATATATCCTCTCTTATATCTTTTTGTGCTAACAAATATTTTCTAGGGTTTTGTTTTCTTGTGCATGCAGGAAGCAATTCGAACTAGAAGTAAGAAAACAATAGAACCACTTCTTGAAGGTCTAGAAGAGAGTAGAAGGAGGAGAAGAATCAGAACGTCTAGAGAACTTTTCCCTTCTCCAGAAACTCTCTTGCAATCATCACCACAAGGTTCTGTTCATAGCACAGGAAGTATGGAGGGCAATAATGTTAGAAGAACTCTTGCAGATTACACTAATCTTGCTGGACCTCAGCACTTCAATAGCATAGCTAGACCTAGAGTCAATGCAGCCAACATGGAGGTCAAACCAGCACTGATTCAACTGGTGAAGAGTAATCAATTCAATGGGTTATCACATGAAAGCCCATATGAGCACCTTACTACCTTTAATGAGATCTGCAACACGGTCAAGATTAATGGGGTGCCAGACGAAGCAATCAAACTTAGCTTGTTTCCTTTCTCATTGGGAGGCAATGCTAAGCTTTGGTTGAACTCTTTTCCAGAAGAAAGTTTCACAGAGTGGGAAGCAGTGGTTACAAAATTCTTAAACAAATACTTCCCACAATCTAAAGTAACTAAAGGCAAGCAAGAAATTTCTTCATTCAAGCAGGGCATGGAGGAATCACTGGAACATGCATGGGACAGGTATAAAAGCTTGTTACGTAAAACTCCCACGCATGGCTTTGAAGATCAAGAAGTAGTCCTAACTTTCCTTGGAGGGCTTGGTTCACAAACCAAGATGATGCTGGATGCCTCAGCTGGAGGCAATATCAAATGGAAGACTCCAGAGGAAGCAACTGAAATTATTGAAAATATGGCTACAAGTGATAATGAGCTGCACAATGAAAGAGGCGCCCCTATGCAACAGAAAGGGGTTCTTCAATTACAAACCCATGATGCTCTGCTGGCACAGAATAAAATTCTAACTCAACAGCTGGAAACTCTGACCAAAACTCTTGCTTCATTACCCAAAGAGTTAAAATCTGCTGCACAGGTACCAACCCAGTTGTGCGAATTATGTGGGGGAGATCACATCAATGGCCAATGTGCTTTTCCTGTGGAAGCCGTGGAGGATGTTAATTTCATGGCTAATCAGTTTCCATACCGTCAAGGGAATTATAATCAGGGTTGGAAACCACATCCAAGCATTGGCCAAGGACAAACTGGGCAGGCTAGTCAATATAATAATAAGCAGCAGCAGCAACCAACCATGTGGCAACAATTATCTATGCTTAATGAAAGATCTACAAGGTTGGAAGAAACTCTTCAGCAATTTATACAGAAAACTGAATCTTCTCAAAAGAGCACTGAAGCTGCTATAAAGAACTTGGAGATTCAGATGGGTCAGATCACCAAGCAATTGGAAGAAAGACCACACAGAAACTTTGGGGCTAATACTGAGGTTAACCCTAGAGAAGAATGCAAAGTGGTCAAGAGTGTGAATGAAGAGATTATTGAGTTAGAAGATGAAACAGAAGAGAGAAGAGAAGAAGAAAGAAAGGACACTTTTCCTTTTCTAACAAATCAGGAGAAACCAATGGATTTCACAGATTTATTCAGAATGGTTGATAATGAAGCTCCTTGGGAACAAATTCTACAGAAAATAGCAGTTTACACAAAATCTGAAGAAGGAACCTCTACAAAAAGAAGACGTAGAGATGATGAGGAAGAAAAGTGTGTAACTGTTAAGAAAGAATCATTCCCACCAAAAGCAGCAGATCCAGGTAGTTTTTCTATCCCTTGCACTATAGGGAAGAAAAAGGTAAAGAAAGCTCTCCTTGACTTAGGCTCAAGTGTTAACTTGATGCCTTATTCTCTATTGGAGCAAATTGGCCATGTGAAAATAAAACCTGTAAAGGTTAATCTGGTAATGGCTGATGGATCTTCAAAGGAGCCATGTGGGATTGCAGAAGACATTGTAGTTTGTGTTGGCAAACTTCAGTTCTTGGCAGACTTTGTGGTGATGAAGATGGAGAACGAAATGATACCTTTCATACTGGGAAGACCGTTTATGAAAACGGCCAGGGCTATTATAGATGTTAATGAAGGTATAGTGGTGCTCCAGGACAGAGAGGAGAGAGTGGTGGTGGATGTGTTCAAAGATGAGATACAAGCAAAGGAGGAAGAGGCCAGTTATAAAGCTGCATTTCGAGATGCACCCATAAATAGAGGTAAAAATGAAAATCTTAAGGTTTCTGATAACCATTGTTTGTATTTTCAGGTACCCAAGGTAGAGGAAATTGGAAAAGGAGAAGAAGTTCCTAGAGACTGGAAGAAAAGAGGACTCCAACTTGGCACACCTGTAAGACTCAAGAACAAGTTGTGGGTTATAAAAGGCTTTAAAGAAAAGGAGATGATAGAGATATAGTCTCCATATTCTAGAGAATCTAAGACAGTCCAAAGGAAGCAGTTGAAAGGTTGGTGGAAGGACAATATCAACCATAAAGAAGATGGAACATGAGCTTTAACAGGGTCAAGCTAGTGACGTTAAAGAAGCGCTTGCTGGGAGGCAACCCAGTGGATTGATAAACTTTTGATTTGTTTTTGTAATTTTTAATTTGTGAACATTATTCTGGACATTATTTTGTTGGATCTAGCATCTACTGAAGGATGCTAGGTGGTTAAGTATCTACTGAAGGATACTAAGTGTGTAACACCTTGATGAGTCAATATTTTCTTCACTTCACTTAGCTTATTGTACTAGATTTAATCGGGGAATTGTGCTTAATTGTCCAGTATTTTCCCGTTTTTACTATTTGTACTTAATTTGACCAGAAATTCTAATTTCATTCAATTTGAATTATTTAAGTTGATTATTTGCATTGGTAATTTCAGGAAAATTTTGGAAATACAAATTGAGACATTTGGAAAAATATTCACACACTGTGTTTCAAAGAAACTACACTGCGTTGATTTAATTTGTGTGGAAAATTAAGCAGAATTGGCTTAGAAGCAAGACACATCACACGACTCCATAGAGAAGAAATGCATTAACTTTGGATGTGCAGATTTGTTTTGACCATATTCTTCCACTCCACATAAGCATTTGGTCTTGGACCTTAATTGCAAAAGAATCTCACGGACCAAATTCATTTGCTGAAATATGAATAAAATTATGAAGACATAGACACATGGGAAGATATTCCCTTGTCACGGATGCTGCAGAGAATTTTGGAAACACAATTTTCTTGTCTTCATTTTAGTTTTTTTTTAAAAAAACATTGTTACATGTGAAAAGAAGTGCAGCGTTTGGTTTTGTTTTCTCCACTTAAAACACATATGGACAATTGTTTGGAAAGCATTAACCGGTAGTGGAATAAACGTGGGACCCTCCATTAGGAAAAGAAATATTGTTCATGAAGAGGGGTCACGTTGAAGATAGCATTCACGGCCCTTGCAGAATTGGTGCACCGCATGGAGAGAAGAGAATCGACCTTTTGGATTCACTTTATTTTGCTGTCAAGAAGTTGGAAGTCGTGCTGTGTGATGTTATGGTCTGGATGGAATCTTTCATTATATTAAAAGAAGCACACGAGGACACATGCCAGATGGAGATTGTTGAATCTAGAGGGCACACACGTGATTGATTTTGGCGGTGAGCTCACGGGATAGTGATTCATGGACAGGGAAACACATAGGCAAAGGAAGCACGTTCTCATTTCTTTTCTTTATAAGCAAACGCGGTGATTATTGGAGAGTAAAAACGATGATGGAAGAAGTGTTGGTGACGGCTGAGGAGAAGCGGTGATGTATTTTTGGAGCACGCTGACTCATTGTGCTTTGGGAGAAAGAGAGAAATAGAACGGTGATTCTCGGACGCGGAGAAGGAGCTGGAAGCAGGGAGAAGTGATGCGTTATTCCAGCAGCTCTTGGTTTTATTTTTCTTTAAAGAATAGGATGTTGTTCAATTGATGGTGGGAACGTGGAGTGATGATTCAGAGTGATGATTCAGAGATGAAGAGCTTGTGATGGGAAAGAGAATGAAGCGGTGCTGAATGAGAGGATGCTTGGGGAGGCCACGCACATGTTGCAGGATAAAGAATGGTGTGCACGGTTAAGTGTTGGAAGCTTGGGGTGCCACGGCTGAAAGCAAAGAAGTTAAGTGTTGGAAGCTTAAGGTGTCACGGCTTGGCTGGAGGAGAAGAGAAGATTCATTTATCTTTAGATAGAAGAAGAGGCACGATGCATTCCAATTGGCTTTGAAAGAAGTATGTACAAGCTGTGCTGGAAAGTGAAGCACGGTGCACTTTAATTGGATAAAAAAATTGGTGAATGGAAAAGCACACGGCCACACCACTTCAAAGCTCACGGCTGGAAGGAGGCTGCGGCACGCTCATCCCAACAAAGCTGGACTTCATGTTCCCAGCTGATTCAAGTGGCCTTCCAGCAGCTTTCTTTACGCAGTTACAAGAGATTGGAGAGAAGATCAAGGTTGTCCAGCCATGTTCTAGCCACTACTTATTGGAAGTTCACGGTTGTTTTTGAGGAATGGCAGCAGCTAATATCCAAGGAGATGGAGTGGTGTCCAGCCATTGGAAGAAAGAAGGGAGAAAGTGCTTCACCAAGTGCTGATTTCACGTGAATCTTGGCTGCATGTGTGAAGGGAGAAACATTGAAAGATGGAGCATTCACGTCCAAGGGAAAATGGAATGTTGAAGGGAGCCATTCACGTGATTCATCTGAAAAGAGAGGGCCCATCTTATTTTATTTTGAATGTCACGGGAACAAGCTAACAGGGGAGAAAATGAAAGAGAGCACCTCCAATATAAAAAGGGGTAGGAATTCCAGTAGAGAGACACGTCTGGAGGCCTGGATTTTTATTAGATTTTAGGATTGCATTAGGTGTAGTATAGAATTCACGGCCCTGGAAGAGGCTCTCTGCCTCTTCCTCTCCTTCCTTTTCCAGTTCCATTTTCAAACAGTGCATGTAATTTCATTTCTGAGCGTGTAGTTCATTTCATAGTTTAATCATTTCATTTTATTTCAAGTGTTGAATTTTAATTAAAGTGTTGAATGTTTGATGAATTCCATTTCCAGTGTTTTATTTTTATCTGTTGTATTTTACCATTCAGTATTTTCTGCATCGCTATATTCCATAATTTTACTGTTCATCGTATTTCCAAACGTTGTTTTTATCGTTTATTTTTACTGATGCTTTTGGTAAATTTTAATCACAATGTTTTTATGTTTTTCTGCTTGTTACTGTTCACGCATTTTAGTTTTAAACACTGTGTAAATTTTCCATTGTCTATTTTTACCATCTTTTACCGCTTGTTTTTACCATTGTTAAAATTTATTTCAGTATTTTAAATTTAGTTTTATTTAATTTCCAATTTCCAATTTTATTTTTCTACATCCTAAAACTATCAAAAACCCCCCCACTTCGTGATAAATCTGAGATTGAACCGCCACAAAATTGGTCCTTGAGAGACGACCTAGGAGTCACCTCCTAGTAAACTATGCTGCATTTCTTTTATGCAAAAATTTTGTGACGGGTCGCGACGCCCGTTAGCAAATTTTGGCGCCGCTGCCGGGGAACAAATCAATGGAGGTTCAGTTTTAGATTTTTGTTGTATAAAGTTTTGTTCTGTTAATATGTTTGTTTTGTGTGTTTTGTCTTGTATATTTTTGTAGGCGACAACGACACCTTCAGCAAATTTTGGCGGCGTTGTCACTTCAGTTCCAGGTTTTTTGTTTTAGATTTTTGTTGTGTTTTTCGATTATGTTGTGTTAATATATGTTTTGTCTTTTATATTTTATTGTGCTGTGTTCTGTATTTAGTTGCTATATTTTAAAAAAAAAATATTTTACTGTTGATGTTCTGTCTTGTTTGTGCCTGTAGCATGATTAATTGTGTTATGCTTTATCTTGTGTTGTGTTGTGATGTTCTATTTGTTTTGTATGCGTGTCATATGTATTTTGTCTGTTAATTAAAAAAAAAAATAAAAAAATTTGTTCTGTCTTGTGTACGTATTGCATGTATAAATGTGTTGTGTTTTATCTGTTTTATAATTTTTAGTTTTTAGTTTTTATTTTTATTTTCCATGTCTACCTATTTTAATTTTGTGAATAGTGCTTATTCTACAAGTGCCTGTAATTATGATTCTCTTTCTGCATATTACTCTGATTCTTGTGCTGATTTTAATACTGAGAAAAATATGGATCATCCTCAAATTCCTGAGAGCTCCCTTTGGGAGCCGGTTCCACCAGTTCAGCAATATCAGAGTCAGCAGTATGATGCTCCTGCCCAAGTAGCTTCTCAGCCTTCAACTTCTGAACCTACATTGAAGGAGTTATTGGAGCAGATGACCATGCAGAACATTCAGTTTCAGAAAGGGAACATGCAGTTCAAGCAAGAGAGCATGGAAACTCAAGCTGCCATGCAGAATCTGAGTGATCAGATCGGGCAGATGGCCACTCAACACTTTCAAGATGATAGTGGCATCAACATAGAAGATGGGGAGCAAAGCTATGAGTTTACTACTACACCCACTTTCCTACCCTTCTATGATCCCACTCTTGCACCTGAGACTGTTGATGATTATTTTAAGGACCAGACAGGTATGAGTAACACTGTTGAGACAGGTAGACCATTCTTATCTTCCCCCGTGGAGGTAAACGTACCTCAACTTGAATGTGCAGTTGATGAATTGGAAATTCATGAGAAAATTTATTCTGAACAAAAACATGTTTATTCTGAAACTGAGATTACAAGCTCTTTACCAGATCTGCCTATGCATTCAATTGCTTGTGATTTGTTGCACAATGATTCTACAGGTTTTAGGATTGAAACTGATACAGACTTGATTGACAATTCTAAAGTTTTTGATTCAGTATTAGTCTCTGAAACCATTGGTATAAATGTTGTGTTGAATGAACATGATTACAGTGATAAATTTTCCATTGATAATAGCTTTGCACTGAATGTGGATTTTGTTGATGATGCATATGTCAATATTGATTTTGAGACAGGAATTTTGCAGTCGCATAATGGTACGACTGTCGCGGTCATACAAATTTTATGTGCAGAAATTAATGCAGTATAACTAGGATTTGACTCCTAGGTCGTCTCTCAAGGACCAATATTATGTGGTTCGGTCTTAGATTTATCACGAAGTGGGGGGGGGGGGTTTGTGGATATTTTTGGATGCGAAAAAAATATAAATTAAAACTGGAAATTAAATAAGACAACAAAATTGAAAATACTGAAATAAATTTAAAAGATGGTAAAACCAAACGGTAAAAGACGGTAAAAGTGAAAAATGAAAAATTCAACAGTGTTTGAAATTAAAATGCTGGAAGAATATACATGCAGAAAACATAACAGCAGTGTAAATAAATTTTACCCAAAGCAACAGTGAAAATGAATAGTAAAAACGACGTTGAAAATAAACTCAACGGTAAAATACATTGACAGAATTTAACGGTGCAGAAAAATATTAAAGGGTAAAATAAAGACACAATAAAACAAAATAACTTGACTGAAAATGAAATTCAACTCAACATTTAAATTAAAATTATGGACCGTGAAGATAAACAATGAAAGGAGTAAATTATTCCAAAACATTCTGACATTACAGAAATAAAATTCAAACATCCTATACTGCAAAAGATGAAAAGTGCTGAAAGTAAACAGTGAACGAGAGAGGGAAAGAGGCAGAGCCTCTTCCAGGCCGTCTGCTATCCTAAACTAACTACTAAAATCTAATGAATTCTCTGCTTTGCTGCTGCCAATTTATAGCAAAACTCAGGAATCTAGCCTCCCGTGACTTCTTCATTTGTTCTCTGTCTCTTTGTGTAGCTAGAAGACTTTCTTCACCTCCTCCTAGGCTTACCAAGGGAATAGATGGGACCCTTCATTTTGTTGTGTCCGTTTCTGCTTCAATTCCATGCTAGCCGAGAACACCATTCTCCTTGTGCCAAGCTAGACCGTGCTTCCTTCCTTCTCCTTTCCATTCTGCAAAAATAACCTTGAGCTTCCAATAAGTAGTGGCTGGAACACAACACCGTTCTCATTCTTCTTCCAACCGTGCTTTGCTTCTTTCATTCCAACGTTTCTCCCTTAGCTACGTTCAAGAACCAGGTCTCAAACAAGTGGTGACTGCAGTTGTTCCAACTTCAAACTGCTGGACTGTTAAGCATCTCCTCTTCTTGATCAGCTGCTGCACCGTGAACACCTCTGGGACGTGAGACCTTCCAGTCATTAACACCATCCAGACCGTGAGCTTTATTCTCTCATCTTTCCACTTCTCCAAACTGAACCAGATGTTGCACTCAAAAGCTGCTGCCCACTCTGGATGTTCACGTCTTTGCTGGATGCGTGAAGTGCAGCCCCTTGCTGGACTGTGATGTTGCATGGATGAAGGTGATGGACGTGAAACTGTAGCAACATCACTTGGATGTGAGCTGCTGCGTGAAGAGTTTCTTCCTGGACGAGACACTTGCTGGACTCCACTCTGCTCATCCTCTTCTCCTTCCACGTTCTCGTTCACTCTCATTCTCCGCGGGTTTCTCTCCCTTCAACCGTGAGCTTCCTGGATGCTGCAACGTGGAGATAGTTGTGTGCAAGCTTCTGTCGTGTTGGAGAAGAATGGAGGGACTGCTGTTTGAAGATCTGGATGCAAGGATGCTGGACGTGAAACTGCTTCTATTCCTCTGCTAGAGCAGCTGCCGGAACTTCCTTGGACGTGGCTTAGCTCTTCATCACCGTGTACCTCCAAGCATCTTCTTCAAATATGAATATCCAAAATCAATGTGAAGTGGAAGAGCACGTCAAACACAAATCTGCACATGAATCCACTTCCTTTCCATGTGGGCCGTGTGGTTGGCTTCTCTTTACTGGACAAGGACGTGTTGCTTCTTTTAGGTGGCTCCCTCATTTTTCATTTCATTTCCAAAATGATATAAACCATGCTATTTTCTTCCAAAAACCGTGGGCTGCACTTGAACTTGGTGGTCCCTTTTCTTTATGTTGTCTCCCACTAAAGAGAAAGAAGACTTCCCATTTTGTATTGTTGCCGTGAGCTCTTTCAAGTGGTGGCCTCCATTATAAAATTTACATTGATTCATTATTGGTAAGTGCCGTATGGTGTTGTCCCTTGGACACACGTTGCAAGCATATGGCAGTGAATGAAATTTAGAACTTTGGAGCTTCTTTTAACGTGAGATTTCAACGTGTGGCCCCTCTTTTCAATCAAGCTTCACTTATTTAATTGTTGAATGGCAAGTGAAGAATTGTTCCAGCCGTGAAACATGTGTATGGACGCCTCTTCATGTGGCAGCTTCTAACATGGAATGTGTATTACTTCTTCAATTGAATGGAATAGGCCAAAAATTAATCCACGCATGCTAGCTTGGTTCAAGCTTCAATAAAAGAAAATAAAATGAAAAACATTATATTACAAGACTTTGTTCACATTCAGGATATCAATTACACTTTCCATTTTGCCAATTCAGCCGAGACCCACTTCTTCTATTTCTTTCCAAATTAAAATTAAAATCCAAAAGCTTCTAGTTAATTGCTTCAAAAATTAATTAGTTCTTAAATTTCATCCAAATAATTTCCCTGCAAATAATAATACAAATAATTAGTCTCAGACAATTCAAATTAATCAAAATAAGAATTTCTGATCAAATTGAGCACAATCAGTAAAAACGGGGAAATACTGGACAATTAAGCACAATTTCCTGATTAATTTTAGTACAATAAACTAAGTGAAGTGAAGAAAATAATGATTCATCAAAATAGACCACACTTAGTCTTTTGCACTCCTGGGCAAAATTAAGACGCAAATCAGGGAATAGTTCAAAGGACATCACAGGAGGTGACACAAACTCAACAGACAGAAAAATAAAAACTCACGATAAAATAAAAAGAATTTACAGAATTCTCAAGAAGTCTGGATAGAGAAAAGAAAGTAGACAATATCCAACACATAGTTAAGAAAAGCAGATACTTATAGAAATCTTCCAAGCAATTCAATACACGGAAAAATAATCAATCAGCTTAAGAGGTGATTTGAAAATAACAAAACCTCACAGATGCACTCATAGTGTTTCTCTCAAGTGTTTAAGGTAAATCAATGTCACTCAATGCATTCAAGAAAGCAAACACAAACAGACTTGGCAATCTTCTAATATCAACACTTAAAACATATGCATCTTCAGATCAAAAGGTCTTTCAGGGTTGTAATGGGGCCAAGGACAGGGGAGGATAAATTTGGATAAGTAGCTATAGCTCAGAAGAAATAGAGGTGCACTAGGAAAAAAAAAATGTAAACACAGTGAAATCTCACCCAAACCTCTAATTCAATCCTCTTCTCGACTCCATTATTCATAAAATTATTTTTCAATTTTCTCTTTTTCTTATCAAATATTTTTTTTCATCCTGTCTTCTTTTTTTTTTTTTTTTTTTTTTTTCAAACAACAGGATATAAATTATCATTTCAAAACATGATGAGGAACCAACTAGCCAATTCATCAGAATTCCCAAGGAGACCACACTTATTCTCAAAACACTTCTATAGCTCCAAACTTTCCTAAGGTTAAGGTAATCATTTGTTTTTCACTTAGGATCAGTGTATGAGCTTCAACACAAAGAAATATATACAGTATAGGCTCAAAGGGGTTATCAAAGGATAATAACAAGGTAGGCTTATTTGGCTAAAGAGGCTCAAGAACAAAAATGCCTTTATCACGTCTGAACATGCATATCAATCAAGTATATCAGAAAGAATCAAGCCAAGGCATATGTGCAAGCAATCAAGATACATATCACACAAGAAAGAAAATTAAGTGGCTCAAATTCTCACACAGGGCATTCGTTACAATCAAATCAACCTCTTAAACATTATAATCATCTTCCAAGCAGAGAAAAGCAAGGATTTCAAACCATAAGTATTAAGTAAGTGAAGGAAAAATCTACAACTTAAACATCATCCAGAAATCAAGAGAAAAATGTAAAATTTATTGCACACAAAACTCGATAAAAATAACTTAAAACAGAAAAAATTAACACTCAAAAACAAAAAATTTAACACACAAAATACAATCTAACAGAAAAATCAGAATTTCTTCCCAGTAGACCACACTTAAATCACACAATGTCCTCAGTGTGTCACAATCATCAGATTATCAATTTCAGAGCAGCAAATAATATAGACAAGTGCAATAAAAAGTTAGGAAAAATGGGAAGAAATTTTTCAGTAACATCCATCAGCAGATGTTATCAGGGACATCCATCAGCAGATGTTATCAGGGACATCCATCAGCAGATGTTATCAGGGACATCCATCAGCAGATGTCTAAAACACCTAGCACCCATCAGTAGATGCTAATAATTTTTATTATTATTATTATTATTTTTTTTTTTTTTTCATTTTATTATTTTTTTTTTTATTTATTTTATTATGGAAAAGGATACCGGTACTGTGACAACAGTCTCGGTGGCAACGACCGGAACTGTTGCTACAGTGGAAGGCATTTGGCTATAAAAGGGCACCTCCTCAGCCTCGAGCAACATTTCTGACTTCCCTGCTCCCTCTCTACATCTCTCTTCTCTCTAATCTCTCCCTACTCTCCTCTCTTCTCTGCTCTCTCTGCTCTATCTCTGCTCCTCTCTTCCTACTGAGCATCTGGAGCCTGCGCGGAGCCTCTGCCACCGCGCCTTCTGAAGAGTCTGAGATCAGCCAGGAGCTCCTCTGCCAGCCTACTACTCCAGGTAAGTCATCTGCACCTAGATCTACCTTTCTTTCAGCTTTCATTTCCTTTCTCTGCTTTCCATCTTCTTTCTGCTATGATCTCTTGCCTGCTCTCCCTCTTCCTTTGCCCGATCTATCTTCTCCTTTTACAGCTTTCAGATCTATCATTTTTTTTTTCTTTTTCCTGCTTTCAGTTCCTTCTTTATTTTCAGCTCTTATTCGCTTTATTTTTCACCTGCTAAACACTTAAAACACATAAAACACAGTTGTCTTAAAACTTAAGGGGTATATCGGCTGGAAACCAGACGTTAATCTCCCTTCGTTTGAAGGTATGGCAGAGACAATCGGGTAGAACAACGCCACGTACCCCACTTAAAACTAAAACACAGAAACTGAATATACAAGAACAATATGGACAAGGACACTGGACGTAGATCCGTTTAGGACCCTTTTGCAAGGACCGTGAAACAGATCTGAGACCAGACACAAAAATAATCAAAGACAGACAGGACAAAATAAATTTAACGGAAAACAAGAACAAATAAAGAAAACACAGAACTAATCTAAAAATTTTTTTATGCTTTTTTTTTTTTAGTTCTTTTTATTATTTTTTATGTTTTTGTTCTTTTTATTTTTATATTTATTTTTTTATTTATGTATTTGTATATTACGAGAGGAAGGATGAGTGAAACGGAATCAGAGAGATATACCAGTCAACGGTGGCGTCCTACCGACGATCAAATCCAGATGATGACCAAAATATTCAACTATGGGGTCACACACCCAAGCCGAGCGCAAGTCGTCGAGATCGCGTCTCGACTAAGGGCTTTCGGCGAAGCCACTGAATACAACGTACACTGCTGGTTCAACAACCACGGCAATCGGGTCAAGCACTGGCAAGCGGAGATAGACCCCACTGGCACTCTCTTTTCACAACTGCCGCTGTACATGTATGGTAAGACCTCTGATCACACCTCCATTTTTATTGAAATTTTCACTTCCTCTTCTATAATTAACACAAGTTATTTATTTTTTTTATTTATTTTTTTTTTTTTTTAATTTTTTATTTTTTTATTTGTTTGAAAGAAAAAAACTGGGTGATTATGAGGGCACCGAGGCTGCTGAATCTGTTTCCCGTTCCGATCATCATCGATGACGACAGAAATGAACGAGAAATTCCTCCACCAAAGCCTCCGCTCGCATTCCGAACCAAAGCTCCCTCAACGGAGCTCTCCCTTATACCACCACAACCAGCTCGAGAGTTCTTTCAGTTTTAGTGTTTTATTATTATTTTTTTTTTTTTTTTTTTTTTTTTATGTTTTAATTGGCCGAGTGTGGCCAGAATATGGGCTGTAATATGAACACTTATATTTTTGTTGTTTTTATTTTTTTTATGTTTTTATGATGTTTTTGTTTTTTATTTGGTTTGTAATATTAACGATCACTAAAGATCGAACCCCCCGAACATCTTTTATTTATATATATATCTACTGCAATTTTATTTTCAGATCTGATAAATTTCCATTTTTCCATTACTGTAATTTTTTTGCATTGATGAATGAAATCTCTCTTAGTCTAAACAAAATTTTCAATCAAAGATCTGATGAAACAACTAAGAAATTATTTTACAGTGAAGAAAAATAAGGGAAAAAAATGAGATCTGAAATGAAATGTTTATTGATATGAAATAATAAGATACTGAGGGTCGAAATAAAATCAAAGAATACGCAAAACAATTTTTTTTGAATTTTTGAAATTTTTTTTTTTTTTTTTTTTTTTTTTTTTAAGGGAAAACAACTCAAAAACTAAGAAGAAAAAATAAATAAATATACACAGATTTGGCACGCTATAAAAAAAATTTATCACAAAGTTTTTCTTTTTATGTTTTAAAATTTTTTTTTTTTTTTTTTTTTTTTTTTTTTTTTTTTTTATTTTTAAAAATAATAATTCGAAAACTAAAAAGAAAAGGAAAAACAAACTTAAAAGAAAAACAAAAATCAGAAACTTCCCGAGACCACACTTAAACTACACTGTCCTAAATGTTTTCTAAGCATAAGATCATCAATTAAAACACTGAACAGATAAAGGACAAGTGCATTAAAAATATGAAAACGGGAAGAAAGAAAAAGAAAACTTCCCTGGTCATGGTGGCAGTTGCCAATTTTGGACTTGTAGGGAGATGTTCCCTTCTTCAGGATCCAGCATGAAAGTGTTGAGGACGAACTGCTTCATCCTCCAAATCTGATCAAGTAGGGAAATATCTTCCACCACCGGATCTAAGCAGCAATTGTTGATGAGCGGGTACAGCAGGTGCCTTCCGAACTTTGATTTGTCAGTGTTAGCACCTATGTTTTCCACTGTGGGTGCATATTGGTCAAATTCATTTGTACCTCCTGCAATAGGGTTAGTGCAAAATGGTTCCACCGAAATTTCATGCAGAGGTAAAACACCCAAATCTAGTGTAACAAGCTGAACCTCAGATACATCCTCAGAACATGAATCAATTTTAAAATTACATGCATTATCAACCACAGACTCATATTCATGTTCAGTGCATGGAGAATAAACATTTGAATGTAATAGTAAAAAGCGATTCTCATCATGCACAGAGGAAAAATTAAAATCATGCTCAGCAACAATATAGTCATCAGCATACCTCTCAACAACATAGTCATCAATATAATCAAATTGAGGTATGCTTACCTCCTCTTCCTTGAAGATTTCTAGAGTGTGGGAAGGTGAAGGTGGTCTACCTGGTTCAGGATTACTGCTTACTTCTGCCGGGTCCCCAAAATTTTCATCAGTCTCCTCAGGTGCAAGAGTGGCCATCTGCCTGATCTGATCACTCAGATTCTGTATGGCAGCTTGAGTTTCCTGCTGGAACTCCATGCTCTCTTGCTTGAACTGCATGTTCCCTTTCTGTAACTGAACGTTCTGCATGGTCATCTGCTCCAGTAACTCCTTCAATGTAGGTTCAGAAGTTGAAGGCTGAAGAGTTGTTTGGGCAGAAGCATTATACTGCTGACTCTGATATTGCTGGACTGGTGGAGGCATGAAAGGACTCTCGAATGGTGGTTCTAGATAATGATCTTGTGGGGTATCGTACCATTCGTTGTTAAGATCATTCCACTCAGGATCATTATAATTCTCATTATAGAATTCAGCAGAATTACAATCAGAGTAAGATGCAGAATAAGATTCATAATCACAGACATTGGCAGAATAAGCAGAATTCACATAACCAGAATAGGTAGACATGGAAAAATAAAAATAAAACAAATAAAAACTAAATACTAAAAATTACGAAACAGATAAATCACAACACATTTATACATGTTACACGCACATAAAAGACAGAACATAATTTTTATTTTATTTTTTTTTTTTTTATTTTTTTTTTTTAATTAACAGACATAATACAAAACACAACACAATAAAAATATAAAAGACAAAACATATATTACAACCACATAATAAAACAAAAACAGTAAAAATCTAAAACACGAACCTGGACTGAAGTGACAACGCCGCCAAAATTTGCTGAAGGTGTCGTTGTCGCCTACAAAAATATACAAGACAAAACACACATATTAACAGAACAAAAATTTACACAACAAAAATCTAAAACCAAACCGTCTTTTGATTGGTCCCCGGCAACGGCGCCAAAATTTGGTACGACTGTCGCGGTCATACAAATTTTATGTGCAGAAATTAATGCAGTATAACTAGGATTTGACTCCTAGGTCGTCTCTCAAGGACCAATATTATGTGGTTCGGTCTTAGATTTATCACGAAGTGGGGGGGGGGGGTTTGTGGATATTTTTGGATGCGAAAAAAATATAAATTAAAACTGGAAATTAAATAAGACAACAAAATTGAAAATACTGAAATAAATTTAAAAGATGGTAAAACCAAACGGTAAAAGACGGTAAAAGTGAAAAATGAAAAATTCAACAGTGTTTGAAATTAAAATGCTGGAAGAATATACATGCAGAAAACATAACAGCAGTGTAAATAAATTTTACCCAAAGCAACAGTGAAAATGAATAGTAAAAACGACGTTGAAAATAAACTCAACGGTAAAATACATTGACAGAATTTAACGGTGCAGAAAAATATTAAAGGGTAAAATAAAGACACAATAAAACAAAATAACTTGACTGAAAATGAAATTCAACTCAACATTTAAATTAAAATTATGGACCGTGAAGATAAACAATGAAAGGAGTAAATTATTCCAAAACATTCTGACATTACAGAAATAAAATTCAAACATCCTATACTGCAAAAGATGAAAAGTGCTGAAAGTAAACAGTGAACGAGAGAGGGAAAGAGGCAGAGCCTCTTCCAGGCCGTCTGCTATCCTAAACTAACTACTAAAATCTAATGAATTCTCTGCTTTGCTGCTGCCAATTTATAGCAAAACTCAGGAATCTAGCCTCCCGTGACTTCTTCATTTGTTCTCTGTCTCTTTGTGTAGCTAGAAGACTTTCTTCACCTCCTCCTAGGCTTACCAAGGGAATAGATGGGACCCTTCATTTTGTTGTGTCCGTTTCTGCTTCAATTCCATGCTAGCCGAGAACACCATTCTCCTTGTGCCAAGCTAGACCGTGCTTCCTTCCTTCTCCTTTCCATTCTGCAAAAATAACCTTGAGCTTCCAATAAGTAGTGGCTGGAACACAACACCGTTCTCATTCTTCTTCCAACCGTGCTTTGCTTCTTTCATTCCAACGTTTCTCCCTTAGCTACGTTCAAGAACCAGGTCTCAAACAAGTGGTGACTGCAGTTGTTCCAACTTCAAACTGCTGGACTGTTAAGCATCTCCTCTTCTTGATCAGCTGCTGCACCGTGAACACCTCTGGGACGTGAGACCTTCCAGTCATTAACACCATCCAGACCGTGAGCTTTATTCTCTCATCTTTCCACTTCTCCAAACTGAACCAGATGTTGCACTCAAAAGCTGCTGCCCACTCTGGATGTTCACGTCTTTGCTGGATGCGTGAAGTGCAGCCCCTTGCTGGACTGTGATGTTGCATGGATGAAGGTGATGGACGTGAAACTGTAGCAACATCACTTGGATGTGAGCTGCTGCGTGAAGAGTTTCTTCCTGGACGAGACACTTGCTGGACTCCACTCTGCTCATCCTCTTCTCCTTCCACGTTCTCGTTCACTCTCATTCTCCGCGGGTTTCTCTCCCTTCAACCGTGAGCTTCCTGGATGCTGCAACGTGGAGATAGTTGTGTGCAAGCTTCTGTCGTGTTGGAGAAGAATGGAGGGACTGCTGTTTGAAGATCTGGATGCAAGGATGCTGGACGTGAAACTGCTTCTATTCCTCTGCTAGAGCAGCTGCCGGAACTTCCTTGGACGTGGCTTAGCTCTTCATCACCGTGTACCTCCAAGCATCTTCTTCAAATATGAATATCCAAAATCAATGTGAAGTGGAAGAGCACGTCAAACACAAATCTGCACATGAATCCACTTCCTTTCCATGTGGGCCGTGTGGTTGGCTTCTCTTTACTGGACAAGGACGTGTTGCTTCTTTTAGGTGGCTCCCTCATTTTTCATTTCATTTCCAAAATGATATAAACCATGCTATTTTCTTCCAAAAACCGTGGGCTGCACTTGAACTTGGTGGTCCCTTTTCTTTATGTTGTCTCCCACTAAAGAGAAAGAAGACTTCCCATTTTGTATTGTTGCCGTGAGCTCTTTCAAGTGGTGGCCTCCATTATAAAATTTACATTGATTCATTATTGGTAAGTGCCGTATGGTGTTGTCCCTTGGACACACGTTGCAAGCATATGGCAGTGAATGAAATTTAGAACTTTGGAGCTTCTTTTAACGTGAGATTTCAACGTGTGGCCCCTCTTTTCAATCAAGCTTCACTTATTTAATTGTTGAATGGCAAGTGAAGAATTGTTCCAGCCGTGAAACATGTGTATGGACGCCTCTTCATGTGGCAGCTTCTAACATGGAATGTGTATTACTTCTTCAATTGAATGGAATAGGCCAAAAATTAATCCACGCATGCTAGCTTGGTTCAAGCTTCAATAAAAGAAAATAAAATGAAAAACATTATATTACAAGACTTTGTTCACATTCAGGATATCAATTACACTTTCCATTTTGCCAATTCAGCCGAGACCCACTTCTTCTATTTCTTTCCAAATTAAAATTAAAATCCAAAAGCTTCTAGTTAATTGCTTCAAAAATTAATTAGTTCTTAAATTTCATCCAAATAATTTCCCTGCAAATAATAATACAAATAATTAGTCTCAGACAATTCAAATTAATCAAAATAAGAATTTCTGATCAAATTGAGCACAATCAGTAAAAACGGGGAAATACTGGACAATTAAGCACAATTTCCTGATTAATTTTAGTACAATAAACTAAGTGAAGTGAAGAAAATAATGATTCATCACATAACTTGATAGAGTTAGAACAAAACGTTGATCTGACTCAGTTTTCTGAGAATTGTGAATGTGATTGTGAATCTGATTCTTGCCCGATTTGTATTGAAATTGATTATGTGTTACAAACAGATTCTAAATTCATAACAAATGCTATTGATTATGAGTTTGATGACCAGGTTACAAAAGTAAATGAGAATACAGGTACTGACATAGAGGAAATAATGATAGATGAAGGAAAGTATACTGCTTTTTCTCTTATTACTCCGGTGTCACAGACTCAACAACTGCTGGTGGACAGAAGGCTCCTGATTTTATTGATTCAACAACTTGCTCGGAGAAGTGGCGTGGCTACTGGGATTTGTCCTGATTCAAGTGAGAGGGCAGTACTGGGCGAGCTGCTCCTGAAGACATCTTCGCCGGATCCTGAGGTGGAAGATATCTCACTGATAGTCCAGAATTGGCAACTGCCACCATGACCAGGGAGCACTCTTTTTCCTCATTATGTACATATTATTTAGCTTTTCTGATGTGTTTTCATGGTTGTGTTTATTTCATTTTTAAAATTGTGAGCATGAATTAAAAAAAAAAAAAAAAAAACATAAAAAAATTTTCTGTTGTGATAAAATATTTTGTTTTAAGCGTGCCAAATCTTTATTCCGATATGTATATTTATTTCTTAGTTTTTGAGTTGTTATCCCTTAAAAAAAAAAAACATTTTCAAAAATTGTTTTGCGTGTAGTCCATAATTTCTCGGCTCTCAATTTCTTATTATTTCATATCAATAATTCATTGAAAATTTTCACTTCAGATCTTATCTTTTTCCTTATTTTCTTCGTTGTAAATATTTTCTTAGTTGTCTCATACAGGTTTTTGATTGAAAAGTTTTAGACTAAGAAAATATTTCATTCATTAATGAAAAAATTACAGTAATGGAGAAAAGGGATTGAACAGATCTGAAAATGAAATTGCAGTAGATATATATGAAATTAAAAGATGTTCGGGGGTCGATCTTTAGTGATCGTTAATATTACAAACCAAATAAAAAAAAAAAAACTAAAACATCATAAAAACATAAAAAAAATTAAAAACATAAAAAACATAAGTGTTCATATTACAGTCCTCATTAATATTCTGGCCACACTCGGCCAGCAAAAACATAAAAAGGAAAAAAACATAAAACATTAAAACTGGAAGAATTCTCGAGCTGGTTGTGGTGGTCTAAGGGAGAGCTCCGTTGAGGGAGCTCTGGTTCGAAAAGTCACGAGCGGAGGCTTTGGTGGAGGAATTTCTCGTTCATTTCTGTCGTCATCGATGATGATCGGAACGGGAAACAGATTCAGCAGCCTCGGTGCCCTCATAATCACCCAGTTGTTTTCTTTCAAACAAAAAAAATAAAAAAAATAAAAAAAAAAAATAAAAAAAAAAAAAAAACTTGTGTTAATAATAGAAGAGGAATGGAAAATTCAATGGAGGTGTGATCAGAGGTCTTATCGTACATGTATAGCGGCAGTTGTGAAAAGAGAGTGCCTGTGGGGTCTATCTCCGCTTGCCAGCGCCTGACCCGATTGCCATGGTTGTTAAACCAGCAGTGCACGTTGTATTCAGTGGCTTCGCCGAAGGTCCTTAGTCGAGACGCGATCTCGACGACTTGCGCTCGGCTTGGGTGTGTGACCCCATAGTTGTAGATTTTGGTCATCATATTGATCTGATCATCTGTAGGACGCCATCGCTGACTAGTGTATCTCTCTGATTCCATCTCACTCGTCATAATTCCTCTTGAAATATTCTAAAACTTAATAAAAAAAAAATATAAAAATAAAAAGCACAAATACATAAATAAAAAATAAATACATATAAAAAAAACAAGAAAAAAAAAAGCATAACATAAAAAAAAAAAAAAAAAAAAAAAAAAAAAACATAAAAATATATTAGATTCTTAGTTCAGTATTTTCTTTAATTGTTTGTTCTTGTTTCCTTTTAGATTTATTTATTCCTGTCTGTCTTTGATTGTTTTTGTGTCTGGTCTCAGATCTGTTTCACGGTCCTTGCAAAGGGTCCTAAACGGATCTACGTCCAGTGTCCTTGTCCATATTGTTCTTGTATATTCAGTTTCTGTGTTTTAGTTTTAAGTGGGGTACGTGGCGTTGTTCTACCCGATTGTCTCTGCCATACCTTCAAACGAAGGGAGATTAACGTCTGGTTTCCAGCCGATATACCCCTTAAGTTTTAAGACAATTGTGTTTTATGTGTTTTAAGTGTTTAGCAGGTGAAGAATAAAGCGAATAAGAGCTGAAAAGCAAGGAAAAGAAAGCAGAAAAAGAAAAAAAAAATGAAAGATCTAGAAAAATAAAAGGAGCAGAGAGCTTAAAGGAAGGCAGGAAAAAGCAAAATGAAAGATCTAAAAGCTTTAAAGAGAAGCAGAACATGGAAAGCATAGAAGGAAGAAATAGAGATCCAAGGTGCAGAGAACTTACCCGGAGTAGTAGGGCTTACAGAAGCTTGACACAGATCTCAGACGCTCCGAAGGCACGCAGACAGAGCTCCGCGCAGATCCAGACGCTCGAGAGAGTAGAGAGAGAAGAGAGCAGAGGAGTAGAGAGAGAGTGAGGGATCAGAAATGTCACTCGAGGCTGAGGAAGTGCCCTTTTATAGCCAGATAGCTCTGCCACTGTAGCAACAGTTCCGGTCTTTGCCACCGAGACTGTTGTCACAGTACAGGTCATCCTTTTCAAAAATAAAAAAATAAAAAAAATAAAAAAATAAATAATAATAAAAAAAAAAAAAAAAAATTTAATAGCATCTACTGATGGGTGCTACGTGATTTAGACATCTACTGATGGATGTCAATGATAACATCTACTGATGGATGTTACTGAAAATTTCTTCCCATTTCCTAACATTTTATTGCACTTGTCTATATTTTTTTTGACTGCTCTGAAATTGATAATCTGATGATTGTAACACACTGAGGACATTGTGTGATTTAAGTGTGGTCTACTGGGGAGAAATTTTGATTTTCTGTTAGTTTCTGTTAAGTTTGTATTTTGTGTGTTAAATTTTTTGTTTTTGAGTGTTAAATTTTTTCTGTTTTAAGTGGTTTTTAGTGTGTTTTGTGTGCAATAAATTTTACATTTTTCTTTTGATTTCTGGATGATGTTTAAGTTGTAGATTTTTCCTTCACTTCATTAATACTTATGGTTTAAAATCCTTGCTTTTCTCTGCCTGGAAAGATGATTATACGTTTGAGAGGTTGATTTGATTGTGACAAATACCCTGTGTGAGATTTGAGCCACTAAATTTTCTTTCTTGTGTGTGATATGTATCTTGAATGCTTGCACATATGCCTTGGCTTGATTCTTTTTGATATACTTGATTGATATGCATGTTCAGACGTGATAAAGGCATTTTTGTTCTTGAGCCTCTTTAGCCAAATAAGCCTACCTTGTTATTATCCTTTGATAACCCCTTTGAGCCTATACTGTATATATTTCTTTTTGTTGAAGCTCATACACTGATCCTAAGTGAAAAACAAATGATTACCTTAACCTTAGGAAAGTCTGGAGCTATAGAAGTATTTTGTGCATAAGTGTGGTCTCCTTGGGAATTCTGATGAATTGGCTAGTTGGTTCCTCATCATGTTTTGAAATGATAATTTATATCCTGTTGTGTGAAAAAAAAAAAAAAAAAAAAAAACAGGATAAAAAAAAAAAAAAAAATGAAAAAAATGATGAGAAAAAGAGAAAAAATTGAAAAATAATTTTATGAATAATGGAGTCGAGAAGAGGATTGAATTAGAGGTTTGGGTGAGATTTCACTGTGTTTACATTTTTTCCTAGTGCACCTCTATTTCTTCTGAGCTATAACTACTTATCCAAATTTATCCTCCCCTGTCCTTGGCCCCATTACAACCCAGTAAAGACCTTTTGATCTGAACATGCATATGTTTTAAGTATTGATAATTAGAAGCTTGCCAAGTCTACTTGTGTTGGTTTTCTTGAGTACATCGAGTTGAAATTATTTACCCTAGACACTTGAGAGAAACACTGTAGTGCATCTGTGAGGTTTTGTTATTTTTAAATCACCTCTTAAGCTTATTAATTATTTTTCTACGTATTGAGTTGCTTGGATAATTTCTATAAGTATCTACTTTTCTTGATTACGTGTTGGATATTTTCTATTTCTTTCCTCTGTCCAGACCTTTTGAGAACTGTGTAAAGTTTATGTGTTTTTCTTGTGAGTTTTTATATTTTTCTGTCTGCTGCATTTGTGTCAGTCTTCGTGAAAGTCCTTTGAACTATTCCCTGATTTGAGTCTTGATTTTGCCCAGGAGTGCAAAAGACTAAGTGTGGTCTATTTTGATGAGTCAATATTTTCTTCACTTCACTTAGCTTATTGTACTAGATTTAATCGGGGAATTGTGCTTAATTGTCCAGTATTTTCCCGTTTTTACTATTTGTACTTAATTTGACCAGAAATTCTAATTTCATTCAATTTGAATTATTTAAGTTGATTATTTGCATTGGTAATTTCAGGAAAATTTTGGAAATACAAATTGAGACATTTGGAAAAATATTCACACACTGTGTTTCAAAGAAACTACACTGCGTTGATTTAATTTGTGTGGAAAATTAAGCAGAATTGGCTTAGAAGAAAGACACATCACACGACTCCATAGAGAAGAAATGCATTAACTTTGGATGTGCAGATTTGTTTTGACCATATTCTTCCACTCCACATAAGCATTTGGTCTTGGACCTTAATTGCAAAAGAATCTCACGGACCAAATTCATTTGCTGAAATATGAATAAAATTATGAAGACATAGACACATGGGAAGATATTCCCTTGTCACGGATGCTGCAGAGAATTTTGGAAACACAATTTTCTTGTCTTCATTTTAGTTTTTTTTTAAAAAAACATTGTTACATGTGAAAAGAAGTGCAGCGTTTGGTTTTGTTTTCTCCACTTAAAACACATATGGACAATTGTTTGGAAAGCATTAACCGGTAGTGGAATAAACGTGGGACCCTCCATTAGGAAAAGAAATATTGTTCATGAAGAGGGGTCACGTTGAAGATAGCATTCACGGCCCTTGCAGAATTGGTGCACCGCATGGAGAGAAGAGAATCGACCTTTTGGATTCACTTTATTTTGCTGTCAAGAAGTTGGAAGTCGTGCTATGTGATGTTATGGTCTGGATGGAATCTTTCATTATATTAAAAGAAGCACACGAGGACACATGCCAGATGGAGATTGTTGAATCTAGAGGGCACACACGTGATTGATTTTGGCGGTGAGCTCACGGGATAGTGATTCATGGACAGGGAAACACATAGGCAAAGGAAGCACGTTCTCATTTCTTTTCTTTATAAGCAAACGCGGTGATTATTGGAGAGTAAAAACGATGATGGAAGAAGTGTTGGTGACGGCTGAGGAGAAGCGGTGATGTATTTTTGGAGCACGCTGACTCATTGTGCTTTGGGAGAAAGAGAGAAATAGAACGGTGATTCTCGGACGCGGAGAAGGAGCTGGAAGCAGGGAGAAGTGATGCGTTATTCCAGCAGCTCTTGGTTTTATTTTTCTTTAAAGAATAGGATGTTGTTCAATTGATGGTGGGAACGTGGAGTGATGATTCAGAGTGATGATTCAGAGATGAAGAGCTTGTGATGGGAAAGAGAATGAAGCGGTGCTGAATGAGAGGATGCTTGGGGAGGCCACGCACATGTTGCAGGATAAAGAATGGTGTGCACGGTTAAGTGTTGGAAGCTTGGGGTGCCACGGCTGAAAGCAAAGAAGTTAAGTGTTGGAAGCTTAAGGTGTCACGGCTTGGCTGGAGGAGAAGAGAAGATTCATTTATCTTTAGATAGAAGAAGAGGCACGATGCATTCCAATTGGCTTTGAAAGAAGTATGTACAAGCTGTGCTGGAAAGTGAAGCACGGTGCACTTTAATTGGATAAAAAAATTGGTGAATGGAAAAGCACACGGCCACACCACTTCAAAGCTCACGGCTGGAAGGAGGCTGCGGCACGCTCATCCCAACAAAGCTGGACTTCATGTTCCCAGCTGATTCAAGTGGCCTTCCAGCAGCTTTCTTTACGCAGTTACAAGAGATTGGAGAGAAGATCAAGGTTGTCCAGCCATGTTCCAGCCACTACTTATTGGAAGTTCACGGTTGTTTTTGAGGAATGGCAGCAGCTAATATCCAAGGAGATGGAGTGGTGTCCAGCCATTGGAAGAAAGAAGGGAGAAAGTGCTTCACCAAGTGCTGATTTCACGTGAATCTTGGCTGCATGTGTGAAGGGAGAAACATTGAAAGATGGAGCATTCACGTCCAAGGGAAAATGGAATGTTGAAGGGAGCCATTCACGTGATTCATCTGAAAAGAGAGGGCCCATCTTATTTTATTTTGAATGTCACGGGAACAAGCTAACAGGGGAGAAAATGAAAGAGAGCACCTCCAATATAAAAAGGGGTAGGAATTCCAGTAGAGAGACACGTCTGGAGGCCTGGATTTTTATTAGATTTTAGGATTGCATTAGGTGTAGTATAGAATTCACGGCCCTGGAAGAGGCTCTCTGCCTCTTCCTCTCCTTCCTTTTCCAGTTCCATTTTCAAACAGTGCATGTAATTTCATTTCTGAGCGTGTAGTTCATTTCATAGTTTAATCATTTCATTTTATTTCAAGTGTTGAATTTTAATTAAAGTGTTGAATGTTTGATGAATTCCATTTCCAGTGTTTTATTTTTATCTGTTGTATTTTACCATTCAGTATTTTCTGCATCGCTATATTCCATAATTTTACTGTTCATCGTATTTCCAAACGTTGTTTTTATCGTTTATTTTTACTGATGCTTTTGGTAAATTTTAATCACAATGTTTTTATGTTTTTCTGCTTGTTACTGTTCACGCATTTTAGTTTTAAACACTGTGTAAATTTTCCATTGTCTATTTTTACCATCTTTTACCGCTTGTTTTTACCATTGTTAAAATTTATTTCAGTATTTTAAATTTAGTTTTATTTAATTTCCAATTTCCAATTTTATTTTTCTACATCCTAAAACTATCAAAAACCCCCCCACTTCGTGATAAATCTGAGATTGAACCGCCACAAAATTGGTCCTTGAGAGACGACCTAGGAGTCACCTCCTAGTAAACTATGCTGCATTTCTTTTATGCAAAAATTTTGTGACGGGTCGCGACGCCCGTTAGCACACCTACTGATGGGTGTTGGTGGATTTTGGGTTAGGCTTGTGACGTTAAACAAGCGCTACCTGGGAGGCAACCCAGTTGATTGATTGTTTTCTGTTTGGTTATTTTGGTTAGGATTTGCATAAGCATTTTTAACATTGAATTGCAGGGAACCTATAAGGGGTATGCTAGGAAGGCACGTAGGTCAAGAAAAGAAGGAGAAGGGCACATCACGAAAGTGCCGCTGAGCGGCAATTACCGCTGAGCGGTACTATCGCAGATGGGCTTAAGTTCCCCTTAGCGGAACCCGAGCCCATTGGGGTATTTTTAAACCCTAAGCTGCGCGTTTTCATATTCTTTCAAGCCCTTCTCTGCACAAAGACTTCCACATATCTTCTCTTAGGTTTCCCACATCTTTTTACTCTTCCCTCTTAGAAAAATTTCTCTTCCACTCACTTTTTCACTAGTGTGCCATCAAAGTTTGGGGTTGGAAGAGAGTATTCTAGTTTGGAAGCATTCTCATATCATCTAGCATCTCCACCCAAGTAAGTAAAATGCATTTTGTCATTCTAGGGTTCTTGAATTTGAATGTGATTGTCAAAGCATGAATATTTAGGGGTTTTGATTTCTATGCATGATTTGATGATATATTTGATGTTTGAACCGATTAAACTGCTTGATTATGTACTGGAAAACTGAAAATTGCATTTGGGTGGAGTTAGGACAGTTTAAAAACGAGATTTGCAAAAATCTGCAGGTCACCGCTGAGCGGCATTTACCGCTGAGCGGCACTCTGCCAGACTTGGTTTTTTTTTCTGGTTTTTGCGTGTTGGATTGTGGCCCTGGTGGCGCTGAGGGGAAATTCTGGCCCTCAGCGGTGGTTTAGCTTCGAAAGGAGTTATGTTCTGTGTTTACTAATGATTAACATCATGTTCTGTGGTTTTGGATTTATGTTTTAAATGCAGGAATGGCATCCTCTTCAGGAAAGAGATTGAAAACCATGGCAACCAAGAGGAAGGAAAAGGAACCAGAGCAGCCCCATAATGGCAGGTTCCTCTCTAGGAAACATGAGAAGCACTTTAGGGTGGTTCAGGACAAGAGACTTCTAATGGAGAGAAAGGTTGGAATGATACCTAACTTTGCTCCTCAATTTGGAGAGCAAGTGTTAGGGAATGACTGGGGAAAGCTAGCCACTTATCCAGCACCTGCCAACATAGCTGTAGTCAAGGAATTCTATACCAATGCAAAGAAGATTGGTGACTATCCAGCTGAGAATTATTTGGGCTATGTTAGAGGCCATGCCATCAGGTATGATCCTGATTCCATCAACAACTTCCTGGATACTGTGTGGGCTGGTGAGCAATGTCAGTTTGCTCTTAGCATGGAGGAAGGTGCTGACTTTGAGGATGTGGAGAGAGTGTTGTGCATACCTGGAGGACACTTTCAAAGGAATAGATCTGGAGCAGTGGTTAACATTAGGAGGACAAATTTGACTCCTCTTGCAAAGTATTGGATGGCATTTTCTCATGCCAACATTCAGCCATGCTCACATGTGTCAGATATCACTCTCAGCAGGGCACTATTCATCTACTGTGCTATCAGGAGTTTGAATGTTAATATTGGGCAGGTGATAGCTGATGAGATTAGTGTGTGTGCTAACACCTCAAACAACAAAGCACCACTGGGACATCCTTCTTTGATCACTCACCTCTGCAAGCTAGCTGGGGTGGACACTTCTGTTCCACCATTTGAGAGGCCAAGAAAAGCTATAGATGAGGCCTATTACAGACAGTACTGTGGAGGTGAGGAGGCAGCTCAGCCAGTTCCACCACGCCAGGCTCGTAGAGAGAGAGGGCCAGCACAGAGCCGGACATCTGCTGATACACATGAGGCAGAGCCATTCCAGATGAGGGACATGTATATGTCTCTTATAGGTGCTCAGTTGCAGTCCATCCACAGAGGGCAGGTGGCCACGGCTGAGATGATAGTGGGGATGTATGATACCCCTCCAGCACACAGATGGACTATGGATGAATTCCATAATGTGGTAGCTTGGCCAGAAGAACCATTGCATGGAGGAGCTGAAGCAGCTGAAGCTTCAGCCAGAGACATGGAAGAAGATGAAGCTGAGGAGGAGGATGCGTTTGATGAAGATGATGATGAAGAGGAGGAGGAAGATACAGAGGACAGCTCAGACTGATGAGGAGCTGAGATAGCATTTACTGATGAATGTTATCATATGTTTATGCTTTTATGGTTTAAGTTTTCTGGACTTATTTGTTTTTGTTTTTAGATTAGGGTTTGATGTACTCTATTGACCACCTGGTTTGTTATGATGGTTTGCTATTAACTGTGATTGTTTGATAAGTAATGCTTGATGATGCTTATTGATTGTTGATGTTGAGATGATGTGCACATTAAAATGCTTATACAGGTGATTCACAAGCTTTGTGAACAAATGCATGATATCATGATTGTGATTGTGAAATTAAGCAGGATGTGTATGTCAAATGTGAATGAGCTTATATGTGAGGTTTTGAGCTTCAGAGTTGTTATTGTTGAATGCTATTACTTTGAAAGCATGAATGATTTTGCCCAGGTTTTCTATGATTGAATCAATTGCTTGTTGTGCATCATGTGATCAAGGCCGTGTTTGTTGAAACCCTTTTTATTGGCCAAATTCATAAAGTTAGCCTACTAAAAGAGAACACTTTGTGTTCTATCCTTTGAACCCATAGCCTTGAATATACACTGAACCCTTGATTGAAAATCTTTACCTTGAGTTAAGTAGAAGATCTTGTGTGGTATTGATAAATGTTCAAGTTTGGGGTTATTGGGGTTGTTGTGAAAAAGGAAAAGCATTGAGCTAAGAGCTAAAAAGTAAGAATATGCAAAGAAAAAGAAAAAGAAAAGCAAAGAAAAAGAACCAAAGCTCAATGCAACTGCAAAGGCAAATGAAAGTTGGGAAAGAATAAGAATAATTGTGTTGTTATGATTCTCTTAACTCAAGGATTTTGTGATCCAGAAAAACCAATTTTCTTGTTAGCCCAGCCACATTATAAGCCATTGAAAAGTCCTTGTGATGATGCATGCTTGTGAATGTTTTTGATTGTGGTAAAATGAAAGGCAAAGTTGATTCATGTGACATTGTGATAGTGGAGTGAATGAGTGAAACACTTTACCTCTTATACACTTGTGTGTTGAGTGAAACACTTTACCTAGTGAGGAAATATTCCATAAGCACATGAACATCCATGCTTAATTGATTGATCATTCATGAAAAATAGCATTTGTTGGAACTTAAATGATTTTGTGAATACTAAAGCATGTGCACATCTTGATTGAACTCTTGGTCATAAGTTTGAGTGAAGTTGTTACTTATCTTGAAAAAGAGGATTTTTGAATGAGTGAACCATCATATAAATTGGTTGGAGATGGAGTTACATTTTATTTGCTTGAGGACAAGCAAAGTTCTAAGTTTGGGGTTGTGATAACAGTTGAAAAACTGTTATTTTCATGCTTAAAATTGATACTAAAAGCAACCTTTAGACTTAGAAACTAGCTTGAAATCATGCAATTTATCTATATTTTCATAAATAAGAGAGCTGGACAGGTTTATGCTTGATTTGAGTGTTTTTGTGCAGGTTTTAAGGTGAATTTAGTGAAAAGAGTGAAGAAGGAGAGAAGTGACATTAGAAAAGACAAGAAAGAGTGCAAAAAGAGAAGACGAAGGCACCGCTCAGCGGCAAACTACTGCTGAGCGGCACTCAAGAGGTGGCGTTGGAACCGCTGAGGGGCAAAATGGCCGCTGAGGGGAAGAAAGAAGACGCGTAATCACCGTTGAGCGGTAAATACCGCTGAGCGGTAAATACCGCTGAGCGGCACTTTTTGGGCTTGGGCTTTTGTAATCTTTTGTAACTCTAGATTAGTATATAAGGGGTTGTACGTCCCTAGGAGTAGTATCTTTGGCAGAAACGAAGTAAACTCTCTCTTCCACCCCTTTGAAGGAGGATCTTGGATGCTCAGGCTACCTCTTCACCTTTATTGGGTTTATTCTTTCATTCTTTCATTGTTATTCATCTAGGTTCACCATGAATATGGTGAACTAAACCTTGTATGTTTGTTGGGGAATCAATGTAATCTCTTGAAGCTCTCATATAAGGAATCTGTTGAGTACATCTTTTAAGTAAGACATATGCTTTCCTTCATCATTAGTTAGGGTTTTTCCTCTTTGCTCAATGCTTGCATTGTTTAACTCATTCTAATGCATGATTATTGGTTTTGTCGATACGGACACGTACGGGGAAGTCTAGATCCGGGGAATTTCTCCCAATATTTTACTGACAACATTATATTGGTTGCCTTTAAGCTCCTGCACTCATGAACTAATCATTAGGAATGCTAGGAATTGTATGAACTATTTGATTAGGGAGAAGCCATCTAGAATGGTACATTAGAGAGTGGCATTAACAATGATGATTTGAATGTTGAATTCCTAAAATATATGAGAGTGGATGAGATGAAATTGACCCCCAACAACATATTCATTCATATAATTCATTGAAAGTGTTTATCTTTTGTCTTTGCCATTGATCAAATTCATGCATACATGTTTATTTTCTGTCTTGCATTTTAAACTCTAAATATTTCGTTTGTAAGTCCTAGCTAATCAACAAATCACATAACTAAACTAGGCCGTGAGTCCTTTGGGAAGAACGATACTTGGTCTTACCAAGTTTATTACTTGAACGATTCGGTCATACTTGCCGATTGTGAAACAAGTTTGTGACATCATATTTTGGTGCTTACAAATTTGTCCATCAGTGTCCGTATCGACAAAACCAATAATCATGCATGGAATGAGTTAAACTATGCAAGCATTGAGCAAAGAGGAAAAACCCTAACTAATGATGAAAGAAAGCATATGCCTTAATTAAAAGATGTAAACAACAGATTCCATATATGAGAGCTTCAAGAGATTACATTGATTCCCCAACAAACATACAAGGTTTAGTTCACCATATTCATGGTGAACCTAGATGAATAACAATGAAAGAATGAAAGAATAAACCCAATAAAGGTGAAGAGGTAGCCTGAGCATCCAAGATCCTCCTTCAAAGGGGTGGAAGAGAGAGTGTTTGCCTCGTTTCTGCCAAAGATACCTAATTCTAGGACGTGCAAGCCCTTATATACTAATTTAGAGTTACAAAAGATTACAAAAGCCCAAGCCCAAAAAGTGCCGCTCAGCGGTATTTACCGCTCAGCGGTGATTGCGCGTCTTCTTTCTTCCCCTCAGCGGGCATTTTGCCCCTCAGCGGTTCCAACGTCCCCTCTTGAGTGCCGCTCAGCGGTAGTTTGCCGCTGAGCGGTGCCTTTGACTTCTCTTTTTGCACTCTTTCTTGTCTTTTCTAATGTCATCTCTCTCCTTCTTTACTCTTTTCACCAAATTCACCTTAAAACCTGCACAAAAACACTTAAATCAAGCATAAACCTGTCCAGCTCTCTTATTTCTGAAAATATGGATAAAAGGCATGATTTCAAGCTAGTTTCTAAATCTAAAGGTTGCTTTTAGTATCAATTTTAAGCATGAAAATAACAGTTTTTCAACTGTTATCACAACCCCAAACTTAGAACTTTGCTTGTCCTCAAGCAAACAAAATGTAACTCAATCTCCAACCAATTTATATGATGGTTCACTCATTCAAAAATCCTCTTTTTCAAGATAAGTAACAACTTCACTCAAACTTATGACCAAGAGTTTATTCAAGATGTGCACATGCTTTAGTGTTCACAAAGTCATTTAAGTTCCAACAAATGCTATTTTTCATGAATGATCAATCAATTAAGCATGGATGTTCATGTGCTTATGGAATATTTCCTCACTAGGTAAAGTGTTTCACTCAACACACAAGTGTATAAGAGGTAAAGTGTTTCACTCATTCACTCCACTATCACAATGTCACATGAATCAACTTTGCCTTTCATTTTACCACAATCAAAAACATTCACAAGCATGCATCATCACAAGGACTTTACAATGGCTTATAATGTGGCTGGGCTAACAAGAAAATTGGTTTTTCTGGATCACAAAATCCTTGAGTTAAGAGAATCATAACAACACAATTATTCTTATTCTTTCCCAACTTTCATTTGCCTTTGCAGTTGCATTGAGCTTTGGTTCTTTTTCTTTGCTTTTCTTTTTCTTTTTCTTTGCATATTCTTACTTTTTAGCTCTTAGCTCAATGCTTTTCCTTTTTCACAACAACCCCAATAACCCCAAACTTGAACATTTATCAATACCACACAAGATCTTCTACTTAACTCAAGGTAAAGATTTTCAATCAAGGGTTTCAGTGTATATTCAAGGCTAAGGGTTCAAAGGATAGAACACAAAGTGTTCTCTTTTAGTAGGCTAACTTTATGAATTTGGCCAATAAAAAGGGTTCCAACAAACGGCCTTGATCATATGATGCAAAACAAGCAATTGATTCAATCATAGAAAACCTGGGAAAAATCATTCATGCTTTCAAAGTAATAGCATTCAACAATAACAACTCTGGAGCTCAAAACCTCACATATAAGCTCATTCACATTTGACATACACATCCTGCTTAATTTCACAATCACAATCATGATATCATGTATTTGTTCACAAAGCTTGTGAATCACCTGTATAAGCATTTTATGTGCACATCTATCTCAACATCAATCAATCATAAGCATCATTCAAGCATTACTTATCAAACAATCACAGTTAATAGCAAACCATCATAATAAACCAGGTGTTCAATAGAGTACATCAACCTAATCTAAAAAACATAAACAAATAAGTTCAGAAAACTTAAACCACAAAAGCATAATCATATGATAGCATTCATCAGTAAATGCTATCTCAACTCCTCCTCAATCTGAGCTGTCCTCTGTATCTTCCTCCTCCTCTTCATCATCATCTTCATCAAATGCATCCTCCTCCTCAGCTTCATCTTCTTCCATATCTCTAGCTGAAGCTTCAGCTGCTTCAGCTCCTCCATGCAATGGTTCTTCTGGCCAAGCTACCACATTATGGAATTCATCCATAGTCCACCTGTGTGCTGGAGGGGTATCATACATCCCCACTATCATCTCAGCCGTGGCCACCTGCCCTCTGTGAATGGACTGCAATTGAGCTCCTATAAGAGACATATACATGTCCCTCATCTGGAATGGTTCTGCCTCATGAGTATCAGCAGATGTCCTGCTCTGTGCTGGCCCTCTCTCTCTACGAGCCTGGCGTGGTGGAACTGGCTGAGCTGCCTCCTCACCTCCACAGTACTGTCTGTAATAGGCCTCATCTATAGCTTTTCTTGGCCTCTCAAATGGTGGAATAGAAGTGTCCACCCCAGCTAGCTTACAGAGGTGAGTGATCAAAGAAGGATGTCCTAGTGGTGCTTTGTTGTTTGAGGTGTTAGCACACACACTAATCTCATCAGCTATCACCTGCCCAATATTAACATTCAAATTTCTGATAGCACAGTAGATGAATAGTGCCCTGCTGAGAGTGATATCTGACACATGTGAGCATGGCTGAATGTTGGCATGAGAAAATGCCATCTAATACTTTGCAAGAGGAGTCAAATCTGTCCTCCTAATGTTAACCACTGCTCCAGATCTATTCCTTTGGAAGTGTCCTCCAGGTATGCACAATACTCTCTCAACATCCTCAAAGTCAGCACCTTCCTCCATGCTAAGAGCAAACTGGCATTGCTCACCAGCCCACACAGTATCCAGGAAGTTGTTGATGGAATCAGGATCATACCTGATAGCATGGCCTCTGACATAGCCCAAATAATTCTCAGCTGGATAATCACCAATCTTCTTTGCATTGGTGTAGAATTCCTTCACCACAGCTATGTTGGCAGGCGCTGGATAAGTGGCTAGCTTCCCCCAATCATTCCCTAACACTTGCTCTCCAAATTGAGGAGCAAAGTTAGGTATCATTCCAACTTTTCTCTCCATCAGAAGTCTCCTGTCCTGAACCACCCTAAAGTGCTTCTCATGTTTCCTAGAGAGGAACTTGCCATTATGGGGCTGCTCTGGTTCCTTTTCCTTCCTCTTGGTTGCCATGGTTTTCAATCTCTTTCCTGAAGAGGATGCCATTCCTGCATTCAAACACAATTACAAAACCACAGAACATGATGTTAATCATTGGTAAACACAGAACACAACTCCTTTTGAAGCTAAACCACCGCTGAGGGCCAGAATTTCCCCTCAGCGCCACCAGTGCCACATTCAAACACGCAAAAACCAGAAAAAACCAAATCTTGCAGAGTGCCGCTCAGCGGTAAATGCCGCTCAGCAGTGACCTGCAGATTTTTGCAAATCTCGTTTTAAAGCTTTCCTAACTCCACCCAAATGCAATTTTCAGTTTTCCAGTACATAATCAAGCAGTTTAATCGGTTCAAACATCAAATATATCATCAAATCATGCATAGAAATCAAAACCCCTAAATATTCATGCTTTGACAATCACATTCAAACTCAAGAACCCTAGAATGAACAAAATGCATTTTACTTACTTGGGTGGAGATGCTAGATGATATGAGAATGCTTCCAAACTAGAATGCTCTCTTCCAACCCCAAACTTTGATGGCACACTAGTGTAAAAGTGAGTGGAAGAGAAATTTTCTAAAGAGGGAAGAGTAGAAAGATGTGGAAAACCTAGGAGAAGAGGTGTGGAAGTGTTTGTGCAGAGAAGAGCTTGAAAGAATGTAAAAACGCGCAGCTTAGGGTTTAAAAATACCCCAATGGGCTCGGGTTCCGCTAAGGGGAACTTAAGCCCATCTGCGTTAGTACCGCTCAGCGGTAATTGCCGCTCAGCGGTACTTTCGTGATGTGCCCTTCTCCTTCTTTTCTTGACCTACGTGCCTTCCTAGCATACCCCTCATAGGTTCCCTGCAATTCAATGTTAAAAATGCTTATGCAAACCCTAACTAAAATAAATAAACAGAAAACAATCAATCAACTGGGTTGCCTCCCAGGTAACGTTTGTTTAACGTCACGAGCCTGACCCAAAATCCACCAACACCCATCAGTAGGTGTTTCAAACTTACCAGCACCCATCAGTAGGTGCAAAATCTTCTCACCAACACCCATCAGTAGGTGTTAAAAACCTAGTATCCTTCAGTAGATACTTAACCACCTAACATCCTTCAGTAGATGCTAGATCCAACAAAATAATGTCCAGAATAATGTTCACAGATTAAAAATTACAAAACCAAAACAAATCAAAAGTTTGTAAATCTACTGGGTTGCCTCCCAGCAAGCGCTCCTTTAATGTCACTAGCTTGACCCAGTTAAAGCTCATGTTCCATCTTCTTTATGGTTGATGTTGTCCTTCCACCAACCTTTCAACTGCTTCCTTTGGACTGTCTTAGATTCTCTAGAATATGGAGACTCTATCTCTATCATCTCCTTCTCTTTAAAGCCTTTTATAACCCACAACTTGTTCTTGAGTCTTACAGGTGTGCCAAGTTGGGGTCTTCTTTTCTTCCAGTCTCTAGGAACTTCTTCTCCTTTTCCAATCTCTTCTACCTTGGGTACCTGAAAAAACAAACAATGGTTATCTGAAACTTCAAGATTTTCAACTTTACCTCTAGTTATGGGTGCATCTCGAAATGCAGCTTTATAACTTGTTTCTTCCTCCTTTGCTTGTATCTCATCTTTGAAAACATCCACCACCACTCTCTCCTCTCTGTCCTGGAGCACCACTATACCTTCGTTAACATCTATGATAGCCCTGGCCGTTTTCATAAACGGTCTTCCCAGTATGAAAGGTATTTTGTCGGTCTCCATCTTCATCACCACAAAGTCTGCCAAAAACTGAAGTTTGCCAACACAAACTACAATGTCTTCTGCAATCCCACATGGCTCCTTTGAAGATCCATCAGCCATTACAAGATTAACCTTTACAGGTTTTATTTTAACATGGCCAATTTGCTCCAATAGAGAATAAGGCATCAAGTTAACACTTGAGCCTAAATCAAGGAGAGCTTTCTTTACCTTTTTCTTCCCTATAGAACAAGGGATAGAAAAACTACCTGGATCTGCTGCTTTTGGTGGGAATGACTCTTTCTTAACAGTTATACACTTTTCTTCCTCATCATCTCTACGTCTTCTTTTTGTAGAGGTTCCTTCTTCAGATTTTGTGTAAACTGCTATTTTCTGTAGAATTTGTTCCCAAGGAGCTTCATTATCAACCATTCTGAATAAATCTGTGAAATCCATTAGTTTCTCCTGATTTATTGGAAAAGGCAAAATGTCCTTTCTTTCTTCTTCTCTTCTCTCTTCTGTTTCTCCTTCTTCTAACTCAATAATCTCTTCATTCACACTCTTGACCACTTTGCACTCTTCTCTAGGGTTAACCTCAGTATTAGCCCCAAAGTTTCTGTGTGGTCTTTCTTCCAATTGCTTGGTAATCTGACCCATCTGAATCTCCAAATTCTTTATAGCAGCTTCAGTGCTCTTTTGAGAAGATTCAGTTTTCTGTATGAATTGCTGAAGAGTTTCTTCCAACCTTGTTGATCTTTCATTAAGCATAGATAATTGTTGCCACACGGTTGGTTGCTGCTGCTGCTTATTATATTGATTAGCATGCCCAGTTTGTCCTTGACCAATGCTTGGATGTGGTTTCCAACCCTGATTATAATTCCCTTGACGGTATGGAAATTGATTAGCCATGAAGTTAACATCCTCCACGGCTTCCACAGGAAAAGTACATTGGCCATTGATGTGATCTCCCCCACATAATTCGCACAACTGGGTTTGTACCTGTGCAGCAGATTTTAACTCTTTAGGTAATGAAGCAAGAGTTTTGGTCAGAGCTTCCAGCTGTTGAGTTAGAATTTTATTCTGGGCTAGCAAGGCATCATGGGTTTGTAGTTGAAGAACCCCTTTTTGTTGCATAGGAGTTCCTCTTTCACTGTGCAGCTCATTATCACTTGTAGCCATGTTTTCAATAATTTCAGTTGCTTCCTCTGGAGTCTTCCATTTGATATTGCCTCCAGCTGAGGCATCCAGCATCATCTTGGTTTGTGAACCAAGCCCTCCAAGGAAAGTTAGGACTACTTCTTGATCTTCAAAGCCATGCGTGGGAGTTTTACGTAACAAGCTTTTATACCTGTCCCATGCATGTCCCAGTGATTCTTCCATGCCCTGCTTGAATGAAGATATCTCTTGCTTTCCTTTAGTCACCTTAGATTGTGGGAAGTATTTGTTTAAGAATTTTGTAACCACTGCTTCCCACTCTGTGAAACTTTCTTCTGGAAAAGAGTTCAACCAAAGCTTAGCATTGCCTCCCAATGAGAAAGGAAACAAGCTAAGTTTGATTGCTTCGTCTGGCACCCCATTAATTTTGACTGTATTGCAAATCTCATTAAAGGTAGTCAGGTGCTCATATGGGCTTTCGTGAGATAACCCATTAAATTGATTACTCTTCACCAGTTGAATCAGTGCTGGTTTGACCTCCATGTTGGCTGCATTGACTCTAGGTCTAGCTATGCTATTGAAGTGCTGAGGTCCAGCAAGATTAGTGTAATCTGCAAGAATTCTTCTAACATTATTGCCCTCCATACTTCCTGTGCTATGAACAGAACCTTGTGGTGATGATTGCAAGAGAGTTTCTGGAGAAGGGAAAAGTTCTCTAGACGTTCTGATTCTTCTCCTCCTTCTACTCTCTTCTAGACCTTCAAGAAGTGGTTCTGTTGTTTTCTTACTTCTAGTTCGAATTGCTTCCTGCATGCACAAGAAAACAAAACCCTAGAAAAGATTTGTTAGCACAAAAAGATATAAAAGAAGATATAAATTCAAAAGATAAAAAGATAAAAGATTCAGAAGATAAGAAGATAAAAGATTTAGAAGATAGAAAGATAAAAGATTTAAAAGATAAAAAGATAAAAGATAAAATAAAATAAAATCTAATCCTAAAAGATAAAATAAAATCTAACCTAATCTAAAAGATAAAGATAAAATAAAATCTAATAAAATCTAACCTAACCAAATAAAATCAAATCTAATAAAATCTAATCTAAAAAGATAAAAAAATAAAATCTAACCTAATCTAAAAAGATAAAAAGATAAAATAAAATAAAAACAGAAAAAATAAAAATAGAAATTCAAAATTAAAGTCAAAGATAATCAATAATCACACAAATTAACCAGTTAAACCAGAGTCCCCGGCAACGGCGCCAAAAACTTGATGGACAAATTTGTAAGCACCAAAATATGATGTCACAAACTTGTTTCACAATCGGCAAGTATGACCGAATCGTTCAAGTAATAAACTTGGTAAGACCAAGTATCGTTCTTCCCAAAGGACTCACGGCCTAGTTTAGTTATGTGATTTGTTGATTAGCTAGGACTTACAAACGAAATATTCAAAGTTTAATATGCAAGACAGAAAATAAGCATGTATGCATGAAGTTTGATCAATGGCAAAGACAAAAGATAAACACTTTCAATGAATTATATGAATGAATATGTTGTTGGGGGTCAATTTCATCTCATCCACTCTCATATATTTTAGGAATTTCAACATTCAAATCATCATTGTTAATGCCACTCTCTAATGTACCATTCTAGATGGCTTCTCCCTAATCACGAGTTCATACAATTCCTAGCATTCCTAATGATTAGTTCATGAGTGCAGGAGCTTAAAGGCAACCAATAGAATATTGTCAGTATAATATTGGGAGAAATTCCCCGGATCTAGACTTCCCCGTACGTGTCCGTATCGACAAAACCAATAATCATGCATGGAATGAGTTAAACTATGCAAGCATTGAGCAAAGAGGAAAAACCCTAACTAATGATGAAAGAAAGCATATGTCTTAATTAAAAGATGTAAACAACAGATTCCGTATATGAGAGCTTCAAGAGATTACATTGATTCCCCAACAAACATACAAGGTTTAGTTCACCATATTCATGGTGAACCTAGATGAATAACAATGAAAGAATGAAAGAATAAACCCAATAAAGGTGAAGAGGTAGCCTGAGCATCCAACATCCTCCTTCAAGACTTATGCTTTCTTTCATCATTAGTTAGGGTTTATTCTTGGATACTCAGGCTTGGATGCTCAGGCTACCTCTTCACCTTTATTGGGTTTATTCTTTCATTCTTTCATTGATATTCATCTAGGTTCACAATGAATATGGTGAACTAAACCTTGTATGTTTGTTGGGGAATCAATGTAATCTCTTGAAGCTCTCATATATGGAATCTTTGCTTGCATCTTTTAATTAAGACTTATGCTTTCTTTCATCATTAGTTAGGGTTTTTCCTCTTTGCTCAATGCTTGCATAGTTTAACTCATTCCATGCATGATTATTGGTTTTGTCGATACGGACACGTACGGGGAAGTCTAGATCCGGGGAATTTCTCCCAATATTATACTGACAATATTATATTGGTTGTCGTTAAGCTCCTGCACTCATGAACTAATCATTAGGAATGCTAGGAATTGTATGAACTCGTGATTAGGGAGAAGCCATCTAGAATGGTACTTTAGAGAGTGGCATTAACAATGATGATTTGAATGTTGAATTCCTAAAATGTATGAGAGTGGATGAGATGAAATTGACCCCCAACAACATATTCATTCATATATTTCATTGAAAGTGTTTATCTTTTGTCTTTGTCATTGATCAAATTTCATGCATACATGTTTATTTTCGTCTTTGCATATTGAACTCTAAATATTTCGTTTGTAAGTCCTAGCTAATCATCAAATCACATAACTAAACTAGGCCGTGAGTCCTTTGGGAAGAACGATACTTGGTCTTACCAAGTTTATTACTTGAACGATTCGGTCATACTTGCCGATTGTGAAACAAGTTTGTGACATCATATTTTGGTGCTTACAAATTTGTCCATCATGGACGAAGAGGACAAAGTGAAGGAAGTGGACGAAGTTGACTAAGTGGACGAAGTGGACGAAGTTGACGAAGTGGACGAAGTAGACGAAGTAGACGAAGTAGACGAACTTGACAAAGTTGACGAAGTTGACGAAGTGAAGGAAGTGGACGAAGTTGACGATGTGGAGGAAGTGGACGAAGTTGAAGAAGTGGACGAAGTTGACGATGTGGACGAAGTTGACGAAGCGGACGAAGTGGAGGAAGTGGACGAAGTGGACGAAGTGGAGGAGGTTGTCGAAGTGGACGAAGCGGAGGAAGTGGACGAAGTGGACGAAGTTGATGAAGCGGAGGAAGTGGACGAAGTGGACGAAGTCGACGAAGTCGACGAAGATGATGCAGTTGACGAAGTTGACGAAGTGGACGAAGTGAATGAAGTGGACGAAGAGGACGATATTGACGAAATGGACGAAGTTGACGAAGTGGAAGAACGAAGTGAACGAACCAAGTGGACGATGTTGAGGAAGTTGACGAAGTTGAGGAAGTGGATGAAGTGGAGGAAGTGGAGGAAGTGGAGGAAGTTGGTGAAGTGGACGAAGTGGACGAAGTGGAGGAAATGGATGAAGGCAAAAAAGTGGATGAACGAGAAGAAGAAGAAGAAGAAGAAGAAGAAGAAGAAGAAGAAGAAGAAGAAGAAGAAGAAGAAGAAGAAAATGAAGAAGAAAAAGAAGAAGAAGAAGGGAAAGAAGTGGAGGAAGTGGAGGAAGTGGAGGAAGTGGAGGAAGTGGACTAAGTAGACGAATTGGACAAAGTTGACGAAGATGACGAAGTGGACGAAGTGGACGAGGTGGACGAAGTAGACCAAGTGGACGAAGCGGACGAAGAGAACGAAGTGGACAAAGCTGACAAAGTGGACGAAGTCGACGAAGTGGAGGAAGCGGAAGAAGTGAACTAAGTGGACGAAGTTGACGAAGTGGACGAAGTGGACGAAGTGCAAGAAGTTGAGGAAGTGGACGAAGTTGACGAAGTGGAGGAAGTGGAGGAAGTGGAGGAAGTGGAGGAAGTGGAGGAAGTGGAGGAAGTTGAGGAAGTGGACGGAGTTGAGGAAGTGGACGAAGTGGATGAAGTGGAGGAAGTTGACGAAGATGACGAAGTTGATGAAGTGGACGAAGTGGACGAAGTGGAAGAAGTGGACGAAGTGGACAAAGTGAACAGAGTGGACGAAGTGGACGAAGAGGACGAAGTTGACGAACTTGACGAAATGGTCGAAGTGGCCGAAGTGGAGGAAGCGGAAGAACTGGGCTAAGCTGACGATGTTCACGAAGTTGACGAAGTGGAGGAAGTGAAGGAAGTGGACGAAGTTGACGAAGTGGACGATGTGGAGGAAGTGAAGGAAGTGGATTAAGTGAACAAATTTGACAAAGTGGAGGAAGTGGCCCAAGTGGACGAAGTTGACGAAGTTGATGAAGTGGAGGAAGTGGACGAAGTGGAGGAAGTAGAGGAAGTGGACGAAGTGCAGGAAGTGGACGAAGTGAACAAAGTCGACGAAGTTGACGAAGTGGACGAACTGGACGAGGTGGACGAAGGGGACAAAGAGGACGAAGTTGACGAAATGGACGAAGTTGACGAAGTGGACGAAGTTGACAAAGTTGATGAAGTGGAGGAAGTTGACGAAGTGGACGAAGTGGAGGAAGTGGACGAAGTGGACGAAGTGGACGAAGTGGAGGAAGTGGACGAAGCTGAGGAAGTGGACAAAGTGGACAGAGTGGACGAAATGGACGAAGAGGACGAAGTGGACGAAGTTGACGAACTTGACGAAGTGGACGAAGTGGCCGAAGTGGAGGAAGCGGAAGAACTAGGCTAAGTGGACGAAGTTGACGAACTGGACGAATTGGAGGACGTGGAGGAAGTGGAGGAAGTGGAGGAAGTGGACGAAGTGGAGGAAGCGGAAGAACTAGGCTAAGTGGACGAAGTTGACGAACTGGACGAATTGGAGGACGTGGAGGAAGTGGAGGAAGTGGACGAAGTGGAGGAAGTGGACGAAGTTGACGAAGTGGACGAAGTGGAAGAAGTTTACGAAGTGGAGGAAGTGGAGAAAGTTGGTGAAATGGAGGAAGTCGACGAAGTGGGGGAAGTGGAAGAAGTTTACGAAGTGGAAGAAGTTTACGAAGTGGAGGAAGTGGAGAAAGTTGGTGAAGTGGACGAAGTGGAGGAAGTGAAGGAAGTGGACTAAGTGGACAAATTGGACAAAGTGGAGGACGTGGAGGAAGTGGAGGATTTGGCGCAAGTGGACGAAGTTGACGAAGTGGAGGAAGTGAAGGAAGTGGAGGAAGTGGAGGAAGTAGAGGAAGTGGAGGAAGTTGAGGAAGTGGACGAAGTGCAGGAAGTGGACGAAGTGAACGAAGTGGACGAAGTGGACGAAGTGGACGAAGTGGACGAAGTTGACGAAGTGGACGAAGCTGACGAAGTTGACGAACTGGACGAAGTGGAAGAACTTGACGAAGTGGACGAAGTAGAGGAAGTGGAGGAAGTGGACGAAGTGGACGAAGTGGACAAAGATAACGAAGTGGATGAAGTTGACGAAGTGGACAAAGTGGACGAAGTGGAAGAAGTTGGCGAAGTTTACGAAATCGACGAAGTTGACGTAGTGGACGAAGTGGACGAAGTGGAGGATGCTGAGGAAGTGGACTAAGAGGACGAAGTGGAGGAAGTGGATGAGGTGGAGGAAGGGGAGGAAGTGGAGGAAGTGGACTAGCTGGACGAAGTTGACGAAGTGGAGGAAGTGGAGGAAGTGGACGAAGTGGACGAAGTCGACGAAGTCGACGAAGATGATGCAGTTGACGAAGTTGACGAAGTGGACGAAGTGAATGAAGTGGACGAAGAGGACGATATTGACGAAATGGACGAAGTTGACGAAGTGGAAGAACGAAGTGAACGAACCAAGTGGACGAAGTTGAGGAAGTTGACGAAGTTGAGGAAGTGGATGAAGTGGAGGAAGTGGAGGAAGTGGAGGAAGTTGGTGAAGTGGACGAAGTGGCCGTAGTGGAGGAAGTGGACTAAATGGACGAATTGAAAGAAGTTGACGAAGTGGACGAAGTGGACGAAGTGGACGAAGTGGACGAAGTGGAGGAAATGGATGAAGGCAAAAAAGTGGATGAACGAGAAGAAGAAGAAGAAGAAGAAGAAGAAGAAGAAGAAGAAGAAGAAGAAGAAGAAAATGAAGAAGAAAAAGAAGAAGAAGAAGGGAAAGAAGTGGAGGAAGTGGAGGAAGTGGAGGAAGTGGACTAAGTAGACGAATTGGACAAAGTTGACGAAGATGACGAAGTGGACGAAGTGGACGAGGTGGACGAAGTAGACCAAGTGGACGAAGCGGACGAAGAGAACTAAGTGGACAAAGCTGACAAAGTGGACGAAGTCGACGAAGTGGAGGAAGCGGAAGAAGTGAACTAAGTGGACGAAGTTGACGAAGTGGACGAAGTGGACGAAGTGCAAGAAGTTGAGGAAGTGGACGAAGTTGACGAAGTGGAGGAAGTGGAGGAAGTGGAGGAAGTGGAGGAAGTGGAGGAAGTGGAGGAAGTTGAGGAAGTGGACGGAGTTGAGGAAGTGGACGAAGTGGATGAAGTGGAGGAAGTTGACGAAGATGACGAAGTTGACGAAGTGGACGAAGTGGACGAAGTGGAAGAAGTGGACGAAGTGGACAAAGTGAACAGAGTGGACGAAGTGGACGAAGAGGACGAAGTTGACGAACTTGACGAAATGGACGAAGTGGCCGAAGTGGAGGAAGCGGAAGAACTGGGCTAAGCTGACGATGTTCACGAAGTTGACGAAGTGGAGGAAGTGAAGGAAGTGGACGAAGTTGACGAAGTGGACGATGTGGAGGAAGTGAAGGAAGTGGATTAAGTGAACAAATTTGACAAAGTGGAGGAAGTGGCCAAAGTGGACGAAGTTGACGAAGTTGATGAAGTGGAGGAAGTGGACGAAGTGGAGGAAGTAGAGGAAGTGGACGAAGTGCAGGAAGTGGACGAAGTGAACAAAGTCGACGAAGTTGACGAAGTGGACGAACTGGACGAGGTGGACGAAGGGGACAAAGAGGACGAAGTTGACGAAATGGACGAAGTTGACGAAGTGGACGAAGTTGACAAAGTTGATGAAGTGGAGGAAGTTGACGAAGTGGACGAAGTGGAGGAAGTGGACGAAGTGGAGGAAGTGGAGGAAGTGGACGAAGCTGAGGAAGTGGACAAAGTGGACAGAGTGGACGAAATGGACGAAGAGGACGAAGTGGACGAAGTTGACGAACTTGACGAAGTGGACGAAGTGGCCGAAGTGGAGGAAGCGGAAGAACTAGGCTAAGTGGACGAAGTTGACGAACTGGACGAATTGGAGGACGTGGAGGAAGTGGAGGAAGTGGAGGAAGTGGACGAAGTGGAGGAAGCGGAAGAACTAGGCTAAGTGGACGAAGTTGACGAACTGGACGAATTGGAGGACGTGGAGGAAGTGGAGGAAGTGGACGAAGTGGAGGAAGTGGACGAAGTTGACGAAGTGGACGAAGTGGAAGAAGTTTACGAAGTGGAGGAAGTGGAGAAAGTTGGTGAAATGGAGGACGTCGACGAAGTGGGGGAAGTGGAAGAAGTTTACGAAGTGGAAGAAGTTTACGAAGTGGAGGAAGTGGAGAAAGTTGGTGAAGTGGACGAAGTGGAGGAAGTGAAGGAAGTGGACTAAGTGGACAAATTGGACAAAGTGGAGGACGTGGAGGAAGTGGAGGATTTGCCGCAAGTGGACGAAGTTGACGAAGTGGAGGAAGTGAAGGAAGTGGAGGAAGTGGAGGAAGTAGAGGAAGTGGAGGAAGTTGAGGAAGTGGACGAAGTGCAGGAAGTGAACGAAGTGAACGAAGTGGACGAAGTGGACGAAGTGGACGAAGTGGACGAAGTTGACGAAGTGGACGAAGCTGACGAAGTTGACGAACTGGACGAAGTGGAAGAACTTGACGAAGTGGACGAAGTAGAGGAAGTGGAGGAAGTGGACGAAGTGGACAAAGATAACGAAGTGGATGAAGTTGACGAAGTTGACGAAGTGGACAAAGTGGACGAAGTGGAAGAAGTTGACGAAGTTTACGAAATCGACGAAGTTGACGTAGTGGACGAAGTGGACAAAGTGGAGGATGCTGAGGAAGTGGACTAAGAGGACGAAGTGGAGAAAGTGGATGAGGTGGAGGAAGGGGAGGAAGTGGAGGAAGTGGACTAGCTGGACGAAGTTGACGAAGTGGAGGAAGTGGAGGAAGTGGACGAAGTAGACTAAGTTGACGAAGTGGACAAAGTGGACGAACTTGACAATGTGGAAGAAATTGACGAAGTGGATGACGTTGACGACGAAGTGGACGAAGTTGACGACGAAGTGGACGAAGTGGACGAAGTTGACGAAGTGGAGGAAGTTGACGACGAGGAGGACGAAGCTGACGAAGTGGACGAAGTTGACGAAGTGGACGAAGTAGAGGAAGTGGAGGAAGTGGACGAAGTTGAGGAAGTGGAGGAAGTGGACGAAGCTGACGAAGCTGACGAAGCTGACGAAGTGGACGAAGTTGACGAAGTGGACGAAGCCGACGAAGTGGAGGAAGTGGATGAAGTGGACGAAGTGGACGAAGTTGACGAAGTGAACGAAGTAGACGAAGTTGACGAAGTGGACGAAGCTGACGAAGTGGACGAAGTTGACGAAGTGGACGAAGCTGACGAAGTTGACGAAGTTGACGAAGTGGACGAAGTGGACGAAGTGGAGAAACTTGACAAAGTTGACAAAATGGACGAAGTAGAGGAAGTGGAGGAAGTGGAGGAAGTGGAGGAAGGGGGGGAAGGGGAGGAAGTGGAGGAAGTGGACGAAGTGGACAAAGTGAACGAAGTTGTCCAAGTTGACGAAGTGGAAGAAGTTGACGAAGTTGACGAAGTGGACGAAGTGGAAGAAGTTGACGAAGTTTACGAAATCGACGAAGTGGATGTAGTGGACGAAGTGGACGAAGATGACGAAGTGGACGAAGTTAACGAAGTGGACGAAGTCGAGGATGTGGAGGAAGTGGACTAAGAGGACGAAGTGGAGGAAGTGGTCGAGGTGGAGGAAAGGAAGGAAGTGGACGAAGTGGACGAAGTTGACGAAGTGGAGGAAGTGGAGCAAGTGGACGAAGTGGACGAAGTGAACGAAGTAGACGAAGTGGATGAACTGGACGAAGAGGACGAAGTTGACGAAATGGACGAAGTGGACGAAGTTGACAAAGTTGATGAGGTGGAGGAATTTGACGAAGTGGACGAAGTGTAGGAACTGGACTAAGTGGACGAAGTGGACGAAGTGGACAAAGTGGACGAAGTTGACGATGTGGACGAAGTGGACGAAGTGGACGAAGGGGAAAAAGTGGATGAAGGAGAAGAAGAAGAAGAAGAAGAAGAAGAAGAAGAACAAGAAGAAGAAGAAGAAGAAGAAGAAGAACAAGAACAAGAACAAGAACAAAATGAAAAAGAAGAAGAAGTGGAAGAAGCGTAGGAAGTGGAGGAAGAGGAGGAGGTGGACCAAGTGGACGAATAGGACGAAGTTGACGAAGATGACGAAGTGGACGAAGTTGAATAGTTGGACGAAGTTGACGAAGTTAACGAAGTGGAGGAAGTGGAGGAAGTGGAGAAAATGGATGAAGTGGAGGAAGTTGACGAACTGGGCGAAGTTGACGAAGCGGACGAAGTTGAAGAAGTGGACGATTTTGACGAAGTGGAGGACGTGGAGGAAGTGGAGGAAGAGGAGGGCGTTGACAAAGTGGATGAAGTTGACGAAGTGGACGAAGTTGACGAAGTGGATGAAGTGGAATAAGGGGACGAGGTGGACGAAGTTTACGAAGTGGACGAGGTGGAAGAAGTTAACGAAGTTGACGAGGTGGAAGAAGTTGACGAAGTCGACGAAGTGGAAGAAGCGGAGGAAGTAAACTAAGTAGATGAAATTAACGAAGTGGACGAAGTGGAGGAAGTGGACGAAGTGGACGACGTTGACGATGTGGAGGAAGTGGAGGGAGTGGACGAAGTTGAAGAAGTGGACGAAGTGGGCGAAGTTGAAGAAGTGCACAAAGTGGACGAAGTTGACGAAGTGGACGAAGTTGACGAAGTTGACGAAGTGGAATAAGTGGACGAGGTGGACGAAGTTTACGAAATGGACGAGGTGGACGAAGTTGAGGAAAGTGGACGAGGTGGACGAAGTTGACAAAGTCGACGAAATTGACGAAGTGGAGGAAGTGGAGGAAGTGGAGGAAGTGGACGAAGTCGACGAAGTGAACGAAGTCGACGAAGTGAAGGAAGTTGACAAGTGGACAAAGTGGACGAAGTGGACGAACATGACAAAGTGGAAGAAATTGACGAAGCGGACGACGTTGACGACGAAGTGGACGAAGTTGACGAAGTGGAGGAAGTGGAGGAAGTTGACGATGAGGAGGACGAACTTGACGAAGTGGACGAAGTGGACGAAGTCGATGAAGTTGACGAACATGATGAAGTTGACGAAGTTGACGAAGTGGACGAAGTGGACGACGTTGACGAAATGGACGAAGTTGACGAATTGGACGAACAAAGTGAACGAAGTTGACGAAGTGGACGAAGTTGAGGAAATGGACGAAGTAGAGGAAGTGGAGGAAGTTGGCGAAGTGGACGAAGTGGCCATAGTGGAGGAAGTGAAGCAAGTGGAGGAAGTGGACGAAGTTGACGAAGATGACGAAGTTGACGAAGTGGACGAAGTGGAAGAAGAGGAAGAAGTGGACGACATTGAAGAAATGGGCGAAGTTGACGAAGTGGACGAACGAAGTGAACGAAGTTGACGACGTGGACGAACTAAGTGGACGAAGTTGAGGAAGTGGAAGAAGTGGAGGAAGTGAAAGAAGTGGACGAAGTGAAGGAAGTGGAGGAAGTTGGCGAAGTGGACGAAGTGGCCATAGTGGAGGAAGTGAAGCAAGTGGAGGAAGTGGACGAAGTTGACGAAGATGACGAAGTTGACGAAGTGGACGAAGTGGAAGAAGAGGAAGAAGTGGACGACATTGAAGAAATGGGCGAAGTTGACGAAGTGGACGAACGAAGTGAACGAAGTTGACGACGTGGACGAACTAAGTGGACGAAGTTGAGGAAGTGGAAGAAGTGGAGGAAGTGAAAGAAGTTGACGAAGTGGACGAAGTGCACGTAGTGGACGAAGTGGACGAAGTGGAGGAAGTGGACGAAGGGGAAAAAGTGGATGAACGAGAAGAAGAAGAAGAAAAAGATGAAGAAGAGCAAGAAGATGAAGAAGAAGAAGAAGAAGAAGAAAATGAAGAAGAAAAAGAAGAGGAAGAAGGGGAAGAAGTGGAGGAAGTGGAGGAAGTTGAGGAAGTGGAGGAAGTGGAGGAAGTGGAGGAAGTGGAGGAAGTGGACTAAGTAGACGAATTGGACAAAGTTGACGAAGATGACGAAGTGGACGAGGTGGACCAAGTGGACCAAGTGGACGAAGTGGACCAAGAGAAGGAAGTGGACGAAGTTGACGAAGTGGACGAAGTTCACGAAGTGGACGAAGTGGAGGAAGCGGAAGAAGTGGACTGAGTGGACGAAGTTGACGAAGTGGACGAAGTGGACGAAGTTCAGGAAGTGGACGAAGTGCAAGAAGTTGAGGAAGTGGACGAAGTGCAAGCAGTTGACGAAGTGGACGAAGTTGACGAAGTAAAGGAAGTGGACGAACTTGACGAAGTGGAGGAAGTGGAGGAAGTGGAGGAAGTTGAGGGAGTTGAGGAAGTGGACGAAGTGGAGGAAGTTGACGAAGATGACGATGTTGACGAGGTGGACGAAGTGGACAGACTGGACGAAGTGGACTGATGGACAAATTTGTAAGCACCAAAATATGATGTCACAAACTTGTTTCACAATCGGCAAGTATGACCGAATCGTTCAAGTAATAAAACTTGGTAAGACCAAGTATCGTTCTTCCCAAAGGACTCACGGCCTAGTTTAGTTATGTGATTTGTTGATTAGCTAGGACTTACAAACGAAATATTCAAAGTTTAATATGCAAAGACGAAAATAAACATGTATGCATGAATTGATCAATGGCAAAGACAAAAGATAAACACTTTCAATGAATTATATAAATGAATATGTTGTTGGGGGTCAATTTCATCTCATCCACTCTCATATATTTTAGGAATTCAACATTCAAATCATCATTGTTAATGCCACTCTCTAATGTACCATTCTAGATGGCTTCTCCCTAATCAAATAGTTCATACAATTCCTAGCATTCCTAATGATTAGTTCATGACTGCAGGAGCTTAAAGGCAACCAATATAATGTTGTCAGTAAAATATTGGGAGAAATTCCCCGGATCTAGACTTCCCCGTACGTGTCCGTATCGACAAAACCAATAATCATGCATTAGAATGAGTTAAACAATGCAAGCATTGAGCAAAGAGGAAAAACCCTAACTAACGATGAAAGAAAGCATATGTCTTAATTCAAAGATGTACTCAACAAATCCATATATGAGAGCTTCAAGAGATTACATTGATTCCCCAACAAACATACAAGGTTTAGTTCACCATATTCATGGTGAACCTAGATGAATAACAATGAAAGAATGAAAGAATAAACCCAATAAAGGTGAAGAGGTAGCCTGAGCATCCAAGATCCTCCTTCAAAGGGGTGGAAGAGAGAGTGTTTGCCTCGTTTCTGCCAAAGATACCAATCCCAGGGACGTACAACCCCTTATATACTAATCTAGAGTTACAAAAGATTACAAAAGCCCAAGCCCAAAAAGTGCCGCTCAGCGGTATTTACCGCTCAGCGGTGGTTGCGCGTCTTCTTTCTTCCCCTCAGCGGCCATTTTTCCCCTCAGCGGTTCCAACGCCACCTCTTGAGTGCCGCTCAGCGGTAGTTTGCCGCTGAGCGGTGCCTTCGTCTTCTCATTTTGCACTCTTTCTTGTCTTTTCTAATGTCACTTCTCTCCTTCTTCACTCTTTTCACCAAATTCACCATAAAACTTGCACAAAAACACTTAAATCAAGCATAAACCTGTCCAGCTCTCTTATTTATGAAAATATAGATAAACTGCATGATTTCAAGCTAGTTTCTAAGTCTAAAGGTTGCTTTTAGTATCAAAATTAAGCATGAAAATAACAGTTTTTCAACTGTTATCATGGACAGAGTGGATGAAGTGGACGAAGTTGACGAACTTGATGAAGTGGACGAAGTGGCCGAAGTGGAGGAAGCGGAAGAACTGGGCTAAGTGGACGAAGTTGACGAGGTGGACGAAGTTGACGAAGTGGACGAAGTTGACGAAGTGGACAAAGTGGACAAAGTGGACGAAGTTGAAGAAGTGGAGGAAGTGGAGGAAGTGGACGAAGTGGAGGAAGTGGAGGAAATGGAGGAAGTGGAGGAAGTTGAGGAAGTTGACGAGGTGGAAGAAGTTAACGAAGTCGATGAAGTGGACGAAGTGGAAGAAGCAGAGGAAGTGAACTAAGTAGACGAAGTGGACGAAGTGGACGAAGTGGACACAGTGGGCGAAGTGGACGAAGTTGACGAAGTGGACGACGTTGACGATGTGGAGGAAGTGGAGGAAGTGGAGGAAGTGGACGAAGTGGACGAAGTTGAAGAAGTGGACGAAGTGGGCGAAGTTGAAGAAGTGGACAAAGTGGACAAAGTTGACGAAGTGGACGACGTTGACGAAGTGGACGAAGTTGACGAAGTGGACGAAGTTGACGAAGTGGACGAAGTGGAATAAGTGGACGTGGTGGACGAAGTTTACGAAACGGACGAGGTGGACGAATTTGACGAAGTGGACGAGGTGGACGAAGTTGACGAAGTCGACGAAATCGACAAAGTGGAAGAAGCGGAGGAAGTGGACTAAGTAGATGAAATTGACGAAGTGGAGGAAGTGGACGAAGTTGAGGAAGTCGACGAAGTCGACGAAGTGAACGAAGTCGACGAAGTGAAAGAAGTTGACGAAGTGGACAAAGGGGACGAAGTGGACGAACTTGACAAAGTGGAAGAAATTGACGAAGCGGACGACGTTGACGACGAAGTGGACGAAGTTGACGAAGTGGAGGAAGAGGAGGAAGTTGACGAAGTTGTCGAAGTTGACGACGAGGAGGACGAAGTTGACAAAGTTGTCGAAGTTGACGAGGAGGAGGACGAAGTTGACGAAGTTGTCGAAGTTGACGACGAGGAGGACGAAGTTGAGGAAGTGGACGAAGTGGACGAAGTAGATGAAGTTGACGAACGTGATGAAGTTGACGAAGTGGACGAAGAGGACGAAGTAGACGACATTGACGAAATGGACGAAGTTGACGAAGCCGAGGAACGAAGTGAACGAAGTTGACGAAGTGGAGGAACGAAGTGAACGAAGTTGACGAAGTGGACGACGTTGAGGAAGTTGACGAAGTTGAGGAAATGGACGAAGTGGAGGAAGTGGAGGAAGTTGGTGAAGTGGACGAAGTGGCCATAGTGGAAGAAGTGAAGGAAGTGGACGAAGTGGACGAAGTGGATGATAACAGTTGAAAAACTGTTATTTTCATGCTTAAATTTGATACTAAAAGCAACCTTTAGACTTAGAAACTAGCTTGAAATCATGCCTTTTATCCATATTTTCAGAAATAAGAGAGCTGGACAGGTTTATGCTTGATTTCAGTGTTTTTGTGCAGGTTTTAAGGTGAATTTAGTGAAAAGAGTGAAGAAGGAGAGAAGTGACATTAGAAAAGACAAGAAAGAGTGCAAAAAGAGAAGTCAAAGGCACCGCTCAGCGGCAAACTACCGCTGAGCGGCACTCAAGAGGTGACGTTGGAACCGCTGAGGGGCAAAATGGCCGCCGAGGGGAAGAAAGAAGACGCGCAATCACCGCTGAGCGGCACTTTTTGGGCTTGGGCTTTTGTAATCTTTTGTAACTCTAGATTAGTATATAAGGGGTTGTACGTCCCTAGGATTAGTATCTTTGGCAGAAACGAGGCAAACACTCTCTCTTCCACCCCTTTGAAGGAGGATCTTGGATGCTCAGGCTACCTCTTCACCTTTATTGGGTTTATTCTTTCATTCTTTCATTGTTATTCATCTAGGTTCACCGTGAATATGGTGAACTAAACCTTGTATGTTTGTTGGGGAATAAATGTAATCTCTTGAAGCTCTCATATATGGAATTTGTTGAGTACATCTTCTAAGTAAGACATATGCTTTCTTTCATTATTAGTTAGGGTTTTTCCTCTTTGCTCAATGCTTGCATTGTTTAACTCATTCTAATGCATGATTATTCGTTTTGTCGATACGGACACGTACGGGGAAGTCTAGATCCGGGGAATTTCTCCCAATATTATACTGACAATATTCTATTGGTTGCCTTTAAGCTCCTGCACTCATGAACTAATCATTAGGAATGCTAGGAATTGTATGAACTATTTGATTAGGGAGAAGCCATCTAGAATGGTACATTAGAGAGTGGCATTAACAATGATGATTTGATTGTTGAACTCCTAAAATATATGAGAGTGGATGAGATGAAATTGAACCCCAACAACATATTCATTCATATATTTCATTGAAAGTGTTTATCTTTTGTCTTTGCCATTGATCAAACTTCATGCATATATGTTTATTTTCTGTCTTGCATATTAAACTTTGAATATTTCGTTTGTAAGTCCTAGCTAATCAACAAATCATATAACTAAACTAGGCCGTGAGTCCTTTGGGAAGAACGATACTTGGTCTTACCAAGTTTATTACTTGAACGATTCGGTCATACTTGCCGATTGTGAAACAAGTTTGTGACATCATAATTTGGTGCTTACAAATTTGTCCATCAGTGGACGAAGTAGACGAAGTTGACGAAGTGGACGAAGTGGACGAAGAAGACGAAGTGGACGACATTGAAGAAATGGACGAAGTTGACGAAGTGGACGAACGAAGTGAACGAAGTTGACGAAGTGGGCGAACCAAGTGGACGAAGTGGAAGAAGTGGAGGAAGTGAAAGAACTTGACGAAGTGGAGGAACTGGATGAAGTGGAGGAAGTGGACGAAGGGGAAAAAGTGGATGAACAAGAAGAAGAAGAAGAAGATGAAGAAGAACAAGAATAAGAAGAAGAAGAAGAAGAAGAAGAAAATGAAGAAGAAAAAGAAGAGGAAGAAGGGGAAGAAGTGGAGGAAGTGGAGGAAGTGGAGGAAGTGGACTAAGTAGACGAATTGGACAAAGTTGACGAAGATGACGAAGTGGACGAAGTGGACGAAGTGGAGGAAGCGGAAGAAGTGGACTAAGTTGACGAAGTGGACGAAGTTGAGGAACTGAACGAAGTGCAAGAAGTTGAGGAAGTGGACGAAGTGCAAGAAGTTGACGAAGTGGACGAAGTGGAGGAAGCGGAAGAACTGGGCTAAGTGGACGAAGTTCACGAAGTTGACAAAGTGGAGGAAGTGGACGAAGTGGAGGAAGTGGACGAAGTTGACGAAGTGGAAGAAGTTTACGAAGTGGAGGAAGTGGACAAAGTTGGTGAAGTGGACGAAGTGGAGGAAGTGAAGGACGTGGACTAAGTGAACAAATTGGACAAGGTGGAGGACGTGGAGGAAGTGGAGGAAGTGGCCCAAGTGGACGAAGTTGACGAAGTGGAGGAAGTGGAGGAAGTGGATGGAGTGGAGGAAGTAGAGGAAGTGGACTAAGTGGAGGAAGTGGACGAAGTGGAGGAACTTGACGAAGTTGACGAAGTGGAAGAAGTAGAGGAAGTGGAGGAAGTGGAGGATGTAGAGGAAGTGGAGGAAGGGCAGGAAGTGGAGGAAGTGGACAAAGTGAACGAAGTGGACGAAGTTGACGAAGTGGAGGCAGTGGACAAAGTTGACGAAGTGGAAGAAGTGGACAGAGTGGACGAAGTGGACAGAGTGGACGAAGTGGACGAAGAGGACGAAGTTGACGAAGATGACGAAGTTGACGAGGTGGACGAAGTGGACAGAGTGGATGAAGTGGACAGAGTGGACGAAGTGGACGAAGAGGACGAAGTTGACGAAGAGGACGAAGTGGCCGAAGTGGAGGAAGCGGAAGAACTAGGCTAAATAGACGAAGTTGACGAGGTGGACGAAGTTGACGAAGTGGACGAAGTGGAGGAAGTGGAGGAAATGGAGGAAGTGGACGAAGTGGAGGAAGTGGAGGAAATGGAGGAAGTGGAGGAAGTTGAGGAAGTTGACGAGGTGGAAGAAGTTGACGAAGTCGACGAAGTGGACGAAATGGAAGAAGCGGAGGAAGTGAACTAAGTAAACGAAATTAACGAAGTGGACGAAGTGGACGAAGTGGACACAACGGGCGAAGTGGACGAAGTTGACGAAGTGGACGAGGTTGACGATGTGGAGGAAGTGGAGGAAGTGGGCGAAGTTGAAGAAGTGGACGAAGTGGGCGAAGTTGAAGAAGTGGACGAAGTGGACGAAGTTGACGAAGTGAACGACGTTGACGAAGTGGACGAAGTTGACGAAGTGGACGAAGTTGACGAAGTGGACAAAGTTGACGAAGTGGACGAAGTCGAATAAGTGGACGAGGTGGACGAAGTTTACGAAGTGGACGAGTTGGACGAAGTTGACGAAGTGGACGTGGTGGACGAAGTCGACGAAGTCGACGAAATCGACGAAGTGGAAGAAGCGGAGGAAGTGGACTAAGTAGACGAAATTGACGAAGTGGAGGAAGTGGACGAAGTGGACGAAGTCGACGAAGTGAACGAAGTCGATAGAGTGAAGGAAGTTGACGAAGTGGACAAAGTGGACGAAGTGGACGAACTTGACAAAGTGGAAGAAATTGACGAAACGGACGACGTTTGATGGACAAATTTGTAAGCACCAAATTATGATGTCACAAACTTGTTTCACAATCGGCAAGTATGACCGAATCGTTCAAGTAATAAACTTGGTAAGACCAAGTATCGTTCTTCCCAAAGGACTCACGGCCTAGTTTAGTTATGTGATTTGTTGATTAGCTAGGACTTACAAACGAAATATTTAGAGTTTAAAATGCAAGACAGAAAATGATGGACGAACGCCCGAGGAGAGGCCGACGACGCGACGCGGACTCCTTCGAAGCTTCCTCCAGAGATGAACGCAGCGGAAAATGATTGAAAACTCGAAGAAAAACAAGAAACGGAGGGTTAAACTCGATAGAAACCCTAGAAATGGAAGGAAACCCAATTTTAACCGATTAATCGGTTAAAATTGAAGATTGAACGGTGGAAAATGGATTGAATCGGGAACAAGGTTTTTAATCGGTGAAAATCGAAAGAACGGTGAAGATGAGGTGCAAATATGGAAGGAGATGTATATTCATGAAGAGAAATGAAAACTTACGAATGACGAGACGTAGATCTGTGATGGTGATGCACTCAAGAAGAAAACCCTAGCTGATGATATTCGGTGGAAAATGGTGGAGATGAATGGAAACCCTAGAAGAAGATGAGGAAGTGTGGTGAACGATGTGGATCTGTGGTCGGAGATAATGGACTCTCGAGAGCGAGAGTGAGACGCGAAGAAGTGGTGCGGTTCTGTGCGAGAGTGAAGGAACGAGAAAGAGAATGCGGATGTGCGTGTCTGAGGCGCGAGGGAAAAGAGGACGTGTGTGCTGACGCCAATGACGCGGTTTGGAGCAATGGTGATGTTGCGTGATGAGAGAAGCACGGTGGCAGTGGAAAATGAAAGTGAGGGAGGTGCTTGGAAGGTGGCTAGAGGGAGTCTTTGGACTCTCTAGCTTATGACTTTCAAGAGAGAATTGTTTTTGATTCAGAAAACTCAATTCTCATTAATCTCAAAAGTGACAATACAATAAAGGAGCTGGGTATTTATAGTAACCCATGCTCCTTAAGAGCTAAACTATAAAAAGTAAAAATACAAAAGGAGGACTACGTCAAGTACGATTCCATCATACCCTCCCTCTTAAAAAAAAGATTTGTCCTCAAATCTGGCAATCGCCTTATGAAGAAACTCCACACAGTCTTTGGGAGCGTGGCCATCTTGGAGTGGCCTTATTCTTTTAGATCTAGTTTTCTTCCTCCTGGATCAAACACGAATCTACAATACACATCAAATATATCTTCGGTTAATATCAATCCAAGAAAGAATTTTTCTTTAAAAACAAGAGAATAAGAACTTCTAATACTTTGATTAGTAATCTTTGAAATTTTTAGAAGTCCAAATTCAATTTTATCTTGAGTTAATTGTTTTCTTAAAGATAAGAATAACTCAAGATTTGAATTGTCATATTTTGAAAATGTTTTCATGACAATTGGTTTGAAAGAGAAGTCAAAAATTGAAAAGTGATCAATTATTGGAAAAGAAGTAAAGATTTGGAAACCTTCCCTTTTTTGTTCCACAGTCTTTGAAAGAATAGGATTTGTCATCAGTAACAATTTCTTCTTTTCTTTCTTCTCTCTTTCTTGCCTTTCTCTCTTTTCTTCTTCTTTTCTCTCTTCTTCTCTTCTTAATTCCTCTCTTCTTCTCTCTTTTCTTTTCTCTATTTCTTCTCTTCTTAATTTCTCTCTTTTTCTCTCTTCTCTTTTCTCTATTTCTTCTCTCTCTCTCTTCTCTTCTTCTTTCCTTTCTTCCTTTTCTTTTCTCTCAATCTCTCTTTCTCTTTTCTTATCCTTGATCTCCTTAAGTCTTGCCCCAAATTCTAATTCTCTACGAAGAAACCCATGATCATTTAAACTCTCAAGAAATAATTTTCCATCATTAATGCAATCCCTAATTAGTTCTAGGTTTCTTTTAATGCTTGAAGGCACAAACTTTCTTCTCATGCAAGCTTTTAAATCATGCCAATCACGTATGGAAGACTTCCTACCTTTTCTAACATGATATTGTCTTTCATTCCACCACTCACTTGCATTTTCTTCTAACTTAGAGAGATATATGCTAAGGACATAATATTCACTCTCTTCATAAAACCAAGGATTTATTTTATCAATTTCTTTCTCCCAAGCTAGGTATGTTAATGCTCCTATGTCTTTACCAAATGATGGAAGATTCCTAGCTTGTTTAAACATTTCATCAACTTTATCTAACCTAGAAGACCTATATGAACCATAAGAAGACATCTTTGTTTTTAAAAGTTTTCTTAATCTAAAGGGTTCAAAACTTTCACTTAGACAAGTCCCAGGTAAGAGAGGTGAGCTAAAGAGCTGCTTAAGTACCAAGTCTTGCCTTGCCAGAAATGTCTTAGGCTACTAACTAATTACCCCTTAAACTAAAATCACCTTTAGAAACAAAGTACACAACTCAAACAATTAAGCACAAATAAAAGACTAGACTCTCGGACTCTAATGTGAAAAGGCTTAGAGTTTAATCCCTTTTTAGCCTAATCAACCCTAAACGTGAACACAAAATCAAAGAAACAAAAACACTAAAGAAACCAGCGGACTCTAATGACCCCTACGAGATACACAAATCAAGTCAATATTAAAGTCTACTCCTATGGTGAAGCTTGTAGCTTTGGCTAACAAGACACATTCACCTGTCTAGCTATACTAAAAAAACATCAAAGCAATCAATAAAAGTTGCCAAGAGTTTGAAAGAGCACCAAGGACTCTTCCAAAGAACTTGGACTTTATAAAAGGCCTTTTTACAAACAAAAAAAATGAAATTAAAAGAAAGCTAGCCTATCAACCTATTACACATCAAATGGAACAAAAGAAATACAAAACATGCCCGCTGCCACGGTCCTGTCCACTTCATTCAGCTTTGTTGTTCCACTTTGTGCTTCTGGAATCTTCTCTCTTGAATCTGATTCACCACTCCTGCAAAACAGTTTGCTTCTTGACAGCTTCTGGAATCAATACTTTGGAATCTCCTGGCCAGTATAATCCTACAATCACAATTCACAATTGTAATCAATGTACCTTATCTACACACAGATATCAAGAGGATTAACTTCACACAATATAAAAGATTCTTCCCTTTTCTCCTAGTCTCGTGCACTTGATGCAGCTATATAAATTTTTTTTTTTTTGCTCTCAAATGACAAACTGCAATCAAATATTCCCACTCAATTCAGCAAAGCACAACATTCCACAAATTGCAAGCTATAACACAAATAGTTTAAACAAACAAAAGCAATATAGCTAAGCAACTTCCCTGATTAATGCTATTTCTAGTTGTTGATTTTAGGTTCTTCCTCGTGCTCAACTAATCAGCAGATTCATTCTTCACTTGTAGACATCCTACACTGCATTCTTGTAACTGATGCACTAGCTATATAACACCAATTAAATCAGATATGCACAGTTACACCAAAAACAGTAGCTATACCACATGATACAATGCAGGGAAAATGAAGAAAAAATTGATTCACAATTAAATGACCAGTATAGCCTGTATAGCAAATCAGTGAATTAAACTGGTCAGAATCAATGGACCAAACTGGTGACAACAATGTTCGATATTAATCAAAAGTAGCAGACCAATCTGATCAAACCAATGAAATACAATGTGCAGCAGTATGTGCAGAAGTATGTGTAATCAGGAATTGGCAATTAAAACAGTGTTGATGCAACAAAATGAAGAAGTTCAAAATGCAATCAGAACAGGTAAAGTAGTAGTGATTCAGCAAACAATTTAAGGTTCAAAATGAATGCAAGAGCAGATTAAAATGAGTACAATCACAGCTGCTCTAGTTTGATCACTCAAACTCCTTTTCCTGCACAATGAACAGTCAGCAACATAGTTAGATGAACAATGAAATTCTCTATTTCAAATTGCCAAGAAATTAGGCCAAGTCAGCCTTACAAAACTCACAACACTCAGGCTTCTCTTTTGAAATTTAAAGCACATAAAAAAAATGAAAGGTTTGGAAGGGAGATTCTCCCTTGGCAGTTCAAGGCTTGAGAGTCTTTTAGACCACCACCACCTAATATGCTACCAAGCACACATACCTCCTTTCAAATTCCAGAAATCCAGAGTGTACAAACTTCTCAATTTTAGACAAGGCTATGCTAAGGCAAAGTAATGGACAGACAGGTAGAACAGAACAGGACAGCCACTAAAGCAAAGGAATTGACAGCACAACAGAGAAACTGACTCAAGATCAACACTAGACCAGATTACAAAAGCAAACAAAAGCTCAATTATGAAAAGCAGATCAGATTTTACACTTGCATTGAGACAAAACCAAAACATTCAACAATGACAAGCAAGAACAAAGCTTTTGATCAAAGTAAGCACAACAAATAGAACCTAAGGAATAGAACTAGAACAGATTTTAAAAACAATTAAAAACCAAACAAGAAGCTGCTGAAATGTTTAAGAGAAATCCAGTTTCTATCAACAATTTCTGATTTTGGTATTTCAAAAATTTACACACACTAGACTGCATTGACCTAATTGGTTTTTAAAACTGTTCAATGACTATTTTTATTGATTGTTCTCAATTTTTTTTTTTTATGGTCAAGCCTGTTGCTACAGTCCAGATACAAGATTCCAGAAATCAGAATTTAGCACACAATTTATGCAGCAACTTGTGAAGGAAAAATGGTCAAAACTTGGTGGTCTCAAGAGTCTAAATATGTATGGCAGCTAGAACTCATAATACTTTTGCATCAACAAGTTTAGAGCATGAATTCAAACTGGTTTAAATAGCTTAAAGATGCGGAAACAAAGTCTTTCAAAATTTCAACGGTTCAGCCACCAACTAACTCAAAATAAGCAACTCAACCAACAAAGAATTGACTCAAATGTTGAAACAACATGTGAACAAGTCACAGGACTCAAAAACAGCAAACAAAAGTTGAACAAAACACTATGAAATAGATGAAAGATGTTCAGCCATGATCTAAATGCCAAACAAATTTAAAACATAAATGGACTCAAACAAAGATAATGCAGATCGGCCAACTGCTGCAACAAGGTTAAACTGTGTTCACAAGTGCTACTAATCTAGGCTATGCCTTTCATTGATCTTTGCAGTATGCACTTGTTTTTTAACAGCAGCTCAAAATCCAGAAATGAATTTATCAAAAGAATCTTGACTAAAACATTTTTCAACTTTAAAGAATCAATTGGACTGGCCAATGGATATCTATCAACCAGCTCATTCATTTAAATGTTTCATTGCTTTTGCGGTGTGATAGACTTTATACCAAGGCTCAAACACAATTTGACAATCAAATGCACAACTGAAATCAGTTTTAGGACATTCAAAAAACTACATCAGTTTCAACCAATGCACATGACTTTTAGACAAAACTGAACTTGGATTTCAAAATAAAATTGACTCAAAATAGAATGCACCGATTTAAAATGATGAACACTGACTCAACACAGAAAAATGCACAGATGCACCTAATCAGAATATAAAACTCAAAACAAGACAGTAAAAGAAATGATGAACAACGCATAAGCTAAACAGATCAACACGATTTGAATCAAAGACGCGAGACAAAACAAAAAGCAACACTGAATCAAATGAAACAAAACTCAAAACAGAAACAATGAACGAATCAAGACATAACTAGAAACAAAGACAAAGACGCGAATCAAACGCAAGAACAGTAGAATCGAAACAGAGACGCAAAACACTTAACTCAGAATAGAGACGAACCGAGATACTTACCTTCGAAGCGTGTTCGGCCTTGCTCTGATACCACTTGATGGACGAACGCCCGAGGAGAGGCCGACGACGCGACGCGGACTCCTTCGAAGCTTCCTCCAGAGATGAACGCAGCGGAAAATGATAGAAAACTCGAAGAAAAACAAGAAACGGAGGGTTAAACTCGATAGAAACCCTAGAAATGGAAGGAAACCCAATTTTAACCGATTAATCGGTTAAAATTGAAGATTGAACGGTGGAAAATGGATTGAATCGGGAACAAGGTTTTTAATCGGTGAAAATCGAAAGAACGGTGAAGATGAGGTGCAAATATGGAAGGAGATGTATATTCATGAAGAGAAATGAAAACTTACGAATGACGAGACGTAGATCTGTGATGGTGATGCACTCAAGAAGAAAACCCTAGCTGATGATATTCGGTGGAAAATGGTGGAGATGAATGGAAACCCTAGAAGAAGATGAGGAAGTGTGGTGAACGATGTGGATCTGTGGTCGGAGATAATGGACTCTCGAGAGCGAGAGTGAGACGCGAAGAAGTGGTGCGGTTCTGTGCGAGAGTGAAGGAACGAGAAAGAGAATGCGGATGTGCGTGTCTGAGGCGCGAGGGAAAAGAGGACGTGTGTGCTGACGCCAATGACGCGGTTTGGAGCAATGGTGATGTTGCGTGATGAGAGAAGCACGGTGGCAGTGGAAAATGAAAGTGAGGGAGGTGCTTGGAAGGTGGCTAGAGGGAGTCTTTGGACTCTCTAGCTTATGACTTTCAAGAGAGAATTGTTTTTGATTCAGAAAACTCAATTCTCATTAATCTCAAAAGTGACAATACAATAAAGGAGCTGGGTATTTATAGTAACCCATGCTCCTTAAGAGCTAAACTATAAAAAGTAAAAATACAAAAGGAGGACTACGTCAAGTACGATTCCATCAGAAAATAAACATGTATGCATGAAGTTTGATCAACGGCAAAGCAAAAGATAAACACTTTCAATGAATTATATGAATGAATATGTTGTTGGGGGTCAATTTCATCTCATCCACTCTCATATATTTTAGGAATTCAACATTCAAATCATCATTGTTAATGCCACTCTCTAATGTACCATTCTAGATGGCTTGTCCCTAATCACGAGTTCATACAATTCCTAGCATTCCTAATGATTAGTTCATGAGTGCAGGAGCTTAAAGGCAACCAATAGAATATTGTCAGTATAATATTGGGAGAAATTCCCCGGATCTAGACTTCCCCGTACGTGTCCGTATCGACAAAACCAATAATCATGCATGGAATGAGTTAAACTATGCAAGCATTGAGCAAAGAGGAAAAACCCTAACTAATGATGAAAGAAAGCATATGTCTTAATTAAAAGATGTACTCAACAAATTCCATATATGAGAGCTTCAAGAGATTACATTGATTCCCCAACAAACATACAAGGTTTAGTTCACCATATTCATGGTGAACCTAGATGAATAACAATGAAAGAATGAAAGAATAAACCCAATAAAGGTGAAGAGGTAGCCTGAGCATCCAAGATCCTCCTTCAAAGGGGTGGAAGAGAGAGTGTTTGCCTCGTTTCTGCCAAAGATACTAATTCTAGGACGTGCAAGCCCTTATATACTAATCTAGAGTTACAAAAGATTACAAAAGCCCAAGCCCAAAAAGTGCCGCTCAGCGGTATTTACCGCTCAGCGGTGATTGCGCGTCTTCTTTCTTCCCCTCAGCGGCCATTTTGCCCCTCAACGGTTCCAACGTCACCTCTTGAGTGCCGCTCAGCGGTAGTTTGCCGCTGAGTGGTGCCTTTGACTTCTCTTTTTGCACTCTTTCTTGTCTTTTCTAATGTCATCTCTCTCCTTCTTCACTCTTTTCACCAAATTCACCTTAAAACCTGCACAAAAACACTGAAATCAAGCATAAACCTGTCCAGCTCTCTTATTTCTGAAAATATGGATAAAAGGCATGATTTCAAGCTAGTTTCTAAGTCTAAAGGTTGCTTTTAGTATCAACTTTAAGCATGAAAATAACAGTTTTTCAACTGTTATCACAACCCCAAACTTAGAACTTTGCTTGTCCTCAAGCAAACAAAATGTAACTCAATCTCCAACCAATTTATATGATGGTTCACTCATTCAAAAATTCTCTTTTTCAAGATAAGTAACAACTTCACTCAAACTTATGACCAAGAGTTCATTCAAGATGTGCACATGCTTTAGTGTTCACAAAGTCATTTAAGTTCCAACAAATGCTATTTTTCATGAATGATCAATCAATTAAGCATGGATGTTCATGTGCTTATGGAATATTTCCTCACTAGGTAAAGTGTTTCACTCAACACACAAGTGTATAAGAGGTAAAGTGTTTCACTCATTCACTCCACTATCACAATGTCACATGAATCAACTTTGCCTTTCATTTTACCACAATCAAAAACATTCACAAGCATGCATCATCACAAGGACTTTTCAATGGCTTATAATGTGGCTGGGCTAACAAGAAAATTGGTTTTTCTGGATCACAAAATCCTTGAGTTAAGAGAATCATAACAACACAATTATTCTTATTCATTCCCAACTTTCTTTTGCCTTTGCATTTGCATTGAGCTTTACTTCTTTTTCTTTTCTTTTCTTTTTCTTTGCATATTCTTACTTTTTAGCTCTTAGCTCAATGCTTTTCCTTTTTCATGTTTTCCCAACAACCCCAAACTTGAACATTTAACAATACCATACAAGATCTTCTACTTAACTCAAGGTAAAGATTTTCAATCAAGGGTTCTCAGTGTATGGTCAAGGCTAAGGGTTCAAAGGATAGAACACAAAGTGTTCTCTTTTAGTGGGCTAACTTTATGAATTTGGCCAATAAAAAGGGTTCCAACAAACGGCCTTGATCATATGATGCAAAACAAGCAATTGATTCAATCATAGAAAACCTGGGCAAAATCATTCATGCTTTCAAAGTAATAGCATTCAACAATAACAACTCTGGAGCTCAAAACCTCACATATAAGCTCATTCACATTTGACATACACATCCTGCTTAATTTCACAATCACAATCATGATAACATGCATTTGTTCACAAAGCTTGTGAATCACCTGTATAAGCATTTTAATTTGCACATCATCTCAACATCAATCAATCAATAAGCATCATCAAGCATTACTTATCAAACAATCACAGTTAATAGCAAACCATCATAATAAACTAGGTGTTCAATAGAGTACATCAACCCTAATCTAAAAACAAAAACAAATAAGTTCAGAAAACTTAAACCAATCAAAAGCATAAGCATATGATAGCATTCATCAGTAAATGCTATCTCAGCTCCTCCTCAATCTGAGCTATCATTTGTATCCTCCTCTTCTTGGATCTTATAGTCTTGATTCCTTTGCCCGATGAGGAGGCCATCCCTGCATCAAACATAATTCACAACACCAAAAGATACATTGTTAAGCATTAGTAAACCACAATGAAGAAATCAGCCCCTTCAATGATGCTCTCTCCCAACCCCAAACTTAGATGGAAAACTAGTGAGCAAGTGAGTGGAAGGGAGATTTTCTAAAGAGGGATGAGGGAAAAGTTGTAGAGAACCTTTGAAAAGGTATGTAAGAGTGTGTGTGCAGAGAAGAGTCTGAAAAGAGAAACCAAAACGCAGCTTAGGGTATAAAAATACCCTAATGGGCTCGGGTTCCGCTAAGGGGAACTTAAGCCCATCTGCGATAGTACCGCTCAGCGGTAATTTCCGCTCAGCGGCACTTTCGTGAAGTGCTCCTCTCCTTCTTTTCTTGACCTACGTGCCTTCCTAGCATACCCCTCATAGGTTCCCTGCAATTCAATGTTAAAAATGCTTATGCAAACCCTAATAAAACAAACAAACAGAAAACAATCAATCAACTGGGTTGCCTCCCAGGTAGCGCTTGTTTAACGTCACGAGCCTGACCCAAAATCCACCAACACCCATCAGTAGGTGTTTCAAACTTACCAGCACCCATCAGTAGGTGCAAAATTTTCTCACCAACACCCATCAGTAGGTGTTACAAACCTAGTATCCTTCAGTAGATACTTAACCACCTAGCATCCTTCAGTAGATGCTAGATCCAACAAAATAATGTTCAGAATAATGTTCACAGATTAAAAGTTACAAAACCAAAACAAATCAAAAGTTTGTAAATCTACTGGGTTGCCCCCCAGCAAGCGCTCCTTTAACGTCACTAGCTTGACCCTGTTAAAGCTCATGTTCCATCTTCTTTATAGTTGATGTTGTCCTTCCACCAACCTTTCAACTGCTTCCTTTGGACTGTTTTGGATTCTCTAGAATATGGAGACTCTATCTCTATCATCTCCTTCTCTTTAAAGCCTTTTATAACCCACAACTTGTTCTTGAGTCTTACAGGTGTGCCAAGTTGGGGTCTTCTTTTCTTCCAGTCGCTAGGAACTTCTTCTCCTTTTCCAATCTCTTCTACCTTGGGTACCTGAAAAAACAAACAATGGTTATCTAAAACCTCAAAATTTTCAACTTTACCTCTAGTTATGGGTGCATCTCGAAATGCAGCTTTATAACTTGTTTCTTCCTCCTTTGCTTGTATCTCATCTTTGAAAACATCCACCACCACTCTCTCCTCTCTGTCCTGGAGCACCACTATACCTTCATTAACATCTATGATAGCCCTGGCCGTTTTCATAAACGGTCTTCCCAGTATGAAAGGTATTTTGTCGGTCGCCATCTTCATCACCACAAAGTCTGCCAAAAACTGAAGTTTGCCAACACAAACTACAATGTCTTCTGCAATCCCACATGGCTCCTTTGAAGATCCATCAGCCATTACAAGATTAACCTTTACAGGTTTTATTTTAACATGGCCAATTTGCTCCAATAGAGAATAAGGCATCAAGTTAACACTTGAGCCTAAATCAAGGAGAGCTTTCTTTACCTTTTTCTTCCCTATAGAACAAGGGATAGAAAAACTACCTGGATCTGCTGCTTTTGGTGGGAATGACTCTTTCTTAACAGTTATACACTTTTCTTCCTCATCATCTCTACGTCTTCTTTTTGTAGAGGTCCCTTCATCGGTTTTTGTGTAAACTGCTATTTTCTGTAGAATTTGTTCCCAAGGAGCTTCATTATCAACCATTCTGAATAAATCTGTGAAATCCATTGGTTTCTCCTGATTTGTTGGAAAAGGTAAAATGTCCTTTCTTTCTTCTTCTCTTCTCTCTTCTATTTCTCCTTCTTCTAACTCAATAATCTCTTCATTCACACTCTTGACCACTTTGCACTCTTCTCTGGGGTTAACCTCAGTATTAGCCCCAAAGTTTCTGTTTGGCCTTTCTTCCAATTGCTTGGTAATCTGACCCATCTGAATCTCCAAATTCTTTATAGCAGCTTCAGTGCTCTTTTGAGAAGATTCAGTTTTCTGTATGAATTGCTGAAGAGTGTCTTCCAACCTTGTTGATCTTTCATTAAGCATAGATAATTGTTGCCACAAGGTTGGTTGCTGCTGCTGCTTATTATACTGATTAGCTTGCCCAGTTTGTCCTTGGCCAATACTTGGATGTGGTTTCCAACCCTGATTATAATTCCCTTGACGGTATGGAAATTGATTTGCCATGAAATTAACATCCTCCACGGCTTCCACAGGAAAAGCACATTGGCCATTGATGTGATCACCCCCACATAATTCGCACAACTGGGTTTGTACCTGTGCAGCAGATTTTAACTCTTTGGGTAATGAAGCAAGAGTTTTGGTCAGAGTTTCCAGCTGTTGAGTTAGAATTTTATTCTAAGCTAGCAAGGCATCATGGGTTTGTAATTGAAGAACCCCTTTCTGTTGCATAGGAGTTCCTCTTTCACTGTGCAGCTCATTATCACTTGTAGCCATGTTTTCAATAATTTCAGTTGCTTCCTCTGGAGTCTTCCATTTGATATTGCCTCCAGCTGAGGCATCCAGCATCATCTTGGTTTGTGAACCAAGCCCTCCAAGGAAAGTTAGGACTACTTCTTGATCTTCAAAGTCATGCGTGGGAGTTTTACGTAACAAGCTTTTATACCTGTCCCATGCATGTCCCAGTGATTCTTCCATGCCCTGCTTGAATGAAGAAATCTCTTGCTTTCCTTTAGTCACCTTAGATTGTGGGAAGTATTTATTTAAAAATTTTGTGACCACTGCTTCCCACTCTGTGAAAGTTTCTTCTAGAAAAGAGTTCAACCAAAGCTTAGCATTGCCTCCCAATGAGAAAGGAAACAAGCTAAGTTTGATAGCTTCGTCTGGTACCCCATTAATCTTGACTGTGTTGCAAATCTCATTAAAGGTAGTAAGGTGCTCATATGGGCTTTCATGAGATAACCCATTAAATTGATTACTCTTCACCAGTTGAATCAGTGCTGGTTTGACCTCCATGTTGGCTGCATTGACTCTAGGTCTAGCTATGCTAGTGAAGTGCTGGGGTCCAACAAGATTAGTATAATCTGCAAGAGTTCTTCTAACATTATTGCCCTCCATACTCCCTATGCTATGAACAGAACCTTGTGGTGATGATTGCAAGAGAGTTTCTGGAGAAGGGAAAAGTTCTCTAGACGTTCCGATTCTTCTCCTCCTTCTACTCTCTTCTAGACCTTCAAGAAGTGGTTCTGTTGTTTTCTTACTCCTAGTTCGAATTGCTTCCTGCATGCACAAGAAAACAAAACCCTAGAAAAGATTTGTTAGCACAAAAAGATATAGGAGAAGATATAGATTCAAAAGATAAAAAGATTTAGAAGAAAAAAAGATTTAGAAGATAGAAAGATAAAATAAGATAGAATAAAATAAAATAAAATCTAACCTAATCTAAAAGATAAAGATAAAATAAAATAAAATATAACCTAACCAAATAAAATCTAACCTAATCTAAATGATAAAATAAAATCTAACCTAATTCTAAAAGATAAAATAAAATCTAATCTAAAAAATAAGATAAAATAAAATAAAATAAAAACAGAAAAATAAAAACAGAAATTCAAAATTAAAGTCAAAGATAATCAATAATCACACAAATTAACCAGTTAAACCACGAGTCCCCGGCAACGGCGCCAAAAACTTGATGGACAAATTTGTAAGCACCAAATTATGATGTCACAAACTTGTTTCACAATCGGCAAGTATGACCGAATCGTTCAAGTAATAAACTTGGTAAGACCAAGTATCGTTCTTCCCAAAGGACTCACGGCCTAGTTTAGTTATGTGATTTGTTGATTAGCTAGGACTTACAAACGAAATATTTAGAGTTTAAAATGCAAGACAGAAAATAAACATGTATGCATGAAGTTTGATCAATGGCAAAGCAAAAGATAAACACTTTCAATGAATTATATGAATGAATATGTTGTTGGGGGTCAATTTCATCTCATCCACTCTCATATATTTTAGGAATTCAACATTCAAATCATCATTGTTAATGCCACTCTCTAATGTACCATTCTAGATGGCTTGTCCCTAATCACGAGTTCATACAATTCCTAGCATTCCTAATGATTAGTTCATGAGTGCAGGAGCTTAAAGGCAACCAATAGAATATTGTCAGTATAATATTGGGAGAAATTCCCCGGATCTAGACTTCCCCGTACGTGTCCGTATCGACAAAACCAATAATCATGCATGGAATGAGTTAAACTATGCAAGCATTGAGCAAAGAGGAAAAACCCTAACTAATGATGAAAGAAAGTATATGTCTTAATTAAAATATGTACTCAACAAATTCCATATATGAGAGCTTCAAGAGATTACATTGATTCCCCAACAAACATACAAGGTTTAGTTCACCATATTCATGGTGAACCTAGATGAATAACAATGAAAGAATGAAAGAATAAACCCAATAAAGGTGAAGAGGTAGCCTGAGCATCCAAGATCCTCCTTCAAAGGGGTGGAAGAGAGAGTGTTTGCCTCGTTTCTGCCAAAGATACTAATTCTAGGACGTGCAAGCCCTTATATACTAATCTAGAGTTACAAAAGATTACAAAAGCCCAAGCCCAAAAAGTGCCGCTCAGTGGTGATTGCGCGTCTTCTAAGTCTAAAGGTTGCTTTTAGTATCAATTTTAAGCATGAAAATAACAGTTTTTCAACTGTTATCAACGTTGACGACGAAGTGGACGAAGTTGACGAAGTGGAGGAAGTGGAGGAAGTTGACGAAGTTGACGACGAGGAGGACGAAGTGGACGAAGTGGACGAAGTTGACGAAGTTGACGAACATGATGAAGTTGACGAAGTGAACGAAGAGGACGAAGTGGACGATATTGACGAAATGGACGAAGTTGACGAATTGGACGAACGAAGTGAACGAAGTTGACGAAGTGGACGAAGTTGAGGAAGTTGACGAAGTTGAGGAAATGGACGAAGTGGAGGAAGTGGAGGAAGTTGGTGAAGTGGACGAAGTGGCCATAGTGGAGGAAGTGAAGGAAGTGGAGGAAGTGGACGAAATAGACGAAGTTGACGAAGTGGACGAAGAAGACGAAGTGGACGACATTGAAGAAATGGACGAAGTTGACGAAGTGGACGAACGAAGTGCACGAAGTTGACGAAGTGGACGAACCAAGTGGACGAAGTTGAGGAAGTGGAAGAAGTGGAGGAAGTGAAAGAACTTGACGAAGTAGACGAAGTGCACGTAGTGGACGAAGGGGAAAAAGTGGATGAACGAGAAGAAGAAGAAGATGAAGAAGAACAAGAAGAAGAAGAAGAAGAAGAAGAAGAAGAAGAAAATGAAGAAGAAAAAGAAGAGGAAGAGGGGGAAGAAGTGGAGGAAGTGGAGGAAGTGGACTAAGTAGACGAATTGGAAAAAGTTGACGAAGATGACGAAGTGGACGAAGTGGACGAGTTGGACAAAGTAGACCAAGTGGACGAAGTGGACGAAGAGAACGAAGTGAACGAAGTTGACGAAGCGGACGAAGTTGGTGAAGTTCACGAAGTGGACGAAGTGGAGGAAGCGGAAGAAGTGGACTAAGTGGACGAAGTTGACGAAGTGGACGAAGTGGACGAAGTGGACGAAGTGGACGAAGTGGACAAAGTGCAAGAAGTTGACGAAGTGGACGATGCTGACGAAGTGGACGAAGTTGACGAAGTGGAGGAAGTGGAGGAAGTGGAGGAAGTGGAGGAAGTTGAGGAAGTGGAAGGAGTTGAGGAAGTGGAGGAAGTTGACGAAGTTGACGAGGTGGACGAAGTGGACGAAGTGGACAGAGTGGACGAAGTGGACGAAGTGGACGAAGAGGACAAAGTTGACGAAGTAGACGAAGTTGACCAACTTGACGAAGTGAAGTGGAGGAAGTGGACGAAGTGGAGGAAGTGGACGAAGTGAACGAAGTGGACGAAGTGGACGAAGCTGACAAAGTTGACGAAGTGGAGGAACTTGACGAAGTGGACGAAGTAGAGGAAGTGGAGGAAGGGGAGGAAGTTGAGGAAGTGGACAAAGTGAACGAAGTGGACGAAGTTGACGAGGTGGAAGAAGTTGACGAAGTCGACGAAGTGGAAGAAGCGGAGGAAGTAAACTAAGTAGACGAAATTAACGAAGTGGACGAAGTGGAGGAAGTGGAGGAAGTGGACGACGTTGACGATGTCGAGGAAGTGGAGGAAGTGGACGAAGTTGAAGAAGTGGACGAAGTGGGCGAAGTTGAAGAAGTGGACAAAGTGGACGAAGTTGACGAAGAGGACGAAGTTGACGAAGTGGACGAAATTGACGAAGTGGACGAAGTTGACGAAGTGCAATAAGTGGACGAGGTGGACGAAGTTTACGAAATGGACGAGCTGGACGAAGTTGACGAAGTGGACGAGGTGGACGAAGTTGACGAAGTCGACGAAATCGACGAAGTGGTAGAAGCGGAGGAAGTGGACTAAGTAGACGAAATTGACGAAGTTGACGAAGTGGAGGAAGTTGAGGAAGCGGAAGAAGTGGACTAAGTGGACGAAGTTGACGAAGTGGACGAAGTGCAAGTAGTTGAGGAAGTGGACGAAGTGGAAGAAGTTGATGAAGTGGACGAAGTTGACGAAGTGGAGGAAGTGGACGAAGTTGACGAAGTAGAGGCAGTGGAGGAAGCGGAAGAAGTGGAGGAAGTTGAGGAAGTGGAGGGAGTTGAGGAAGTGGACGAAGTGGACGAAGTGGAGGAAGTTGACGAAGATGACGAAGTTGACGAGGTGGACGAAGTGGACGAAGTGGACAGAGTGGACGAAGTGGACAGAGTGGACGAAGAGGACGAAGTTGACGAAGTAGACGAAGTTGACGAACTTGACGAAGTGACGAAGTGGACGAAGTGGCCGAAGTGGAGGAAGCGGAAGAACTGGGCTAAGTGGACGAAGTTGACGAGGTGGACGAAGTTGACGAAGTGGACAAAGCGGACGAAGTGGACGAAGTTGACGAAGTGGACGAAGTGGACGAAGTGGAGGAAGTGGAGGAGGTCCACGAAGAGGAGGAAGTGGAGGAAGTGAATGAAGTAGACGAAGTTGACGAAGATGACGAAGTGGACAAAGTTGACGCAGTGGACGAAGTTGACGAAGTGGACAAAGTTGACGAAGTGGACGAAGTGGACGAAGTTGAAGAAGTGGAGGAAGTGGAGGAAGTGGAGGAAGTGGAGGAAGTGGACGAAGTGGAGGAACTTGACGAAGTTGACGAACTGGACGAAGTACAGGAAGTGGAGGAAGAGGAGGAAGTGAAGGAAGGGGAGGAAGTTGAGGAAGGGGACGAAGTGGACAAAGTGAACGAAGTGGAAGATGTTGACGAAGTGGATGAAGTTGACGAAGTTGACGAAGTCGACGAAGTGGAAGAAGTTGACGAAGTTGATGAAGTAGAGGAAGTCGAGGAAGTGGAGGAAGTGGAGGAAGTGAATGAAGTAGATGAAGTTGACGAAGATGACGAAGTGGACGAAGTCGACGAAGTGGACTAAGTTGACGCAGTGGACGAAGTTGACGAAGTACACGAAGTTGACGAAGTGGACGATGTGGACGAAGTTGAAGAAGTAGAGGAAGTGGAGGAAGTGGAGGAAGTGGACGAAGTGGACAAAGTGGACAAAGTGAACGAAGTGAACGAAGTTGATGATGTTGACGAAGTCGTTGAAGTTGACGAAGTTGACGAAGTGGACGAAGTGGAAGAAGTTGACGAAGTTCACGAAGTGGACGAAGTAGAGGAAGTGGAGGAAGTGGAGGAAGTGGAGGAAGTGGAGGAAGTCCACGAAGTGGAGGAAGTGAATGAAGTAGACGAAGTTGACGAAGATGACGAAGTGGACGAAGTGGACGAAGTTGACGTAGTAGACGAAGTTGACGAAGTGGACGAAGTTGACGAAGTGGAAGAAGTGGACGAAGTTGAAGAAGTGGAGGAAGTGGACGAAGTGGAGGAAGTGGAGGAAGTGGACAAAGTGAACGAAGTGGACAATGTTGACGAAGTGGATGAAGTTGACGAAGTTGATGAAGTGGACGACGTGGAAGAAGTTGACGAATTGGACGAAGTAGAGGAAGTAGAGGAAGTGGAGGAAGTTGACGAAGTGGAAGAAGTGGACGGAGTTGACGAAGTTGAGGAAGTGGACGAAGTGGACGAAGCTGAGGAAGTGGAGGAAGTGGAATAGGTGGACGAAGTTGACGAAGTTAACGAAGTGGAGGAAGTGCAGGAAGTGGAGGAAGTGGAGAAAATGGATGAAGTGGAGGAAGTTGACGAAGTGGACAAAGTGGAGGAAGTGGAGGAAGTGGAGGAAGTCCACGAAGTGGAGGAAGTGAATGAAGTAGACGAAGCTGACGAAGATGAAGAAGTGGACGAAGTCGACGAAGTGGACTAAGTTGACGCAGTGGACGAAGTGGAAGAAGGTGACGAAGTTGACGAAGTGGAGGAAGTGGACGTAGTTGACGAAGTGGAGGAAGTGGACGAAGTGGAGGAAGTGGACAAAGTGGAGGAAATGGAGGAAGTGGAGGAAGTTGAGGAAGTGGACGAAGTGGACAGAGTGGACGAAGAGGACGAAGTTAACGAAGTGGACGAAGTTGACGAAGTGGACTGATGAGTCATTATTTTCTTCACTTCACTTGGTTTATTGTATTAAAATTAGTCAGGGAATTGTGTGTAAATGTCCAGTATTTTCCCGTTTTTCTTAATTGTGTTTAATTCGATCAGAAATTCTTATTTTAATTAATTTGAATTATCTGAGACTAATTATTTACATTATTGAGTGCAGGGAAAATTTTGTAAATATTTTAGGACATTTTGAAGAAATTTCGTTTGCACACTGTGTTATTTACTTGGAAGGAGCCGCAATGTGTTTTTTTAATTTGTGTGTTGAAATGGAAAATTTGATTTGGAACTCCTACACACTCACGGCCAAGAGTGGTTTCAAGTGCTGAATTTTATTTGTAAATAATGGAACCACACATAGTGTTTTGTTTTTTATAAAAAAAAGAGAAACAAGGAGTAACTTGGAGGGCCCCTCATGGTTTTGGCACATTAGCAATTAAATTAAGGAAAGAAGGAAAGCCTTCATCCAAGAATGGAACTCACGGTTTTATCACCAAAAAAGCTTACATTTTGCAACAAAGGAGGGACCACTTTGTAGAAACCACACGGTCCCATGGTGGACAATTCATTCATTTTAGAAAAGCATTCATGGAATAAAAGGGGGCCACATTTGTGAAAGCTAACGGTTTTGCTATTGTGAGAGGAATAGCAAGTTTACATCTAAGTAAAGCATGAAAGTGGTATCACGGCCCCACATAACAAAAGAAATGGTTTGGTTTTGAAGAAGTGCAGATTAGTTTCTTGGTGCTCTCCCATTCCAAATGCTTTTGCTTTTGATTTTTAATGAAAAGCACCACATAGCCCCATGGACACTTTATTGCAGCAAATTCACTCATGATTTTGTGTTTAGCTTGGCTGCAACTCACGTGAAGAAAGAGAAGCTTCTTTTTGTTTGTTTGCTTTAAGAAAATCAAGATAAAGGAAGAACAAGGTGCACACGTGAAGAGCTGCACTTCCACGGTCCAAGAAAAAGAGAGAATGGAAGGATTGTCACGCTCCATGGCAGCATCAGCATCCAGCGCGTCCAACTGGATGGAAAGAAGAAGCTTTAGATTTGGATCTTCATTTGGCAAAGCTCACGCCCAGCTGCTGGAAAAAGAAGCATAACCATGAGTTTGAAGAACAATGTCCAGCTTGGGACAGCCACCAAGAGGAAGGAGATTTTAGAGTAGAATTTTAGGAGTAGTTTAGGACAGCCATGGAAGAGGCTCTCGCCTCTTCCTCTTTCTCTTCCGTTTTCTGAGTTTCCATGTCAAACAGTGCAAAAATGTAGTTTTATTTCTCAAGCAGTATAAGTTTGTCATGCTCATTTAATTTTTACGTGTTCAAGAATTTTATTTTCAAGTGTTGAAAGTTTGGGTGAATTTCATTTCCAGTTCAGTACTTTTAATTTTATTGTCTCTTCTATTTTTACCGTTTAATATTTTCTAAAACGTTAAAATTCTGTCAATGTATTTTTCTGGACATCTTCTTTTCAGACGTTGTTTTTACCGTTTATTTTTATGGATACTTTTGGTAAATTTTAATTACAATGTTTTTACCTTTTCTGCATAATTACTGTTCTATTTTTACTGTCTTTCATTGTTCAGTTTTTATTGTCTTTTAAATTTATTTCAGTATTTTCATTTTTTGTTGTCTTATTTAATTTCCAGTTTTAATTTTATTTTCCGCACAATCACAAAAACACCAACAAAACCCCCCCCATTTCGTGTGTAAATCTGAGACTGAACCACTCAAATTGGTCCTTGAGAGACGACCTAGGAGTCACCTCCTAGCACTGTACTGCATTCTTATTTGCAATCAACTTTTGTGAGCGGTGCGACCCGTTCATCAAAAAAATTGGCGCCGTTGCCGGGGACCAATGGAGGTTTGGTTTTAGATTTTTGTTGTATAAAGTTTTGTTCTGTTAATATGTTTGTTTTGTGTGTTTTGTCTTGTATATTTTTGCAGGCGATAACGACACCTTCAACAAATTTTGGCGGCGTTGTCACTTCAGTTCCAGGTTTTTCGTTTTAGATTTTTGCTGTGTTTTTCGATTATGTTGTGTTAATATATGTTTTGTCTTTTATATTTTATTGTGCTGTGTTCTGTATTTAGTTGCTATATTTAAAAAAAAAAAATATTTTACTGTTGATGTTCTGTCTTGTTTATGCTTGTAGCATGTTTAATTGTGTTGTGTTTTATCTTGTGTTGTGTTGTGATGTTCTATTTGTTTTGTATGCGTGTCATATGTATTTTGTCTGTTAATTAAAAAAAAAATTATTTTTGTGTTCTGTCTTGTGTGTGCTTGTAGCATGTATAAATGTGATTTGTTTTATCTGTTTCGTAATCTTTAGTTTTTACTTTTTATTTTTCATGTCTACCTATTTTGATTATGTGAATACTGCTTATTTTGTCGATACCTCTAATTATGAATATGATTCTCCGTCTGCATGGCACTCTGAATTTATTTCTGCTGACTTTTGTGGTGAGAACAATATGGTTCATCCTCCAACTTCTGAGAGCTCTCTTTGGGAGCCGGTTCCACCTACTGAGGATGATTTTTATTACGTTCTAAGCACTGGACTGACATATTTGCTGCTTAAGTTTCATGGTTTTGCAGGGGAATGCCCACATAGACATTTGGAGGAGTTCCACATGGTGTGCTCTTCAATGAAGCCTCCAGATGTTCCTCTTGATCACATTTTCTTGAGCGCATTTCCGCATTCATTACAAGGAGCAGCTAAGGATTGGAAAGACTCTCTTCCTCTAAGATCTGTTACTGATTGGGAATATCTTGAGCATCAGTTTCTGAGCAAATTTTCCCCTGTGCAATATGCTTATAACAACGATCCTGGATGGAATGACACGAGTTTGGGATGGTACGATGCTCCACAGGAATATCAGGTTGCACCATCTGTGGATACTTTTATCCCTCCGCCAGTCCAGCAATACGAGAGTCAGCAGTATGATGCTCCTGCTCAAATAGCTCCTCAGCCTTCTACTTCTGAGCCTACATTGAAGGAGTTAATGGAGCAGATGACCATGCAGAACCTGCAGTTCCAGCAAGAGAGCATGAAGATCCAGCAAGAAACTCAAGCTGCCATGAAGAATCTGACTGATCAGATCGGGCAGATGGCCACTCTTGCACTTGAGGAGACTGCTGATGACTATTTTGAGGACCAGGCAGGTACAAGCAGCTATTTCAAACCAGGTAGACCACTTTCATTTTCCACCAACATACCTCAATTTGATTGTACTGATAATTATGTTGTTGAGAGGTATGTTGATAATCATGATGTTGATGAGCCTTTTCTTAATTTTCACTCTTTGCATGATGAGAAACAACTTTTGTCATCCTATCTGAATACTTCTTATCCATGCACTGAACATGAATCTGAGTCTGTGATTGATGATGTTTCTGAAATTGAAATTGATTCATGTTTTGAGAGTATAATAGAGGTTCAGTATGATAATCTGGGTGTTTTACCCCTGCATGAAATTTCTGTGGAACCACATTGCACTAACCATGTTGCAGGAGGTACGTATAAACTTGATGAGCAGACACCCACAATTGAAGACAAAGGTGCGAGTACCCATAACTGTTTCAACAACAATAGGCACCTGCTGAACCTGCTCATCAACAATCACTGCTCAGATCCAGCTGTGGAAAACATTTCACTGCTCGATCAGATCTGGAGGATGAAGCAGTTTGTCCTCAAAACTTCATGGCTGGATACTGAACAGGAAGACCTCTCCCTGATGATCCAAAATTGGCAGCTTCCACCATAACCTACGGGAGTTTGCATTTTCTTTCTCTCCCTTTTTCCTTACTTTATTGCACTTGTCCATAATATGTTTACTGTTTTGATTGTTGATGACATGCCTAGAACACATTGAGGACAATGTGTAGTTTAAGTGTGGTCTACTGGGAGAGATTCTGAATTTTCTTTGTTTTGTGTGTTAAATTTTTTGTTTTTGAGTGCTAAATTTTTTCTGTTTTAAGTTGTTTTTAGTGTGTTTTGTGTGAAATAAAGTTTACATTTTTCTCTTGATTTCTCGATGATGTCTAAATCATAGATTTTTTCCTTCACTTCAGTAATACTTATGGTTTGAAATCCTTGCTTTTTTCTGCTTGGGAAGATTATTATGATGTTTGAGAGGGTGAATTGATTATAACACAAATACCCTGTGTGAGATTTGAGCCACTTAATTTTCTTTCTTGTGTGATATGTATCTTGATTGCCTGCACATATGCCTTGGCTTGATTCTTTTTGATAAACTTGATGGATATGCATGTTTAGAAAATGATAAAGGCGTTTTATTTCTTGAGCCTCGTTAGCCAAATAAGCCTACCTTGTTATTATCCTTTGATAACCCCTTTGAGCCTATACTTTCCCTATTTTTTTTGAAGTTCATTCACTGACCCTAAGTGAAAAACCATGATTACCTTAACCTTAGGGAATTCTGGAGCTTTAGAAGTGTTTTGTGAACAAGTGTGGTCTCCTTGGGGATTCTGGTAAATTGGCTAGTTGGTTCCTCATCATGTTTTGAAATGATGATTTATATATCCTATTATGTGATAAAGAGGAAAAAAAAAGAGAGACAGTATGAAAAAGTGATGATGAGAAAAAGAAAAAAAAATTGAAAAATAATTTTGTGAATAATGGAGTCGAGAAGAGGATCAAATTAGAGGTTTGAACGTAATTTCATTGTATTTCCATTTTTTTTCCAATGCTCCTCTAATTCTTCTGAGATCTAACTACTTATCCATATTTTATCCTCCCCTGTCCTTGGCCCCATTACAACCCAGTAAAGACCTTTAGATTTGAACATGCATATGTTTTAAGTGTTGATATTAGAAGCTTGCCAAGTCTACTTGTGTTTGCTTTCTTGAGTGCATCGAGTTGAAATTATTTACCTTAAACACTTGAGAGAAACACTATTAGTGCATCTGTGAGGTTATGTTATTTTTAATTCACCTCTTGAGCTGATTGATTATTTTTCCATGTACTGAATTGCTTGGATGATTTCTGTGAGTATCTGCTTTTCTTAACTATGTGTTGGATATTGTCTACTTTCTTTTCTCTGTCCAGACTTCTTGAGAATTCTGTAAATTCTTTTTATTTTCTCGTGAGTTTTTATTTTTCTGTCTGTTGAGTTTGTGTCACCTCCCTAAAAGTCCGTTAAACCATTCCCTGATTTGCGTCTTAATTTTGCCCAGGAGTGCAAAAGACTAAGTGTGGTCTATTTTGATGAGTCATTATTTTCTTCACTTCACTTGGTTTATTGTATTAAAATTAGTCAGGGAATTGTGTGTAAATGTCCAGTATTTTCCCGTTTTTCTTAATTGTGTTTAATTCGATCAGAAATTCTTATTTTAATTAATTTGAATTATCTGAGACTAATTATTTACATTATTGAGTGCAGGGAAAATTCTGTAAATATTTTAGGACATTTTGAAGAAATTTCGTTTGCACACTGTGTTATTTACTTGGAAGGAGCCGCAATGTGTTTTTTTAATTTGTGTGTTGAAATGGAAAATTTGATTTGGAACTCCTACACACTCACGGCCAAGAGTGGTTTCAAGTGCTGAATTTTATTTGTAAATAATGGAACCACACATAGTGTTTTGTTTTTTATAAAAAAAAGAGAAACAAGGAGTAACTTGGAGGGCCCCTCATGGTTTTGGCACATTAGCAATTAAATTAAGGAAAGAAGGAAAGCCTTCATCCAAGAATGGAACTCACGGTTTTATCACCAAAAAAGCTTACATTTTGCAACAAAGGAGGGACCACTTTGTAGAAACCACACGGTCCCATGGTGGACAATTCATTCATTTTAGAAAAGCATTCATGGAATAAAAGGGGGCCACATTTGTGAAAGCTAACGGTTTTGCTATTGTGAGAGGAATAGCAAGTTTACATCTAAGTAAAGCATGAAAGTGGTATCACGGCCCCACATAACAAAAGAAATGGTTTGGTTTTGAAGAAGTGCAGATTAGTTTCTTGGTGCTCTCCCATTCCAAATGCTTTTGCTTTTGATTTTTAATGAAAAGCACCACATAGCCCCATGGACAATTTATTGCAGCAAATTCACTCATGATTTTGTGTTTAGCTTGGCTGCAACTCACGTGAAGAAAGAGAAGCTTCTTTTTGTTTGTTTGCTTTAAGAAAATCAAGATAAAGGAAGAACAAGGTGCACACGTGAAGAGCTGCACTTCCACGGTCCAAGAAAAAGAGAGAATGGAAGGATTGTCACGCTCCATGGCAGCATCAGCATCCAGCGCGTCCAACTGGATGGAAAGAAGAAGCTTTAGATTTGGATCTTCATTTGGCAAAGCTCACGCCCAGCTGCTGGAAAAAGAAGCATAACCATGAGTTTGAAGAACAATGTCCAGCTTGGGACAGCCACCAAGAGGAAGGAGATTTTAGAGTAGAATTTTAGGAGTAGTTTAGGACAGCCATGGAAGAGGCTCTCGCCTCTTCCTCTTTCTCTTCCTTTTTCTGAGTTTCCATGTCAAACAGTGCAAAAATGTAGTTTTATTTCTCAAGCAGTATAAGTTTGTCATGCTCATTTAATTTTTACGTGTTCAAGAATTTTATTTTCAAGTGTTGAAAGTTTGGGTGAATTTCATTTCCAGTTCAGTACTTTTAATTTTATTGTCTCTTCTATTTTTACCGTTTAATATTTTCTAAAACGTTAAAATTTTGTCAATGTATTTTTCTGGACATCTTCTTTTCAGACGTTGTTTTTACCGTTTATTTTTATGGATACTTTTGGTAAATTTTAATTACAATGTTTTTACCGTTTCTGCATAATTACTGTTCTATTTTTACTGTCTTTCATTGTTCAGTTTTTATTGTCTTTTAAATTTATTTCAGTATTTTCAATTTTTGTTGTCTTATTTAATTTCCAGTTTTAATTTTATTTTCCGCACAATCACAAAAACACCAACAAAACCCCCCCCCATTTCGTGTGTAAATCTGAGACTGAACCACTCAAATTGGTCCTTGAGAGACGACCTAGGAGTCACCTCCTAGCACTGTACTGCATTCTTATTTGCAATCAACTTTTGTGAGCGGTGCGACCCGTTCATCATGGACGAAGTGGAGGAAGTGGAGGAGGTCCACGAAGTGGAGGAAGTGGAGGAAGTGAATGAAGTAGACGAAGTTGACGAAGATGACGAAGTGGACGAAGTTGACGCAGTGGACGAAGTTGACGAAGTGGACAAAGTTGACGAAGTGGACGAAGTGGACGAAGTTGAAGAAGTGGAGTGATGAACGGGTCGCACCGCTCACAAAAGTTGATTGCACGAAAATAATGCAGTATATTTTCTAGGAAGTGACTCCTAGGTCGTCTCTCAAGGACCAAATATGGGTTAAGTCTTAGATCTAACACGAAGTGGGGGGTTTTGTGAATGGTTTTGTACGGAAAACTAAAATAGCAGTGCAGAAAATGAAAATGCAGTAAATATTGAAATTACAGTAAATAATAGAAAACCAAAGACAGTAAATTTAGAGAATGGTAAAAACGAAATTTAACTTTTTAACATAACCAGAAAATGTAAATCAACAAGTGCGGTGAAAATAAAAATTGAAAAACAACTGAATAACGTTTGAGAATGTAAATTGAAAACATAATTCTGACAAATTTAAAATGCTCAACTGAATTTTATGGCAGAACAGAATTGGAATTAAAATGCAAAATTGAGATTGTAATTGACAAACTGCAGTAAATGGAACGTGCAAATGAAATCAAACACAAAACCTCCCCAAGAGGGGAGGAGAAAATCAAAGCATTGCTTCCTAAATTCCTACTCCTCAAACTCTAATCTAAATTGTCCTACTGAAATCTCCTAAATTCTACTTCTCTACTGGAGCTCCTTCTCTTCTTTGCTGGTGCTGGAAATTTATAGCCACAATTCTCAATCCGTGACTTCTCCATTTTGTCTTATGTAGAAGCTCTTTCCAGCCGTCTCTGCAACAGCCGTGTATTCTCCTCCACAATCACATTCCTTTTCTCCATTTTCTAATCTTCACTTGGGTGGAGGCTTGGACCCACTTCCAACAACTTTCTCATTTCCAATGCCTTTCACAGTGCGTGCTTCTCCAGCCCTTGGACGTGACTCTAGCTAATCCTCTTCTTTGTGTGCTTTCAGTTCAGAACCCCTTGTGCCAAGCTAGTGCCTTCCTTCATTTTACTCATCCTGGTGCTCCCTTGGGTGCTCCCTTGGGTGTTGTTACTTCCTCATTGCTACCTTCATCCATGTGGGCTGCTCCAAAGAGGCCGTGTGCAAGCTGGACCAAGAGTGCCTCCTGTTTCCACGTCCCAGCTCTCTGCTGCCATCATCCGTGAAGATAGCTGGACAGCTTTACTGCCATGGGCCGTGATGGTTATGCAAGAAGCTGGACTAATTATCCCTGGACGTGTGAATGCAGCTGTGTTGGTGCTGGACCAAGGTGCAGGACCGTGATCTTCTCTCCCTCAACGTGGTCCCCTTTTTCTTTGTTGATTGTTGGGATGCAAGCCGTGAGTTGATGTCCATTTGCTTTTTAATGTGCAGCTCTTCCAAAATCTAATGTTTGCTTACCACGTTGCAAGCCAAGAAAGAGTATGGTCGGATATTGTCCAAAGGAAATATGTTGAATATACCACTTCCTTTCATGAATGGATGTGTAAAATGATCATGGGACCCTCCAAGCATCTCCATGACTATAAAACAAAAACATATGCACTTCATTTCAATGTGGCCCCCTCCATGGTTGCAATGGCCGTGTGTTGCTCCAAATAATTCGCTTCCCCTTTTTACGTGAAAAAGCTTTAATAATTGGAATGTTTTCCCATACCCTTCCAATCAACCATCATATTTTAATCAAGATGCTTTCACTCCAACACCCAAAATAATAAAAAAAAAATATACAAGCTGGTCTTCTAGACTTCATGTAGCCACTTCATCATTTTTAATGAAAGAATTCTTTCATGCCCTTCAACTCTGAATCAACGCCCCATCTCATGTGCACACCAACGTTCTCTTGGACGTTATTTCTCACCAATTTTCACCTATTCACTTCTTCATTTTTCAAAGAAATATCTCAAGTATTGGTCACGGTATTTTTGCATTCAATGAGAAGAGAGAAAACGTTGCTTCCAATTGTAAAATGAGCATCTTTCTTTTATTTTTCCTTCCAACTAGTCAACATGCACCTCCCCAAATGCCCCCCATTAATGCCATTTACAAATAATGTGCCTTATGGTGTTGAATTTGTTTCAAGAAATTTCCAATTCCAAAATGAATGTGCCGTGAGATGCACTTGTAAGGTGGTCCCCTTCATCATTTTAAACCAAAACAATTGTTGAAGCTTGTAGCAATTTTGGACCTGCAAAAATATTGGATGCCGTGTGGCATGTCTTCTAATTCATCATATTTCTACGAGAAATGAGCTATAAAATGTGCCAATATGAGTGTTGAATCCTTGAGTGTTGGGAGGTCTTAGCACCGTCCAATGATCAATTCCAGCCACCACAAGTATCAAACAACATGCAAACAATGCACACAGATTAGAAGTCACTCAAACAGTAATCACTGAACTAACATAGGGGAGTAAAATAAATACTGGGAACAACACAAAATGAATTTGAACAAAGTAAAAACTATACTTGCAAATAGACATCCATACGAAACTATGAAAAAAAACTGCATGCAAAACGGATAAGAATTGAACTCGAACGAGGACAAACAAGTTGACACAAAATTCACACAGCAACCAGCGAAAAGTCAAATGGCTGAGATGAATTTGGCTCAATTGTCATTTCTCAATTAACCTTAAAATGTCCCAAAATATTATCCAACAATTTTCCTAAAATTAATAATGCACATAATTAATCTCAGATAATTCAAATTAATTAAAATAAGAATTTCTGATCAAATTAAGCACAGTCAGTAAAAACAGGAAAATACTAGACAATTAAGCACAATTCCCCAATTAATTCTAGCACAATAAACTAAGTGAAGTGAGTAAAATATTGACTCATCAAAATAGACCACACTTAGTCTTTTGCACTCCTGGGCAAAATCAAGACGCAAATCAGGGAATGGTTCAAAGGACTTTTAAGAAGGTTACACAAATTCAGCAGACAGAAAAACAAAGACTCAAGAGAAAATAAACAGAATTTACAAAGTTCTCACGAAATCTAGACAGAGAAAAGATGTAGACCATATCCAATCACAGAATCACTGAAAAGCAGATACTTATAGAAATCTTCCAAACAATTCAAAACTTGGTAAAATAATTAATCAGCTCAAGAGGTGATTCAAAAACAACAAAACCTTACAGATGCACTACAGTGTTTCTCTCAAGTGTCTAAGGTAAATCAATGTCACTCAATGCACTCAAGAAAGCAAACACAAATAGACTTGGCAAGTTTCTAATTATCAATACTTAAAACATATGCATGTTCAGATCAAAAGGTCTTTACTGGGTTGTAATGGGGCCAAGGACAGGGGAGGATAAATTTGGATAAGTAGCTATAGCTCAGAAGAAATAGAGGTGTACTAGGAAAAAAAAAATGTAAACACTGTGAAATCTCACCTAAACCTCTAATTCAATCCTCTTCTCGACTCCATTATTCACAAAATTATTTTTCATTTTTCTCTTTTTCTCATCATCATTTTTTTTTATTTCATCTTTCTTTTTTTTTTCTTTTTTTTTTTCTTTTTTTTCATCCTGTCTCTTTTATTTTCTCTCTTTATCACACAACAGGATAGAAATAACATTTCCAAAACAAGATGAGGAACCAACTAGCCAATTCATCAGAATCCCTAAGGAGACCACACTTATTCACAAAATACTTTTATAGCTCCAGACTTTCCTAAGGTTAAGGTAATCATTGTTTTTCACTTAGGTTCAGTGTATGAGCTTCAACACAAAGAAATGGGGAAAGTATAGGCTCAAAGGGGTTATCAAAGGATAATATCAGGGTAGGCTTATTTGGCTAAAGAGGCTCAAGAAATAAAATGCCTTTATCATTTCTAAACATGCATATCCATCAAGAATTATCAAAAAGAATCAAGCCAAGGCATATGTGCAAGCAATCAAGATACATATCTCACATAAGAAAGAACATTAAGTGGCTCAAATCTCACACAGGGTGTTTGTCACAATCAAATCAACCTCTCAAACGTTTAATTATCTTTCCAAGCAAAGAAAAGCAAGGATTACAATCTATAAGTAGTAAGTAAGTGAAGGAAAAATCTACAACTTAGACATCATCCAGAAATCAAGAGAAAAATGTAAACTTTATTGCACACAAAACTGGATAAAAATAACTTAAAAGAGAAAAAATTTAACACTCAAAAACAAAAAATTTAACACACAAAATACAATCTAACAGAAAAATCCGAAAAATCAGAATTTCTTCCCAGTAGACCACACTTAAATCACACAATGTCCTCAGTGTGTTACAATCATCAGATGATCAACTTCAGAGCAGTCAAATAATATAGACAAGTGCAATAAAATGTTAGGAAATGGGAAGAAATTTTCAGTAACATCCATCAGTAGATGTTTTCAGTGACATCCATCAGTAGATGTCTAAATCACGTAGCACCCATCAGTAGATGCTAATTAATTTTTATTATATTTTTTTATTTTTTTTTTATTTTTTTTTTATTTTTATTTTTATTTTTATTTTTTTTTTCTGAAAAAGGAGACCGGTACTGTGACAACAGTCTCGGTGGCAAAGACCGGAACTGTTGCTACAGTGGAAAGCAATCTGGCTATAAAAGAGGCACTCCTCCGCGTCCAGCGCCATTTCTGATCCCTCACTCTCTCTCTACTCCTCTGCTCTCTCAACTCTCTCTTCTCTCTGCTCTCTTCTCTCTCTACTCTCTCGAGCGTCTGGATCTCTGCAGGGAGCCTCTCCCACCGTGTCCGCGTGCTCTGAAGGTGTACGAGCCCTGCAAGGAGCCTCTGCCACCGTGCCAACTGAAGAGTCTGAGATCCGCGAGGAGCTTCTCTGCCAGCTCTACTTCTCCAGGTAAGTCCTCTGCACCTTCCTTCTTTCCTTCTTTCTTATCTTTCTGCTTGCTTTTTCTGCTTAAGTTTCCAGATCTTTCATTTTTCTTCTTTTCCTGCTTTCTGTTCCTTCTTTATTTTCAGCTTTCTGCTCTTTATTGTGCTTTCTCTATTTTGCTCTCCCTTTCCCTTTTCATTTTTTTTTCATATTTTTGAAACTGAAAAACACTTAAACACATAAAACACAACTGTCTAAAAACTTAAGGGGTATATCGGCTGGAAACCAGACGTTAATCTCCCTTCGATTGAAGGTATTGCAGAGACAATCGGGTAGAACAACGCCACGTACCCCACTTAAAACTAAATAAACACATAAACATAATATACAAGAACAATATGGACAAGGACAACTGGACGTAGATCCGTTTAGGACCCTTTTGCAAGGACCGTGAAACAGATCTGAGACCAAAAACTGAAACATCAAAGCATGACTGGACAAAATAAATCTAAAAGGAAACCAGAACAAATAAAGAAAACACAGAACTAAGAATCTAATGTTTTTATGTTTTTTTTTTTTTTTTTTTTTTATGTTATGCTTTTTTTTTCTTGTTTTTGTTCTTTTTATATGTATTTATTTTTTATTTATGTATTTGTATATTACGAGAGGAAGGATGAGTGATATGGAATCAGAGAGATATACCAGTCAACGATGGCGTCCTACAGATGATCAGATCACGATGATGACCAAAATCTACAACTATGGGGTCACACACCCAAGCCGAGCGCAAGTCGTCGAGATCGCGTCTCGACTAAGGACCTTCGGCGAAGCCACTGAATACAACGTGCACTGCTGGTTTAACAACCATGGCAATCGGGTCAAGCGCTGGCAAGCGGAGATAGACCCCACAGGCACTCTCTTTTCACAACTGCCGCTATACATGTACGGTAAGAACTCTCATCATACCTCCATTGAAATTTTTTTCACTTCCTCTTCTATTATTAACACATGTTTTTTTATTTTTTTATTTTTTTTATTTTTTATTTTTTGTTTGAAAGAAAACAACTGGGTGATAATGAGGGCACCGAGGCTGCTGAATTTGTTTCCAGTTCCGATCATTATCGATGACGACAGAAATGAACGAGAAATTCCTCCACCAAAGCCTCCGCTCGTGACTTTTCGAACCAGAGCTCCCTCAACGGAGCTCTCCCTTAGACCACCACAACCAGCTCGAGAGTTCTTTCATTTTTAGTGTTTTATGTTTTATTTTTTTTTTATGTTTTTGTTGGCCGAGTGTGGCCAGAATTAAGGACAAGGCATGTAATCTGAACAATTGTTTTTTTTTTTTTTTTTATGTTTTTAATTTTTTTTATGTTGTTTTTGTTTTTTATTTGGTTTGTAATATTAACGATCACTAAAGATCGACCCCCGAACATCTTTTAATTTCATATATGAATCTACTGCAATTTCATTTTCAGATATGTTAAATCTCCAATTTTCCATTACTGTAATTTTTGCTTTTATGACCGAATGAAATCTTTCTTAGTCAAATTTTTCAATCAATAATCTGTATGCAAACGACTAAGAAATTATATTTACAGTGAAGGAAAATAAGGAAAAATAAGATCTGAAGTGAAAATTTTTATTGGTATAAAATAATAAGATACTGAGGGTCGAAATAAAATCAAGCAATACGCAAAACAATTTTTGAATTTTTGATTTTTCGAATTTTTTTTCTTTTTAGTAAAAACACTAAAAATCACGAAGCAAATAAAACACAGAACACATTTTTTTTTTTTTTAAATATATGAAAAATAAATATATGTACATCTCATAACAATTAAATTTGAAAAGAAAAATTTTTGCACACTTAAAAAAAAAAAATTATCACAAATAATTTTTTTTTTTTTTTTTTTTTAAAATAATAACTCGAAAACTAATAAAGAAAAATAAAAGGAAAAATAAACATAAAAGAAAACAAAATTCAGAATCTTCCCGAGACCATACTTAAAATACAATGTCCTAAACGTGTTCTAAGCATAAGATCATCAGTTAAAACACTAAACAGATAAAGGACAAATGCAATAAAAGTAGGAAAACGGGAAAGAAAGAAAAAGAAAACTCCCCTGGATTATGGTGGCAGTTGCCAATTTTGGATCATCAGGGAGAGGTCTTCATGTTCACGATCCAGCCATGAAGTTTTGAGGACGAACTGCTTCATCCTCCAGATTTGATCAAGCAGTGAAATGTCCTCCACCGCCGGATCTAAGCAGCAAATATTGTTACTGAGCGGATTCAGTAGGTGCTTGTTGATCTTTGAACTGTCAGTGTCAGCACCTTTGTTTTCCACTGTGGGTGTATGTTGATCAAATTTATACGTACCTCCTGCAACATGGTTAGTGCAATGTGGTTCCGCAGAAATTTCATGCAGGGGTATGACACCCAATTCTAGTGTAATAGGCTGAACCTCAGATAAATCCTCATAACATGAATCGGTTTCAAATGTAGAAATAATATCTTTAACAGGCTCAGATTCATGTTCAGAGGGAGAATTAAAAACATGCTCAGCAACAATATGATTACAAGCATACCTATCATCAGCATAATCTTTAATAACACAGTCAACAGAATAATCAATTTGCGGTATGCTTACCTCCACTTCCTTGAAGATTGGTAAAGTAGTGGAGGATGAAAGTAGTCCACCTGGTTCAAGATTATTGCTTATTCTTTCCTGGTCCTCAAAATCATCAGCATTTTCCTCAAGTGCAAGAATGGTCATCTGCCCAATCTGATTACTCAGATTCTGAATTGCCGCTTGAGTTTCCTGCTGAAACTCTATGCTATTTTTCTTGAACTGCATGTTCCCTTTCTGTAACTGAACGTTCTGCATGGTCATCTGCTCCAGTAACTCCTTTAATGTAGGTTCAGAAGTAGAAGGCTGAGGAGTTATTTGAATAGGAGAATCATATTGCTGACTCTCATATTGTGGAACTGGCTCCCAAAGAGAGCTCTCAGAAATTGGATGATGGAACATATTGTTCTCATCATAAAAATCAGCAGATTTAAAATCAAAGTAATATGCAGAATAAGAATCATAATCACAGACATTGGCAGAATAAGCATTATTCACAACATTAAAATAGGTAGACATCGAAAAGTAAAAATAAAACAAATAAAAAGTAAATACTAAAAATTACTAAACAGATAATTCACAACACATTTATACATGCTACAGGAACATAAAAGACAGAACATAATTTTATTTTATTTTTTTAATATTTTTTTTTTAATTAACAGACATAATACAAAACACAACACAATAAAAATATAAAAGACAAAATATATATTACAACCACATAATAAAACAAAAACAGTAAAAATCTAAAACAAGAACCTGGACTGAAGTGACAACGCCGCCAAAATTTGCTGAAGGTGTCGTTGTCGCCTACAAAAATATACAAGACAAAACACACATATTAACAGAACAAAAATTTACACAACAAGAATCTAAAACCAAACCGTCATTGGTCCCCGGCAACGGCGCCATTTTGATGAACGGGTCGCACCGCTCACAAAAGTTGATTGCACGAAAATAATGCAGTATATTTTCTAGGAAGTGACTCCTAGGTCGTCTCTCAAGGACCAAATATGGGTTAAGTCTTAGATCTAACACGAAGTGGGGGGTTTTGTGAATGGTTTTGTACGGAAAACTAAAATAGCAGTGCAGAAAATGAAAATGCAGTAAATATTGAAATTACAGTAAATAATAGAAAACCAAAGACAGTAAATTTAGAGAATGGTAAAAACGAAATTTAACTTTTTAACATAACCAGAAAATGTAAATCAACAAGTGCGGTGAAAATAAAAATTGAAAAACAACTGAATAACGTTTGAGAATGTAAATTGAAAACATAATTCTGACAAATTTAAAATGCTCAACTGAATTTTATGGCAGAACAGAATTGGAATTAAAATGCAAAATTGAGATTGTAATTGACAAACTGCAGTAAATGGAACGTGCAAATGAAATCAAACACAAAACCTCCCCAAGAGGGGAGGAGAAAATCAAAGCATTGCTTCCTAAATTCCTACTCCTCAAACTCTAATCTAAATTGTCCTACTGAAATCTCCTAAATTCTACTTCTCTACTGGAGCTCCTTCTCTTCTTTGCTGGTGCTGGAAATTTATAGCCACAATTCTCAATCCGTGACTTCTCCATTTTGTCTTATGTAGAAGCTCTTTCCAGCCGTCTCTGCAACAGCCGTGTATTCTCCTCCACAATCACATTCCTTTTCTCCATTTTCTAATCTTCACTTGGGTGGAGGCTTGGACCCACTTCCAACAACTTTCTCATTTCCAATGCCTTTCACAGTGCGTGCTTCTCCAGCCCTTGGACGTGACTCTAGCTAATCCTCTTCTTTGTGTGCTTTCAGTTCAGAACCCCTTGTGCCAAGCTAGTGCCTTCCTTCATTTTACTCATCCTGGTGCTCCCTTGGGTGCTCCCTTGGGTGTTGTTACTTCCTCATTGCTACCTTCATCCATGTGGGCTGCTCCAAAGAGGCCGTGTGCAAGCTGGACCAAGAGTGCCTCCTGTTTCCACGTCCCAGCTCTCTGCTGCCATCATCCGTGAAGATAGCTGGACAGCTTTACTGCCATGGGCCGTGATGGTTATGCAAGAAGCTGGACTAATTATCCCTGGACGTGTGAATGCAGCTGTGTTGGTGCTGGACCAAGGTGCAGGACCGTGATCTTCTCTCCCTCAACGTGGTCCCCTTTTTCTTTGTTGATTGTTGGGATGCAAGCCGTGAGCTGATGTCCATTTGCTTTTTAATGTGCAGCTCTTCCAAAATCTAATGTTTGCTTACCACGTTGCAAGCCAAGAAAGAGTATGGTCGGATATTGTCCAAAGGAAATATGTTGAATATACCACTTCCTTTCATGAATGGATGTGTAAAATGATCATGGGACCCTCCAAGCATCTCCATGACTATAAAACAAAAACATATGCACTTCATTTCAATGTGGCCCCCTCCATGGTTGCAATGGCCGTGTGTTGCTCCAAATAATTCGCTTCCCCTTTTTACGTGAAAAAGCTTTAATAATTGGAATGTTTTCCCATACCCTTCCAATCAACCATCATATTTTAATCAAGATGCTTTCACTCCAACACCCAAAATAATAAAAAAAAAATATACAAGCTGGTCTTCTAGACTTCATGTAGCCACTTCATCATTTTTAATGAAAGAATTCTTTCATGCCCTTCAACTCTGAATCAACGCCCCATCTCATGTGCACACCAACGTTCTCTTGGACGTTATTTCTCACCAATTTTCACCTATTCACTTCTTCATTTTTCAAAGAAATATCTCAAGTATTGGTCACGGTATTTTTGCATTCAATGAGAAGAGAGAAAACGTTGCTTCCAATTGTAAAATGAGCATCTTTCTTTTATTTTTCCTTCCAACTAGTCAACATGCACCTCCCCAAATGCCCCCCATTAATGCCATTTACAAATAATGTGCCTTATGGTGTTGAATTTGTTTCAAGAAATTTCCAATTCCAAAATGAATGTGCCGTGAGATGCACTTGTAAGGTGGTCCCCTTCATCATTTTAAACCAAAACAATTGTTGAAGCTTGTAGCAATTTTGGACCTGCAAAAATATTGGATGCCGTGTGGCATGTCTTCTAATTCATCATATTTCTACGAGAAATGAGCTATAAAATGTGCCAATATGAGTGTTGAATCCTTGAGTGTTGGGAGGTCTTAGCACCGTCCAATGATCAATTCCAGCCACCACAAGTATCAAACAACATGCAAACAATGCACACAGATTAGAAGTCACTCAAACAGTAATCACTGAACTAACATAGGGGAGTAAAATAAATACTGGGAACAACACAAAATGAATTTGAACAAAGTAAAAACTATACTTGCAAATAGACATCCATACGAAACTATGAAAAAAAACTGCATGCAAAACGGATAAGAATTGAACTCGAACGAGGACAAACAAGTTGACACAAAATTCACACAGCAACCAGCGAAAAGTCAAATGGCTGAGATGAATTTGGCTCAATTGTCATTTCTCAATTAACCTTAAAATGTCCCAAAATATTATCCAACAATTTTCCTAAAATTAATAATGCACATAATTAATCTCAGATAATTCAAATTAATTAAAATAAGAATTTCTGATCAAATTAAGCACAGTCAGTAAAAACAGGAAAATACTAGACAATTAAGCACAATTCCCCAATTAATTCTAGCACAATAAACTAAGTGAAGTGAGTAAAATATTGACTCATCATGGAGGAAGTGGACGAAGTGGAGGAACTTGACGAAGTTGACGAACTGGACTAAGTACAGGAAGTGGAGGAAGAGGAGGAAGTGGAGGAAGGGGAGGAAGTTGAGGAAGTGGACGAAGTGGACAAAGTGAACGAAGTGGAAGATGTTGACGAACTGGATGAAGTTGACGAAGTTGACGAAGTGGATGAAGTGGAAGAAGTTGACGAAGTTGATGAAGCAGAGGAAGTCGAGGAAGTGGAGGAAGTGGAGGAAGTGGAGGAAGTCCACGAAGTGGAGGAAGTGAATGAAGTAGACGAAGTTGACGAAGATGACGAAGTGGACAAAGTCGACGAAGTGGACGAAATGGACGAAGTTGACGCAGTGGACGAAGTTGACGAAGTGCACGAAGTTGACGAAGTGCACGAAGTTGACGAAGTGGACGAAGTGGACGATGTGGACGAGGTTGAAGAAGTGGAGGAAGTGGAGGAAGTGGACGGAGTGGAGGAAGTGGACGAAGTGGACAAAGTGGACAAAGTGAACGAAGTTGACGATGTTGACGAAGTCGATGAAGTTGACGAAGTTGACGAAGTGGACGAAGTGGAAGAAGTTGACGAAGGTCACGAAGTAGAGGAAGTGGAGGAAGTGGAGGAAGTGGAGGAAGTCCACGAAGTGGAGGAAGTGAATGAAGTAGACGAAGTTGACGAAGATGACGAAGTGGACGAAGTGGACGAAGTGGACGAAGTGGACGAAGTTGACGTAGTGGACGAAGTTGACGAAGTGGACGAAGTTGACGAAGTGGACGAAGTGGACGAAGTTGAAGAAGTGGAGGAAGTGGAGGAAGTGGAGGAAGTGGACGAAGTGGACAAAGTGAACGAAGTGGACGATGTTGAGGAAGTGGATGAAGTTGACGAAGTGGACGAAGTGGACGACGTGGAAGAAGTTGACGAAGTTCACGAAGTGGACGAAGTAGAGGAAGTGGAGGAAGTGGAGGAAGTCCACGAAGTGGAGGAAGTGAATGAAGTAGACGAAGTTGACGAAGATGACGAAGTGGACGAAGTGGACGAAGTGGACGAAGTTGACGTAGTGGACGAAGTTGACGAAGTGGACGAAGTTGACGAAGTGGAAGAAGTGGACGAAGTTGAAGAAGTGGAGGAAGTGGACGAAGTGGAGGAAGTGGACGAAGTGGACAAAGTGAACGAAGTGGACGATGTTGACGAAGTGGATGAAGTTGACAAAGTTGACGAAGTGGACGACGTGGAAGAAGTTGACGAAGTTGACGAAGTGGATGAAGTAGAGGAAGTAGAGGAAGTGGAGGAAGTTGACGAAGTGGAAGAAGTGGACGGAGTTGACGAAGTTGAGGAAGTGGACGAAGTGGACGAAGCTGAGGAAGTGGAGGAAGTGGAATAGGTGGACGAAGTTGACGAAGTTAACGAAGTGGAGGAAGTGCAGGAAGTGGAGGAAGTGGAGAAAATGGATGAAGTGGAGGAAGTTGACGAAATGGACAAAATTGACGAAGCAGACGAAGTTGAAGAAGTTGACATTTTGGACGAAGTGGAGGAAGTGGAGGAAGAGGAGCAAGAGGAGGAAGTGAAGGAAGTGGACTAAGTGGACGAAGTTGACAAAGTGGAGGAAGTGGAGGAAGTCCACGAAGTGGAGGAAGTGAATGAAGTAGACGAAGTTGACGAAGATGACGAAGTGGACGAAGTCGACGAAGTGGACTAAGTTGACGCAGTGGACGAAGTGGAAGAAGGTGACGAAGTTGACGAAGTGGAGGAAGTGGACGAAGTTGACGAAGTGGAGGAAGTGGACGAAGTGGAGGAAGTGGAAAAAGTGGAGGAAATGGAGGAAGTGGAGGAAGTTGAGGAAGTGGACGAAGTGGACAGAGTGGACGAAGAGGACGAAGTTAACGAAGTGGACGAAGTTGACGAAGTGGACGAAGTGGACGAAGTGGACGAAGTGGACGAAGTGGAGGAGGTCCACGAAGTGGAGGAAGTGGAGGAAGTGAATGAAGTAGACGAAGTTGACGAAGATGACGAAGTGGACGAAGTTGACGTAGTGGACGAAGTTGACGAAGTGGACAAAGTTGACGAAGTGGAGGAAGTGGAGGAGGTCCACGAAGTGGAGGAAGTGGAGGAAGTGAATGAAGTAGACGAAGTTGACGAAGATGACGAAGTGGACGAAGTTGACGCAGTGGACGAAGTTGACGAAGTGGACAAAGTTGACGAAGTGGACGAAGTGGACGAAGTTGAAGAAGTGGAGGAAGTGGACGAAGTGGAGGAACTTGACGAAGTTGACGAACTGGACGAAGTATAGGAAGTGGAGGAAGAGGAGGAAATGGAGGAAGGGGAGGAAGTTGGGGAAGTGGACGAAGTGGACAAAGTGAACGAAGTGGAAGATGTTGACGAAGTGGATGAAGTTGACGAAGTTGACGAAGTGGACGAAGTGGAAGAAGTTGACGAAGTTGATGAAGTAGAGGAAGTGGAGGAAGTGGAGGAAGTGGAGGAACTCCACGAAGTGGAGGAAATGAATGAAGTAGACGAAGTTGACGAAGATGACGAAGTGGACGAAGTGGACGAAGTGGACGAAGTTGACGCAGTGGACGAAGTTGACGAAGTGCACGAAGTTGACGAAGTGGACGAAGTGGACGATGTGGCCGAAGTTGAAGAAGTGGAGGAAGTGGACTAAGTGGAGGAAGTGGACGAAGTGGACAAAGTGGACAAAGTGAACGAAGTTGACGATGTTGACGAAGTCGATGAAGTTGACGAAGTGGACGAAGTGGAAGAAGTTGACGAAGTTCACGAAGTAGAGGAAGTGGAGGAAGTGGAGGAAGTGGAGGAAGTCCACGAAGTGGAGGAAGTGAATGAAGTAGACGAAGTTGACGAAGATGACGAAGAGGACGAAGTGGACGAAGTTGACGTAGTGGACGAAGTTGACGAAGTGGACGAAGTTGACGAAGTGGACGAAGTTGAAGAAGTGGAGGAAGTGGACGAAGTGGACGAAGTGGACAAAGTGAACGAAGTGGACGATGTTGAGGAAGTGGATGAAGTTGACGAAGTGGACGAAGTAGAGGAAGTAGAGGAAGTGGAGGAAGTTGACGAAGTGGAAGAAGTGGACGAAGTTGACGAAGTTGAGGAAGTGGACGAAGTGGACGAAGTGGAGGAAGTGGACGAAGTGGACAAAGTGAACGAAGTGGACGATGTTGACGAAGTGGATGAAGTTGACAAAGTTGACGAAGTGGACGACGTGGAAGAAGTTGACGAAGTTGACGAAGTGGATGAAGTAGAGGAAGTAGAGGAAGTGGAGGAAGTTGACGAAGTGGAAGAAGTGGACGGAGTTGACGAAGTTGAGGAAGTCGACGAAGTGGACGAAGCTGAGGAAGTGGAGGAAGTGGAATAGGTGGACGAAGTTGACGAAGTTAACGAAATGGAGGAAGTGCAGGAAGTGGAGGAAGTGGAGAAAATGGATGAAGTGGAGGAAGTTGACGAAATGGACAAAATTGACGAAGCAGACGAAGTTGAAGAAGTTGACATTTTGGACGAAGTGGAGGAAGTGGAGGAAGAGGAGCAAGAGGAGGAAGTGAAGGAAGTGGACTAAGTGGACAAAGTGGACAAAGTGGACAAAGTGAACGAAGTTGACGATGTTGACGAAGTCGATGAAGTTGACGAAGTGGACGAAGTGGAAGAAGTTGACGAAGTTGACGAAGTAGAGGAAGTGGAGGAAGTGGAGGAAGTGGAGGAAGTCCACGAAGTGGAGGAAGTGAATGAAGTAGACGAAGTTGACGAAGATGACGAAGAGGACGAAGTGGACGTAGTGGACGAAGTTGACGAAGTGGACGAAGTTGACGAAGTGGACGAAGTTGAAGAAGTGGAGGAAGTGGACGAAGTGGACGAAGTGGACAAAGTGAACGAAGTGGACGATGTTGAGGAAGTGGATGAAGTTGACGAAGTGGACGACGTGGAAGAAGTTGACGAAGTTGACGAAGTGGACGAAGTAGAGGAAGTAGAGGAAGTGGAGGAAGTTGACGAAGTGGAAGAAGTGGACGAAGTTGACGAAGTTGAAGAAGTGGAGGAAGTGGACGAAGTGGAGGAAGTGGACGAAGTGGACAAAGTGAACGAAGTGGACGATGTTGACGAAGTGGATGAAGTTGACAAAGTTGACGAAGTGGACGACGTGGAAGAAGTTGACGAAGTTGACGAAGTGGATGAAGTAGAGGAAGTAGAGGAAGTGGAGGAAGTTGACGAAGTGGAAGAAGTGGAAGTGGAGGAAGTGGAGGAAGTCCACGAAGTGGAGGAAGTGAATGAAGTAGACGAAGTTGACGAAGATGACGAAGAGGACGAAGTGGACGAAGTGGACGAAGTTGACGTAGTGGACGAAGTTGACGAAGTGGACGAAGTTGACGAAGTGGACGAAGTTGAAGAAGTGGAGGAAGTGGACGAAGTGGACAAAGTGAACGAAGTGGACGATGTTGACGAAGTCGATGAAGTTGACGAAGTGGACGAAGTGGAAGAAGTTGACGAAGTTCACGAAGTAGAGGAAGTGGAGGAAGTGGAGGAAGTGGAGGAAGTCCACGAAGTGGAGGAAGTGAATAAAGTAGACGAAGTTGACGAAGATGACGAAGAGGACGAAGTGGACGAAGTGGACGAAGTTGACGTAGTGGACGAAGTTGACGAAGTGGACGAAGTTGACGAAGTGGACGAAGTTGAAGAAGTGGAGGAAGTGGACGAAGTGGACGAAGTGGACAAAGTGAACGAAGTGGACGATGTTGAGGAAGTGGATGAAGTTGACGAAGTGGACGACGTGGAAGAAGTTGACGAAGTTGACGAAGTGGACGAAGTAGAGGAAGTAGAGGAAGTGGAGGAAGTTGACGAAGTGGAAGAAGTGGACGAAGTTGACGAAGTTGAGGAAGTGGACGAAGTGGACGAAGTGGAGGAAGTGGACGAAGTGGACAAAGTGAACGAAGTGGACGATGTTGACGAAGTGGATGAAGTTGACAAAGTTGACGAAGTGGACGACGTGGAAGAAGTTGACGAAGTTGACGAAGTGGAGGAAGTTGACGAAGTGGAAGAAGTGGACGAAGTTGACGAAGTTGAAGAAGTGGAGGAAGTGGACGAAGTGGAGGAAGTGGACGAAGTGGACAAAGTGAACGAAGTGGACGATGTTGACGAAGTGGAAGAAGTTGACGAAGTTGACGAAGTGGACGAAGTAGAGGAAGTAGAGGAAGTGGAGGAAGTTGACGAAGTGGAAGAAGTGGACGAAGTTGACGAAGTTGAGGAAGTGGACGAAGTGGACGAAGCTGAGGAAGTGGAGGAAGTGGAGAAAATGGATGAAGTGGAGGAAGTTGACGAAGTGGACAAAGTTGACGAAGCAGACGAAGTTGAAGAAGTTGACATTTTGGACGAAGTGGAGGAAGTGGAGGAAGAGGAGCAAGAGGAGGAAGTGAAGGAAGTGGACTAAGTGGACGAAGTTGACGAAGTGGAGGAAGTGGAGGAAGTCCACGAAGTTGAAGAAGTGAATGAAGTAGACGAAGTTGACGAAGATGACGAAGTGGACGAAGTTGACGAAGTGGAGGAAGTGGACGAAGTTGACGAAGTTGACGAAGTGGAGGAAGTGGACGAAGTTGACGAAGTGGAGGAAGTGGACGAAGTGGAGGAAGTGGACGAAGTGGAGGAAATGGAGGAAGTGGAGGAAGTTGAGGAAGTGGACGAAGTGGACAGAGTGGACGAAGAGGACGAAGTTAACGAAGTGGACGAAGTTGACGAAGTGGACGAAGTCGACGAAGTGGAGGAGGTCCACGAAGTGGAGGAAGTGGAGGAAGTGAATTAAGTAGACAAAGTTGACGAAGATGACGAAGTGGACGAAGTTGACGCAGTGGACGAAGTTGACGAAGTGGACAAAGTTGACGAAGTGGACGAAGTTGAAGAAGTGGAGGAAGTGGACGAAGTGGAGGAAGTGGACGAAGTGGACGAAGGGGACGAAGTGGAGGAACTTGACGAAGTTGACGAACTAGACGTAGTACAGGAAGTGGAGGAAGTGGAGGAGGTGGAGGAAGGGGAGGAAATTGAGGAAGTGGACGAAGTGGACAAAGTGAACGAAGTGGACGATGTTGACGAAGTGGATGAAGTTGACGAAGTTGACGAAGTTGACGAAGTGGACGAAGTGGAAGAAGTTGACGAAGTTGATGAAGTAGAGGAAGTCGAGGAAGTGTAGGAAGTGGAGGAAGTGGAGGGAGTCCACGAAGTGGAGGAAGTGAATGAAGTAGACGAAGTTGACGAAGATGACGAAGTGGACGAAGTGGACGAAGTTGACGCAGTGGACGAAGTTGACGAAGTGCACGAAGTTGACGAAGTGGACGAAGTGGACGATGTGGACGAAGTTGATGAAGTGGAGGAAGTGGAGGAAGTGGACGAAGTTGACGAAGTGGACAAAGTGAACGAAGTGGACGATGTTGACGAAGTCGATGAAGTGGACGAAGTTGACGAAGTGGACGAAGTGGAAGAAGTTGACGAAGTTCACGAAGTGGACGAAGTAGAGGAAGTGGTGGAAGTGGAGGAAGTGGAGGAAGTGGAGGAAGTGGAGGAAGTGGAGGAAGTCCACGAAGTGGAGGAAGTGAATGAAGTAGACGAAGTTGACGAAGATGACGAAGTGGACCAAGTCGATGAACTGGACGAAGTTGACTGACGAACGGGTCGCACCGCTCACAAAAGTTGATTGCACGAAATTAATGCAGTATATTTACTAGGAAGTGACTCCTAGGTCGTCTCTCAAGGACCAATTTTTGGTGGTTCAGTCTCAGATCAGTCACGAAAAGGGGGGTTTGTAGTGTTTTTGGTTGCGGAGAAAATTAAAATTGACTGAATTAAAAACGTTAGAAATAAATTTTAAAGACTGTAAAAACTGAACGGTTAAAGATAATAAAAATAGAAAACGTCTGAAAATAAAACGAATGGTGAAACGCAATTACAGAAATTAATAGTGCAAAAAATCATGAACGATAAAATAGAAGAGACAATAAAAATAAAAACACTTAATTGAAATGGAATTTATCAAACATCACTTGAAAGAAAATTCTTGGACAGTACAACAAAATAAATATGAAACGAGCAAAGGTGACACACTGCTACTACTGCTTCAGAAACGAAAACTACATTTGGGCACTGTTTGGAACTAAAAACCGAGAGAGAGAGAGAGCTCCTGGAAGAGAAGGAACCGTGACCTCTTCCAGGCCTCAAGGCCGTGCCCTCTGTCCTCTGCTGCTACTAATTTATATGCCTCTAGATGGAGACATTCTTTTCCTTTTCTCTGTGTAGCCTTCTTATTTTAAGCCAGCTTTTCCGTTTTGTTTTGTCTCCTAGCAACCAATTGTTTCCTGAATTTCCTCCACCATTTGCTCCTGTAAGTTTCCAAACATGAATAAGGTTGGGCCCTCTTAATCTTGTCTTGTTCATCCTTCACACGTCCAGCCATCACGTTGATGTTGTTTCTCAACAGTCCATCACCCTCCAAAGCGGCGGCTGCTCCCATGTTCTCATTCCAGCAACGCTTCCTCCTTTGCTTCCAGCAGTAGTCTCCATGCTTATCTTCTCCAAGGTGTGAACGTGCAGCTCCTTCCAAGCTTCTTATTGGCGCGCTACTTCTTCCTCTCAACGTGCATGCTGCTTCTGTTTCCAGCCACTTCTTAATGAAGCTCCAAAGCTTGCTGGACGTGCAACACCATTTCATTCAATCAAGCTCCACGGGAATTGCTGCCCACCGTGGTTCTCCAAGCTGCTGTAATGGAAGACCGAGAGCTTCCTTCTTCCTCCTTCACGGACGTGCTAAGCTGTTGGAAACGTGTAACTCCATTTAGAAAATCCAACTCTCTCTTTTGCATGTGGGCCGTGTACTTTTTATTTTATGAATCAAAACCAAATGTTTGTGGCACCGTGAAACAAATCTGCACATTTCTTCAAGACAAAGTGCATTTCTTATGTATGGGGCCGTGACATTATGTGGCAGCCATTTCCAAGAATTACATTTCTATGCATTGTTTCCTTTCAAAACCGTGAGCTCCACTAAGTGGTGGCCCCCTTCTCTTTTGTTTCCATCCAAATCATTTTGCTGAAATAACTTCTCCATGGCCATGAGTTTGTTTCTTCCATGTGGTCCCCTCTTTTAATTCTTTTGTTGACTTGTCAACAGACTAGGACGTTAGTTTTCTTCTTCCCAACATGTGCCTCCTACAAAAATAATTCTTCAATCATGCCAAGTAAGAAAAGATGGGCCATGTACGTGTACTATGCAAAGTGTGAATTTAAAATAAAACTTGTGCCATGGACTACACAGTTAACGTGTTACTTTCAGCCAAGATCCTTTTAAAATTATTTCCTATGTGAATGTGGCATAAACCTTCCTTAAGAGTGTTAAGAGGTCTTAGCACTGTCCAATGATCAATTCCAGCCACCACAAGTACTAAACAACAAGCAAACAATGCAAACAGATTAGAAATCACTCAAATAGTAAGCACATGAGTGACATAGTGGAGTAAAGAAAATACTGGGAACAGCACAAAAATAATTTTAACAAACGATAAGCTATACGTGAAAATAGACATCTAGACGAAACTATGAAAAAAAATTGCATAGAAAACGGATAAGAATTGAACTCAAACGAAGACAAACAAGTTGACACAAAATTCACGCAGCAACCAGCGAAAATTGAAATGACTGAAATACATTGGGCTCAATTGCCAATTCTCATTTAACCTTCAAATGTCCCAAATTGTATCTCCAAATTTTCCTTGTAAAATAATTATCTCAGATAATTCAAATTAGTTAAAATAAGAATTTCTGATCGAATTAAGCACAATCAAGCAAAATGGGAAAACACTGGACAATTAAGCACAATTCCCTGATTAATTCTAGTACAATAAACTAAGTGAAGTGTAGAAAATATCGACTTATCAAAATAGACCACACTTAGTCTTTTGCACTCCTGGGCAAAATTAAGACGCAAATCAAGGAATGGTTCAAAGGACCTCGAAGGAGTGACATAGAACTCAGCAGAGAGAAAAATAAAAACTCGCAAGAAAACAAACAGAATTTACACAGTTCTCAAGAATTCTGGACAGAGAAAAGATGTAGATAAGATCCAACACGTAATCAAGAAAAACAGATACTTACAGAAATTATCCAAGCAATTCAATGTATGGCAAAAATAATTAATCAGTTCAAGAGGTGATTTTAAAAATAACATAACCTCACAGATGCACACAATCAGTGTTTCTCTCAAGTGTTTAAGGTAAATAATTTCAACTCGATGCACTCAAGAAAGCAAACACAAGTAGACTTGGCAAGCTTCTAATATCAACACTTAAAACATATGCATGTTCAAATCTAAAGGTCTTTACTGGGTTGTAATGGGGCCAAGGACAGGGGAGGATAAAATATGGATAAGTAGTTAGATCTCAGAAGAATTAGAGGAGCATTGGAAAAAAATGGAAATACAATGAAATTACGTTCAAACCTCTAATTTGATCCTCTTCTCGACTCCATTATTCACAAAATTATTTTTCAATTTTTTTTTTTTCTCATCATCACTTTTTCATCCTGTCTCTCTTTTTTTTTCCTCTTTATCACATAATAGGATATATAAATCATCATTTCAAAACATGATGAGGAACCAACTAGCCAATTTATCAGAATCCCCAAGGAGACCACACTTGTTCACAAAACACTTCTAAAGCTCCAGAATTCCCTAAGGTTAAGGTAATCATGGTTTTTCACTTAGGGTCAGTGAATGAACTTCAAAAAAAATAGGGAAAGTATAGGCTCAAAGGGGTTATCAAAGGATAATAACAAGGTAGGCTTATTTGGCTAACGAGGCTCAAGAAATAAAATGCCTTTATCATTTTCTAAACATGCATATCCATCAAGTTTATCAAAAAGAATCAAGCCAAGGCATATGTGCAGGCAATCAAGATACATATCACACAAGAAAGAAAATTAAGTGGCTCAAATCTCACACAGGGTATTTGTGTTATAATCAATTCAACCTCTCAAACGTATAATCATCTTTCCAGGCAGAGAAAAGCAAGGATTTTAAACCATAAGTATTAATGAAGTGAAGGAAAAATCTACAACTTTAGACATCATCCAGAAATCAAGAGAAAAATGTAAAATTTATTGCACACAAAACTCGATAAAAATAACTTAAAAGAGAAAAAATTTAACACTCAAAAACAAAAAATTTAACACACAAAATACAATCTAACAGAAAAATCAGAATTTCTCCCCAGTAGACCACACTTAAATCACACAATGTCCTCAGTGTGTTACAATCATCAGATGATCAATTTCAGAGCAGTCAAATAATATAGACAAGTGCAACAAAAGTAGAAAAATGGGAAGAAATTTTCAGTAACATCCATCAGCAGATGTTATCAGGGACATCCATCAGCAGATGTCTAAAACACCTAGCATCCATCAGTAGATGCTAATAATTTTTTTCATTTTATTTTATTTTATTTTATTTTATTTTATTTTTTTTGAAAAGGATGACCTGTACTGTGACAACAGTCTCGGTGGCAAAGACCGGAACTGTTGCTACAGTGGCAGAGCTTTGGCTACAAAAGGTCCGCTCCTCCGCGTTGAGCAACATTTCTGAACGCTCATTCTCTCTCTACTTCTCTGCTCTCTCAACTCTCTCTGCTCTCTTCTCTCTCTGCGTCTGGATCTGCGAGGAAGCCTCTCCACCCCGAGTCTGCTGAAGGTCTGAGATCTGCGCAGAGCCCCTGTCCCTGCGTCTTCTGAAGAGTCTGAGTGAGATCCGTGAGGAGCCTCTGCCTGTGTGCCTTCGGAGCGTCTAAGATCTGCGTCAAGCTTTTGTAAGCCCTACTACTCCGGGTAAGTCCTCTACACCTTTGATCTCCTTCTTTCTGCCGTTTAAGCTTTCTGCTCTTAAGCTTTACCTTTTCCTGCTTTCCAGATCTTTCATTTTTCTTCTTTTCCTGCTTTCAGATCTTATTCGCTTTTTTTTTTTTTTTTTTTTTCTTTTTCTGCTTTCTTTTCCTGCTTTCTGTTCCTTCTTTATTTTCAGCTTTCTGCTCTTTATTGTGCTTTCTCTATTTTGCTCTCCCTTTCCCTTTTCATTTTTTTTTTCATATTTTTGAAACTGAAAAACACTTAAACACATAAAACACAACTGTCTAAAAACTTAAGGGGTATATCGGCTGGAAACCAGACGTTAATCTCCCTTCGATTGAAGGTATTGCAGAGACAATCGGGTAGAACAACGCCACGTACCCCACTTAAAACTAAATAAACACATAAACATAATATACAAGAACAATATGGACAAGAACAACCGGACAACTGGACGTAGATCCGTTTAGGACCCTTTTGCAAGGACCGTGAAACAGATCTGAGACCAGACACTGAAACATCAAATACAGACAGGACAAAATAAATCTAAAAGGAAACAAGAACAAACAATTAAAGAAAATACTGAACTAAGAATCTAATATATTTTTATGCTTTTTTTTTTTTATGTTATGCTTTTTTTTTTCTTGTTTTTGTTCTTTTTATATGTATTTATTTTTTTATTTATGTATTTGTATATTACGAGAGGAAGGATGAGTGATATGGAATCAGAGAGATATACCAGTCAACGGTGGCGTCCTACAGATGATCAGATCACGATGATGACCAAAATCTACAACTATGGGGTCACACACCCAAGCCGAGCGCAAGTCGTCGAGATCGCGTCTCGACTAAGGACCTTCGGCGAAGCCACTGAATACAACGTGCACTGCTGGTTTAACAACCATGGCAATCGGGTCAGGCGCTGGCAAGCGGAGATAGACCCCATAGGCACTCTCTTTTCACAACTGCCGCTATACATGTACGGTAAGACCTCTGATCACACCTCCATTGAATTTTCCATTCCTCTTCTATTATTAACACATGTTTTATATTTATTTTTTTTTTATTTTTTTATTTTTATTTTTTTGTTTGAAAGAAAACAACTGGGTGATAATGAGGGCACCGAGGCTGCTGAATTTGTTTCCAGTTCCGATCATTATCGATGACGACAGAAATGAACGAGAAATTCCTCCACCAAAGCCTCCGCTCGTGACTTTTCGAACCAGAGCTCCCTCAACGGAGCTCTCCCTTAGACCACCACAACCAGCTCGTGAATTCTTCCACTTTTAAAGTTTTGCTTATTTATTTTTTTTTATGTTTTTATTGGCCGAGTGTGGCCAGAATTTGAACAAGTACTGTAATAAGGACACTTATATTTTTGTTGTTTTTATTTATTTTTTTTTTTTATGTTTTTATGATGTTTTTGTTTTTTTTATTTGGTTTGTAATATTAACGATCACTAAAGATCGACCCCCTGAACAACCTTATTTTCACATATATCTATTGCAATTTCATTTTCAGATATGTTAAATCTCCAATTTTCCATTACTGTAATTTTTGCTCTTATGACCGAATGAAATCTTTCTTAGTCAAATTTTTCAATCAATAATCTGTATGCACACAACTAAGAAATTATATTTACAGTGAAGGAAAATAAGGAAAAATAAGATCTGAAGTGAAAAATTTTTATTGGTATAAAATAATAAGATACTAAGGGTCGAAATAAAATCAAGGAATACGCAAAACAATTTTTGAAAATGTTTTTTTTTTTTTTTTTTTTTTTTTTTTAAGGGATAACAACTGGAAAACTAAGAAATAAATATACATATCGGAATAAAGATTTGGCATGCTTAAAACAAAATATTTTATCACAACAGAATAATTTTTTTTTTTTTTTTTTTTAATTAATTTTTTTTTAAAGATAACAATTCGAAAACTAAGAAGAAAAGGGAAAAACAAACTTATAAGAAAAACAAAAATCAGAATCTCCCCCAAGACCACACTTAAACTACACTGTCCTAAACGTGTTCTAAGCATAAGATCATCAGTTAAAACACTGAACAGATAAAGGACAAATGCAATAAAAGTAGGAAAACGGGGAAGAAAGAAAAAGAAAACTCCCCTGGTCAGGGTGGCAGTTGCCAATTTTGGACTTGTAGGGAGAGGTTTTCCACTTCATGATCCAGCACGGAAGTTTTGAGGACGAACTGCTTCATCCTCCAGATTTGATCAAGCAGTGAAATGTCTTCCACGGCTGGATCCAAACAATTATTGTTGATGACTAGATTCAATAGGTGCCTGTTGATGTTGAAATCGTTCTGGGTGCTTGCACCTCTGTCTTCAATTGTGGGTGGGTGTCTGCTCATCAAATTTATACGTACCTCCTGCAGTATGGTTAGTGCAAAATGGTTCCACAGAAATGTCATGCAGAGGTATAACACCCAATCCCAATTCATCATACTGAGCCTTAGATACAACCTCATAACATGAATCAGTTTGAAATGTAGAAACAATATCTATAACAGGTTTAAATTCATGTTCAGTGCATGGAGAACAAATATTCAGATCTGATAACACAAAATTATTCTCGTCATGCATAGAGGGAAAATTAAAATCATGCTCAGCAACAATATAATTATCAACATACCTCTCAACAGCATAATTATCAGTACAATTAAATTGAGGTATGCTTACCTCCTCTTCCTTGAAGATTGCTAAAGTGTGAGAAGATGAAGGTGGTCTACCTGGTTCAGGATTACTGCTTATTCTTGCCTGCTCCTCAAAATATTCTTCTGTCTCCTCAAGTGCAAGAGTGGACATCTGCCTGATCTGATCAGTCAGATTTTGAATGGCAGCTTGAGTTTCCTGCTGAAACTCTATGCTCTTTTTCTTGAACTGCATGTTCCCTTTCTGTAACTGAACGTTCTGCATGGTCATCTGCTCCAGTAACTCCTTCAATGTAGGTTCAGAAGTAGAAGGCTGAAAAGCTACTTGGGCAGGAGGAGCTATTTGAGCGGTATCATACTGTTGACTCTCGTATTGTGGAACTGGCTCCCAAAGAGAGCTCTCAGAAATTGGATGATGGAACATATTGTTCTCATCATAAAAATCAGCAGATTTAAAATCAAAGTAATATGCAGAATAAGAATCATAATTACAGGCACTTGTAGAATAAGCACTATTCACAAAATTAAAATAGGTAGACATGGAAAATAAAAATAAAAACTAAAAACTAAAAATTACGAAACAGATAAACTAAACACATTTATACATGCTACAAGCACACACAAGACAGAACATCAATAGTAAAAAAAAATAATTTTTTTTTTTAAATATAGCAACTAAATACAGAACACAGCACAATAAAATATAAAAGACAAAACATATATTAACACAACATAATCGAAAAACACAGCAAAAATCTAAAACGAAAAACCTGGAACTGAAGTGACAACGCCGCCAAAATTTGTTGAAGGTGTCGTTGTCGCCTACAAAAATACAAAACACAAAACACACAAAATACACATATTAACAGAACAAAAATTTACACAACAAGAATCTAAAACCAAACCGTCTTTTGGTGGTCCCCGGCAGCGGCGCCATTTTTGACGAACGGGTCGCACCGCTCACAAAAGTTGATTGCACGAAATTAATGCAGTATATTTACTAGGAAGTGACTCCTAGGTCGTCTCTCAAGGACCAATTTTTGGTGGTTCAGTCTCAGATCAGTCACGAAAAGGGGGGTTTGTAGTGTTTTTGGTTGCGGAGAAAATTAAAATTGACTGAATTAAAAACGTTAGAAATAAATTTTAAAGACTGTAAAAACTGAACGGTTAAAGATAATAAAAATAGAAAACGTCTGAAAATAAAACGAATGGTGAAACGCAATTACAGAAATTAATAGTGCAAAAAATCATGAACGATAAAATAGAAGAGACAATAAAAATAAAAACACTTAATTGAAATGGAATTTATCAAACATCACTTGAAAGAAAATTCTTGGACAGTACAACAAAATAAATATGAAACGAGCAAAGGTGACACACTGCTACTACTGCTTCAGAAACGAAAACTACATTTGGGCACTGTTTGGAACTAAAAACCGAGAGAGAGAGAGAGCTCCTGGAAGAGAAGGAACCGTGACCTCTTCCAGGCCTCAAGGCCGTGCCCTCTGTCCTCTGCTGCTACTAATTTATATGCCTCTAGATGGAGACATTCTTTTCCTTTTCTCTGTGTAGCCTTCTTATTTTAAGCCAGCTTTTCCGTTTTGTTTTGTCTCCTAGCAACCAATTGTTTCCTGAATTTCCTCCACCATTTGCTCCTGTAAGTTTCCAAACATGAATAAGGTTGGGCCCTCTTAATCTTGTCTTGTTCATCCTTCACACGTCCAGCCATCACGTTGATGTTGTTTCTCAACAGTCCATCACCCTCCAAAGCGGCGGCTGCTCCCATGTTCTCATTCCAGCAACGCTTCCTCCTTTGCTTCCAGCAGTAGTCTCCATGCTTATCTTCTCCAAGGTGTGAACGTGCAGCTCCTTCCAAGCTTCTTATTGGCGCGCTACTTCTTCCTCTCAACGTGCATGCTGCTTCTGTTTCCAGCCACTTCTTAATGAAGCTCCAAAGCTTGCTGGACGTGCAACACCATTTCATTCAATCAAGCTCCACGGGAATTGCTGCCCACCGTGGTTCTCCAAGCTGCTGTAATGGAAGACCGAGAGCTTCCTTCTTCCTCCTTCACGGACGTGCTAAGCTGTTGGAAACGTGTAACTCCATTTAGAAAATCCAACTCTCTCTTTTTCATGTGGGCCGTGTACTTTTTATTTTATGAATCAAAACCAAATGTTTGTGGCACCGTGAAACAAATCTGCACATTTCTTCAAGACAAAGTGCATTTCTTATGTATGGGGCCGTGACATTATGTGGCAGCCATTTCCAAGAATTACATTTCTATGCATTGTTTCCTTTCAAAACCGTGAGCTCCACTAAGTGGTGGCCCCCTTCTCTTTTGTTTCCATCCAAATCATTTTGCTGAAATAACTTCTCCATGGCCATGAGTTTGTTTCTTCCATGTGGTCCCCTCTTTTAATTCTTTTGTTGACTTGTCAAAAGACTAGGACGTTAGTTTTCTTCTTCCCAACATGTGCCTCCTACAAAAATAATTCTTCAATCATGCCAAGTAAGAAAAGATGGGCCATGTACGTGTACTATGCAAAGTGTGAATTTAAAATAAAACTTGTGCCATGGACTACACAGTTAACGTGTTACTTTCAGCCAAGATCCTTTTAAAATTATTTCCTATGTGAATGTGGCATAAACCTTCCTTAAGAGTGTTAAGAGGTCTTAGCACTGTCCAATGATCAATTCCAGCCACCACAAGTACTAAACAACAAGCAAACAATGCAAACAGATTAGAAATCACTCAAATAGTAAGCACATGAGTGACATAGTGGAGTAAAGAAAATACTGGGAACAGCACAAAAATAATTTTAACAAACGATAAGCTATACGTGAAAATAGACATCTAGACGAAACTATGAAAAAAAATTGCATAGAAAACGGATAAGAATTGAACTCAAACGAAGACAAACAAGTTGACACAAAATTCACGCAGCAACCAGCGAAAATTGAAATGACTGAAATACATTGGGCTCAATTGCCAATTCTCATTTAACCTTCAAATGTCCCAAATTGTATCTCCAAATTTTCCTTGTAAAATAATTATCTCAGATAATTCAAATTAGTTAAAATAAGAATTTCTGATCGAATTAAGCATAATCAAGCAAAATGGGAAAACACTGGACAATTAAGCACAATTCCCTGATTAATTCTAGTACAATAAACTAAGTGAAGTGTAGAAAATATCGACTTATCATTGACGCAGTGGACGAAGTTGACGAAGTGGACGAAGTTGACAAAGTGGACGAAGTGGACGAAGTTGAAGAAGTGGAGGAAGTGGACGAAGTGGAGGAAGTGGACGAAGTGGACAAAGTGAACGAAGTGGACGATGTTGACGAAGTGGACGATGTTGACGAAGTGGATGAAGTTGACGAAGTGGATGAAGTTGACGAAGTTGAAGAAGTGGACGAAGTGGAAGAAGTTGACGAAGTTGACGAAGTGGACGAAGTAGAGGAAGTAGAGGAAGTGGAGGAAGTGGAGGAAGTGGAGGAAGGGGAGGAAGTGGAGGAAGTGGACTAAGTGGACAAAGTGAACGAAGTGGACGATGTTGACGAAGTGGATGAAGTTGACGAAGTTGACGAAGTGGACGAAGTGGAAGAAGTTGACGATGTTTACGAAATCAACGAAGTTGACGTAGTGGACGAAGTTGACGAAGTGAACGAAGTGGAGGATGCAGAGGAAGTGGACTAAGAGAACGAAGTGGAGGAAGTGGACGAGGTGGAGGAAGGGGAGGAAGTGGAGGAAGTGGAGGAAGTGGACCAAGTGGACGAAGTTGACGAAGTGGAGGAAGTGGAGGAAGTAGACGAAGTGGAGGAAGTGGACGTAGTGAACGAAGTAGACGAAGTGGACGAATTGAACGAAGAGAACGAAGTTGACGAAATGGGAGAAGTTGACGAAGTGGACGAAGTTGACAAAGTTGATGAGGTGCAGCAAGTTGACGAAGTGGACGAAGTGGACAAAGTGTAGGAAGTGGACTAAGTGGATGAAGCTGACGAAGTTGACGATGTGGACAAAGTGGAGGAAGTGGAGGAAGTTGAAGAAGTGGAGGAAGTTGACGAAGTGGACAAAGTGGAGGAAGTGGAGGAAGTTGGTGAAGTGGATGAAGTGGACGAACTGGTCGAAGTTGAGGAAGTGAAGGAAGTGGACTAAGTGGACGAAGTAGACGAAGTTGACGAAGTGGAAGAAGTTGACGAAGTGGAGGAAGTGGATGAAGTTGACGAAGTGGAGGAAGTGGAAGAAGTGGAGGAAGTGGAGGAAGTGGAGGAAGTGGAAGAAGTGGACGAAATGGAAGAAGTGGAAGAAGTTGACGAAGTCGACGAAGTTGACGTAATTTACGAAGTGGACGAAGTGGACGAAGTTGACGAAGCGGAGGAAGCGGAGGAAGTGGACTAAGTGGACGAAGTGGACACGGTGGAGGAAGGTGGAGGAAGTGGAGGAAGTGGCGGAAGTAGAGGAAGTTGACGAAGTGGACGAAGTCGATGAAGTGGAGAGGAAGTAGACGAAAAGGATGAAGTGAAGGAAGTGGACGAAGTTGACGAAGTGGACGAAGTGGACGAAGTTGACAAAGTTGACGAAGTGGACGAAGTGGACGAAGTGGAGGAAGCGGAGGAAGTGAACTAACTGGACGAAGTTGACGAAGTTGACGAAGTGGACGATGTGGACGAAGTGGAGGAAGTGGAGGAAGTTGACGAAGTGGAGGAAGTAGAGGAAGTTGTCGAAGTGGAAGAAGCGGAGGAAGTGGACGAAGTTGACGAAGTTAACGAAGTGGAAGAAGTTGACGAAGTGGACGAAATGGATGAAGTGTACGAAGTAGGCCAAGTGGTCGAAGTGGCCCAAATGGAAGACGTTGACGAAGTCGATGATTTTGACGTAGTTGACGAAGTGGACGAAGTGGACGAAGCGGAAGAAGCGGAGGAAGTGGACGAAGTTGACGAAGTGGAGGAAGTGTACGAGGTGGAGCAAGGGGAGGAAGTGGAGGAAGTGGCGGAAGTGGACTAAGTGGACGAAGTTGATAAAGTGGAGGAAGTGGTGGAAGTGGACGAAGAGGACGAAGTGAAGGAAGTGGACGAAGTGGACGAAGTTGATGAAGTGGACGAATTTGACGAAGTTGACGAAGTGGACGAACTGGACGAAGTGGAGGAACATGACGAAGTGCACGACATGGATGAAGTTGACAAAATGGACGAGGTTGACGAAGTGGACGAAGTTGACAAAGTTGATGAAGTGGAGGAAGTTGACGAAGTGGACGAAGTGGAGGAAGTGTAGGAAATGGACTAAATGGATGAAGTGGACGAAGTTGACGAAGTTGACGATGTGGACGAAGTGGAGGAAGTGGAGGAAGTGGAGGAAGTGGAGGAAGTTGATGAAGTTTACGAAATCGACGAAGTTGACATAGTTGATGAAGTTGACGTAGTTGACGAAGTGGACGAAGTGGACAAAGTGGAGGATGCGGAGGAAGTGGACTAAGTGGACGAAGTGGAGGAAGTGGACGAGCTGGAGGAAGGGGAGGAAGTGGAGGAAGTGGAGGAAGTGGAGGAAGTGGACGAAGTGGACGAAGTTGACGAAGTTGACAAAGTGGACGAAGTGCACGAAGTGGACGAAGTGGATGAAGTTGACGAAATTGACAAGGTTGACGAAGTGGACGAAGTTGACAAACTTGATGAAGTGGAGGAAGTTGATGAAGTGGACGAAGTGGAGGAAGTGTAGGAAGTGGACTAAATGGATGAAGTGGACGAAGTTGATGAAGTTGACGATGTGGACGAAGTGGAGGAAGTTAAGGAAGTGGAGGAAGTTGAAGAAGTGGACGAAGTTCACGAAGTGGACGTAGTGGACAAAGTGGATGAAGTTGAAGAAGAGGAGGAAGTGGACGAAGAGGAGGAAGTGGACGAAGTGGAGGAAGTGGAGGAAGTGGACGAAGGGGAAAAAGTGGATAAAGGAGAAGAAAAAGAAGAAGAAAAAGAAGGAGCAGAAGAAGAAGAAGAAGAAGAAGAAGAAGAAGAAGAAGAAGATGAAGAAGAAGAAGAAGAGGAAGAAGTGGAAGAATTGGACGAAGTGGAGGAAGTGAAGGAAGTGGACAAAGTCGACGAATTGGACAAAGTTGACGAAGATGACGAAGTTGACGAAGTGGACGAAGGGGACGAAGTGGACGACGTGGACGACGTGGACGAGATGGACAAAGTAGACCAAGTGGACTAAGTGGAGCAAGTGGAGGAAGTAGAGGCAGTTGACGAAATGTTCGAAGTGGACGAATTGGACGAAGTGGACGAATTGGACGAAATGGACGAAGTTGACCAAGTGGAAGAAGTGGACGAAGTTGACGAAGTTGACGAAGATGAGGAAGTTGAGGAAGTGGAGGAAGTGGACAAAGCTGAAGAAGTGGAGGAAGTGGAATAGGTGGATGAGGTTGACGAAGTTAACGAAGTGGAGGAAGTGGAGGAAGTGGAGAAAATGGATGAAGTGGAGGAAGTTGAGGAAGTGGACGAAGTGGACCAAGAGAACGAAGTGGACGAAGTGCAGGAAGCGGAAGAAGTGGACTAAGTGGACGAAGTGGACGAAGTTGACGAAATGGACGAAGTGGAAGACGTTGAGGAAGTGGACGATGTTGACGAAGTTGACGAAGTGGACGAAGTGGACGAAGTTGACGAAGTGGACGAAGTGGAAGAAGTGGACGAAGTGGACGAATTGGACGAGGTGGACGAGGTGGACGAGGTGGACGAGATGGACGAGGTGGACGAGGTGGACGAGGTGGACGAGGTGGACAAAGTGGACGAAGTGGACGAAGTGGACAGAGTGGACGAAGTGGACGAAGTGGACGAAGTGGACGAAGTGGACGAAGTGGACGAAGTCGACGAAGTGGACGAAGTGGACGAAGTTGACTAACTTGACGAAGTGGACGAAGTGGAGGAAGCGGAGGAAGTGGGCTCAGTGGACGAAGTTCACGAAGTGGACAAAGTGGAGGAAATGGAGGAAGTGGACGAAGTGGAGGAAGTGGACGACGTTGACGAAGTGGACGAAGTGGAAAAAGTTTACGAAGTGGAGGAAGTGAAGGAAGTGGAGGAAGTGGAGAAAGTTGGTGAAGTGGACGAAGTGGAGGAAATGAAGAAAGTGGACTAAGTGGACAAATTGGACAAAGTGGAGGACGTGGGGGAAGTGGAGGAAGTGGAGGAAGTGGAGGAAGTGGACGAAGTGAGCGAAGTGGACGAAGTGGACGAAGTGGACGAAGTTGACGAAGTTGACGAAGTGGACGAACTGGACGAAGTGGACGAACTGGACGAACTGGACGAAGTTGACGAAATTGATGAGGTTGACGAAGTGGACGAAGTTGACGAAGTGGACGAAGTTGACAAACTTGATGAAGTGGAGGAAGTTGATGAAGTGGACGAAGTGGAGTGAGTGGACTAAATGGATGAAGTGGACGAAGTTGATGAAGTTGACGATGTGGACGAAGTTGACGAAGTGGACGTAGTGGACAAAGTGGACGAAGTTGACGAAGAGGAGGAAGTAGACGAAGTGGACGAAGTGGACGAAGGGAAAAAAGTGGATAAAGGAGAAGAAAAAGAAGAAGAAAAAGAAGGAGCAGTGATGGAGAAATTTATGAGCACCAAAATATGATGTCACAAACTTGTTTTTCAATCGACAAGTATGACCGAATCGTTCAAGTAATAAACTTGGTAAGACCAAGTATCGTTCTCCCAAAGGACTCACGGCCTAGTTTAGTTATGTGATTTGTTGATTAGCTAAGACTTAAGAACAAAATATTCGGAGTTTAATATGCAAGACAGAAAATAAACATGTATGCATGAGTTTTTGATCAATGGCAAAAGCAAAAGATAAACACTTTCAATGAAATATATGAATGAATATGTTGTTGGGGGTCAATTTCATCTCATCCACTCTCATATATTTTAGGAATTCAACATTCAAATCATCATTGTTAATGCCACTCTCTAAAGTACCATTCTAGATGGCTTCTCCCTAATCACGAGTTCATACAATTCCTAGCATTCCTAATGATCAGTTCCTAAGTGCAGGAGCTTAACGACAACCAATATAATATTGGGAGAAATTCCCCGGATCTAGACTTTCCCGTACGTGCCCGTATCGACAAAACCAATAATCATGCATCGAATGAGTTAAACCATGCAAGCATTAAGCAAAGAGGAAAAACCCTAACTAATGATGAAAGAAAGCATAAATCTTAATTAAAAGATGCAAGCATAGATTCCATATATGAGAGCTTCAAGAGATTACATTGATTCCCCAACAAACATACAAGGTTTAGTTCACCATATTCATGGTGAACCTAGATGAATAACAATGAAAGAATGAAAGAATAAACCCTAAAAACGTGAAGAGGTAGCCTGAGCATCCAAGATCCTTCTTCAAAGGGGTGGAAGAGAGAGTGTTTGCCTCGTTTCTGCCAAAGCTACTAACTCTAGGACGTGCAAGTCCTTAAATATTATTCTAAAATTACAAAAGATCTAAGCCCAAGCCCATAAAAGTGCCAGAAAACAAGTCCAAGCCCATTAAGAATGGCGCTCAGCGGTAAATACCGCTCAGCGGTGACTGCGCTTCCCTTTTCTTCCCCTCAGCGGCCAGTTTGCCCCTCAGCGGACCTCCCGTGACCTCCTGAGTGCCGCTCAGCGGTAAAATGCCGCTGAGCGGTGCTTTCGGCTTCTCCTTTTGCACTCTTTGATTCCTTTTATGATTCCATCTCTCTCCTTCTTCACTTCTTTCACTAAATTCACCTTAAAACCTGCACAAAAACACTTAAATCAAGCATAAACCTGTCCAACTCTCTTATTTCTGAAAATATGGATAAAAGCATGATTTCAAGCTAGTTTCTAAGTATAAAGGTTGCTTTTAATATCAATTTTAAGCATGAAAATAACAGTTTTTCAACTGTTATCACAACCCCAAACTTAGAACTTTGCTTGTCCTCAAGCAAACAAAATGTAACTCAATCTCCAACCAATTCATATGATGGTTCACTCATTCAAAAATCCTCTTTTTCAAGATAAGTAACAACTTCACTCAAACTTATGACCAAGAGTTCATTCAAGATGTGCACATGCTTTAGTGTTCACAAAGTCATTTAAATTCCAACAAATGCTATTTTTCATGAATGATCAATCAATTAAGCATGGATGTTCATGTGCTTATGGAATATTTCCTCACTGGGTAAAGTGTTTCACTCAACACACAAGTGTATAAGAGGTAAAGTGTTTCACTCATTCACTCCACTATCACAATGTTACATGAATCAACTTTGCCTTTCATTTTACCACAATCAAAAACATTCACAAGCATGTATCATCACAAGGACTTTTCAATGGCTTATAATGTGGCTGGGCTAACAAGAAAATTGGTTTTTCTGGATCACAAAATCCTTGAGTTAAGAGAATCAATCATCTTATTCATTCCCAACTTTCTTTTGCCTTTGCATTTGCATTGAGCTCTGCTTCTTTTTCTTTTCTTTACTTTTTCTTTTTCTTTGCATATTCTTACTTTTTAGCTCTTAGCTCAATGCTTTTCCTTTTTCATGTTTTCCCAACAACCCCAAACTTGAACATTTAACAATACCATACAAGATCTTCTACTTAACTCAAGGTAAAGATTTTCAATCAAGGGTTTTCAGTGTATGTTCAAGGCTAAGGGTTGAAAGGATAGAACACAAGGTGTTCTCTTTTAGTGGGCTAACTTTATGAATTTGGCCAATAAAAAGGGTTTCAACAAACGGCCTTGATCACATGATGCAAAACAAGCAATTAATTCAATCATAGAAAACCTGGGCAAAGTCATTCATGCTTCCAAAGTAATAGCATTCAACAATAACAACTCTGGAGCTCAAAACCTCACATATAAGCTCATTCACATTTGACATACACATCCTGCTTAATTTCACAATCACAATCATGATATCATGCATTTGTTCACAAAGCTTGTGAATCACCTGTATAAGCATAATAATGTGCACATCATCTCAACATCAATCAATCAATAAGCATCATCAAGCATTACTTATCAAACAATCACAGTTAATAGCAAACCATCATAAGAAACCAGGTTTCAAATAGAGTACATCAAACCCTAATCTAAAAACAAAAACAAATAAGTTCAGAAAACTTAAACCACAAAAGCATAATCATATGATAGCATTCATCAGTAAATGCTATCTCAGCTCCTCATCAATCTGAGCTGTCCTCTGTATCTTCCTTTTCCTCCTCATCTTCATCATCATCAAATGCATCCTCCTCCTCAGCTTCATCTTCTTCCATATCTCTAGCTGAAGCTTCAGCTGCTTCAGCTCCTCCTCCATGCAATGGTTCTTCTGGCCAAGCTACTACATTATGGAATTCATCCATAGTCCACCTGTGGACTGGAGGTGTGTCATACATCCCCACTATCATCTCAGCAGTGGCCACCTGCCCTCTGTGAATGGACTGCAACTGAGCACCTATAAGAGACATATACATGTCCCTCATCTGGAATGGTTCTGCTTCATGTGTATCAGCAGATGTCCTGCTCTGTGCTGGCCCTCTCTCTCTACGAGCCTGGCGTGGTGGAACTGGCTGAGCTGCATCCTCACCTCCACAGTACTGTCTGTAATAAGCCTCATTAATAGCTTTTCTTGGCCTCTCAAATGGTGGAACAGAAGTGTCCACCCCAGCTAGCTTGCAAAGGTGAGTGATCAAAGAAGGATGTCCTAGTGGTGCTTTGTTGTTTGAGGTGTTAGCACATACACTAATTTCATCAGCTATCACCTGCCCAATATTAACATTCAAGTTTCTGATAGCACAGTAGATGAATAGTTCCCTGCTGAGAGTGATATCTGACACATGTGAACATGGCTGAATGTTGGCATGAGAAAATGCCATCCAATACTTTGCAAGAGGAGTCAAATCTGTCCTCCTAATGTTAACCACTGAGCCAGATCTATTCCTTTGGAAGTGTCCTCCAGGTATACACAGCACTTTCTCCACATCCTCAAAATCAGCACCTTCCTCCATGCAAAGAGCAAACTGGCATTGCTCACCAGCCCACACAGTATCCAGGAAGTTGTTGATAGAATCAAGATCATACCTGATAGCATGGCCTCTGACATTGCCCAAATAATTCTCAGCTGGATAATCACCAATCTTCTTTGCATTGGTGTAAAATTCCTTTACCACAGCTATGTTGGCAGGTGCAGGATAAGTGGCTAGCTTTCCCCAATCATTCCCTAACACTTGCTCTCCAAATTTAGGAGCAAAGTTAGGTATCATTCCAACCTTTCTCTCCATCAGAAGTCTCCTGTCCTGAACCACCCTAAAGTGTTTCTCATGTTTCCTAGAGAGGAACCTGCTATTATGGGGTTGCTCTGGTTCCCTTTCCTTTCTCTTGGTTGCCATGGTTTTCAATCTCTTTCCTGAAGAGGATGTCATTCCTGCATTCAAACACAATTACAAAACCACAGAACATGATGTTAATCATTAGTAAACACAGAACACAACTCCTTTCGAAGCTAAACCACCGCTGAGGGCCAGAATCTCCCCTCAGCGCCACCAGTACCACAGTCCAGAACGCAAAAATTCAAAAGAACCAAATCTGACAGAGTGCCGCTCAGCGGTAAATGCCGCTCAGCGGTAACTCTGCAGATTTTTGAAAAATTTGTTTTAAATCTTTCCTAACTCCACCCAAATGCAATTTTCAGTTTTCCAGTTCATAATCATGCAGTTTAATCGGTTCAAACATCAAATATATCATCAAATCATGCATAGAAATCAAAACCCCTAAATATTCATGCTTTGACAATCACATTCAAATTCAAGAACCCTAGAATGAACAAAATGCATTTTACTTACTTGGGTGGAGATACTAGATGCAATGAGAATGCTTCCAAGCTAGAATACTCTCTTCCAACCCCAAACTTTGATGGCACACTAGTGTAAAAGTGAGTGGAAGAGATATTTTCTTAAGAGGAAAGAGTGAAAAGATGTGGAAAACCTAGGAAAAGGTATGTGGGAGTGTTTGTGCAGAGAAGAGCTTGAAAGAATGAGAAATCGCGCAGCTTAGGGTTTTAAAAATACCCTAATGGGCTCGGGTTCCGCTAAGGGGAACTTAAGCCCATCTGCGATAGTACCGCTCAGCGGTAATTGCCGCTCAGCGGCACTTTCGTGATGTGCCCTTCTCCTTCTTTTCTTGACCTACGTGCCTTCCTAGCATACCCCTCATATGATCCCTGCAATTCAATGTTAAAAATGCTTATGCAAACCCTAACAAAATTAAAACAAACAAAAACAATCAATCAACTGGGTTGCCTCCCAGGTAGCACTTGTTTAACGTCACGAGCCTGACCCAAAATCCACCAACCTTATTGATCTTTCATTAAGTATAGAAATTTGTTGCCATAAGGTTGGTTGTTGTTGTTGCTTGTTAAATTGCCCAGTTTGTCCAGCTTGCCCACTTTGTCTTTGACCAACACTTGGGTGTGGTTTCCACCCTTCATTGAAATTCTCCTGACTGTATGGAAATTGATTGGCCATGAAGTTAACATCCTCTAAAGCTTCTGCTGTACAGGCGCATTGACCATTGATATGATCACCTCCACATAATTCACATAACTGTGATTGAACCTGTGCAACAGTCTTTAACTCTTTTGGTAGTTGTTCAAGTATCTTTATGAGATTCTCCAATTGTTGAGTTATTAACTTGTTTTGAGCTATCAAGGCATATTTGGATTGCAACTGTAGAACTCCTTTTTGTTGAATAGGAGCTCCTCTTTCACTGTTCCACTTATTGTTGTTAGTAGTCATGTTTTCAATTATTTCTGTGGCTTCCTCTGGAGTCTTCCATTTGATATTGCCTCCAGCTGAGGCGTTAAGCATCATCATGGTTTGTGAACCAAGACCTCCAAGGAAGATTAAGACTACTTCTCCTTCGTTAAATCCATGCGTGGGGGTCTTTTGTAATAGGCTTTTATACCTGTCCCATGCATGCCCCAGTGATTCTTCCATGCCTTGTCTAAATGAAGAGATCTCTTGCTTCCCTTTGTTGATTTTAAAGCTTTGTTGCTGCCATTGTTGTTGTGGTTGGTTCTCAAATTGTCCGGCAGCTTGCCAAAATTGGCTTTGATCCATGCTTGAGTCATGTTCCCACCAGTGGTTGAGATTACTTTGGTAGAATTGAGTGCCCATTAAATTCTTGTTCGAATTGCATCCTGCAAACATTAGGCACAAAACTCTACAAAATATTTGTTAGCACAAAAAGATATAGGAGAAGATATATATTCAGAAGATAAAAGATTCAAAAGATAAAATAAAATAAGATAGAATAAAATAAAATAAAATAAAATCTAATCTAATCTAATAAGATAAAATAAAATAAAATCTAATCTAATCAAATAAAATAAAATAAAATAAAATCTAATCTAGTCAAATCAAATAAGATAAAATAAAATAAAATAAAAACAGAAATTCAAAATTAAAGTCAAAGATAATCAATAATCACACAAATTAACCAGTTAAACCAGAGTCCCCGGCAACGGCGCCAAAAACTTGATGGACAAATTTATGAGCACCAAAATATGATGTCACAAACTTGTTTTTCAATCGGCAAGTATGACCGAATCGTTCAAGTAATAAACTTGGTAAGACCAAGTATCGTTCTCCCAAAGGACTCACGGCCTAGTTTAGTTATGTGATTTGTTGATTAGCTAAGACTTAAGAACAAAATATTCGGAGTTTAATATGCAAGACAGAAAATAAACATGTATGCATGAGTTTTTGATCAATGGCAAAAGCAAAAGATAAACACTTTCAATGAAATATATGAATGAATATGTTGTTGGGGGTCAATTTCATCTCATCCACTCTCATATATTTTAGGAATTCAACATTCAAATCATCATTGTTAATGCCACTCTCTAAAGTACCATTCTAGATGGCTTCTCCCTAATCACGAGTTCATACAATTCCTAGCATTCCTAATGATCAGTTCATAAGTGCAGGAGCTTAACGACAACCAATATAATATTGGGAGAAATTCCCCGGATCTAGACTTCCCCGTACGTGCCCATATCGACAAAACCAATAATCATGCATCGAATGAGTTAAACCATGCAAGCATTAAGCAAAGAGGAAAAACCCTAACTAATGATGAAAGAAAGCATAAATCTTAATTAAAAGATGCAAGCATAGATTCCATATATGAGAGCTTCAAGAGATTACATTGATTCCCCAACAAACATACAAGGTTTAGTTCACCATATTCATGGTGAACCTAGATGAATAACAATGAAAGAATGAAAGAATAAACCCTAAAAAGCTGAAGAGGTAGCCTGAGCATCCAAGATCCTCCTTCAAAGGGGTGGAAGAGAGAGTGTTTGCCTCGTTTCTGCCAAAGATACTAACTCTAGGACGTGCAAGTCCTTAAATATTATTCTAAAATTACAAAAGATCTAAGCCCAAGCCCATAAAAGTGCCAGAAAACAAGTCCAAGCCCATTAAGAATGGCGCTCAGCGGTAAATACCGCTCAGCGGTGACTGCGCTTCCCTTTTCTTCCCCTCAGCGGCCAGTTTGCCCCTCAGCGGACCTCCCGTGACCTCCTGAGTGCCGCTCAACGGTAAAATGCCGCTGAGCGGTGCTTTCGGCTTCTCCTTTTGCACTCTTTGATTCCTTTTATGATTCCATCTCTCTCCTTCTTCACTTCTTTCACTAAATTCACCTTAAAACCTGCAGAAAAACACTTAAATCAAGCATAAACCTGTCCAGCTCTCTTATTTCTGAAAATATGGATAAAAGCATGATTTCAAGCTAGTTTCTAAGTATAAAGGTTGCTTTTAATATCAATTTTAAGCATGAAAATAACAGTTTTTCAACTGTTATCAAGCAGAAGAAGAAGAAGAAGAAGAAGAAGAAGATGATGAAGAAGAAGAAGAAGAAGAGGAAGAAGTGGAAGAATTGGACGAAGTGGAGGAAGTGAAGGAAGTGGACCAAGTGGACGAATTGGACAAAGTTGACGAAGATGACGAAGTTGACAAAGTGGACGAAGGGGACGAAGTGGACGAGGTGGACGACGTGGACAAGATGGACAAAGTAGACCAAGTGGACTAAGTGGAGGAAGTGGAGGAAGTAGAGGAAGTTGACGAAATGTACGAAGTGGACAAATTGGACGAAGTGGACGAATTGGACGAAATGGACGAAGTTGACCAAGTGGAAGAAGTGGACGAAGTTGACGAAGATGAGGAAGTTGAGGAAGTGGAGGAAGTGGACAAAGCTGAGGAAGTGGAGGAAGTGGAATAGGTGGACGAGGTTGACGAAGTTAACGAAGTGGAGGAAGTGGAGGAAGTGGAGAAAATGGATGAAGTGGAGGAAGTTGAGGAAGTGGACGAAGTGGACGAAGAGAACGAAGTGGACGAAGTTGACGAAGTGCAGGAAGCGGAAGAAGTGGACTAAGTGGACGAAGTTGACGAAATGGACGAAGTGAAAGACATTGAGGAAGTGGACGATGTTGATGAAGTTGACGAAGTGGACGAAGTTGACGAAGTGGACGAAGTGGACGAAGTGGACGAATTGGACGAGGTGGACGAGGTGGACAAGGTGGACGAGATGGACGAGGTGGCCAAGGTGGACGAGGTGGACGAAGTGGACAGAGTGGACGAAGTGGACGAAGAGCACGAAGTGGACGAAGTAGACGAAGAGGACGAAGTGGACGAAGTTGACTAACTTGACGAAGTGGACGAAGTGGAGGAAGCGGAGGAAGTGGGCTAAGTGGACGAAGTTCACGAAGTGGACAAAGTGGAGGAAATGGAGGAAGTAGAGGAAGTGGACGACATTGACGAAGTGGACGAAGTGGAAAAAGTTTACGAAGTGGAGGAAGTGGAGGAAGTGGAGGAAGTGGAGAAAGTTGGTGAAGTAGACGTGGTGGACGAAGTGGAGGAAATGAAGAAAGTGGACTAAGTGGACAAATTGGACAAAGTGGAGGACGTGGGGGAAGTGGAGGAAGTGGAGGAAGTGGAGGAAGTGAACGAAGTGGACGAAGTGGACGAAGTTGACGAAGTTGACGAAGTAGACGAAGTTGACGAAGTGGACGAAGTGGACGAAGTGGACGAACTGGACGAACTGGACGAAGTTGACGAAATTGACGAGGTTGACGAAGTGGACGAAGTTGACGAAGTGGACGAAATTGACAAACTTGATGAAGTGGAGGAAGTTGACGAAGTGGAGGAAGTGGAGGAAGTGTAGGAAGTGAACTAAATGGATGAAGTGGACGAAGTTGATGCAGTTGACGATGTGGACGAAGTGGAGGAAGTGGAGGAAGTGGAGGAAGTTGAAGAAGTGGACGAAGTTGACGACGTGGACGAAGTAGACAAAGTGGACGAAGTTGACGAAGAGGAGGAAGTGGACGAAGTGGAGGAAGTGGACGAAGTGGACGAAGGGGAAAAAGTGCATAAAGGAGAAGAAAAAGAAGAAGAAAAAGAAAGAGCAGAAGAAGCAGAAGAAGAAGAAGAAGAAGAAGAAGAAGAAGAAGAAGAAGAAGAAGAAGAAGAAGATGAAGAAGAAGAAGTGGACGAAGGGGACGAAGTGGACGAGGTGGACGACGGGGACGAGATGGACAAAGTAGACCAAGTGGACTAAGTGGAGGAAGTGGAGGAAGTTGGCGAAATGTACGAAGTGGACGAATTGGACGAAGTGGACAAATTGGACGAAGTGGACAAAGTTGACCAAGTGGAAGAAGTGGACGAAGTTGTCGAAGTTGAGGAAGTTGAGGAAGTGGACGAAGCTGAGGAAATGGAGGAAGTGGAATAGGTGGACGAGGTTGACGAAGTTAATGAAGTAGAGTAAGTGGAGGAAGTGGAGAAAATGGATGAAGTGGAGGAAGATGACAAAGTGGACGAAGTGGACAAAGAGAATGAAGTGGACGAAGTGGACGAAGTGCAGGAAGCGGAAGAAGTGGACTAAGTGGATGAAGTGGACGAAGTTGACGAAGTTGACGAAATGAACGAAGTGGAAGACGTTGAGGAAGTGGACGATGTTGACGAAGTGGACGAAGTTGACGAAGTGGACGAAGTGCACGAAGTGGATGAAGTGGACGAAGTGGACGAGGTGGACGAGGTGGACGAGGTAGACGAGGTGGACGAAGTGGACAGAGTGGACGAAGTGGACGAAGAGGACGAAGTGGACGAAGTGGACGAAGTGGACGAAGTTGACTAACTTGACGAAGTGGACGAAGTGGAGGAAGCGGACGAAGTGGGCTAAGTGGACGAAGTTCACGAAGTTGACGAAGTGGATGAAATGGAGGAAGTGGAAGAAGTGGACGACGTTGACGAAGTGGACGAAGTGGAAGAAGTTTACAAAGTGGAGGAAGTGGAGAAAGTTGGTGAAGTGGACGAGGTGGACGAAGTGGAGGAAGTGAAGAAAGTGGACTAAGTGGACAAATTGGACAAAGTGGAAGACGTGGGGGAAGTGGAGGAAGTGGAGGAAGTGGAGGAAGTGAGCGAAGTGGACGAACTGGACGAAGTGTACGAAGAGGATGCAGTTGACGAAATGGACGAAGTTGACGAAGTGGACGAAGTTGACAAAGGTGATGAAGTGGAGGACGTTGACGAAGTGGAGGAAGTGTATGAAGTGGACTAAGTGGATGAAGTGGACGAAGTTGACGATGTGGAGGAAGTGGAGGAAGTTGAAGAAGTGGACGAAGTTGACGAAGTGGAGGAAGTGGACGAGGTGGACGAAGTGGAGGATGTTGACTAATTGGACAAAGTTGACGAATTGACGAAGTTGACGAAGTGGACGAAGTTGACGAAGTGGACGAAGTGAACGAAGCGGAGGAAGTGGACTAAGTGGACGAAGTGGACGAAGTGGGCGAAGTGGAGGAAGTGGACGAAGCAGAGGAAGTGGACAAAGTGGACGAAATTGACGAAGTGGACGAACTTGACGAAGTGGACGAAGTGGAAGAAGTTAACGAAGTGGATAAATTGGCAAAGTTGACGAACTGAAGGAAGTTGACGAAGTGGACGAAGTGGAGGAAGCGGAGGAAGTGGACTAAGTGGACGAAGTGGAGGAAGTGGACGAAGTGGACGAAGTGGACGAAGAGGACGAAGTGGACGAAGACGACGAAGTGGACGAAGTTAACGACGTTGACGAAGTGGACAAAGTGGACGAAGTGGACTAATTGGACGAAGTTGACGAACTGACGAAGTGGAAGAAGTTGACGAAGTTGAGGAAGTTGACGAAGTGGACAAAGCTGAGGAAGTGGAGGAAGTGGAATAGGTGGACGAAGTTGCCAAAGTTAACGAAGTGGAGGAAGTGGAGGAAGTGGAGAAAATGGATGAAGTGGAGGAAGTTGACGAAGCAGAGGAAGTTGAAGAAGTGGACCAAGTTGACGAAGTGGACGAGGTGGACCAAGTTGACGAAGTGGACGGAGTTGACGAAGTGGACGAAGTGGAAGAAGTTGACGAAGTGGATAAAGTTGAGGAAGTTGACGAAGTTGAGGAAGTTGACGAAGTGGACGAAGTGGAGGAAGGGGAGGAAGTGGACTAAGTGGACGAAGTGGACGAAGTGGATGAAGTAGGCGAAGTGGAGGAAATGGACGAAGCGGAGGAAGTGGACGAAGTTGACGAAGTGGACGAAGTGGAAGAAGTTGACGAAGTGGAGGAAGTTGACGAAGTGGAGGAAGTTGACGAATTTTGTGAAGTGGACGAAGTGGACGAAATGGAGGAAGCGGTGGAAGTGGACGAAGGGGACGAAGTGGAGGAAGTGGACTAAGTGGACGAAGTTGACGAAGTGGAGGAAGTCGACGAAGTGGAGGAAATGGGGGAAGTAGACGAAGTTGCCGAAGATGACGAAGTGGACGAAGTGGACGAACTGGACGAAGTGGACGAACTGGAGGAAGTGGACGAAGTGGAGGAAGTGGACGAAGTGGACGAAGCAGAGGAAGTGGACGAATTTGACGAGGTGCACGAAGTGGAAGAAGTGGAGGAAGTAGACGAAGTTGACGAAGATGACGAAGTTGACGAAGTGGACGAAATGGACGAAGTAGACGAAGTGGACGAAGTGGACAAAGAGAGTGAAGTGGAGGAAGTGGACAAAGTGGAGGAAGTGGACAAAGGGGAAAAAGTGGATGAAGTAGAAGAAGAGGAAGAAGAAGAAGAAGAAGAAGAAGAGGAAGAAGAAGAAGAAGAACATAAAGAAGAAGAAGAAGAGGAAGAAGTGCAGGAAGTGGAGGAAGTGTAGGAAGTGGACAAAGTGGACGAATTGGACGAAGTTGACGAAGATTACGAAGTTGACGAAGTGGACGAGGTGGACGAAGTAGAGATAGTGGAAGAAGTGGAGGAAGTCGAGGAAGTGGACGAAGTGGACGAAGTCGACGAAGTGGAAGAAGTGGATGAAGTTGACGAAGTTGAGGAAGTTGACGAAGTGGACAAAGCTGAGGAAGTGGAGGAACTGGAATAGGTGGACGAAGTTGACAAAGTTAACGAAGTGGAGGAAGTGGAGAAAATGGATGAAGTGGAGGAAGTTGACGAAGCAGAGGAAGTTGAAGAAGTGGACCAAGTTGACGAAGTGGACGAGGTGGACCAAGTTGACGAAGTGGGCGGAGTTGACGAAGTGGACGAAGTGGAAGAAGTTGACGAAGTGGATAAAGTTGAGGAAGTTGACGAAGTGGACGAAGTGGAGGAAGGGGAGGAAGTGGACTAAGTGGACGAAGTGGACGAAGTGGATGAAGTAGGCGAAGTGGAGGAAATGGACGAAGCGGAGGAAGTGGACGAAGTTGACGAAGTGGACGAAGTGGAAGAAGTTGACGAAGTGGAGGAAGTTGACGAATTTTGTGAAGTGGACGAAGTGGACGAAATGGAGGAAGCGGTGGAAGTGGACGAAGGGGACGAAGTGGAGGAAGTGGACTAAGTGGACGAAGTTGACGAAGTGGAGGAAGTGGAGGAAGTCGAGGAAGTGGAGGAAATGGGGTGATGAATCATTATTTTATTCACTTCATTTAGTTTATTGTGCTAGAATTAATCAGGGAATTGTGCTTAATTGTCCAGTATTTTCCCATTTTACTGAATTGAGCCTAATCCGATCAGAAATTCTTATTTTAATTAATTTGAATTATCTGAAACGAATTATTTACATTATTGAGTGCAGGAAAAATTTTGGAAAATATTTTTGGACATTTAGACTTTCTGTACAAATTCCCAATTTCTCTCGGGTAATCGTTTACAGGGGTGCTGTAAACGAGGGTCACCCCACACTCCTTGGCCTCATATCACATCACCATCCACCCTCTCCCACCACTGGAACACCTGAACAAGCCTCAGACAGGGGCAGAAGTGCCTAAAAGTCAGTTTTTTTGCCAATGGTGACCTGTGTTCACCTGACTGTGTACCTGTGTTGGACTTTCTGTACAAATTTGCAATTCCTCTCGTGTAATCGTTTACAGGGGTGCTGTAAACGATTACCAGTGCTGCGTGAATTTTGTGTCAACTTGTGTGTCTTCGTTCGAGATCAATTCTTATCCGTTTTCAATGCAATTTTTTTTCATAGTTTCGTCTAGATGTCTAGTTTCATGTATAACTTTTACTTTGTTCAAATGCGTTCTGTACTGTTCCCAGTAATTTGTTTACTCTCCTATGTCAGCCTAGTACTACGTGAATGTTGTGTCAACTTGTTTGTCCTCGTTCGAATTCAATTCTTATCCGTTTTGCATGCAGTTTTTTTTCATAGTTTCGTACGGATGTCTATTTTCATGTATAGTTTTTACTTTGTTCAAATTCGTTATGTGTTGTTCCCAGTAATTGTTTTACTCCCCTGTGTCAGTCAAGTTCATACAGTTTAAGTGGCTTCTAATTTGTTTGCATTGTTTGCTTGTTGTTTCATACTTGTGGTAGCTGGAATTGATCATTGGACGATGCTAAGACCTCCAAACACTCAAGGATTCAACACTCATATTGGCACTTTTGTTTTCATTTTGGTTTCTAAGAGAAACAAGAAGCAACCTCACGGCCACCAAGCACATAGTAGAATTGAAATGAAATAAAGGTAGGGGCCACTTGTTGAAGGAAGGCTACATGGAGCACATCACACGGCCAAAGTCACACTTCATGTTACATGTTATATTTTATTGAATTGAAAGATGAAGCTTGATTAAAAAAAAGGGACACCACTTCACGGTTTTCTCAATTATTTGGAAGAAGTTACAGGGTACCCATATGAGACAATTTATTTTGGCAAACATCAACCAAAGTAAATAAAAGTGGGAGCCACTATGGTTGAAAGCACACGGACGTTGGATGTAGCTACATGTGCACAGCTCCAAACATATCCTTAATGTTATTAAATTAATGTTATTAAAGGAAGTGGTGCCACGGCCCCCACACAAAAGAAATGCATTTTGGCTTGAAGAGATGTGCAGGTGTTTCACGGTGTTTTCCCACTCCATAAGCTTTTGGTTTTGATTCTTCAAATGATAAAAAAATAGAAGAAGCTGGAAGGAGAGCAGTCACCACCTAGGAGTGGGAGATCACGGTGTTGAGAAGCTTACAGCTGGTTCAGAGAAGCAAGCAGAGAGCACAAGGAGAATGGTGTTACGTCTGGAAAGAATGCATGGATGAAGAAGCCACAATCACGGCCTGCACAATCAAGCAGCTTGGGCAGCAGCATTTTGGAGGGGACCACATTGAATCAAAAGAAGGTCACGGTTTTTACTGGAAACTCACGGGTTTGGGAGGCCAGCAATTCACATCCAGAGAGTTTGGGCTATAAAAGAGCAATGGCATCAGAGAAGGGAGGCATGAGAATTTAGATTAGAATTTAGGAGTAGTTAGTACCACTCACGGCTTGGAAGAGGCTATGCCTCTTCCTTCTTCCTTTTTCCTTTAAGCTCTATTAGTTTCCATTTTTCAACAGTGCAAAGTTCAAAATGTAGTGTTTTATTTCGGAAGTGTATCAGTGTTTTGAAACAGTTCGTTAATTTCATTTTCACAGCATTTTATTTCAAGTCTTGTGTGTTTGCTAAATTTGATTTCCATGTGCTTTTTATTTTTACTGGCTTTTTTTATTTTTACCATTTATTATTTTCCGCATCGTTAAATTTTACCGTTTTTCAATTTATCGCTTTCCGTTTTTACCGTCTTTTACTGTGTTGATTTTACTATTTTAAAATTTACTTCAGTGTTTTTAATTCTGTCTTATTTTAATTCCAGTTTTAATTTATTTTTCCGTACCACAAAACATCCACAAAACCCCCCCTTTTTTGTGAAAAAGATCTAAAACTGAACCCCAAAATATTGGTCCTTGAGAGACGACCTAGGAGTCACATCCTAGAAAATATACTGCATTCTTTATCTGTATCAAATTTGTATGACCGCGACAGTCGTACCAAATTTTGGCGCCGTTGCCGGGGACCAATCAATGACGGTTTGGTTTTAGATTTTTGTTGTGTAAATTTTTGTTCTGTTAATATGTGTGTTTTGTGTGTTCTGTCTGTTGTATTTTTGTAGGAGACAACGACACCTTCAACAAATTTTGGCGGCGTTGTCACTTCAGATCCAGGTTTTTTTTAGATTTTTACTGTGTTAATATATATTGTGTATATATGTGTTTAATTGTGCTATGTTCTGTATTTAGTTGTTATTAAAAAAAAAAAAAAAAAAAAAAAAAAAATTTAAAATTAAAAAAAAAAAAAAAAAAATTAATTAAAAATTTTTACTATTGATGTTCTGTCTTGTGTGTGCTTGTAGCATGTATAAATGTGTTGTGTTTTATCTGTTTCGTAATTTTTAGTATTTACTTTAACTTTTTTATTTTCCCATGTCTACCTATTTTAATTTTGTGAATAATGCTTATTCTGTGAATGCCTCTAATTATGATTCGCCTTCTGCATATTACTTTGATTTTAAATCTGCTGATTTTTATGATGAGAACAATATGTTCCATCATCCAATTTCTGAGAGCTCTCTTTGGGAGCCAGTTCAGCAATATCAGAGTCAGCAGTATAATGCTTCTGCCCAAACAACTCTTCAGCCTTCAACTTCTGAACCTACATTGAAGGAGTTACTAGAGCAGATGACAATGCAGAACATTCAGTTTCAGAAAGGGAACATGCAATTCAAGCAAGAGAGCATGGAGTTCCAGCAGGAAACTCAATCTGCCATTCAGAATCTGACTGATCAGATCAGGCAGATGGCCACTCTTGCACCTGAGGAGACTGATGAATATTTTGAGGACCAGGCAGGTACAAGCAGCTATTTTGAACCAGGTAGACCACTTTCATTTTCCACCAACATACCTCAATTTGATGATTATGCTGTTGAGAGGTATGTTGATAATTATATTGTTGCTGAGCATGATTTTAATTTTCCCTCTATGCATGACGAGAATAATTTTGTGTTATCAGATCTGAATATTTGTTCTCCATGCACTGAACATGAATCTGAACCTGTTATAGATATTGTTTCTATATTTGAAACGGATTCATGTTATGAGGTTGTATCTAAGGCTCGGTATGATGAATTGGGATTGGGTGTTATACCTCTGCATGATATTTCTGTGGAACCATTTTGCACTAACCATATTGCAGGAGGTACATATAAATTTGATCAGCATGCACCCACGCTGGAAGACAAAGGTGCCAGTACATACAGCAGTTCGAAGATCAAAAGGCACCTACTGAATCTGCTCAGTGACAATATTTGCTGCTTAGATCCGGCGGTGGAGGATATTTCCCTGCTTGATCAGATTTGGAGGATGAAGCAATTCTTCCTAAAAATTTCCGTCTTGGATCCTGAAGAAGACATCTCCCTACAAGTCCAAAATTGGCAACTGCCACCCTGACCAGGGGAGTTTTCTTTTTCTTTCTTCCCCGTTTTCATATTTTTAGTGCACTTGTCCTTTATCTGTTTAGTGTTTTAATTGATGATCTTATGCTTAGAAAACATTTAGGACAGTGTAGTTTAAGTGTGGTCTCGGGAAGTTTCTGATTTTTTGTTTTTCTTTTAAGTTTGTTTTTCCTTTTCTTTTTAGTTTTCGAATTATTATTTTTTTTTTTAAAAAAAAAAAACAATTTAAAAAAATGTGTTCTGTGTTTTATTTGCTTCGTGATTTTTAGTGTTTGTACTAAAAAAGAAAAAAAATTCGAAAAAAAAAATAAAAATAAAAATAAAAATAAAAATAAAAATTTGTGTTGTGTTTTAAGTATGTTATTTTGTTAATGTATGTTTTGTAAATATATGTTTTGTCTGCTGTTTTTGACATTTGTGTTCTATCTGCTTTGATATTTTGTGTTCGTTATTTGGTATTTTGTTTCGTTAATATGTGTTTTGTTTTTATTTATTTATTTAGTTTTTGTTAAAACATAAATAATCGTAAGAGCAGAATTTGCAAATAAAGGGCAGAGAGGTGAAACTATCTGAGTGCATTTATTGTAACTTACCAAGTTCGCAGAAAACATTCTGTCTTACATTGATTATTAAAATAAAATACATAAAAACATAAATAAAGTTGGTCGATCATGTCTGATCGTTAATATTACACACCATAATAAATAAAAACAAAAACAACATAAAAAAAAAAAAAAAAAAAACAAAAACATAAAAAAATTAAAAACATAATAATTTAAGTGTCCTTATTACAGTACTTGTCCTTAATTCTGGCCACACTCGGCCAACAAAAACATAAAAAAAAAAAAAAAAAAAAAAAAAAAAACATAAAACTTTAAAAATGAAAGAACTCTCGAGCTGGTTGTGGTGGTCTAAGGGAGAGCTCCGTTGAGGGAGCTCTAGTTCGAAAAGTCACGAGCGGAGGCTTTGGTGGAGGAATTTCTCGTTCATTTTTGTCGTCATCGATAATGATCGGAACTGGAAACAAATTCAGCAGCCTCGGTGCCCTCATTATCACCCAGTTGTTTTCTTTCAAACAAAAAAAAATAAAAAATAAAAAAATAAAAAAATAAAAAACATGTGTTAATAATAGAAGAGGAAGTGAAAAAAAAAAAAAAAATTTTTTGAGGTATGATGAGAGTTCTTACCGTACATGTACAGCGGCAGTTGTGAAAAGAGAGTGCCAGTGGGGTCTATCTCCGCTTGCCAGTGCTTGACCCGATTGCCGTGGTTGTTGAACCAGCAGTGTACGTTGTATTCAGTGGCTTCGCCGAAAGCCCTTAGTCGAGACGCGATCTCGACGACTTGCGCTCGGCTTGGGTGTGTGACCCCATAGTTGAATATTTTGGTCATCATCGTGATCTGATCGTCGGTTGGACGCCACCGTTGACTGGTATATCTCTCTGATTCCGTTTCACTCATCCTTCCTCTCGTAATATACAAATACATAAATAAAAAAATAAATATAAAAATAAAAAGAACAAAAACATAAAAAAAGAAAAAAATAAACATAAAAAAATAATAAAAAGAACTAAAAAAAAGAGAAGCATAAAAAATTTTTAGATTAGTTCTGTGTTTTCTTTATTTGTTCTTGTTTTCCGTTAAATTTATTTTGTCCTGTCTGTCTTTGATGTTTCAGTTTTTGGTCTCAGATCTGTTTCACGGTCCTTGCAAAAGGGTCCTAAACGGATCTACGTCCAGTGTCCTTGTCCATATTGTTCTTGTATATTCAGTTTCTGTGTTTTATTTTTAAGTGGGGTACGTGGCGTTGTTCTACCCGATTGTCTCTGCAATACCTTCAATCGAAGGGAGATTAACGTCTGGTTTCCAGCCGATATACCCCTTAAGTTTTAAGACAATTGTGTTTTATGTGTTTTAAGTGTTTAGCAGGTGAAGAAGAAAGCGAATAAGAGCTGAAAATAAAGAAGGAACTGAAGGCTTAAATTAAAGATCTGGAAAGCAGTAAAGGGAGAGGGAACGAAGAACAGAAAGCTTAAGCAGAAATAAAGGAAAGCAGGAAAATGGAAAAGAGGGAGAGCAGGCAAGAGGTCAGAAAAGAAATACAGAGACGGCAGGAAAAGTTAAGCAAGCAGATAAGAAAGAAGGAAAGAAGGAAGGTGCAGAGGACTTACCCGGAGTAGTAGGGCTTACAGAAGCTTGACACAGATCTCAGACGCTCCGAAGGCACGCAGACAGAGCTCCTCGCAGATCTCAGACTCTTCAGATGGCACGGTGGCAGAGGCTCCGCGCAGCTCCAGATGCTCAGAGGAGAGAGTGGGAGAGAGAAGAGAGAGAGAAGAGAGGAGTAGAGAGAGAGCAGGGAAGTCAGAAATGGAGCTGGACGCGGAGGAGCAGCCTTTTATAGCAGAATTGCTTTCCACTGTAGCAACAGTTCCGGTCTTTGCCACCGAGACTGTTGTCACAGTACCGGTCTCCTTTTTCAGAAAAAAAAAAATAATAAAAAATAAAAAAGATAATAATTAAAAAAATAAAAAAAAATAATAAAATGAAAAAAATTTTTAGCATCTACTGATGGGTGCTTCGTGATTTAGACATCTACTGATGGATGTCACTGAAAACATCTACTGATGGATGTTACTGAAAAATTTCTTCCCATTTTTCCTAACTTTTTATTGCACTTGTCTATATTATTTGACTGCTCTGAAATTGATAATCTGATGATTGTGACACACTGAGGACATTGTGTGATTTAAGTGTGGTCTACTGGGAAGAAATTCTGATTTTTCTGATTTTTCTGTTAGTTTGTATTTTGTGTGTTAAATTTTTTGTTTTTGAGTGTTAATTTTTTCTATTTTAAGTTGTTTTTAGTGTGTTTTGGGTGAAATAAATTTTACATTTTTCTCTTGATTTCTGGATGATGTATAAGTTGTAGAATTTTTTCCTTCACTTACTTAATACTTGTGGTTTGAAATCCTTGCTTTTCTCTGCTTGGAAGATGATTATAATGTTTAAGAGGTTGATTTGATTGTGACGAATACCCTGTGTGAGATTTGAGCCACTTGATGTTCTTTCTTTTGTGTGATATGTATCTTGATTGCTTGCACATATGCCTTGGCTTGATTCTATTTGATATACTTGATTGATATGCATGTTCAGACGTGATAAAGGCATTTTTGTTCTTGAGCCTCTTTAGCCAAATAAGCCTACCTTGTTATTATCCTTTGATAACCCCTTTGAGCCTATACTGTATATATTTCTTTGTGTTGAAGCTCATACACTGATCCTAAGTGAAAAACAAATGATTACCTTAACCTTAGGAAAGTCTGAAGCTATAGAAGTATTTTGAGAATAAGTGTGGTCTCCTTGGGAATTCTGATGAATTGGCTAGTTGGTTCCTCATCATGTTTTGAAATGATAATTTATATCCTGTTGAAAAAAAAAAAAAAAAAAAAAAAAAAAAGAAGAAGACAGGATGAGAAAAAAATTTTGATGAGAAAAAGAAAAAAATTGAAAAATCATTTTGTGAATAATGGAGTCGAGAAAAGGATTGAATTAGAGGTTTGGGTGAGATTTCACTGTGTTACATTTTTTTCCCTAGTGCACCTCTATTTCTTCTGAGCTATAGCTACTTATCCAAATTTATCCTCCCCTGTCCTTGGCCCCATTACAACCCAGTAAAGACCTTTTGATCTGAACATGCATATGTTTTAAGTATTGATAATTAGAAGCTTGCCAAGTCTACTTGTGTTTGTTTTCTTGAGTACATCGAGCTGATATTATTATTCACCCTAGACACTTGAGAGAAACACTATAGTGCATCTGTAAGGTTTTGTTATTTTCAAATCACCTCTTAAGCTTATTAATTATTTTTCTACGTATTGAATTGCTTGGATGATTTCTGTAAGTATCTGCTTTTCTTGATTTTGTGTTGGATATATTCTACTTCTTTTATTTGTCTAGAATTCTTGAGAACTGTGTAAAATTTTGTTTGCTTTCTTGCGAGTTTTTTATTTTTCTGTCTGCTGAGTTTGTGTCATTATTCCCAAAGTCCTTTGAACCATTCCCTGATTTGCGTCTTAATTTTGCCCCGGAGTGCAAAAGACTAAGTGTGGTCTATTTTGATGAATCATTATTTTATTCACTTCATTTAGTTTATTGTGCTAGAATTAATCAGGGAATTGTGCTTAATTGTCCAGTATTTTCCCATTTTACTGAATTGAGCCTAATCCGATCAGAAATTCTTATTTTAATTAATTTGAATTATCTGAAACGAATTATTTACATTATTGAGTGCAGGAAAAATTTTGGAAAATATTTTTGGACATTTAGACTTTCTGTACAAATTCCCAATTTCTCTCGGGTAATCGTTTACAGGGGTGCTGTAAACGAGGGTCACCCCACACTCCTTGGCCTCATATCACATCACCATCCACCCTCTCCCACCACTGGAACACCTGAACAAGCCTCAGACAGGGGCAGAAGTGCCTAAAAGTCAGTTTTTTTGCCAATGGTGACCTGTGTTCACCTGACTGTGTACCTGTGTTGGACTTTCTGTACAAATTTGCAATTCCTCTCGTGTAATCGTTTACAGGGGTGCTGTAAACGATTACCAGTGCTGCGTGAATTTTGTGTCAACTTGTGTGTCTTCGTTCGAGATCAATTCTTATCCGTTTTCAATGCAATTTTTTTTCATAGTTTCGTCTAGATGTCTAGTTTCATGTATAACTTTTACTTTGTTCAAATGCGTTCTGTACTGTTCCCAGTAATTTGTTTACTCTCCTATGTCAGCCTAGTACTACGTGAATGTTGTGTCAACTTGTTTGTCCTCGTTCGAATTCAATTCTTATCCGTTTTGCATGCAGTTTTTTTTCATAGTTTCGTACGGATGTCTATTTTCATGTATAGTTTTTACTTTGTTCAAATTCGTTATGTGTTGTTCCCAGTAATTGTTTTACTCCCCTGTGTCAGTCAAGTTCATACAGTTTAAGTGGCTTCTAATTTGTTTGCATTGTTTGCTTGTTGTTTCATACTTGTGGTAGCTGGAATTGATCATTGGACGATGCTAAGACCTCCAAACACTCAAGGATTCAACACTCATATTGGCACTTTTGTTTTCATTTTGGTTTCTAAGAGAAACAAGAAGCAACCTCACGGCCACCAAGCACATAGTAGAATTGAAATGAAATAAAGGTAGGGGCCACTTGTTGAAGGAAGGCTACATGGAGCACATCACACGGCCAAAGTCACACTTCATGTTACATGTTATATTTTATTGAATTGAAAGATGAAGCTTGATTAAAAAAAAGGGACACCACTTCACGGTTTTCTCAATTATTTGGAAGAAGTTACAGGGTACCCATATGAGACAATTTATTTTGGCAAACATCAACCAAAGTAAATAAAAGTGGGAGCCACTATGGTTGAAAGCACACGGACGTTGGATGTAGCTACATGTGCACAGCTCCAAACATATCCTGAATGTTATTAAATTAATGTTATTAAAGGAAGTGGTGCCACGGCCCCCACACAAAAGAAATGCATTTTGGCTTGAAGAGATGTGCAGGTGTTTCACGGTGTTTTCCCACTCCATAAGCTTTTGGTTTTGATTCTTCAAATGATAAAAAAATAGAAGAAGCTGGAAGGAGAGCAGTCACCACCTAGGAGTGGGAGATCACGGTGTTGAGAAGCTTACAGCTGGTTCAGAGAAGCAAGCAGAGAGCACAAGGAGAATGGTGTTACGTCTGGAAAGAATGCATGGATGAAGAAGCCACAATCACGGCCTGCACAATCAAGCAGCTTGGGCAGCAGCATTTTGGAGGGGACCACATTGAATCAAAAGAAGGTCACGGTTTTTACTGGAAACTCACGGGTTTGGGAGGCCAGCAATTCACATCCAGAGAGTTTGGGCTATAAAAGAGCAATGGCATCAGAGAAGGGAGGCATGAGAATTTAGATTAGAATTTAGGAGTAGTTAGTACCACTCACGGCTTGGAAGAGGCTATGCCTCTTCCTTCTTCCTTTTTCCTTTAAGCTCTATTAGTTTCCATTTTTCAACAGTGCAAAGTTCAAAATGTAGTGTTTTATTTCGGAAGTGTATCAGTGTTTTGAAACAGTTCGTTAATTTCATTTTCACAGCATTTTATTTCAAGTCTTGTGTGTTTGCTAAATTTGATTTCCATGTGCTTTTTATTTTTACTGGCTTTTTTTATTTTTACCATTTATTATTTTCCGCATCGTTAAATTTTACCGTTTTTCAATTTATCGCTTTCCGTTTTTACCGTCTTTTACTGTGTTGATTTTACTATTTTAAAATTTACTTCAGTGTTTTTAATTCTGTCTTATTTTAATTCCAGTTTTAATTTATTTTTCCGTACCACAAAACATCCACAAAACCCCCCCTTTTTTGTGAAAAAGATCTAAAACTGAACCCCAAAATATTGGTCCTTGAGAGACGACCTAGGAGTCACATCCTAGAAAATATACTGCATTCTTTATCTGTATCAAATTTGTATGACCGCGACAGTCGTACCATGGGGGAAGTAGACGAAGTTGCCGAAGATGACGAAGTGGACGAAGTGGACGAACTGGAGGAAGTGGACGAAGTGGAGGAAGTGGACGAAGCAGAGGAAGTGGACGAATTTGACGAGGTGCACGAAGTGGAAGAAGTGGAGGAAGTAGACGAAGTTGACGAAGATGACGAAGTTGACGAAGTGGACGAAATGGACGAAGTGGACGAAGTGGACGAAGAGAGTGAAGTGGAGGAAGTGGACGAAGTGGACGAAGTGGAGGAAGTGGACAAAGGGGAAAAAGTGGATGAAGTAGAAGAAGAGGAAGAAGAAGAAGAAGAAGAAGAGGAAGAAGAAGAAGAAGAACATAAAGAAGAAGAAGAAGAGGAAGAAGTGGAGGAAGTGGAGGAAGTGTAGGAAGTGGACGAATTGGACGAAGTTGACGAAGATTACGAAGTTGACGAAGTGGACGAAGGGCACGAAGTGGACGAGGTGGACGAAGTAGAGATAGTGGAAGAAGTGGACGAAGTGGACGAAGTCGAGGAAGTGGACGAAGTGGACGAAGTCGACGAAGTGGAAGAAGTGGATGAAGTTGACGAAGTTGAGGAAGTTGAGGAAGTTGACGAAGTGGACAAAGCTGAGGAAGTGGAGGAAGTGGAATAGGTGGACGAAGTTGACAAAGTTAACGAAGTGGAGGAAGTGGAGGAAGTGGAGGAAGTGGAGAAAATGGATGAAGTGGAGGAAGTTGACGAAGTGGACGAGGTGGACCAAGTTGACGAAGTGGACGAAGTTGACGAAGCGGACGAAGTTGAAGAAGTGGACGATTGGGACGAGGTGGACGAAGTGGACGAGGTGGACGAAGTAGACCAAGTGGAGGAAGTGGAAGAAGTGGAGGAAGTGGAGGAAGTGGAGGAAATTGACGAAGTGGACGAAGTGGACGGATTGGACGAAGTGGACGAAGTCGAGGAAGTGGAAGAAGTGGACGAAGTTGACAAGGATGACGAAGTTGACGAAGTGGACGAAGGGGACGAAGTGAACGAGGTGGACGAAGTGGACGAGATTGACGAAGTAGACATGTGGACTAAGTGGAGGAAGTGGAGGAAGTTGACGAAATGTACGAAGTGGACGAATTGGACGAAGTAGACGAATTGGACGAAGTTGACCAAGTGGAAGAAGTGGACGAAGCTGAGGAAGTGGAGGAAGTGCAATAGATGGACGAGGTTGACCAAGTTAACGAAGTGGAGGAAGTGGAGGAAATAGAGAAAATGGATGAAGTGGAGGAAGTTGACGAAGTGGACGAAGTGGACGAAGTTGACGAAGTGGACGAAGTTGACGAAGTGGACGAAGTTGACGATGTTCACGAAGTGGACGAAGCGGAGGAAGCGAAAGAAGTGGACTAAGTGGACGAAGTTGACGAAGTCGACGAAATGGACGAAGTGGAAGACGTTGAGGAAGTGGACGAAGTTGAGGAAGTGGACGAAGTTGACGAAGTTGAGGAAGTGGAGGAAGTGAAGGAAGTGGAGGAAGTGGAGGAAGTTGACGAATTGGTGGAAGTGGATGAAGTGGCCGAAGTGGATGAAGTGGGGGAAGTGGAGGAAGTGGAGAAAGTGGACAAAGTTGACGAAGTGGACAGAGTGGACGAAGTGGACGAAGAGGACGAAGTTGACAAAGTGGACGAAGAGGACGAAGTGGATGAAGTTGACGAACTTGACGAAGTGGACGAAGTGCAGGAAGTGGAGGAAGTGGGCTAAGTGGACGAAGTTCACGAAGTTGACGAAGTGGACGAAGTGGAGGAAATGGAGGAAGTGGACGAAAAGGAAGAAGTGGATGACGTTGACGAAGTGGAAAAAGTTTACGAAGTGGAGGAAGTAGAGGAAGTGGAGGAAGTGGAGAAAGTTGGTGAAGTGGATGAGGTGGTCGAAGTGGAGGAAGTGAAGAAAGTGGACTAAGTGGACAAATTGGACAAAGTGGAGGACGTGGGGGAAGTGGAGGAAGTGGAGGAAGTGAACAAAGTGGACGAACTGGACGAAGTGCACGAAGAGGACGAAGTTGACGAAATGGACGAAGTTGACGAAGTGGACGAAGTTGACAAAGTTGATGAAGTGGAGGAAGTTGACGAAGTGGAGGAAGTGGAGGAAGTGTAGGAAGTGGACTAAGTGGATGAAGTGGACGAAGTTGACGATGTGGAGGAAGTGGAGGAAGTGGAGGAAGTGGAGGAAGTTGAAGAAGTGGACGAAGTTGACGAAGTGGACGAAGTGGACGAAGTGGACAAAGTGGACGAAGTTGACGAAGTGGACGAAGTGGACGAAGTGGACGAAGGGGAAAAATTGGATGAAGGAGAAAAAGAAGAAGAAGAAGAAGAAGAAGAAGAAGAAGAAGAAGAAGAAGAAGAAGAAGAAGAAGAAGAAGAAGAAGAAGAAGAAAATGAAGAAGAAGAAGAAGAAGAGGAAGAATTGGAAGAAGTAGAGGAAGTGGAGGAAGTGGACAAATTAGAGGAATTGGACGAAGTTGACGAAGATGACGAAGTTGACGAAGCGGACGAAGTGGACAAGGTGGACGAAGTTGACGAAGTTGAGGAAGTGGAGGAAGTGTAGGAAGTGGAGGAAGTGGAGGAAATGGAGGAAGTTGATGAAGTGGTGGAAGTGGATGAAGTGGCCGAAGTGGAGGAAGTGGACGAAGTGGAGGAAGTGGAGGAAGTGGAGGAAGTGGACGAAGAGGACGAGGTGGACGAGGTGGACGAGGTGGACGAGGTGGACGAGGTGGAGGAAGTGGAGGAAGTGGAGGAAGTGGACGAGGTTTACGAAGATGACGAAGTTGACGAAGTGGACGAAGTGGACGAAGTGGACGAAGTGGACGAAGTGGACGAAGTGGACGAAGTGGACGAGGTGGACGAGGTGGACGAGGTGGACGAGGTGGACGAGGTGGACGAGGTGGACGAGGTGGACGAGGTGGACGAGGTGGACGAGGTGGACGAGGTGGAGGAAGTGGAGGAAGTGGAGGAAGTGGAGGAAATGGAGGAAGTTGATGAAGTGGTGGAAGTGGATGAAGTGGACAGAGTGGACGAAGTGGACGAAGTGGACGAAGAGGACGAAGTGGACGAAGTGGACAAAGTGGACCAAGTGGAGGAACTGGACAAGGTGGACGAGGTGGACGAAGTTGACGAACTTGACGAAGTGGACGAAGTGGAGGAAGGGGAGGAAGTGGGCTAAGTGGACGAAGTTCACAAAGTTGACGAAGTGGACGAAGTGGAGGAAATGGTGGAAGTGGACGAAGTGGACGACGTTGACGAAGTGTACAAATTGGACAAAGTGGAGGAGGTGGGGGAAGTGGAGGAAGTGGAGGAAGTGGAGGAAGTTGATGAAGTGGTGGAAGTGCATGAAGTGGCCGAAGTGGAGGAAGTGGAGGAAGTTGACGAAGATGACGAAGTGGACGAAGTGGACGAAGTGGACGAGGTGGACGAGGTGGACGAGGTAGACGAGGTGGACGAGGTGGACGAGGTGGACGAGGTGGACGAGGTGGACGAGGTGGACGAGGTGGACGAAGTGTACGAAGTGGACGAAGTGGACGAAGAGGACGAAGTGGACAAAGTGGATGAAGTGGACGAATTGGACGAAGTGGACGAAGTAAATGAAGTTGATGAACTTGACGAAGTGGAGGAAGCTGAGGAAGTGGGCTAAGTGGACGAAGTTCACGAAGTGAACGAAGTGGAGGAAATGGAGGAAGTGGACGAAGTGGAAGAAGTGGACGATGTTGACGAAGTGGACGAAGTGGAAGAAGTTTACGAAGTGGAGGATGTGGAGAAAGTTGGTGAAGTGGAGGAAGTGAAGAAAGTGGACTAAGTGGACAAATTGGACAAAGTGGAGGACGTGGGGGAGGTGGAGGAAGTGGAGGAAGGGAACGAAGTGGACGAAGTGGACGAAGTGCACGAAGAGGACGAAGTTGACGAAATGGACGAAGTTGACGAAGTGGACGAAGTTCACAAAGTTGATGAAGTGGAGGAAGTTGACGAAGTGGACGATGTGGAGGAAATGTAGGAAGTGGACTAAGTGGATGAAGTTGACGAAGTTGACGATGTGGACGAAGTGTAGGAAGTGGAGGAAGTGGAGGAAGTTGAAGAAGTGGATGAAGTTGACAAAGTGGACGAAGTGGGCGAAGGGGAAAAAGTGGATGAAGGAGAAAAAGAAGAAAAAGAAGAAGAAGAAGAAGACGAAGAAGAAGAAGAAGAAGAAGAAAATGAAGAAGAAGAAGAAGAAGAGGAAGAAGTGGAAGAAGTAGAGGAAGTGGAGGAAGTGGAGGAAGTGGACAAAGTGGACGAGTTGGACGAAGTTGACGAAGATGACGAAGATGACGAAGTTGACGAAGTGGGCGAAGGGGACGAAGTGGACGAGATGGACGAAGTTGACGAGGTGAACGAAGTAGACCAAGTGGACGAAGTGGAGGAAGTGGAGGTTGTGGAGGAAGTGGAGGTTGTGGAGGAAGTTGACGAAGTGGACGAATTGGACGAAGTGGATGAAGTTGACGAAGTGGAAGAAGTGGACGAAGTTGACGAAGTGGACAAAGTGGAGGAACTGGAGGAAGTGGACGAAGTCGAATAAGTGGATGATTTGGACGAAGTAGAGGAGGTGGAGGAAGTGGAGGAAGTAGAGGAAGGGGACTAACTGGACGAAGTTGAGAAAGTTGACGAAGTGGAGGAAGTGGAGAAGGTGGAGGAAGTCGACGAAGTAGAGGAAGTGGAGGAAGAGGACGAAGTGGGAAAAGTTGACGAAGTGGACGAAGTTGACGTGGTTGACGAACGAAGAAGACGAAGTTGACGAAGTGGACGACGTTGACGAAGTGGACGAAGTTGACGAGGTCGACGAAGTGGAGGAAGTGGACGAAGTTGACGAAGTTGACGAAGTGGACGAAGTGGACAAATTGGAAGAAGTGGACGAGTTGGACGAAGTTGACGAAGTGGACGAAGTGGAAGAAGTGCCGAAAGTGGATGAAGTGGAGGAAGTGGAGGAAGTGGACGAAGTTGACGAAGTAGACGAAGTGGACGAAGCTGACGAAGTGGACGAAGTTGACGAAGTTGACGAAGGGGACAAAGTGGAGGAAGTGGACAAAGTGGAGGAAGTGGAGGAAGTGGAGGAAGTGGAGGAAGTGGACTAAATGGACGAATTTGGTGAAGTTGACGAAGTGGACAAAGTTGGTGAAGTGGAGGAAGTGGAGGAGGTGGAGGAAGTTGAGGAAGTGGAGGAAGCGGACGGAGTTGACGAAGTTGACGAAGTGGACGAAGTGGAAGAAATGGGGGAAGTAGACGAAGTGGAGGAAGTGGAGGAAGTCGACGAAGTGGAGGAAATGGGGGAAGTAGACGAAGGTGACGAAGATGACGAAGTGGACGAATTGGAGGAAGTGGACGAAGTGGAGGAAGTGGACGAAGTGGACGAAGTGGACGAAGTCGACGAAGCAGAGGAAGTGGACGAATTTGACGCGGTGCACGAAGTGGAAGAAGTGGAGGAAGTAGACGAAGTTGACGAAGTGGACGAAATGGACGAAGTAGACGAAGTGGACGAAGTGGACGAAGAGAACGAAGTGGATGAAGTGGACGAAGTGGAGGAAGTGGACGAAGGGGAAAAAGTGGATGAAGTAGAACAAGAAGAAGAAGAAGAAGAAGAAGAAGAAGAAGAACATAAAGAAGAAGAAGAAGAGGAAGAAGTGGAAGAAGTGGAGGAAGTGGAGGAAGTGTAGGAAGTGGACAAAGTGGACGAATTGGACGAAGTTGACGAAGATGACGAAGTTGACGAAGTGGACGAAGGGCACGAAGTGGACGAAGTGGACGAGGTGGACGAAGTAGACATAGTGGAAGAAGTGGAGGAAGTCGAGGAAGTGGACGAAGTGGACGAAGTGGAAGAAGTGGATGAAGTTGAGGAAGTTGAGGAAGTTGACGAAGTGGACAAAGATGACGAAGTGGAGGAAGTGCAATAGGTGGACGAAGTTGACAATGTTAACGAAGTGGAGGAAGTGGAGGAAGCGGAGGAAGCGGAGAAAATGGATGAAGTGGAGGAAGTTGACGAAGTGGACCAAGTTGACGAAGCGGACGAAGTTGAAGAAGTGGACGATTTGGACGAGGGGGATGAAGTTGACGAAGTGGACGAGGTGGACGAGGTGGACAAAGTAGACCAAGTGGAGGAAGTGGAAGAAGTGGAGGAAGTGGAGGAAGTGGAGGAAGTGGAGGAAATTGACGAAGTGGACGAAGTGGACGGATTGGACGGAGTGGATGAAGTCGACGAAGTGGAAGAAGTGGACGAAGTTGACGAAGTTGACGAAGATGACGAAGTTGACGAAGTGGACGAAGGGGACGAAGCGGACGAGGTGGACGAAGTGGACGAGATGGACGAAGTAGACATGTGGCCTAAGTGGAGGAAGTGGAGGAAGTGGAGGAAGTTGACGAAATGTACGAAGTGGACGAATTGGACGAAGTGAACGAATTGGACGAAGTTGACCAAGTGGAAGAAGTGGACGAAGTTGAGGAAGTTGAGGAAGTGGACGATGTGGACGAAGCTGAGGAAGTGGAGGAAGTGGAATAGATGGACGAGGTTGACAAAGTTAACGAAGTGGAGGAAGTGGAGGAAATAGAGAAAATGGATGAAGTGGAGGAAGTTGACGAAGTGGACGAAGAGAACGAAGTGGACGAGGTTGACGAAGTGGACCAAGTTGACGATGTTCACGAAGTGGACGAAGCAGAGGAAGCGGAAAAAGTGGACTAAGTGGACGAAGTTGACGAAATGGACGAAATGGACGAAGTGGAAGACATTGAGGAAGTGGACGAAGTTGACGAAGTGGACGAAGTTGAGGAAGTGGAGGAAGTTGATGAAGTGGCCGAAGTGGAGGAAGTGGATGAAGTGGCCGAAGTGGAGGAAGTGGACGAAGTGGAGGAAGTGGACGAAGATGACGAAGTTGACGAAGTGGAAGAAGTTGACGAAGTGGACGAAGTGGACGAGGTGCACGAGGTGGACGAGGTGGACGAGGTAGACGAGGTGGACGAGGTGGACGAGGTGGACGAGGTGGACGAAGTGGACAAAGTGGACGAAGTGGACAGAGTGGACAATGTGCACTAAGTGGACAAAGAGGACGAAGTGGACAAAGTGGACGAAGTGGACAAAGAGGACGAAGTGGACGAAGTTGACGAACTTGATGAAGTGAACGAAGAGGACGAAGTGGAGGAAGCAGAGGAAGTGGGCTAAGTGGACGAAGTTGATGAAGTGGACGCAGTGGAGGAAATCGAGGAAGTGGACGAAGTGGAAGATGTGGACGACGTTGACGAAGTGGACGAAGTGGAAAAAGTTCACGAAGTGGAAGAAGTGGAGGAAGTGGACTAAGTGGACGAGGTGGACGAAGTGGAGGAAGTGAAGAAAGTGGACTAAGTGGACAAATTTGACAAAGTGGAGGACGTGGGGGAAGTGGAGGAATTGGAGGAAGTGGAGGAAGTGGAGGAAGTGGAGGAAGTGGAGGAAGTGGACGAACTGGACGAAGTGCACGAAGAGGACGAAGTTGACGAAATGGAAGAAGTTGACGAAGTGGACGAAGTTGACAAAGTTCATGAAGTGGAGGAAGTGGAGGAAGTGGACTAAGTGCATGAAGTGGACGATGTGAACGAAGTTGACGATGTGGACGAAGTGGAGGAAGTGCAGGAAGTTGAAGAAGTGGACGAAGTTGACGAAGTGGACGAAGTGGACGAAGTGGACAAAGTGGACGAAGTGGACGAAGTGGACGAAGGGGAAAAAGTGGATGAAGGAGAAAAAGAAGAAGAAGAAGAAGAAGAAGAAGAAGAAAATGAAGAAGAAGAAGAAGAGGAAGAAGTGGAAGAAGTAGAGGAAGTGGAGGAAGTGGAGGAAGTGGATTGATAACAGTTGAAAAACTGTTATTTTCATGCTTAAAATTGATACTAAAAGCAACCTTTAGACTTAGAAACTAGCTTGAAATCATGCCTTTTATCCATATTTTCAGAAATAAGAGAGCTGGACAGGTTTATGCTTGATTTAAGTGTTTTTGTGCAGGTTTTAAGGTGAATTTAGTGAAAAGAGTGAAGAAGGAGAGAGATGACATTAGAAAAGACAAGAAAGAGTGCAAAAAGAGAAGTCAAAGGCACCGCTCAGCGGTAAACTACCGCTGAGCGGCACTCAGGAGGTTGCGGGAGTCACGCTGAGGGGCAAAATGGCCGCTGAGGGGAAGAAAGAAGACGCGCAATCACCGCTGAGCGGTAAATACCGCTGAGCGGCACTTTTTGTGCTTGGGCTTTTGTAATCTTTTGTAACTCTAGATTAGTATATAAGGGCTTGCACGTCCTAGAATTAGGTATCTTTGGCAGAAACGAGGCAAACACTCTCTTTTCCACCCCTTTGAAGGAGGATCTTGGATGCTCAGGCTACCTCTTCACCTTTATTGGGTTTATTCTTTCATTCTTTCATTGATATTCATCTAGGTTCACCATGAATATGGTGAACTAAACCTTGTATGTTTGTTGGGGAATCAATGTAATCTCTTGAAGCTCTCATATATGGAATCTGTTGTTTACATCTTTTAATTAAGACATATGCTTTCTTTCATCATTAGTTAGGGTTTTTCCTCTTTGCTCAATGCTTGCATAGTTTAACTCATTCCATGCATGATTATTGGTTTTGTCGATACGGACACGTACGGGGAAGTCTAGATCCGGGGAATTTCTCCCAATATTATACTGACAATATTATATTGGTTGTCGTTAAGCCCCTGCACTCATGAACTAATCATTAGGAATGCTAGGAATTGTATGAACTCGTGATTAGGGAGAAGCCATCTAGAATGGTACATTAGAGAGTGGCATTAACAATGATGATTTGAATGTTGAATTCCTAAAATATATGAGAGTGGATGAGATGAAATTGACCCCCAACAACATATTCATTCATATATTTCATTGAAAGTGTTTATCTTTTGTCTTTGCCATTGATCAAATTTCATGCATACATATTTATTTTCGTCTTCGCATATTAAAATTTGAATATTTCTTTTGTAAGTCCTAGCTAATCAACAAATCACATAACTAAACTAGGCCTTGAGTCCTTTGGGAAGAACGATACTTGGTCTTACCAAGTTTATTACTTGAACGATTCGGTCATACTTGCCGATTGTGAAACAAGTTTGTGACATCATATTTTGGTGCTTACAAATTTATCCATCAAGTTTTTGGCGCCGTTGCCGGGGAATTCGTGGTTTAACTGGTTAATTTGTGTGATTATTGATTATCTTTGACTTTAATTTTGAATTTCTGTTTTTATTTTTCTGTTTTTATTTTATTTTATCTTTTTAGATTTTATTTTATCTTTTTAGATTAGATTAGATTAGATTTTATTTTATTTTGTTAGGTTAGATTTTATTAGATTTTATTTTATCTTTATCTTTTAGATTAGGTTAGATTTTATTTTATCTTTTATCTTTTTATCTTTTAAATCTTTTATCTTTCTATCTTCTTATCTTCTAAATCTTTTATCTTTTTATCTTTGTATATATATCTTCTTTTATATCTTTTTGTGCTAACAAATATTTTCTAGGGTTTTGTTTTCTTGTGCATGCAGGAAGCAATTCGAACTAGGAGTAAGAAAACAACAGAACCACTTCTTGAAGGTCTAAAAGAGAGTAGAAGGAGGAGAAGAATCAGAACGTCTAGAGAACTTTTCCCTTCTCCAGAAACTCTCTTGCAATCATCACCACAAGGTTCTGTTCATAGCACAGGAAGTATGGAGGGCAATAATGTTAGAAGAACTCTTGCAGATTACACTAATCTTGCTGGACCTCAGCACTTCAATAGCATAGCTAGACCTAGAGTCAATGCAGCCAACATGGAGGTCAAACCAGCACTGATTCAACTGGTGAAGAGTAATCAATTTAATGGGTTATCTCATGAAAGCCCATATGAGCACCTGACTACCTTTAATGAGATTTGCAATACAGTCAAGATTAATGGGGTGCCAGACGAAGCAATCAAACTTAGCTTGTTTCCTTTCTCATTGGGAGGCAATGCTAAGCTTTGGTTGAACTCTTTTCCAGAAGAAAGTTTCACAGAGTGGGAAGCAGTGGTCACAAAATTCTTAAACAAATACTTCCCACAATCTAAGGTGACTAAAGGAAAGCAAGAGATATCTTCATTCAAGCAGGGCATGGAAGAATCACTGGGACATGCATGGGACAGGTATAAAAGCTTGTTACGTAAAACTCCCACGCATGGCTTTGAAGATCAAGAAGTAGTCCTAACTTTCCTTGGAGGGCTTGGTTCACAAACCAAGATGATGCTGGATGCCTCAGCTGGAGGCAATATCAAATGGAAGACTCCAGAGGAAGCAACTGAAATTATTGAAAACATGGCTACAAGTGATAATAAGCTGCACAGTGAAAGAGGAACTCCTATGCAACAGAAAGGGGTTCTTCAATTACAAACCCATGATGCCTTGCTAGCCCAGAATAAAATTCTAACTCAACAGCTGGAAACTCTGACCAAAACTCTTGCTTCATTACCTAAAGAGTTAAAATCTGCTGCACAGGTACAATCCCAGTTGTGCGAATTATGTGGGGGAGATCACATCAATGGCCAATGTGCTTTTCCTGTAGAAGCCGTGGAGGATGTTAATTTTATGGCTAATCAGTTTCCATACCGTCAAGGGAATTATAATCAGGGTTGGAAACCACATCCAAGTATTGGCCAAGGACAAACTGGGCAAGCTAATCAGTATAATAAGCAGCAGCAGCAACCAACCTTGTGGCAACAATTATCTATGCTTAATGAAAGATCAACAAGGTTGGAAGAAACTCTTCAGCAATTCATTCAGAAAACTGAATCTTCTCAAAAGAGCACTGAAGCTGCTATAAAGAATTTGGAGATTCAGATGGGTCAGATCACCAAGCAATTGGAAGAAAGACCAAACAGAAACTTTGGGGCTAATACTGAGGTTAACCCCAGAGAAGAGTGCAAAGTGGTCAAGAGTGTGAATGAAGAGATCATTGAGTTAGAAGAAGATGAAACAGAAGAGAGAAGAGAAGAAGAAAGAAAGGACATTTTTCCTTTTCCAACAAATCAGGAAAAACCAATGGATTTCACAGATTTATTCAGAATGGTTGATAATGAAGCTCCTTGGGAACAAATTCTACAGAAAATAGCAGTTTACACAAAATCTGAAGAAGGAACCTCTACAAAAAGAAGACGTAGAGATGATGAGGAAGAAAAGTGTATAACTGTTAAGAAAGAGTCATTCCCACCAAAAGCAGCAGATCCAGTGTTAACTTGATGCCTTATTCTCTATTGGAGCAAATTGGCCATGTTAAAATAAAACCTGTAAAGGTTAATCTTGTAATGGCTGATGGATCTTCAAAGGAGCCATGTGGGATTGCAGAAGACATTGTAGTTTGTGTTGGCAAACTTCAGTTCTTGGCAGACTTTGTGGTGATGAAGATGGAGACCGAAAAAATACCTTTCATACTGGGAAGACCGTTTATGAAAACGGCCAGGGCTATCATAGATGTTAATGAAGGTATAGTGGTGCTCCAGGACAGAGAGGAGAGAGTGGTGGTGGATGTTTTCAAAGATGAGATACAAGCAAAGGAGGAAGAAACAAGTTATAAAGCTGCATTTCGAGATGCACCCATGACTAGAGGTAAAAATGAAAATCTTGAAGTTTCTGATAACCATTGTTTGTTTTTTCAGGTACCCAAGGTAGAAGAGATTGGAAAAGGAGAAGAAGTTCCTAGAGACTGGAAGAAAAGAAGACCCCAACTTGGCACACCTGTAAGACTCAAGAACAAGTTGTGGGTTATAAAAGGCTTTAAAGAGAAGGAGATGATAGAGATAGAGTCTCCATATTCTAGAGAATCCAAAACAGTCCAAAGGAAGCAGTTGAAAGGTTGGTGGAAGGACAACATCAACCATAAAGAAGATGGAACATGAGCTTTATTGGGTCAAGCTAGTGATGTTAAAGAAGCGCTTGCTGGGAGGCAACCCAGTGGATTTACAAACTTTTGATTTGTAACTTTTAATTTGTGAACATTATTCTGGACATTATTTTGTTGGATCTAGCATCTACTGAAGGATGCTAGGTGGTTAAGTATCTACTGAAGGATACTAAGTTTGTAACACGTACTGATGGGTGTTGGTGAGAAAATTTTGCACCTACTGATGGGTGCTGGTAAGTTTGAAACACCTACTGATGGGTGTTGGTGGATTTTGGGTCAGGCTCGTGACGTTAAACAAGCGCTACCTGGGAGGCAACCCAGTTGATTGATTGTTTTCTATTTGTTTATTTTAGTTAGGGTTTGCATAAGCATTTTTAACATTGAATTGCAGGGAACATATGAGGGGTATGCTAGGAAGGCACGTAGGTCAAGAAAAGAAGGAGAAGGGCACATCACGAAAGTGCCGCTGAGCGGCAATTACCGCTGAGCGGTACTATCGCAGATGGGCTTAAGTTCCCCTTAGCGGAACCCGAGCCCATTGGGGTATTTTTAAACCCTAAGCTGCGCGTTTTTACATTCTTTCAAGCCCTTCTCTGCACAAACACTTTCACATATCTTCTCTTAGGTTTCCCACATCTTTTTACTCTTCCCTCTTAGAAAAATTTCTCTTCCACTCACTTTCTCACTAGTGTGCCATCAAAGTTTGGGGTTGGAAGAGAGCATTCTAGTTTGGAAGCATTCTCATATCATCTAGCATCTCCACCCAAGTAAGTAAAATGCATTTTGTTCATTCTAGGGTTCTTGAATTTGAATGTGATTGTCAAAACATGAATATTTAGGGGTTTTGATTTCTATGCATGATTTGATGATATATTTGATGTTTGAACTGATTAAACTGCTTGATTATGAACTGGAAAACTGAAAATTGCATTTGGGTGGAGTTAGGACAGTTTTAAAAAGAGATTTGCAAAAATCTGCAGATCACCGCTGAGCGGCAATTACCGCTGAGCGGCACTCTGCCAGATTAGGTTTTTTCTGGTTTTTGCGTGTTGGAATGGGGCACTGGTGGCGCTGAGGGGAAATTCTGGCCCTCAGCGGTGGTTTAGCTTCGAAAGGAGTTGTGTTCTATGTTTACTAATGATTAACATCATGTTCTGTGGTTTTGGATATGTGTTTGAATGCAGGAATGGCATCCTCTTCAGGAAAGAGATTGAAAACCATGGCAACCAAGAGGAAGGAAAAGGAACCAGAGCAACCCCATAATGGCAGGTTCCTCTCTAGGAAACATGAGAAGCACTTTAGGGTGGTTCAGGACAGGAGACTTCTAATGGAGTGAAAGGTTGGAATGATACCTAACTTTGCTCCTCAATTTGGAGAGCAAGTGTTAGGGAATGATTGGGGGAAGCTAGCCACTTGTCCAGCGCCTGCCAACATAGCTGTGGTGAAGGAATTCTACACCAATGCAAAGAAGATTGGTGATTATCCAGCTGAGAATTATTTGGGCTATGTCAGAGGCCATGCCATCAGGTATGATCCTGATTCCATCAACAACTTCCTGGATACTGTGTGGGCTGGTGAGCAATGTCAGTTTGCTCTTAGCATGGAGGAAGGTGCTGACTTTGAGGATGTTGAGAGAGTATTGTGCATACCTGGAGGACATTTCCAAAGGAATAGATCTGGAGCAGTGGTTAACATTAGGAGGACAGATTTGACTCCTCTTGCAAAGTATTGGATGGCATTTTCTCATGCCAACATTCAGCCATGCTCACATGTGTCAGATATCACTCTCAGCAGGGCACTATTCATCTACTGTGCTATCAGAAACTTGAATGTTAATATTGGGCAGGTGATAGCTGATGAGATTAGTGTGTGTGCTAACACCTCAAACAACAAAGCACCACTGGGACATCCTTCTTTGATCACTCACCTTTGCAAGCAAGCTGGGGTGGACACTTCTGTTCCACCATTTGAGAGGCCAAGAAAAGCTATAGATGAGGCCTATTACAGACAGTACTGTGGAGGTGAGGAGGCAGCTCAGCCAGTTCCACCACGCCAGGCTCGTAGAGAGAGAGGGCCAGCACAGAGCAGGACATCTACTGATACTCATGAAGCAGAACCATTCCAGATGAGGGACATGTATATGTCTCTTATAGGTGCTCAGTTGCAGTCCATTCACAGAGGGCAGGTGGCCACGGCTGAGATGATAGTGGGGATGTATGATACACCTTTAGCCCACAGATGGACTATGGATGAATTCCATAACATGGTAGCTTGGCCAGAAGAACCATTGCATGGAGGAGGAGCTGAAGCAACTGAAGCTTCAGCTCGAGACATGGAAGAAGATGAAGCTGAGGAGGAGGATGCATTTGATGATGATGATGAGGAAGAGGAGGAAGATACAGAGGACAGCTCAGACTGATGAGGAGCTGAGATAGCATTTACTGATGAATGCTATCATATGATTATGCTTTTGTGGTTTAAGTTTTCTGAACTTATTTATTTTATGTTTTTAGATTAGGTTGATGTACTCTATTGAACACCTGGTTTCTTATGATGGTTTGCTATTAACTGTGATTGTGTGATAAGTAATGCTTGATGATGCTTTATGATTAATTGATGTTGAGATGATGTGCACATTAAAATGCTTATACAGGTGATTCACAAGCTTTGTGAACAAATGCATGATATCATGATTGTGATTGTGAAATTAAGCAGGATGTGTATGTCAAATGTGAATGAGCTTATATGTGAGGTTTTGAGCTCCAGAGTTGTTATTGTTGAATGTTATTACTTTGGAAGCATGAATGATTTTGCCCAGGTTTTCTATGATTGAATCAATTGCTTGTTTTGCATCATGTGATCACCGCCGTTTGTTGGAACCCTTTTTATTGGCCAAATTCATAAAGTTAGCCTACTAAAAGAGAAAACTTTGTGTTCTATCCTTTGAACCCTTAGCCTTGAATATATACTAAAAACCCTTGATTGAAAAGCTTTACCTTGAGTTAAGTAGAAGATCTTGTGTGGTACTGTTAAATGTTTAAGTTTGGGGTTATTGGGGAAACATGAAAAAGGAAAAGCATTGAGCTAAGAGCTAAAAAGTAAGAATATGCAAAGAAAAAGAAAAGAAAAGAAAAAGAAGTAAAGCTCAATGCAAATGCAAAGGCAAGTTGGGAAGAACAAGAATAATTGTGTTGTTATGATTCTCTTAACTCAAGGATTTTGTGATCCAGAAAAACCAATTTTCTTGTTAGCCCAGCCACGTTATAAGCCATTGAAAAGTCCTTGTGATGATGCATGCTTGTGAATGTTTTTGATTGTGGTAAAATGAAAGGCAAAGTTGATTCATGTGACATTGTGATAGTGGAGTGAATGAGTGAAACACTTTACCTCTTATACACTTGTGTGTTGAGTGAAACACTTTACCTAGTGAGGAAATATTCCATAAGCACATGAACATCCATGCTTAATTGATTGATCATTCATGAAAAATAGCATTTGTTGGAATTTAAATGACTTTGTGAACACTAAAGCATGTGCACATCTTGAATGAACTCTTGGTCATAAGTTTGAGTGAAGTTGTTACTTATCTTGAAAAAGAGGACTTTTGAATGAGTGAACCATCATATGAATTGGTTGGAGATTGAGTTACATTTTGTTTGCTTGAGGACAAGCAAAGTTCTAAGTTTGGGGTTGTGATAACAGTTGAAAAACTGTTATTTTCATGCTTAAAATTGATACTAAAAGCAACCTTTAGACTTAGAAACTAGCTTGAAATCATGCCTTTTATCCATATTTTCAGAAATAAGAGAGCTGGACAGGTTTATGTCTGATTTAAGTGTTTTTGTGCAGGTTTTAAGGTGAATTTAGTGAAAAGAGTGAAGAAGGAGAGAGATGACATTAGAAAAGACAAGAAAGAGTGCAAAAAGAGAAGTCAAAGGCACCGCTCAGCGGTAAACTACCGCTGAGCGGCACTCAGGAGGTTGCGGGAGTCACGCTGAGGGGCAAAATGGCCGCTGAGGGGAAGAAAGAAGACGCGCAATCACCGCTGAGCGGTAAATACCGCTGAGCGGCACTTTTTGGGCTTGGGCTTTTGTAATCTTTTGTAACTCTAGATTAGTATATAAGGGCTTGCACGTCCTAGAATTAGGTATCTTTGGCAGAAACAAGGCAAACACTCTCTTTTCCACCCCTTTGAAGGAGGATCTTGGATGCTCAGGCTACCTCTTCACCTTTATTGGGTTTATTCTTTCATTCTTTCATTGATATTCATCTAGGTTCACCATGAATATGGTGAACTAAACCTTGTATGTTTGTTGGGGAATCAATGTAATCTCTTGAAGCTCTCATATATGGAATCTGTTGTTTACATCTTTTAATTAAGACATATGCTTTCTTTCATCATTAGTTAGGGTTTTTCCTCTTTGCTCAATGCTTGCATAGTTTAACTCATTCCATGCATGATTATTGGTTTTGTCGATACGGACACGTACGGGGAAGTCTAGATCCGGGGAATTTCTCCCAATATTATACTGACAATATTATATTGGTTGTCGTTAAGTGATGGACAAATTTGTAAGCACCAAAATATGATGTCACAAACTTGTTTCACAATCGGCAAGTATGACCGAATCGTTCAAGTAATAAAACTTGGTAAGACCAAGTATCGTTCTTCCCAAAGGACTCACGGCCTAGTTTAGTTATGTGATTTGTTGATTAGCTAGGACTTACAAACGCAATATTTAGAGTTTAAAATGCAAGACAGAAAATAAACATGTATGCATGAAGTTTGATCAATGGCAAAGACAAAAGATAAACACTTTCAATGAATTATATGAATGAATATGTTGTTGGGGGTCAATTTCATCTCATCCACTCTCATATATTTTAGGAATTCAACATTCAAATCATCATTGTTAATGCCACTCTCTAATGTACCATTCTAGATGGCTTCTCCCTAATCAAATAGTTCATACAATTCCTAGCATTCCTAATGATTAGTTCATTACTGCAGGAGCTTAAAGGCAACCAATATAATGTTGTCAGTAAAATATTGGGAGAAATTCCCCGGATCTAGACTTCCCCGTACGTGTCCGTATCGACAAAACCAATAATCATGCATTAGAATGAGTTAAACAATGCAAGCATTGAGCAAAGAGGAAAAACCCTAACTAATGATGAAAGAAAGCATATGTCTTAATTCAAAGATGTACTCAACAAATCCATATATGAGAGCTTCAAGAGATTACATTGATTCCCCAACAAACATACAAGGTTTAGTTCACCATATTCATGGTGAACCTAGATGAATAACAATGAAAGAATGAAAGAATAAACCCAATAAAGGTGAAGAGGTAGCCTGAGCATCCAAGATCCTCCTTCAAAGGGGTGAGAAGAGAGAGTGTTTGCCTCGTTTCTGCCAAAGATACTAATTATAGGACGTGCAAGTCCTTATATACTATTTTAGAATTACAAAAGATCTAAGCCCAAGCCCATAAAAGTCCCAGAAAACAAGTCCAAGCCCATTATTAAGAATGGGGCTCAGCGGTAAATACCGCTCAGCGGTGACTGCGCTTCCCTTTTCTTCCCCTCAGCGGCCAGTTTGCCCCTCAGCGGACCTCCCGTGACCTCCTGAGTGCCGCTCAGCGGTAAAATGCCGCTGAGCGGTGCTTTCGGCTTCTCCTTTTTGCACTCTTTCTTGTCTTTTCTAATGTCACCTCTCTCCTTCTTCACTCTTTTCACTAAATTCACCTTAAAACCTGCACAAAAACACTTAAATCAAGCATAAACCTGTCCAGCTCTCTTATTTCTGAAAATATAGATAAAAGAATGATTTCAAGCTAGTTTTTAAGTCTAAAGATTGCTTTTAGTATCAATATTAAGCATGAAAATAACAGTTTTTCAACTGTTATCATTAATCTCCTGCACTCATGAACTAATCATTAGGAATGCTAGGAATTGTATGAACTCGTGATTAGGGAGAAGCCATCTAGAATGGTACATTAGAGAGTGGCATTAACAATGATGATTTGAATGTTGAATTCCTAAAATATATGAGAGTGGATGAGATGAAATTGACCCCCAACAACATATTCATTCATATATTTCATTGAAAGTGTTTATCTTTTGTCTTTGCCATTGATCAAATTTCATGCATACATATTTATTTTCGTCTTCGCATATTAAAATTTGAATATTTCGTTTGTAAGTCCTAGCTAATCAACAAATCACATAACTAAACTAGGCCTTGAGTCCTTTGGGAATAACGATACTTGGTCTTACCAAGTTTATTACTTGAACGATTCGGTCATACTTGCCGATTGTGAAACAAGTTTGTGACATCATATTTTGGTGCTTACAAATTTGTCCATCATGGACAAAGTGGACGAATTGGACGAAGTTGACGAAGATGACGAAGGTGACGAAGCGGACGAGGTGGACGAAGTTGACGAAGTTGAGGAAGTGGAGGAAGTGAAGGAAGTGGAGGAAGTGGAGGAAGTGGAGGAAGTTGATGAAGTGGTGGAAGTGGATGAAGTGGCCGAAGTGGAGGAAGTGGACGAAGTTGACGAAGATGACGAAGTGGACGAAGTGGACGAAGTGGACGAAGAGGACGAAGTCGACAAAGTGGACGAAGTGGACGAGGTTGACGAGGTGGACGAGGTGGACGAGGTGGACGAGGTGGACGAGGTGGACGAAGTGGATGACGTGGACAGAGTGGACGAAGTGGACGAAGAGGACCAAGAGGACGAAGTGGACGAAGTGGACAAAGTGGACAAAGTGGACGAAGTGGACGAAATGGACGAAGTTGACGAAGTGGACGAAGTGGAGGAAGTCGACGAAGTGGAAGAAGTGGATGAAGTTGACGAAGTTGAGGAAGTTGAAGAAGTTGACGAAGTGGACAAAGCTGAGGAAGTCGAGGAAGTGGAATAGGTGGACGAAGTTGACAAAGTTAACGAAGTGGAGGAAGTGGAGGAAGTGGAGGAAGTGGAGAAAATGGATGAAGTGGAGGAAGTTGACGAAGCGGACGAAGTTGAAGAAGTAGACCAAGTTGACGAAGTGGACGAGGTGGACCAAGTGGACGAAGTGGACGAAGTTGACGAAGCGGACGAAGTTGAAGAAGTGGACGATTGGGACGAGGTGGACGAAGTGGACGAAGAGGATGAGGTGGACGAAGTAGACCAAGTGGAAGTGGAAGAAGTGGAGGAAGTGGAGGAAGTGGAGGAAATTGACGAAGTGGACGAAGTGGACGGATTGGACGAAGTGGACGAAGTCGAGGAAGTGGAAGAAGTGGACGAAGTTGACGAGGATGACGAAGTTGACGAGGATGACGAAGTTGACGAAGTGGACGAAGGGGACGAAGTGAACGAGGTGGACGAAGTGGACGAGATGGAGGAAGTAGACATGTGGACTAAGTGGAGGAAGTGGAGGAAGTTGACAAAATGTACGAAGTGGACGAATTGGACGAAGTAGACGAATTGGACGAAGTGGACGAAGTTGACCAAGTGGAAGAAGTGGACGAACCTGAGGAAGTGGAGGAAGTGCAATAGATGGACGAGGTTGACCAAGTTAACGAAGTGGAGGAAGTGGAGGAAATAGAGAAAATGGATGAAGTGGAGGAAGTTGACGAAGTGGACGAAGTTGACGATGTTCACGAAGTGGACGAAGTGGAGGAAGCGAAAGAAGTGGACTAAGTGGACGAAGTTGACGAAGTTGACGAAATGGACGAAGTGGAAGACGTTGAGGAAGTGGACGAAGTTGACAAAGTGGACGAAGTTGAGGAAGTTGAGGAAGTGGAGGAAGTGAAGGAAGTGGAGGAAGTGGAGGAAGTTGACGAATTGGTGGAAGTGGATGAAGTGGCCGAAGTGGAGGAAGTGGACGAAGTGGAGGAAGTGGAGGAAGTGGACGAAGTGGACAAAGTTGACGAAGATGACGAAGTTGACGAAGTGGACGAAGTGGACGAGGTGGACGAGGTGGACAAAGTGGACGAGGTGGACGAGGTGGACGAGGTGGACGAGGTGGACGAAGTGGACGAAGAGGACGAAGTGGACAAAGTGGAGGAAGAGGACGAAGTGGACGAAGTGGATGAAGTTGACGAACTTGACAAAGTGGACGAAGTGCAGGAAGTGGAGGAAGTGGGCTAAGTGGACGAAGTTCACGAAGTTGACGAAGTGGACGAAGTGGAGGAAATGGAGGAAGTGGACGAAGTGGAAGAAGTGGATCACGTTGACGAAGTGGAAAAAGTTTCCGAAGTGGAGGAAGTGGAGGAAGTGGAGAAAGTTGGTGAAGTGGATGAGGTGGACGAAGTGGAGGAAGTGAAGAAAGTGGACTAAGTGGACAAATTGGACAAAGTGGAGGACGTGGGGGAAGTGGAGGAAGTGGAGGAAGTGAACAAAGTGGACGAACTGGACGAAGTGCACGAAGAGGACGAAGTTGACGAAATGGACGAAGTTGACGAAGTGGACGAAGTTGACAAAGTTGATGAAGTGGAGGAAGTTGACGAAGTGGAGGAAGTGTAGGAAGTGGACTAAGTGGATGAAGTGGACGAAGTTGACGATGTGGACGAAGTGGAGGAAGTGGAGGATGTGGAGGAAGTTGAAGAAGTGGACGAAGTTGACGAAGTGGACGAAGTGGACGAAGTGGACGAAGTGGACAAAGTGGACGAAGTGGACGAAGTGGACGAAGTGGACGAAGTGGACGAAGTGGACGAAGTGGACGAAGTGGACGAAGGGGAAAAAGTGGACGAAGGAGAAGAAGAAGAAGAAGAAGAAGAAGAAGAAGAAGAAGAAGAAGAAGAAGAAGAAGAAGAAGAAGAAGAAGAAGAAGAAGAAGAAGAAGAAGAAGAAGAAGAAGAAGAAGAAGAAGAAGAAGAAGAAGAAGAAGAAGAAGAAGAAGAAGAAGAAGAAGAAGAAGAAGAAGAAGAAGAAGAAGAAGAAGAAGAAGAAGAAGAAGAAGAAGAAGAAGAAGAAGAAGAAGAAGAAGAAGAAGAAGAAGAAGAAGAAGAAGAAGAAGAAGAAGAAGAAGAAGAAGAAGAAGAAGAAGAAGAAGAAGAAGAAGAAGAAGAAGAAGAAGAAGAAGAAGAAGAAGAAGAAGAAGAAGAAGAAGAAGAAGAAGAAGAAGAAGAAGAAGAAGAAGAAGAAGAAGAAGAAGAAGAAGAAGAAGAAGAAGAAGAAGAAGAAGAAGAAGAAGAAGAAGAAGAAGAAGAAGAAGAAGAAGAAGAAGAAGAAGAAGAAGAAGAAGAAGAAGAAGAAGAAGAAGAAGAAGAAGAAGAAGAAGAAGAAGAAGAAGAAGAAGAAGAAGAAGAAGAAGAAGAAGAAGAAGAAGAAGAAGAAGAAGAAGAAGAAGAAGAAGAAGAAGAAGAAGAAGAAGAAGTAGTAAATGAAGAAGAAGAAGAAGAGGAAGAATTGGAAGAAGTAGAGGAAGTGGAGGAAGTGGACAAATTAGAGGAATTGGACGAAGTTGACGAAGATGACGAATTTGACGAAGCGGACGAAGTGGACGAGGTGGACGAAGTTGACGAAGTTGAGGAACTGGAGGAAGTGTAGGAAGTGGAGGAAGTGGAGGAAATGGAGGAAGTTGATGAAGTGGTGGAAGTGGATGAAGTGGCCGAAGTGGAGGAAGTGGACGAAGTGGAGGAAGTGGAGGAAGTGGACGAAGTTTACGAAGATGACGAAGTTGACGAAGTGGACGAAGTGGACCAAGAGGACGAAGTGGACGAAGTGGACGAAGTGGACGAAGTGGACGAAGTGGACGAAGTGGACGAAGTGGACGAGGTGGACGAGGTGGAGGAAGTGGAGGAAGTGGAGGAAGTGGAGGAAATGGAGGAAGTTGATGAAGTGGTGGAAGTGGATGAAGTGGCCGAAGTGGAGGAAGTGGACGAAGTGGAGGAAGTGGAGGAAGTGGACGAAGTTTACGAAGATGACGAAGTTGACGAAGTGGACGAAGTGGACCAAGAGGACGAAGTGGACGAAGTGGACGAAGTGGACGAAGTGGACGAAGTGGACGAAGTGGACGAAGTGGACGAAGTGGACGAAGTGGACGAGGTGGACGAGGTGGACGAGGTGGACGAAGTGGAGGAAGTGGAGGAAGTGGAGGAAGTGGACGAGGTTTACGAAGATGACGAAGTTGACGAAGTGGACGAAGTGGATGAAGTGGACGAGGTGGACGAGGTGGACGAGGTGGACGAAGTGGACGAAGTGGACGAAGTGAACGAAGTGGACAGAGTGTACGAAGAGAACGAAGTGGACGACGTGGACAGAGTGGACGAAGTGGAGGAAGTGGACGAGGTGGACGAGGTGGACGAAGTGGACGAAGTTGACGAACTTGACGAAGTGGACGAAGTGGAGGAAGGGGAGGAAGGGGAGGAAGTGGGCTAAGTGGACGAAGTTCACAAAGTTGACGAAGTGGACGAAGTGGAGGAAATGGAGGAAGTGGACGAAGTGGAAGAAGTGGACGACGTTGACGAAGTGGACAAATTGGACAAAGTGGAGGAGGTGGGGGAAGTGGAGGAAGTGGAGGAAGTTGACGAAGTTGATGAAGATGACGAAGTTGACGAAGTGGACGAAGTGGACGAAGTGGACGAAGTGGACGAAGTGGACGAGTGATGGACAAATTTGTAATCACCAAAATATGATGTCACAAACTTGTTTCACAATCGGCAAGTATGACCGAATCGTTCAAGTAATAAACTTGGTAAGACCAAGTATCGTTCTTCCCAAAGGACTCACGGCCTAGTTTAGTTATGTGATTTGTTGATTAGCTAGGACTTACAAACGAAATAGTTAGAGTTCAATATGCAAGACAGAAAATAAACATGTATGCATGAAATTTGATCAATGGCAAAGACAAAAGATAAACACTTTCAATGAATTATATGAATGAATATGTTGTTGGGGGTCAATTTCATCTCATCCACTCTCATATATTTTAGGAATTCAACATTCAAATCATCATTGTTAATGCCATTCTCTAATGTACCATTCTAGATGGCTTCTCCCTAATCACGAGTTTATACAATTCCTAGCATTCCTAATGATTAGTTCATGAGTGCAGGAGCTTAACGACAACCAATATAATATTGTCAGTATAATATTGGGAGAAATTCCCCGGATCTAGACTTCCCCGTACGTGTCCGTATCGACAAAACCAATAATCATGCATGGAATGAGTTAAATTATGCAAGCATTGAGCAAAGAGGAAAAACCCTAACTAATGATGAAAGAAAGCATATGTCTTAATTAAAAGATGTAAACAACAGATTCCATATATGAGAGCTTCAAGAGATTACATTGATTCCCCAACAAACATACAAGGTTTAGTTCACCATATTCATGGTGAACCTAGATGAATATCAATGAAAGAATGAAAGAATAAACCCAATAAAGGTGAAGAGGTAGCCTGAGCATCCAAGATCCTCCTTCAAAGGGGTGGAAGAGAGAGTGTTTGCCTCGTTTCTGCCAAAGATACCTAATTCTAGGACGTGCAAGCCCTTATATACTAATTTAGAGTTACAAAAGATTACAAAAGCCCAAGCCCAAAAAGTGCCGCTCAGCGGTATTTACTGCTCAGCGGTGATTGCGCGTCTTCTTTCTTCCCCTCAGCGGCCATTTTGCCCCTCAGCGGTTCCAACGTCACCTCTTGAGTGCCGCTCAGCGGTAGTTTGCCGCTAAGCGGTGCCTTTGACTTCTCTTTTTGCACTCTTTCTTGTCTTTTCTAATGTCATCTCTCTCCTTCTTTACTCTTTTCACCAAATTCACCTTAAAACCTGCACAAAAACACTTAAATCAAGCATAAACCTGTCCAGCTCTCTTATTTCTGAAAATATGGATAAAAGGCATGATTTCAAGCTAGTTTCTAAATCTAAAGGTTGCTTTTAGTATCAATTTTAAGCATGAAAATAACAGTTTTTCAACTGTTATCACAACCCCAAACTTAGAACTTTGCTTGTCCTCAAGCAAACAAAATGTAACTCAATCTCCAACCAATTTATATGATGGTTCACTCATTCAAAAATCCTCTTTTTCAAGATAAGTAACAACTTCACTCAAACTTATGACCAAGAGTTTATTCAAGATGTGCACATGCTTTAGTGTTCACAAAGTCATTTAAGTTCCAACAAATGCTATTTTTCATGAATGATCAATCAATTAAGCATGGATGTTCATGTGCTTATGGAATATTTCCTCACTAGGTAAAGTGTTTCACTCAACACACAAGTGTATAAGAGGTAAAGTGTTTCACTCATTCACTCCACTATCAGAATGTCACATGAATCAACTTTGGTCTTTCATTTTACCACAATCAAAAACATTCACAAGCATGCATCATCACAAGGACTTTTCAATGGCTTATAATGTGGCTGGGCTAACAAGAAAATTGGTTTTTCTGGATCACAAAATCCTTGAGTTAAGAGAATCATAACAACACAATTATTCTTGTTCATTCCCAACTTTCTTTTGCCTTTGCATTTGCATTGAGCTTTACTTCTTTTTCTTTTCTTTTCTTTTTCTTTGCATATTCTTACTTTTTAGCTCTTGGCTCAATGCTTTTCCTTTTTCATGTTTTCCCAATAACCCCAAACTTGAACATTTATCAATACCATACAAGATCTTCTACTTAACTCAAGGTAAAGATTTTCAATCAAGGGTTTCAGTGTATATTCAAGGCTAAGGGTTCAAAGGATAGAACACAAAGTGTTCTCTTTTAGTAGGCTAACTTTATGAATTTGGCCAATAAAAAGGGTTCCAACAAACGGCCTTGATCATATGATGCAAAACAAGCAATTGATTCAATCATAGAAAACCTGGGCAAAATCATTCATGCTTTCAAAGTAATAGCATTCAACAATAACAACTCTGGAGCTCAAAACCTCACATATAAGCTCATTCACATTTGACATACACATCCTGCTTAATTTCACAATCACAATCATGATATCATGTATTTGTTCACAAAGCTTGTAAATCACCTGTATAAGCATTTTATGTGCACATCTATCTCAACATTAATCAATCATAAGCATCATTCAAGCATTACTTATCAAACAATCACAGTTAATAGCAAACCATCATAATAAACCAGGTGTTCAATAGAGTACATCAACCTAATCTAAAAAACATAAACAAATAAGTTCAGAAAACTTAAACCACAAAAGCATAATCATATGATAGCATTCATCAGTAAATGCTATCTCAACTCCTCCTCAATCTGAGTTGTCCTCTGTATCTTCCTCCTCCTCTTCATCATCATCTTCATCAAATGCATCCTCCTCCTCAGCTTCATCTTCTTCCATATCTCTAGCTGAAGCTTCAGCTGCTTCAGCTCCTCCATGCAATGGTTCTTCTGGCCAAGCTACCACATTATGGAATTCATCCATAGTCCACCTGTGTGCTGGAGGGGTATCATACATCCCCACTATCATCTCAGCCGTGGCCACCTGCCCTCTGTGAATGGACTGCAACTGAGCTCCTATAAGAGACATATACATGTCCCTCATCTGGAATGGTTCTGCCTCATGAGTATCAGCAGATGTCCTGCTCTGTGCTGGCCCTCTCTCTCTACGAGCCTGGCGTGGTGGAACTGGCTGAGCTGCCTCCTCACCTCCACAGTACTGTCTGTAATAGGCCTCATCTATAGCTTTTCTTGGCCTCTCAAATGGTGGAACAGAAGTGTCCACCCCAGCTAGCTGGCAGAGGTGAGTGATCAAAGAAGGATGTCCTAGTGGTGCTTTGTTGTTTGAGGTGTTAGCACACACACTAATCTCATCAGCTATCACCTGCCCAATATTAACATTCAAATTTCTGATAGCACAGTAGATGAATAGTGCCCTGCTGAGAGTGATATCTGACACATGTGAGCATGGCTGAATGTTGGCATGAGAAAATGCCATCCAATACTTTGCAAGAGGAGTCAAATTTGTCCTCCTAATGTTAACCACTGCTCCAGATCTATTCCTTTGGAAATGTCCTCCAGGTATGCACAATACTCTCTCAACATCCTCAAAGTCAGCACCTTCCTCCATGCTAAGAGCAAACTGACATTGCTCACCAGCCCACACAGTATCCAGGAAGTTGTTGATGGAATCAGGATCATACCTGATGGCATGGCCTCTGACATAGCCCAAATAATTCTCAGCTGGATAATCACCAATCTTCTTTGCATTGGTGTAGAATTCCTTCACCACAGCTATGTTGGCTGGCGCTGGATAAGTGGCTAGCTTCCCCCAATCATTCCCTAACACTTGCTCTCCAAATTGAGGAGCAAAGTTAGGTATCATTCCAACCTTTCTCTCCATTAGAAGTCTCCTGTCCTGAACCACCCTAAAGTGCTTCTCATGTTTCCTAGAGAGGAACCTGCCATTATGGGGCTGCTCTGGTTCCTTTTCCTTCCTCTTGGTTGCCATGGTTTTCAATCTCTTTCCTGAAGAGGATGCCATTCCTGCATTCAAACACAATTACAAAACCACAGAACATGATGTTAATCATTGGTTAACACAGAACACAACTCCTTTTGAAGCTAAACCACCGCTGAGGGCCAGAATTTCCCCTCAGCGCCACCAGTGCCACATTCAAACACGCAAAAACCAGAAAAAACCAAATCTTGCAGAGTGCCGCTCAGCGGTAAATGCCGCTCAGCGGTGACCTGCAGATTTTTGCAAATCTCGTTTTAAAGCTTTCCTAACTCTACCCAAATGCAATTTTCAGTTTTCCAGTACATAATCAAGCAGTTTAATCGGTTCAAACATCAAATATATCATCAAATCATGCATAGAAATCAAAACCCCTAAATATTCATGCTTTGACAATCACATTCAAACTCAAGAACCCTAGAATGAACAAAATGCATTTTACTTACTTGGGTGGAGATGCTAGATGATGTGAGAATGCTTCCAAACTAGAATGCTCTCTTCCAACCCCAAACTTTGATGGCACACTAGTGTAAAAGTGAGTGGAAGAGAAATTTTCTAAAGAGGGAAGAGTAGAAAGATGTGGAAAACCTAGGAGAAGAGGTGTGGAAGTGTTTGTGCAGAGAAGAGCTTGAAAGAATGTAAAAACGCGCAGCTTAGGGTTTAAAAATACCCCAATGGGCTCGGGTTCCGCTAAGGGGAACTTAAGCCCATCTGCGTTAGTACCGCTCAGCGGTAATTGCCGCTCAGCGGTACTTTCGTGATGTGCCCTTCTCCTTCTTTTCTTGACCTACGTGCCTTCCTAGCATACCCCTCATAGGTTCCCTGTAATTCAATGTTAAAAATGCTTATGCAAACCCTAACTAAAATAAATAAACAGAAAACAATCAATCAACTGGGTTGCCTCCCAGGTAGCGCTTGTTTAACGTCACGAGCCTGACCCAAAATCCACCAACACCCATCAGTAAGTGTTTCAAACTTACCAGCACCCATCAGTAGGTGCAAAATCTTCTCACCAACACCCATCAGTAGGTGTTAAAAACCTAGTATCCTTCAGTAGATACTTAACCACCTAACATCCTTCAGTAGATGCTAGATCCAACAAAATAATGTCCAGAATAATGTTCACAGATTAAAAATTACAAAACCAAAACAAATCAAAAGTTTGTAAATCTACTAGGTTGCCTCCCAGCAAGCGCTCCTTTAACGTCACTAGCTTGACCCAGTTAAAGCTCATGTTCCATCTTCTTTATGGTTGATGTTGTCCTTCCACCAACCTATCAACTGCTTCCTTTGGACTGTCTTAGATTCTCTAGAATATGGAGACTCTATCTCTATCATCTCCTTCTCTTTAAAGCCTTTTATAACCCACAACTTGTTCTTGAGTCTTACAGGTGTGCCAAGTTGGGGTCTTCTTTTCTTCCAGTCTCTAGGAACTTCTTCTCCTTTTCCAATCTCTTCTACCTTGGGTACCTGAAAAAACAAACAATGGTTATCTGAAACTTCAAGATTTTCAACTTTACCTCTAGTTATGGGTGCATCTCGAAATGCAGCTTTATAACTTGTTTCTTCCTCCTTTGCTTGTATCTCATCTTTGAAAACATCCACCACCACTCTCTCCTCTCTGTCCTGGAGCACCACTATACCTTCATTAACATCTATGATAGCCCTGGCCGTTTTCATAAACGGTCTTCCCCGTATGAAAGGTATTTTGTCGGTCTCCATCTTCATCACCACAAAGTCTACCAAAAACTGAAGTTTGCCAACACAAACTACAATGTCTTCTGCAATCCCACATGGCTCCTTTGAAGATCCATCAGCCATTACAAGATTAACCTTTACAGGTTTTATTTTAACATGGCCAATTTGCTCCAATAGAGAATAAGGCATCAAGTTAACACTTGAGCCTAAATCAAGGAGAGCTTTCTTTACCTTTTTCTTCCCTATAGAACAAGGGATAGAAAAACTACCTGGATCTGCTGCTTTTGGTGGGAATGACTCTTTCTTAACAGTTATACACTTTTCTTCCTCATCATCTCTACGTCTTCTTTTTGTAGAGGTTCCTTCTTCAGATTTTGTGTAAACTGCTATTTTCTATAGAATTTGTTCCCAAGGAGCTTCATTATCAACCATTCTGAATAAATCTGTGAAATCCATTGGTTTCTCCTGATTTGTTGGAAAAGGCAAAATGTCCTTTCTTTCTTCTTCTCTTCTCTCTTCTGTTTCTCCTTCTTCTAACTCAATAATCTCTTCATTCACACTCTTGACCACTTTGCACTCTTCTCTAGGGTTAACCTCAGTATTAGCCCCAAAGTTTCTGTGTGGTCTTTCTTCCAATTGCTTGGTAATCTGACCCATCTGAATCTCCAAATTCTTTATAGCAGCTTCAGTGCTCTTTTGAGAAGATTCAGTTTTCTGTATGAATTGCTGAAGAGTTTCTTCCAACCTTGTAGATCTTTCATTAAGCATAGATAATTGTTGCCACACGGTTGGTTGCTGCTGCTGCTTATTATATTGATTAGCCTGCCCAGTTTGTCCTTGACCAATGCTTGGATGTGGTTTCCAACCCTGATTATAATTCCCTTGACGGTATGGAAATTGATTAGCCATGAAGTTAACATCCTCCACGGCTTCCACAGGAAAAGCACATTGGCCAATGATGTGATCTCCCCCACATAATTCGCACAACTGGGTTTGTACCTGTGCAGCAGATTTTAACTCTTTAGGTAATGAAGCAAGAGTTTTGGTTAGAGTTTCCAGCTGTTGAGTTAGAATTTTATTCTGGGCTAGCAAGGCATCATGGGTTTGTAGTTGAAGAACCCCTTTTTGTTGCATAGGAGTTCCTCTTTCACTGTGCAGCTCATTATCACTTGTAGCCATGTTTTCAATAATTTCAGTTGCTTCCTCTGGAGTCTTCCATTTGATATTGCCTCCAGCTGAGGCATCCAGCATCATCTTGGTTTGTGAACCAAGCCCTCCAAGGAAAGTTAGGACTACTTCTTGATCTTCAAAGCCATGCGTGGGAGTTTTACGTAACAAGCTTTTATACCTGTCCCATGCATGTCCCAGTGATTCTTCCATGCCCTGCTTGAATGAAGATATCTCTTGCTTTCCTTTAGTCACCTTAGATTGTGGGAAGTATTTGTTTAAGAATTTTGTAACCACTGCTTCCCACTCTGTGAAACTTTCTTCTGGAAAAGAGTTCAACCAAAGCTTAGCATTGCCTCCCAATGAGAAAGGAAACAAGCTAAGTTTGATTGCTTCGTCTGGCACCCCATTAATTTTGACTGTATTGCAAATCTCATTAAAGGTAGTCAGGTGCTCATATGGGCTTTCGTGAGATAACCCATTAAATTGATTACTCTTCACCAGTTGAATCAGTGCTGGTTTGACCTCCATGTTGGCTGCATTGACTCTAGGTCTAGCTATGCTATTGAAGTGCTGAGGTCCAGCAAGATTAGTGTAATCTGCAAGAGTTCTTCTAACATTATTGCCCTCCATACTTCCTGTGCTATGAACAGAACCTTGTGGTGATGATTGCAAGAGAGTTTCTGGAGAAGGGAAAAGTTCTCTAGACGTTCTGATTCTTCTCCTCCTTCTACTCTCTTCTAGACCTTCAAGAAGTGGTTCTATTGTTTTCTTACTTCTAGTTCGAATTGCTTCCTGCATGCACAAGAAAACAAAACCCTAGAAAAGATTTGTTAGCACAAAAAGATATAAAAGAAGATATAAATTCAAAAGATAAAAAGATAAAAGATTCAGAAGATAAGAAGATAAAAGATTTAGAAGATAGAAAGATAAAAGATTTAAAAGATAAAAAGATAAAAGATAAAATAAAATAAAATCTAATCCTAAAAGATAAAATAAAATCTAACCTAATCTAAAAGATAAAGATAAAATAAAATCTAATCTAAAAAGATAAAAAAAAAATCTAACCTAATCTAAAAAGATAAAAAGATAAAATAAAAACAGAAAAAATAAAAACAGAAATTCAAAATTAAAGTCAAAGATAATCAATAATCACACAAATTAACCAGTTAAACCAGAGTCCCCGGCAACGGCGCCAAAAACTTGATGGACAAATTTGTAAGCACCAAAATATGATGTCACAAACTTGTTTCACAATTGGCAAGTATGACCGAATCGTTCAAGTAATAAACTTGGTAAGACCAAGTATCGTTCTTCCCAAAGGACTCACGGCCTAGTTTAGTTATGTGATTTGTTGATTAGCTAGGACTTACAAACGAAATATTTAGAGTTCAATATGCAAGACAGAAAATAAACATGTATGCATGAAATTTGATCAATGGCAAAGACAAAAGATAAACACTTTCAATGAATTATATGAATGAATATGTTGTTGGGGGTCAATTTCATCTCATCCACTCTCATATATTTTAGGAATTCAACATTCAAATCATCATTGCTAATGCCACTCTCTAATGTACCATTCTAGATGGCTTCTCCCTAATCACGAGTTCATACAATTCCTAGCATTCCTAATGATTAGTTCATGAGTGCAGGAGCTTAACGACAACCAATATAATATTGTCAGTATAATATTGGGAGAAATTCCCCGGATCTAGACTTCCCCGTACGTGTCCGTATCGACAAAACCAATAATCATGCATGGAATGAGTTAAATTATGCAAGCATTGAGCAAAGAGGAAAAACCCTAACTAATGATGAAAGAAAGCATATGTCTTAATTAAAAGATGTAAACAACAGATTCCATATATGAGAGCTTCAAGAGATTACATTGATTCCCCAACAAACATACAAGGTTTAGTTCACCATATTCATGGTGAACCTAGATGAATATCAATGAAAGAATGAAAGAATAAACCCAATAAAGGTGAAGAGGTAGCCTGAGCATCCAAGATCCTCCTTCAAAGGGGTGGAAGAGAGAGTGTTTGCCTCGTTTCTGCCAAAGATACCTAATTCTAGGACGTGCAAGCCCTTATATACTAATTTAGAGTTACAAAAGATTACAAAAGCCCAAGCCCAAAAAGTGCCGCTCAGCGGTATTTACCGCTCAGCGGTGATTGCGCGTCTTCTTTCTTCCCCTCAGCGGCCATTTTGCCCCTCAGCGGTTCCAACGTCACCTCTTGAGTGCCGCTCAGCGGTAGTTTGCCGCTGAGCGGTGCCTTTGACTTCTCTTTTTGCACTCTTTCTTGTCTTTTCTAATGTCATCTCTCTCCTTCTTTACTCTTTTCACCAAATTCACCTTAAAACCTGGACAAAAACACTTAAATCAAGCATAAACCTGTCCAGCTCTCTTATTTCTGAAAATATGGATAAAAGGCATGATTTCAAGCTAGTTTCTAAATCTAAAGGTTGCTTTTAGTATCAATTTTAAGCATGAAAATAACAGTTTTTCAACTGTTTTCAACGAGGTGGACGAGGTGGACGAGGTGGACGAGGTGGATGAGGTGGACGAGGTGGACGAAGTGTACGAAGTGGACGAAGTGGAAAGAGTGGACGAAGTGGACGGAGAGGACGAAGTGGACAAAGTGGACGAAGTGGACGAATTGGACGAAGTAAATGAAGTTGATGAACTTGACGAAGTGGAGGAAGCGGAGGAAGTGGGCTAACTGGACGAAGTTCACAAAGTGGACGAAGTGGAGGAAATGGAGGAAGTGGACGAAGTGGAAGAACTGGACGATGTTGACGAAGTGGACGAAGTGGAAGAATTTTACGAAGTGGAGGATGTGGAGGAAGTGGAGAAAGTTGGTGAAGTGGACGAAGTGGAGGAAGTGAAGAAAGTGGAATAAGTGGATAAATTGGAGAAAGTGGAGGACGTGGGGGAGGTGGAAGAAGTGGAGGAAGTGGAGGAAGTGGAGGAAGTGGAGGAAGGGAACGAAGTGGACGAACTGGACGAAGTGCACGAAGAGGACGAAGTTGACGAAATGGACGAAGTTGACGAAGTGGACGAAGTCACAAAGTTGATGAAGTGGAGGAAGTTGACGAAGTGGACGATGTGGAGGAAGTGTAGGAAGTGGACTAAGTGGATGAAGTGGACGAAGTTGACGATGTGAACGAAGTGGAGGAAGTGGAGGAAGTTGAAGAAGTGGATGAAGTTGACGAAGTGGACGAAGTGGACGTAGTGGGCGAAGGGGAAAAAGTGGATGAAGGAGAAAAAGAAGAAGAAGAAGAAGAAGAAGAAGAAGAAGAAGAAGAAGAAGAAGAAGAAGAAGAAGAAGAAGAAGAAGAAGAAGAAGAAGAAGAAGAAAATGAGGAAGAAGAAGAAGAGGAAGAAGTGGAAGAAGTAGAGGAAGTGGAGGAAGTGGAGGAAGTGGACAAAGTGGACGAGTTGGACGAAGTTGACGAAGATGACGAAGATGACGAAGTTGACGAAGTGGACAAAGGGGACGAAGGGGACGAAGTGGACGAGGTGGACGAAGATGACGAGGTGAACGAAGTAGACCAAGTGGACGAAGTGGAGGTTGTGGAGGAAGTGGAGGTTGTGGAGGAAGTTGACGAAGTGGACGAATTGGACGAAGTGGATGAAGTTGACGAAGTGGAAGAAGTGGACGAAGTTGACGAAGTGGACAAAGTGGAGAAACTGGAGGAAGTGGACGAAGTCGAATAAGTGGATGATTTGGACGAAGTAGAGGAGGTGGAGGAAGTGGAGGAAGTAGAGGAAGTGGACTAACTGGACAAAGTTGAGAAAGTTGACGAAGTGGAGGAAGTGGAGAAGGTGGAGGAAGTCGACGAAGTAGAGGAAGTGGAGGAAGAGGACGAAGTGGGAAAAGTTGACGAAGTGGACGAAGTTGACGTAGTTGACGAACGAAGAAGACGAAGTTGACGAAGTGGACGACGTTGACGAAGTGGACGAAGTGGACGAGGTCGACGAAGTGGAGGAAGTGGACGAAGTTGACGAAGTGGACGAAGTGGACAAAGTGGAAGAAGTGGACGAGTTGGACGAAGTTCACGAAGTGGACGAAGTGGAAGAAGTGCCGAAAGTGGATGAAGTGGAGGAGGTGAAGGAAGTGGGCGAAGTAGAGGAAATGGAGGAAGTGGACGAAGTGGAGGAAGTGGAGGAAGTGGACGAAGTTGACGAAGTGGACGAAGTGGAAGAAATGGGGGAAGTAGACGAAGTGGAGGAAGTGGAGGAAGTGGAGGAAGTCGACGAAGTGGAGGAAATGGGGGAAGTAGACGAAGTTGACGAAGATGACGAAGTGGACGAATTGGAGGAAGTGGACGAAGTGGAGGAAGTGGACGAAGTGGACGAAGTGGACGAAGTGGACGAAGTGGACGAAGCAGAGGAAGTGGACGAATTTGACGAGGTGCACGAAGTGGAAGAAGTGGAGGAAGTAGACGAAGTTGACGAAGATGACGAAGTTGACGAAATGGACGAAGTGGACGAAGAGAACGAAGTGGATGAAGTGGACGAAGTGGAGGAAGTGGACGAAGGGGAAAAAGTGGATGAAGTAGAAGAAGGAGAAGAAGAAGAAGAAGAAGAAGAAGAAGAAGAAGAAGAAGAAGAAGAAGAAGAAGAAGAACATAAAGAACATAAAGAAGAAGAAGAAGAAGAAGAAGTGGAAGAAGTGGAGGAAGTGGAGGAAGTGTAGGAAGTGGACAAAGTGGACGAATTGGACGAAGTTGACGAAGATGACGAAGTTGACGAAGTGGACGAAGGGCACGAAGTGGACGAAGTGGACGAGGTGGACGAAGTAGACATAGTGGAATAAGTGGAGGAAGTCGAGGAAGGGGACGAAGTGGACGAAGTCGACGAAGTGGAAGAAGTGGATGAAGTTGAGGAAGTTGAGGAAGTTGACGAAGTGGACAAAGATGAGGAAGTGGAGGAAGTGCAATAGGTGGACGAAGTTGACAATGTTAACGAAGTGGAGGAAGTGGAGGAAGCGGAGGAAGCGGAGAAAATGGATGAAGTGGAGGAAGTTGACGAAGTGGACCAAGTTGACGAAGCGGACGAAGTTGAAGAAGTGGACGATTTGGACGAGGTGGACGAAGTGGACGAAGTGGACGAGGTGGACAAAGTAGACCAAGTGGAGGAAGTGGAAGAAGTGGAGGAAGTGGAGGAAGTGGAGGAAATTGACGAAGTGGACGAAGTGGACGGATTGGACGAAGTGGATGAAGTCGACGAAGTGGAAGAAGTGGACAAAGTTGACGAAGATGACGAAGTTGACGAAGTGGACGAAGGGGACGAAGTGGACGCGGTGGATGAAGTGGACGAGATGGACGAAGTAGACATGTGGCCTAAGTGGAGGAAGTGGAGGAAGTGGAGGAAGTTCACGAAATGTACGAAGTGGACGAATTGGACGAAGTGAACGAATTGGACGAAGTTGACCAAGTGGAAGAAGTGGACGAAGTTGAGGAAGTTGAGGAAGTGGACGATGTGGACGAAGCTGAGGAAGTAGAGGAAGTGGAATAGATGAATTAGGTTGACGAAGTTAACGAAGTGGAGGAAGTGGAGGAAATAGAGAAAATGGATGAAGTGGAGGAAGTTGACGAAGTGGAAGAAGAGAACGAAGTGGACGAGGTTGACGAAGTGGACCAAGTTGACGATGTTCACGAAGTGGACGAAGCAGAGGAAGCGGAAGAACTGGACTAAGTGGACGAAGTTGACGAAATGGACGAAATGCACGAAGTGGAAGACGTTGAGGAAGTGGACGAAGTTGACGAAGTGGACGAAGTTGAGGAAGTGGATGAAGTTGATGAAGTGGCCGAAGTGGAAGAAGTGGATGAAGTGGCCGAAGTGGAGGAAGTGGACGAAGTGGAGGAAGTGGACGAAGATGACGAAGTTGACGAAGTGGAAGACGTTGACGAAGTGGACGAAGTGGACGAGGTGCACGAGGTGGACGAGGTGGACGAGGTAGACGAGGTGGACGAGGTGGACGAGGTGGACGAGGTGGGCGAGGTGGACGAGGTGGACGAGTGATAGACAAATTTGTAAGCACCAAAATATGATGTCACAAACTTGTTTCACAATCGGCAAGTATGACCGAATCGTTCAAGTAATAAAACTTGGTAAGACCAAGTATCGTTCTTCCCAAAGGACTCACGGCCTAGTTTAGTTATGTGATTTGTTGATTAGCTAGGACTTACAAACGAAATATTTAGAGTTTAAAATGCAAGACAGAAAATAAACATGTATGCATGAATTTGATCAATGGCAAAGACTAAAGATAAACACTTTCAATGGAAATATATGAATGAATATGTTGTTGGGGGTCAATTTCATCTCATCCACTCTCATATATTTTAGGAATTCAACATTCAAATCATCATTGTTAATGCCACTCTCTAGTGTACCATTCTAGATGGCTTCTCCCTAATCAAATAGTTCATACAATTCTTAGCATTCCTAATGATTAGTTCATGAGTGCAGGAGCTTAAAGGCAACCAATATAATATTGTCAGTATAATATTGGGAGAAATTCCCCGGATCTAGACTTCCCCGTACGTGTCCGTATCGACAAAACCAATAATCATGCATTAGAATGAGTTAAACAATGCAAGCATTGAGCAAAGAGGAAAAACCCTAACTAATGATGAAAGAAAGCATATGTCTTAATTAAAAGATGTACTCAACAAATCCATATATGAGAGCTTCAAGAGATTACATTGATTCCCCAACAAACATACAAGGTTTAGTTCACCATATTCATGGTGAACCTAGATGAATAACAATGAAAGAATGAAAGAATAAACCCAATAAAGGTGAAGAGGTAGCCTGAGCATCCAAGATCCTCTTTCAAAGGGGTGGAAGAGAGAGTGTTTGCCTCGTTTCTGCCAAAGATATTAATCCCAAGGATGTGCAAGCCCTTATATACTAATCTAGAGTTACAAAAGATTACAAAAGCCCAAGCCCAAAAAGTGCCGCTCAGCGGTATTTACCGCTCAGCGGTGGTTGCGCGTCTTCTTTCTTCCCCTCAGCGGCCATTTTGCCCCTCAGCGGTTCCAACGCCACCTCTTGAGTGCCGCTCAGCGGTAGTTTGCCGCTGAGCGGTGCCTTCGTCTTCTCTTTTTGCACTCTTTCTTGTCTTTTCTAATGTCACTTCTCTCCTTCTTCACTCTTTTCACTAAATTCACCTTCAAACCTGCACAAAAACACTTAAATCAAGCATAAACCTGTCCAGCTCTCTTATTTATGAAAATATAGATAAACTGCATGATTTCAAGCTAGTTTCTAAGTCTAAAGGTTGCTTTTAGTATCAAATTTAAGCATGAAAATAACAGTTTTTCAACTGTTATCACAACCCCAAACTTAGAACTTTGCTTGTCCTCAAGCAAACAAAATGTAACTCCATCTCCAACCAATTCATATGATGATTCACTCATTCAAAATCCTCTTTTCAAGATAAGTAATAACTTCACTCAAACTTATGACCAAGAGTTCAATCAAGATGTGCACATGCTTTAGTGTTCACAAAGTCATTTAAGTTCCAACAAATGCTCTTTTTCATGAATGATCAATCAATTAAGCATGGATGTTCATGTGCTTATGGAATATTTCCTCACCAGGTAAAGTGTTTCACTCAACACACAGTGTATAAGAGGTAAAGTGTTTCACTCATTCACTCCACTATCACAATGTCACATGAATCAACTTTGCCTTTCATTTTACCACAATCAAAAACATTCACAAGCATGCATCATCACAAGGACTTTTCAATGGCTTATAATGTGGCTGGGCTAACAAGAAAATTGGTTTTTCTGGATCACAAAATCCTTGAGTTAAGAGAATCATAACAACACAATCATCTTATTCATTCCCAACTTTTGTTTGCCTTTTCATTTGCATTGAGCTTTGCTTCTTTTTCTTTGCATATTCTTACTTTTTAGCTCTTAGCTCAATGCTTTTCCTTTTTCATGTTTTCCCAACAACCCCAAACTTGAACATTTATCAATACCACACAAGATATTCTACTTAACTCAAGGTAAAGATTTTCAATCAAGGGTTCAGTGTATATTCAAGGCTATGGGTTCAAAGGATAGAACACAAGGTGTTCTCTTTTAGTAGGCTAACTTTATGAATTTGGCCAATAAAAAGGGTTTCAACAACACGGCCTTGATCACATGATACAAAACAAGCAATTGATTCAATCATAGAAAACCTGGGCAAAGTCATTCAAGCTTTCAAAGTAATAACATTCAACAATAACAACTCTGGAGCTCAAAACCTCACATATAAGCTCATTCACATTTGACATATACATCCTGCTTAATTTCACAATCACAATCATGATATCATGCATTTGTTCACAAAGCTTGTGAATCACCTGTATAAGCATTTTAATGTGCACATCATCTCAACATCAATCAATCAATAAGCATCATCAAGCATTACTTATCACACAATCACAGTTAATAGCAAACCATCATAACAAACCAAGTTTCCAATAGAGTACATCAAACCCTAATCTAAAACAAAAAATAAATAAGTTTAGAAAACTTAAACCAACAAAAGCATAAGCATATGATAGCATTCATCAGTAAATGCTATCTCAGCTCCTCATCAGTCTGAGCTGTCCTCTGTATCTTCCTCCTCCTCTTCATCATCATCATTATCAAACGCATCCTCCTCCTCAGCTTCATCTTCTTCCATGTCTCGAGCTGAAGATTCAGCTCCTCCAGCTCCTCCATGTAATGGTTCTTCTCACCAAGCTACCACATTATGGAATTCATCCATAGTCCACCTGTGTGCTGGAGGGGTATCATACATCCCCACTATCATCTCAGCCGTGGCCACCTGCCCTCTGTGGATGGACTGCAACTGAGCGCCTATAAGAGACATATACATGTCCCTCATCTGGAATGGTTCTGCCTCATGAGTATCAGCAGATGTCCTGCTCTGTGCTGGCCCTCTCTCTCTCTACGAGCCTGGCGTGGTGGAACTGGCTGAGCTGCCTCCTCACCTCCACAATACTGTCTGTAATAGGCCTCATCTATAGCTTTTCTTGGCCTCTCAAATGGTGGAACAGAAGTGTCCACCCCAGCTAGCTTGCAGAGGTGAGTGATCAAAGAAGGATGTCCCAGTGGTGCTTTGTTGTTTGAGGTGTTAGCACACACACTAATCTCATCAGCTATCACCTGCCCAATGTTAACATTCAAACTCCTGATAGCACAGTAGATGAATAGTGCCCTGCTGAGAGTGATATCTGACACATGTGAGCATGGCTGAATATTGGCATGAGAAAATGCCATCCAATACTTTGCAAGAGGAGTCAAATCTGTCCTCCTAATGTTAACCACTGCTCCAGATCTATTCCTTTGAAAGTGTCCTCCAGGTATGCACAACACTCTCTCAACATCCTCAAAGTCAGCACCTTCCTCCATGCTAAGAGCAAACTGACATTGCTCACCAGCCCACACAGTATCCAGGAAGTTATTAATGGAATCAGGATCATACCTGATGGCATGGCCTCTAACATAGCCCAAATAGTTCTCAGCTGGATAGTCACCAATCTTCTTTGCATTGGTGTAGAATTCCTTGACTACAGCTATGTTGGCAGGCGCTGGATAAGTGGCTAGCTTTCCCCAATCATTCCCTAACACTTGCTCTCCAAATTGAGGAGCAAAGTTAGGTATCATTCCAACCTTCCTCTCCATCAAAAGTCTTCTGTCCTGAACCACCCTAAAGTGCTTCTCATGTTTCCTGGAGAGGAACCTGCTATTATGGGGTTGCTCTGGTTCCTTTTCTTTCCTCTTGGTTGCCATGGTTTTCAATCTTTTTCCTGAAGAGGATGCCATTCCTGCATTCAAATACAATTCCAAAACCACAGAACATGATATTAATCATTAGTAAACACAGAACATAACTCCTTTCGAAGCTAAACCACCGCTGAGGGCCAGAATTTCCCCTCAGCGCCACCAGTGCCACATTCAAACACGCACAAACCAGAAAAAACCAAATATGGCAGAGTGCCGCTCAGCGGTAAATGCCGCTCAGCGGTGACCTGCAGATTTTTGCAAATTTCGTTTTGAAACTGTCCTAATTCCACCCAAGTGCAATTTTCAGTTTTCCAGTACATAATCAAGCAGTTTAATCGGTTCAAACATCAAATATATCATCAAATCATGCATAAAAATCAAAAGCCCTAAATATTCATGCTTTGACAATCACATTCAAATTCAAGAACCCTAGAATGACAAAATGCATTTTACTTACTTGGGTGGAGATGCTAGATGATATGAGAATGCTTCCAAACTATAATGCTCTCTTCCAACCCCAAACTTTGATAGCACACTAGTGAAAAAGTGAGTGGAAGAGAAATTTTTCTAAGAGGGAAGAGTAGAAAGATGTAGGAAACCAAAGAGAGGATATGTGGGAGTGTTTGTGCAGAGAAGGGCTTGAAAGAGTGTGAAAACGCGCAGCTTAGGGTTTAAAAATACCCCAATGGGCTCGGGTTCCGCTAAGGGGAACTTAAGCCCATCTGCGATAGTACCGCTCAGCGGTAAATGCTGCTCAGCGGCACTTTCGTGATGTTCCCTTCTCCTTCTTTTCTTGACCTACGTGCCTTCCTAGCATACTACTCATAGGTTCCCTGCAATTCAATGTTAAAAATGCTTATGCAAACCCTAATTAAAATAAAACAAACAAAACCAATCAATCAACTGGGTTGCCTCCCAGGTAGCGCTTGTTTAACGTCACGAGCCTGACCCAAAATCCACCAACACCCCTCAGTAGGTGTTTCACTTACCAGCACCCATCAGTAGGTGTTATAAACTTAGTATCCTTCAGTAGATACTTAACCACCTAGCATCCTTCAGTAGATGCTAGATCCATCAAAATAATGTCCAGAATAATGTTCACAGTTTAAAAATTACAAAACCAATATCAAAATTAAAAGTTTGTAAATCCACTGGGTTGCCTCCCAGCAAGCGCTTCTTTAACGTCACTAGCTTGACCCAGTAAAGCTCACGTTCCATCTTCTTTAAAGTTGATGTTATCTTTCCACCAACTTATCAACTGCTTCCTTAGGACTGTTTTGGATTCTCTAGAATATGGAGACTCTATCTCTATCATCTCCTTCTCTTTAAAACCTTTTATAACCCACAACTTGTTCTTGAGTCTTACAGGTGTGCCAAGTTGGAGTCCTCTTTTCTTCCAGTCTCTAGGAACTTCCTCTCCTTTTCCACTTTCCTCTACCTTGGGTACCTGAAAATACAAACAATGGTTATCAGAAACCTTAAGATTTTCATGTTTACCTCTAGTTATGGGTGCATCTCGAAATGCAGCTTTATAACTGGCCTCTTCCTCCTTTGCTTGTATCTCATCTTTAAACACATTCACCACCACTCTCTCCTCTCTGTCCTGGAGCACCACTATACCTTCATTAACATCTATAATAACCCTGGCCGTTTTCATAAACGGTCTTCCCAGTATGAAAGGTATCTTTTCGTTCTCCATCTTCATCACCACAAAGTCTGCCAAGAACTGAAGTTTGCCAACACAAACTACAATGTCTTCTGCAATCCCACATGGCTCCTTTGAAGATCCATCAGCCATTACCAGATTAACCTTTACAGGTTTTATTTTCACATGGCCAATTTGCTCCAATAGAGAGTAAGGCATCAAGTTAACACTTGAGCCTAAGTCAAGGAGAGCTTTATTTACCTTTTTCTTCCCTATAGTGCAAGGGATAGAAAAACTACCTGGATCTACTGCTTTTGGTGGGAATGATTCTTTCTTAACAGTTACACTCTTTTCATCCTCATCATCTCTACGTTTTCTTTTTGTAGAGGTTCCCTCATCAGATTTTGTGTACACTGCTATTTTCTGTAAGATTTGTTCCCAAGGAGCTTCATTATCAACCATTCTGAATAAGTCTGTGAAATCCATTGGTTTCTCCTGATTTGTTGGAAAAGGAAAAGTATCCTTTCTTTCTTCTTCTGTTCTCTCTTCTGTTTCATCTTCTTCTAACTCAATAACTTCTTCATTCACACTTTTGACCACTTTACACTCTTCTCTAGGGTTAACCTCAGTATTAGCCCCAAAGTTTCTGTGTGGTCTTTCTTCCAACTGCTTAGTGATCTGACCCATCTGAATCTCCAAGTTCTTTATAGCAGCTTCAGTGCTCTTTTGGGAGGATTCAGTTTTCTGTATAAATTGTTGAAGAGTTTCTTCCAACCTTGTAGATCTTTCATTAAGCATGGATAATTGTTGCCACATGGTTGGTTGCTGCTGCTGCTTATTATATTGGTTAGCCTGCCCAGTTTGTCCTTGGCCAATACTTGGATGTGGTTTCCAACCCTGATTATAATTGCCTTGACGGTATGGAAACTGATTAGCCATGAAGTTAACATCCTCCACGGCTTCCACAGGAAAAGCACATTGGCCATTGATGTGATCTCCTCCACATAGTTCGCACAACTGGGTTTGTACCTGTGCAGCAGATTTTAACTCTTTTGGTAATGAAGCAAGAGTTTTGGTCAGAGTCTCCAGCTGTTGAGTTAGAATTTTATTCTGGGCTAGCAGAGCATCATGGGTTTGTAATTGAAGAACCCCTTTCTGTTGCATAGGGGCGCCTCTTTCATTGTGAAGCTCATTATCACTTGTAGCCATATTTTCAATAATTTCAGTTGCTTCCTCTGGAGTTTTCCATTTAATATTGCCTCCAGCTGAGGCATCCAGCATCATCTTGGTTTGTGAACCAAGCCCTCCAAGGAAAGTTAGGACTACTTCTTGATCCTCAAAGCCATGCGTGGGAGTTTTACGTAATAAGCTTTTGTACCTGTCCCATGCATGTCCCAGTGATTCCTCCATGCCCTGCTTGAATGAAGATATCTCTTGCTTGCCTTTAGTTACTTTAGATTGTGGGAAGTATTTGTTTAGAAACTTTGTAACCACTGCTTCCCACTCTGTGAAACTTTCTTCTGGAAAAGAGTTTAACCAAAGCTTAGCATTGCCTCCCAAGGAGAAAGGAAACAAGCTAAGTTTGATTGCTTCGTCTGGCACCCCATTAATCTTGACCGTGTTGCAGATCTCATTAAAGGTAGTAAGGTGCTCATATGGGCTTTCATGTGATAACCCATTAAATTGATTACTCTTCACCAGTTGAATCAGTGCTGGTTTGACCTCCATGTTGGCAGCATTGACTCTAGGTCTAGCTATGCTATTGAAGTGCTGAGGTCCAGCAAGATTAGTGTAATCTGCAAGAGTTCTTCTAACATTATTGCCCTCCATACTTCCTGTGCTATGAACAGAACCTTGTGGTGATGATTGCAAGAGAGTTTCAGGAGAAGGGAAAAGTTCTCTAGACGTTCTGATTCTTCTCCTCCTTCTACTCTCTTCTAGACCTTCAAGAAGTGGTTCTGTTGTTTTCTTACTTCTAGTGCGAATTGCTTCCTGCATGCACAAGAAAACAAAACCCTAGAAAATATTTGTTAGCACAAAAAGATATAAGAGAAGATATATATTCAAAAGATAGAAAGATAAAAGATTTAGAAGATAAAAAGATAAAAGATTTAGAAGATAGAAAGATAAAAGATAAAATAAAATAAAATCTAATCCTAAAAATAAAATCTAACCTAAAAGATAAAAAAGATAATAATAAAATAAAATCTAATCTAAAAAGATAAAATAAAATCTAAACTAATCTAAAAAAATAAAACAGAAAAATAAAAACAGAAAATAAAAACAGAAATTTAAAATTAAAGTCAAAGATAATCAATAATCACACAAATTAACCAGTTAAACCACGAATCCCCGGCAACGGCGCCAAAAACTTGATGGACAAATTTGTAGGCACCAAAATATGATGTCACAAACTTGTTTCACAATCGGCAAGTATGACCGAATCGTTCAAGTAATAAAACTTGGTAAGACCAAGTATCGTTCTTCCCAAAGGACTCACGGCCTAGTTTAGTTATGTGATTTGTTGATTAGCTAGGACTTACAAACGAAATATTTAGAGTTTAAAATGCAAGACAGAAAATAAACATGTATGCATGAATTTGATCAATGGCAAAGACTAAAGATAAACACTTTCAATGGAAATATATGAATGAATATGTTGTTGGGGGTCAATTTCATCTCATCCACTCTCATATATTTTAGGAATTCAACATTCAAATCATCATTGTTAATGCCACTCTCTAGTGTACCATTCTAGATGGCTTCTCCCTAATCAAATAGTTCATACAATTCCTAGCATTCCTAATGATTAGTTCATGAGTGCAGGAGCTTAAAGGCAACCAATATAATATTGTCAGTATAATATTGGGAGAAATTCCCCGGATCTAGACTTCCCCGTACGTGTCCGTATCGACAAAACCAATAATCATGCATTAGAATGAGTTAAACAATGCAAGCATTGAGCAAAGAGGAAAAACCCTAACTAATGATGAAAGAAAGCATATGTCTTAATTAAAAGATGTACTCAACAAATCCATATATGAGAGCTTCAAGAGATTACATTGATTCCCCAACAAACATACAAGGTTTAGTTCACCATATTCATGGTGAACCTAGATGAATAACAATGAAAGAATGAAAGAATAAACCCAATAAAGGTGAAGAGGTAGCCTGAGCATCCAAGATCCTCCTTCAAAGGGGTGGAAGAGAGAGTGTTTGCCTCGTTTCTGCCAAAGATACTAATCCCAAGGACGTGCAAGCCCTTATATACTAATCTAGAGTTACAAAAGATTACAAAAGCCCAAGCCCAAAAAGTGCCGCTCAGCGGGATTTACCGCTCAGCGGTGGTTGCGCGTCTTCTTTCTTCCCCTCAGCGGCCATTTTGCCCCTCAGCGGTTCCAACGCCACCTCTTGAGTGCCGCTCAGCGGTAGTTTGCCGCTGAGCGGTGCCTTCGTCTTCTCTTTTTGCACTCTTTCTTGTCTTTTCTAATGTCACTTCTCTCCTTCTTCACTCTTTTCACTAAATTCACCTTCAAACCTGCACAAAAACACTTAAATCAAGCATAAACCTGTCCAGCTCTCTTATTTATGAAAATATAGATAAACTGCATGATTTCAAGCTAGTTTCTAAGTCTAAAGGTTGCTTTTAGTATCAAATTTAAGCATGAAAATAACAGTTTTTCAACTGTTATCAACGAGGTGGACGAGGTGGACGAGGTGGACGAGGTGGACGAAGTGGACAAAGTGGACGAAGTGGACAGAGTGGACTAAGTGGACGAAGAGGACGAAGTGGACAAAGTGGACGAAGTGGACAAAGAGGACGAAGTGGACGAAGTGGACGAAGTTGACGAAGTTGACGAAGTTGACGAACTTGACGAAGTGAACGAAGAGGACGAAGTGGAGGAAGCGGAGGAAGTGGGCTAAGTGGACGAAGTTGATGAAGTGGACGAAGTGGAGGAAATCGAGGAAGTGGACGAAGTGGAAGAAGTGGACGACGTTGACGAAGTGGACGAAGTGGAAAAAGTTTACGAAGTGGAAGAAGTGGAGGAAACGGACTAAGTGGACAAATTGGTGAAGTGGACGAGGTGGACGAAGTGGAGGAAGTGAAGAAAGTGGACTAAGTGGACAAATTTGACAAAGTAGAGGACGTGGGGGAAGTGGAGGAATTGGAGGAAGTGGAGGAAGTGGAGGAAGTGGACGAACTGGACGAAGTGCACGAAGAGGACGAAGATGACGAAATGGACGAAGTTGACGAAGTGGACGAAGTTGACAAAGTTCATGAAGTGGAGGAAGTTGACGAAGTGGAGGAAGTGGAGGAAGTGTAGGAAGTGGACTAAGTGCATGAAGTGGACGATGTGGACGAAGTTGACGATGTGGACGAAGTGGAGGAAGTGGAGGAAGTCGAAGAAGTTGACGAAGTTGACGAAGTGGACGAAGTGGACGAAGTGGACGAAGGGGAAAAAGTGGATGAAGGAGAAAAAGAAGAAGAAGAAGAAGAAGAAGAAGAAGAAGAAGAAGAAGAAGAAGAAGAAGCAGAAGAAGAAAATGAAGAAGAAGAAGAAGAGGAAGAAGTGGAAGAAGTAGAGGAAGTGGAGGAAGTGGAGGAAGTGGACAAAGTGGACGAATTGGACAAAGTTGACGAAGATGACGAAGTTGACGAAGCGGACGAGGTGGACGAAGTGGAGGAAGTGAAGAAAGTGGACTAAGTGGACAAATTGGACAAAGTGGAGGACGTGGGGGAAGTGGAGGAAGTGGAGGAAGTGGAGGAAGTGGAGGAAGTGGAGGAAGTGAACGAAGTGGACGAACTGGACGAAGTGCACGAAGAGGACAAAGTTGACGAAATGGACGAAGTTGAAAAAGTTGATGAAGTGGAGGAAGTTGACGACGTGGACGAAGTGGAGGAAGTGGACTAAGTGGACGAAGTGGACGAAGTTGACGATGTGGAGGAAGTGGAGGAAGTGAAGGAAGTTCAAGAAGTGGACAAAGTTGACGAAGTGGACGAAGTGGACAAAGTGGACAATGTTGACGAAGTGGACGAAGTGGACGAAGTGGACGAAGTGGACGAAGGGGAAAAAGTGGATGAAGCAGAAAAAGAAGAAGAAGAAGAAGAAGAAGAAGAAGAAGAAGAAGAAGAAGAAGAAGAAGAAAATGAAGAAGAAGAAGAAGAGGAAAAATTGGAAGAAGTAGAGGAAGTGGACGAAGTGGACGATGTGGAGGAAGTGTAGGAAGTGGACTAAGTGGATGAAGTGGACGAAGTGGACGCAGTTGACGATGTGGACGAAGTGGAGGAAGTGGAGGAAGTGGATGAAGTTGAAGAAGTGGACGAAGTGGACGAAGTGGAAAAAGTGGATGAAGGAGAAAAAGAAGAAGAAGATGTAGAAGAAGAAGAAGAAGAAGAAGAAGAAGAAGAAGAAGAAGAAGAAGAAAATCAAGAAGAAGAAGAAGAGGAAGAAGTGGAAGAAGTATAGGAAGTGGAGGAAGTGGAGAAAGTGGACAAAGTGGACGAATTGGACGAAGTTGACGAAGATAACGAAGATGACGAAGTTGACGAAGTGGACGAAGGGGACGAAGTGGACGATGTGGACGAAGTTGACGAGGTGGACGAAGTAGACCAAGTGCACAAAGTGGAGGAAGTGGAGGTTGTGGAGGAAGTTGACGAAGTGGACGAATTGGACGAAGTGGATGAAGTTGACGAAGTGGAAGAAGTGGACGAAGTTGAGGAAGTTGACGAAGTGGACGAAGTGGATGAAGTGGAGGAACTGGAGGAAGTGGACGAAGTCGAATAAGTGGATAAATTGGACGAAGTGGAGGAGGTGGAGGAAGTGGAGGAAGTAGAGGAAGTGGACTAACTGGACGAAGTTGAGAAAGTTGACGAAGTGGAGGAAGTGAAGAAGGTGGAGGAAGTCGACGAAGTAGAGGAAGTGGAGTAAGAGGACGAAGTGGGAAAAGTTGACGAAGTGGACGAAGTTGACGAAGTTGACGAACGAAGAAGACGAAGTTGACGAAGTGGACGAAGTTGACGATGTGGACGACGTTGACGAAGTGGACGAAGTTGACGAGGTCGACGAAGTGGAGGAAGTGGACGAAGTTGACGAAGTGGACGAAGTGGACAAAGTGGACGAAGGGGACGAGTTGGACGAAGTTGACGAAGTGGACGAAGTGGAAGAAGTGCCGAAAGTGGATGAAGTGGAGGAGGTGGAGGAAGTGTGGGAAGTAGAGGAAATGGAGGAAGTGGACGAAGTGGAGGAAGTGGACGAAGTTGACGAAGTAGACGAAGTGGACGAAGTTGACTGGACGAAGTCGACGAAGTGGACGAAGTTGACGAAGGGGACAAAGTGGAGGAAGTGGACAAAGTGGAGGAAGTGGAGGAAGTGGAGGAAGTGGACTAAGTGGACGAATTCGGTGAAGTTGACGAAGTGGACGAAGTTGGTGAAGTGGTTGAAGTGGAGGAAGTTGGGGAAGTGGAGCAAGTGGACGGAGTTGACGAAGTTCTCGAAGTGGACGAAGTGGAAGAAATTGACGAAATGCACGAAGTTGACGAAGTGGACGAAGTTGACGAAGTTGACAAAGTGGACGAAGTTGACGAAGTGGAGGAAGTGGAGGAAGTGGAGGAAGCGAAGGAAGTGGAGGAAGTGGACGATGTTTATGAAGTGGACGAAGTTGATTAAGTGGAGGAAGTGGAGGAAGTGGACGGAGTGGACGAAGGTGACGAAGCGGAGGAAGTGGACGAAGTGGATGAATTTGACGAAGTGGACGAAGTGGAAGAAGTTGACGAAGTGGACGAAGTGGACGCTGTTGACGAAGTGGACGAAGTTGATTAAGTGGAGGAAGTGGAGGAAGTGGACGAAGGTGACGAAGCGGAGGAAGTGGACGAAGTGGAGGAAGTTGACGAAGTTGGCGAAGTGGACGAGGTGGACGAAGCGAAGGAAGTGGAGGAAGTTGACTGAGTGGACGATTTGGAGGAAGTGGAGGACGTAGAGGAAGTGGACTAAGTCGACGAAGTTGACGAAGTGGAGGAAGTGGAGGAAGTCGACAAAGTGGAGGAAGTGGAGGAAGTAGACGAAGTGAATGAAGTGGACGAAGAGGACAAATTGGACGAAGTGCACGAGGTGGAAGAAATTGACGAAGTTGACGACGAAGTGGACGAAGTCGACGAAGTGGAGGAAGCGGAGGAAGTGGGCTAAGTGGACGAAATTGACGAAGTGGACGAAGTGGATGAAGTGGACGAAGTGGCCGAAGTGGCCGAAGTGGTGGAAGTGGCCGAAGTGGAGGAAGTGGACGAAGCGGAGGAAGTGGACGAGGTTGACGAATTTGACGAAGTGGAAGAAGTTGACAAAGTGGACGAAGTGGACGACGTTGATGTAGTGGAGGAAGTGGAGGAAGTTGACGAAGTTGACGAAGGTTGTGAAGTGGACAAAGTGGAGGAAGCAGAGGAAGTGTTCTAAGTGGACGATTTGGATGAAGTGGAGGACGTGGAGGAAGTTGAGGAAGTGGAGGAAGTGGACTAACTGGACGAAGTTAACGAAGTGGAGTAAGATGAGGAAGTGGAGGAAGTAGAGGAAGTTGACAAAGATGACGAAGTTGACGAAGTGGACGATGTGCACGAAGTGGACGAAGTGGACGAAGTGGACGAAGTGGACAAATTGGACGAAGTTGACGACGTTGACGAAGTGGACGAAGTGGAGGAAGTGGAGGATGTTAACTAATTGGACGTAGTTGACGAATTGACAAAGTTGACGAAGTGGACGAAGTTGACGAAGTGGACGAAGTGGAGGAAGCGGAGGAAGTTGACTAAGTGGACGAAGTGGGCGAAGTGGAGGAAGTGGACGAAGCAGAGGAAATGGACGAAGTTGACGAAGTGGACGAAGTTGACGAAGTGGAAGAAGTTGACGAAGTGGATGAAGTGGAAGAAGTTGAAGAAGTGGATAAATTGACGAAGTTGACGAAGTGGACGAAGTGGAGGAAGCGGAGGAAGTGGACTAAGTGGACGAAGTGGACGAAGAGGACGAAGTGGACGAAGAGGACGAAGTGGACGAAGTTGACCACGTTGACGAAGTGGACGAAGTGGACGAAGTGGAGGAAGTGGACTAATTGGACGAAGTTGACGAACTGACAAAGTTGACGAAGTGGACGAAGTGGACGAAGTGGACGAAGTTGGCGAAGTGGATAAATTGACGAAGTTGACGAAGTGAAGGAAGTTGACAAAGTGGACGAAGTGGAGGAAGCGGAGGAAGTGGACTAAGTGGACGAAGTGGACGAAGAGGACGAAGTGGACGAAATGGACTAAGAGGACGAAGTGGACGAAGTTGACGACGTTGAAGAAGTGGATAAAGTTGACGAAGTTGACGAAGTGGATAAAGTTGACGAAGTTGACGAAGTGGAGGAAGTTGACGAAGTTGAGGAAGCGCAGGAAGTGGAGTAAGTCGACGAAGTGGACGAAGTGGGCGAAGTGGAGGAAGTGGACGAAGCAGAGGAAGTGGACAAAGTGGACGAAGTTGACGAAGTGGACGAAGTTGACGAAGGGGAAGAAGTTGACGAAGTGGATAAAGTTGACGAAGTTGACGAAGTGAAGGAAGTTGAGGAAGCGGAGGAAGTGGACTAAGTGGACGAAGTGGATGAAGTGGGCGAAGTGGAGGAAATGGACGAAGCGGAGGAAGTGGACGAAGTGGACGAAGTAGAAGAAGTTGACGAAGTGGATGAGGTTGACGAAGTTGACGAAGTGGAGGAAGTTCACGAATTTAGTGAAGTGGAAGAAGTGGAAGAAATGGAGGAAGCGGTGGAAGTGGACGAAGGGGACAAAGTGGAGGAAGTGGGGGAAGTGGACAAAGTGGACGAAGTTGACGAGGTGGAGGAAGTGGAGGAAGTCGACGAAGTGGAGGAAATGGGGGAAGTAGACAAAGTTGACGAAGATGACGAAATGGACGAAGTGGACGAAGTTGACGAAGTGGATGAAGTGGAGGAAATGGAGGAAATGGACGAAGCGGACGAAGTGGACGAAGTTGACGAAGATGAGGAAATGGACGAACTGGACGAACTGGACGAAGTGGACGAAGTGGAGGAAGTGGACGAAGAGGACGAAGCGGAGGAAGTGGACGAATTTGACGAGGTGCACGAAGTGGAAGAAGTGGAGGAAGTAGACGAAGTTGACAAAGTGGACGAAATGGACGAAGTAGACGAAGTGGACGAAGTGGACGAAGAGAACGAAGTGGACGAAGTGGAGGAAGTGGACGGAGGGGAAAAAGTGGATGAAGTAAAGAAGAAGAAGAAGAAGAAGAAGAAGAAGAAGAAGAAGAACATAAAGAAGAAGAAGAAGAGGAAGAAGTGGAAGAAGTGGAGGAAGTGGAGGAAGTGTAGGAACTGGACAAAGTGGACGAATTGGACGAAGTTGACGAAGTGGATGAGGTGGACGAAGTAGACATACTGGAAGAAGTGGAGGAAGTCGAGGAAGTGGACGAGGTGGAGGAAGTGGAAGAAGTGGATGAAGTTGAAGAAGTTGAGGAAGTTGACGAAGTGGAGGAAGTGGAGGAAGTGTAGGAAGTTGACGAAGTTGACGACGAGGTGGACGAAGTTGACAAAGTGGAGGAAGTGGAGGAAGTTGGTGAAGTGGACGAAGTGGAGGAACTGGAGGAAGTGGAGGAAGTCGAATAAGCGGATGAATTGGACGAAGTGGAGGACGTGGAGGAAGTGAAGGAAGTAGACTAACTGGACGAAGTTGAGAAAGTTGCCGAAGTGGAGGAAGTGGAGAAGGTGGAGGAAGTCAACAAAGTGGAGGAAGTGGAGCAAGAGGACGAAGTGGACAAAGAGGACGAAATGGGAAAAGTTGACGAAGTGGACGAAGTTGACGAAGTGGATGAACGAAGCGGACGAAGTTGACCAAGTGGACGAAGTTGACGAAGTGGACGACGTTGACGAAGTGGACGAAGGCGACGAAGTGGAGGAAGTGCACGAAGTTGACGCAGTGGATGAAGTGGACGAAGTGGACGAAGTTGACGAAGTGGACGAAGTGGAAGAAGTGGAGAAAGTGGAGGAAGTGGAGGAAGTGGGCGAAGTAGAGGAAATGGAGGAAGTGGACGAAGTGGATGAACTGGAGGAAGTGGAGGAAGTTGACGAAGTGGACGAAGTTGACGAAAGGGACAAAGTGGAGGAAGTGGAAGATGTAGAGGAAGTCGAGGAAGTGGAGGAAGTGGACTAAGTGGATGAATTTGGTGAAGTTGACGAAGTGGACGAAGTTGGTCAAGTGGAGGAAGTACGGGAAGTCGAATAAGTGGATGAATTGGACGAAGTGGAGGACGTGGAGGAAGTGGAGGAAGAGGACGAAGTGGGACGAACAAAGCGGACGAAGTTGACGAAGTGGACGAATTGAACGAAGTTGACGAAGTTGAAGAAGTTGACGAAGTGGACGAAGTGGACGAAGAGGACGAAGTAGAGAGAGTGGAGGAAAATGATGAAGTGGACGAAGTGGACAAAGTTAAAGAAGTTTACGAAGGTGACGAAGTTGAGGAAGTGGTCGAAGATGACGAAGTGGACTAACTGGACGAAGTTGACGAAGTAGACGAAATTGGCCAAACAGACGAAGTGGACGAAGTTGACAAAGTTGACGAAGTGGACGAAGTTGACGATGGGGACGAATTGGACGAAGTGGGCGAAGTTGACGAAGTTGACGAATGTGACGAACTTGACGAAGTGGTCGAAGTTGACGAAATTGACAAAGTGGACGAAGTGGACGAAGTGGACAAAGTGGACGAAGTTGGTGAAGTTTACGAAGTTGAAGAAGTTGACAAAGTTGAGGAAGTGGATGAAGTGAAGCAAGTTTACGAAGTTGACGAAGTGGACTAAGTGGACGAAGTGACGAAGTTGAGGAACTGGTGACTAAGTGGACGAAGTGGACTAAGTGGACTAAGTGGACAAAGTTGACGAAGTGGAGGAAGTGGAGGAAGTGGAGGAAGTGGAGGAAGTGGAGAAAGTGGAGAAAGTGGACGAAGTTGATGAAGTTTACGAACCTGACGAAGCTAAGGAAGTGGACGAAGTTGACGAAGTTGGCGAAGTGGACGAAGTGGAGGAAGTGGAGGAAGTGGAGCAAGTGGACGAAGTTGACGAAGTTTACGAAGGTGACGAAGTTGAGGAATTGGACGAAGTTGGTGAAGTGGACGAAGTTGAAGAACTTGACGAAGTTGAAGAAGTTGACGAAGTGGACGAAGTGGAAGAAGTGGACGAAGTGGACGAAGGGGACGACGTCGACGAGGTCGACGAAGTGGACGAAGTGGAGGAAGTGGAGGAAGTGGACTAATTGGACGAAGTTGACGAATTGACGAAGTTGACAAAGTTGAGGAATTGACGAAGTTGACAAAGTTGACGAAGTGGACGAAGTGGAGGAAGCGGAGGAAGTGGAGGAAGTGGACTAAGTGGATGAAGTGGACGAGGTGGAGGAAGTGGGCGAAGTGGGCGAAGTGGACGAAGTAGAGGAAGTGCACGAAGTTGACGAAGTTGACGAAGTGGAAGAAGTTGACGAAGTTGACGAAGTGGAGGAAGTTGACGAAGTTGACTGATGAGTGCGTATTTATGCCCAAATTTATGTTTTAAAATTCAAATTTTTGATAGAATAATTGAGCTTAAATGATTGATTTTAAGTGAATTTGTGATGATTGGAATTGTTGGTTTTGGGAATTAAAGAGACGTAAAAAGTGAGTTTTAGCGCATAAAATATTCTTGGATGTTCTTACTTTTATTTGTGCAGCTGAAATTATAAGTTCTGTTGGTCCAAATGGCAATTCAAATGTACAGATGAGCCTAACAGGCTACTTTTACCCTTGCACCTCCCAATTTCCTTACATACACCCCTCTTCTCTTAAACAGGCCGAATACTAAGTGATGAGTAGATATTTTCTACACTTCACTTAGTTTATTGTGCTAGAATTAATCAGGAAATTGTGCTTAATTGTCCAGTATTTTCCCATTTTCACTAATTGTGTTAAATTTGATCAGAAATTCTTATTTTAACTAATTTGAATTATCTGAGCTAATTATTTTACAAGGAAAATTTGGAAATAGAAATTAGGACATTTGAAGGTTAAATGAGAAATGGAAATTGAGCCCAATGCATCTCAGCTATTTCAATTTTCGCTGGTTGCTGCGTGAATTTTGTGTCAACTTGTTTGTCTTCGTTTGAGTTCAATTCTTATCCGTTTTCCATGCAATTTTTTTTCATAGTTTCGTCTAGATGTCTATTTTCACGTATAGTTTTTATTTTGTTCAAATTCATTATGTGTTGTTCCCAGTATTTGTTTTTACTCCCCTATGTCAGTTTAGTGTACACTGTTTGAGTGACTCCTAATCTGTTTGGATTTGCTTGTTGTTTGGTACTTGTGGTGACTAGGAATTGATAATTGGACAATGCTAAGACCTCTAACACTCTTAAGAAATACGTTTTGGAGGAAGCACAAAGCCACCACATTAAGTAAAGCTCACGGTTTTGGACAGTTCATTGTGTCAAGCATTGCACGTGGCCCTTCTTTTGTCTTATTTTGGCTAAATTAATTGAAGAATGAAGGAAGAGATGGACTACCACATTTTTCTTAAACAAATGCCACGGCTTTTGCAGCCACACAAAGATAATATTCTTTCTTTAAGAATAATACACATGAAAAGAGATGGGGCCACCACGTTGAAGAATGGCTCATGGTTTAAAGTTCACGTGGAGTTCCAAAGTGCTGAAATTTATTTAATTAATATTATCAAGGGAATGGTTTCGTGGCCCATGCATTTACTTTGGCTAGGTGCAGGTTTTAGTGTTTTTCCACTACACAAATTCTTCAATTAATAAAAAGAGCACACGGCCCCGTATCAATAATTTATTTTGGCAAAGCATTCACGGTTTCTTTAGCTTGGTGACATCTCAAATCTAAAAGAGAAACATAGAAGCAATGGCATGGCCCACATGGAAAGGAGAATGTTTTGGATTTTCAAATGGTAAATGGTGTGTTGCGGAACGTTGCAGTTTTTATTCTTCAATAAAAAGAAGCTCACGGTTTCGTTGATTGTGAGAGGCAAGCCAGCACCGTCCGTGCACAATTCTTTCTTTCTTTTAAAGTGAGTAGCTAGACGTGTAAAAGGGGAGCTGTCACCGCAAGGCAACACCACACACACTGATTGATCCTGTACTTGGAAGGTGCTGCACGATGCTTCATAGATAGAAGCCAACACACGTTCTGTTGGAGCAAGAAGAAGGGAGCTGCACGTTCACACCTTGGAGAAGATAAGGATGGATACTATGGCTGGAAGGAGGAGCAGCGTTGGATGAAGCAGCTCCATGCACGCGGACCACCAAGCAGCAGCTATGGATTGTAACTTGAGACAGCAGCTGCCACCATCAAGCAAGACTTCCGAATCCAGTAGGAGTTCATCTCCAAGCAGCAACGGTGATGGTTGTTGAAGAGAAGAAGGAATTGTGATCAAGCACTCCCTCGGTCCAGCAGTGATGCATATCCAGCAAGCTTTGGAGCTTCATTATGGAAGAGAATGTTTGGGAGAGCTGCTGGAACATTTTGGAACAGCACTTACGGTGCAGCAATGGTATCACGGTGGTTGCTGGAAATGAAAGAGAAGGAGCCCACCACAAACTCAATCTCCAACAGAAGAAGAAGCCGTGAACAAAGTGCTTGTCTGGAATGTCCACAGAATAAGAGAATTGAAGAAGAAGACAACACTAAGAGGGCCCAACCTTATTGACAACGTCCAAGAGGAAATTCAGGAAATTTGTTGGGAGACAACAACACGGGAAAATTGCTGACGGGAGTAAGACAAAAATATTGGGCTAATAAAAGGGCAGCAGGCAGAGAAGAAAGGGAAGGAGATCTGAGGAGTAGTGTAGGAAGCCACGGTCTGGAAGAGGCTCTTGCCTCTTCCTCTTCCATATAACTCTCTCAGTTGTCTATTTAAAACAGTGTAAAATATAGTTTTCATCTCTGAAGCTTGTACCCTTTGCTCGTTTCATTTTAGTTGCAGTGTTGAAGGATTTTAATTTAAGTGTTGAACGTATGATGAATTCCATTTTCAGTTAAATGTTTTTTTTTATCTGTTCAATTTACCGTTCATATTTTTTGCACCGTTAAAATCTGTCATTACATTTTACCGTTCATTTTATTTTCAGAGGTTTTCTATTTTTACCATCTTTTACTGTTCAGTTTTTATTGTCTTTTAAATTTATTTTAGTATTTTTAATCCTGTTTTGTTTAAATTCCAGTTTTAATTTATTTTACCGCAACCAAAAACACAAAAACACCCCCCCACTTCGTAAAAAATCTGAAACTGAACCGCCACAAATTGGTCCTTGAGAGACGACCTAGGAGTCACCTCCTAGTCTATACTGCATTATTTTATGCACAATTTTTGTGAGCGGTGCGACCCGTTCATCAAAATGGCGCCGTTGCCGGGGACCAAAGACGGTTTGGTTTTAGATTCTTGTTGTGTAAATTTTTGTTCTGTTAATGTGTATTTTGTGTGTTTTGTGTTTTGTATTTTTGTAGGCGACAACGACACCTTCAGCAAATTTTGGCGGCGTTGTCACTTCAGTTCCAGGTTCTTGTTTTAGATTTTTTGTTGTGTTTTTCGATTATGTTGTGTTAATATATGTTTTGTCTTTTATATTTTTATTGTGCTGTGTTCTGTATTTAGTTGCTATATTTTTTAAAAAAAAAAAAAAATTTACTGTTGATGTTCTGTCTTGTTTATGCCTGTAGCATGTTTAATTGTGTTGTGTTTTATCTTGTGTTGTGATGTTCTATTTGTTTTGTATGCGTGTCATATGTATTTTGTCTGTTAATTAAAAAAAAAATTATGTCTTGTGTATGTATTGCATGTATAAATGTGTGGTGTTTTATCTGTTTTATAATTTTTAGTTTTTAGTTTTTACTTTTTATTTTCCATGTCTACCTATTTTAATGTGAATAGTGCTTATTCTGCGAGTGCCTATAATCATGATTCTCCTTCTGCTTGGTACTCTGATTGTAATTCTGCTGAATTTTATGATGAGAATTATATGAATCATCCTCAAATTCCTGAGAGCGCTCCTAGGGAGCCGGTTCCACCTAAGGAGGATGATTTTTATTACGTTCTAAGCATTGGACTGACATATTTGCTGCCTAAGTTTCATGGTTTTGCAGGAGAATGCCCACATAGACATTTGGAAGAGTTCCACATCATATGCTCTTCAATGAAGCCTCCAGATGTCCCTTTTGATCACATTTTCTTGAGCGCATTTCCGCATTCATTACAAGGAGCAGCTAAGGATTGGCAAGACTCTCTTCCTCTAGGATCCGTTACCAGATGGGAAGATCTTGAGCAAAAATTTCTGAGCAAATTTTCCCCTGTGCAAGTTGGATACAGCAACGGTCCTGGATGGGATGACCCTACCTTGGGATGGTACAATGCTCCACAAGATCATAATCTAGAACCACCATTCCAGAGCACTTTTATGCCTCCACCAGTCCAGCAATATGAGAGTCAGCAGTATGATGCCGCTGCTCAAATAGCTCCTCAACCCTCTACGTCTAAACCTACATTGAAGGAGTTAATGGAGCAGATGACCATGCAGAACCTGCAATTCCGGCAAGAGAGCATGAAGATCCAACAGGAAACTCAAGCTGCCATGCAAAATCTGAGTGATCAGGTCAGGCAGATGGCTACTCTTGCACTTGAGGAGACAGATGAATATTTTGAGGAGCAGGCAAGAATAAGCAGTAATCCTGAACCAGGTAGACTACCTTCATCTTCCAACACTCTAGCAATCTTCAAGGAAGAGGAGGTAAGCATACCTCAATTTGATTATATTGATGATTATGTTGTTGAGAGGTATGCTGATGATTATATTGTTGCTGAGTCTGATTTTAATTTTCCCTCTATGCATGATGAGAACCAATTTTTGCTATCACATCCGAACGTTTATTCTCCATGCATTGAACATGAATCTGAATCTGTGGTTGATGTTGCTTGTGATTTTGAAATTGATTCATGTTCTGAGGATGTATTTGAGGTTCAGAATGATAATTTGGGTGCTATACCCCTGCATGAAATTTCTGTGGAACCATATTGCACTAACCCTATTGCAGGAGGTACAAATGAATTTGACCAACATGCACCCACAATAGAAGACAAAGGTGCCAACACTCACCAAAGTTTCAACAGCAACAGGCACCTGCTGAACCTGCTCATCAACAATCACTGCATAGATCCAGCTGTGGAAAACATTTCACTGCTAGATCAGATCTGGAGGATGAAGCAGTTCATTCTCAAAATTTCCTGGCTGGATCGTGAAGATGAAGACCTCTCCCTGATGATCCAAAATTGGCAGCTTCCACCTTAACCTACGGGAGTTTGCATTTTCTTTCTCTCCCTTTTTCCTTACTTTATTGCACTTGTCCATAATATGTTTACTGTTTTGATTGTTGATGACATGCCTAGAACACATTGAGGACAATGTGTAGTTTAAGTGTGGTCTACTGGGAGAGATTCTGATTTTTCTTTGTTTTGTGTGTTAAATTTTTTGTTTTGAGTGTTAAATTTTTTCTATTTTAAGTTGTTTTAGTGTGTCTTGAGTGCAATAAATTTTACATTTTTCTCCTGATTTCTGGATGGTGTCTAAGTTGTAGATTTTTCCTTCACTTCATTAATACTTATGGTTTAAAATCCTTGCTTTTCTCTACCTGGAAAGATGATTATGTGTTTAAGAGGTTGATTTGATTGTAACGAATACCCTGTGTGAGAATTTGAGCCACTTAATTTTCTTTCTTGTGTGTGACATGATCTTGATTGCTTGCACATATGCCTTGGCTTGATTCTTTCTGATATACTTGATTTATATGCATGTTTTAGAAATGATAAAGGCATTTTATTTCTTGAGCCTCTTTAGCCAAATAAGCTTACCTTGTTATTATCCTTTGATACCCCTTTTGAGCCTATACTGTATTCATTTCTTTGTTTTAAAGCTCATACACTGACCCTAAGTGAAAAACCATGATTACCTTAACCTTAGGGAATTTTGGAGCTTTAGAAGTGTTTTGGGAACAAGTGTGGTCTCCCTGGGGATTCTAGTAAATTGGCGAGTTGGTTCCTCTTCGTGTTTCATTTTTGTAAATATGTTGTGTATTTTGTCTCTTACAATTGAGTGCAAAAGAAAAAACAAAAGAAAAAAAAAATGAAAAACAATTTTGTGAATAATGGAGTCGAGAAGAGGATTGAATTAGAGGTTTGGGCGTAATTTCACTGTTCCCCATAGCTCCTCTATTTTCTTCTGAGTTGTTACTACTTATCCATATCTATCCTTCCCTGTCCTTGGCCCCATTACAACCCATAAAAGACCTTTAGATCTGAACATGCATATGCTTTAAGTGTTGATATTAGAGACTTGCCAAGTCTGCTTGTGTTTGTTTTCTTGAGTACATTGAGTTGAAATTATTTACCCTAAACACTTGAGAGAAACACTGTTAGTGCATCTGTGAGGTTATGTTATTTTTGAATCACCTCTTGAGCTGAGTAATCATTTTGCTGTGTATTGAATTGCTTGGATGATTTCTGTAAGTATCTGCTTTATTTGATTTTGTGTTGGATAATTGTCTACTTCTTTTCTCTTTCCAGATTTCTTGAGAACTGTGTAAATTCTGTGTATTTTTTTTTTCTTGTGAGCCTTTATTTTCTGTATGTTGCAATTGTGTCACGTCCTTTGATATCCTTTGAATTATTCCCTGATTTGTGTCTTGATTTTGCCCAGGAGTGCAAAAGACTAAGTGTGGTCTATTTTGATGAGTAGATATTTTCTACACTTCACTTAGTTTATTGTGCTAGAATTAATCAGGAAATTGTGCTTAATTGTCCAGTATTTTCCCATTTTCACTAATTGTGTTAAATTTGATCAGAAATTCTTATTTTAACTAATTTGAATTATCTGAGCTAATTATTTTACAAGGAAAATTTGGAAATAGAAATTAGGACATTTGAAGGTTAAATGAGAAATGGAAATTGAGCCCAATGCATCTCAGCTATTTCAATTTTCGCTGGTTGCTGCGTGAATTTTGTGTCAACTTGTTTGTCTTCGTTTGAGTTCAATTCTTATCCGTTTTCCATGCAATTTTTTTTCATAGTTTCGTCTAGATGTCTATTTTCACGTATAGTTTTTATTTTGTTCAAATTCATTATGTGTTGTTCCCAGTATTTGTTTTTACTCCCCTATGTCAGTTTAGTGTACACTGTTTGAGTGACTCCTAATCTGTTTGGATTTGCTTGTTGTTTGGTACTTGTGGTGACTAGGAATTGATAATTGGACAATGCTAAGACCTCTAACACTCTTAAGAAATACGTTTTGGAGGAAGCACAAAGCCACCACATTAAGTAAAGCTCACGGTTTTGGACAGTTCATTGTGTCAAGCATTGCACGTGGCCCTTCTTTTGTCTTATTTTGGCTAAATTAATTGAAGAATGAAGGAAGAGATGGACTACCACATTTTTCTTAAACAAATGCCACGGCTTTTGCAGCCACACAAAGATAATATTCTTTCTTTAAGAATAATACACATGAAAAGAGATGGGGCCACCACGTTGAAGAATGGCTCATGGTTTAAAGTTCACGTGGAGTTCCAAAGTGCTGAAATTTATTTAATTAATATTATCAAGGGAATGGTTTCGTGGCCCATGCATTTACTTTGGCTAGGTGCAGGTTTTAGTGTTTTTCCACTACACAAATTCTTCAATTAATAAAAAGAGCACACGGCCCCGTATCAATAATTTATTTTGGCAAAGCATTCACGGTTTCTTTAGCTTGGTGACATCTCAAATCTAAAAGAGAAACATAGAAGCAATGGCATGGCCCACATGGAAAGGAGAATGTTTTGGATTTTCAAATGGTAAATGGTGTGTTGCGGAACGTTGCAGTTTTTATTCTTCAATAAAAAGAAGCTCACGGTTTCGTTGATTGTGAGAGGCAAGCCAGCACCGTCCGTGCACAATTCTTTCTTTCTTTTAAAGTGAGTAGCTAGACGTGTAAAAGGGGAGCTGTCACCGCAAGGCAACACCACACACACTGATTGATCCTGTACTTGGAAGGTGCTGCACGATGCTTCATAGATAGAAGCCAACACACGTTCTGTTGGAGCAAGAAGAAGGGAGCTGCACGTTCACACCTTGGAGAAGATAAGGATGGATACTATGGCTGGAAGGAGGAGCAGCGTTGGATGAAGCAGCTCCATGCACGCGGACCACCAAGCAGCAGCTATGGATTGTAACTTGAGACAGCAGCTGCCACCATCAAGCAAGACTTCCGAATCCAGTAGGAGTTCATCTCCAAGCAGCAACGGTGATGGTTGTTGAAGAGAAGAAGGAATTGTGATCAAGCACTCCCTCGGTCCAGCAGTGATGCATATCCAGCAAGCTTTGGAGCTTCATTATGGAAGAGAATGTTTGGGAGAGCTGCTGGAACATTTTGGAACAGCACTTACGGTGCAGCAATGGTATCACGGTGGTTGCTGGAAATGAAAGAGAAGGAGCCCACCACAAACTCAATCTCCAACAGAAGAAGAAGCCGTGAACAAAGTGCTTGTCTGGAATGTCCACAGAATAAGAGAATTGAAGAAGAAGACAACACTAAGAGGGCCCAACCTTATTGACAACGTCCAAGAGGAAATTCAGGAAATTTGTTGGGAGACAACAACACGGGAAAATTGCTGACGGGAGTAAGACAAAAATATTGGGCTAATAAAAGGGCAGCAGGCAGAGAAGAAAGGGAAGGAGATCTGAGGAGTAGTGTAGGAAGCCACGGTCTGGAAGAGGCTCTTGCCTCTTCCTCTTCCATATAACTCTCTCAGTTGTCTATTTAAAACAGTGTAAAATATAGTTTTCATCTCTGAAGCTTGTACCCTTTGCTCGTTTCATTTTAGTTGCAGTGTTGAAGGATTTTAATTTAAGTGTTGAACGTATGATGAATTCCATTTTCAGTTAAATGTTTTTTTTTATCTGTTCAATTTACCGTTCATATTTTTTGCCGTTTCATTTTAGTTGCAGTGTTGAAGGATTTTAATTTAAGTGTTGAACGTATGATGAATTCCATTTTCAGTTAAATGTTTTTTTTTATCTGTTCAATTTACCGTTCATATTTTTTGCACCGTTAAAATCTGTCATTACATTTTACCGTTCATTTTATTTTCAGAGGTTTTCTATTTTTACCATCTTTTACTGTTCAGTTTTTATTGTCTTTTAAATTTATTTTAGTATTTTTAATCCTGTTTTGTTTAAATTCCAGTTTTAATTTATTTTACCGCAACCAAAAACACAAAAACACCCCCCCACTTCGTAAAAAATCTGAAACTGAACCGACACAAATTGGTCCTTGAGAGACGACCTAGGAGTCACCTCCTAGTCTATACTGCATTATTTTATGCACAATTTTTGTGAGCGGTGCGACCCGTTCATCACTAAGCCAAACAGTAACCCTATTCTAAATACACCTCCTAAATTTTCCTAACCATACCCCTCCTAAGCTAGACTCCACCAGATCATGCCACGTGTCCAAATCCTCCCTACCCAGATCTAGTCAACAATGTTCCGCCACGTCAGCCCTAACCCATGAGCATCTGATAATAGTTGAAAAACTGTTATTTTCATCCTTGAAATTGATACTAAACGCAACCTTTAACACTTAGAAACTAGCTTGAAATCATGCTTTTATTCATATTTTCATAAATAAGAGAGCTGGACAGGTTTATGCTTGATTTCAGTGTTTTTGTGCAGGTTTTAAGGTGAATTTGGTGACAGAAGTGAAGAAGGAGAGAGATGAAATCAGAAAAGACATCCAAAAGTGCAAAAGGAGAAGCCGCAACTGCCGCTCAGCGGCAGTTTACCGCTAAGCGGCACTCAGAAGCTCACGGGGGATCCGCTGAGGGGAAGAAACCAACTCACGCACTTACCGCTGAGCGGTACTTTACCGCTGAGCGGCACACTTATGGGCTTGGGCCTAAATTTTCTGTAATTTTAGAATAGTATATAAGCTTTAGGACGTCCTAGGGTTTGTATCTTTGGCAGAAACGAAGCAAACACTCTCTCTTCCACCCCTTTGAAGGAGGATCTTGGATGCTCAGGCTACCTCTTCACCTTTCTAGGGTTTTATCTTTCATTCTTTCATTATTATTCATCTAGTTTCACCATGAATATGGTGAACTAAACCTTGTATTGTTGTTGGGGAATCAATGTAGTCTTGTGAAACTCTCATATATGGAATTTGTTTTTACATCTTATATTTAAGACCTATGCTTTCTTTCATCATTAGTTAGGGTTTTTCCTCTTTGCTCAATGCTTGCTTTGTTTAACTCATTCAATGCATGATTATTGATTTTGTCGATACGGGAACGTACGGGGAAGTCTAGATCCGGGGAATTTCTCCCAATAGTATATTGGTTGCCATTAAGCTCCTGCACTAAAAGAACTAATTATTAGGAATGCTAGGAATTGTATGAACTCGTAATTAGGGATAGGCCTTCTTGCAAGGTAATTTAGAGAGTGGCATTAACAATGATGAAAAGAATGTTGAATTCCTAAAGTATATGAGAGTGGATAAGATGAAATTGATAACCCCAACAACATACTCATCCATATATTCCATCGAAGTGTTTGTATTTTGTTTTAGCCATTGATCAAATTCATGCATACATGTTTATTTTCTGTTTTGCATATTAAACTCCACTTATTTCGTTCTTAAGTCTTAAATAATCAACGAATCACATAACTAAACTAGGCCGTGAGTCCTTTGGGAGAACGATACTTGGTCTTACCGAATTTATTACTTGAAACGATTCGGTCACACTTGCCGATTGTTAAACAAGTTTGTGGTGCCGTTTTTCGGTGTTCATAAATTTGTCATCAAGTTTTTGGCGCCGTTGCCGGGGACTCGTGGTTTAACTGGTTAATTTGTGTGATTATTGATTATCTTTGACTTTAATTTTGAATTTCTGTTTTTATTTTTCTGTTTTTATTTTTTTTGTTTTTGTTTTATTTTATTTTTTTTATTTTATTTTATTTTATTCTCTGAATCTTATATCTTCTCCTATATCTTTTTGTGCTAACCAAATATTCTAGGGTTTTGTGTTGTTGTGTATGCAGGAGACAATTCGAACTAGGAGCAAGATAACTGCAGAACCTCTTCTTGAAGGTTTAGACCAGAGTAGACGGAGGAGAAAAATCCGAACATCTAGAGAACTTTTCCCTCCTCTGGAAACTCTATTGCAACCATCACCACAAGGTTATGACCATAGCACAGAAAATATGGAGAACAATATTATCAGAAGAAGTCTTGCTGATTACACCAATACAGCTGGACCTCAGCACTTTAACAGTATAGCTAGACCTAGAGTCAATGCATCTAACATGGAGGTCAAACTAGCATTGATCCAACTGGTGAAGAGCAATCAATTCAATGGGTTATCTCATGAAAGCCCATATGAGCACCTCACTACATTTAATGAGATATGCAACACAGTGAAAATCAATGGGGTGCCAGATGAAGCGATCAAACTTAGCTTGTTTCCTTTCTCATTAGGAGGCAATGTTAAGCTTTGGTTAAATTCTTTTCCAGAGGGAAGTTTCACAGAGTGGGAAGCAGTGGTAACCAAGTTTCTAGATAAATACTTCCCACAATCAAAGGTGAACAAAGGCAAGCAAGAGATTTCTTCATTCAGGCAGGGCATGGAAGAATCACTGGGTCATGCATGGGATAGATACAAAAGCTTGCTACGAAAAACACCCACGCATGGATTCGATGAAGTGGAAGTAGTCCTTACCTTCCTTGGAGGTCTTGGTTCACAAACCAAGATGATGCTTAATGCCTCAGCAGGAGGAAACATTAAATGGAAAACTCCAGAGGAAGCAACAGAAATTATTGAAAATATGGCTACTAGTGATAATGAGCTCAACAGTGGAAGAGGAGCTGCTATGCAACAGAAAGGAGTTCTACAATTACAGACACATGATGCCTTGCTAGCACAAAATAAAATTCTAACTCAACAGCTGGAGACTCTTACTAAAACACTTGCACAATTGCCTAAAGAGTTGAAAACTACTGCACAGGTACAATCTCAATTATGTGAATTATGTGGAGGCGACCATATCAATGGTCAATGTGCCTTTCCAACAGAAGCCGTGGAGGATGTGAATTACATGACCAATCAATACCGTCAAGGGAACTACAATCAAGGGTGGAAACCACACCCAAGCATTGGTCAAGGGCAAACTGGGCAAGCTGGTCAATTTAATAAGCAGCAGCAGCAACTGATAACAGTTGAAAAACTGTTATTTTCATGCTTAAAATTGATACTAAAAGCAACCTTTAGACTTAAAAACTAGCTTGAAATCATGCTTTTATCTATATTTTCATAAATATGAGAGCTGGACAGGTTTATGCTTGATTTAAGTGTTTTTGTGCAGGTTTTAAGATGAATTTAGTGAAAAGAGTGAAGAAGGAGAGAGATGACATTAGAAAAGACAAGAAAGAGTGCAAAAAGAGAAGTCGAAGGCACCGCTCAGCGGCATTTTACCGCTGAGCGGCACTCAAGAGGTTGCGGGAGTCACGCTGAGGGGCAAAATGGCCGCTGAGGGGAAGAAAGAAGACGCGCACTCACCGCTGAGCGGTAAATACCGCTGAGCGGCACTTTTTGGGCTTGGGCTTTTGTAATCTTTTGTAACTCTAGAATAGTATATAAGGACTTGCACGTCCTAGAATTAGGTATCTTTGGCAGAAACGAGGCAAACACTCTCTCTTCCACCCCTTTGAAGGAGGATCTTGGATGCTCAGGCTACCTCTTCACCTTTATTGGGTTTATTCTTTCATTCTTTCATTGTTCATCTAGGTTCACCATGAATATGGTGAACTAAACCTTGTATGTTTGTTGGGGAATCAATGTAATCTCTTGAAGCTCTCATATATGGAATCTGTTGAGTACATCTTTTAATTAAGACATATGCTTTCTTTCATCATTAGTTAGGGTTTTTCCTCTTTGCTCAATGCTTGCATAGTTTAACTCATTCCATGCATGATCATTGGTTTTGTCGATACGGACACGTACGGGGAAGTCTAGATCCGGGGAATTTCTCCCAATATTATACTGACAATATTCTATTGGTTGCCTTTAAGCTCCTGCACTCATGAACTAATCATTAGGAATGCTAGGAATTGTATGAACTCGTGATTAGGGAGAAGCCATCTAGAATGGTACATTAGAGAGTGGCATTAACAATGATGATTTGAATGTTGAATTCCTAAAATATATGAGAGTGGATGAGATGAAATTGACCCCCAACAACATATTCATTCATATAATTCATTGAAAGTGTTTATCTTTTGTCTTTGCCATTGATCAAATTTCATGCATACATGTTTATTTTCGTGTTTGCATATTGAACTTTAAATATTTCGTTTGTAAGTCCTAGCTAATCAACAAATCACATAACTAAACTAGGCCGTGAGTCCTTTGGGAAGAACGATACTTGGTCTCACCAAGTTTATTACTTGAACGATTCGGTCATACTTGCCGATTGTGAAACAAGTTTGTGACATCATATTTTGGTGCTTACAAATTTGTCCATCAAGTTTTTGGCGCCGTTGCCGGGGATTCGTGGTTTAACTGGTTAATTTGTGTGATTATTGATTATCTTTGACTTTAATTTTGAATTTCTGTTTTTATTTTTCTGTTTTTATTTTATTTTATCTTTTTAGATTAGATTAGATTTTATTTTATTTTGTTAGGTTAGATTTTATTAGATTTTATTTTATCTTTATCTTTTAGATTAGGATAGATTTTATTTTATCTTTTAGGATTTGATTTTATTTTATCTTTTAGGATTAGATTTTATTTTATTTTATCTTTTATCTTTTTATCTTTTAAATCTTTTATCTTTCTATCTTCTTATCTTCTAAATCTTTTATCTTTTTATCTTTGTATATATATCTTCTCTTATATCTTTTTGTGTTAACAAATCTTTTCTAGGGTTTTGTTTTCTTGTGCATGCAGGAAGCAATTCGAACTAGAAGTAAGAAAACAACAGAACCACTTCTTGAAGGTCTAGAAGAGAGTAGAAGGAGGAGAAGAATCAGAACGTCTAGAGAACTTTTCCCTTCTCCAGAAACTCTCTTGCAATCATCACCACAAGGTTCTGTTCATAGCACAGGAAGTATGGAGGGCAATAATGTTAGAAGAACTCTTGCAGATTACACTAATCTTGCTGGACCTCAGCACTTCAATAGCATAGCTAGACCTAGAGTCAATGCAGCCAACATGGAGGTCAAACCAGCACTGATTCAACTGGTGAAGAGTAATCAATTTAATGGGTTATCTCACGAAAGCCCATATGAGCACCTCACAACCTTTAATGAGATTTGCAATACAGTCAAGATTAATGGGGTGCCAGACGAAGCAATCAAACTTAGCTTGTTTCCTTTCTCATTGGGAGGCAATGCTAAGCTTTGGTTGAACTCTTTTCCAGAAGAAAGTTTCACAGAGTGGGAAGCAGTGGTCACAAAATTCTTAAACAAATACTTCCCACAATCTAAGGTGACTAAAGGAAAGCAAGAGATATCTTCATTCAAGCAGGGCATGGAAGAATCACTGGGACATGCATGGGACAGGTATAAAAGCTTGTTACGTAAAACTCCCACGCATGGCTTTGAAGATCAAGAAGTAGTCCTGACTTTCCTTGGAGGGCTTGGTTCACAAACCAAGATGATGCTGGGTGCCTCAGCTGGAGGCAATATCAAATGGAAGACTCCAGAGGAAGCAACTGAAATTATTGAAAACATGGCTACAAGTGATAATGAGCTGCACAGTGAAAGAGGAACTCCTATGCAACAGAAAGGGGTTCTTCAATTACAAACCCATGATGCCTTGCTAGCCCAGAATAAAATTCTAACTCAACAGCTGGAAACTCTGACCAAAACTCTTGCTTCATTACCTAAAGAGTTAAAATCTGCTGCACAGGTACAAACCCAGTTGTGCGAATTATGTGGGGGAGATCACATCAATGGCCAATGTGCTTTTCCTGTGGAAGCCGTGGAGGATGTTAATTTCATGGCTAATCAGTTTCCATACCGTCAAGGGAATTATAATCAGGGTTGGAAACCACATCCAAGTATTGGCCAAGGACAAATTGGGCAAGCTAATCAGTATAATAAGCAGCAGCAGCAACCAACCTTGTGGCAAAAATTATCTATGCTTAATGAAAGATCAACAAGGTTGGAAGAAACTCTTCAGCAATTCATTCAGAAAACTGAATCTTCTCAAAAGAGCACTGAAGCTGCTATAAAGAATTTGGAGATTCAGATGGGTCAGATCACCAAGCAATTGGAAGAAAGACCAAACAGAAACTTTGGGGCTAATACTGAGGTTAACCCCAGAGAAGAGTGCAAAGTGGTCAAGAGTGTGAATGAAGAGATCAGTGAGTTAGAAGAAGATGAAACAGAAGAGAGAAGAGAAGAAGAAAGAAAGGACATTTTTCCTTTTCCAACAAATCAGGAGAAACCAATGGATTTCACAGATTTATTCAGAATGGTTGATAATGAAGCTCCTTGGGAACAAATTCTACAGAAAATAGCAGTTTACACAAAATCTGAAGAAGGAACCTCTACAAAAAGAAGACGTAGAGATGATGAGGAAGAAAAGTGTATAACTGTTAAGAAAGAGTCATTCCCACCAAAAGCAGCAGATCCAGGTAGTTTTTCTATCCCTTGCACTATAGGGAAGAAAAAGGTAAAGAAAGCTCTCCTTGATTTAGGCTCAAGTGTTAACTTGATACCTTATTCTCTATTGGAGCAAATTGGCCATGTTAAAATAAAACCTGTAAAGGTTAATCTTGTAATGGCTGATGGATCTTCAAAGGAGCCATGTGGGATTGCAGAAGACATTGTAGTTTGTGTTGGCAAACTTCAGTTCTTGGCAGACTTTGTGGTGATGAAGATGGAGACCGAAAAAATACCTTTCATACTGGGAAGACCGTTTATGAAAACGGCCAGGGCTATCATAGATGTTAATGAAGGTATAGTGGTGCTCCAGGACAGAGAGGAGAGAGTGGTGGTGGATGTTTTCAAAGATGAGATACAAGCAAAGGAGGAAGAAACAAGTTATAAAGCTGCATTTCGAGATGCACCCATGACTAGAGGTAAAAATGAAAATCTTGAAGTTTCTGATAACCATTGTTTGTTTTTTCAGGTACCCAAGGTAGAAGAGATTGGAAAAGGAGAAGAAGTTCCTAGAGACTGGAAGAAAAGAAGACCCCAACTTGGCACTCCTGTAAGACTCAAGAACAAGTTGTGGGTTATAAAAGGCTTTAAAGAGAAGGAGATGATAGAGATAGAGTCTCCATATTCTAGAGAATCCAAAACAGTCCAAAGGAAGCAGTTGAGAAGTTGGTGTACTGACAACATCAACTATAAAGAAGATGGAACTTGAACTTTATTGGGTCAAGCTAGTGACGTTAAAGAAGCGCTTGCTGGGAGGCAACCCAGTGATTTACAGACTTTTGACTTTTAATTTGGTTTTGTAACTTGTAATTTGTGAACATTATTCTGGACATTATTTTGTTGGATCCTGCATCTACTGAAGGATGCTAGGTGGTTAAGTATCTACTGAAGGATACTAAGTTTGTAACACCTACTGATGGGTGTTGGTGAGAAAATTTTGCACCTACTGATGGGTGCTGGTAAGTTTGAAACACCTACTGATGGGTGTTGGTGGATTTTGGGTCAGGCTCGTGACGTTAAACAAGCGCTACCTGGGAGGCAACCCAGTTGATTGATTGTTTTCTATTTGTTTATTTTAGTTAGGGTTTGCATAAGCATTTTTAACATTGAATTGCAGGGAACCTATGAGGGGTATGCTAGGAAGGCACGTAGGTCAAGAAAAGAAGGAGAAGGGCACATCACAAAAGTGCCGCTGAGCGGTACTAACGCAGATGGGCTTAAGTTCCCCTTAGCGGAACCCGAGCCCATTGGGGTATTTTTAAACCCTAAGCTACGCGTTTTTACATTCTTTCAAGCTCTTCTCTGCACAAAGACTCCCACATACCCTCTTTTAGGTTTTCCACATCTTTTCACTCTTCCCTCTTTAGAAAATCTCTCTTCCACTCACTTTTACACTAGTGTGCCATCAAAGTTTGGGGTTGGAAGAGAGCATTCTAGTTTGGAAGCATTCTCATATCATCTAGCATCTCCACCCAAGTAAGTAAAATGCATTCTAGGGTTCTTGAATTTGAATGTGATTGTCAAAGCATGAATATTTAGGGGTTTTGATTTCTATGCATGATTTGATGATATATTTGATGTTTGAACCGATTAAACTGCTTGATTATGAACTGGAAAACTGAAAATTGCATTTGGGTGGAGTTAGGACAGTTTTAAAACGAGATTTGCAAAAATCTGCAGATCAACGCTGAGCGGCAATTACCGCTGAGCGGCACTCTGCCAGACTTGGTTTTTTCTGGTTTTTGCGTGTTGGAATGTGGCACTGGTGGCGCTGAGGGGAAATTCTAGCCCTCAGCGGTGGTTTAGCTTCGAAAGGAGTTGTGTTCTGTGTTTACTAATGATTAACATCATGTTCTGTGGTTTTGTAATTGTGTTTGAATGCAGGAATGGCATCCTCTTCAGGAAAGAGATTGAAAACCATGGCAACCAAGAGGAAGGAAAAGGAACCAGAGCAGCCCCATAATGGCAGGTTCCTCTCTAGGAAACATGAGAAGCACTTTAGGGTGGTTCAGGACAGGAGACTTCTAATGGAGAGAAAGGTTGGAATGATACCTAACTTTGCTCCTCAATTTGGAGAGCAAGTGTTAGGAAATGATTGGGGAAAGCTAGCCACTTATCCAGCGCCTGCCAACATAGCTGTGGTGAAGGAATTCTACACCAATGCAAAGAAGATTGGTGATTATCCAGCTGAGAATTATTTGGGCTATGTCAGAGGCCATGCCATCAGGTATGATCCTGATTCCATCAACAACTTCCTGGATACTGTGTGGGCTGGTGAGCAATGCCAGTTTGCTCTTAGCATGGAGGAAGGTGCTGACTTTGAGGATGTTGAGAGAGTGTTGTGTATACCTGGAGGACACTTCCAAAGGAATAGATCTGGAGCAGTGGTTAACATTAGGAGGACAGATTTGACTCCTCTTGCAAAGTATTGGATGACATTTTCTCATGCCAACATTCAGCCATGCTCACATGTGTCAGATATCACTCTCAGTAGGGCACTATTCATCTACTGTGCTATCAGAAACTTGAATGTTAATATTGGGCAGGTGATAGCTGATGAGATTAGTGTGTGTGCTAACACCTCAAACAACAAAGCACCACTGGGACATCCTTCTTTGATCACTCACCTTTGCAAGCAAGCTGGGGTGGACACTTCTGTTCCACCATTTGAGAGGCCAAGAAAAGCTATAGATGAGGCCTATTACAGACAGTACTGTGGAGGTGAGGAGGCAGCTCAGCCAGTTCCACCACGCCAGGCTCGTAGAGAGAGAGGGCCAGCACAGAGCCGGACATCTGCTGATACACATGAAGCAGAACCATTCCAGATGAGGGACATGTATATGTCTCTTATAGGTGCTCAGTTGCAGTCCATCCACAGAGGGCAGGTGGCCACGGCTGAGATGATAGTGGGGATGTATGATACCCCTCCAGCACACAGGTGGACTATGGATGAATTCCATAATGTGGTAGCTTGGCCAGAAGAACCATTGCATGGAGGAGCTGAAGCAGCTGAAGCTTCAGGTAGAGATATGGAAGAACATGAAGTTGAGGAGGAGGATGCATTTGATGAAGATGATGATGAAGAGGAGGAGGAAGATACAGAGGACAACTCAGATTGATGAGGAGCTGAGATAGCATTTACTGATGAATGCTATCATATGATTATGCTTTTGTGGTTTAAGTTTTCTGAACTTATTTGTTTTTGTTTTTAGATTAGGGTTTGATGTACTCTATTGAACACCTGGTTTCTTATGATGGTTTGCTATTAACTGTGATTGTGTGATAAGTAATGCTTGATGATGCTTATTGATTGATTGATGTTGAGATGATGTGCACATTAAATGCTTATACAGGTGATTCACAAGCTTTGTGAACAAATGCATGATATCATGATTGTGATTGTGAAATTAAGCAGGATGTGTATGTCAAATGTGAATGAGCTTATATGTGAGGTTTTGAGCTCCAGAGTTGTTATTGTTGAATGCTATTACTTTGAAAGCATGAATGATTTTGCCCAGGTTTTCTATGATTGAATCAATTGCTTGTTTTGCATCATATGATCAAGGCCATTTGTTGGAACCCTTTTTATTGGCCAAATTCATAAAGTTAGCCTACTAAAAGAGAACACTTTGTGTTCTATCCTTTGAACCCATAACCTTGAACATACACTGAAAACCCTTGATTGAAAATCTTTACCTTGAGTTAAGTAGAATATCTTGTATGGTATTGTTAAATGTTCAAGTTTGGGGTTGTTGGGAAAACATGAAAAAGGAAAAGCATTGAGCTAAGCGCTAAAAAGTAAGAATATGCAAAGAAAAAGAAAAGAAAAGAAAAAGAAGTAAAGCTCAATGCAATTGCAAAGGGAAAAGAAAGTTGGGAATGAATAAGAATAATGGTGTTGTTATGATTCTCTTAACTCAAGGATTTTGTGATCCAGAAAAACCAATTTTCTTGTTAGCCCAGCCACATTATAAGCCATTGAAAAGTCCTTGTGATGATGCATGCTTGTGAATGTTTTTGATTGTGGTTAAATGAAAGGCAAAGTTGACTCATGTGACATTGTGATAGTAGAGTGAATGAGTGAAACACTTTACCTCTTATACACTTGTGTGTTGAGTGAAACACTTTACCTAGTGAGGAAATATTCCATAAGCACATGAACATCCATGCTTAATTGATTGATCATTCATGAAAAATAGCATTTGTTGGAATTTAAATGACTTTGTGAACACTAAAAGCATGTGCACATCTTGATTGAACTCTTGGTCATAAGTTTGAGTGAAGTTGTTACTTATCTTGAAAAGAGGATTTTGAATGAGTGAACCATCATATGAATTGGTTGGAGATTGAGTTACATTTTGTTTGCTTGAGGACAAGCAAAGTTCTAAGTTTGGGGTTGTGATAACAGTTGAAAAACTGTTATTTTCATGCTTAAAATTGATACTAAAAGCAATCTTTAGACTTAAAAACTAGCTTGAAATCATGCTTTTATCTATATTTTCATAAATATGAGAGCTGGACAGGTTTATGCTTGATTTAATTGTTTTTGTGCAGGTTTTAAGATGAATTTAGTGAAAAGAGTGAAGAAGGAGAGAGATGACATTAGAAAAGACAAGAAAGAGTGCAAAAAGAGAAGTCGAAGGCACCGCTCAGCGGCATTTTACCGCTGAGCGGCACTCAAGAGGTTGCGGGAGTCACGCTGAGGGGCAAAATGGCCGCTGAGGGGAAGAAAGAAGACGCGCACTCACCGTTGAGCGGTAAATACCGCTGAGCGGCACTTTTTGGGCTTGGGCTTTTGTAATCTTTTGTAACTCTAGAATAGTATATAAGGACTTGCACGTCCTAGAATTAGGTATCTTTGGCAGAAACGAGGCAAACACTCTCTCTTCCACCCCTTTGAAGGAGGATCTTGGATGCTCAGGCTACCTCTTCACCTTTATTGGGTTTATTCTTTCATTCTTTCATTGTTCATCTAGGTTCACCATGAATATGGTGAACTAAACCTTGTATGTTTGTTGGGGAATCAATGTAATCTCTTGAAGCTCTCATATATGGAATCTGTTGAGTACATCTTTTAATTAAGACATATGCTTTCTTTCATCATTAGTTAGGGTTTTTCCTCTTTGCTCAATGCTTGCATAGTTTAACTCATTCCATGCATGATCATTGGTTTTGTCGATACGGACACGTACGGGGAAGTCTAGATCCGGGGAATTTCTCCCAATATTATACTGACAATATTCTATTGGTTGCCTTTAAGCTCCTGCACTCATGAACTAATCATTAGGAATGCTAGGAATTGTATGAACTCGTGATTAGGGAGAAGCCATCTAGAATGGTACATTAGAGAGTGGCATTAACAATGATGATTTGAATGTTGAATTCCTAAAATATATGAGAGTGGATGAGATGAAATTGACCCCCAACAACATATTCATTCATATAATTCATTGAAAGTGTTTATCTTTTGTCTTTGCCATTGATCAAATTTCATGCATACATGTTTATTTTCGTCTTTGCATATTGAACTTTAAATATTTCATTTGTAAGTCCTAGCTAATCAACAAATCACATAACTAAACTAGGCCGTGAGTCCTTTGGGAAGAACGATACTTGGTCTCACCAAGTTTTATTACTTGAACGATTCGGTCATACTTGCCGATTGTGAAACAAGTTTGTGACATCATATTTTGGTGCTTACAAATTTGTCCATCAGCAACCCACCTTATGGCAGCAGATTTCTATGCTTAATCAAAGTCCATGAGGATGGAAGACACTCTTAATAATTTCATACAGAAAACTGAGTCTACCCAAAAGAGCACTGAAGCTGCTATCAAGAATTTGGAGATTCAGATGGGGCAGATCACCAAGCAGGTGGAAGAAAGGCCAAATAGAAATTTTGGGGCTAATACTGAGGTTAACCCCAGAGAAGAATGCAAGGTGGTAGAGAGTGCTAAAAATGAGATAGTTGAGTTAGGCAAAGGAGAAAAAGAAGAGAAAAGAGAAATAGAGAGCAAAAATACTTCTCCTTTTCCAATACATCAAGGGAAACAACTGGATTTCACAGAATTATTCAAGATGGTGGATAATGATGCACCTTGGGAGCAGATTCTACAACAAATTACGGTTTACACTAAATCTGATGAAGACGTCTCTACAAAGAAAAGACGTAGAGATGATGAGGCAAAGAAGTGTAAAACTGTTAAAAAGGAGCCATTCCCTCCAAAAGCAACAGATCCAGGAGGCTTTTCTATCCCTTGTACCATAGGGAAGAAAAGGATTAAAAAAGCTCTTCTTGATTTAGGTTCAAGTGTTAACTTGATACCTTACTCTTTACTGGAGCCAATCGGCGATGTTAATATGAAACCTGTAAAGGTTAATTTAGTAATGGCCGATGGATCTTCAAAGGAACCATGTGGGATTGTAGAGGACATCATAGTTTGTGTTGGAAAACTCCAGTTCTTGGCAGACTTTGTGGTGATGAAGATGGAGACAGAAAAGATACCTATCATTCTAGGAAGACCGTTTATGAAAACGGCCAAAGCTATCATTGATGTAAACGAAGGTATAGTGGTGCTCCAGGACCGAGAGGAGAGAGTTGTTGTAGATGTCTTTAAAGATGAGACGCAAACACAGGAGGAAGAAGCTAGTTATAAAGCTGCATTTCAAGATGCACACATGACTAGCCATAAAGATGAAAAGCCCAAGGTTACAGGTAACCATTGTTTTTTGTTTCAGGTGCATAAAGGAGAACAGATTGGAAGAGGAGGAAAAGTTCCTGATGACTGGAATAAAGGAAGACCCGAACTTGGTACACCTGTGAGAATTAAAAACAAGTTGTGGGTTGTGAAAGGCTATAAAGAGAAGGAGATGATAGAGATAGAGTCTCCACATTCTAGAAAAATCAAAGCAGTACACAGGAAACAACTGATGAGTTGGTGGGACAAGAACATCAACTATGAAAAAGGAATTTGAACTTTACTGGGTCAAGCTAATGACGTTAAAAGAGCGCTTGCTGGGAGGCAACCCAGTGATTTAAAAACTTTTGATTTTGTTTTGTAACTTTTAATTTGTGGACATTATTTTTGTAAATACTTTATTGGATATAGCATCTACGGAAGGATGTTAGGTGGTTAAGTATCTACTGAAGGATACTAAGTTTGTAACACCTACTGATGGGTATTGGTAAGTCTGCAACACCTACTGATGGGTGTTGGTAAGAAAATTCTGCACCTACTAATGGGTGTTGGTAAGATTGTAACACCTACTGATGGGTGTTGGTGGATTTTGGGTCAGGCTCGTGACGTTAAACAAGCGCTACCTGGAAGGCAACCCAGTTGATTGATTGTTTTCGTTTGTTTCATTGTAGTAGTATAATAGGGTTGTGCATAAGTAACCTGAGAATTGAATTGCAGGGAACCAGTGAGGGGCATGTTTAGGAGGCACGTAGGTTAAGAAAAGAAGGAAAAGAGCACTTCACGATAGTGTCACTGAGCGGCAAGTTACCGCTGAGCGGTACTATCGCAAAGTGGGCTTTAGTTTCCCCTTAGCGGGACCCGAGCCCATTAGGGTATTTTTATACCCTAAGATGCGCAAATGCTCTCACTTTCAGGCTCTTCTCTGCACAAACACTCCCACATACCTTTTCCAAGGTTCTCCACATCTTTTACCTCTTCTCTTTTGAAAAATTTCTCTTCCACTCACTTTCTCACTAGTGTTTCATCTAAGTTTGGGGTTGGAAGAGAGCATCTTAGCTTGGAAGCATTCTCATTGCATCTAGTATCTCCACCCAAGTAAGTAAAAGCATTTTGTTCATTCTAGGGTTCTTGATTTTGAATGTGATTGTCAAAGCATGAATATTTAGGGGTTTTGATTTCTATGCATGATTTGATAATATAATTGATGTTTGAACCGATTAAACTGCATGATTTTGATCTGGAAAAATGAAAATTGCATTTGGGTGGAGTTAGGACAGCTTAAAAAGAGGTTTTTCAGAACTCTGCAGAGTTACCGCTCAGGGGTAAATTGCCGCTGAGCGGCACTCTGCCAGACCTGAAATTTTTGAAAATTTGTGTTCTAGAATGTGGCACTGGTGGCGCTGAGGGGTAATTCTGACCCTCAACGGTGGTTTAGCTTCGAAAGGAGTTGTATTCTGTGTTTTACTAATGATTAACATCATGTTCTGTGGTTTTGTATCTGTGTTTGATTGCAGGAATGACATCCTCTTCAGGAAAAAGATTGAAAACCATGGCAACCAAGAGAAAGGAAAAGGAACCAGAACAACCCCATTCTAGTAGGTTCCTCTCTCGGAAACATGAGAAGCACTTCAAGCCGGTGCAAGGAGGAGGAGCTGAAGCTTCAGTTAGGGAGATGGAAGAAGATGAAGCTGATAATGATGATGCATTTGAAGATGATGAAGATGAGGAAGAAGAGGAAGATACAGAGGACAGCTCAGATTGATGAGGAGCTAAGATAACATTTACTGATGAATGCTATCATGAACTTATGCTTTTGTTGGTTTAAGTGTTCTGAACTTATTTACTTTAGTTTTAGATTAAGGTTGATGTACTCTATTGGAAACCTGGTTTGTTATGATGGTTTGCTATTGACTGTGATTGTGTGATAAGTAATGCTTGATGATGATTATTGATTGATTGATGTTGAGATAGATGTGCACATTAAATGCTTATACAGGTGATTCACAAGCTTTGGGAACAAATGCAGGATATTATGATTGTGATTGTGAGATTAAGCAGGATGTGTATGTCAAATGTGAATGAGCCTATTTGTGAGGTTTTGAGCTCCAGAGTTTTTATTGATTGAATGCTATTACTTTGAAAGCATGAATGATTTTGCCCAGGTTTTCTATGATTGAATCAATTGCTTGTTTTGCATCATATGATCAAGGCCGTTTGCTGGAACCCTTTTTATTGGCCAAATTCATGAAGTTAGCCCACTAAAAGAGAACACTCTGTGTTCTATCCTTTGAACCCTTAGCCTTGAACATAAATTGAAAACCCTTGTTGGAAAGCTTTACCTTGAGTTAAGTAGAAAATCTTTTGTGGTATTGTTAAATGTTCAAGTTTGGGGTTGTTTAGAAAGCATGAAAAAGAAAAAGGAAAAGCATTGAGCTAAAAGTTAAGAATAAGAATGTGAAAAGAAAAGAAAAAGAGAAAGAAAAGAAAAGAAAAAGCAAAGCTCAATGTAAAGACAAGTTGGGAAAAATAAGAATAATTGTGTTGTTATGATTCTCTTAACTCAAGGATTTTGTGATCCAGAAAAACCAATTTTCTTGATTAGCCCAGCCACGTTATAAGCCATTGAAAAGTCCTTGTGATGATGCATGCTTGTAAATGTTTTGATTGTGGTTAAATGAAAGGCAAAGTTGATTCATGTGACATTCTGGTAGTGGAGTGAATGAGTGATTACCTCTTATACACTTGTGTGTGAGTGAAACACTTTACCTGGTGAGGAAGTATTCCATGAGCACATGAACATCCATGCTTAATTGATTGATCATTCATGAAAAATAGCATTTGTTTGATATTAATTGACTTTGTGAACACTAAAGCATGTGCACATCTTGATTGAAATCTTGGTCAAAAGTTTGATTGAAGTCTTTGCTTATCTTGAAAAGAAATTTTTGAATGAGTGAACCATCATATGAATTGGTAGAAGATTGAGTTACATCTTGTTTGCTTGAGGACAAGCAAAGTTCTAAGTTTGGGGTTGTGATAACAGTTGAAAAACTGTTATTTTCATGCTTGAAATTGATACTAAAAGCAACCTTTAACACTTAGAAACTAGCTTGAAATCATGCTTTTATTCATATTTTCAGAAATAAGAGAGCTGGACAGGTTTATGCTTGATTTTAGTGTTTTTGGGCAGGTTTTAAGGTGAATTTGGTGAAAGAAGTGAAGAAGGAGAGAGATGAAATCAGAAAAGACATCAAAAAGTGCAAAAGGAGAAGCCGCAACTGCTGCTCAGCGGCAGTTTGCCGTTGAGCGACACTCAGAAGCTCACGGGGGATCCGCTGAGGGGAAGAAACCAACTCACGCACTTACCGCTGAGCGGTACTTTACCGCTGAGCGGCACACTTATGGGCTTGGGCCTAAATTTTATGTAATTTTAGAATAGTATATAAGCTTTTGGACGTCCTAGGGTTTGTATCTTTGGCAGAAACGAAGCAAACACTCTCTCTTCCACCCCTTTGAAGGAGGATCTTGGATGCTCAGGCTACCTCTTCACCTTTCTAGGGTTTTATATTTCATTCTTTCATTATTATTCATCTAGTTTCACCATGAATATGGTGAACTAAACCTTGTATTGTTGTTGGGGAATCAATGTAGTCTTGTGAAACTCTCATATATGGAATTTGTTTTTACATCTTATATTTAAGACCTATGCTTTCTTTCATCATTAGTTAGGGTTTTTCCTCTTTGCTCAATGCCTGCTTTGTTTAACTCATTCAATGCATGATTATTGATTTTGTCGATACGGGAACGTACGGGAAAGTCTAGATCTGGGGAATTTCTCCCAATAGTATATTGGTTGCCGTTAAGCTCCTGCACTAAAAGAACTAATTATTAGGAATGCTAGGAATCGTATGAACTCATAATTAGGGATAGGCCTTCTTGCAAGGTAATTTAGAGAGTGACATTAACAATGATGAAAAGAATGTTGAATTCCTAAAGTATATGAGAGTGGATAAGATGAAATTGATAACCCCAACAACATACTCATCCATATATTCCATTGAAGTGTTTGTATTTTGTTTTAGTCATTGATCAAATTCATGCATACATGTTTATTTTCTGTTTTGCATATTAAACTCCACTTATTACGTTCTTAAGTCTTAAATAATCAACGAATCACATAACTAAACTAGGCCGTGAGTCCTTTGGGAGAACGATACTTGGTCTTACCGAGTTTATTACTTGAAACGATTCGATCACACTTGCCGATTGTTAAACAAGTTTGTGGCGCCGTTTTTTGGTGTTCATAAATTTGTCATCAGCATCATCTTCCACCTTCTCCACAGAAACCCTAGCCGCTAATGCCGCCAATCCCGTCAGCCGCCGTTCCGCTTTCGTCGTACCATCCTCATCGCCGGCCAACTTCTTCTCCCTCCTTTTTCGCCGGACCACCACTCCCGCCACACAACACCGCCTCGGTCTCGCCGTCACCACCATGCTGTGCCGCCACCGTGAAACCACGCCGCCATGAAATCGCAACACTCCTCCTCCTTCATCGCGAGTTCCGCTCCGCCACCAACCTTCATCGCGCCATTAACGGCGAGTTCTTCATCCACCATCGCCGGAGCACTACAGTCCTCCTCCTCTGAAATCATCACCACCATGACCGCAACCACGCCGCAAGCAGAGCCACCATAGGTCGAAGCCTCCACGCATCAGACCATCACCGGATCTGTAACCGCGAAGCCGCCGCGCACTGCTTCTCCAAAATCGCGCCTTGACACTTCAGGTCGCCGCCACTACCGTCCTTCCGCTGTTAACCTTCAAGCCACCACAACGCTTCAACGCACACCGCATCATCGCACAACCCTTCTTCTCCATCAAGCCGCCAGCACCAAAGCGCGACATCCATGGCCGCCGCGACACCACCTTCTCGCGATCCCTTATTTTCGCGCCTCTGCAAGTCGCATCTCAACCACCTGTACTCAGAAAAATCACATAGCAAAACCCATAACAAGAAATCGCCACTACAACCACCGTGGCAGCTCCACAATCTCTAGCCTCTCCTCTTTTCCTCACGGCACGCAGACGGCAAAAGGGGGAAGCCCTTTCCCCAAATCTGAAACCCTAATTGGGGAAGGAAGAGGGCAGCCACGTGGCGAGCTCCCATTGGTGCGTCCTCCTCTGGTCAAAGTCTGGTCAATGGAGGGGCTTTCTTGCAATTTCAGAAACTCAAAAGGGGCTAAAGTGCAAATAGAGGAAATTTCAGGGCATTAGTGCAATTTTGGAAATTCAGAAAAGCTAAAAGATAAAATTCAGGTGTTGAATTAATTTAATTTGGGAATATCAACCGAAAATATCTTCCAAATAATGTTATAATTATCTAAATCTTTTAGTTATTTGGAAGATATAAGATAAAAGATTCTATCAACTGAATACTCAGAGTCCAAGCCCAATCAAGCCCTATATAAAGAGACCCAGGCAGGGACTTCACTTAATTCATTCTCTCATACTCCTCTCACTTTTCTTTCATCTTGTATTCAACTCCATTCATGGAGAGCTAAGCATCTAGGGCTATTCTGCTGTAATTCCATGACAGATTCTGAGGTTACGTTCAGTTAATGCAATTGTTTACTTTGATTATTGATTTAAGTTGTTCTCTCTATGTCTTTCATCTCTCTATCTTGTTAAAAGTAAAGATTTTTGCATCATAATATGTTTGAATCTACATGCATATTGATTATATGAGTTTTAAGGTTTCTAGGTTTAATTGAGAATTTACTTTGATTTAATTTAGGAACTTTCATATGATTAAATGGTTTTTACTATCAATTGAAGATCATTCTTTGTTTTGTATTGATTTATCAAGTGATGTTGTAAACAGTTTTTCTTTTTCAAATATGTCGTCCCTAATTTTGGACGAAAAAGGAAACTGTAAAGCAGGTGATTTTGAGGACGCGGTGTCAATAGATGATACCTTTGTGGCGTCCGAGTGTGATGTTAAGGTGACAAAGATTACCTTAGGCAGTAAAATCCTGCCATCTGTGGTACAACCAACCGTTTTGGAGTTGAAACCTTTACCTTCCCATTTGAAATATGCTTATCTTGAGAGGGATGAGAAATGCCCTGTTATTATATCTACATTGCTTACTGATGAGCAGGAAAAACAACTATTACAGGTTATCAGAGACCACAAGAGAGCAATAGGCTGGACTTTAGCAGATATTCCTGGTATTAGCCCTTCTTTTTGCATGCATAGAATACTTTTGAAGGAGGATGCTAAACCAGTGAGACAACCTCAAGGAAGACTGAATCTTCAACTGATGGGGGTTGTAAAGAAAAAAGACACCAAGTTGCTACAAATAGGTCTTATATATTCAAATTCTAACAGCACTTGGGTGGGCCCTATACATGTGGTTCCCGAGAAATATGGAATCACAATGGTCAAGAACGAGAAGGACAAGTTGACTCCTATTCAAGACAGAAGTGGGTCACATAATGTAGTAGTTGACCATCTTAGTAGGATTGAAAAGGGAAAAGATAACATTCCTATCCAGGATGACTTTTCCAATGAAGTCCTACTAGCATTCCTTCCACCATGAAGGAGGTAAGTTCCCTCATACTTTTTTTTTTGCATTTTATATATAAGGCATACATTGAGGACAATGCATAGTTTAAGTGTGGGGGTGTGGGGAAACAATTAATTTTGTTCCCTATTTTGTTTGTCTATTTTGTTTGTTTTTAATAATTATTTGCTTTGGATTTGAGAGTTTGAATCAGTAATTGGAATGATCATGAATTCAAAAAAAAAATGAGTCATGTTGATATGAGTGGATTGCTTTTATGATTTGCTGATTGAGTTGACTTGAGAATTTCCTGATTAAATCTTTTGTGAAAGAAATTTGAACCATGTGAGTTTTGAACTTAATGTTAAGGATGGACCACCATGTGCCATACCTATTTTTTTTTGTGTGATTTGCCCATGTTTTGTTGATACTCTAATAGTTAGCTTAATTCTATGTTGTGCAACTGAGGTGAATATGCATGATTTGATATGATTGAGGCATTTCTTGTTTTAGCTACTTGGCCAAATAAACGTGTCCTAACAGTAATCCATTGGAACCCTAAGCCACTCATTCTTTTGATCCAAATGCAAATATGAAATAAAATGATTCAGAACAAAGTCTTGGAATTAATCAATTTTGCCCAGGAGTGCAAAAGGATAAGTGTGGGGGTGTGATGAGTGCATATTTATGCCCACATTGACGAAGTGGACAAAGTGGAGGAAGTGGACTAAGTGGACGAAGTGGATGAAGTGGGCGAAGTGGAGGAAATGGACGAAGCGGAGGAAGTGGACGAAGTTGACGAAGTGGACGAAGTGGAAGAAGTTGACGAACTGGATGAAGTGGATATGGTTGACGAAGTTGACGAAGTGGAGGAAGTGGAGGAAGTTGACAAAGTTTGACGAATTTTGTGAAGTGGACGAAGTGGACGAAATGGAGGAAGCGGTGGAACTGGACGAAGGAGACGAAGTGGAGGAAGTGGAGGAAGTGGACTAAGTCGACGATTTGGACGAAGTGGAGGACGTGGAGGAAGTGGAGGAAGTGGGCTAAGTGGACGAAGTTGACGAAGTGGAGGAAGTGGAGGAAGTGGAGGAAGTCGACGAAGTGGAGGAAGTGGAGGAACTAGACGAAGTTGACGAAGATGACGAAGTGGAGGAAGTGGAGGAAGTGGACGAAGTTGACGAAGTGGACGAAGTGGAGGAAGTGGAGGAAGTGGACGAAGCGGAGGAAGTGGACAAAGTGGACGAATTTGACGAAGTGGACGAAGTGGAGGAAGAAGACGAAGTTGACGAAGATGACGAAGTGGACGAAGTAGACGAAGTGGACGAAGAGGACGAAGTGGAAGAAGTGGACGAAGTGGAGGAAGTGGACGAAGTGGAGGAAGCTGACGAAGTGGACAAAGTGAATGAAGTGAACAAAGTAGACGAAGTTGACGAAGTGGAAGAAGTTGACGAAGTGGATGAAGGTGACGAAGGTAACGAAGTTGACGAAGTGGACCAAGTGGACGAAGTGGAGCAAGTGGAGGAAGTGGACTAAGTGGACGAAGTTGACGAATTGACGAAGTTGACAAAGTGGACGAAGTTGACGAATTGGATGAAGTGGAGGAAGCGGAGGAAGTGGACTCAGTGGACGAAGTGGATGAAGTGGGCGAAGTAGAGGAAGTGGACGAAGCGGAGGAAGTGGACGAAGTTCACGAAGTGGACGAAGTTGACGAAGTGGACGAAGTGGAAGAAGTTGACGAAGTGGATGAAGTGGACGAAGTTGACAAAGTGAAGGAAGTGCAGGAAGTTGACGAGTTTTGTGAAGTGGACGAAGTGGACGAAATGGAGGAAGCGGTGGAAGTGGACGAAGGGGACGAAGTGGAGGAAGTGGAGGAAGAGGAGGAAGTGGACTAAGTGGACGATTTGGACGAAGTGGAGGAAGTGGAGGAAGTGGACTAAGTGGACGAAGTTGACGAAGTGGAAGAAGTGGAGGAAGTGGAGGAAGTCGACCAAGTGGAGGAAGTGGAGGAAGTAGATGAAGTTGACGAATATGACGAAGTGGGGGAAGTGGACGAAGGGGAAAAAGTGGATGAAGGAGAAGAAGAAGAATAAGAAGAAGAAGAAGAAGAAGAAGAAGAAGAAAATGAAGAAGAAGAAGAAGAGGAAGAAGTGGAAGAAGTGGAGGAAGTGGAGGAAGTGGAGGAAGTGGACGAATTGGACGAAGTTGACGAAGATGACGAAGTTGACGAAGTGGACGAAGGGGACGAAGTGGACGAGGTGGACGAAGTAGACCAAGTCGACGAAGTGGAGGAAGTGGAGGAAATGGAGGAAGTTGACGAAGCGGACGAAGTGGATGAAGTGGACGAATTGGACGAATTGGACGAAGTGGACGAAGTTGACGAAGTGGAAGAAGTGGAGGAAGTTGAGGAAGTTGACGAAGTTGACGAAGTGGACGAAGCTGAGGAAGTGGAGAAAATGGAATAGGTGGACGAAGTTGACGAAGTTAACGAAGTGGAGGAAGTGGAGGAAGTGGAGAAAATGGATGAAGTAGAGGAAGTTGACGAAGTGGACGAGGTGGACGAAGCGGACGAAGTTGAAGAAGTGGAGGAAGTGGACGATTTGGACGAAGTGGAGTACGTGGAGGAAGTGGAGGAAGACGAGCAAGAGGAGGAAGTGATGGAAGTGGACTAAGTGGACTAAGTTGACGAAGTTGACGAAGTGGAGGAAGTGGAGGAAATGGAGGAAGTCCATGAAGTGGAGGAAGTGGTGGAAATGGAGGAAGTCCATGAAGTGGAGGAAGTGAACGAAGTACACGAAGTTGACGAAGATGACGAAGTGGACGAAGTGGACAAAGTGGACAAAGTTGATGAAGTGGACGAAGTTGACGAAGTGGGCGAAGTTGACGAAGTCGACGACATTGACAAAGTGGACGAAATTGACGAAGTGAACGAAGTTGAGGAAGTGGACGAAGCTGACGAAGTGGACGACGTGGAATAAGTGGACGAGGTGGACGAAGTTGACGAGGTGGATGAAGTGGAAGAAGCAGAGGAAGTGGACTAAGTGGACAAAATTAACGAAGTGGACGAAGTGGATGAAGTGGACGAAGTGGATGAAGTGGACAATGTTGACGAAGTGGACGAAGTGGACGAAGTGGACGAGGTGGACAAGGTGGACAAAGTGGAGGAAGTGGACGAAGTTGACGAAGTGGACGACGTTGACGATGTGGACGATGTGTACGAAGTGGAGGAAGTGGAGGAAGTGGAGGAAGTTGAAGAAGTGGACGAAGTGGACGAAGTTGAAGAAGTGGACAAAGTTGACGAAGTGGACGAAGTGGACGAAGTGGACGAAGTGGACGACGTTGACGAAGTGGACGAAGTTGACAAAGTGGACGAAGTTGACTAACTGGACGAAGTTGAGAAAGTTGACGAAGTGGAGGAAGTGGAGAAGGTGGAGGAAGTCGACGAAGTGGAGGAAGTGGATGAAAAGGACGAAGTGGAAAAAGTTGATGAAGTGGACGAAGTTGACGAAGTGGACGAACGAAGCGGACGAAGTTGACGAAGTTAGAGAAGTGGACGAAGTTGATGAAGTGGACGACATTGACGAAGTGGACGAAGTCGACGTAGTGGAGGAAGTCGACGAAGTTGACGAAGTGGACGAAGTGGACAAAGTGGACGAATTGGACGAGGTGGACGAAGTTGACGAAGTGGACGAAGTGGAAGAAGTGGAGAAAGTGGAAGAAGTGGAGGAAGTGGAGGAAGTGGGCGAAGTAGAGGAAATGGAGGAAGTGGACGAAGTGGAGGAAGTGGAGGAAGTGGACGAAGTTGACGAAGTGGACAAAGTTGACGAAGGGGACAAAATGGAGGAAGTGGACAAAGTGGACGAATTTGGTGAAGTTGACGAAGTTGACGAAGTGGATGAAGTTGGTGAAGTGGAGGAAGTGGACGAAGTGGACGAAGCACACGAAGTTGACGAAGTTGACGAAGTGGACATAGTGGAAGAAATTGACGAAGTGACGAAGTTGACGAAGTGGACGAAGTTGACGAAGTGGACGAAGTTGACGAAGTGGACGAAGTTGATGAAGTGGACGAAGTGGAGGAAGCGGAGAAAGCAGAGGAAGTGGACGAAGTGGACGAAGTTGACGAAGTGGACGAAGCGGAGGAAGTGGACGAATTTGACGAAGTGGACGAAATGGAAGAAGTTGACGAAGTGGACGAAGTAGAGGAAGTGGAGGAAGTTGACGAAGTTGGCGAAGTGGACGAGGTGGACGATGTGGCCGAAGCGGAGGAAGTGGAGGATGTGGACTGGGTGGACGATTTGCAGGAAGTAGAGGACGTGGAGGAAGTGGACTAAGTGGACAAAGTTGACGAAGTGGAGGAAGTGGAGGAAGTAGACGAAGTGGACGAAGAGGACGAAGTGGATGAAGTTCACAAAGTGGAAGAAATTGACGAAGTGGACGAAGTTAACGAAGTGGAGGAAGCGGAGGAAGTGGGCTAAGTGGACGAAGTTGACGAAGTGGATGAAGTGGACGAAGTGGCCGAAGTGGACGAAGTGGTTGAAGTGGGCGAAGTGGAGGAAGTGGACGATGCGGAGGAAGTGGACGAATTTGACGAAGTGGACGAAGAGGAAGAAGTTGTCAAAGTGGACGAAGTGGAGAAAGTGTAGGAAGTTGACGTAGTGGATGAAGTGGAGGAAGTTGACGAAGTTGACGAAGGTTGTGAAGTGGACGAAGTGGACGAAGTGGACGAAGTGGACGAAGGGGACGAAGTGGAGGAAGTGGAGGAAGTGGACAAAGTGGACGATTTGGATGAAGTGGAGGACGTGGAGAAAGTGGAGGAAGTGGAGGACGTGGACTGACTGGGCGAAGTTAACGAAGTGGAGGAAGTCGAGGAAGTAGAGGAAGTTGACAAAGATGACGAAGTTGACGAAGTGGACGAAGTGGACGTAGTGGACGAAGTGGACGAAGTGGACGAAGAGGACAAAGTGATAGAAGTCGACGAAGTGGACGAAGTTGACGAAGTGGACGAAGTTGACGAAGTTGACTAAGTTGACGAAGTGGACCAAGTAGACCAAGTGGAGGAAGTGGAAGAAGTGGAGGAAGTGGACTAAGTGGACGAAGTTGATGAATTGACGAAGTTGACGAAGTGGACGAAGTGGAGGAAGCGCAGGAATGCACTAAGTGGACGAAGTGGATGAAGTGGGCGAAGTGGAGGAAGTGGACCAAGCGGAGGAAGTGGACGAAGTTGACGAAGTGGACGAAGTGGAAGAAGTTGACGAAGTGGATGAAGTGGATGAAGTGGATGAAGTTCACGAAGTTGACGAAGTGGAGGAAGTGGAGAAAGTTGACGAAGTTGACGAATTTTGTGAAGTGGACGAAATGGAGGAAGCGGTGGAAGTGGACGAAGGGGACGAAGTGGAGGAAGTGGACTAAGTGGATGATTTGGACGAAATGGAGGACATGGAGGAAGTGGAGGAAGTGGAGGAAGTCGACGAAGTGGAGGAAGTAGACTAAGTTGACGAAGATGACAAAGTGGACGAAGTGGAGGAAGTGGAGAAAGTGGAGGAAGTGGACTAAGTGGACGAAGTTGACGAATTGACGAAGTTGACAAAGTGGACGAAGTTGACGAAGTGGACGAAGTGGAGGAAGCGGAGGAAGTGGACTAAGTGGATGAAGTGGAGGAAGTGGAGGAAGTGGAGGAAGTGGAGGAAGGGGAGGAAGTGGAGGAAGTGGAAGAAGTGGACGAAGCGTAGGAAGCGGAGGAAGTGGACGAAGTGGACGAATTTGACGAAGTGGCCAAAGTGGAAGAAGTGGAGGAAGTTGACGAAGATGACGAAGTTGACGAAGTGGAGGAAGTGGACGATGTGGAGGAAGTAGACGAAGTGGACGAAGTGGAGGAAGTGGACGAAGTGGAGGAAGCTACCGAAGTGGACGAAGTGGACGAAGTCGACGAAGTGGACGAAGTGAGCGAAGTGATCAAAGTAGATGAAGTTGATGAAGTGGAAGAAGTTGACGAAGTGTTCGAAGTTGAGGAAGTTGACGAAGTGGATGAAGTAGACCAAGTGGAGGAAGTGGAGGAAGTGGAGTGATGGACAAATTTGTAAGCACCAAAATATGATGTCACAAACTTGTTTCACAATCGGCAAGTATGACCGAATCGTTCAAGTAATAAACTTGGTAAGACCAAGTATCGTTCTTCCCAAAGGACTCACGGCCTAGTTTAGTTATGTGATTTGTTGATTAGCTAGGACTTACAAACGAAATATTTAGAGTTTAAAATGCAAGACAGAAAATAAACATGTATGCATGAAGTTTGATCAATGGCAAAGCAAAAGATAAACACTTTCAATGAATTATATGAATGAATATGTTGTTGGGGGTCAATTTCATCTCATCCACTGTCTCATATATTTTAGGAATTCAACATTCAAATCATCATTGTTAATGCCACTCTCTAATGTACCATTCTAGATGGCTTCTCCCTAATCACGAGTTCATACAATTCCTAGCATTCCTAATGATTAGTTCATGAGTGCAGGAGCTTAAAGGCAACCAATAGAATATTGTCAGTATAATATTGGGAGAAATTCCCCGGATCTAGACTTCCTCGTACGTGTCCGTATCGACAAAACCAATAATCATGCATGGAATGAGTTAAACTATGCAAGCATTGAGCAAAGAGGAAAAACCCTAACTAATGATGAAAGAAAGCATATGTCTTAATTAAAAGATGTACTCAACAGATTCCATATATGAGAGCTTCAAGAGATTACATTGATTCCCCAACAAACATACAAGGTTTAGTTCACCATATTCATGGTGAACCTAGATGAATAACAATGAAAGAATGAAAGAATAAACCCAATAAAGGTGAAGAGGTAGCCTAAGCATCCAAGATCCTCCTTCAAAGGGGTGGAAGAGAGAGTGTTTTCCTCGTTTCTGCCAAAGATACCTAATTCTAGGACGTGCAAGCCCTTATATACTAATCTAGAGTTACAAAAGATTACAAAAGCCCAAGCCCAAAAAGTGCCGCTCAGCGGTGAGTGCGCGTCTTCTTTCTTCCCCTCAACGGCCATTTGCCCCTCAGCGGTTCCAACGTGACCTCTTGAGTGCCGCTCAGCGGTAAATTGCCGCTGAGCGGTGCCTTTGACTTCTCTTTTTGCACTTTTTCTTGTCTTTTCTAATGTCATCTCTCTCCTTCTTCACTCTTTTCACTAAATTCACCTTAAAACCTACACAAAAACACTTAAATCAAGCATAAACCTGTCCAGCTCTCTTATTTCTGAAAATATGGATAAAAGGCATGATTTCAAGCTAGTTTCTAAGTCTAAAGGTTGCTTTTAGTATCAATTTTAAGCATGAAAATAACAGTTTTTCAACTGTTATCACAACCCCAAACTTAGAACTTTGCTTGTCCTCAAGCAAACAAAATGTAACTCCATCTCCAACCAATTCATATGATGGTTCACTCATTCAAAAATCCTCTTTTTCAAGATAAGTAACAACTTCACTCAAACTCATGACCAAGAGTTCAATCAAGATGTGCACATGCTTTAGTGTTCACAAAGTCATTTAAGTTCCAACAAATGCTATTTTTCATGAATGGTCAATCAATTAAGCATGGATGTTCATGTGCTTATGCAATATTTCCTCACTAGGTAAAGTGTTTCACTCAACACACAAGTGTATAAGAGGTAAAGTGTTTCACTCATTCACTCCACTATCACAATGTCACATGAATCAACTTTGCCTTTCATTTTACCACAATCAAAAACATTCACAAGCATGCATCATCACAAGGACTTTTCAATGGCTTATAATGTGGCTGGGCTAACAAGAACATTGGTTTTTCTGGATCACAAAATCCTTGAGTTAAGAGAATCATAACAACACAATTATTCTTATTCATTCCCAACTTTCTTTTGCCTTTGCATTTGCATTGAGCTTTACTTCTTTTTCTTTTCTTTTCTTTTTCTTCTTCTTTGCATATTCTTACTTTTTAGCTCTTAGCTCAATGCTTTTCATGTTTTCCCAACAACCCCAAACTTGAACATTTAACAATACCACACAAGATCTTCTACTTAACTCAAGGTAAAGATTTTTAATCAAGGGTTTCAGTGTATGTTCAAGGCTAAGGGTTCAAAGGATAGAACACAAAGTTCTCTTTTAGTAGGCTAACTTTATGAATTTGGCCAATAAAAAGGGTTCCAACAAACGGCCTTGATCACATGATGCAAAACAAGCAATTGATTCAATCATAGAAAACCTGGGCAAAATCATTCATGCTTTCAAAGTAATAGCATTCAACAATAACAACTCTGGAGCTCAAAACCTCACATATAAGCTCATTCACATTTGACATACACATCCTGCTTAATTTCACAATCACAATCATGATATCATGCATTTGTTCACATCTATCTCAACATTTTATGTGCACATCTATCTCAACATCAATCAATCAATAAGCATCATCAAGCATTACTTATCACTCAATCACAGTTAATAGCAAACCATCATAAGAAACCAGGTGTTCAATAGAGTACATCAAACCCTAATCTAAAAACAAAAACAACTTACAAGATACTGGGTTGCCTCCCAGTAAGCGCTTGTTTAACGTCCCGAGCCTGACCCAAACTTTCAAGGATCAACCAACAACATCATTGTGGAAAATTGTTGCACCTCTCCCCCTAGATAGGGCTTGAGACGTTGACCATTTACCACCCAACTTCTCTGTGGATCATCAGATGGATTAAATATCTCAATTGCCCCATGCGGATGCACTTCTTTTATCACAAATGGTCCTGTCCATTTTGACTTCAACTTCCCAGGAAATATCTTCAATCTTGAATTGAACAATAATACCTGTTGTCCTGGATTGAAAACTCTATTCACCAACTTCCTGTCATGATAAAATTTCATTTTGTCTTTGTAAGCCTTGGATGAATCATATGCATGTAAGCGCATTTCTTCAAGCTCCAAAATCTGCCGTCTGCGTGTACATTGAGTATCATAAGGATCAAAATTCAAGAATTTCAAAGCCCATAATGCTCTATGCTCCAATTCGACTGGCAAATGGCATGCTTTCCCATAGACTAATTGAAATGGTGATAACCCCATAGACGTCTTCATTGCTGTCCTATAAGCCCAAAGAGCATCATCCAATTTGAGAGACCAATCCTTTCTTGATGAAGTCACAGTCTTTTCCAGGATTCTTTTTATCTCCCTGTTAGATACCTCAGCTTGTCCATTGCTTTGTGGATGATAAGGTGCAGCTACCTTATGCTTTACTCCATAGTGTTTGAGTACTTTCTCTAGCTAATAATTGCAAAAATGAGATCCTCCATCACTAATCAACACTCTTGGAGTGCCAAAACGTGAGAATATCTGCCTCTTCAGGAATTTAATTACCGTGCTAGCATCATTTTTAGGACAAGCTAATGCTTCCACCCATTTACTCACATAATCCACTGCTACCAGAATATATTCATTGTTGAAAGATGGAGGGAAGGGTCCAACAAAGTCAATACCCCAACAATCAAAAACCTCAACCTCTAAAATACCTTGTAAAGGCATCTCATGACGTTTAGTGATTGTCCCTGCTCTTTGACATTTATCACAATTCCTAGCATGATTATGGGCATCTTTAAATAAAGTTGGCCAATAAAACCCTGATTGAAGGACTTTTGCTGCTGTTCTTTCCCCATTAAAATGTCCTCCATAAGGTGAATCATGACAATGCCAGAGAATTCCTTCTGCTTCTTCATTTGTAGCACATCTCCTGAGAAGATTATCTGCTCCAATTTTGAACAAATATGGATCGTCCCACACAAACTGCTTGGCATCATGCAGAAATTTCTTTCTCTGTTGCCAAGTTAAGTCTTCCGGCATGACTCTTGCAGCTTTGAAATTTTCCATATCAGCAAACCAGGGCCTCTGCTGAATATACATGAGTGATTCATCTGAAAAAGATTCCCAGATTTCAGACTCCCTGCTAGTGACCTCATTGTTGACTAACCGTGACAAATGATCAGCAATTAAGTTCTCACTTCCTTTCTTATCACGGATTTCTACATCAAATTCTCTCAACAGTAATACCCATCTAATCAGACGTGGCTTAGAATCTGGTTTTGTCAACAAATATTTGATAGCTGCATGATCTGTGTAGACAATCACCTTAGACCCAATAAGATAAGGTCTAAATTTCTCTAGAGCATATACAATGGCAAGAAACTCTTTCTCTGTGGTAGCATAATTCAACTGAGCATCATTCAGCACCTTGCTAGCATAATAAATTGGATGAAACTTTTGTTCTTTCCTTTGGCCAAGGACAACTCCTATTGCATAATCACTTGCATCACACATCAATTCAAAATTTTGATTCCAATCTGGTGCTACAATTACTGGAGCTGACACTAGCTTCTGCTTCAATATATCAAAAGCTTTCAGACAGTCTTCATTCATCACAAAAGGAGCATCCTTCATCAAAAGATTACTCAATGGTTTAGCAATTTTTGAGAAATCTTTGATGAATCTTCTATAGAACCCAGCATGACCAAGAAAACTCCTAATCCCCCTTACATTTGTTGGTGGAGGCAGTTTCTCAATGACTTCTACTTTGGCTTTATCTACCTCAATTCCTTTAGCAGAAATTTTATGCCCCAGTACAATCCCTTCAGTTACCATGAAATGACATTTCTCCCAATTCAAAACCAGATTTGTCTGAACACATCTTTTGAGGACAGTGTTCAAATTAGCTAAACATCTTTGGAAAGAATTTCCAAAAACTGAGAAGTCATCCATGAATACTTCAATGCATTTTTCTAAAAGATCAGAAAAGATTGCCTGCATACACCTCTGAAACGTAGCTGGAGCATTACATAATCCAAACGGCATCTTTCTATATGCAAAAATACCAAAAGGACAAGTAAAAGCCGTCTTCTCCTGGTCTTTTGGATCTACCACAATTTGATTATATCCAGAATATCCATCTAGAAAACAATAGAAAGCCTGCCCTGATAACCTTTCTAGCATCTGATCCATGAAGGGAAGAGGAAAATGATCTTTCCTAGTAGCTTTATTCAGTTTCCTATAATCAATGCACATACGCCAGCCAGTAACTGTCCGAGTAGGAATAAGCTCATTCCTATCATTATAAATTACTGTCATCCCACCTTTCTTTGGAACCACCTGTACTGGACTCACCCATTCACTGTCAGAGATTGGATAGATGATACCAGCTTCTAGCAGTTTCAACACTTCTTTTCTGACCACCTCCTTCATGACAGGATTTAACCTTCTCTGCGGTTGAGCACTTTGTTTATAGTCCTCTTCCATAAAAATCCTGTGCATGCAATAAGTTGGGCTTATACCTTTGAGATCTGATATTGACCACCCAATTGCTTCTTTGTTGGCTTTCAGAATTTCTATCAACTGCTCTTCTTCTTGTAAAGATAAAGAGTTATTGATGATGACTGGCTTTGTATCACCCTCTTCTAAAAACACATATTTCAGATGTGATGGCAATCTTTTTAATTCTGGCGAGTGTGCTTTGATTGTTTCTTCCTTATCAATTGTTTCAAATATTGGATCTTCTTCTGGACTCTTTTTCAATGTTTCCAAGTCCATCAGACATTCATCAATCAATTTCTCTTCTTCTTCATCCAAATCTTCACATGCATCAATGAGAGTTTTTTCTAATGGTGAACTATTACGCACCATTCTTTCTTGAACCGTACAAACTTCATCAAGTTCATCAAATTGAAAGCATGCTTTATCATCATTTGGATATGTCATGGCCTTGGATACATCAAAAGTGACCTCTTCATCATCAACTCTCAGTTTAAGCTTACCATTCTCTACATCAATCAGAACTCTAGCAGTCTTCATAAAAGGTCTCCCAAGAATAAGAGGAACATCACTAGTTCCTTCCATCTCCATCACAATAAAATCCACTGGAAATACAAATTTGTCAACCTTCACTAGAACATCTTCAACCACTCCATATGGATATTTAAGAGACCTGTCTGCCAATTGAAGAGCCATTCTGGTTGGTTTAATTTCCAACCCCTGAATTGTTCTGCACATGGATAACGGCATTAGATTAATGCTAGCTCCCAAATCAATCAATGCTCTTCCAACTTTCACATCTCCTATGGTGCATGGAATGGTGAAGCTTCCTGGGTCTTTAAGTTTAGGAGGTAGTTTCTGTATGATTGCACTGCAATTGCCCTGTACCTTGATAGTTTCCTTCTCAGTGTACTTGTGTTTCTTTGTGAGAAGTTCCTTCAAAAATTTTGCATATGCTGGCATCTGTTGCAATGCTTCAGAAAATGGTATAGTAATCTCCAGCTTCTTAAACAGTTCCATGAATCTTTCCAACTGCTTTTCTTTCTCCTTCCTTGAATAACCCTTTGCATAAGGAAGTGGCTTTTCATACTCTTTTTCTCTCTCTCTTCTCTCTCATTTTTTTCTCTCCTCTCCTCTTCTTCTTTTCTCTTTTTCTCTCTCTCAACTCTTTCTTTCCACTCACATGATTCTTTTTCACTCTCACTCTCATTTTTTTCTTTCTCTCTCTCTTTTTGTCTCTCCTCTAACACTCTACCACTTCTGGTCACAACAGTTTTACAATCCTTTCCAAGGTTATCATGTTTAATCACGTCAACTATTCTCTCAACATGACTCTCGATTTTTTTAAATGCAGCATCCACATTATGACAATAGGATGCATTTGTCTTCAAGAATCTCTGGAAAGTCTCTTCAAGCTTTGTTGTTTTCTCAACTGAAGTAAATTGCATCTGCCATTTTTGTTGCTCTTGAACCATTGAGACCTGTTGTATTTCCTGTGGTATTTGAGAAAGTTTCATGGTTACTTCCTCAAGCTGTTGAGAGAGAGTTCTATTTTGGACAAGCAGAGCCTCATTTAATTTTGACAACTCCTTCTGATTAGGATCTCCTGTGTCAATATTGAGTTCGTTGTCACTAGTAGCCATATTTTCAATAATTTCAGTTGCTTCCTCTGGAGTCTTCCATTTGATATTACCTCTTGCTGAGGCATTCAGCATCATCTTGGTTTGTGAACCAAGCCCTCCAAGGAAAATTAAGACTACTTCATGTTCTTTAAAGCCATGCATGGGAGTTTTACGTAACAAGCTTTTATATCTGTCCCATGCATGCCCCAGTGATTCTTCCATTCCCTGCTTGAATGAAGAAATCTCTTGCTTTCCTTTAGTCACCTTAGATTGTGGGAAGTATTTGTTTAAAAATTTTGTGACCACTGTTTCCCACTCTGTGAAACTTTCTTCTGGAAAAGAGTTCAACCAAAGCTTAGCATTGCCTCCCAATGAGAAAGGAAACAAGCTAAGTTTGATTGCTTCGTCTGGCACCCCATTAATTTTGACTGTATTGCAAATCTCATTAAAGGTAGTGAGGTGCTCATATGGGCTTTCATGAGACAACCCATTAAATTGATTACTCTTCACCAGTTGAATCAGTGCTGGTTTGACCTCCATGTCAGCTGCATTGACTCTAAGTCTAGCTATGCTATTGAAGTGCTGAGGTCCAGCAAGATTAGTATAATCTGCAAGAGTTCTTCTAATATTATTGCCCTCCATACTCCCTGTGCTATGAACAGAACCTTGTGGTGATGATTGCAAGAGAGTTTCTGGAGAAGGGAAAAGTTCTCTAGACGTTCTGATTCTTCTCCTCCTTCTACTCTCTTCTAGACCTTCAAGAAGTGGTTCTGTTGTTTTCTTACTCCTAGTTCGAATTGCTTCCTGCATACACAAGAAAACAAACCCTAGAAAAGATTTGTTAGCACAAAAAGATATAAGAGAAGATATATATTCAAAAGATAAAAAGATAAAAGATTCAGAAGATAAGAAGATAAAAGATTCAAAAGATAAAAAGATAAAAGATAAAATAAAATTTAAAAATAACATCTAATCTTAATCTAAAAGATAAAGATAAAATCTAATAAAATCTAACCTAACAAAATAAAATAAAATCTAATCTAATCTAATCTAAAAAGATAAAATAAAATCTAAAAAGATAAAATAAAACAAAAACAGAAAAATAAAAACAGAAATTCAAAATTAAAGTCAAAGATAATCAATAATCACACAAATTAACCAGTTAAACCATGAGTCCCCGGCAACGGCGCCAAAAACTTGATGGACAAATTTGTAAGCACCAAAATATGATGTCACAAACTTGTTTCACAATCGGCAAGTATGACCGAATCGTTCAAGTAATAAACTTGGTAAGACCAAGTATCGTTCTTCCCAAAGGACTCACGGCCTAGTTTAGTTATGTGATTTGTTGATTAGCTAGGACTTACAAACGAAATATTTAGAGTTTAAAATGCAAGACAGAAAATAAACATGTATGCATGAAGTTTGATCAATGGCAAAGCAAAAGATAAACACTTTCAATGAATTATATGAATGAATATGTTGTTGGGGGTCAATTTCATCTCATCCACTGTCTCATATATTTTAGGAATTCAACATTCAAATCATCATTGTTAATGACACTCTCTAATGTACCATTCTAGATGGCTTCTCCCTAATCACGAGTTCATACAATTCCTAGCATTCCTAATGATTAGTTCATGAGTGCAGGAGCTTAAAGCAACCAATAGAATATTGTCAGTATAATATTGGGAGAAATTCCCCGGATCTAGACTTCCCCGTACGTGTCCGTATCGACAAAACCAATAATCATGCATGGAATGAGTTAAACTATGCAAGCATTGAGCAAAGAGGAAAAACCCTAACTAATGATGAAAGAAAGCATATGTCTTAATTAAAAGATGTACTCAACAGATTCCATATATGAGAGCTTCAAGAGATTACATTGATTCCCCAACAAACATACAAGGTTTAGTTCACCATATTCATGGTGAACCTAGATGAATAACAATGAAAGAATGAAAGAATAAACCCAATAAAGGTGAAGAGGTAGCCTAAGCATCCAAGATCCTCCTTCAAAGGGGTGGAAGAGAGAGTGTTTTCCTCGTTTCTGCCAAAGATACCTAATTCTAGGACGTGCAAGCCCTTATATACTAATCTAGAGTTACAAAAGATTACAAAAGCCCAAGCCCAAAAAGTGCCGCTCAGCGGTGAGTGCGCGTCTTCTTTCTTCCCCTCAGCAGCCATTTGCCCCTCAGCAGTTCCAACGTGACCTCTTGAGTGCCGCTCAGCGGTAAATTGCCGCTGAGCGGTGCCTTTGACTTCTCTTTTTGCACTCTTTCTTGTCTTTTCTAATGTCATCTCTCTCCTTCTTCACTCTTTTCACTAAATTCACCTTAAAATCTACACAAAAACACTTAAATCAAGCATAAACCTGTCCAGCTCTCTTATTTCTGAAAATATGGATAAAAGGCATGATTTCAAGCTAGTTTCTAAGTCTAAAGGTTGCTTTTAGTATCAATTTTAAGCATGAAAATAACAGTTTTTCAACTGTTATCACAACCCCAAACTTAGAACTTTGCTTGTCCTCAAGCAAACAAAATGTAACTCCATCTCCAACCAATTCATATGATGGTTCACTCATTCAAAAATCCTCTTTTTCAAGATAAGTAACAACTTCACTCAAACTCATGACCAAGAGTTCAATCAAGATGTGCACATGCTTTAGTGTTCACAAAGTCATTTAAGTTCCAACAAATGCTATTTTTCATGAATGGTCAATCAATTAAGCATGGATGTTCATGTGCTTATGCAATATTTCCTCACTAGGTAAAGTGTTTCACTCAACACACAAGTGTATAAGAGGTAAAGTGTTTCACTCATTCACTCCACTATCACAATGTCACATGAATCAACTTTGCCTTTCATTTTACCACAATCAAAAACATTCACAAGCATGCATCATCACAAGGACTTTTCAATGGCTTATAATGTGGCTGGGCTAACAAGAACATTGGTTTTTCTGGATCACAAAATCCTTGAGTTAAGAGAATCATAACAACACAATTATTCTTATTCATTCCCAACTTTCTTTTGCCTTTGCATTTGCATTGAGCTTTACTTCTTTTTCTTTTCTTTTCTTTTTCTTCTTCTTTGCATATTCTTACTTTTTAGCTCTTAGCTCAATGCTTTTCATGTTTTCCCAACAACCCCAAACTTGAACATTTAACAATACCACACAAGATCTTCTACTTAACTCAAGGTAAAGATTTTTAATCAAGGGTTTCAGTGTATGTTCAAGGCTAAGGGTTCAAAGGATAGAACACAAAGTTCTCTTTTAGTAGGCTAACTTTATGAATTTGGCCAATAAAAAGGGTTCCAACAAACGGCCTTGATCACATGATGCAAAACAAGCAATTGATTCAATCATAGAAAACCTGGGCAAAATCATTCATGCTTTCAAAGTAATAGCATTCAACAATAACAACTCTGGAGCTCAAAACCTCACATATAAGCTCATTCACATTTGACATACACATCCTGCTTAATTTCACAATCACAATCATGATATCATGCATTTGTTCACATCTATCTCAACATTTTATGTGCACATCTATCTCAACATCAATCAATCAATAAGCATCATCAAGCATTACTTATCACTCAATCACAGTTAATAGCAAACCATCATAAGAAACCAGGTGTTCAATAGAGTACATCAAACCCTAATCTAAAAACAAAAACAACTTACAAGATACTGGGTTGCCTCCCAGTAAGCGCTTGTTTAACGTCCCGAGCCTGACCCAAACTTTCAAGGATCAACCAACAACATCATTGTGGAAAATTGTTGCACCTCTCCCCCTAGATAGGGCTTGAGACGTTGACCATTTACCACCCAACTTCTCTGTGGATCATCAGATGGATTAAATATCTCAATTGCCCCATGCGGATGCACTTCTTTTATCACAAATGGTCCTGTCCATTTTGACTTCAACTTCCCAGGAAATATCTTCAATCTTGAATTGAACAATAATACCTGTTGTCCTGGATTGAAAACTCTATTCACCAACTTCCTGTCATGATAAAATTTCATTTTGTCTTTGTAAGCCTTGGATGAATCATATGCATGTAAGCGCATTTCTTCAAGCTCCAAAATCTGCCGTCTGCGTGTACATTGAGTATCATAAGGATCAAAATTCAAGAATTTCAAAGCCCATAATGCTCTATGCTCCAATTCGACTGGCAAATGGCATGCTTTCCCATAGACTAATTGAAATGGTGATAACCCCATAGACGTCTTCATTGCTGTCCTATAAGCCCAAAGAGCATCATCCAATTTGAGAGACCAATCCTTTCTTGATGAAGTCACAGTCTTTTCCAGGATTCTTTTTATCTCCCTGTTAGATACCTCAGCTTGTCCATTGCTTTGTGGATGATAAGGTGCAGCTACCTTATGCTTTACTCCATAGTGTTTGAGTACTTTCTCTAGCTAATAATTGCAAAAATGAGATCCTCCATCACTAATCAACACTCTTGGAGTGCCAAAACGTGAGAATATCTGCCTCTTCAGGAATTTAATTACCGTGCTAGCATCATTTTTAGGACAAGCTAATGCTTCCACCCATTTACTCACATAATCCACTGCTACCAGAATATATTCATTGTTGAAAGATGGAGGGAAGGGTCCAACAAAGTCAATACCCCAACAATCAAAAACCTCAACCTCTAAAATACCTTGTAAAGGCATCTCATGACGTTTAGTGATTGTCCCTGCTCTTTGACATTTATCACAATTCCTAGCATGATTATGGGCATCTTTAAATAAAGTTGGCCAATAAAACCCTGATTGAAGGACTTTTGCTGCTGTTCTTTCCCCATTAAAATGTCCTCCATAAGGTGAATCATGACAATGCCAGAGAATTCCTTCTGCTTCTTCATTTGTAGCACATCTCCTGAGAAGATTATCTGCTCCAATTTTGAACAAATATGGATCGTCCCACACAAACTGCTTGGCATCATGCAGAAATTTCTTTCTCTGTTGCCAAGTTAAGTCTTCCGGCATGACTCTTGCAGCTTTGAAATTTGCCATATCAGCAAACCAGGGCCTCTGCTGAATATACATGAGTGATTCATCTGAAAAAGATTCCCAGATTTCAGACTCCCTGCTAGTGACCTCATTGTTGACTAACCGTGACAAATGATCAGCAATTAAGTTCTCACTTCCTTTCTTATCACGGATTTCTACATCAAATTCTTGCAACAGTAATACCCATCTAATCAGACGTGGCTTAGAATCTGGTTTTGTCAACAAATATTTGATAGCTGCATGATCTGTGTAGACAATCACCTTAGACCCAATAAGATAAGGTCTAAATTTCTCTAGAGCATATACAATGGCAAGAAACTCTTTCTCTGTGGTAGCATAATTCAACTGAGCATCATTCAGCACCTTGCTAGCATAATAAATTGGATGAAACTTTTGTTCTTTCCTTTGGCCAAGGACAACTCCTATTGCATAATCACTTGCATCACTGATAACAGTTGAAAAACTGTTATTTTTCATACTTAAATTTGATACTAAAAGCAACCTTTAGACTTAAAAACTAGCTTGAAATCATGTAGTTTATCTATATTTTCATAAATAAGAGAGCTGGACAGGTTTACACTTGATTTGAGTGTTTTTGTGCAGGTTTTAAGGTGAATTTAGTGAAAAGAGTGAAGAAGGAGAGAAGTGACATTAGAAAAGACAAGAAAGAGTGCAAAAATAGAAGACGAAGGCACCGCTCAGCGGCAAACTACCGCTGAGCGGCACTCAGGAGGTTGCGGGAGTCACGCTAAGGGGCAAAATGGCCGCTGAGGGGAAGAAAAGGACGCGCAACTACCGCTGAGCGGTAAATACCGCTGAGCGGTACTCTTTGGGCTTGGGCTTTTGTAATCTTTTGTAACTCTAAATTAGTATATAAGGGCTTGCACGTCCTATAGTTAGGTATCTTTGGCAGAAACGAGGCAAACACTCTCTCTTCCACCCCTTTGAAGGAGGATCTTGGATGCTCAGGCTACCTCTTCACCTTTATTGGGTTTATTCTTTCACTCTTTCATTGTTATTCATCTAGGTTCACCATGACGATGGTGAACTAAACCTTGTATGTTTGTTGGGGAATCAATGTAATCTCTTGAAGCTCTCATATATGGATTTGTTGAGTACATCTTTGAATTAAGACATATGCTTTCTTTCATCATTAGTTAGGGTTTTTCCTCTTTGCTCAATGCTTGCATTGTTTAACTCATTCTAATGCATGATTATTGGTTTTGTCGATACGGACACGTACGGGGAAGTCTAGATCCGGGGAATTTCTCCCAATATTTTACTGACAACATTATATTGGTTGCCTTTAAGCTCCTGCTGTAATGAACTAATCATTAGGAATGCTAGGAATTGTATGAACTATTTGATTAGGGAGAAGCCATCTAGAATGGTACATTAGAGAGTGGCATTAACAATGATGATTTGAATGTTGAATTCCTAAAATATATGAGAGTGGATGAGATGAAATTGACCCCCAACAACATATTCATTTATATAATTCATTGAAAGTGTTTATCTTTTGTCTTTGCCATTGATCAATTCATGCATACATGTTTATTTTCGTCTTTGCATATTAAACTTTAAATATTTCGTTTGTAAGTCCTAGCTAATCAACAAATCACATAACTAAACTAGGCCGTGAGTCCTTTGGGAAGAACGATACTTGGTCTTACCAAGTTTTATTACTTGAACGATTCGGTCATACTTGCCGATTGTGAAACAAGTTTGTGACATCATATTTTGGTGCTTACAAATTTGGCCATCAAGTTTTTGGCGCCGTTGCCGGGGAATTTGGGGATTGAACCCGAGTCCTAGCAACGGCTAATAAGTTTGGTCCATCAAGTTTTTGGCGCCGCTGCCGGGGACTCGTGGTTTAACTGGTTAATTTGTGTGATTATTGATTATCTTTGACTTATTTTTTTTATTTTTAATTTAAATTTCGAATTTTTTTTTATTTTATTTTTTTTTTCTGTTTACATTTTACAGTTTGTATTTTATTTGATTTTATTTTATTTTTCTGTTTTCTGTTTTTAATTTTTTCTGTTTTTATTTTATTTTATCTTTTTAGGTTAGATTTTATTTTATCTTATTTTTTAGATTAGATTTTATTTTATATCTTTTAGAATTAGGTTAGATTTTGTTTTATGTTTTAGATTAGATTAGATTTTATTTGGTTAGGTTAGATTTTATTTTTTAGATTTTATTTTATTTTATCTTTTAGATTAGGTTAGATTTTATTTTTTTTTATCTTTTCAAATTAGATTTTATTTTATCTTTTAGATTAGGTTAGATTTTATTTTTTAGATTTTATTTTATCTTTTAGATTAGGTTAGATTTTATTATCTTCTCATCTTCTGGATCTTTTATCTTTTGAATCTTTATCTTCTCCTATATCTTTTTGTGCTAACAAATATTTTCTAGAGTTTTGTGCCTAATGTTTGCAGGATGCAATTCGGACAAGAATTTAATAGGCACTCAATTCTACTAAGGTAATTTCAATCACTGGTGGGATCTCACTCAAGCATGGATAATGATCAATTTTGGCAAGCTGTCGAACAATTTAAGAATCTACCACCACAACAAAGGCAGAAAAAACCCTCTCTATCGGGAAGAAGGATAACGTTGGAGGAGGCAGTTCAACAGTACATACAGATACCTGATTGTCATCACAAAACCACTCAAGCTGCCGAAGAATTTGATAGGCTGCCACCACAACAATGGCAGCAACAACCCTCTCCATCAGTAAATTTGGATGACACCCAACAATTTTTGAAAAATTTGGAGATGCACCTTCGTTTCATTAGTCAAAAATTGAAGGTTAATACTGAAGTTAACCTTAAGGAGGAAGGTCAAGCCATTGTCACTGAAAGTGACAAGATTTTTGCTGAGGAAAAGATAGAGAGAGAAGAAAAAGAAGAGTTGAGTGAGAAAGATAAAGATGATGAAAAAGAAAAAGGAGTAGTTGAGAGAGAAGAGAGGAAGAAAAAAATAAGAGAAAAGAAAAAGAGAAAATTTGGGGAGAGGAAGCATAAGAAAAAGAAGATGAGAGGAAAGAAGAAGGAATCATATGAAAAATCCCATCCTCATCTAAAGAAGAATCGTAGGAAGGAAAAGAAATTTAAGTGCTTTATGGAAATCTTCAAGAAATTGGAGATTAAAGTTCCTATGATTGAGACACTGCAACAAGTTCCTGGTTTGATCAAATTTCTGAAGAAGTTTAGTAGAAAGAAGAAAAAGAAGAAGGAACTTGGGCTTTACTGGGTCAAGCTAATGACGTTAAAAGAGCGCTTGCTGGGAGGCAACCCAGTGATTTAAAAACTTTTGATTTTGATTTTGGTTTTGTAATTTTTAATTTGTGGACATTATTTTGTTAATATTTTGTTGGATCTAGCATCTACTGAAGGATGCTAGGTGGTTAAGTATCTACTGAAGGATACTAAGGTTGTAACACCTACTGATGGGTGTTGGTGAGAAGATTTTGCACCTACTGATGGGTGCTGGTAAGTTTGAAACACCTACTGATGGGTGTTGGTGGATTTTGGGTCAGGCTCGTGACGTTAAACAAGCGCTACCTGGGAGGCAACCCAGTTGATTGATTGTTTTCTGTTTGTTTATTTTAGTTAGGGTTTGCATAAGCATTTTTAACATTGAATTGTAGGGAACCAGTAAGGGGTATGTCTAGGAGGCACGTAGGTCAAGAAAAGAAGGAGAAGAGCAATTCTCGCAAGTGCCGCTGAGCGGCATATACCGCTGAGCGGTACTCTCGCAGATGGGCTTTAGTTTCCCCTTAGCGAGACTCGAGCCCATTAGGGTATTTTTATACCCTAAGCTGCGCATAAGCTTCTATTTTCAGGCTCTTCTCTGCACACACACTCCTACATACCTTTTCCAAGGTTCTCCACATCTTTTCCCTCTTCCCTCTTGAGAAAATCTCCCTTCTACTCACGTTCTCACTAGTTTTCCATCTAAGTTTGGGGTTGGGAGAGAGCATCATTGAAGCGGATTGATTTCTTCATTGTGGTTTACTAATGCTTAACAATGTATCTTTTGGTTTTGTGAATTAAGTTTGATGCAGGGATGGCCTCCTCATCATGCTAAAAGAATCAAGACTATAAGATCCAAGAAGAAGGAGAGGAAGAAGATACAGATGACAGCTCAGACTGATGAGGAGCTGAGATAGCATTTACTGATGAATGCTATCATATGATTATGCTTTTGTGGTTTAAGTTTTCTGAACTTATTTGTTTTTGTTTTTAGATTAGGGTTTAATGTACTCTATTGAACACCTGGTTTCTTATGATGGTTTGCTATTAACTGTGATTGTGTGATAAGTAATGCTTGATGATGCTTATTGATTGATTGATGTTGAGATGATGTGCACAATAAATGCTTATACAGGTGATTCACAAGCTTTGTGAACAAATGCATGATATCATGATTGTGATTGTGAAATTAAGCAGGATGTGTATGTCAAATGTGAATGAGCTTATATGTGAGGTTTTGAGCTCCAGAGTTGTTATTGTTGAATGCTATTATTTTGAAAGCATGAATGATTTTGCCCAGGTTTTCTATGATTGAAGCAATTGCTTGTTTTGCATCATATGATCAAGGCCGTTTGTTGGAACCCTTTTTATTGGCCAAATTCATAAAGTTAGCCTACTAAAAGAGAACACTTTGTGTTCTATCCTTTGAACCCATAACCTTAAACATACACTGAACCCTTGATTGAAAATCTTTACCTTGAGTTAAGTAGAAGATCTTGTGTGGTATTGTTAAATGTTCAAGTTTGGGGTTATTGGGAAAACATGAAAAAGGAAAAGCATTGAGCCAAGAGCTAAAAAGTAAGAATATGCAAAGAAAAAGAAAAGAAAAGAAGTAAAGCTCAATGCAAATGAAAAGGCAAACAAAAGTTGGGAATGAATAAGAATAATTGTGTTGTTATGAATCTCTTAACTCAAGGATTTTGTGATCCAGAAAAACCAATTTTCTTGTTAGCCCAGCCACATTATAAGCCATTGAAAAGTCCTTGTGATGATGCATACTTGTGAATGTTTTTGATTGTGGTTAAATGAAAGGCAAAGTTGATTCATGTGACATTGTGATAGTAGAGTGAATGAGTGAGACACTTTACCTCTTATACACTTGTGTGTTGAGTGAAACACTTTACCTAGTGAGGAAATATTCCATAAGCACATGAACATCCTTGCTTAATTGATTGATCATTCATGAGAAATAGCATTTGTTGGAACTTAAATGACTTTGTGAACACTAAAGCATGTGCACATCTTGATTGAACTCTTGGTCATAAGTTTGAGTGAAGTTATTACTTATCTTGAAAAAAAAGGATTTTTGAATGAGTGAACTATCATATGAATTGGTTGGAGATGGAGTTACATTTTGTTTGCTTGAGGACAAGCAAAGTTCTAAGTTTGGGGTTGTGATAACAGTTGAAAAACTGTTATTTTCATACTTAAATTTGATACTAAAAGCAACCTTTAGACTTAAAAACTAGCTTGAAATCATGTAGTTTATCTATATTTTCATAAATAAGAGAGCTGGACAGGTTTACACTTGATTTGAGTGTTTTTGTGCAGGTTTTAAGGTGAATTTAGTGAAAAGAGTGAAGAAGGAGAGAAGTGACATTAGAAAAGACAAGAAAGAGTGCAAAAATAGAAGACGAAGGCACCGCTCAGCGGCAAACTACCGCTGAGCGGCACTCAGGAGGTTGCGGGAGTCACGCTGAGGGGCAAAATGGCCGCTGAGGGGAAGAAAAGGACGCGCAACTACCGCTGAGCGGTAAATACCGCTGAGCGGTACTCTTTGGGCTTGGGCTTTTGTAATCTTTTGTAACTCTAAATTAGTATATAAGGGCTTGCACGTCCTATAGTTAGGTATCTTTGGCAGAAACGAGGCAAACACTCTCTCTTCCACCCCTTTGAAGGAGGATCTTGGATGCTCAGGCTACCTCTTCACCTTTATTGGGTTTATTCTTTCACTCTTTCATTGTTATTCATCTAGGTTCACCATGACGATGGTGAACTAAACCTTGTATGTTTGTTGGGGAATCAATGTAATCTCTTGAAGCTCTCATATATGGATTTGTTGAGTACATCTTTGAATTAAGACATATGCTTTCTTTCATCATTAGTTAGGGTTTTTCCTCTTTGCTCAATGCTTGCATTGTTTAACTCATTCTAATGCATGATTATTGGTTTTGTCGATACGGACACGTACGGGGAAGTCTAGATCCGGGGAATTTCTCCCAATATTTTACTAACAACATTATATTGGTTGCCTTTAAGCTCCTGCTGTAATGAACTAATCATTAGGAATGCTAGGAATTGTATGAACTATTTGATTAGGGAGAAGCCATCTAGAATGGTACATTAGAGAGTGGCATTAACAATGATGATTTGAATGTTGAATTCCTAAAATATATGAGAGTGGATGAGATGAAATTGACCCCCAACAACATATTCATTTATATAATTCATTGAAAGTGTTTATCTTTTGTCTTTGCCATTGATCAATTCATGCATACATGTTTATTTTCGTCTTTGCATATTAAACTTTAAATATTTCGTTTGTAAGTCCTAGCTAATCAACAAATCACATAACTAAACTAGGCCGTGAGTCCTTTGGGAAGAACGATACTTGGTCTTACCAAGTTTTATTACTTGAACGATTCGGTCATACTTGCCGATTGTGAAACAAGTTTGTGACATCATATTTTGGTGCTTACAAATTTGGCCATCAAGTTTTTGGCGCCGTTGCCGGGGAATTTGGGGATTGAACCCGAGTCCTAGCAACGGCTAATAAGTTTGGTCCATCAATCACACATCAATTCAAAATTTTGATTCCAATCTGGTGCTACAATTACTGGAGCTGACACTAGCTTCTGCTTCAATATATCAAAAGCTTTCAGACAGTCTTCATTCATCACAAAAGGAGCATCCTTCATCAAAAGATTACTCAATGGTTTAGCAATTTTTGAGAAATCTTTGATGAATCTTCTATAGAACCCAGCATGACCAAGAAAACTCCTAATCCCCCTTACATTTGTTGGTGGAGGCAGTTTCTCAATGACTTCTACTTTGGCTTTATCTACCTCAATTCCTTTAGCAGAAATTTTATGCCCCAGTACAATCCCTTCAGTTACCATGAAATGACATTTCTCCCAATTCAAAACCAGATTTGTCTGAACACATCTTTTGAGGACAGTGTTCAAATTAGCTAAACATCTTTGGAAAGAATTTCCAAAAACTGAGAAGTCATCCATGAATACTTCAATGCATTTTTCTAAAAGATCAGAAAAGATTGCCTGCATACACCTCTGAAACGTAGCTGGAGCATTACATAATCCAAAAGGCATCTTTCTATATGCAAAAATACCAAAAGGACAAGTAAAAGCCGTCTTCTCCTGGTCTTTTGGATCTACCACAATTTGATTATATCCAGAATATCCATCTAGAAAACAATAGAAAGCCTGCCCTGATAACCTTTCTAGCATCTGATCCATGAAGGGAAGAGGAAAATGATCTTTCCTAGTAGCTTTATTCAGTTTCCTATAATCAATGCACATACGCCAGCCAGTAACTGTCCGAGTAGGAATAAGCTCATTCCTATCATTATAAATTACTGTCATCCCACCTTTCTTTGGAACCACCTGTACTGGACTCACCCATTCACTGTCAGAGATTGGATAGATGATACCAGCTTCTAGCAGTTTCAACACTTCTTTTCTGACCACCTCCTTCATGACAGGATTTAACCTTCTCTGCGGTTGAGCACTTTGTTTATAGTCCTCTTCCATAAAAATCCTGTGCATGCAATAAGTTGGGCTTATACCTTTGAGATCTGATATTGACCACCCAATTGCTTCTTTGTTGGCTTTCAGAATTTCTATCAACTGCTCTTCTTCTTGTAAAGATAAAGAGTTATTGATGATGACTGGCTTTGTATCACCCTCTTCTAAAAACACATATTTCAGATGTGATGGCAATCTTTTTAATTCTGGCGAGTGTGCTTTGATTGTTTCTTCCTTATCAATTGTTTCAAATATTGGATCTTCTTCTGGACTCTTTTTCAATGTTTCCAAGTCCATCAGACATTCATCAATCAATTTCTCTTCTTCTTCATCCAAATCTTCACATGCATCAATGAGAGTTTTTTCTAATGGTGAACTATTACGCACCATTCTTTCTTGAACCGTACAAACTTCATCAAGTTCATCAAATTGAAAGCATGCTTTATCATCATTTGGATATGTCATGGCCTTGGATACATCAAAAGTGACCTCTTCATCATCAACTCTCAGTTTAAGCTTACCATTCTCTACATCAATCAGAACTCTAGCAGTCTTCATAAAAGGTCTCCCAAGAATAAGAGGAACATCACTAGTTCCTTCCATCTCCATCACAATAAAATCCACTGGAAATACAAATTTGTCAACCTTCACTAGAACATCTTCAACCACTCCATATGGATATTTAAGAGACCTGTCTGCCAATTGAAGAGCCATTCTGGTTGGTTTAATTTCCAACCCCTGAATTGTTCTGCACATGGATAACGGCATTAGATTAATGCTAGCTCCCAAATCAATCAATGCTCTTCCAACTTTCACATCTCCTATGGTGCATGGAATGGTGAAGCTTCCTGGGTCTTTAAGTTTAGGAGGTAGTTTCTGTATGATTGCACTGCAATTGCCCTGTACATTGATAGTTTCCTTCTCAGTGTACTTGTGTTTCTTTGTGAGAAGTTCCTTCAAAAATTTTGCATATGCTGGCATCTGTTGCAATGCTTCAGAAAATGGTATAGTAATCTCCAGCTTCTTAAACAGTTCCATGAATCTTTCCAACTGCTTTTCTTTCTCCTTCCTTGAATAACCCTTTGGATAAGGAAGTGGCTTTTCATACTCTTTTTCTCTCTCTCTTCTCTCTCATTTTTTTCTCTCCTCTCCTCTTCTTCTTTTCTCTTTTTCTCTCTCTCAACTCTTTCTTTCCACTCACATGATTCTTTTTCACTCTCACTCTCATTTTTTTCTTTCTCTCTCTCTTTTTGTCTCTCCTCTAACACTCTACCACTTCTGGTCACAACAGTTTTACAATCCTTTCCAAGGTTATCATGTTTAATCACGTCAACTATTCTCTCAACATGACTCTCGATTTTTTTAAATGCAGCATCCACATTATGACAATAGGACGCATTTGTCTTCAAGAATCTCTGGAAAGTCTCTTCAAGCTTTGTTGTTTTCTCAACTGAAGTAAATTGCATCTGCCATTTTTGTTGCTCTTGAACCATTGAGACCTGTTGTATTTCCTGTGGTATTTGAGAAAGTTTCATGGTTACTTCCTCAAGCTGTTGAGAGAGAGTTCTATTTTGGACAAGCAGAGCCTCATTTAATTTTGACAACTCCTTCTGATTAGGATCTCCTGTGTCAATATTGAGTTCGTTGTCACTAGTAGCCATATTTTCAATAATTTCAGTTGCTTCCTCTGGAGTCTTCCATTTGATATTACCTCTTGCTGAGGCATTCAGCATCATCTTGGTTTGTGAACCAAGCCCTCCAAGGAAAATTAAGACTACTTCATGTTCTTTAAAGCCATGCATGGGAGTTTTACGTAACAAGCTTTTATATCTGTCCCATGCATGCCCCAGTGATTCTTCCATTCCCTGCTTGAATGAAGAAATCTCTTGCTTTCCTTTAGTCACCTTAGATTGTGGGAAGTATTTGTTTAAAAATTTTGTGACCACTGTTTCCCACTCTGTGAAACTTTCTTCTGGAAAAGAGTTCAACCAAAGCTTAGCATTGCCTCCCAATGAGAAAGGAAACAAGCTAAGTTTGATTGCTTCGTCTGGCACCCCATTAATTTTGACTGTATTGCAAATCTCATTAAAGGTAGTGAGGTGCTCATATGGGCTTTCATGAGACAACCCATTAAATTGATTACTCTTCACCAGTTGAATCAGTGCTGGTTTGACCTCCATGTCAGCTGCATTGACTCTAAGTCTAGCTATGCTATTGAAGTGCTGAGGTCCAGCAAGATTAGTATAATCTGCAAGAGTTCTTCTAATATTATTGCCCTCCATACTCCCTGTGCTATGAACAGAACCTTGTGGTGATGATTGCAAGAGAGTTTCTGGAGAAGGGAAAAGTTCTCTAGACGTTCTGATTCTTCTCCTCCTTCTACTCTCTTCTAGACCTTCAAGAAGTGGTTCTGTTGTTTTCTTACTCCTAGTTCGAATTGCTTCCTGCATACACAAGAAAACAAACCCTAGAAAAGATTTGTTAGCACAAAAAGATATAAGAGAAGATATATATTCAAAAGATAAAAAGATAAAAGATTCAGAAGATAAGAAGATAAAAGATTCAAAAGATAAAAAGATAAAAGATAAAATAAAATTTAAAAATAACATCTAATCTTAATCTAAAAGATAAAGATAAAATCTAATAAAATCTAACCTAACAAAATAAAATAAAATCTAATCTAATCTAATCTAAAAAGATAAAATAAAATCTAAAAAGATAAAATAAAACAAAAACAGAAAAATAAAAACAGAAATTCAAAATTAAAGTCAAAGATAATCAATAATCACACAAATTAACCAGTTAAACCATGAGTCCCCGGCAACGGCGCCAAAAACTTGATGGACAAATTTGTAAGCACCAAAATATGATGTCACAAACTTGTTTCACAATCGGCAAGTATGACCGAATCGTTCAAGTAATAAACTTGGTAAGACCAAGTATCGTTCTTCCCAAAGGACTCACGGCCTAGTTTAGTTATGTGATTTGTTGATTAGCTAGGACTTACAAACGAAATATTTAGAGTTTAAAATGCAAGACAGAAAATAAACATGTATGCATGAAGTTTGATCAATGGCAAAGCAAAAGATAAACACTTTCAATGAATTATATGAATGAATATGTTGTTGGGGGTCAATTTCATCTCATCCACTGTCTCATATATTTTAGGAATTCAACATTCAAATCATCATTGTTAATGCCACTCTCTAATGTACCATTCTAGATGGCTTCTCCCTAATCACGAGTTCATACAATTCCTAGCATTCCTAATGATTAGTTCATGAGTGCAGGAGCTTAAAGCAACCAATAGAATATTGTCAGTATAATATTGGGAGAAATTCCCCGGATCTAGACTTCCCCGTACGTGTCCGTATCGACAAAACCAATAATCATGCATGGAATGAGTTAAACTATGCAAGCATTGAGCAAAGAGGAAAAACCCTAACTAATGATGAAAGAAAGCATATGTCTTAATTAAAAGATGTACTCAACAGATTCCATATATGAGAGCTTCAAGAGATTACATTGATTCCCCAACAAACATACAAGGTTTAGTTCACCATATTCATGGTGAACCTAGATGAATAACAATGAAAGAATGAAAGAATAAACCCAATAAAGGTGAAGAGGTAGCCTAAGCATCCAAGATCCTCCTTCAAAGGGGTGGAAGAGAGAGTGTTTTCCTCGTTTCTGCCAAAGATACCTAATTCTAGGACGTGCAAGCCCTTATATACTAATCTAGAGTTACAAAAGATTACAAAAGCCCAAGCCCAAAAAGTGCCGCTCAGCGGTGAGTGCGCGTCTTCTTTCTTCCCCTCAGCAGCCATTTGCCCCTCAGCAGTTCCAACGTGACCTCTTGAGTGCCGCTCAGCGGTAAATTGCCGCTGAGCGGTGCCTTTGACTTCTCTTTTTGCACTCTTTCTTGTCTTTTCTAATGTCATCTCTCTCCTTCTTCACTCTTTTCACTAAATTCACCTTAAAACCTACACAAAAACACTTAAATCAAGCATAAACCTGTCCAGCTCTCTTATTTCTGAAAATATGGATAAAAGGCATGATTTCAAGCTAGTTTCTAAGTCTAAAGGTTGCTTTTAGTATCAATTTTAAGCATGAAAATAACAGTTTTTCAACTGTTATCACAACCCCAAACTTAGAACTTTGCTTGTCCTCAAGCAAACAAAATGTAACTCCATCTCCAACCAATTCATATGATGGTTCACTCATTCAAAAATCCTCTTTTTCAAGATAAGTAACAACTTCACTCAAACTCATGACCAAGAGTTCAATCAAGATGTGCACATGCTTTAGTGTTCACAAAGTCATTTAAGTTCCAACAAATGCTATTTTTCATGAATGGTCAATCAATTAAGCATGGATGTTCATGTGCTTATGCAATATTTATCTTGCACAAAACCATTAAATTCACTTTCAACTCTCTTATTCTCAAAACTAAAGAAAAAATATGAATTCAAGCTAGTTTCTAAGTCTTAAAGGTTGCTTTTGGTATCAAATTTAAGCATAAAAATAACAGTTTTTCAACTGTTATCAACGATGCGGAGGAAGTGGACGAAGTGGAAGAAGTTGACAAAGTGGACAAAGTGTAGGAAGTGGACTAAGTGGACGATTTGGACGAAGTGGAGGACGTGGAGGACGTGGCTGAAGTGGACTAAGTGGACGACGTTAACGAAGTGGAGGAAGTGGACTAAGTGGACGAAGTTGACGAATTGACGAAGTTGACGAAGTGGACGAAGTGGAGGAAGCAGAGGAAGTGGACTTAGTGGACGAAGTGGGCGAAGTGGAGGAAGTGCACGAAGCGGAGGAAGTGGACGAAGTTGACGAAGTGCACGAAGTGGAAGAAGTGGACGAAGTGGATGAAGTTGAAGAAGAAGTGGAGGAAGTGGAGGAAGTTGACGAAGTGGAAGAAGTTGACGAAGTGGATGAAGTGGATGAAGTTGACGAAGTTGACGAAGTGGAGGAAGTTGACGAAGTTGACGAATTTTGTGAAGTGGACGAAGTGGACGAAATGGAGGAAGCGGTGGAAGTGGACGAAGGGGACGAAGTGGACGAAGTGGAGGAAGTGGACTAAGTGGACGATTTGGACGAAGTGGAGGACGTGGAGGAAGTGGAGGAAGTGGAGGAAGTCGACGAAGTGGAGGAAGTGGAGGAAGTAGACTAAGTTGACGAAGATGACGAAGTGGACGAAGTGGAGGAAGTGGACGAAGTGGAGGAAGTGGAGGAAGTGGAGGAAGTGGAGGAAGTGGAAGAAGGGGAGGAAGTGGAGGAAGAGGAGGAAGTGGAGGAAGTGGACGAAGCGGAGGAAGTGGACGAATTTGACGAAGTGGACTAAGTGGAAGAAGTGGAGGAAGTAGACGAAGTTGACGAAGGTGACGAAGTGGACGAAGTGGACAAAGTGAACGAAATGAACAAAGTAGACGAAGTTGACGAAGTGGAAGAGGTTGACGAAGTGGACGAAGTTGACGAAGTAGATGAAGTAGACCAAGTGGACGAAGTGGAGGAAGTGGAGGAAGTGCACTAAGTGGACGAAGTTGACGAATTGACGAAGTTGACGAAGTGGACGAAATGGACGAAGTGGACGAAGTCGACGAAGTGGACAAAGTTGACCAAGTTTACGAAGTGGAGGAAGTGGAGGAAGTGGACTAAGTGGACGAAGTTGACGAATTAACGAAGTAGACAAAGTAGACGAAGTTGACGAAGTGGACGAGGTGGAGGAAGCGGAGGAAGTGGACCAAGTGGACGAAGTGGGGAAAGTGGAGGAAGTGCACGAAGCGGAGGAAGTGGACAAAGTGGACGAAGTTGATGAAGTGCACGATGTGGCAGAACTGGACGAAGTGGATGAAGTGAATGAAGTTGACGAAGTGGAGGAAGTGGAGGAAGTTGACGAAATTGACGAAGTGGACGAAGTGGAAGAAGTTGACGAAGTGGATGAAGTGGATGAAGTTCACGAAGTTCACGAAGTGGAGGAAGTGGAGGAAGTTGACGAAGTTGACGAATTTTGTGAGGTGGAGGAAGTGGACGAAATGGAGGAAGCGGTGGAAGTGGACGAAGGAGACGAAGTGGACAAAGTGGAGGAAGTGGACGATTTGGACGAAGTGGAGGACATGGAGGAAGTGAAGGAAGTCGACGAAGTGGAGGAAGTGGAGGAAGTATACTAAGTTGACGAAGATGACGAAGTGGACGAAGTGGACGAAGTGGACGAAGTGGACGAAGTGGACGAAGTGGACGAAGTGGACGAAGTGGACGAAGTTGACGAAGTGGAGGAAGTGGAGGAAGTGGAGGAAGGGGAGGAAGTGGAGGAAGTGGAGGAAGGGGAGGAAGTGGACGAAGTGGACGAAGTGGAGGAAGTGGAGGAAGTGGACGAATTTGACGAAGTGGACTAAGTGGAAGAAGTGGAGGAAGTAGACGAAGTTGACGAAGATGACGAAGTTGAAGAAGTGGACGAAGCTAACGAAGTGGACGAAGTGGACGAAGTAGACGAAGTGGACGAAGTGGACGAAGTGGACGATGCGGACGAAGTGAACAAAGTAGACGAAGTTGACGAAGTGGAAGAAGTTGACGAAGTGGATGAAGTAGACCAAGTGGACGAAGTGGAGGAAGTGGACTAAGTGGACGAAGTTGAAGAATTGACGAAGTTGACAAAGTGGACGAAATTGACGAAGTGGACGAAGTGGAGGAAGCGGAGGAAGTGGACTAAGTGGACGAAGTGGATGAAGTGGGCGAAGCGGAGGAAGTGGAGGAAGTGGACGAGGTGGACGAAGTGGACGAAGCGGAGGAAGTGGACGAAGCAGACGAAGTGGAGCAAGTGGAGGAAGTGGACTGAGTGGACGATTTGGAGGAACTGGAGGACGTGGAGGAAGTGGAGGAAGTTGACTAAGTGGACGAAGTTGACGAAGTGGAGGAAGTGAAGGAAGTAGACGAAGTTGACGAAGATGATGAAGTGGACGAAGTTTACGAAGTGGACGAAGTGGACCAAGTGGATGAAGTAGACAAGTGAACGAAGTCGATGAAGAAGGCGAAGTGGACGAAGTTGACGAAGTGGAAGAAATTGACGAAGTGGACGACGAAGTGGACAAAGTTGACGAAGTGAAGGAAGCAGAGGAAGTGGACTAAGTGGACGAACTTGACGAAGTGGATGAAGTGGACAAAGTGGACGTAGTGGTGGAAGTGGTCGAAGTGGAGGAAGTGGAGGAAGTGGACGAAGTGGACGAAGTGGAAGAAGTTGACAAAGTGGAGGAAGTGGACGAAGTTGACGTAGTGGAGGAAGTGGAGGAAGTTGACGAAGTTGACGAAGGTTGTGAAGTGGACGAAGTGGAGAAATTAAACGAAGGGGACGAAATGGAGGAAGTGGACTAAGTGGACGATTTGGACGAAGTGGAGGACATGGAGGAAGTGGCGGAAGTGGACTAAGTGGACGAAGTTAACGAAGTGGACGAAGTTGACGAATTGACGAAGTTGACAAAGTGGACGAAGTTGACGAAGTGGACGAAGTGGAGGAAGCGGAGGAAGTGGACTAAGTGGACGAAGTGGGCGAAGTGGAGGAAGTGCATGAAGCGGAGGAAGTGGACAAGGTGGACGAAGTTGACGAACTGGACGAAGTTGACGAAGTGCACGAAGTGGAAGAAGTGGACGAAGTGGATGAAGTGGATGAAGTTGACGAAGTGGAGGAAGTGGAGGAAGTTGACAAATTTTGTGAAGTGCACGAAGTGGACCAAATGGAGAAAGCCGTGTAAGTGGAGGAAGTGGAGGAAGTCGAGGAAGTGGACAAAGTGGAGGAAGTGGAGGAAGTGGACGATTTGGACGAAGTGGAGGACGTGGAGGAAGTGGAGGAACTGGAAGAAGTGGACTAAGTGGACGAAGTTGACGAAGTGAACGAGGTGGAGGAAGTGGAGGTAGTCGACGAAGTGGAGGAAGTAGACGAAGTTGACGAAGATGACGAAGTTGACGAAGTTGACGAAGTGCACGAAAAGGATGAAGTGGACGAAGTCGACGAAGTGGAGGAAGTGGACGAAGTTGAGGAAGCTGACAAATTTGGACGAAGTGAACGAAGTGAACAAAGTAGACGAAGTTGACGAAGTGGAAGAAGTTGACGAAGTTGACGAAGTTGAGGAAGTGGACGAAGTTGAGGAAGTTGACTAAGTTGATGAAGTGGACGAAGTGGAGGAAATGGAGGAAGTGGAGAAAGAGAAGAAAGTGGACTAAATGGACGAATTGGACAAAGTGGAGGACGTGGAGGAAGTGGAGGAACTGACGGAAGTGGACTAAGTGGACGAAGTTGAAAAAAGTTGACGAAGTGGAGCAAGTGGAGGAAGTCGACGAAGTAGAGGAAGTGGACGAAGTGGATGAAGTGGACAAAGTGGACGAAGTGGAGGAAGTGGACGAAGTGGAGGAAGTGGACGAAATTGACGAAGTTGACTAAGTGGAAGAAATTAACGAAGTGGACGAAGTTGACGAAGTGGACGAAGTTGAGGAAGTCGATGAAGTGGAAAAAGTTGACGAAGTGGAGGAAGTGGAAGAAATAGAGGAAGTGGAGGAAGTGGAGGAAGTTGACGAAGTGGACGAAGTGGCCGAAGTGGTGGCAGTAGAAGAAGTTGACGAAGATGACGAAGATGACGAAGTTGACGGAGTGGATTAAGTGAACGAAGTGGACGAAGTGAACGAAGTGGACGAACTTGACGAAGTGGACGAAGTTGAGGAAGTGGATGAAGTGGAGGTAACGGAGGAGGTGGACTAAGTGGACGAAGTTGACGAAGTGGACGAGGTGGAGGAAGTGGAGGATGTGGACGAAGTTGACGAAGTGGACGAAGTAGAGGAAGTGGAGGAAGTGGAGAAAGTGGACGGAGAGGACGAAGTGGACGAAGTGGACGAACTTGACGAAGTGGACGATGTTGACGAAGTGGACAAAGTGGAGGAAGCGGAGGAAGTGGACTAAGTTGACGAAGTTGACGAAGTGGACGAAGGGGATGAAGTCGACGATGTGGACGAAGTGCAGGAAGTGGAGGAAGTGGACGAAGTGGAGGAAGTGGACGAAGCGGACGAAGCGGAGGAAGTGGACGAAGTTGACAAAGTGGACGCAAGTGACGAAGTTGAGGAAGTGCCCGAAGTGGCAGAAGTTGACGAAGTGGAAGAAGTGGATGAAGTGGACGAAGTAGACCAAGTGGTCCAAGTGGATGAAGTGGACGAAGTAGAGCAAGTGCTCGAAGTGGATGAAGAGGATGAAGTGGACGTAGTTGAGGAAGTTGACTAAGTGGACGAAGTTGACGAAGTGGACAAAGTGGATGAAGTAGACGAAGTGGACGAAGTGGAGGAAGCGGACGAAGTTGACGAAGTGGAAGAAGTTGACGAAGTGGACGAAGTTGACAAAATGGACGAAATGGAGGAAGTGGATGATAACAGTTGAAAAACTGTTATTTTCATGCTTAAAATTGATACTAAAAGCAACCTTTACACTTAGAAACTAGCTTGAAATCATGTTTTTATCCCTATTTTCATAAATAAGAGAGCTGGACAGGTTTATGCTTGATTTAAGTGTTTTTGTGCAGGTTTTAAGGTGAATTTAGTGAAAGAAGTGAAGAAGGAGAGAGATGGAATCATAAAAGGAATCAAAGAGTGCAAAAGGAGAAGCCGAAGGCACCGCTCAGCGGCATTTTACCGCTGAGCGGCACTCAGGAGGTCACGGGATGTCCGCTGAGGGGCAAACTGGCCGCTGAGGGGAAGAAAAGGGACGCGCAGTCACCGCTGAGCGGTATTTACCGCTGAGCGGCACTTTTATGGGCTTGGGCTTTTGTAATCTTTTGTAACTTTAGAATAGTATATAAGGACTTGCACGTCCTAGAGTTAGTATCTTTGGCAGAAACGAGGCAAACACTCTCTCTTCCACCCCTTTGAAGGAGGATCTTGGATGCTCAGGCTACCTCTTCACCTGTTTAGGGTTTATTCTTTCATTCTTTCATTGTTCATCTAGGTTCATTTATGGTGAACTAAACCTTGTATGTTTGTTGGGGAATCAATGTAATCTCTTGAAGCTCTCATATATGGAATCTATGCTTGCATCTTTTAATTAAGATTTATGCTTTCTTTCATCATTAGTTAGGGTTTTTCCTCTTTGCTTAATGCTTGCATGGTTTAACTCATTCGATGCATGATTATTGGTTTTGTCGATACGGGCACGTACGGGGAAGTCTAGATCCGGGGAATTTCTCCCAATATTATATTGGTTGTCGTTAAGCTCCTGCACTTATGAACTGATCATTAGGAATGCTAGGAATTGTATGAACTCGTGATTAGGGAGAAGCCATCTAGAATGGTACTTTAGAGAGTGGCATTAACAATGATGATTTGAATGTTGAATTCATAAAATACATGAGAGTGGATAAGATGAAATTGACCCCCAACAACATATTCATTCATATATTTCATTGAAAGTGTTTATCTTTTGCTTTTGCCATTGATCAAAAACTCATGCATACATGTTTATTTTCTGTCTTGCATAGTAAACTCCGAATATTTCGTTCTTAAGTCTTAGCTAATCAACAAATCACATAACTAAACTAGGCCGTGAGTCCTTTGGGAGAACGATACTTGGTCTTACCAAGTTTATTACTTGAACGATTCGGTCATACTTGCCGATTGTGAAACAAGTTTGTGACATCATATTTTGGTGCTCATAAATTTGTCCATCAGTGGACGAAGCGGAGGAAGTGGACGAAGTGGACGAAGTTGACGAAGTGGACGAAGTGGATGAAGTGGGCGAAGTGGAGGAAGTGGAGGAAGTGGAGGAAGTGGACGAAACGGAATAAGTGGAGAAAGTAGACGAAGTTGACGAAGTGGGCGAAGTTGAAGAAGTTGACGAAGTTGACGAAGTTGACAAAGTGGACGAAGTGGATGAGGTGGAGGAAGTGGAAGAAGTGGACGAAGTGGATGAAGTGGACGAAGTGGACGAAGTTGACGAAGTTGACGAAGTTGACACAGTGGACGAAGTTGGTGAAGTGGACGAAGTGGACGAAGTTGACGAAGTGGACGAAGCGGAGGAAGTGGGCTATTTGGACGAAGTTGACGTAGTGGACGAAGTGGAGGAAGTGGAGGAACTGGAGGAAGTGGACGAAATGGACGAAGTTGACGAAGTGGACGAAGTGGAAGAAATTGACGAAGTGGAGGAAGTGGACGAAGTGGACGAAGTGGACGAAGTGGACGAAGTTGACGAAGTGGACGAAGTGGAGGAAGTGGGCGAACTGGAGGAAGTGGACGAAGTGGACGAAGTGGAGGAAGTGGACGAAGCAGAATAAGTGGAGGAAGTGGACGAAGTTGACGAAGTGGGCGAAGCGGAAGAAGTTGACGAAGTTGACAAAGTGGACGAAGTGGATGAAATAGACGAAGTGGATGAAGTGGAGGAAGTGGAGGAAGTGGAGGAAGTGAGGAAGTGGACTAATTAGACGATTTGGACGAAGTGGAGGACGTGGAGGAAGTGGAGGAACTGGAGGAAGTGGACTAAGTGGACGAAGTTGACGAAGTGGAGGAAGTGGAGGAAGTGGAGGAAGTCGACGAAGTGGAGGAAGTGGAGAAAGTAGACGAAGTTGACGAAGATGACGAAGTTGACGAAGTGGACGAAGTTGAAGAAGTGCACGAAAAGGATGAAGTGGACGAAGTCGACGAAGTGGAGGAAGTGGAGGAAGTGGACCAAGTTCAGGAAGCTGACAAATTTAGACGAAGTGAACAAAGTAGACGAAGTTGACGAAGTGGAAGAAGTTGACGAAGTTGACGAAGTTGAGGAACTGGACGAAGTTGAGGAACTGGACGAAGTTGAGGAAGTTGACTAAGTTGATGAAGTGGACAAAGTGGAGGAAATGGAGGATGTGGAGGAAGAGAAGAAAGTGGACTAAATGGACGAATTGGACGAAGTGGAGGACGTGGAGGAAGTGGAGGAACTGGCGGAAGTGGACTAAGTGGACGAAGTTGAAAAAAGTTGACGAAGTGGAGCAAGTGGAGGAAGTCGACGAAGTAGAGGAAGTGGACGAAGTGGATGAAGTGGACAAAGTGGACGAAGTGGACGAAGTGGAGGAAGTGGACGAAGTGGAGGAAGTGGACGAAATTGACAAAGTTGACGAAGTTGACTAAGTGGAAGAAATTGACGAAGTGGACGAAGTTGACGAAGTGGACGAAGTTGAGGAAGTCGATGAAGTGGAAAAAGTTGATGAAGTGGACAAAGTGGAGGAAGTGGAAGAAATAGAGGAAGTGGAGGAAGTGGAGGAAGTTGACAAAGTGGACGAAGTGGCCGAAGTGGTGGCTAATGGACAAATTTGTAAGCACCAAAATATGATGTCACAAACTTGTTTCACAATCGGCAAGTATGACCGAATCGTTCAAGTAATAAACTTAGTGAGACCAAGTATCGTTCTTCCCAAAGGACTCACGGCCTAGTTTAGTTATGTGATTTGTTGATTAGCTAGGACTTACAAACGAAATATTTAGAGTTCAATATGCAAAGACGAAAATAAACATGTATGCATGAAATTTGATCAATGGCAAAGACCAAAGATAAACACTTTCAATGAATTATATGAATGAATATGTTGTTGGGGGTCAATTTCATCTCATCCACTCTCATATATTTTAGGAATTCAACATTCAAATCATCATTGTTAATGCCACTCTCTAATGTACCATTCTAGATGGCTTCTCCCTAATCACGAGTTCATACAATTCCTAGCATTCCTAATGATTAGTTCATGAGTGCAGGAGCTTAACGACAACCAATATAATATTGTCAGTATAATATTGGGAGAGATTCCCCAGATCTAGACTTCCCCGTACGTGTCCGTATCGACAAAACCAATAATCATGCATGGAATGAGTTAAACTATGCAAGCATCGAGCAAAGAGGAAAAACCCTAACAAATGATGAAAGAAAGCATATGTCTTAATTAAAAGATGTAATCAACAGATTCCATATATGAGAGCTTCAAGAGATTACATTGATTCCCCAACAAACATACAAGGTTTAGTTCACCATATTCATGGTGAACCTAGATGAATAACAATGAAAGAATGAAAGAATAAACCCAATAAAGGTGAAGAGGTAGCCTGAGCATCCAAGATCCTCCTTCAAAGGGGTGGAAGAGAGAGTGTTTTCCTCGTTTCTGCCAAAGATACCTAATTCTAGGACGTGCAAGCCCTTATATACTAATTTAGAGTTACAAAAGATTACAAAAGCCCAAGCCCAAAAAGTGCCGCTCAGCGGTGAGTGCGCGTCTTCTTTCTTCCCCTCAGCGGCCATTTTGCCCCTCAGCGTGACTCCCGCAACCTCCTGAGTGCCGCTCAGCGGTAAAATGCCGCTGAGCGGTGCCTTCGACTTCTCTTTTTGCACTCTTTCTTGTCTTTTCTAATGTCCTCTCTCTCCTTCTTCACTTCTTTCACCAAATTCACCTTAAAACCTGCACAAAAACACTTAAATCAAGCATAAACCTGTCCAGCTCTCTTATTTCTGAAAATATAGATAAAAGCATGATTTCAAGCTAGTTTTTAAGTCTAAAGGTTGCTTTTAATATCACTTTTAAGCATGAAAATAACAGTTTTTCAACTGTTATCACAACCCCAAACTTAGAACTTTGCTTGTCCTCAAGCAAACAAGATGTAACTCCATCTCCAACCAATTTATATGATGGTTCACTCATTCAAAATCCTCTTTTCAAGATAAGTAACAACTTCATTCAAACTTATGACCAAGAGTTCAACCAAGATGTGCACATGCTTTAGTGTTCACAAAGTCATTTAAGTTCCAACAAATGTTATTTTTCATGAATGATCAATCAATTAAGCATGGATGTTTATGTGCTTATGGAATATTTCCTCACTAGGTAAAGTGTTTCACTCAACACACAAGTGTATAAGAGGTAAAGTGTTTCACTCATTCACTCCACTATCACAATGTCACATGAATCAACTTTGCCTTTCATTTTACCACAATCAAAAACATTCACAAGCATGCATCATCACAAGGACTTTTCAATGGCTTATAATGTGGCTGGGCTAACAAGAAAATTGGTTTTTCTGGATCACAAAATCCTTGAGTTAAGAGAATCATAACAACACAATTATTCTTATTCATTCCCAACTTTCTTTTGCCTTTGCATTTGCATTGAGCTTTACTTCTTTTTCTTTTCTTTTCTTTTTCTTTTCATATTCTTACTTTTTAGCTCTTAGCTCACTGCTTTTCCTTTTTCATGTTTTCCCAACAACCCCAAACTTGAACATTTAACAATACCACACAAGATCTTCTACTTAACTCAAGGTAAAGCTTTTCAATCAAGGGTTTCAGTGTATATTCAAGGCTAAGGGTTCAAAGGATAGAACACAAAGTGTTCTCTTTTAGTAGGCTAACTTTATGAATTTGGCCAATAAAAAGGGTTCCAACAAATACGGCCTTGATCATATGATGCAAAACAAGCAATTGATTCAATCATAGAAAACCTGGGCAAAATCATTCATGCTTTCAAAGTAATAGCATTCAACAATAACAACTCTGGAGCTCAAAACCTCATGATAACAGTTGAAAAACTGTTATTTTCATGCTTAAAATTGATACTAAAAGCAACCTTTAGACTTAAAAACTAGCTTGAAATCATGCTTTTATCTATATTTTCATAAATATGAGAGCTGGACAGGTTTATGCTTGATTTAAGTGTTTTTGTGCAGGTTTTAAGATGAATTTAGTGAAAAGAGTGAAGAAGGAGAGAGATGACATTAGAAAAGACAAGAAAGAGTGCAAAAAGAGAAGTCGAAGGCACCGCTCAGCGGCATTTTACCGCTGAGCGGCACTCAGGAGGTTGCGGGAGTCACGCTGAAGGGCAAACTGGCCGCTGAGGGGAAGAAAGAGACGCGCAATCACCGCTGAGCGGTAAATACCGCTGAGCGGCACTTTTTGGGCTTGGGCTTTTGTAATCTTTTGTAACTCTAGATTAGCATTTAAGGGCTTGCACGTCCTAGAATTAGGTATCTTTGGCAGAAACGAGGCAAACACTCTCTCTTCCACCCCTTTGAAGGAGGATCTTGGATGCTCAGGCTACCTCTTCACCTTTATTGGGTTTATTCTTTCATTCTTTCATTGTTCATCTAGGTTCACCATGAATATGGTGAACTATACCTTGTATGTTTGTTGGGGAATCAATGTAATCTCTTGAAGCTCTCATATATGGAATCTGTTGAGTACATCTTTTAATTAAGACATATGCTTTCTTTCATCATTAGTTAGGGTTTTTCCTCTTTGCTCAATGCTTGCATAGTTTAACTCATTCCATGCATGATCATTGGTTTTGTCGATACGGACACGTACGAGGAAGTCTAGATCCGGGGAATTTCTCCCAATATTATACTGACAATATTCTATTGGTTGCCTTTAAGCTCCTGCACTCATGAACTAATCATTAGGAATGCTAGGAATTGTATGAACTCGTGATTAGGGAGAAGCCATCTAGAATGGTACATTAGAGAGTGGCATTAACAATGATGATTTGAATGTTGAATTCCTAAAATATATGAGAGTGGATGAGATGAAATTGACCCCCAACAACATATTCATTCATATAATTCATTGAAAGTGTTTATCTTTTGTCTTTGCCATTGATCAAATTTCATGCATACATGTTTATTTTCGTCTTTGCATATTGAACTTTAAATATTTCGTTTGTAAGTCCTAGCTAATCAACAAATCACATAACTAAACTAGGCCGTGAGTCCTTTGGGAAGAACGATACTTGGTCTCACCAAGTTTATTACTTGAACGATTCGGTCATACTTGCCGATTGTGAAACAAGTTTGTGACATCATATTTTGGTGCTTACAAATTTGTCCATCAAGTTTTTGGCGTCGTTGCCGGGGACTCGTGGTTTAACTGGTTAATTTGTGTGATTATTGATTATCTTTGACTTAAATTTTGAATTTCTGTTTTTATTTTTCTGTTTTTGTTTTATTTTATTTTATTTTTTTTAGGTTAGATTTTATTTTTATTTTTTTTTCTTTTTAGGTTAGATTAGATTTTATTTTATTTTGTTAGGTTAAATTTTATTAGATTTTATTTTATCTTTATCTTTTAGATTAGGTTAGATTTTATTTTATCTTTTTAGAATAGATTTTATTTTATTTTATTTTCTATCTTCTACATCTTTTATCTTCTTATCTTCTAAATCTTTTATCTTTTTATCTTTGTATATATATCTTCTTTTATATTTTTTTATGCTAACAAATCTTTTCTAGGGTTTTGTTTTCTTGTGCATGCAGGAAGCAATTCGAACTAGAAGTAAGAAAACAACAGAACCACTTCTTGAAGGTCTAGAAGAGAGTAGAAGGAGGAGAAGAATCAGAACGTCTAGAGAACTTTTCCCTTCTCCAGAAACTCTCTTGCAATCATCACCACAAGGTTCTGTTCATAGCATAGGAAGTATGGAGGGCAATAATGTTAGAAGAACTCTTGCAGATTACACTAATCTTGCTGGACCTCAGCACTTCAATAGCATAGCTAGACCTAGAGTCAATGCAGCCAACATGGAGGTCAAACCAGCACTGATTCAACTGGTGAAGAGTAATCAATTTAATGGTGATGTTGAACGGGTCGCACCGCTCACAAAAGTTGTGCACGAAAATATGCAGTATAGCTAGGATGTGACTCCTAGGTCGTCTCTCAAGGACCAATTTTTGTGGTTCAGTCTCAGATTTAACACGAAGTGGGGGGGGGGTTTTGTGGATATTTTTGGATGCGATAAAATTAAAGTGGACTGGAAATTAAATAGAATTTAAAAACACTGAAATAAATTTTAATGACGGTAAAAACAAGTGGTAAAAGATGGTAAAAACGGAACAGTAAATATGCAGAACGGTAAAACGCAATTGACAGATTTTAACCATATAGAAAACAGTAATTTTGGAAAACGGTAAATTCAGTTGAAAACGTAAATCACGAGTGCAGTGAAAATAAAAATTGAGAATCAAATGAACAAAGTTTTGAAAATGTAAATTGAAAGCTGACAGAATTAAAATTAAAACGCAGAGTGGAAATTACACGATCATTGAGAAAAGCTGAATGGAAATTACAATTAAAAATTTAATCCTTGAAACTGAAAATTTGAAAGAAATCTAAAACCTCCCCCATAGGGGAGGAGAAAACCAAGCCAGAACGTAACCTAAACCTACTCCTAAAATCTAATGAGTTTCTTCTTTGCTGCTGCTGCCAATTTATAGTCTCCACACTCTTGGACATCCTCCTTCAATTTAGCATTTTTGGTTTTGTCTCACTTGGCAGCCCGTGACCTTCGAGCTTTCACGTTTATTGTCTTAATCTGCAGCTCCTTGTTTCAAGGAATTTCTTTTGTCAAATGTTCACGAGCTCCTTAGATGTGCCAAAACTGAGCAAATAGGTGGGTCCCTATGTCTTTTCTTCAATCCGTTGCACACCTCTTGCTCACGGCTTCTTCTGAATTTTTGCTTCAACCGTGGGCTCCTTCAAGCTAGATGCTGCCTCCCTTGCTTCTGGAATGCAACTCCCTGCTGCATCCGTTCTTCACTCCGCTGGATGGCTGCACCTTCCAACCAACTGTGAGCTCTTCTTTTCTTGCTGGAACAAGCTCCTCAAGTGTTGCTGCTTCTCCTCTTTGGTGGGGGCTCCAACACGTTCCAACTCTCCCATCTGTGAAACCCATGCCTGGTTCTTGCTGCTGTCCACCGTGTGAAGTGTTGGGCGTTCTCTTCTTTTCCCAGCTGCTGGAATGAAAGCCGTGAGCCTTTCTCTATAAATCAACACACCCCTTTTTCTCTGCTTGAAACTGCTTCACGTGGCTGGACTGCTGCCCTTCATTTATGGATCTGCAACCAAGCTACTATACTGGACCAGCCGTGACTTCTTTCTCTCAACATGGTGGATGCTTGCTTTCTTCCTTGTGTTCCAGCCTTAGCCTCCCAAAACCGTGAGCCTCCTCATCTCACCAAGCTGCTGGGTTTCCTCATCTCCTTCTCCCTTTCTCTTCAAGCTATTCCACTCCATAGAAGCTATTCCCTTGAACGTGAGCTGCTGCACACCGTGCTCTTCACTTGCTGGATTTAGCTTCATGTTGTGCTCTTGGATGGAGCCTTAACGTTGCTTCTTCTTTTTTTTCTATCAATTGTAAAATGAAAAACCAATGGAAGAACACGGAAAATCTGCGCTCCAAGCCATTAGAAAACCGTAGGTGTTGGCCCCATGATTGTCCCCTTTAGCATCTTACAAAAAGAAAATAAGATTCCTCATTTTGTGTATTTTGTGTGCTGCCGTGAACTCCCTGCACCCATTTATTTTCCAAGCCAATCATGTGCTAGATGCTTTCCAAGAGATGGCCGTGTGTTTTTTTTGGTGCTCTTTCTCAGACTTGATAGCACAAAGGATGATTTCATTCTTTTTTTCACTTAATGGCTCTTTGATGTGCCAAAAGCCATGAGGGGACCACTTCAACAAAGTTCAGACTTTGTTTTGGAGTTTTACGTGATATGATCACTAAATAAGGGAATAAAAGTGAGTGGTGGCCCATAGGTTGTCTCCTTTATAAAATGACAAAATAAACACAACTAATGCAAGGTGCACTCTTCTTTTTATATGGCCGTGACATTGATTCTTGTTTCTCTTAGAAACCAAATTGAAAACAAAAGAATTTTGCTTTGCATTATTTTTTCATGAGCTTCCAAACAAAGTGGTCCCTCCTTCATTTCATTTTCCAACGTGAATTTTCCACATAAGCCATGCTATTGTCTTCCATGAAAGTTGTGCTTATGTGAATGTTTCCAAATGCATGTCTACCGTAAGTGCACCTCCAATGATCAATTCCAGCTACCACAAGTATCAAACAACAAGTAAACAATTTAGAAGTCACTCAAACAGTAAACACAAGACTGACATAGGGGAGTAAAAAAAATACTGGGAACAACACATAATGAATTTGAACAAAATAAAAACTATACGTGAAAATAGACATCCAGACGAAACTATGAAAAAAAATTGCATGGAAAACGGATAAGAATTGATCTCGAACGAAGACACACAAGTTGACACAACATTCACGCAGCAACCAGCGCGAAAATTCAAATGGTTGAAATGAATTTGGCTCAATTTTCATTTCATTTAGCCTTCAAATGTCCCAAAAAGTATTTCCAAATTTTCCTTGTAAAATAATTAGCTCAGATAATTCAAATTAATTAAAATAAGAATTTCTGATCGAATTAAGCACAATCAAGCAAAATGGGAAAACACTGGACATTTAAGCACAATTCCCTGATTAATTCTAGTACAATAAACTAAGTGAAGTGTAGAAAATATCGACTCATCAAAATAGACCACACTTAGTCTTTTGCACTCCTGGGCAAAAATCAAGACGCAAATCAGGGAATGGTTCAAAGGATTTTTAGGTGTATGACACAAAAACTCAGCAGACAGAAAATAAAAACTCGCAAGAAAAATAAAAAGAATTTACAGAGTTCTCAAGAAGTCTGGACAGAGAAAAGGTATAGACAATATCCAACACAAAATCAAATTGAGCAGATACTTACAGAAATCATCCAAGATTTTCAAAACATAGCAAAATGATTAATCAGCTCAAGAGGTGATTTGAAAATAACAAAACCTCACAGATGCACTATAGTATTTCTCTCAAGTGTCTAGGGTAAATAATAATATCAGCTCGATGTACTCAAGAAAACAAACACAAGTAGACTTGGCAAGCTTCTAATTATCAATACTTAAAACATATGCACGTTTAGATCAAAAGGTCTTTACTGGGTTGTAATGGGGCCAAGGACAGGGGAGGATAAATTTGGATAAGTAGCTATAGCACAGAAGAAAATAGAGGTGCACTAGGAAAAAATGTAAACACAGTGAAATCTCACCCAAACCTCTAATTCAATCCTCTTCTCGACTCCATTATTCACAAAAATTATTTTTCAATTTTTTTTTTCTTTTTCTCATCATTTTTTTTTTATCATGTCTTCTTTCTTTCTTTTTTTTTATCACACAGCAGGATATAAATTATCATTTCAAAACATGATGAGGAACCAACTAGCCAATTTATCAGAATTCCCAAGGAGACCACACTTATTCTCAAAATACTTCTATAGCTCCAGACTTTCCTAAGTTTAAGGTAATCATTTGTTTTTCACTTAGGATCAGTGTATGAGCTTCAACACAAAGAAATATATACAGTATAGGCTCAAAGGGGTTATCAAAGGATAATAACAAGGTAGGCTTATTTGGCTAAAGAGGCTCAAGAACAAAAATGCCTTTATCACGTCTGAACATGCATATCAATCAAGTATATCAAAAAGAATCAAGCCAAGGCATATGTGCAAGAAATCAAGAGTCATATCACACAAGAAAGAACATTAAGTGGCTCAAATCTCACACAGGGTATCCGTGTTATAATCAATTCAACCTCTTGAACACATAATCATCTTTCCAGGCAGAGAAAAGCAAGGATTACAAACTATAAGTATTAAGTAAGTGAAGGAAAAATCTACAACTTAAACATCATCCAGAAATCAAGAGAAAAATGTAACATTTATTGCACACAAAACTGGATAAAAGTAACTTAAAAGAGAAAAAATTTAACACTCAAAAAACAAAAAATTTAACACACAAAATACAATCTAACAGAAAAATCAGAAAAATCAGAATTTCTTCCCAGTAGACCACACTTAAATCACACAATGTCCTCAATGTGTTCTAAGCATACATCAGCAATCAAAATAGGAAACATATTATGGACAAGTGCAATAAAAGTAGGAAAAAGGGAGAGAAAGAAAATGCAAACTCCCGTAGGTTATGGTGGAAGCTGCCAATTTTGGACTTGTAGGGAGATGTTTTCTTCTTCACGATCCAACCATGAAGTTTTGAGGACGAACTGCTTCATCCTCCATATCTGATCGAGCAATGAAATGTTTTCCACAGCTGGATCAATATAGGGATTGTTGATGAGCAGGTTCAGCAGGTGCCTATTGTTGTTGAAACTTTGGTGAGTGGTGGCACCTTTGTCTTCCACTGTGGGTGCATATTGGTCAAATTCATTCGTACCTCCTGCAATAGGGTTAGTGCAAAATGGTTCCACAGAAATGTCATGCAGAGGTATAACACCCAATCCTAGTTGAACAGGCTGAACCTCAGATACATCCTCACAACATGAATCAATTTCAAAATTACATGCAATATCAATATCAAACTCAGATTCATGTGCATAGGGAGAATTAAAAACATGCTCAGCAACAATATGATTATCAGCATACCTATCATCAGCATAATCTTTAATAACACATTCATGAATATCATAATCATACTGAGGTATGCTTACCTCCACTTCCTTGAAGATTGCTAGAGAGTGGGAAGATGAAGGTGGTCTACCTGTCTCAGAAGTACTGCTCGTATCTGCCTGTTCCTCAAAATTTTCATTGGTCTCCTCAGGTGCAAGAGTGGTCATCTGCCCAACCTGATCACTCAAATTCTGCATGGCAGCTTGAGTTTCCTGCTGGATCTTCATGCACTCTTGCTCAAACTGAATTCTCTGCTTGGTCATTTGCTCCAATAACTCCTTTAATGTAGGTTCAGAAGTAGAAGGCTGAGGAGTTATTTGGACAGGAGCATCAAACTGCTGATTCTCGTATTGCTGGACTGGTGGAGGCATAAAAGTATCCTGAGATGGTGCTTCCTGATATTTCTGTTGAGCATCGAACCATCCCAAGCTAAGGTCATTCCATCCAGGATCATTGATATATCCATACTGCTCAGGGGAGAATTTGTTCAGAAACTGAAGCTCAAGATATCCCCAATTGGTAACGGATCCTAGAGGAAGAGAGTCTTGCCAATCCTTAGCTGCTCCTTGTAATGAATGCGGAAATGCGCTCAAGAAAATGTGATCAAGAGGAACATCTGGAGGCTTCATTGAAGAGCACACCATGTGGAACTCCTCCAAATGTCTATGTGGGCATTCCCCTGCAAAACCATGAAACTTAGGCAGCAAATATGTCAGTCCAGTGCTTAGAACGTAATAAAAATCATCCTCTGTAGGTGGAACCGGCTCCCAAAGAGAGCTCTCAGAAGTTAAAGAATGAACCATATTGTTCTCACCACAAAATTCAGCAGAATTAAATTCAGAGTACCAAGCAGTACGAGAATCATGATTATAGGCATTCGCAGAATAAGCATTATTCACATCATCAAAATAGGTAGACATGGAAAATAAAAAGTAAAAAGTAAAAACTAAAAATTATAAAACAGATAAAACACAACACATTTATACATGCAATACATACACAAGACAGAACAAATATTTTTTTTTTTAATTAACAGACAAAATACATATGACACGCATACAAAACAAATAGAACATCACAACACAAGATAAAACACAACACAATTAAACATGCTACAAGCATAAACAAGACAGAACATCAACAGTAAAATATTTTTTTTTTTTTAAATATAGCAACTAAATACAGAACAGAGCACAATAAAATATAAAAGACAAAACATATATTAACACAACATAATCGAAAAACACAGCAAAAATCTAAAACAAAAAACCTGGAACTGAAGTGACAACGCCGCCAAAATTTGCTGAAGGTGTCGTTGTCGCCTACAAAAATAGAGAACACAAAACACACAAAATACACATATTAACAGAACAAAAATTTACAGAACAAAAATCTAAAACTGAACCTCCATTGATCCCCGGCAGCGGCGCCATTTTGTTGAACGGGTCGCACCGCTCACAAAAGTTGTGCACGAAAATATGCAGTATAGCTAGGATGTGACTCCTAGGTCGTCTCTCAAGGACCAATTTTTGTGGTTCAGTCTCAGATTTAACACGAAGTGGGGGGGGGGGGTTTTGTGGATATTTTTGGATGCGATAAAATTAAAGTGGACTGGAAATTAAATAGAATTTAAAAACACTGAAATAAATTTTAATGACGGTAAAAACAAGTGGTAAAAGATGGTAAAAACGGAACAGTAAATATGCAGAACGGTAAAACGCAATTGACAGATTTTAACCATATAGAAAACAGTAATTTTGGAAAACGGTAAATTCAGTTGAAAACGTAAATCACGAGTGCAGTGAAAATAAAAATTGAGAATCAAATGAACAAAGTTTTGAAAATGTAAATTGAAAGCTGACAGAATTAAAATTAAAACGCAGAGTGGAAATTACACGATCATTGAGAAAAGCTGAATGGAAATTACAATTAAAAATTTAATCCTTGAAACTGAAAATTTGAAAGAAATCTAAAACCTCCCCCATAGGGGAGGAGAAAACCAAGCCAGAACGTAACCTAAACCTACTCCTAAAATCTAATGAGTTTCTTCTTTGCTGCTGCTGCCAATTTATAGTCTCCACACTCTTGGACATCCTCCTTCAATTTAGCATTTTTGGTTTTGTCTCACTTGGCAGCCCGTGACCTTCGAGCTTTCACGTTTATTGTCTTAATCTGCAGCTCCTTGTTTCAAGGAATTTCTTTTGTCAAATGTTCACGAGCTCCTTAGATGTGCCAAAACTGAGCAAATAGGTGGGTCCCTATGTCTTTTCTTCAATCCGTTGCACACCTCTTGCTCACGGCTTCTTCTGAATTTTTGCTTCAACCGTGGGCTCCTTCAAGCTAGATGCTGCCTCCCTTGCTTCTGGAATGCAACTCCCTGCTGCATCCGTTCTTCACTCCGCTGGATGGCTGCACCTTCCAACCAACTGTGAGCTCTTCTTTTCTTGCTGGAACAAGCTCCTCAAGTGTTGCTGCTTCTCCTCTTTGGTGGGGGCTCCAACACGTTCCAACTCTCCCATCTGTGAAACCCATGCCTGGTTCTTGCTGCTGTCCACCGTGTGAAGTGTTGGGCGTTCTCTTCTTTTCCCAGCTGCTGGAATGAAAGCCGTGAGCCTTTCTCTATAAATCAACACACCCCTTTTTCTCTGCTTGAAACTGCTTCACGTGGCTGGACTGCTGCCCTTCATTTATGGATCTGCAACCAAGCTACTATACTGGACCAGCCGTGACTTCTTTCTCTCAACATGGTGGATGCTTGCTTTCTTCCTTGTGTTCCAGCCTTAGCCTCCCAAAACCGTGAGCCTCCTCATCTCACCAAGCTGCTGGGTTTCCTCATCTCCTTCTCCCTTTCTCTTCAAGCTATTCCACTCCATAGAAGCTATTCCCTTGAACGTGAGCTGCTGCACACCGTGCTCTTCACTTGCTGGATTTAGCTTCATGTTGTGCTCTTGGATGGAGCCTTAACGTTGCTTCTTCTTTTTTTTCTATCAATTGTAAAATGAAAAACCAATGGAAGAACACGGAAAATCTGCGCTCCAAGCCATTAGAAAACCGTAGGTGTTGGCCCCATGATTGTCCCCTTTAGCATCTTACAAAAAGAAAATAAGATTCCTCATTTTGTGTATTTTGTGTGCTGCCGTGAACTCCCTGCACCCATTTATTTTCCAAGCCAATCATGTGCTAGATGCTTTCCAAGAGATGGCCGTGTGTTTTTTTTGGTGCTCTTTCTCAGACTTGATAGCACAAAGGATGATTTCATTCTTTTTTTCACTTAATGGCTCTTTGATGTGCCAAAAGCCATGAGGGGACCACTTCAACAAAGTTCAGACTTTGTTTTGGAGTTTTACGTGATATGATCACTAAATAAGGGAATAAAAGTGAGTGGTGGCCCATAGGTTGTCTCCTTTATAAAATGACAAAATAAACACAACTAATGCAAGGTGCACTCTTCTTTTTATATGGCCGTGACATTGATTCTTGTTTCTCTTAGAAACCAAATTGAAAACAAAAGAATTTTGCTTTGCATTATTTTTTCATGAGCTTCCAAACAAAGTGGTCCCTCCTTCATTTCATTTTCCAACGTGAATTTTCCACATAAGCCATGCTATTGTCTTCCATGAAAGTTGTGCTTATGTGAATGTTTCCAAATGCATGTCTACCGTAAGTGCACCTCCAATGATCAATTCCAGCTACCACAAGTATCAAACAACAAGTAAACAATTTAGAAGTCACTCAAACAGTAAACACAAGACTGACATAGGGGAGTAAAAAAAATACTGGGAACAACACATAATGAATTTGAACAAAATAAAAACTATACGTGAAAATAGACATCCAGACGAAACTATGAAAAAAAATTGCATGGAAAACGGATAAGAATTGATCTCGAACGAAGACACACAAGTTGACACAACATTCACGCAGCAACCAGCGCGAAAATTCAAATGGTTGAAATGAATTTGGCTCAATTTTCATTTCATTTAGCCTTCAAATGCCCCAAAAAGTATTTCCAAATTTTCCTTGTAAAATAATTAGCTCAGATAATTCAAATTAATTAAAATAAGAATTTCTGATCGAATTAAGCACAATCAAGCAAAATGGGAAAACACTGGACATTTAAGCACAATTCCCTGATTAATTCTAGTACAATAAACTAAGTGAAGTGTAGAAAATATCGACTCATCAAATGGGTTATCTCACGAAAGCCCATATGAGCACCTGACTACCTTTAATGAGATTTGCAATACAGTCAAGATTAATGGGGTGCCAGACGAAGCAATCAAACTTAGCTTGTTTCCTTTCTCATTGGGAGGCAATGCTAAGCTTTGGTTGAACTCTTTTCCAGAAGAAAGTTTCACAGAGTGGGAAGCAGTGGTCACAAAATTCTTAAACAAATACTTCCCACAATCTAAGGTGACTAAAGGAAAGCAATAGATATCTTCATTCAAGCAGGGCATGGAAGAATCACTGGGACATGCATGGGACAGGTATAAAAGCTTGTTACGTAAAACTCCCACGCATGGCTTTGAAGATCAAGAAGTAGTCCTAACTTTCCTTGGAGGGCTTGGTTCACAAACCAAGATGATGCTGGATGCCTCAGCTGGAGGCAATATCAAATGGAAGACTCCAGAGGAAGCAACTGAAATTATTGAAAACATGGCTACAAGTGATAATGAGCTGCACAGTGAAAGAGGAACTCCTATGCAACAGAAAGGGGTTCTTCAATTACAAACCCATGATGCCTTGCTAGCCCAGAATAAAATTCTAACTCAACAGCTGGAAACTCTGACCAAAACTCTTGCTTCATTACCTAAAGAGTTAAAATCTGTTGCACAGGTACAAACCCAGTTGTGCGAATTATGTGGGGGAGATCACATCAATGGCCAATGTGCTTTTCCTGTGGAAGTCGTGGAGGATGTTAATTTCATGGCTAATCAGTTTCCATACCGTCAAGGGAATTATAATCAAGGTTGGAAACCACATCCAAGTATTGGCCAAGGACAAACTGGGCAGGCTAATCAATATAATAAGCAGCAGCAGCAACCAACCGTGTGGCAACAATTATCTATGCTTAATGATGAAAGATCAACAAGGTTGGAAGAAACTCTTTAGCAATTCATACAGAAAACTGAATCTTCTCAAAAGAGCACTGAAGCTGCTATAAAGAATTTGGAGATTCAGATGGGTCAGATTACCAAGCAATTGGAAGAAAGACCACACAGAAACTTTGGGGCTAATACTGAGGTTAACCCTTGAGAAGAGTGCAAAGTGGTCAAGAGTGTGAATGAAGAGATTATTGAGTTAGAAGAAGGAGAAACAGAAGAGAGAAGAGAAGCAAGAAAGGACATTTTGCCTTTTCCAACAAATCAGGAGAAACCAATGGATTTCACAGATTTATTCAGAATGGTTGATAATGAAGCTCCTTGGGAACAAATTCTACAGAAAATAGCAGTTTACACAAAATCTGAAGAAGGAACCTCTACAAAAAGAACACGTAGAGATGATGAGGAAGAAAAGTGTATAACTGTTAAGAAAAAGTCATTCCCACCAAAAGCAGCAGATCCAGGTAGTTTTTCTATCCCTTGCACTATAAGGAAGAAAAAGGTAAAGAAAGCTCTCCTTGATTTAGGCTCAAGTGTTAACTTGATGCCTTATTCTCTATTGGAGCAAATTGGCCATGTTAAAATAAAACCTGTAAAGGTTAATCTTGTAATGGCTGATGGATCTTCAAAGGAGCCATGTGGGATTGCAGAAGACATTGTAGTTTGTGTTGGCAAACTTCAGTTTTTGGCAGACTTTGTGGTGATGAAGATGGAGACCGAAAAAATACCTTTCATACTGGGAAGACCGTTTATGAAAACGGCCAGGGCTATCATAGATGTTAATGAAGGTATAGTGGTGCTCCAGGACAGAGAGGAGAGAGTGGTGGTGGATGTTTTCAAAGATGAGATACAAGCAAAGGAGGAAGAAGCCAGTTATAAAGCTGCATTTCGAGATGCACCCATAACTAGAGGTAAAGTTGAAAATCTTGAAGTTTCTGATAACCATTGTTTGTTTTTTTCAGGTACCCAAAGTAGAAGAGATTGGAAAAGGAGAAAAAGTTCCTAGAGACTGGAAGAAAAGAAGACCCCAACTTGGCACACCTGTAAGACTCAAGAACAAGTTGTGGGTTATAAAAGGCTTTAAAGAGAAGGAGATGATAGAGATAGAGTCTCCATATTCTAGAGAATCTAAGACAGTCCAAAGGAAGCAGTTGAAAGGTTGGTGGAAGGACAACATCAACCAAAAAGAAGAAGGAACTGGGGCTTTACTGGGTCAAGCTAATGACGTTAAAAGAGCGCTTGCTGGGAGGCAACCCAGTGATTTACAAACTTTTAATTTTGATTTTGGTTTTATATCTGTGGACATTATTTTGTAAATATTTTGTTGGATCTAGCATCTACTGAAGGATGCTAGGTGGTTAAGTATCTACTGAAGGATACTAAGTTTGTAACACCTACTGATGGGTGTTGGTGAGAAAATTTTGCACCTACTGATGGGTGCTGGTAAGTCTGAAACACCTACTGATGGGTGTTGGTGGATTTTGGGTCAGGCTCGTGACGTTAAACAAGCGCTACCTGGGAGGCAACCCAGTTGATTGAATATTTTTGTTTGTTTATTTTAGTTAGGGTTTGCATAAGCATTTTTAAACATTGAATTGCAGGGAACCAATGAGGGGCATGTCTAGGAGGCACGTAGGTTAAGAAAAGAAGGAGAAGAGCACATCACGAAAGTGCCGCTGAGCGGCAACTTACCGCTGAGCGATACTCTCGCAGATGGGCTTTAGTTTCCCCTTAGCGGGATCCGAGCCCATTAGGGTATTTTTATACCCTAAGCTGCATTTTGGTTTTTATTTTCAGGCTCTTCTCTGCACACACACTCCTACATACCTTTTCAAAGGTTCTCTACAATTTTTCCCTCATCCCTCTTTAGAAAATCTCCCTTCCACTCACTTGCTCACTAGTTTTCCATCTAAGTTTGGGGTTGGGAGAGAGCATCATTGAAGGGGCTGATTTCTTCATTGTGGTTTACTAATGCTTAACAATGTATCTTTTGGTTTTGTGAATTATGTTTGATGCAGGGATGGCCTCCTCATCGGGCAAAAGGAATCAAGACTATAAGATCCAAGAAGAGGAGGATACAGATGATAGCTCAGATTGAGGAGGAGCTGAGATAGCATTTATTGATCAATGCTATCATATGCTTATGTTTTTGATTGGTTTAAGTTTTCTGAACTTATTTGTTTTTGTTTTTAGATTAGGGTTTGATGTACTCTATTGAACACCTGGTTTCTTATGATGGTTTGCTATTAACTGTGATTGTGTGATAAGTAATGCTTGATGATGCTTTATGATTAATTGATGTTGAGATGATGTGCACATTAAAATGCTTATACAGGTGATTCACAAGCTTTGTGAACAAATGCATGATATCATGATTGTGATTGTGAAATTAAGCAGGATGTGTATGTCAAATGTGAATGAGCTTATATGTGAGGTTTTGAGCTCCAGAGTTGTTATTGTTGAATGGTATTACTTTGGAAGCATGAATGATTTTGCCCAGGTTTTCTATGATTGAATCAATTGCTTGTTTTGCATCATATGATCAAGGCCGTTTGTTGGAACCCTTTTTATTGGCCAAATTCATAAAGTTAGCCTACTAAAAGAGAACACTTTGTGTTCTATCCTTTGAACCCTTAGCCTTGAATATACACTAAAACCCTTGATTGAAAATCTTTACCTTGAGTTAAGTAGAAGATCTTGTGTGGTATTGTTAAATGTTCAAGTTTGGGGTTATTGGGGAAACATGAAAAAGGAAAAGCATTGAGCTAAGAGCTAAAAAGTAAGAATATACAAAGAAAAAGAAAAGAAAAGAAAAAGAAGCAAAGCTCAATGCAAATGCAAAGGCAAAAGAAAGTTGGGATGAATAAGAATAATTGTGTTGTTATGATTCTCTTAACTCAAGGATTTTGTGATCCAGAAAAACCAATTTTCTTGTTAGCCCAGCCACATTATAAGCCATTGAAAAGTCCTTGTGATGATGCATGCTTGTGAATGTTTTTGATTGTGGTAAAATGAAAGGCAAAGTTGATTCATGTGACATTGTGATAGTGGAGTGAATGAGTGAAACACTTTACCTCTTATACACTTGTGTGTTGAGTGAAACACTTTACCTAGTGAGGAAATATTCCATAAGCACATGAACATCCATGCTTAATTGATTGATCATTCATGAAAAATAGCATTTGTTGGAACTTAAATGATTTTGTGAATACTAAAGCATGTGCACATCTTGATTGAACTCTTGGTCATAAGTTTGAGTGAAGTTGTTACTTATCTTGAAAAGAGGATTTTGAATGAGTGAACCATCATATGAATTGGTTGGAGATGGAGTTACATTTTGTTTGCTTGAGGACAAGTGTTGAACGGGTCGCACCGCTCACAAAAGTTTGTGCATAAAAGAATGCAGTATAGACTAGGATTTGACTCCTAGGTCGTCTCTCAAGGACCAATTTTAGTGGTTCAGTCTCAGATTTAACACGAAGTGGGGGGGTGGTTTTGTAGTGTTTTTGGTTTGGATGCAGAAAAATAAACTAAATTAACACTGGAAATTAAATAAGACAGAATTAAAAACACTGGAATAAATTTTTAAAGATAATAAAAATAAACGGTAAAAGACGGTAAAAACAGCAAATGAAAATTACGCAGTGTTTGAAATTAAAATGCTGGAACTGTAAACATGCATAAAACGTAACAGCAGACAGTAAAATTAAGAGAGTTCAGAAAATGGTAAATTGCAGAGAATGGTAAATTGTAGAAAACGGTAAATGAAAATAAATTTCAACGGACATTGAGAAATGCAGAATGGAAAATTCAATTGAAATTCAATCCTTGAACTGGAAATTAAAACAAGCACAAAACCTCCCCCAAAGGGAGGAGGAAGCAAGAACGTAAATTTTACACACCTAACTTCTACTCCTAATCTAATGAATTTCTTCTTTGCTGCTGCTGCCAATTTATAACCAAAACTCAGAAAACTCTCCCGTGACTTCTCCTCCAATTCAGCTTAATTGTTTTGTTTTTTTTTTTTTTCTGGCACCCGTGAATTCCTTTTACGTTTTGTTTTTGTTCCCTAGCTTGCTGACTTCATCAATTTATGGTAGCAACAACTTGGAGACTTCAGGTGCTTCACTTCTTCTTCCTCTCCAACTCATGGCAGCAACCTTGAAGACCTTCTTATATGCATCACGGTGCTTCAACCAAGTTGTCTTTGCTGTGTTGGTGGACGGTGATGTGCTGCTCTTTCTTCAACAACTACTGCTGTCCATTTTTGGCTTCCAAGAACAGCCGCTTGAAGCCCTGGACCCGTGAGAAAACCAAACTTCTCTATGGCTACCCTCCAAACTCAGAACCAGAAAAATGTGTAAATGATCTCTCCCCCTTCCAACCGTGCACTTCCACTTGCTATATGGACTCTCCACTCCATTTGCAGAATGATGATTGTTTCTTAAGTGGATGGAGCCCTCAGGATTAGTGCATGGAGCACTTAAGGTAATGGAACACTGAAGACAATGACTCACCTCCACTAGCTTCCTTAGCTGCTGAACCAAGACCGTGAGTTCTCCTATCCCATTCAATCACCAATTAAAATCAGTACTCCACTTAATTTCCATGGGCCCCTGCTGCCAGCGTGTTTCTTCTCCAAACTATTGAATTTGAGTTTTGTGTTTTTGGTGGCTGCAATTTTTTTTAACTTGAAACCCATCAATAGAAAGAAAGAAAATAAATTTCAATAGTGCAGCAGGAGAGAAAACAAAACCGTGAGGTGGAGTGTGTTGGTGGTTGCATTTTGTTTTTTTTTTTGCCATGATGTGCAACTTCCATCATTATCCAATTCCCACGTGTTTTCCAAAGATAAAAATATGTGTGTTTTCTCTCCAAATGGTGAATGGTGTGCCGAGAATTGTGTGAGATGTGCACCTTCCCAACAAATTGTTTCAAACACTTCATTCAAAACAAAAGGGGGCCCTCCACTTTAGTGTGCAGCCGTGAAGCTTTTGTAGACTTCCCATGTGCCACTTTGTTTCTGAACTTCACGTCCAAATCATGTGCATCATGTACCAAAATTAAAATAAAGAAACATGGCTGCCCATGTCCAACATGTGCACTCATTCTCTCCCTTAATTTCATTTCTTTGCTTCACATGTGCTCTTCCATTTTGCTGTTATGGCCGTGAATGACTTGTCCTCCTTCTTCCCAAAATAAAAAAATAATAAAACCAAGAAACTTTGAAGATTACTCTCTTCATGTTGTGGCCGTGACATGCTAGGAGATTAATCAAGGAATTAAGTTGTTTCTCCAAAATAAAATGAGTTGGCATTTTGCTTTGGCCGTGTGATGTATGTTGCCAAGCCAATTTTGCTTCTACAAATTCAGAAATGAAGGACTTGCTTAAGAGTGTTGGGAGGTCTTAGCATCATCTAATGATCAATTCCAGCCACCACAATTACTAAACAACAAGCAAACAATGCAAACAGATTAGAATTCACTCAAACATTAATCACTGGACTGACATAGGAGAGTAAAATAAATACTGGGAACAACACAAAACGAATTTGAACAAAGTAAAAACTATACATGAAAATAGACATCCATACGAAACTATGAAAAAAAACTGCATGCAAAACGGATAAGAATTGAATTCGAACGAGGACAAACAAGTTGACACAAAATTCACACAGCAACCAGCGAAAATTGAAGTGGCTGAAATGCTTTGGGCTTAATTGTCATTTCTCATTTAGCCTTCAAATGTCCCAAAAAGATATCCAAAATTTTCCCATAATTAATAATGCAAAATAATAAGCTCAGATAATTCAAATTAGTTAAAATAAGAATTTCTGATCGAATTAAGCACAATTAGGAAAAATAGGAAAATAACGGACGATTAAGCACAATTCCCTGATTAATTCTAGTACAATAAACTAAGTGAAGTGAAGAAAATATTGACTCATCAACAAGCAAAGTTCTAAGTTTGGGGTTGTGATAACAGTTGAAAAACTGTTATTTTCATGCTTAAAATTGATACTAAAAGCAACCTTTAGACTTAAAAACTAGCTTGAAATCATGCTTTTATCTATATTTTCATAAATATGAGAGCTGGACAGGTTTATGCTTGATTTAAGTGTTTTTGTGCAGGTTTTAAGATGAATTTAGTGAAAAGAGTGAAGAAGGAGAGAGATGACATTAGAAAAGACAAGAAAGAGTGCAAAAAGAGAAGTCGAAGGCACCGCTCAGCGGCATTTTACCACTGAGCGGCACTCAGGAGGTTGCGGGAGTCACGCTGAGGGGCAAACTGGCCGCTGAGGGGAAGAAAGAGACACGCAATCACCGCTGAGCGGTAAATACCGCTGAGCGGCACTTTTTGGGCTTGGGCTTTTGTAATCTTTTGTAACTCTAGATTAGTATTTAAGGGCTTGCACGTCCTAGAATTAGGTATCTTTGGCAGAAACGAGGCAAACACTCTCTCTTCCACCCCTTTGAAGGAGGATCTTGCATGCTCAGGCTACCTCTTCACCTTTATTGGGTTTATTCTTTCATTCTTTCATTGTTATTCATCTAGGTTCACCATGAATATGGTGAACTAAACCTTGTATGTTTGTTGGGGAATCAATGTAATCTCTTGAAGCTCTCATATATGGAATCTGTTGAGTACATCTTTTAATTAAGACATATGCTTTCTTTCATCATTAGTTAGGGTTTTTCCTCTTTGCTCAATGCTTGAATAGTTTAACCCATTCCATGCATGATTATTGGTTTTGTCGATACGGACACGTACGGGGAAGTCTAGATCCGGGGAATTTCTCCCAATATTATACTGACAATATTCTATTGGTTGCCTTTAAGCTCCTGCACTCATGAACTAATCATTAGGAATGCTAGGAATTGTATGAACTCGTGATTAGGGAGAAGCCATCTAGAATGGTACATTAGAGAGTGGCATTAACAATGATGATTTGAATGTTGAATTCCTAAAATCTATGAGAGTGGATGAGATGAAATTGACCCCCAACAACATATTCATATAATTCATTGAAAGTGTTTATCTTTTGTCTTTGCAATTGATCAAATTTCATGCATACATGTTTATTTTCGTCTTTGCATTTTAAACTCTAAATATTTCGTTTGTAAGTCCTAGTGATGGAAGAATCACTGGGGCATGCATGGGACAGGTATAAAAGCCTATTACGAAAGACTCCCACGCATGGATTTAACGAAGGAGAAGTAGTCCTAATCTTCCTTGGAGGTCTTGGTTCACAAACCATGATGATGCTTGACGCCTCAGCTGGAGGCAATATCAAATGGAAGACTCCAGAGGAAGCCACAGAAATAATTGAAAGCATGACTACTAATAACAATAAGTGGAACAGTGAAAGAGGAGCTCCTATTCAACAAAAAGGAGTTCTACAGTTGCAATCAAATGATGCCTTGATAGCTCAGAACAAGTTAATAACTCAACAATTGGAGAATCTCTCAAAGATACTTGAACAATTGCCACAAGAGTTAAAGACTGTTGCACAAGTACAATCCCAGTTGTGCGAATTGTGTGGAGGCGACCATATCAATGGTCAATGTGCCTTTCCAGTTGAAGCCGTAGAGGATGTAAACTACATGACCAATCAGTATCGTCAAGGGAGCTACAATCAGGGGTGGAAACCACACTCAAGCATTGGTCAAGGGCAAACTGGGCAAGCGGGTCAATATAATAAGTAGCAGCAGCAACCCACCTTATGGCAACAAATTTCTATACTTAATGAAAGATCAATAAGGTTGGAAGAAACTCTTCAGCAATTTATACAGAAAACTGAATCTTCTCAAAAGAGCACTGAAGCTGCTATTAAGAACTTGAAGATTCAAATGGGGCAGATTACCAAGCAGTTGGAAGAAAGGCCTGACACGGATTTTGGGGCTAATACTGAGGTTAACCCCAGGGGAGAGTGTCAAGAGCTAGTGAGTGTAAATGTTGAAAAAGTTGAGTTGGAAAAAGAAGAGAGAAAAGAGAGAGAAGAGAAAGAAGAAGAGAAAATTTGTGTGAAGATTGAGAAAGTGAGTAGAAAAAGAAAAGAAAAAAAGAAAGTGAGAGAAAAGAGAAAGAGGACGAGAGAAAAAAAATAAAGAATCATATGAAAAATCTCGTCCCCATCCAAAGAAGTATGATAGGAAGAAGGAATTTGAGTGCTTTATGGAAATCTTCAAGAAATTGGAGATTAAAGTTCCTATGATTGAGACACTGCAACAAGTTCCTGGTTTGATCAAATTTCTGAAGAAGTTCAGTAGAAAGAAGAAAAAGAAGAAGGAACTTGGGCTTTACTGGGTCAAGCTAATGACGTTAAAAGAGCGCTTGCTGGGAGGCAACCCAGTGATTTACAAACTTTTGACTTTTGATTTGGTTTTGTAACTTTTAATTTGTGGACATTATTTTGTAAATATTTTGTTGGATACAGCATCTACTGAAGGATGCTAGGTGGTTAAGTATCTACTGAAGGATACTAAGTTTGTAACACCTATTGATGGGTGTTGGTGAGAAGATTTTGCACCTACTGATGGGTGCTGGTAAGTTTGAAACACCTACTGATGGGTGTTGGTGGATTTTGGGTCAGGCTCGTGACGTTAAACAAGCGCTACCTGGGAGGCAACCCAGTTGATTGATTGTTTTCTGTTTGTTTATTTTAGTTAGGGTTTGCATAAGCATTTTTAACATTGAATTGTAGGGAACCAGTGAGGAGCATGTCTAGGAGTTACGTAGGTTAAGAAAAGAAGGAGAAGAGCACTTCACGAAAGTGCCGCTGAGCGGCAACTTACCGCTGAGCGGTACTCTCGCAGATGGACTTTAGTTTCCCCTTAGCGGGATCCGAGCCCATTAGGGTATTTTTATACCCTAAGCTGCGTTTTGGTTTCTCTTTTCAGACTCTTCTCTGCACACACACTCTTACATACCTTTTCAAAGGTTCTCTACAACTTTTCCCTCATCCCTCTTTAGAAAATCTCCCTTCCACTCACTTGCTCACTAGTTTTCCATCTAAGTTTGGGGTTGGGAGAGAGCATCATTGAAGGGGCTGATTTCTTCATTATGGTTTACTAATGCTTAACAATGTATCTTTTGGTTTTGTGAATTATGTTTGATGCAGGGATGGCCTCCTCATCGGGCAAAAAGAATCAAGACTATAAGATCCAAGAAGAAGGAGGATACAGAGGACAGCTCAGATTGAGGAGGAGTTGAGATAGCATTTTCTGATGAATGCTATCATAACTAGAGCAGGACTTATGCTTTTGTTTGGTTTAAGTTTTCTGAACTTATTTACTTCTGTTTTAGATTAGGGTTTGATGTACTCTATTGAACACCTGGTTTCTTATGATGGTTTGCTATTAACTGTGATTGTTTGATAAGTAATGCTTGATGATGCTTATTGATTGATTGATGTTGAGATGATGTGCACATTAAAATGCTTATACAGGTGATTCACAAGCTTTGTGAACAAATGCATGATATCATGATTGTGATTGTGAAATTAAGCAGGATGTGTATGTCAAATGTGAATGAGCTTATATGTGAGGTTTTGAGCTCCAGAGTTGTTATTGTTGAATGCTATTACTTTGAAAGCATGAATGATTTTGCCCAGGTTTTCTATGATTGAATCAATTGCTTGTTTTGCATCATATGATCAAGGCCGTTTGTTGGAACCCTTTTTATTGGCCAAATTCATAAAGTTAGCCTACTAAAAGAGAACACTTTGTGTTCTATCCTTTGAACCCTTAGCCTTGAATATACACTGAAACCCTTGATTGAAAATCTTTACCTTGAGTTAAGTAGAAGATCTTGTGTGGTATTGTTAAATGTTCAAGTTTGGGATTGTTGGGAAAACATGAAAAAGGAAAAGCATTGAGCTAAGAGCTAAAAAGTAAGAATATGCAAAGAAAAAGAAAAGAAAAGAAAAAGAAGCAAAGCTCAATGCAAATGCAAAGGCAAAAGAAAGTTGGGAATGAATAAGAATGATTGTGTTGGTATGATTCTCTTAACTCAAGGATTTTGTGATCCAGAAAAACCAATTTTCTTGTTAGCCCAGCCACGTTATAAGCCATTGAAAAGTCCTTGTGATGATGCATGCTTGTGAATGTTTTTGATTGTGGTAAAATGAAAGGCAAAGTTGATTCATGTGACATTGTGATAGTAGAGTGAATGAGTGATTACCTCTTATACACTTGAGTGTGAGTGAAACACTTTACCTAGTGAGGAAATATTCCATGAGCACATGAACATCCATGCTTAATTGATTGATCATTCATGAAAAATACCATTTGTTGGAACTTAAATGATTTTGTGAATACTAAAGCATGTGCACATCTTGATTGAACTCTTGGTCATAAGTTTGAGTGAAGTTGTTACTTATCTTGAAAAGAGGATTTTGAATGAGTGAACCATCATATGAATTGGTTGGAGATGGAGTTACATTTTGTTTGCTTGAGGACAAGCAAAGTTCTAAGTTTGGGGTTGTGATAACAGTTGAAAAACTGTTATTTTCATGCTTAAAATTGATACTAAAAGCAACCTTTAGACTTAAAAACTAGCTTGAAATCATGCTTTTATCTATATTTTCATAAATATGAGAGCTGGACAGGTTTATGCTTGATTTAAGTGTTTTTGTGCAGGTTTTAAGATGAATTTAGTGAAAAGAGTGAAGAAGGAGAGAGATGACATTAGAAAAGACAAGAAAGAGTGCAAAAAGAGAAGTCGAAGGCACCGCTCAGCGGCATTTTACCACTGAGCGGCACTCAGGAGGTTGCGGGAGTCACGCTGAGGGGCAAACTGGCCGCTGAGGGGAAGAAAGAGACACGCAATCACCGCTGAGCGGTAAATACCGCTGAGCGGCACTTTTTGGGCTTGGGCTTTTGTAATCTTTTGTAACTCTAGATTAGTATTTAAGGGCTTGCACGTCCTAGAATTAGGTATCTTTGGCAGAAACGAGGCAAACACTCTCTCTTCCACCCCTTTGAAGGAGGATCTTGCATGCTCAGGCTACCTCTTCACCTTTATTGGGTTTATTCTTTCATTCTTTCATTGTTATTCATCTAGGTTCACCATGAATATGGTGAACTAAACCTTGTATGTTTGTTGGGGAATCAATGTAATCTCTTGAAGCTCTCATATATGGAATCTGTTGAGTACATCTTTTAATTAAGACATATGCTTTCTTTCATCATTAGTTAGGGTTTTTCCTCTTTGCTCAATGCTTGAATAGTTTAACCCATTCCATGCATGATTATTGGTTTTGTCGATACGGACACGTACGGGGAAGTCTAGATCCGGGGAATTTCTCCCAATATTATACTGACAATATTCTATTGGTTGCCTTTAAGCTCCTGCACTCATGAACTAATCATTAGGAATGCTAGGAATTGTATGAACTCGTGATTAGGGAGAAGCCATCTAGAATGGTACATTAGAGAGTGGCATTAACAATGATGATTTGAATGTTGAATTCCTAAAATCTATGAGAGTGGATGAGATGAAATTGACCCCCAACAACATATTCATTCATATAATTCATTGAAAGTGTTTATCTTTTGTCTTTGCAATTGATCAAATTTCATGCATACATGTTTATTTTCGTCTTTGCATTTTAAACTCTAAATATTTCGTTTGTAAGTCCTAGTGATGGACAAATTTGTAAGCACCAAATTATGATGTCACAAACTTGTTTCACAATCGGCAAGTATGACCGAATCGTTCAAGTAATAAACTTGGTAAGACCAAGTATCGTTCTCCCAAAGGACTCACGGCCTAGTTTAGTTATGTGATTTGTTGATTAGCTAGGACTTAAGAACGAAATATTCAGAGTTTACTATGCAAGACAGAAAATAAACATGTATGCATGAAATTTGATCAATTGCAAAGACAAAAGATAAACACTTTCAATGAAATATATGAATGGATATGTTGTTGGGGGTCAATTTCATCTCATCCACTCTCATACATTTTAGGAATTCAACATTCAAATCATCATTGTTAATGCCACTCTCTAAAGTACCATTCTAGATGGCTTCTCCCTAATCACGAGTTCATACAATTCCTAGCATTCCTAATGATTAGTTCATGAGTGCAGGAGCTTAACGACAACCAATATAATATTGTCAGTATAATATTGGGAGAAATTCCCCGGATCTAGACTTCCCCGTACGTGTCCGTATCGACAAAACCAATAATCATGCATGGAATGAGTTAAACTATGCAAGCATTGAGCAAAGAGGAAAAACCCTAACTAATGATGAAAGAAAGCATATGTCTTAATTAAAAGATGTACTCAACAGATTCCATATATGAGAGCTTCAAGAGATTACATTGATTCCCCAACAAACATACAAGGTTTAGTTCACCATATCCATGGTGAACCTAGATGAATAACAATGAAAGAATGAAAGAATAAACCCAATAAAGGTGAAGAGGTAGCCTGAGCATCCAAGATCCTCCTTCAAAGGGGTGGAAGAGAGAGTGTTTGCCTCGTTTCTGCCAAAGATACCTAATTCTAGGACGTGCAAGCCCTTATATACTAATCTAGAGTTACAAAAGATTACAAAAGCCCAAGCCCAAAAAATGCCGCTCAGCGGTGATTGCGCGTCACTTTTCTTCCCCTCAGCGGCCAGTTTGCCCCTCAGCGTGACTCCCGCAACCTCCTGAGTGCCGCTCAGCGGTAAAATGCCGCTGAGTGGTGCCTTCGACTTCTCTTTTTGCACTCTTTCTTGTCTTTTCTAATGTCATCTCTCTCCTTCCTCACTCTTTTCACTAAATTCATCTTAAAACCTGCACAAAAACACTTAAATCAAGCATAAACCTGTCCAGCTCTCATATTTATGAAAATATAGATAAAAGCATGATTTCAAGCTAGTTTTTAAGTCTAAAGGTTGCTTTTAGTATCAATTTTAAGCATGAAAATAACAGTTTTTCAACTGTTATCACAACCCCAAACTTAGAACTTTGCTTGTCCTCAAGCAAACAAAATGTAACTCCATCTCCAACCAATTCATATGATGGTTCACTTATTCAAAATCCTCTTTTCAAGATAAGTAACAACTTCACTCAAACTTATGACCAAGAGTTCAATCAAGATGTGCACATGCTTTAGTATTCACAAAATCATTTAAGTTCCAACAAATGCTATTTTTCATGAATTAAGCATGGATGTTCATGTGCTTATGGAATATTTCCTCACTAGGTAAAGTGTTTCACTCAACACACAAGTGTATAAGAGGTAAAGTGTTTCACTCATTCACTCCACTATCACAATGTCACATGAATCAACTTTGCCTTTCATTTTACCACAATCAAAAACATTCACAAGCATGCATCATCACAAGGACTTTTCAATGGCTTATAATGTGGCTGGGCTAACAAGAAAATTGGTTTTTCTGGATCACAAAATCCTTGAGTTAAGAAAATCATAACAACACAATTATTCTTATTCTTCCCAACTTGCCTTTGCATTTGCATTTGCATTGAGCTTTACTTCTTTTTCTTTTCTTTTCTTTTTCTTTGCATATTCTTACTTTTTAGCTCTTAGCTCAATGCTTTTCCTTTTTCATGTTTCCCCAATAACCCCAAACTTAAACATTTAACAGTACCACACAAGATCTTCTACTCAACTCAAGGTAAAGCTTTTCAATCAAGGGTTTTTAGTATATATTCAAGGCTAAGGGTTCAAAGGATAGAACACAAAGTGTTCTCTTTTAGTAGGCTAACTTTATGAATTTGGCCAATAAAAAAGGGTTCCAACAAACGGCCTTAATCACATGATGCAAAACAAGCTATTGATTTAATCATAGAAAACCTGGGCAAAGTCATTCATGCTTTCAAAGTAATAGCATTCAACAATAACAACTCTGGAGCTCAAAACCTCACATATAAGCTCATTCACATTTGACATACACATCCTGCTTAATTTCACAATCACAATCATGATATCATGCATTTGTTCACAAAGCTTGTGAATCACCTGTATAAGCATTTTATGTGCACATCTATCTCAACATCAATCAATCAATAAGCATCATCAAGCATTACTTATCACTCAATCACAGTTAATAGCAAACCATCATAAGAAACCAGGTGTTCAATAGAGTACATCAAACCCTAATCTAAAAACAAAAACAACTTACAAGATACTGGGTTGCCTCCCAGTAAGCGCTTGTTTAACGTCCTGAGCCTGACCCAAACTTTCAAGGATCAACCAACAACATCATTGTGGAAAATTGTTGCACCTCTCCCCCTAGATAGGGCTTGAGACGTTGACCATTTACCACCCAACTTCTCTGTGGATCATCAGATGGATTAAATATCTCAATTGCCCCATGCGGATGCACTTCTTTTATCACAAATGGTCCTGTCCATTTTGACTTCAACTTCCCAGGAAATATCTTCAATCTTGAATTGAACAATAATACCTGTTGTCCTGGATTGAAAACTCTATTCACCAACTTCCTGTCATGATAAAATTTCATTTTGTCTTTGTAAGCCTTGGATGAATCATATGCATGTAAGCGCATTTCTTCAAGCTCCAAAATCTGCCGTCTGCGTGTACATTGAGTATCATAAGGATCAAAATTCAAGAATTTCAAAGCCCATAATGCTCTATGCTCCAATTCGACTGGCAAATGGCATGCTTTCCCATAGACTAATTGAAATGGTGATAACCCCATAGACGTCTTCATTGTTGTCCTATAATGATGACTTAGGACATGGACCCATCACTAGAAGTATGGCTAGAAGAATTCAAGAAGAGATTGAAGATGTAGACACAACAGGACACGTTCTTTTCCTTCAATTTAAGTGGAATTTGGAGACAACAAGAGAAGGGTAAAACTGTCCAGTTGATGGTCAAAATTGCTAGCTGCACCACCCCTCTTTACTGCGCACACCACAACAGCACATCCGTTCCTCCACACCATTAGCTCACATGCTGCTTTGGTTTTAGGCACATTTTTATTAAATGTTTCACATTTTACACATGGTTAATGTGCTTTCTCGTTGCAGCTCCATGAATCTCCTATAAATTCATGGTAGCCACCATTGTATTGACACTTTTGATATATGGAATTTTACTTTGCTGATGCATTTTCCAGCACCTAAAACTCTGCCCAAAAGTCACTCCAAATTGAGCTTTCCCTCTCCATCTAGCTTCCTTCCAATGGAAGGCCTCCTGAGCTAGTTATCCACTCTCCAAAAAGCTCCTCTACCATCAACTATGCCACTGCACTTCCATTCTTCACCCCTGCTGCCATCTCTGAAATCAACGTCTGCACTGCATTTCCAGTCTTCTTCTCTGCTGCCATCTCTGGATCTAACCTCCTGCTGCATTCAATCCTTCCTTCTAGCTGGAGCAACTTCATCAAGTGGTATTCAGAGCCTAGGTTCTGCATCACGCTCCAGCTGAGTATCTGTTTTTCATTCGCTGCATTCTGTCAACATTTCATTCTTGTTTTCTGTATTCTGTTGCACTGTTTCATTATTCTCTTCAATTCCAGTAGTTTTCATTTACATCGTTTCTTTGTTCCAGCTTTTACTTGATTTTATTTCCATCATTTTAATCGGTTCAATCTTTGTCTTGAGTATTTTAAATTTTTGCAATCTTATTCAGTCATGTCCAGTCATGTGTATTTGCTGCAATTTTGTCAAAATTCTTAGTAAGTTTGGTGCCTGGGTGAATCTGCATATCTGGAATGGTTTTTCAATAGATGCACATCACAAGAGTAATGATGAATGAGCTCAGTGCATCTTGAATTCCATCACAGTGCAGTTCCAGTTAATGCAGAATTCAATTCTGTTTTGAATTTGATTTAAAATGTGTTTTCTGAAATGCACCGTGTGAAATTAAAATTGGTGATGTTGGAGTTGCTGTAATGTGATGTGTGCATACCATATGAACAAGGAATTGTCCAAGACAATCAATCTGGTTGCACCATTATGCAGAATCCATAAATCATTCAAGCAGCTTGACCGAACTGCACCTATCCTTGCTTAATGTTTCTGAAGTTTTTCTGATTTTTGAATCTGTCCAGTTTAGAATTCTTTCTGGACATCTCTTAAATGCATTTCTAGAGTCTTGTTTAAGTTTGATTTGCTGTCCTATAGTCATTTTAATTGATTACATATCAGTTTGAATCCTCTGCTGAAGTTTGGTTAGTTAATTGGTCAAATTTGGTGTTAAAAGGCAACTGAACCAGTAAAATTTTGATTTACAAGCATTTAGCCTCTGCTGGCAGTTTGCACAAGTCATATTTGGTAAAACAAATTTGCTCAAATCATAAAATTAAGAGTCCAAGTTCGTTTGTGCAAAATGACCATTAAAACTACCAAATTTTAAGCATCTTTTCTGGTCTAGTTGCAGAATTGTTAATTTGAAAGCTTGTTGTGATTACTGCATCAAAGTTAGTTCAGAATTGGTTGCAAAAGCTTGGTTCAATTGAATTAAAAGAAGTGCACAATTCAAATCTTACCATAAACTGCACTATAAAAAGCTGTGTGAACCAGTGCCAAGCCAAATTTAAAACTCTGATGCACATTTTTTTCAGCCTTCTGCTAGGCATTTTATCAAACACTTTGCCTAGTTTGCATTTAGTTTCAAAATTGAACAAAGCTGCAACTTATCTTTGTTTCTTGTTTTTTTTAAATCCACTCTAGATCCTTTCCTAAGTTCATTTTGAGTGCCACCATTCATTGAAAACCGATTAATTGTTTGATTTAAGTTGTTTGAAAATCCTGCACATAAGCTGTTTGAGAAAATTACAGTTGTGCATTCTGGTTTAACAGTTTCTGGCAGCAGCAGTGTTGATTTTCTGGCTTAATAATTGATTATTGGTGGTCTGTATGAGCTCTTTGTTGGGTGCAGAATTATCTCAGGTGGTCCTATAACATTGGTAGCATCTTAGGCAGTGGATTGGAGCAAGGAAAGATCAACTTTGAAGTTGATTTTTGGTGCAGCAGGACCACATATTTTTCACTGGTCTGCATGAATTCTGGTGGCTGCAACAGCAGCATAGTTCACTCTGCAGCTGAGAGATTTGCATGAATCACTCCTGATTCATTACTTGTTTGAGAGCAACCAAAGCTGCCACATTAAACTACCTTGTGTTCTTTCAAATTTTTGTTTTGTTGTTTCCTTTGTATTACCTTTTGATTTTCTTTTTCATTCTTGTAAGTTGGCCATTTCAAGCAAGTGAAGTGGAAGAGCTCATAAGTGTTCTTCTCTCATTTGCTAACTTGACTTAAAGTCTCATCTTTTTTTTAAAATTTGTAGACGGTGAGTGTGTCTTAGATCCAAAAAGTCTAAGCCTCACCTAGGAGACCTCACCTTTAATTTTGGTTTTTAATTTTTTGCAAGTTTCGCATAGGAAGTCTTAGAGTCCGACTTTAGAGTCTAAGGTTTTCTTTCTTTGTGTTTGTTTGTCTCCATATATTTAGTGAATTTAGAAGTGATTTTGAATTAAAGACTTTTAGTAAGTAACTAAGGCTATATTTGGCAAGGCAAGACTTGGTACTTAAGTGACCTACAAGGTCCACCTCTCTTACCTGGAATATTGTCCTCAAGTGAACTCTCTTAGTCTTTACTTCAAGAAAATTTTTAAGTTCATAAAATGTCTGGAAGACATTCCCCTAGAATTAATGAGGAACCTAAAGAACAATTTTGTTTTCAAACTCTTGTCAATCAACTCAAAGAAATTGAAAGGAAAATAGGGCAAGAAAAGATTCAAAGAGAATTACACAATGCCATGGTTACTAATGAGTTGAAAATGCTAAGAGATGAACAAGTTCAATATAGGGAGAGAAGCCTGAGTGTAGAATCCCAAAGTGAGCAAGAAAACTTAAGAGTAGGAGATTACTATCCTTCTTCATCAAGAAGGCGTAGGCGTGACTATGAAAATCCTCCTCCTCCTCCTAAGGAAGTCAATGTGGTATTGCCTCATTTTCATGGGAAAGATAACATTGAGGCTTACCTTGACTGGGAAATGAAAGTAGAGCAAATATTTGCTTGTCAACAAGTGTCGGAGGAAAGGAAAGTCTCTCTAGCTACCCTTAGTTTTCAAGGGTATGCAATGTATTGGTGGACTGCTTTAGTCAAAGAGAGAATGAGACAACAACTTCCTCCCATTAAATATTGGAATGAACTCACAGCTGCTCTCAAGAAAAGGCACATTCCCTCTTACTATAAAAGGGAACTTATGGATAAGCTCCAAAGGTTGCAACAAAAGTCTATGTCTGTTGAAGGCTATAGACAACAAATGGAGCTATACATAATGAGAGCAGGGATCACAGAGGCAGAGGAAACTACTTTAGCTAGATTTTTGAGTGGGTTAAATTTGGACATAAGGGATAAAGTTGAACTTCTACCTTATAGAGATTTGAATGAACTTGTTCAAATGTGTATAAAGGTAGAACAACAAAATCAACGAAAAATTTCTGCCAAAAGATTTTAGTCTCCCTTTGAGCCGAAATTTACTAAAACAAAAGAACCCCTCAAACCTCTAGCCAAAATAGTTGAAAAGCCAAACAAAGAGTCCTCTTCACACACTCGCACAAGTGATATAAAGTGTTTCAAGTGTTTAGGTAGGGGTCATATAGCTGCTCAATGTCCTACTAAGAGAACTATTCTTTTAAAGGGAAAGGACATCTATAGCAGTGAAAGTGAATCCCCTACCAGTGATAGTGAGAGTGAATCAGAAAAAGAAGAGGAAGTGTTTGCGGATGATTGTCAACTTCTCATGGTAAGAAGGGTGCTTAGCAGTCAACCAAGTCTGGAACAACTATCACAAAGAGAGAACATTTTTCATACAAGGTGTAAAATTCAAGAAAACTATTGTTCTCTCATTATTGATAGTGGTTCTTGCTGCAATTGTTGTAGTACCAGACTAGTTGAAAAACTGAATCTTGCTGTAATACCCCATCCCAAACCTTATAGACTTCATTGGCTAAATGAAGATGGGGACATTACAGTCAAGAATCAAGTTAAAGTGGCTTTATCCATAGGGAACTTCAAAGATGAAGTTGTTTGTGATGTAGTTCCTATGGAAGCTTGCCATGTGCTATTGGGAAGACCATGGCAATTTGATCATAACACTATACACCATGGTCTTACCAATACCATAACTGTGCACAAACAAGACAAGAAATTTGTGCTTCAACCTTTGACACCTACTCAGGTGGCACAAGATCAAGCACAAATGAAGTCCGCTAGGGAACAGGAAAAGAAACAGAAAAAGAAAAAAATGCCAAAACAACAGAGCGGAGAAGTCATAGAGTCTAGTGTTACTTCCCATAAGGTCACTCAACATGAAGTTCTTTTAAATAAAAAGACTTTAAACAATACACTTCAAGTTGAGCAACCTTCATACCTTCTTCTTTGCCAAGGAACACTCATCTGCACATCTAGTGAGACTCAGACTAATACTCTTTCTTTGGCAATACAAAAGCTTTTGAAAGAATTTGATGATCTATTTCCCAAAGAAATTCCAAATGGGCTTCCACCATTAAGAGGGATAGAACATCAAATTGATTTCATACCAGGGGCAACTCTTCCTAATAGGCCTGCCTATAGGACTAATCCCCAAGAAACCAAAGAAATTGAGTCACAAGTCCAAGAATTACTAGATAAGGGTTTGGTTCAAAAAAGCCTAAGCCCCTGTGCTGTACCAGTGTTGTTGGTGCCCAAAAAGGATGGGAAGTGGCGCATGTGTTGTGATTGTAGGGCTATCAACAACATCACCATAAAGTATAGACATCCCATCCCTAGACTTGATGATATGTTGGATGAATTACATGGGGCTCAAATTTTCTCAAAAATAGATCTTAAGAGCGGATATCACCAAATTAGAATCAAAGAAGGTGATGAGTGGAAAACTGCTTTTAAGACTAAATTTGGGTTATATGAGTGGTTGGTAATGCCTTTTGGTCTTACAAATGCCCCAAGTACATTCATGAGGCTTATGAATCATGTTTTAAGGGACTGCATTGGGACGTTTGTAGTTGTGTACTTTGATGACATATTGGTATATAGTCAAGATTTGCAAAATCATGAAAAACATTTGAAAGCTGTTCTAATAATTCTTAGAACCAATAAATTGTTTGCAAATCTTGACAAATGTACCTTTTGTGTTGATAGTGTCATCTTTCTGGGCTTTGTAGTCAATAAAAGTGGGGTTCATGTTGACCCTGAGAAGGTAAAGGCCATCCAAGAATGGCCCATACCAAAGAATGTAGGAGAAGTTAGGAGTTTCCATGGATTGGCAAGTTTCTATAGACGATTTGTGCCTAACTTCTCTAGTCTAGCTTCACCTCTCAATGAGTTGGTGAAAAAGGATGTTACTTTCATTTGGGGGGACAAACAACAAAGGGCTTTTGAGTTACTTAAAGAAAAGCTTACTCAAGCTCCCATTCTAGCTCTGCCAAATTTTGCCAAAACTTTTGAGCTAGAATGTGATGCTTCTGGACATGGAATAGGTGCTGTGTTATTACAAGAAGGACACCCAATTGCTTATTTTAGTGAAAAACTTCCTGGTGCCTCTTGTAATTACCCCACCTATGACAAAGAACTTTATGCTCTTGTGAGGGCTCTTCAAACTTGGGAACATTATCTTGTTTCCAAGGAGTTTATTATTCATAGTGATCATGAATCACTAAAATATCTGAAGAGCCAACACAAGTTGCAAAAAAGACATGCTAAGTGGTTGGAATTCATTGAACAATTCACTTATGTTATCAAATACAAGAAAGGAAAGGCTAATATAGTGGCAGATGCTTTATCCAGAAGAAACATTTTACTAGCCACTTTAGGAGCTCAAATTCTTGGATTTGATAACATAAAAGAATTGTATACTCAAGATAGTGACTTTGCCACCTTATATGAGGAATGTTTGCAAAAACCACAAGGAGGATTCTATGTGAGAGATGGGTATCTTTTCAAAGAGGGTCAAATTTGTATACCTCAAGGCTCACAAAGAAAACTCCTTGTCAAAGAAATGCATGAGGGAGGGTTGATGGGGCATTTTGGGGTTGATAAAACCTTAAGCATGCTAAAAGAGAAATTCTTTTGGCCCCACATGAGGAGAGAAGTCCAAAGGCATTGTTTCAAGTGCATTACTTGTTTAACATCCAAATCTAGAGCAATGCCTCATGGTCTTTATACTCCCTTACCCATTGCTTCAACTCCTTGGGAAGATATTAGCATGGATTTTATCTTAGGACTACCCAAAACATCAAGGGGTTTTGATTCTATTTTTGTGGTTGTGGATCGTTTTAGCAAAATGGCTCATTTTATACCATGCCACAAGATAGATGATGCAAGCAATGTGGCTAGGTTATTCTTTCGAGATGTGGTTAGACTTCATGGACTACCTCGGGTCATCATTTCTGATAGAGATTCAAAATTTCTTAGTCACTTTTGGAGAACCTTATGGTCTCGATTAGGAACTAAGCTTTCTTTTTCTACTACTTGCCATCCTCAAACAGATGGTCAAACTGAAGTAGTAAATAGATCTCTATCCACTCTATTACGAGTAGTCCTCAAGGGTAACCACAAATCTTGGGATGAGTATCTTCCACATGTGGAGTTTGCTTATAATAGGGTAGTTCATCGAACTACAAAAATCTCTCCTTTTGAAGCTGTATACGGTTTTAATCCTCTCACACCTATGGATTTGATTCCCTTACCTTCTTCACATGATTTTGTTCATCAAGAGGGAATCTCTAAATCCAAATTCATTAAAACTTTTCATGAGAAGATTAGTAACCAAATACAACAACAAAGTGAGAGATATGCTAAGTATCATAATAAAGGTAAAAAGGAAGTCATTTTCAATGAAGGTGACTTAGTTTGGCTTCATCTTAGAAAGGAAAGATTCCCTATTCAAAGGAAGTCCAAATTAAGTCCTAGAGGAGATGGTCCTTTTAAAATCCTTAAGAAGGTCAACAATAATGCTTATCAATTAGACCTTCCAGCCGAGTATGGTGTCCATTCTACTTTTAATGTTACTGATCTTCGTCCTTTTGCAGGATTCAATACAGATGATGCTTTGGATTTGAGGACAAATCCTCTTCAAGGGGAAGGAGATGATGACTTAGGACATGGACCCATCACTAGAAGTATGGCTAGAAGAATTCAAGAAGAGATTGAAGATGTAGACACAACAGGACACGTTCTTTTCCTTCAATTTAAGTGGAATTTGGAGACAACAAGAGAAGGGTAAAACTGTCCAGTTGATGGTCAAAATTGCTAGCTGCACCACCCCTCTTTACTGCGCACACCACAACAGCACATCCGTTCCTCCACACCATTAGCTCACATGCTGCTTTGGTTTTAGGCACATTTTTATTAAATGTTTCACATTTTACACATGGTTAATGTGCTTTCTCGTTGCAGCTCCATGAATCTCCTATAAATTCATGGTAGCCACCATTGTATTGACACTTTTGATATATGGAATTTTACTTTGCTGATGCATTTTCCAGCACCTAAAACTCTGCCCAAAAGTCACTCCAAATTGAGCTTTCCCTCTCCATCTAGCTTCCTTCCAATGGAAGGCCTCCTGAGCTAGTTATCCACTCTCCAAAAAGCTCCTCTACCATCAACTATGCCACTGCACTTCCATTCTTCACCCCTGCTGCCATCTCTGAAATCAACGTCTGCACTGCATTTCCAGTCTTCTTCTCTGCTGCCATCTCTGGATCTAACCTCCTGCTGCATTCAATCCTTCCTTCTAGCTGGAGCAACTTCATCATATAAGCCCAAAGAGCATCATCCAATTTGAGAGACCAATCCTTTCTTGATGAAGTCACAGTCTTTTCCAGGATTCTTTTTATCTCCCTGTTAGATACCTCAGCTTGTCCATTGGTTTGTGGATGATAAGGTGCAGCTACCTTATGCTTTACTCCATAGTGTTTGAGTACTTTCTCTAGCTGATAATTGCAAAAATGAGATCCTCCATCACTAATCAACACTCTTGGAGTGCCAAAACGTGAGAATATCTGCCTCTTCAGGAATTTAATTACCGTGCTAGCATCATTTTTAGGACAAGCTAATGCTTCCACCCATTTACTCACATAATCCACTGCTACCAGAATATATTCATTGTTGAAAGATGGAGGGAAGGGTCCAACAAAGTCAATACCCCAACAATCAAAAACCTCAACCTCTAAAATACCTTGTAAAGGCATCTCATGACGTTTAGTGATTGTCCCTGCTCTTTGACATTTATCACAATTCCTAGCATGATTATGGGCATCTTTAAATAAAGTTGGCCAATAAAACCCTGATTGAAGGACTTTTGCTGCTGTTCTTTCCCCATTAAAATGTCCTCCATAAGGTGTATCATGACAATGCCAGAGAATTCCTTCTGCTTCTTCATTTGTAACACATCTCCTGAGAAGATTATCTGCTCCAATTTTGAACAAATATGGATCGTCCCACACAAACTGCTTGGCATCATGCAGAAATTTCTTTCTCTATTGCCAAGTTAAGTCTTCCGGCATGACTCTTGCAGCTTTGAAATTTGCCATATCAGCAAACCAGGGTCTCTGCTGAATATACATGAGTGATTCATCTGAAAAAGATTCCCAGATTTCAGACTCCTTGCTAGTGACCTCATTGTTGACTAACCGTGACAAATGATCAGCAATTAAGTTCTCACTTCCTTTCTTATCACGGATTTCTACATCAAATTCTTGCAACAGTAGTACCCATCTAATCAGACGTGGCTTAGAATCTGATTTTGTCAACAAATATTTGATAGCTGCATGATCTGTATAGACAATCACCTTAGACCCAATAAGATAAGGTCTAAATTTCTCTAGAGCATATACAATGGCAAGAAACTCTTTCTCTGTGGTAGCATAATTCAATTGAGCATCATTCAGCACCTTGCTAGCATAATAAATTGGATGAAACCTTTGTTCTTTTCTTTGGCCAAGGACAACTCCTATTGCATAATCACTAGCATCACACATCAATTCAAAATTTTGATTCCAATCTGGTGCTACAATTACTGGAGCTGACACTAGCTTCTGCTTCAATATATCAAAAGCTTTCAGACAGTCTTCATTCATCACAAAAGGAGCATCCTTCATCAAAAGATTACTCAATGGTTTAGCAATTTTTGAGAAATCTTTGATGAATCTTCTATAGAACCCAGCATGACCAAGAAAACTCCTAATCCCCCTTACATTTGTTGGTGGAGGCAGTTTCTCAATGACTTCTACTTTGGCTTTATCCACCTCAATTCCTTTAGCAGAAATTTTATGCCCCAGTACAATCCCTTCAGTTACCATGAAATGACATTTCTCCCAATTCAAAACCAGATTTGTCTGAACACATCTTTTGAGTACCGTGTTCAAATTAGCTAAACATCTTTGATAGCCCTGGCCGTTTTCATAAACGGTCTTCCCAGTATGAAAGGTATTTTTTCGGTCTCCATCTTCATCACCACAAAGTCTGCCAAAAACTGAAGTTTGCCAACACAAACTACAATGTCTTCTGCAATCCCACATGGCTCCTTTGAAGATCCATCAGCCATTACAAGATTAACCTTTACAGGTTTTATTTTAACATGGCCAATTTGCTCCAATAGAGAATAAGGCATCAAGTTAACACTTGAGCCTAAATCAAGGAGAGCTTTCTTTACCTTTTTCTTCCCTATAGTGCAAGGGATAGAAAAACTACCTGGATCTGCTGCTTTTGGTGGGAATGACTTTTTCTTAACAGTTATACACTTTTCTTCCTCATCATCTCTACGTCTTCTTTTTGTAGAGGTTCCTTCAGATTTTGTGTAAACTGCTATTTTCTGTAGAATTTGTTCCCAAGGAGCTTCATTATCAACCATTCTGAATAAATCTGTGAAATCCATTGGTTTCTCCTGATTTGTTGGAAAAGGCAAAATGTCCTTTCATTCTTCTTCTCTTCTCTCTTCTGTTTCTCCTTCTTCTAACTAAATAATATCTTCATTCACACTCTTGACCACTTTGCACTCTTCTCTAGGGTTAACCTCAGTATTAGCCCCAAAGTTTCTGTGTGGTCTTTCTTCCAATTGCTTGGTAATCTGACCCATCTGAATCTCCAAATTCTTTATAGAAGCTTCAGTGCTCTTTTGAGAAGATTCAGTTTTCTGTATGAATTGCTGAAGAGTTTCTTCCAACCTTGTTGATCTTTCATTAAGCATAGATAATTGTTGCCACACGGTTGGTTGCTGCTGCTGCTTATTATATTGATTAGCCTGCCCAGTTTGTCCTTGGCCAATACTTGGATGTGGTTTCCAACCCTGATTATAATTCCCTTGACGGTATGGAAACTGATTAGCCATGAAATTAACATCCTCCACGGCTTCTACAGGAAAAGCACATTGGCCATTGATGTGATCTCCCCCACATAATTCGCACAACTGGGTTTGTACCTGTGCAGCAGATTTTAACTCTTTAGGTAATGAAGCAAGAGTTTTGGTCAGAGTTTCCAGCTGTTGAGTTAGAATTTTATTCTGGGCTAGCAAGGCATCATGGGTTTGTAATTGAAGAACCCCTTTCTGTTGCATAGGAGTTCCTCTTTCACTGTGCAGCTCATTATCACTTGTAGCCATGTTTTCAATAATTTCAGTTGCTTCCTCTGGAGTCTTCCATTTGATATTGCCTCCAGCTGAGGCATCCAGCATCATCTTGGTTTGTGAACCAAGCCCTCCAAGGAAAGTTAGGACTACTTCTTGATCTTCAAAGCCATGCGTGGGAGTTTTACGTAACAAGCTTTTATACCTGTCCCATGCATGTCCCAGTGATTCTTCCATGCCCTGCTTGAATGAAGATATCTCTTGCTTTCCTTTAGTCACCTTAGATTGTGGGAAGTATTTGTTTAAGAATTTTGTGACCACTGCTTCCCACTCTGTGAAACTTTCTTCTGGAAAAGAGTTCAACCAAAGCTTAGCATTGCCTCCCAATGAGAAAGGAAACAAGCTAAGTTTGATTGCTTCGTCTGGAACCCCATTAATCTTGACTGTATTGCAAATCTCATTAAAGGTAGTCAGGTGCTCATATGGGCTTTCGTGAGATAACCCATTAAATTGATTACTCTTCACCAGTTGAATCAGTGCTGGTTTGACCTCCATGTTGGCTGCATTGACTCTAGGTCTAGCTATGCTATTGAAGTGCTGAGGTCCAGCAAGATTAGTGTAATCTGCAAGAGTTCTTCTAACATTATTGCCCTCCATACTTCCTGTGCTATGAACAGAACCTTGTGGTGATGATTGCAAGAGAGTTTCTGGAGAAGGGAAAAGTTCTCTAGACGTTCTGATTCTTCTCCTCCTTCTACTCTCTTCTAGACCTTCAAGAAGTGGTTCTGTTGTTTTCTTACTTCTAGTTCGAATTGCTTCCTGCATGCACAAGAAAACAAAACCCTAGAAAAGATTTGTTAGCACAAAAAAATATAAAAGAAGATATATATACAAAGATAAAAAGATAAAAGATTTAGAATATAAGAAGATAAAAGATGTAGAAGATAGAAAATAAAATAAAATAAAATCTATTCTAACCTAAAAAGAAAAAAAAATAAAAATAAAATCTAACCTAAAAAAAATAAAATAAAATAAAATAAAAACAGAAAAATAAAACCAAAAATTCAAAATTAAAGTCAAAGATAATCAATAATCACACAAATTAACCAGTTAAACCACGAGTCCCCGGCAACGGCGCCAAAAACTTGATGGACAAATTTGTAAGCACCAAATTATGATGTCACAAACTTGTTTCACAATCGGCAAGTATGACCGAATCGTTCAAGTAATAAACTTGGTAAGACCAAGTATCGTTCTCCCAAAGGACTCACGGCCTAGTTTAGTTATGTGATTTGTTGATTAGCTAGGACTTAAGAACGAAATATTCAGAGTTTACTATGCAAGACAGAAAATAAACATGTATGCATGAAATTTGATCAATGGCAAAGACAAAAGATAAACACTTTCAATGAAATATATGAATGGATATGTTGTTGGGGGTCAATTTCATCTCATCCACTCTCATACATTTTAGGAATTCAACATTCAAATCATCATTGTTAATGCCACTCTCTAAAGTACCATTCTAGATGGCTTCTCCCTAATCACGAGTTCATACAATTCCTAGCATTCCTAATGATTAGTTCATGAGTGCAGGAGCTTAACGACAACCAATATAATATTGTCAGTATAATATTGGGAGAAATTCCCCGGATCTAGACTTCCCCGTACGTGTCCGTATCGACAAAACCAATAATCATGCATGGAATGAGTTAAACTATGCAAGCATTGAGCAAAGAGGAAAAACCCTAACTAATGATGAAAGAAAGCATATGTCTTAATTAAAAGATGTACTCAACAGATTCCATATATGAGAGCTTCAAGAGATTACATTGATTCCCCAACAAACATACAAGGTTTAGTTCACCATATCCATGGTGAACCTAGATGAATAACAATGAAAGAATGAAAGAATAAACCCAATAAAGGTGAAGAGGTAGCCTGAGCATCCAAGATCCTCCTTCAAAGGGGTGGAAGAGAGAGTGTTTGCCTCGTTTCTGCCAAAGATACCTAATTCTAGGACGTGCAAGCCCTTATATACTAATCTAGAGTTACAAAAGATTACAAAAGCCCAAGCCCAAAAAATGCCGCTCAGCGGTAAATACCGCTCAGCGGTGATTGCGCGTCACTTTTCTTCCCCTCAGCGGCCAGTTTGCCCCTCAGCGTGACTCCCGCAACCTCCTGAGTGCCGCTCAGCGGTAAAATGCCGCTGAGCGGTGCCTTCGACTTCTCTTTTTGCACTCTTTCTTGTCTTTTCTAATGTCATCTCTCTCCTTCTTCACTCTTTTCACTAAATTCATCTTAAAACCTGCACAAAAACACTTAAATCAAGCATAAACCTGTCCAGCTCTCATATTTATGAAAATATAGATAAAAGCATGATTTCAAGCTAGTTTTTAAGTCTAAAGGTTGCTTTTAGTATCAATTTTAAGCATGAAAATAACAGTTTTTCAACTGTTATCACCTAGCTAATCAACAAATCACATAACTAAACTAGGCCGTGAGTCCTTTGGGAAGAACGATACTTGGTCTTACCAAGTTTATTACTTGAACGATTCGGTCATACTTGCCGATTGTGAAACAAGTTTGTGACATCATATTTTGGTGCTTACAAATTTGTCCATCACCTCCACAGTACTGTCTGTAATAGGCCTCATCAATAGCTTTTCTTGGCCTCTCAGTTGGTGGAACAGAAGTGTCCACCCCAGCTAGCTTGCAAAGGTGAGTGATCAAAGAAGGATGTCCTAGTGGTGCTTTGTTGTTTGAGGTGTTAGCACACACACTAATCTCATCAGCTATCACCTGCCCAATATTAACATTCAAGTTTCTGATAGCACAGTAGATGAATAGTGCCCTGCTGAGAGTAATATCTGACACATGTGAACATGGCTGAATGTTGGCATGAGAAAATGCCATCCAATACTTTGCAAGAGGAGTCAAATCTGTCCTCCTAATGTTAACCACTGAGCCAGATCTATTCCTTTGGAAGTGTCCTCCAGGTATACACAGTACTCTCTCCACATCCTCAAAATCAGCACCTTCCTCCATGCTAAGAGCAAACTGACATTGCTCACCAGCCCACACAGTATCAAGGAAGTTGTTGATAGAATCAGGATCATACCTGATAGCATGGCCTCTGACATAGCCCAAATAATTCTCAGCTGGATAATCATCAATCTTCTTTGCATTGGTGTAGAATTCCTTCACCACAGCTATGTTGGTAGGTGCTGGATAAGTGGCTAGCTTTCCCCAATCATTTCCTAACACTTGCTCTCCAAATTGAGGAGCAAAGTTAGGTATCATTCCAACCTTTCTCTCCATTAGAAGTCTCCTGTCCTGAACCACCCTAAAGTGCTTCTCATGTTTCCTAGAGAGGAACCTGCCATTATGGGGCTGCTCTGGTTCCTTTTCCTTCCTCTTGGTTGCCATGGTTTTCAATCTCTTTCCTGAAGAGGATGTCATTCCTGCATTCAAACACAATTACAAAACCACAGAACATGATGTTAATCATTAGTAAACACAGAACACAACTCCTTTCGAAGCTAAACCACCGCTGAGGGCCAGAATTTCCCCTCAGCGCCACCAGTGCCACACAAAAACCAGAAAAAACCAAGTCTGGCAGAGTGCCGCTCAGCGGTGATCTGCAGATTTTTGCAAATCTCGTTTTAAAACTTTCCTAACTCCACCCAAATGCAATTTTCAGTTTTCCAGTTCATAATCATGCAGTTTAATCGGTTCAAACATCAAATATATCATCAAATCATGCATAGAAATCAAAACCCCTAAATATTCATGCTTTGACAATCACATTCAAATTCAAGAACCCTAGAATGACAAAATGCATTTTACTTACTTGGGTGGAGATAATAAATGCAATGAGAATGCTTCCAAGCTAGAATGCTCTCTTCCAACCCCAAACTTTGATGGCACACTAGTGAAAAAGTGAGTGAAAGAGAGATTTTCTTAAGAGGGAAGAGTGAAAAGATGTGGAAAATCCTAAGAGAAGGTATGTGGGAGTGTTTGTGCAGAGAAGAGCTTGAAAGAATGTAAAATCGCGCAGCTTAGGGTTTAAAAATACCCTAATGGGCTCGGGTTCCGGTAAGGGGAACTTAAGCCCATCTGCGATAGTACCGCTCAGCGGTAAATGCCGCTCAACGGCACTTTCGTGATGTGCCCTTCTCCTTCTTTTCTTGACCTACGTGCCTTCCTAGCATACCCCTCATAGGTTCCCTGCAATTCAATGTTAAAAATGCTTATGCAAACCCTAACTAAAATAAAACAAACAAAAACAATCAATCAACTGGGTTGCCTCCCAGGTAGCGCTTGTTTAACGTCACGAGCCTGACCCAAAATCCACCAACACCCATTAGTAGGTGTTTCAAACTTACCAGCACCCATCAGTAGGTGCAAAATCTTCTCACCAACACCCATCAGTAGGTGTTACAAACTTAGTATCCTTCAGTAGATACTTAACCACCTAGCATCCTTCAGTAGATGCTGGATCCAAAAATAATGTCCAGAATAATGTTCACAGATTAAAAGTTACAAAACAAAACAAATCAAAAGTTTGTAAATCTACTGGGTTGCCTCCCAGCAAGCGCTTCTTTAACGTCACTAGCTTGACCCTGTTAAAGCTCATGTTCCATCTTCTTTATAGTTGATGTTGTCCTTCCACCAACCTTTCAACTGCTTCCTTTGGACTGTTTTGGATTCTCTAGAATATGGAGACTCTATCTCTATCATCTCCTTCTCTTTAAAGCCTTTTACAACCCACAACTTGTTCTTGAGTCTTACAGGTGTGCCAAGTTGGGGTCTTCTTTTCTTCCAGTCTCTAGGAACTTCTTCTCCTTTTTCAATCTCTTCTACCTTGGGTACCTGAAAAAACAAAAAATGGTTATCTGAAACCTCAAAATTTTCAACTTTACCTCTAGTTATGGGTGCATCTCGAAATGCAACTTTATAACTTGTTTCTTCCTCCTTTGCTTGTATCTCATCTTTGAAAACATCCACCACCACTCTCTCCTCTCTGTCCTGGAGCACCACTATACCTTCATTAACATCTATGATAGCCCTGGCCGTTTTCATAAACGGTCTTCCCAGTATGAAAGGTATTTTGTCGGTCTCCATCTTCATCACCACAAAGTCTGCCAAAAACTGAAGTTTGCCAACACAAACTACAATGTCTTCTGCAATCCCACATGGCTCCTTTGAAGATCCATCAGCCATTACAAGATTAACCTTTACAGGTTTTATTTTAACATGGCCAATTTGCTCCAATAGAGAATAAGGCATCAAGTTAACACTTGAGCCTAAATCAAGGAGAGCTTTCTTTACCTTTTTCTTCCCTATAGAACAAGGGATAGAAAAACTACCTGGATCTGCTGCTTTTGGTGGGAATGACTCTTTCTTAACAGTTATACACTTTTCTTCCTCATCATCTCTACGTCTTCTTTTTGTAGAGGTCCCTTCATCGGTTTTTGTGTAAACTGCTATTTTCTGTAGAATTTGTTCCCAAGGAGCTTCATTATCAACCATTCTGAATAAATCTGTGAAATCCATTGGTTTCTCCTGATTTGTTGGAAAAGGTAAAATGTCCTTTCTTTCTTCTTCTCTTCTCTCTTCTATTTCTCCTTCTTCTAACTCAATAATCTCTTCATTCACACTCTTGACCACTTTGCACTCTTCTCTGGGGTTAACCTCAGTATTAGCCCCAAAGTTTTTGTTTGGCATTTCTTCCAATTGCTTGGTAATCTGACCCATCTGAATCTCCAAATTCTTTATAGCAGCTTCAGTGCTCTTTTGAGAAGATTCAGTTTTCTGTATGAATTGCTGAAGAGTGTCTTCCAACCTTGTTGATCTTTCATTAAGCATAGATAATTGTTGCCACAAGGTTGGTTGCTGCTGCTGCTTATTATACTGATTAGCTTGCCCAGTTTGTCCTTGGCCAATACTTGGATGTGGTTTCCAACCCTGATTATAATTCCCTTGACGGTATGGAAATTGATTTGCCATAAAATTAACATCCTCCACGGCTTCCACAGGAAAAGCACATTGGCCATTGATGTGATCACCCCCACATAATTCGCACAACTGGGTTTGTACCTGTGCAGCAGATTTTAACTCTTTGGGTATTGAAGCAAGAGTTTTGGTCAGAGTTTCCAGCTGTTGAGTTAGAATTTTATTCTGGGCTAGCAAGGCATCATGGGTTTGTAATTGAAGAACCCCTTTCTGTTGCATAGGAGCTCCTCTTTCACTGTGCAGCTCATTATCACTTGTAGCCATGTTTTCAATAATTTCAGTTGCTTCCTCTGGAGTCTTCCATTTGATATTGCCTCCAGCTGAGGCATCCAGCATCATCTTGGTTTGTGAACCAAGCCCTCCAAGGAAAGTCAGGACTACTTCTTGATCTTCAAAGCCATGCGTGGGAGTTTTACGTAACAAGCTTTTATACCTGTCCCATGCATGTCCCAGTGATTCTTCCATGCCCTGCTTGAATGAAGAAATCTCTTGCTTTCCTTTAGTCACCTTAGATTGTGGGAAGTATTTGTTTAAGAATTTTGTGACCACTGCTTCCCACTCTGTGAAACTTTCTTCTGGAAAAGAGTTCAACCAAAGCTTAGCATTGCCTCCCAATGAGAAAGGAAACAAGCTAAGTTTGATTGCTTCGTCTGGCACCCCATTAATTTTGACTGTATTGCAAATCTCATTAAAGGTAGTCAGGTGCTCATATGGGCTTTCGTGAGATAACCCATTAAATTGATTCCTCTTCACCAGTTGAATCAGTGCTGGTTTGACCTCCATGTTGGCTGCATTGACTCTAGGTCTAGCTATGCTATTGAAGTGCTGAGGTCCAGCAAGATTAGTATAATCTGCAAGAGTTCTTCTAACATTATTGCCCTCCATACTTCCTGTGCTATGAACAGAACCTTGTGGTGATGATTGCAAGAGAGTTTCTGGAGAAGGGAAAAGTTCTCTAGACGTTCTGATTCTTCTCCTCCTTCTACTCTCCTCTAGACCTTCAAGAAGTGGTTCTGTTGTTTTCTTACTCCTAGTTCGAATTGCCTCCTGCATACACAAGAAAACAAAACCCTAGAAAATATTTGTTAGCACAAAAAGATATAGGAGAAGATATAGATTCAAAAGATAAAAAGATTTAGAAGAAAAAAAATTTAGAAGATAGAAAGATAAAATAAGATAGAATAAAATAAAATCTAACCTAATCTAAAAGATAAAGATAAAATAAAATCTAATAAAATCTAACCTAACAAAATAAAATAAAATCTAATCTAATCTAATCTAAAAAAGATAAAATAAAATCTCAAAAGATAAAATAACATAAAAACAGAAAAATAAAAACAGAAATTCAAAATTAAAGTCAAAGATAATCAATAATCACACAAATTAACCAGTTAAACCACGAATCCCCGGCAACGGCGCCAAAAACTTGATGGACAAATTTGTAAGCACCAAAATATGATGTCACAAACTTGTTTCACAATCGGCAAGTATGACCGAATCGTTCAAGTAATAAACTTGGTGAGACCAAGTATCGTTCTTCCCAAAGGACTCACGGCCTAGTTTAGTTATGTGATTTGTTGATTAGCTAGGACTTACAAACGAAATATTTAGAGTTCAATATGCAAAGACGAAAATAAACATGTATGCATGAAATTTGATCAATGGCAAAGACAAAAGATAAACACTTTCAATGAATTATATGAATGAATATGTTGTTGGGGGTCAATTTCATCTCATCCACTCTCATATATTTTAGGAATTCAACATTCAAATCATGATTGTTAATGCCACTCTCTAATGTACCATTCTAGATGGCTTCTCCCTAATCATGAGTTCATACAATACCTAGCATTCCTAATGATTAGTTCATGAGTGCAGGAGCTTAACGACAACCAATATAATATTGTCAGTATAATATTGGGAGAGATTCCCCAGATCTAGACTTCCCCGTACGTGTCCGTATCGACAAAACTAATAATCATGCATGGAATGAGTTAAACTATGCAAGCATTGAGCAAAGAGGAAAAACCCTAACTAATGATGAAAGAAAGCATATGTCTTAATTAAAAGATGTAATCAACAGATTCCATATATGAGAGCTTCAAGAGATTACATTGATTCCCCAACAAACATACAAGGTTTAGTTCACCATATTCATGGTGAACCTAGATGAATAACAATGAAAGAATGAAAGAATAAACCCAATAAAGTTGAAGAGGTAGCCTGAGCATCCAAGATCCTCCTTCAAAGGGGTGGAAGAGAGAGTGTTTTCCTCGTTTCTGCCAAAGATACCTAATTCTAGGACGTGCAAGCCCTTATATACTAATTTAGAGTTACAAAAGATTACAAAAGCCCAAGCCCAAAAAGTGCCGCTCAGCGGTATTTACCGCTCAGCGGTGAGTGTGCGTCTTCTTTCTTCCCCTCAGCGGCCATTTTGCCCCTCAGCGTGACTCCCGCAACCTCCTTAGTGCCGCTCAGCGGTAAAATGCCGCTGAGCGGTGCCTTCGACTTCTCTTTTTGCACTCTTTCTTGTCTTTTCTAATGTCCTCTCTCTCCTTCTTCACTTCTTTCACCAAATTCACCTTAAAACCTGCACAAAAACACTTAAATCAAGCATAAACCTGTCCAGCTCTCTTATTTCTGAAAATATAGATAAAAGCATGATTTCAAGCTAGTTTTTAAGTCTAAAGGTTGCTTTTAATATCACTTTTAAGCATGAAAATAACAGTTTTTCAACTGTTATCAGTGGAAGTAGACGAAGTTGACGAAGATGACGAAGATGACGAAGATGACGAAGTTGACGGAGTGGATTAAGTGAACGAAGTGGACGAAGTGAACGAAGTGGACGAACTTGACGAAGTGGACGAAGTTGAGGAAGTGGATGAAGTGGAGGTAACGGAGGAGGTGGACTAAGTGGACGAAGTTGACGAAGTGGACGAGGTGGAGGAAGTGGAGGATGTGGACGAAGTGGACGAAGTAGAGGAAGTGGAGGAAGTGGAGGAAGTGGAGAAAGTGGACGAAGAGGACGAAGTGGACGAAGTTGACGAAGTTGACGAAGTCGACGATGTTGACGAAGTGGACAAAGTGGAGGAAGCGGAGGAAGTGGACTAAGTTGACGAAGTTGACGAAGGGGATGAAGTCGACGATGTGGACGAAGTGGAGGAAGTGGAGGAAGTGGACGAAGTGGAGGAAGTGGACGAAGCGGACGAAGCGTAGGAAGTGGACGAAGCTGACAAAGTGGACGCAAGTGACGAAGTTGAGGAAGTGCCCGAAGTGGCAGAAGTTGACGAAGTGGAAGAAGTGGATGAAGTGGACGAAGTAGGCGAAGTGGTCCAAGTGGATGAAGTGGACGAAGTAGAGCAAGTGGTCGAAGTGGATGAAGAGGATGAAGTGGACGTAGTTGAGGAAGTTGACTAAGTGGACGAAGTTGACGAAGTGGACAAAGCGGATGAAGTAGACGAAGTGGACGAAGTGGAGGAAGAGGACGAAGTGGAGGAAGTGGACGAAGTGGAGGAAGTGGAGGAAGTGGAGGAAGCGGACGAAGTTGACGAAGTGGACGAAGTGGAAGAAGTTGACGAAGTGGACGAAGTTGACAAAATGGACGAAATGGAGGAAGTGGACGAAGCGGAGGAAGTGGACGAAGTGGACGAAGTGGATGAAGTGGGCGAAGTGGAGGAAGTGGAGGAAGTGGACGAAGTGGAGGAAGTGGAGGAAGTGGACGAAGCGGAATAAGTGGAGAAAGTAGACGAAGTTGACGAAGTGGGCGAAGTGGAAGAAGTTGACGAAGTTGACGAAGTTGACGAAGTTGACGAAGTTGACGAAGTTGGCGAAGTTGACAAAGTGGACGAAGTGGATGAAGTGGAGGAAGTGGAAGAACTGGACGAAGTGGATGATGTGGACGAAGTTGACGAAGTTGACGAAGTTAACACAGTGGACGAAGTTGGTGAAGTGGACGAAGTTGACGAAGTGGACGAAGCGGAGGAAGTGGGCTATGTGGACGAAGTTGACGAGGTGGACGAAGTGGAGGAAGTGGAGGAACTGGAGGAAGTGGACGAAATGGACGAAGTTGACGAAGTGGAAGAAATTGACGAAGTGGAGGAAGTGGATGAAGTGGACGAAGTGGATGAAGTGGACGAAGTGGACGAAGTGGACGAAGTGGATGAAGTGGACGAAGTGGACGAAGTGGACGAAGTGGAGGAAGTGGACAAACTGGAGGAAGTGGACGAAGTGGACGAAGTGGAGGAAGTGGACGAAGCAGAATAAGTGGAGGAAGTGGACGAAGTTGACGAAGTGGGACAAGCGGAAGAAGTTGACGAAGTTGACAAAGTGGACGAAGTGGATGAAGTGGACGAAGTAGATGAAGTGGAGGAAGTGGAGGAAGTGGAGGAAATGAGGAAGTGGACTAAGTAGACGATTTGGACGAAGTGGAGGACGTGGAGGAAGTGGAGGAACTGGAGGAAGTGGACTAAGTGGACGAAGTTGACGAAGTGGAGGAAGTGGAGGAAGTGGAGGAAGTCGACGAAGTGGAGGAAGTGGAGAAAGTAGACGAAGTTGACGAAGATGACGAAGTTGACGAAGTGGACGAAGTTGACGAAGTGCACGAAAAGGATGAAGTGGACGAAGTCGACGAAGTGGAGGAAGTGGACGAAGTTGAGGAAGCTGACAAATTTAGACGAAGTTAACGAAGTGAACAAAGTAGACGAAGTTGACGAAGTGGAAGAAGTTGACGAAGTTGACGAAGTTGAGGAAGTGGACGAAGTTGAGGAAGTTGACTAAGTTGATGAAGTGGACGAAGTGGAGGAAATGGAGGAAGTGGAGGAAGAGAAGAAAGTGGACTAAATGGACGAATTGGACGAAGTGGAGGACGTGGAGGAAGTGGAGGAACTGGCGGAAGTGGACTAAGTGGACGAAGTTTAAAAAAGTTGACGAAGTGGAGCAAGTGGAGGAAGTCGACGAAGTAGAGGAAGTGGACGAAGTGGATGAAGTGGACAAAGTGGACGAAGAGGACGATGTGGACGAAGTGGAGGAAGTAGACGAAATTGACTAAGTGGAAGAAATTGACGAAGTGGACGAAGTTGACGAAGTGGACGAAGTTGAGGAAGTCGATGAAGTGGAAAAAGTTGACGACGTGGACGAAGTGGAGGAAGTGGAAGAAGTAGAGGAAGTGGAGGAAGTGGAGGAAGTAGAGGAAGTTGACGAAGTGGACGAAGTGGCCGAAGTGGACGATGTGGACGAAGTGGAGGAAGTGGAGGAAGTCGACGAAGTGGAGGAAGTGGAGGAAGTAGACGAAGTTGACGAAGATGATGAAGTGGACGAAGTTTACGAAGTGGACGTAGTAGACGAAGTGGACCAAGTGGATAAAGTAGACAAGTGAACGAAGTGGACGAAGAGGGTGAAGTGGACAAAGTGGACGAAGTGGAAGAAATTGACGAAGTGGACGAAGTTGACGACGAAGTGGACGAAGTTGACGAAGTGGAGGAAGAGAAGGAAGTGGACTAAGTGGACGAACATGACGAAGTGGACGAAGTGGTGGAAGTGGTCGAAGTGGACGAAGCAGAGGAAGTGGACAAAGTGGACGAAGTGGAAGAAGTTGACAAAGTGGACAAAGTGGAGGAAGTGGACGAAATTGACGTAGTGGAGGAAGTTGACGAAGTTGACGAAGGTTGTGAAGTGGACGAAGCAGAGAAATTGAACGAAGGGGACGAAGCGGAGGAAGTGGAGGAAGTGGACTAAGTGTACGATTTGGACAAAGTGGAGCACGTGGAGGAAGTGGCGAAACTGGACTAAGTGGACGAAGTTAACGAAGTGGAGGAAGTGGAGGAAGTAGACGAAGTTGACGAAGATGACAAAGTTGACGAAGTGGACGAAATGGACGAAGAGGACGAAGTAGACGAAGTTGACCAAGTTGACAAAGTGGACGAAGTGGACGAAGTGGAGGAAGTGGAGGAAGTGGCCTAAGTGGACGAAGTTGACGAAGTTGACAAAGTGGACGAAGTTGACGAAGTGGACGAAGTGGAGGAAGCGGAGGAAGTGGACTAAATGGACGAAGTGGGCGAAGTGGAGGAAGTGCACGAAGAGTAGGAAGTGGACAAAGTGGACGAAGTTGACGAAGTGGACGAAGTTGACGAAGTGCACGAAGTGGAAGAAGTGGACGAAGTGGATGAAGTGGATGAAGTGGATGAAGTTGACGAAGTGGAGGAAGTCGAGGAAGTTGATGAAGTTGACGAATTATGTGAAGTGGACGAACTGGATGAAATGGAGAAAGCGGTGTAAGTGGAGGAAGTGGAGGAAGTGGAGGAAGTGGACTAAGTAGACGATTTGGACGAAGTGGAGGACGTGGAGGAAGTGGAGGAACTGGAGGAAGTGGACTAAATGGACGAAGTTGACGAAGTGGAGGAAGTAGACGAAGTTGACGAAGATGACGAAGTTGACGAAGTGGACGAAGTGGACGAAGTGCACGAAAAGGATCAAGTGGACGAAGTCGACGAAGTGGAGGAAGTGGACGAAGTTGAGGAAGCTGACAAATTTGGACGAAGTGGACGAAGTGAACGAAGTGAACAAAGTAGACAAAGTTGACGAAGTGGAAGATGTTGACGAAGTTGACGAAGTTGAGGAAGTGGACGAAGTTGGGGAAGTTGACTAAGTTGAATAAGTGGACAAGGTGGAGGAAGTGGACGAAGTTGGTGAAGTGGAGGAAGTGGAGGAAGTGGAGGAAATTGAGGAAGTGAAGGAATTGGACTAAATGAACGAATTGGACGAAGTGGAGGACGTGGAGGAAGTGGAGGAACTGGCGGAAGAGGACTAAGTGGACGAAGTTGAAAAAAGTTGACGAAGTGGAGCAAGTAGAGGAAGTCGACGAAGTAGAGGAAGTGGACGAAGTGGATGAAGTGGACAAAGTCGACGAAGAGGACGAATTGGACGAAGTGGAGGAAGTGGACGAAATTGACGAAGTTGACTAAGTGGAAGAAATTGACGAAGTGGACGAAGTTGACGAAGTGGACGATGTTGAGGAAGTCGATGAAGTGGACAAAGTTGACGAAGTGGACGAAGTGGAGGAAGTGGAAGAAGTGGAGGAAGTGGAGGAAGTGGAGAAAGTGGATGAAGTGGAGGAAGTTGACGAAGTGGACGAAGTGGCCGAAGAGGTGGCAGTAGACGAAGTTGACGAAGATGACGAAGTTGATGAAGTGAACGAAGTGGACGAAGTGAACGAAGTGGACGAAGTGGACGAAGTGGACGAAGTTGAGGAAGTGGATGAAGTGGAGGAAGTGGAGGAAGCGGATGAGGTGGACTAAGTGGACGAAGTTGATGAAGTTGACGAAGTGGACGAGGTGGACGAGGTGGAGGAAGTGGAGGAAGTGGAGGAAGTGGACTAAGTGGAGGAAGTTGACGAAGTGGACGAAGTAGAGGAAGTGGAGGAAGTAGAGGAAGTGGAGAAAGTGGACGAAGAGGACGAAGTGAACGAAGTGGACGATGTTGACGAAGTAGACGAAGTGGAGGAAGCGGAGGAAGTGGACTAAGTTGACGAAGTGGACGAAGGGGACGAAGTCGACGATGTGGACGAAGTGGACAAAGTGGATGAAGCGGAAGAAGTGGACGAAGTTGACGAAGTGGACGAAATTGACGAAGTTCCCGAAGTGGCAGAAGTTGACGAAGTGGAAGAAGTGGATGAAATGGACGAAGTAGACCAAGTGGTCGAAGTGGATGAAGAGGATGAAGTGGACGTAGTTGAGGAAGTTGACTAAGTGGACGAAGTTGACGAAGTGGACAAAGTGGATGAAGTAGACGAAGTGGACGAAGTGGAGGAAGTGGACGAAGTTGACGAAGTGGACGAAGTGGACGAAGTGGAAGAAGTTGACGAAGTGGACGAAGTTGACAAAATGGACGAAGTGGACGAAGTGGAGGAAGCGGAGGAACTGGACGAAGTTGACGAAGTGGACGAAGTGGACGAAGTGGACGAACTGGACGAAGTGGACGAAGTGGACGAAGTGGATGAAGTGGGCGATGTGGAGGAAGTGGAGGAAGTGGACGAAGTGGAGGAAGTGGAGGAGGTGGACGAAGCGGAAGAAGTGGACGAAGTGGACGAAGTGGACGAAGTTGACGAAGTTGACGAAGTGGGCGAAGTGGAAGAAGTTGACGAAGTTGATGAAGTTAACGAAGTGGATGAAGTTGACGAAGTTGACGAATTTGACGAAGTGGAGGAAGTGGATGAAGTGGAGGAAGTGGACGATGTGGAGGAAGTGGACGCAGTTGACGAAGTAGAGGAAATGGAGTAAGTGGGGGAAGTGGAGGAAGTGGAGGAAGTGGACGAAGAGGACGAAGTTGACGAAGTGGACGAAGTTGACGAAGGGGACGAAGTTCACGTAATGGACAAAGTGGAGGAAATGGAGGAAGTGGAGGAAGTAGAGGAAGTGGAGGAAGTCGAGGAAGTGGAGGAGGTGGAGGAAGTGGACTAAGTGGACGAATTGACGAAGTGGACGAATTTGGTGAAGTGGAGAGGAAGTGGACGAAGTGGACGAAGTGGACGAAGTAGACGAAGTGGACGAAGTGGACGAAGTAGACGAAGTGGACGAAGTCGACGAAGTGGAGGAAGTGGACGAAGTTGACGAAGTGGACGAAGTGGACGAAGTTGACGAAGTGGACGAAGTGGAGGAAGCGGAGGAAGTGGGCTAAGTGGACGAAGTTGACGAAGTTGACGAAGTGGACGAAGTGGACGAAGTGGACGAAGTGGTGGAAGTGGAGGAAGAGGACAAGATGGACGAAGTTGACGAAGTGGACGAAGTGGAAGAAATTGACGAAGTGCACGAAGTTGACGAAGTGGACGAAGTGGAGGAAGCAGAGGAAATGGACGAAGTGGACGAAGTGAACGAAGTGGAAGAAGTTGACGAAGTGGACGAAGTTGACGAAGTGGAGGAGGTGGAGGAAGTTGACGAAGTATGTGAAGTGGACGAAGTGGACAAAGTGGACGAAGTGGCCGAAGTGGAGGAAGTGAAGGAAGTGGACTAAGTGGACGAATATGACGAAGTGGCTAAAGTTGTGGGGGAAGTGGAGGAAGTGAGGGAAGCGGCCTAAGTTGACAAAGTTGACGAAGTGGAGGAAGTGGAGGAAGACGTGGAAGTGGAGGAAGTGGACGAAGTGGACGAAGTGGACGAAGTGAACGAAGTGGGCGAAGTTGAGAAGCGGACGAAGCTGACGAAGTTGACGAAGTTGACGAAGTGGACGAAGTGGAGGAAGTTTGAGAAGTTGACGAAGTGGACGAAGTAGAGGAAGTGGAGGAAGTCGAGGAAGTGGACGAAGTTGAAAAAAGTTGACGAAGTGGAGCAAGTGGAGGAAGTCGACGAAGTAGAGGAAGTGGACGAAGTGGATGAAGTGGACGAAGAGGACGAAGTGGAGGTAGTGGACAAAATTGACGAAGTTGACTAAGTGGAAGAAATTGACGAAATGGACGAAGTTGACGAAGTTGAGGAAGTCGATGAAGTGGACAAAGTTGACGAAGTGGACGAAGTGGACGAAGTGGAAGAAGTAGAGGAAGTGGAGGACGTGGAGGAAGTGGAGGAAGTTGACGAAGTGGACGAAGTGGAGGAAGCGAAGGAAGTTGACTAAGTGGACGAACTTGACGAAGTGGACGAAGTGGTGGAAGTGGTCGAAGTGGAGGAAGTGGACGAAGCAGAGGAAGTGGACGAAGTGGACGAAGTGGAAGAAGTTGACAAAGTTGATAAAGTGGAGGAAGTAGAGGAAGTGGACGAAGTTGACGGTGGAGGAAGTGGAGGAAGTTGACGAAGTTGACGAAGGTTGTGAAATGGACGAAGAAGAGAAATTGAACGAAGGGGAGGAAGCGGAGGAAGTGGAGGAAGTGGACTAAGTGTACGATTTGGACGAAGTGGAGGACGTGGAGGAAGTGGCGGAAGTGGACTAAGTGGACGAAGTTAACGAAGTGGAGGAAGTGGAGGAAGTAGACGAAGTTGACGAAGATGACAAAGTTGACGAAGTGGACGAAATGGACGAAGAGGACGAAGTGGACGAAGTGGACGAAGTTGACCAAGTTGACGAAGTGGACAAAGTGGAGGAAGTGGAGGAAGTGGACTAAGTGGACGAAGTTGACGAATTGACGAAGTTGACAAAGTGGACGAAGTTGACGAAGTGGACGAAGTGGAGGAAGTGGAGGAAGTGGGCGAAGTGGAGGAAGTGCACGAAGAGTAGGAAGTGGACAAAGTGGACGAAGTTGACGAAGTGGACGAAGTTGATGAAGTGCACGAAGTGGAAGAAGAGGACGAAGTGTATGAAGTGGATGAAGTTGACGAAGTGGAGGAAGTCGAGGAAGTTGACGAATTATGTGAAGTGGACGAACTGGACGAAATGGAGAAAGCAGTGTAAGTGGAGGAAGTGGAGGAAGTGGAGTAAGTGGAGGAAGTGGACTAAGTAGACGATTTGGACAAAGTGGAGGACGTGGAGGAAGTGGAGGAACTGGAGGAAGTGGACTAAGTGGACGAAGTTGACGAAGTGGAGGAAGTGGAGGAAGTAGACGAAGTTGACGAAGATGACGAAGTTGACGAAGTGGACGAAGTGGACGAAGTGCACGAAAAGGATGAAGTCGACGAAGTGGAGGAAGTGGACGAAATGGACGAAGTTGAGGAAGCTGACAAATTTGGACGAAGTGGACGAAGTGAACGAAGTGAAAAAAGTTGACGAAGTTGACGAAGTGGAAGAAGTTGACGAAGTTGACGAAGTTAAGGAAGTGGACGAAGTTGAGGAACTTGACTAACTTGAATAAGTGGACAAAGTGGAGGAAGTGGACGAAGTTGGTGAAGTGCAGGAAGTGGAGGAAGTGGAGGAAGTGGAGGAAGTGTAGGAAGTGAAGGAAGTGGACTAAATGAACGAATTGGACGAAGTGGAGGACGTGGAGGGAGTGGAGGAACTGGCGGAAGAGGACTAAGTGGACGAAGTTGAAAAAAGTTGACGAAGTGGAGCAAGTGGAGGAAGTCGACGAAGTAGAGGAAGTGGATGAAGTGGACAAAGTGGATGAAGAGGACGAATTGGACGAAGTGGAGGAAGTGGACGAAATTGACGAAGTTGACGAAGTTGACTAAGTGGAAGAAATTGACGAAGTTGATGAAGTTGAGGAAGTCGATGAAGTGGACAAAGTTGACGAAGTGGACGAAGTGGACGAAGTGAAGGAAGTGGAAGAAGTAGAGGAAGTGGAGGAAGTGGAGGAAGTGGAGGAAGTGGAGGAGGTGGACGAAGCGGAAGAAGTGGACGAAGTGGACGAAGTTGACGAAGTGGGCGAAGTGGAAGAAGTTGACCAAGTTGACGAAGTTGACGAAGTGGACGAAGTGGATGAAGTGGATGAAGTGGATGAAGTTGACGAAGTGGACGAAGTGGAAGAATTTGACGAAGTGGAGGAAGTGGAGGAAGTGAATGAAGTGGAGGAAGTGGACGCAGTTGACGAAGTAGAGGAAATGGAGGAAGTGGGGGAAGTGGAGGAAGTGGACGAAGTGGACGAAGAGGACGAAGTTGACGAAGTGGACGAAGTTGACGAAGGGGACGAAGTTCACGTAGTGGACAAAATGGAGGAAATGGATGAAGTGGAGGAAGTCGAGGAAGTGGAGGAGGTGGAGGAAGTGGACTAAGTGGACGAATTGACGAAGTTGACGAAGTTGACACAGTGGACGAATTTGGTGAAGTGGAGAGGAAGTGGACGAAGTGGACGAAGTAGACGAAGTGGACGAAGTCGACGAAGAGGACGAAGTGGCTTAAGTTGACGAAGTCAACGAAGTGGACGAAGTTGACGAAGTGGACGAAGTGGAGGAAGCGGAGGAAGTGGGCTAAGTGGACGAAGTTGACGAAGTTGACGAAGTGGAGGAAGAGGACAAAATGGACGAAGTGGACGAAATTGACGAAGTGGACGAAATTGACGAAGTGCACGAAGTTGACGAAGTGGACGAAGTTGACGAAATGGACGAAGTGCAGGAAGCAGAGGAAATGGACGAAGTGGATGAAGTTGACGAAGTGAACGAAGTGGAAGAAGTTGACGAAGTGGACGAAGTTGACGAAGTGGAGGAGGTGGAGGAAGTTGACGAAGTATGTCAAGTGGACGAAGTGGACGAAGTGGACAAAGTGGCCGAAGTGGCCGAAGTGGAGGAAGTGAAGGAAGTGGACTAAGTGGACGAATATGACGAAGTGGCTAAAGTTGTGGGGGAAGTAGAGGAAGTGGGGGAAGCGGCCTAAGTGGACAAAGTTGACGAAGTGGAGGAAGTGGAGGAAGACGTGGAAGTGGAGGAAGTGGAGGAAGTGGACGAAGTGAACGAAGTGGACGAAGTTGAGAAGCGGTCGAAGCTGACGAAGTTGACGAAGTGGACGAAGTGGAGGAAGTTGGAGAAGTTGACGAAGTGGACGAAGTAGAGGAAGTGAAGGAAGTCGAGGAAGTGGACGAAGTTGAAAAAAGTTGACGAAGTGGAGCAAGTGGAGGAAGTCGAAGAAGTAGAGGAAGTGGACGAAGTGGATGAAGTGGACAAAGTGGACGAAGTTGACGAAGAGGACGAAGTGGACGAAGTGGAGGATGTGGACAAAATTGACGAAGTTGACTAAGTGGAAGAAATTGACGAAATGGACGAAGTTGACGAAGTTGAGGAAGTCGATGAAGTGGACAAAGTTGACGAAGTGGACGAAGTGGAGGAAGTGGAAGAAGTAGAGGAAGTGGAGGAAGTGGAGGAAGTGGAGGAAGTGGAGGAAGTTGACGAAGTGGACGAAGTGGCCGAAGTGGTGGTAGTAGACGAAGTTGACGAAGATGACTGATGGACAAATTTATGATCACCAAAATATGATGTCACAAACTTGTTGAACAATCGCAAGTATGACCAAATTGTTTCAAGTAATAAACTCGGTAAGACCAAGTATCGTTCTCGCAAAGGACTCACGGCCTAGTTTAGTTGTGTGGTTCGTTGATTAGCTAAGACTTAAGAACGAAATATTTGAAGTTTAATATGCAAAACAGAAAATAAACATGTATGCATGAGATTTTGATCAATGGCAAAAGCAAAAGACAAGCACTTTCAATGAAATATATATATGAATATGTTGTTGGGGTCAATTTCATCTTATCCACTCTCATATATTTTAGGAATTCAACATTCAAATCATCATTGTTAATGTCACTATCTAAATTACCTTGTCAAGAAGGCCTATCCCTAATTATGAGTTCATACGATTCCTAACATTCCTAATAATTAGTTCTCTTAGCACAGGAGCTTAACGACAACCAATATAATATTGGGAGTAATTCCCCGGATCTAGACTTCCCCGTACGTTCCCGTATCGACAAAATCAATAATCATGCATTGAATGAGTTAAACAAAGCAAGCATTAGGCAATGAGGAAAAACCCTAACTAATGATGAAGGAAAGCATAAATCTTAGATTAAGATGCAAGCACAAATTCCATATATGAGAGCTTCAAAAGATTACATTGATTCCCCAACAAACATACAAGGTTTAGTTCACCATATTCATGGTGAACCTAGATGAACAATAATGAAAGAATGAAAGATAAAACCCTAGAAAGGTGAAGAGGTAGCCTGAGCATCCAAGATCCTCCTTCAAAGGGGTGGAAGAGAGAGTGTTTGCTTTGTTTCTGCCAAAGATACAAACCCTAGGACGTCCTAAAGCTTATATACTATTCTAAAATTACAAAAAACCTAGGTCCAAGCCCGTAAGTGTGCCGCTCAGTGCGTGAGTAGTTTCTTCCCCTCAGCGGCCATTTTGCCCCTCAGCGGTCCTCCCATGAGCTCCTGAGTGCCGCTCAGGGATAACAGTTGAAAAACTGTTATTTTCATGCTTAAATTTGATACTAAAAGCAACCTTTAGACTTAGAAACTAGCTTGAAATCATGCAGTTTATCTATATTTTCATAAATAAGAGAGCTGGACAGGTTTATGCTTGATTTAAGTGTTTTTGTGCAGGTTTTAAGGTGAATTTAGTGAAAAGAGTGAAGAAGGAGAGAAGTGACATTAGAAAAGACAAGAAAGAGCGCAAAAAGAGAAGTCAAAGGCACCGCTCAGCGGCAAACTACCGCTGAGCGGCACTCAAGAGGTGACGTTGGAACCGCTGAGGGGCAAAATGGCCGCTGAGGGGAAGAAAGAAGACGCGCAATCACCGCTGAGCGGTAAATACCGCTGAGCGGCACTTTTTGGGCTTGGGCTTTTGTAATCTTTTGTAACTCTAGAATAGTATATAAGGGCTTGCACGTCCTATAGTTAGATATCTTTGGCAGAAACGAGGCAAACACTCTCTCTTCCACCCCTTTGAAGGAGGATCTTGGATGCTCAGGCTACCTCTTCACCTTTATTGGGTTTATTCTTTCATTCTTTCATTGTTATTCATCTAGGTTCACCATGAATATGGTGAACTAAACCTTGTATGTTTGTTGGGGAATCAATGTAATCTCTTGAAGCTCTCATATATGGATTTGTTGAGTACATCTTTGAATTAAGACATATGCTTTCTTTCATCATTAGTTAGGGTTTTTCCTCTTTGCTCAATGCTTGCATTGTTTAACTCATTCTAATGCATGATTATTGGTTTTGTCGATACAGACACGTACGGGGAAGTCTAGATCCGGGGAATTTCTCCCAATATTTTACTGACAACATTATATTGGTTGCCTTTAAGCTCCTGCAGTCATGAACTAATCATTAGGAATGCTAGGAATTGTATGAACTATTTGATTAGGGAGAAGCCATCTAGAATGGTACATTAGAGAGTGGCATTAACAATGATGATTTGAATGTTGAATTCCTAAAATATATGAGAGTGGATGAGATGAAATTGACCCCCAACAACATATTCATTTATATAATTCATTGAAAGTGTTTATCTTTTGTCTTTGCCATTGATCAATTCATGCATACATGTTTATTTTCGTCTTTGCATATTAAACTTTGAATATTTCGTTTGTAAGTCCTAGCTAATCAACAAATCACATAACTAAACTAGGCCGTGAGTCCTTTGGGAAGAACGATACTTGGTCTTACCAAGTTTTATTACTTGAACGATTCGGTCATACTTGCCGATTGTGAAACAAGTTTGTGACATCATATTTTGGTGCTTACAAATTTGTCCATCAAGTTTTTGGCGCCGCTGCCGGGGACTCGTGGTTTAACTGGTTAATTTGTGTGATTATTGATTACCTTTGACTTTAATTTTAAATTTCTATTTTTATTTTCTGTTTATATCTTTTTCGGTTTATCTTTTTAGATTAGATTAGATTTTATTTTTTTAGGTTAGATTTTATTAGATTATATCTTATATTTTATTTTTTTTAGATTAGGTTAGATTTTATCTTTTTAGATTTAGATTTTATTTTATCTTTTTAGGATTAGATTTTATTTTTATCTTTTATCTTTCTATCTTCTAAATCTTTTATCTTCTTATCTTCTGAATCTTTTATCTTTTTATCTTTTGAATATATATCTTCTCTTATATCTTTTTGGGCTAACAAATCTTTTCTAGGGTTTTGTTTTCTTGTGCATGCAGGAAGCAATTCGAACTAGAAGTAAGAAAACAACAGAACCACTTCTTGAAGGTCTAGAAGAGAGTAGAAGGAGGAGAAGAATCAGAACGTCTAGAGAACTTTTCCCTTCTCCAGAAACTCTCTTGCACTCATCACCACAAGGTTCTGTTCATAGCACAGGAAGTATGGAGGGCAATAATGTTAGAAGAACTCTTGCAGATTACACTAATCTTGCTGGACCTCAGCACTTCAATAGCATAGCTAGACCTAGAGTCAATGCAGCCAACATGGAGGTCAAACCAGCACTGATTCAACTGGTGAAGAGTAATCAATTTAATGGGTTATCTCACGAAAGCCCATATGAGCACCTGACTACCTTTAATGAGATTTGCAATACAGTCAAAATTAATGGGGTGCCAGACGAAGCAATCAAGTTTAGCTTGTTTCCTTTCTCATTGGGAGGCAATGCTAAGCTTTGGTTGAACTCTTTTCCAGAAGAAAGTTTCACAGAGTGGGAAGCAGTGGTTACAAAATTCTTAAACAAATACTTCCCACAATCTAAAGTAACTAAAGGCAAGCAAGAGATTTCTTCATTCAAGCAGGGCATGGAGGAATCACTGGGACATGCATGGGACAGGTACAAAAGCTTATTACGTAAAACTCCCATGCATGGCTTTGAAGATCAAGAAGTAGTCCTAACTTTCCTTGGAGGGCTTGGTTCACAAACCAAGATGATGCTGGATGCCTCAGCTGGAGGCAATATCAAATGGAAGACTCCAGAGGAAGCAACTGAAATTATTGAAAATATGGCTACAAGTGATAATGAGCTACACAGTGAAAGAGGCGCCCCTATGCAACAGAAAGGGGTTCTTCAATTACAAACCCATGATGCTCTGCTGGCACAGAATAAAATTCTAACTCAACAGCTGGAGACTCTGACCAAAACTCTTGCTTCATTACCTAAAGAGTTAAAATCTGCTGCACAGGTACAAACCCAGTTGTGCGAATTATGTGGGGGAGATCACATCAATGGCCAATGTGCTTTTCCTTTGGAAGCCGTGGAGGATGTTAACTTCATGGCTAATCAGTTTCCATACCGTCAAGGGAATTATAATCAGGGTTGGAAACCACATCCAAGCATTGGCCAAGGACAAACTGGGCAGGCTAATCAGTATAAGCAGCAGCAGCAGCAACCAACCATGTGGCAACAATTATCTATGCTTAATGAAAGATATACAAGGTTGGAAGAAACTCTTCAACAATTTATACAGAAAACTGAATCTTCCCAAAAGAGCACTGAAGCTGCTATAAAGAACTTGGAGATTCAGATGGGTCAGAGCACCAAGCAATTGGAAGAAAGACCACACAGAAACTTTGGGGCTAATACTGAGGTTAACCCTAGAGAAGAATGCAAAGTGGTCAAGAGTGTGAATGAAGAGATTATTGAGTTAGAAGAAGGAGAAACAGAAGAGAGAAGAGAAGAAGAAAGAAAGGATATTTTGCCTTTTCCAACAAATCAGGAGAAACCAATGGATTTCACAGATTTATTCAGAATGGTTGATAATGAAGCTCCTTGGGAACAAATTCTACAGAAAATAGCAGTTTACACAAAATCTGATGAAGGACCCTCTACAAAAAGAAAACGTAGAGATGATGAGGAAGAAAAGTGTGTAACTGTTAAGAAAGAATCATTCCCACCAAAAGCAGCAGATCCAGGTAGTTTTTCTATCCCTGGCACTATAGGGAAGAAAAAGGTAAAGAAAGCTCTCCTTGACTTAGGCTCAAGTGTTAACTTGATGCCTTACTCTCTATTGGAGCAAATTGGCCATGTGAAAATAAAACCTGTAAAGGTTAATCTGGTAATGGCTGATGGATCTTCAAAGGAGCCATGTGGGATTGCAGAAGACATTGTAGTTTGTGTTGGCAAACTTCAGTTCTTGGCAGACTTTGTGGTGATGAAGATGGAGAACGAAAAGATACCTTTCATACTGGGAAGACCGTTTATGAAAACGGCCAGGGTTATTATAGATGTTAATGAAGGTATAATGGTGCTCCAGGACAGAGAGGAGAGAGTGGTGGTGAATGTATTTAAAGATGAGATACAAGCAAAGGAGGAAGAGGCCAGTTATAAAGCTGCATTTCGAGATGCACCCATAACTAGAGGTAAACATGAAAATCTTAAGGTTTCTGATAACCATTGTTTGTTTTTTCAGGTACCCAAGGTAGAAGAGAATGGAAAAGGAGAGGAAGTTCCTAGAGACTGGAAGAAAAGAGGACTCCAACTTGGCACACCTGTAAGACTCAAGAACAAGTTGTGGGTTATAAAAGGTTTTAAAGAGAAGGAGATGATAGAGATAGAGTCTCCATATTCTAGAGAATCCAAAACAGTCCTAAGGAAGCAGTTGATAAGTTGGTGGAAAGATAACATCAACTATAAAGAAGATGGAACGTGACCTTTATTGGGTCAAGCTAGTGACGTTAAAGAAGCGCTTGCTGGGAGGCAACCCAGTGGATTTACAAACTTTTAATTTTGATATTGGTTTTGTAATTTTTAAACTGTGAACATTATTCTGGACATTATTTTGTTGGATCTAGCATCTACTGAAGGATGCTAGGTGGTTAAGTATCTACTGAAGGATACTAAGTTTATAACACCTACTGATGGGTGTTGGTGAGAAGATTTTGCACCTACTGATGGGTGCTGGTAAGTGAAACACCTACTGAGGGGTGTTGGTGGATTTTGGGTCAGGCTCGTGACGTTAAACAAGCGCTACCTGGGAGGCAACCCAGTTGATTGATTGTTTTTGTTTGTTTGCATAAGCATTTTTAACATTGAATTGCAGGGAACCTATGAGGAGTATGCTAGGAAGGCACGTAGGTCAAGAAAAGAAGGAGAAGGGCACATCACGAAAGTGCCGCTGAGCGGCATTTACCGCTGAGCGGTACTATCGCAGATGGGCTTAAGTTCCCCTTAGCGGAACCCGAGCCCATTGGGGTATTTTTAAACCCTAAGCTGCGCGTTTTCACACTCTTTCAAGCTCTTCTCTGCACAAACACTTCCACATATCTTCTCTTAGGTTTCCCACATCTTTTTACTCTTACCTCTTAGAAAAATTTCTCTTCCACTCACTTTTTCACTAGTGTGCCATCAAAGTTTGGGGTTGGAAGAGAGCATTCTAGTTTGGAAGCATTCTCATATCATCTAGCATCTCCACCCAAGTAAGTAAAATGCATTTTGTCATTCTAGGGTTCTTGAATTTGAATGTGATTGTCAAAGCATGAATATTTAGGGGTTTTGATTTCTATGCGTGATTTGATGATATATTTGATGTTTGAACCGATTAAACTGCTTGATTATGTACTGGAAAACTGAAAATTGCATTTGGTGGAGTTAGGACAGTTTAGAAACGAGATTTGCAAAAATCTGCAGGTCACCGCTGAGCGGCATTTACCGCTGAGCGGCACTCTGCCAGATTTGTTTTTCTGGTTTTTACGTGTTTGAATTTGGCACTGGTGGCGCTGAGGGGAAATTCTGGCCCTCAGCGGTGGTTTAGCTTCGAAAGGAGTTATGTTCTGTGTTTACTAATGATTAACATCATGTTCTGTGGTTGTGGATTTATGTTTTGAATGCAGGAATGGCATCCTCTTCAGGAAAGAGATTGAAAACCATGGCAACTAAGAGGAAGGAAAAGGAACCAGAACAACCCCATAATAGCAGGTTCCTCTCCAGGAAACATGAGAAGCACTTTAGGGTGGTTCAGGACAGAAGACTTCTGATGGAGAGAAAGGTTGGAATGATACCTAACTTTGCTCCTCAATTTGGAGAGCAAGTGTTAGGGAATGACTGGGGAAAGCTAGCCACTTATCCAGCACCTGCCAACATAGCTGTAGTCAAGGAATTCTATACCAATGCAAAGAAGATTGGTGACTATCCAGCTGAGAATTATTTGGGCTATGTCAGAGGCCATGCCATCAGGTATGATCCTGATTCCATCAACAACTTCCTGGATACTGTGTGGGCTGGTGAGCAATGTCAGTTTGCTCTTAGCATGGAGAAAGGTGCTGATTTTGAGGATGTTGAGAGAGTATTGTGCATACCTGGAGGACACTTCCAAAGGAATAGATCTGGCTCAGTGGTTAACATTAGGAGGACAGATTTGACTCCTCTTGCAAAGTATTGGATGGCATTTTCTCATGCCAACATTCAGCCATGTTCACATGTGTCAGATATTACTCTCAGCAGGGCACTATTCATCTACTGTGCTATCAGAAACTTGAATGTTAATATTGGGCAGGTGATAGCTGATGAGATTAGTGTGTGTGCTAACACCTCAAACAACAAAGCACCACTGGGACATCCTTCTTTGATCACTCACCTCTGCAAGCTAGCTGGGGTGGACACTTATGTTCCACCATTTGAGAGGCCAAGAAAAGCTATTGATGAGGCCTATTACAGACAGTATTGTGGAGGTGAGGAGGCAGCTCAGCCAGTTCCACCACGCCAGGCTCGTAGAGAGAGAGGGCCAGCACAGAGCAGGACATCTGCTGATACTCATGAGGCAGAACCATTCCAGATGAGGGACATGTATATGTCTCTTATAGGTGCTCAGTTGCAGTCCATTCACAGAGGGCAGGTGGCCACAGCTGAGATGATAGTGGGGATGTATGATACCCCTCCAGCACACAGATGGACTATGGATGAATTCCATAATGTGGTAGCTTGGCCAGAAGAACCATTGCATGGAGGAGCTGAAGCAGCTGAAGCTTCAGCTAGAGATATGGAAGAAGATGAAGCTGAGGAGGAGGATGCGTTTGATAATGATGATGATGAAGAGGAGGAGGAAGATACAGAGGACAGCTCAGACTGATGAGGAGCTGAGATAGCATTTACTGATGAATGCTATCATATGATTATGCTTTTGTGGTTTAAGTTTTCTGAACTTATTTGTTTTTGTTTTTAGATTAGGGTTTGATGTACTCTATTAAACACCTGGTTTCTTATGATGGTTTGTTATTAACTGTGATTGTTTGATAAGTAATGCTTGATGATGCTTATTGACTGATTGATGTTGAGATGATGTGCACATTAAAATGCTTATACAGGTGATTCACAAGCTTTGTGAACAAATGCATGATATCATGATTGTGATTGTGAAATTAAGCAGGATGTGTATGTCAAATGTGAATGAGCTTATATGTGAGGTTTTGAGCTCCAGAGTTGTTATTGTTGAATGCTATTACTTTGAAAGCATGAATGATTTTGCCCAGGTTTTCTATGATTGAATCAATTGCTTGTTTTGCATCATGTGATCAAGGCCGTGTTTTTGAAACCCTTTTTATTGGCCAAATTCATAAAGTTAGCCTACTAAAAGAGAACATTTTGTGTTCTATCCTTTGAACCTTTAGCCTTGAATATACACTGAAACCCTTGATTAAAAATCTTTACCTTGAGTTAAGTAGAAGATCTTGTGTGGTATTAACAAATGTTCAAGTTTGGGGTTGTTGTGAAAAAGGAAAAGCATTGAGCTAAGAGCTAAAAAGTAAGAATATGCAAAAAGAAAAGAAAAGAAAAAGAAGTAAAGCTCAATGCAAATGCAAATGAAAAGGCAAATAAAAGTTGGGAATGAATAAGAATAATTGTGTTGTTATGATTCTCTTAACGCAAGGATTTTGTGATCCAGAAAAACCAATTTTCTTGTTAGCCCAGCCACATTATAAGCCATTGAAAAGTTCTTGTGATGATGCATGCTTGTGAATGTTTTTGATTGTGGTAAAATGAAAGGCAAAGTTGATTCATGTGACATTGTGATAGTGGAGTGAATGAGTGAAACACTTTACCTCTTATACACTTGTGTGTTGAGTGAAACACTTTACCTAGTGAGGAAATATTCCATAAGCACATGAACATCCATGCTTAATTGATTGATCATTCATGAAAAATAGCATTTGTTGGAACTTAAATGACTTTGTGAACACTAAAGCATGTGCGCATTTTGAATGAACTCTTGGTCATAAGTGAGTGAAGTTGTTACTTATCTTGAAAAAGAGAATTTTTGAATGAGTGAACCATCATATGAATTGGTTGAAGATTGAGTTACATCTAGTTTGCTTGAGGAAGATCAAAGTTCTAAGTTTGGGGTTGTGATAACAGTTGAAAAACTGTTATTTTCATGCTTAAATTTGATACTAAAAGCAACCTTTAGACTTAGAAACTAGCTTGAAATCATGCAGTTTATCTATATTTTCATAAATAAGAGAGCTGGACAGGTTTATGCTTGATTTAAGTGTTTTTGTGCAGGTTTTAAGGTGAATTTAGTGAAAAGAGTGAAGAAGGGGAGAAGTGAGATTAGAAAAGACAAGAAAGAGCGCAAAAAGAGAAGTCAAAGGCACCGCTCAGTGGCAAACTACCGCTGAGCGGCACTCAAGAGGTGACGTTGGAACCGCTGAGGGGCAAAATGGCCGCTGAGGGGAAGAAAGAAGACGCGCAATCACCGCTGAGCGGTAAATACCGCTGAGCGGCACTTTTTGGGCTTGGGCTTTTGTAATCTTTTGTAACTCTAGAATAGTATATAAGGGCTTGCACGTCCTATAGTTAGATATCTTTGGCAGAAACGAGGCAAACACTCTCTCTTCCACCCCTTTGAAGGAGGATCTTGGATGCTCAGGCTACCTCTTCACCTTTATTGGGTTTATTCTTTCATTCTTTCATTGTTATTCATCTAGGTTCACCATGAATATGGTGAACTAAACCTTGTATGTTTGTTGGGGAATCAATGTAATCTCTTGAAGCTCTCATATATGGATTTGTTGAGTACATCTTTGAATTAAGACATATGCTTTCTTTCATCATTAGTTAGGGTTTTTCCTCTTTGCTCAATGCTTGCATAGTTTAACTCATTCTAATGCATGATTATTGGTTTTGTCGATACGGACACGTACGGGGAAGTCTAGATCCGGGGAATTTCTCCCAATATTTTACTGACAACATTATATTGGTTGCCTTTAAGCTCCTGCAGTCATGAACTAATCATTAGGAATGCTAGGAATTGTATGAACTATTTGATTAGGGAGAAGCCATCTAGAATGGTACATTAGAGAGTGGCATTAACAATGATGATTTGAATGTTGAATTCCTAAAATATATGAGAGTGGATGAGATGAAATTGACCCCCAACAACATATTCATTTATATAATTCATTGAAAGTGTTTATCTTTTGTCTTTGCCATTGATCAATTCATGCATACATGTTTATTTTCGTCTTTGCATATTAAACTTTGAATATTTCGTTTGTAAGTCCTAGCTAATCAACAAATCACATAACTAAACTAGGCCGTGAGTCCTTTGGGAAGAACGATACTTGGTCTTACCAAGTTTTATTACTTGAACGATTCGGTCATACTTGCCGATTGTGAAACAAGTTTGTGACATCATATTTTGGTCCTTACAAATTTGTCCATCACTCAGCGGTAAACTGCCGCTAAGCGGTACTTGCGGCTTCTCCTTTTGCACTTTTTGATGTCTTTTCTGATTCCATCTCTCTCCTCCTTCACTTCTTTCACTAAATTCACCTTAAAACCTGCACAAAAACACTGAAATCAAGCATAAACCTGTCCAGCTCTCTTATTTCTAAAAATATGGATAAAAGAATGATTTCAAGTTAGTTTCTAAGTATAAAGGTTGCTTTTAGTGTCAATTTAAAGCATGAAAATATCAGTTTTTCAACTGTTATCAATGACGACGTTGACGAAGTGGATGAAGTGGATGAAGTGAACGAAATGGACGAAGTGGACGAAGTGAACGAAGTGGACGAAGTGGACGAAGTGGACGAAGTGGACGAAGTGGACGAAGTGAACGAAGTGGACGAAGTGGACGAAGTTGACGAAGTTGACGAAGTGGACGAAGTTGAGGAAGTGGATGAAGTGGAGGAAGCAGAGGAGGTGGACTAAGTGGACGAAGTTGACAAAGTTGACGAAGTAGACGAGGTGGACGAGGTGGAGGAAGTGGAGGAAGTGGAGGAAGTGGAGGAAGTGGACTAAGTGGATGAAGTTGACGAAGTAGAGGAAGTCGAGGAAGTGGAGAAAATGGACGAAGAGGACGAAGTGATTGAAGTGGACGAAGTGGACGAACTTGACGAAGTTGACGAAGTGGACGATATTGACGAAGTGGACGTAGTGGAGGAAGCGGAGGAAATGGACTAAGTTGACGAAGTTGACGAAGGGGACGAAGTCGACGATGTAGAGGAAGTGGAGGAAGTGGACGAAGTTAACGAAGTGGACGAAATTGACGAAGTGCCCGAAGTGGCAGAAGTTGACGAAGTGGAAGAAGTTGATGAAGTGGACGAAGTAGACCAAGTAGACCAAGTGGTCGAAGTGCATGAAGAGGATGAAGTGGACGTAGTTGAGGAAGTTGACGAAGTGGACAAAGCGGATGAAGTAGACGAAGTGGAGGAAGTGGACGAAGTGGAGGAAGTGGACGAATTTGCAAAGTGGACGAAGTGGAAGAAGTTGACGAAGTGGACGAAGTTGACCAAATGGACGAAGTGGACGAAGCGGAGGAAGTGGACGAAGAGGACGAAATTGACGAAGTGGACGAAGTGGACCCAGTGGATGAAGTGGGTGAATTGGAGGAAGTGGAGGAGCAGAACGAAGTGGAGGAAGTGGACGAAGCGGAAGAAGTGGACGAAGTTGACGAAGTGGGCGAAGTGGAAGAAGTTGACGAAGTGGACGAAGTGGATGAAGTGGACGAAGTGGACGAACTGGATGAAGTTGACGAAGTGGACGAAGTTGATGAAGTGGACGAAGTTGACGAAGTGGACGAAGTGGACGAAGTTGACGAAGTGCACGAAGTGGACGAAGTGGAGGAAGTAGACGAAGTGGACGAAGTGAACGATGTGGAGGAAGTGGACGCAGTTGACGAAGTAGAGGAAATGGAAGAAGTGGGGGAAGTGGACGAAGAGGACGAAGTGGACGAAGTTGACGAAGGGGACGAAGTTGACCAAATGGACGAAGTGGACGAAGCGGAGGAAGTGGACGAAGTGGACGAAATTGACGAAGTGGACGAAGTGGACCCAGTGGATGAAGTGGGCGAATTGGAGGAAGTGGAGGAGCAGAACGAAGTGGAGGAAGTGGACGAAGCGGAAGAAGTGGACAAAGTGGACGAAGTTGACGAAGTGGGCGAAGTGGAAGAAGTTGACGAAGTGGACGAAGTGGATGAAGTGGACGAACTGGATGAAGTTGACGAAGTGGACGAAGTTGATGAAGTGGACGAAGTTGACGAAGTGGACGAAGTGGACGAAGTTGACGAAGTGGACGAGGTGGAGGAAGGAGAGGAAGTGGAGGAAGTGGAGGAAGTGGAGGAAGTGGAGGAAGTTGACGAAGTGGACGAAGTGGAGGAAGTGGAGGAAGTTGACGAAGAGGACGAAGTGAACGAAGTAGACGATGTTGACGAAGTGGACGAAGTTTACAAGGTGGACGAAGTGAATGAAGTGGAGGAAGCGGAGGAAGTGGACTAAGTTGACGAAGTTGACGAAGGGGATGATGTTGACGATGTGGACGAAGTGGAGGAAGTGGAGAAAGTGGACGAAGCGGAGGAAGTGGACAGAGTTGACGAAGTGGACGAAGTTGACGAAGTGGACGAAGTGGCAGAAGTTGACGAAGTGGAAGAAGTGGATGAAGTATACCAAGTGGTCGAAGTGGATGAAGAGGATAAACTGGACGAAGTTGAGGAAGTTGACTAACTGGACAAAGTTGACGAAGTGAACGAACTGGATGAAGTAGACGAAGTAGACGAAGTTGACGAAGTGGAGGAAGTGGACGAAGTTGACGAAGTGGAAGAAGTGGAAGAAGTGGACGAAAATGACGAAGTGGAGGAAGTGGACGAAGTGGAGGAAGTGGACGAAGTGGAGGAAGCGGAGGAAGTGGGCAAAGTTGACGAAGTGGACGAAGTGGGCGAAGTGGAGGCAATGGACGAAGGGGAGGAAGTGGAGGAAGTGGACGAAGCGGAGGAAGTGGACGAAGTTGACGAAATGGAAGAAGTTGACGAAGTGGACGAATTGACGAAGTTGCCGAAGTTGACACAGTGGACGTAGTTGGTGAAGTGGAGGAAGTGGAGGAAGTGGACGAAGCGGACGAAGTTGACGAAGTGGAAGAAATTGACGAAGTACACGAATTTGACTAAGTGGACAAAGTTGACGAAGTGAACGAAGTAGTGGAAGCGGAGGAAGTGGAAGAAGTGGACGAAATTGACGAAGTGGACGAAGTGGAAGAGGTTGACGAAGTGGAGGGGGTGGAGGAAGTTGACGAAGTATGTGAAGTGGACGAAGTGGACGACGTTGACGAAGTGGACGAAGTTGATGAAGTGACGAAGTTGAGGAAGTTGACGAAGTGGACGAATTTGAGGAAGTCGATGTAGTGGACGAAGTTGACTAAGGTGACAAAGTTTACGAAGTGGATGAAGTGGACGAAGTGGACGAAGTGGACGAAGTAAACGAAGTGGACGAAGTCGACGACGAGGACGAAGTTGACGAAGTTGACGAAGTTTACGAAGTGGATGAAGTGGACGAAGTGGACGAAGTACACGAAGTGAAAGAAGTCGATGAAGAGGACGAAGTGGCTGCAGTTGACGAAGTGGACGAAGTTGACGAACTTGATGAAGTGGACGAAGTGGAAGAAGCGGAGGAAGTGGGCTAAGTGGACGAAGTTGACGAAGTAGACGAAGTGGAGGAAGTGGACGAAGTGGACGAAATGGACGAAGTGGACGAAGTTGACGAAGTTAATGAAGTGGACGAAGTTTATGAGGTGGACGAAGTGGATGAAGTGGAGGAAGCAGAGGAAGTGGACTAAGTTGACGAAGGGGATGAAGTCGACAATGTGGACGAAATGGTGGAAGTGGAGGAAGTGGACGAAGCGGAGGAAGTGGACGAAGTTGACGAAGTGGACGAAGTGGCAGCAGTTGACGAAGTGGCAGCAGCTGACGAAGTGGAAGAAGTGGATGAAGTATACCAAGTTGTCGAAGTGGATGAAGAGGATGAAGTGGACGAAGTTGAGGAAGTTGACTAAGTGGACGAAGTTGACGAAGTGGACGAATTGGATGAAGTAGACGAAGTGGACGAAGTGGAGGAAGTGGACGAAGTTGACAAAGTGGACGAAGTGGAAGAAGTTGACGAAGTGGACGAAAATGACAAAGTGGAAGAAGTGGAGGAAGTGGATGAAGTGGAGGAAGCGGAGGAAGTGGACAAAGTTGACGAAGTGGATGAAGTGTTCGAAGTGGAGGCAGTGGAGGAAGTGGACGAAGGGGAGGAAGTGGAGGAAGTGGACGAAGCGGAGGAAGTGGACGAAGTTAACAGAATGGAAGAAGTTGACGAAGTTGCCGAAGTTGACGAAGTGGACGAAGTGGATGAAGTTGACGAAGTGGACGAATATTACAAGTTAACGAAGTGGAGGAAATGGACGAAGTTGTCGCAGTTGACGAAGTAGAGATAATGGAGGAAGTGGCCGAAGTGGACGAAGTTGACGAAGTGGACGAAGTTGACGTAGGGGACAAAGTGGAGGAAGTGGACTAAGTGGACGAATTGACGAAGTTGCCAAAGTTGACACAGTGGACGTATTTGGTGAAGTGCAGGAAGTGGAGGAAGTGGACGAAGCGGACGAAGTTGATGATGGACAAATTTGTAAGCACCAAAATATGATGTCACAAACTTGTTTCACAATCGGCAAGTATGACCGAATCGTTCAAGTAATAAACTTGGTAAGACCAAGTATCGTTCTTCCCAAAGGACTCACGGCCTAGTTTAGTTATGTGATTTGTTGATTAGCTAGGACTTACAAACGAAATATTTAGAGTTCAATATGCAAGACAGAAAATAAACATGTATGCATGAAATTTGATCAATGACAAAGACAAAAGATAAACACTTTCAATGAATTATATGAATGAATATGTTGTTGGGGGTCAATTTCATCTCATCCACTCTCATATATTTTAGGAATTCAACATTCAAATCATCATTGTTAATGCCACTCTCTAATGTACCATTCTAGATGGCTTCTCCCTAATCACGAGTTCATACAATTCTTAGCATTCCTAATGATTAGTTCATGAGTGCAGGAGCTTAACGACAACCAATATAATATTGTCAGTATAATATTGGGAGAAATTCCCCGGATCTAGACTTCCCCGTACGTGTCCGTATCGACAAAACCAATAATCATGCATGGAATGAGTTAAACTATGCAAGCATTGAGCAAAGAGGAAAAACCCTAACTAATGATGAAAGAAAGCATATGTCTTAATTAAAAGATGTAAACAACAGATTCCATATATGAGAGCTTCAAGAGATTACATTGATTCCCCAACAAACATACAAGGTTTAGTTCACCATATTCATGGTGAACCTAGATGAACAATGAAAGAATGAAAGAATAAACCCAATAAAGGTGAAGAGGTAGCCTGAGCATCCAAGATCCTCCTTCAAAGGGGTGGAAGAGAGAGTGTTTGCCTCGTTTCTGCCAAAGATACTAATTCTAGGACGTGCAAGTCCTTATATACTATTTTAGAATTACAAAAGATCTAAGCCCAAGCCCATAAAAGTGCCAGAAAACGAGTCCAAGCCCATTATTAAGAATGGCGCTCAGCGGTAAATACAGCTCAGCGGTAACTGCGCTTCCCTTTTCTTCCCCTCAGCGGCCAATTTGCCCCTCAGCGGACCTCCCGTGACCTCCTGAGTGCCGCTCAGCGGTAAAATGCCGCTGAGCGGTGCCTTCGGCTTCTCCTTTTGCACTCTTTGATTCCTTTTCTGATTCCATCTCTCTCCTTCTTCACTCTTTTCACTAAATTCACCTTAAAACCTGCACAAAAACACTTAAATCAAGCATAAACCTGTCCAGCTCTCTTATTTCTGAAAATATGGATAAAAGCATGATTTCAAGCTAGTTTTTAAGTCTAAAGGTTGCTTTTAGTATCACTTTTAAGCATGAAAATAACATTTTTTTAACTGTTATCAGTTGACGAAGTGGACGAAGTGGAAGAAATTGAGGAAGTGCACGAATTTGACTAAGTGGACGAAGTTGACGAAGCTAACGAAGTGGAGGAAGCGAAGGAAGTGGACGAAGTGGACGAAATTGACGAAGTGGACGAAGTGGAAGAAGTTGACGAAGTGGACGAAGTTGACGAAGTGGAGGGGGTGGAGGAAGTTGACGAAGTATGTGAAGTGGACGAAGTGGACAAAGTGGACGAAGTGGACGATGTTGACGAAGTTGACGAAGTTGATGAAGTCGAAGAAGTTGAGGAAGTCGATGAAGTGGACGAAGTTGACGAAGTGAACGAAGTTGAGGAAGTCGATGTAGTGGACGAAGTTGACGAAGATGACGAAGTTTACGAAGTTGATGAAGTGGATGAAGTGGACGAAGTGGACGAAGTGGACGAAGAGGACGAAGTTGACGAAGTTGACGAAGATGACAAAGTTTACGAAGTGGACGAAGTCCACGAAGTGGACGAAGTTGACGAAGAGGACGAAGTGGCTGCAGTTGATGAAGTGGACGAAGTGGAGGAAGTTGACGAAGTGGACGAAGTGGAGGAAGCGAAGGAAGTTGGTTAAGTGGAGGAAGTGAAGGAAGTGGAGGAAGTGGAGGAAGTGGAGGAAGTGGAGGAAGTGCACGAAATGGACGAAATGGACGAAGTGAACGAAGTGGACGAAGTTGACGAAGTTGACGAAGTGGACGAAGTGGACGAAGTGGAAGAAGTTGAGGAAGTGGACGAAGTTGACGAAGTGGAGGAAGTGCAGGAAGTGGAGGAAGTGGAGGAAGTGGAGAAAGTGGATGAAGTGGAGGAAGTGGAGGAAGTTGGTGAAGTGGACGAAGTGGACGAAGTGGCCGAAGTGGAGGAAGTGAAGGAAGTAGACTAAGTGGACAGATTGGATGAAGTGGAGGACGTGGGGGAAGTAGAGGAAGTGGAGGAAGTGGCCTAAATGGACGAAGTTGACGAAGTGGAGGAATAGGTGAAAGTGGAGGAAGTGGACGAAGTTGAGAAGCGGAAGAAGCTGACGAAGTTGACAAAGTTGACGAATTTGACGAAGTTGACGAAGTGGACGAAGTGGAGGAAGTTGACGAAGTTGACGAAGTGGACAAAGTAGAGGAAGTGGACGAAGTGGACGAAGTGGAAGAAATGAACAAAGTGGACGAACTTGACGAACTTGACGAAGTGGACGAACTTGACAAAGTGGATGAAGTGGAGGAAGGGGAGGAAGTGGAGGAATTGGACGAAGTTGACGAAGTTGACGAAGTGAACGAAGTGGACGAGGTGGAGGAAGGGGAGGAAGTGGAGGAAATGGAGGAAGGGGACGAAGTTGACGAAGTGGACGAAGTAGACGAAGTGGAAGAAGTGGAGGAATTGGACGAAGAGGACGAAGTGAACGAAGTGGACGAACTTGACGAAGTTGACGAAGTTGACGAAGTTTACGAAGTGGACGAAGTGGACGAAGTGGATGAAGTGGAGGAAGCGGAGGAAGTGGACTAAGTCGACGAAGTTGACGAAGTCGACGATGTGGAGGAAGTGGAGGAAGTGGAGGAAGTGGACGAAGCGGAGGAAGTGGACGAAGTTGACGAAGTGGACGAAGTTGACGAAGTGGACGAAGTGGCAGAAGTTGACGAAGTGGAAGAAGTGGACGAAGTGGATGAAGTGGATGAAGTAAACCAAGTCGTCGAAGTGGATGAAGAGGATGAAGTGGACGAAGTTGAGGAAGTTGACTAAGTGGACGAAGTTGACGAAGTGGACAAACTGGATGAAGTAGAGGAAGTTGACGAAGTGGAGGAAGTGGACGAAGTTGACGAAGTGGACGAAGTGGACGAAGTGGAAGAAGTTGACGAAGTGGACGAAGCTGAAGAAGTGGAGGAAGCGGAGGAAATGGACAAAGTTGACGAAGTGGACGAAGTGGATGAAGTGGGCGAAGTGGAGCCAGTGGAGGAAGTGGACAAACGGGAGGAAGTGGAGGAAGTGGACGAAGCGGAGGAAGTGGAGGAAGTTGACGAAGTGGAAGAAGTTGACGAAGTGGACGAAGTGGATGAAGTGGATGAAGTTGACGAAGTGGACGAATTTGACAAGTTAACGAAGTGGAGGAAGTGGACGAAGTTGTCGCAGTTGACGAAGTAGAGAAAATGGAGGAAGTGGAGGAACTGGACGAAGTGGACGAAGTGGGGGAAGTGAACGAAGTTGACGAAGTGGACGAAGTTGACGTAAGGGACAAAGTGGAGAAAGTGGAGGAAGTGGACTAAGTGGACGAATTGACGAAGTTGCCGAAGTTGACATAATGGACGTAGTTGGTGACGTGGAGGAAGTTGACGAAGTATGTGAAGTGGACGAAGTGGACGACGTTGACGAAGTGGACAAAGTGGACGAAGTGGACGAAGTGGACGAGGTGGCCGAAGTTGACGAAGTGGACGAAGTGGAGGAAGTGGAGGAAGTGGAGGAAGGGAGTGGGCGAAGAAGATGAAGCAGAAGAAAATAAAGAAGTAGAATAAGAGGAAGAAGTGGAAGAAGTATAAAAAGTGGAAGAAGTGGAAGAAGTGAAAGAAATGGACGAAGTTGACGGAGTGGACGAAGTGGACGAAGTTGACGAAGTGGAAGAAATTCTAGAAGTGGAGGAAGTTGACGACGAAGTGGACGAAGTTGACGAAGTGGACGAAGTTGATGAAGTTGACGAAGTGGACGAAGTGCAGGAAGTCGAGAAACTTGAGGAAGTTGGTGAAGTGGACGAAGTTGACAAAGTGGACGAAGTGGAGGAACTGGAGGAAGTGGAGGAAGTCGAATAAGTGGATGAATTGGACGAAGTGGAGGACGTGGAGGAAGTGGACGAAGTTTACGAAGTGGACTAATTGGACGAAGTTGACAAAATTGACGAAGTGGAGGAAGTTGAGGAGGTGGAGAAAGTCGACGAAGTGGAGGAAGTGGAGGAAGTACACGAAGTTGACGAAGATGACGAATTTGACGAAGTTGACGAAGTGGACAAAGTGGACGAAGTGGGAAAAGTTGAAGAAGTGGACGAACAAAGCGGACGAAGTTCACGAAGTGCACGAAGTTGACGAAGTTGACGAAGTGGACGACGTTGACGACGTGGACAAAGTTGACGAAGTGGAAGAAATTCTAGAAGTGGACAAAGTGAACGACGAAGTGGAGGAAGTTGAGGACGTAAGGAAGTCTTCGAAGTGGACGAGGTGGACGAAGTTGACGAAGTGGAGGAAGTGGAGGAAGTGGAGGAGGTGGAGGAAGTGGACGAAGTGGAAGAAGTGGACTGATGGACAAATTTGTAAGCACCAAATTATGATGTCACAAACTTGTTTCACAATCGGCAAGTATGACCGAATCGTTCAAGTAATAAACTTGGTAAGACCAAGTATCGTTCTTCCCAAAGGACTCACGGCCTAGTTTAGTTATGTGATTTGTTGATTAGCTAGGACTTACAAACGAAATATTTAGAGTTTAAAATGCAAGACAGAAAATAAACATGTATGCATGAAGTTTGATCAATGGCAAAGCAAAAGATAAACACTTTCAATGAATTATATGAATGAATATATTGTTGGGGGTCAATTTCATCTCATCCACTCTCATATATTTTAGGAATTCAACATTCAAATCATCATTGTTAATGCCACTCTCTAATGTACCATTCTAGATGGCTTCCCCCTAATCACGAGTTCATACAATTCCTAGCATTCCTAATGATTAGTTCATGAGTGCAGGAGCTTAAAGGCAACCAATATAATATTGTCAGTATAATATTGGGAGAAATTCCCCGGATCTAGACTTCCCCGTACGTGTCCGTATCGACAAAATCAATAATCATGCATGGAATGAGTTAAACTATGCAAGCATTGAGCAAAGAGGAAAAACCCTAACTAATGATGAAAGAAAGCATATGTCTTACTTAAAAGATGTACTCAATAGATTCCATATATGAGAGCTTCAAGAGATTACATTGATTCCCCAACAAACATACAAGGTTTAGTTCACCATATTCATGGTGAACCTAGATGAACAATAATGAAAGAATGAAAGAATAAACCCAATAAAGGTGAAGAGGTAGCCTGAGCATCCAAGATCCTCCTTCAAAGGGGTGGAAGAGAGAATGTTTGCCTCGTTTCTGCCAAAGATACCTAATTCTAGGACGTGCAAGCCCTTATATACTAATCTAGAGTTACAAAAGATTACAAAAGCCCAAGCCCAAAAAGTGCCGCTCAGCGGTAAATACCGCTCGGCGGTGACTGCGCGTCACTTTCTTCCCCTCAGCGGCCAGTTTGCCCCTCAGCGTGACTCCCGCAACCTCCTGAGTGCCGCTCAGTGGTAAAATGCCGCTGAGCGGTGCCTTTGTCTTCTCTTTTTGCACTCTTTCTTGTCTTTTCTAATGTCACCTCTCTCCTTCTTCACTCTTTTCACTAAATTCACCTTAAAACCTGCACAAAAACACTTAAATCAAGCATAAACCTGTCCAGCTCTCTTATTTATGAAAATATAGATAAACTGCTTGATTTCAAGCTAGTTTTTAAGTCTAAAGGTTGCTTTTAGTATCACTTTTAAGCATGAAAATAACAGTTTTTCAACTGTTATCACAACCCCAAACTTAGAACTTTGCTTGTCCTCAAGCAAACAAGATGTAACTCAATCTTCAACCAATTCATATGACGGTTCACTCATTCAAAAATTCTCTTTTTCAAGATAAGTAATAACTTCACTCAAACTTATGACCAAGAGTTCAACCAAGATGTGCACATGCTTTAGTGTTCACAAAGTCATTTAAGTTCCAACAAATGCTATTTTTCATGAATGATCAATCAATTAAGCATGAATGTTTATGTGCTTATGGAATATTTCCTCACTAGGTAAAGTGTTTCACTCAACACACAAGTGTATAAGAGGTAAAGTGTTTCACTCATTCACTCCACTATCACAATGTCACATGAATCAACTTTGCCTTTCATTTAACCACAATCAAAAACATTCACAAGCATGCATCATCACAAGGACTTTTCAATGGCTTATAATGTGGCTGGGCTAACAAGAAAATTGGTTTTTCTGGATCACAAAATCCTTGAGTTAAGAGAATCATAACAACACAATTATTCTTATTCATTCCCAACTTTCTTTTGCCTTTTCATTTGCATTGAGCTTTACTTCTTTTTCTTTTCTTTTCTTTTTCTTCTTCTTTGCATATTCTTACTTTTTAGCTCTTAGCTCAATGCTTTTCATGTTTTCCCAACAACCCCAAACTTGAACATTTAACAATACCACACAAGATCTTCTACTTAACTCAAGGTAAAGATTTTTAATCAAGGGTTTCAGTGTATGTTCAAGGCTATGGGTTCAAAGGATAGAACACAAAGTGTTCTCTTTTAGTAGGCTAATTTTATGAATTTGGCCAATAAAAAGGGTTCCAACAAACGGCCTTGATCACATGATGCAAAACAAGCAATTGATTCAATCATAGAAAACCTGGGCAAAGTCATTCATGCTTTCAAAGTAATAGCATTCAACAATAACAACTCTGGAGCTCAAAACCTCACATATAAGCTCATTCACATTTGACATACACATCCTGCTTAATTTCACAATCACAATCATGATATCATGCATTTGTTCACAAAGCTTGTGAATCACCTGTATAAGCATTTAATGTGCACATCACTTCGACATCAATCAATCAATAAGCATCATCAAGCATTACTTATCACACAATCACAGTTAATAGCAAACCATCATAATAAACCAGGTGTTCAATAGAGTACATCAAACCCTAATCTAAAAACAAAAACAACTTACAAGATACTGGGTTGCCTCCCAGTAAGCGCTTGTTTAACGTCCCGAGCCTGACCCAAACTTTCAAGGATCAACCAACAACATCATTGTGGAAAATTGTTGCACCTCTCCCCCTAGATAGGGCTTGAGACGTTGACCATTTACCACCCAACTTCTCTGTGGATCATCAGATGGATTAAATATTTCAATTGCCCCATGCGGATGCACTTCTTTTATCACAAATGGTCCTGTCCATTTTGACTTCAACTTCCCAGGAAATATCTTCAATCTTGAATTGAACAATAATATCTGTTGTCCTGGATTGAAAACTCTATTCACCAACTTCCTGTCATGATAAAATTTCATTTTGTCTTTGTAAGCCTTGGATGAATCATATGCATGTAAGCGCATTTCTTCAAGCTCCAAAATCTGCCGTCTGCGTGTACATTGAGTATCATAAGGATCAAAATTCAAGAATTTCAAAGCCCATAATGCTCTATGCTCCAATTCGACTGGCAAATGGCAAGCTTTCCCATAGACTAATTGAAATGGTGATAACCCCATAGACGTCTTCATTGCTGTCCTATAAGCCCAAAGAGCATCATCCAATTTGAGAGACCAATCCTTTCTTGATGAAGTCACAGTCTTTTCCAGGATTCTTTTTATCTCCCTGTTAGATACCTCAGCTTGTCCATTGGTTTGTGGATGATAAGGTGCAGCCACCTTATGCTTTACTCCATAGTGTTTGAGTACTTTCTCTAGCTGATAATTGCAAAAATGAGATCCTCCATCACTAATTAACACTCTTGGAGTGCCAAAACGTGAAAATATCTGCCTCTTCAGGAATTTAATTACCGTGCTAGCATCATTTTTAGGACAAGCTAATGCTTCCACCCATTTACTCACATAATCCACTACTACCAGAATATATTCATTGTTGAAAGATGGAGGGAAGGGTCCAACAAAGTCAATACCCCAACAATCAAAAACCTCAACCTCTAAAATACCTTGTAAAGGCATCTCATGACGTTTAGTGATTGTTCCTGCTCTTTGACATTTATCACAATTCCTAGCATGATTATGGGCATCTTTAAATAAGGTTGGCCAATAAAACCCTGATTGAAGGACTTTTGCTGCTGTTCTTTCCCCATTAAAATGTCCTCCATAAGGTGAATCATGACAATGCCAGAGAATTCCTTCTGCTTCTTCATTTGTAACACATCTCCTGAGAAGATTATCTGCTCCAATTTTGAACAAATATGGATCGTCCCACACAAACTGCTTGGCATCATGCAGAAATTTCTTTCTCTGTTGCCAAGTTGAGTCTTCCGGCATGACTCTTGCAGCTTTGAAATTTGCCATATCAGCAAACCAGGGTCTCTGCTGAATATACATGAGTGATTCATCTGAAAAAGATTCCCAGATTTCAGACTCCTTGCTAGTGACCTCATTGTTGACTAACTGTGACAAATGATCAGCAATTAAGTTCTCACTTCCTTTCTTATCACGGATTTCTACATCAAATTCTTTCAACAGTAGTACCCATCTAATCAGACGTGGCTTAGAATCTGATTTTGTCAACAAATATTTGATAGCTGCATGATCTGTATAGACAATCACCTTAGACCCAATAAGATAAGGTCTAAATTTCTCTAGAGCATATACAATGGCAAGAAACTCTTTCTCTGTGGTAGCATAATTCAATTGAGCATCATTCAGCACCTTGCTAGCATAATAAATTGGATGAAACCTTTGTTCTTTTCTTTGGCCAAGGACAACTCCTATTGCATAATCACTAGCATCACACATCAATTCAAAATTTTGATTCCAATCTGGTGCTACAATTACTGGAGCTGACACTAGCTTCTGCTTCAATATATCAAAAGCTTTCAGACAGTCTTCATTCATCACAAAAGGAGCATCCTTCATCAAAAGATTACTCAATGGTTTAGCAATTTTTGAGAAATCTTTGATGAATCTTCTATAGAACCCAGCATGACCAAGAAAACTCCTAATCCCCCTTACATTTGTTGGTGGAGGCAGTTTCTCAATGACTTCTACTTTGGCTTTATCCACCTCAATTCCTTTAGCAGAAATTTTATGCCCCAGTACAATCCCTTCAGTTACCATGAAATGACATTTCTCCCAATTCAAAACCAGATTTGTCTGAACACATCTTTTGAGTACCGTGTTCAAATTAGCTAAACATCTTTGGAAAGAATTTCCAAAAACTGAGAAGTCATCCATGAATACTTCAATGCATTTTTCTAGAAGATCAGAAAAGATTGCCTGCATACACCTCTGAAACGTAGCTGGAGCATTACATAATCCAAAAGGCATCTTTCTATATGCAAAGATACCAAAAGGACAAGTAAAAGTCGTCTTCTCCTGGTCTTTTGGATCTACCACAATTTGATTATATCCAGAATATCCATCTAGAAAACAATAGAAAGCCTGCCCTGATAACCTTTCTAGCATCTGATCCATGAAGGGAAGAGGAAAATGATCTTTCCTAGTAGCTTTATTCAGTTTCCTATAATCAATGCACATACGCCAGCCAGTAACCGTCCGAGTAGGAATAAGTTCATTCTTATCATTATAAATTACTGTCATCCCACCTTTCTTTGGAACCACCTGTACTGGACTCACCCATTCACTGTCAGAGATTGGATAGATGATACCAGCTTCTAGCAGTTTTAACACTTCTTTTCTGACCACCTCCTTCATGACAGGATTTAACCTTCTCTGCGGTTGAGCACTTGGTTTATAGTCCTCTTCCATAAAAATCTTGTGCATGCAATAAGTTGGGCTTATACCTTTGAGATCTGATATTGACCACCCAATTGCTTCTTTGTTGGCTTTCAGAATTTCTATCAACTGCTCTTCTTCTTGTAAAGATAAAGAGTTATTGATGATGACTGGCTTTGTTTCACCCTCTTCTAAAAACACATATTTCAGATGTGGTGGCAATCTTTTTAATTCTAGCGACTGTGCTTTGATTGTTTCTTCCTTATCAATTGTTTCGAATATTAGATCTTCCTCTTGACTCTTTTTCAATGTTTCAAAGTCCATCAGACATTCATTAATCAATTTCTCTTCTTCCTCATCCAAATCTTCACATGCATCAATGAGAGTTTTTTCCAATGGAGAAATATTACGCACCATTCTCTCCTGAACCATACAAACTTCATCAAGTTCATCAAATTGAAAACATGCTTTGTCATCATTTGGATATGTCATGGCCTTGGATACATCAAAAGTAACCTCTTCATCATCAACTCTCAGTTTAAGCTTACCATTCTCTACATCAATCAGAACTCTAGCAGTCTTCATAAAAGGTCTCCCAAGAATAAGAGGAACATCGCTAGTTCCCTCCATCTCCATCACAATGAAATCTACTGGAAATACAAATTTGTCAACCTTTACTAGAACATCTTCAACCACTCCATATGGATATTTAAGAGACCTGTCTGCCAATTGAAGAGCCATTCTGGTTGGTTTAATTTCCAACCCCTGAATTGTTCTACACATGGATAGCGGCATGAGATTAATGCTAGCTCCCAAATCAATCAAAGCTCTTCCAACTTTCACATCTCCTATGGTGCATGGAATAGTGAAGCTTCCTGGGTCTTTAAGTTTAGGAGGTAGTTTCTGTATTATTGCACTACAATTGCCCTGTATATTGATAGTTTCCTTCTCAATGTACTTGTGTTTCTTTGTGAGAAGTTCCTTCAGAAATTTTGCATATGCTGGCATCTGTTGCAATGCTTCAGAGAATGGTATAGTGATTTCCAACTTCTTAAACAGTTCCATGAATCTCTCCAACTGCTTTTCTTTCTCCTTCCTTGAATAACCCTTTGGATAAGGAAGTGGCTTTTCATACTCTTTTTCTCTCTGTCTCTCCTCTCTCTCATTTTTTCTCTCCTCTCCTCTTCTTCTTTTCTCTCTTTCTCTCTCTCAACTCTTTCTTTCCACTCACATGTTTCTTTTTCACTCTCACTCTCATTTTTTTCTTTCTCTCTCTCTTTTTGTCTCTCCTCTAACACTCTACCACTTCTAGTCACAACAGTTTTACAATCCTTTCCAAGATTATCATATTTAATCTCGTCAACTATTATCTCAACATGACTCTTCATTTTTTTAAATGCAGCATCCACATTATGACAATAGGACGCATTTGTCTTCAAGAATCTCTGGAAAGTCTCATCAAGCTTTGTTGCTTTCTCAACTGGAGTGAATTGCATCTGCCATTTTTGTTGCTCTTGAACCATTGAAACCTGTTGTATTTCCTGTGGTATTTGAGAAAGTTTCATAGTCACTTCCTCAAGCTGTTGAGAGAGAGTTCTATTTTGGACAAGCAGAGCCTCATTTAATTTTGACAACTTCTTTTGATTAAGATCTCCTGTGTCAATATTGAGTTCGTTGTCACTAGTAGCCATATTTTCAATGATTTCAGTTGCTTCCTCTGGAGTTTTCAATTTAATATTACCTCTTGCTGAGGCATTCAGCAGCATCTTGGTTTGTGAACCAAGCCCTCCAAGGAAAGTTAAGACTACTTCATGTTCTTTAAAGCCATGCATAGGAGTTTTACGTAACAAGCTTTTATACCTGTCCCATGCATGTCCCAATGATTCTTCCATGCCCTGCTTGAATGAAGATATCTCTTGCTTTCCTTTAGTCACCTTAGATTGTGGGAAGTATTTGTTTAAGAATTTTGTGACCACTGCTTCCCACTCTGTGAAACTTTCTTCTGGAAAAGAGTTCAACCAAAGCTTAGCATTGCCTCCCAATGAGAAAGGAAACAAGCTAAGTTTGATTGCTTCGTCTGGCACCCCATTAATCTTGACTGTATTGCAAATCTCATTAAAGGTAGTCAGGTGCTCATATGGGCTTTCATGAGACAACCCATTAAATTGATTACTCTTCACCAGTTGAATCAGTGCTGGTTTGACCTCCATGTTGGCTGCATTGACTCTAGGTCTAGCTATGCTATTGAAGTGCTGAGGTCCAGCAAGATTAGTGTAATCTGCAAGAGTTCTTCTAACATTATTGCCCTCCATACTTCCTGTGCTATGAACAGAACCTTGTGGTGATGATTGCAAGAGAGTTTCTGGAGAAGGGAAAAGTTCTCTAGACGTTCTGATTCTTCTCCTCCTTCTACTCTCTTCTAGACCTTCAAGAAGTGGTTCTGTTGTTTTCTTACTTCTAGTTCGAATTGCTTCCTGCATGCACAAGAAAACAAAACCCTAGAAAATATTTGTTAGCACAAAAAGATATAGGAGAAGATATATTCAAAAGATAAAAAGATAAAAGATTCAAAAGATAAGAAGATAAGAAGATAAAAGATAAGAAGATAGAAAATAAAATAAAATAAAATCTATTTTAAAAAAAAATAAAATAAAATCTAACCTAATCTAAAAGATAAAGATAAAATAAAATCTAATAAAATCTAACCTAACAAAATAAAATAAAATCTATTCTAAAAAAATAAAAATAAAATCTAACCTAATCTAAAAAGATAAAAAGATAAAATAAAATAAAATAAAAAAAACAGAAAAAATAAAAACAGAAATTCAAAATTAAAGTCAAAGATAATCAATAATCACACAAATTAACCAGTTAAACCACGAGTCCCCGGCAACGGCGCCAAAAACTTGATGGACAAATTTGTAAGCACCAAATTATGATGTCCCAAACTTGTTTCACAATCGGCAAGTATGACCGAATCGTTCAAGTAATAAACTTGGTAAGACCAAGTATCGTTCTTCCCAAAGGACTCACGGCCTAGTTTAGTTATGTGATTTGTTGATTAGCTAGGACTTACAAACGAAATATTTAGAGTTTAAAATGCAAGACAGAAAATAAACATGTATGCATGAAGTTTGATCAATGGCAAAGCAAAAGATAAACACTTTCAATGAATTATATGAATGAATATGTTGTTGGGGGTCAATTTCATCTCATCCACTCTCATATATTTTAGGAATTCAACATTCAAATCATCATTGTTAATGCCACTCTCTAATGTACCATTCTAGATGGCTTCTCCCTAATCACGAGTTCATACAATTCCTAGCATTCCTAATGATTAGTTCATGAGTGCAGGAGCTTAAAGGCAACCAATATAATATTGTCAGTATAATATTGGGAGAAATTCCCCGGATCTAGACTTTCCCGTACGTGTCCGTATCGACAAAATCAATAATCATGCATGGAATGAGTTAAACTATGCAAGCATTGAGCAAAGAGGAAAAACCCTAACTAATGATGAAAGAAAGCATATGTCTTACTTAAAAGATGTACTCAACAGATTCCATATATGAGAGCTTCAAGAGATTACATTGATTCCCCAACAAACATACAAGGTTTAGTTCACCATATTCATGGTGAACCTAGATGAACAATAATGAAAGAATGAAAGAATAAACCCAATAAAGGTGAAGAGGTAGCCTGAGCATCCAAGATCCTCCTTCAAAGGGGTGGAAGAGAGAATGTTTGCCTCGTTTCTGCCAAAGATACCTAATTCTAGGACGTGCAAGCCCTTATATACTAATCTAGAGTTACAAAAGATTACAAAAGCCCAAGCCCAAAAAGTGCCGCTCAGCGGTAAATACCGCTCAGCGGTGACTGCGCGTCACTTTCTTCCCCTCAGCGGCCAGTTTGCCCCTCAGCGTGACTCCCGCAACCTCCTGAGTGCCGCTCAGCGGTAAAATTTCGCTGAGCGGTGCCTTTGTCTTCTCTTTTTGCACTCTTTCTTGTCTTTTCTAATGTCACCTCTCTCCTTCTTCACTCTTTTCACTAAATTCACCTTAAAACCTGCACAAAAACACTTAAATCAAGCATAAACCTGTCCAGCTCTCTTATTTATGAAAATATAGATAAACTGCATGATTTCAAGCTAGTTTTTAAGTCTAAAGGTTGCTTTTAGTATCACTTTTAAGCATGAAAATAACAGTTTTTCAACTGTTATCATGGACGAAGTGGACGAAGAGGACGAAGTGGGAAAGTTGACGAAGTGAACGAAGTTCACGAAGTGGACGAACGAAGCGGACGAAGTTGATGAAGTTGACGAAGTTGAGGAAGTGGACGACCTTGACGAAGTGGACGAAGTTGATGAAGTCGACGAAGTTGAGGAAGTGGACAAAGTTGACGAAGTGGACGAAGTGAACAAAGTGGACGAGGTGGACGAAGTTGACGAAGTGGAGGAAGTGGAGGAAGTGGAAGAAGTGGAGGAAGTGGGCAAATTGGAGGAAGGGGAAGAAGTGGGCGAAGAAGAAGAAATAGAAGAAAATGAAGAAGAAGAATAAGAGGAAGAAGTGGAAGAAGTGAAAGAAATGGACGAAGTTGATGAATTTGATGAAGTGGACGAAGCTGACAATGTGGACGAAGTGGACGAAGTGGACGAATTTGACGAAGTGGATGAAGTGGACGATGTGGAGGAAGTCGACGAAGTGGACGAAGTGGAGGAAGTGGAGGAAGTGGACGTAGTGGACGCAGTTGACGAAGTGGACGAAGTGGGCGAAGTAAAGGAAATGGAGGAAGTGGAGGAAGTGGACGAAGTTGACGAAGTGGACGATGTTGACGAGGGGGACAAAGTGGAGGAAGTGGACAAAGTGGAGGAAGTCGGGGAAGTGGAGGAAGTAGACTAAGTGGACGAATTTGGTGAAGTTGACGAAGTGGATGAAGTTGGTGAAGTGGAGGAAGTGGAGGAAGTGGACGAAGCAGACGAAGTGCAAGAAATTGACGAAGTGCACGAAGTGGACGAAGTTGACGAAGTGGACGAAATAGAGGAAGTGGAGGAAGTGGACAAAGTGGATGAAGTTGACGAAGTGGACGATGTTGACGAGGGGGACAAAGTGGAGGAAGTGGACAAAGTGGAGCAAGTCGGGGAAGTGGACGAAGTAGACTAAGTGGACGAATTTGGTGAAGTTGACGAAGTGGATGAAGTTGGTGAAGTGGAGGAAGTGGACGAAGCGGACGAAGTGGAAGAAATTGACGAAGTGCACGAAGTGGACGAAGTTGACGAAGTTGACGAAGTGGACGAAATAGAGGAAGTGGAGGAAGTGGAGTAGGTGGAGGAAGTGCAGGAAGTGGACGAAGTGGACGAAGTTGACGAAGTTGATGAAGTGGACGAAGTGGAGGAAGCGGAAGAAGTGGACAAAGTGGACTAAGTGGACCAAGTGGTCGAAGTGGATGAAGAGGACGAAGTTGGACGAAGTTAAGGAAGTTGAGGAGGTGGACTAAGTGGACCAAGTGGTCGAAGTGGATGAAGAGGACGAAGTTGGACAAAGTTAAGGAAGTTGAGGAGGTGGAATAAGTGGAGGAAGATGACGAAGTGGACGAAGTTGACGAAGTGGACGAAGTTAAGGAAGTTGAGGAAGTCGACTAAGTGGACGAAGTTGATGAAGTGGACGAAGTGGATGAAGTGGACGAAGTGGATGAAGTGGACGAAGTGGACGAAGTTGATGAGGTTGACGAAGTGGACGAAGTGGAAGAAGTTGACGAAGTGGACGAAGTAGACGAAGTTGAGGAAGTAGAGGAAGTGGAGGATGTTGGTGAAGTGGACGAAATGGACAAAGTGGGCGAAGTGGACGAAGCGGACAAAGTGGACGAAGTAGACCAAGTGGTCGAAGTGGATGAAGAGGACGAAGATGGACGAAGTTAAGGAAGTTGAGGAAGTGCACTAAATGGATGAAGTTGACGAAGTGGACGAAGTCGACGAAATTAAGGAAGTTGAGGAAGTGGACTAGGTGGACGAAGTTGACGAAGTGGACGAAGTGGACGAAGTTGACGAAGTGGACGAAGTGGATGAAGTAGACGAAGTGGAGGAAGTGGAGGAAGTGGAGGAAGCAGACGAAGTGGACGAAGTTGACGAGGTTGACGAGGTAGACGAAGTGGATGAACTTCACGAAGTGGAAGAAGTTCACGAAGTAGACGAAGTTGACGAAGTGGAGGAAGTGGAGGAAGTGGAGGATGTTGGTGAAGTGGACGAAGTGGACGAAACGGACGAAGTGGGCGAAGTGGCCGAATTGGAGAAAGTGAAGGAAGTGGACTAATTGGACGAATTAGATGAAGTGAAGGACGTCGGGGAAGTGGAGGAAGTGGCCTAAGTGGACGAAGTTGACGAAGTTCTCGAAGTGCAGGAAGTAGAGGAAGTGGAGGAAGTCGACGAAGTAGACGAAATTGACGAAGATGACGAAGTTGACGAAGTGGACGAAGTGGACGAAGTGGACGAAGAGGACGAAGTGGACGAAGCGGACGAAGCGGACGAAGCCGACGAAGTGAACGAATTGGACGAAGTGGAGGATGTGGGGGAAGTGGATGAAGTGGCCTCAGTGGACGAAGTGGAGGAAGTGGAGGAAGTGGACGAAGAGGACGAAGTTAACGAAGTCGACGAAGAGGACGAAGCTGACGAAGTGGACGAAGAGGACGAAGTTAACGAAGTGGACGAACGAAGTGGACGAAGTTGACAAAGTGGATGAACGAAGTGGACGAAGTCGATGAATAGGAGGAAGTTGACGAAGTGGACGAAGTTGAGGAAGTTGACGATATGGAGCATGTGGAGGAAGTAGGGGAAGTGGAGGAAGTGGAGGAAATGGACGAAGTTGAAGAAGTGGACAAAGTTGACGAAGTGGACGAAGTTGACGAAGTGGACGAAGTTGACGAAGTGGACGAAGTGGAAGAGGTGGAAAATTTGGAAGCAATGGAAGAAGTGGAGGAAGAGGACTAAGTGGACGAATTGGACGAAGTGGAGGACGTGGAGGAAGTGGAGGAAGTGGACTAAGTGGACTAAGTGGACGAAGTTGACGAAGAGGAGGAAGTGGAGGAAGTGGACGAGGTGGAGGAAGTGGACGAAGTGGACGAAGGGGAAAAAGTGGAAGAAGGAGAAGAAGAAGAAGAAGAAGAAGAAGAAGAAGAAGAAGAAGAAGAAGAAAATGAAGAAGAAGAAGAAGACGAAGAAGTGGAAAATGTGGAAGAAGTGGAAGAAGTGGAGGAAGTGGACTAAGTGGACGAATTTGACGAAGTGGAGGACGTGGAGGAAGTGGAGGAAGTGAACTAAGTGGACGAAGTTGACGAAGAGGAGGAAGTCCTCGAAGTGGAGGAAATGGACGAAGTAGACGAAGTTGACGAAGATGACAAAGTTGACGAAGTGCACGAAGTAGACCAAGTGGACGAAATGGACGAAGTGGAGGAAGTCGATGAAGTGGACGAAGTGGAGGAAGTGGACGTAGTGGACGCAGCTGACGAAGTGGACGAAGTGGACGAAGAGGACGAAGTTGACGAAATGGACGAAGTTGACGAAGTGGACAAATGAAGTGGACGAAGTGGATGAACGAAGCGGACGAAGTCGACGAATTGGAGGAAGTTGACGAAGTTGACGATGTGGAGGAAGTGGAGGAGGTGGAGGAAGTGGGGGAAGTGGACGAAGTGGACGAAGTTGACGAAGTTGAAGAAGTGGACGAAGTGCACGAAGTGGACAAAGTTGACGAAGTGGATGAAGTTGACGAAGTGAACGAAGTGGGCGATGTTGACGAAGTGGACGAAGTTGACGAAGTGGACGAAGTGGACGAAGTGGACGAAGTGGACGAAGTGGACGAGGTGGAGGAAGTGGCGAAGTGGACGAAGGGGAAAAAGTGGATGAAGGAGAAGAAGAAGAAGAAGAAGGAAGAAGAAGAAGAAGAAGAAGAAGAAGAAGAAGAAGAAGAAGAAGAAAATGAAGAAGAGGAAGTGGACTAAGTGGAGGAAGTGGACTAAGAGGACGAATTAGACGAAGTGGAGGACGTGGAGGAAGTGGACTAAGTGGACGAAGTTGACGAAGAGGAGGAAGTCCTCGAAGTGGAGGAAGGGGACGAAGTAGACGAAGTTGACACAGATGACAAAGTTGACGAAGTGGACGAAGTAGACCAAGTGGACAAAGTGGACGAAGAGGATGAAGTGGACAAAGTCGACGAAGTGGACGAACGAAATGGACGAAGTAGACGAAGTGGAGGAAGTTGACGAAGTGGAGGAAGTGGAGGAAGTGGAGAAAGTCGACGAAGTGGAGGAAGTGGACGATGGGGAAGAAGTAGACAACGTTCACGAAGATGACGAAGCTGACGAAGTGGACGAAGTGGACGAAGAGGACGAAGTGGACGAAGTGGACGAAGTTGACGAAATGGACGAAGTTGACGAAGTGGACAAACGAAGTGGACGAAGTTGACAAAGTGGATGAACGAAGCGGACGAAGTCGACGAATTGGAGGAAGTTGACGATGTGGAGGAAGTGGAGGAAGTGGAAGAAGTGGGGGAAGTAGAGGAAGTGGACGAAGTTGACGAAGTTGAAGAAGTGGACGAAGTGCACGAAGTGGACAAAGTTGACGAAGTGGACGAAGTTGACGAAGTGGACGAAGTGGACGATGTGGACGAAGTGGACGAAGTGGACGAGGTGGAGGAAGTGGCGAAGTGGACGAAGGGGAAAAAGTGGATGAAGGAGAAGAAGAAGAAGAAGAAGAAGGAAGAAGAAGAAGAAGAAGAAGAAGAAGAAAATGAAGAAGAGGAAGAAGTAGAATAAGTGGAAGAAGTGGAAGAAGTGGAAAATGTGGAAGAAGTGGAAGAAGTGGAGGAAGTGGACTAAGTGGACGAATTGGACGAAGTGGAGGACGTGGAGGAAGTGGACTAAGTGGACTAAGTTGACGAAGAGGAGGAAGTCCTCGAAGTGGAGGAAGTGGACGAAGTAGACGAAGTTGACGAAGATGACAAAGTTGACGAAGTGGACGAAGTAGACCAAGTGGACAAAGTGGACGAAGAGGACGAAGTCGACGAAGTCGACGAAGTGGACGAACGAAATGGACGAAGTAGACGAAGTGGAGGAAGTTGACGAAGTGGACGAAGTGGAGGAAGTGGACTAAGCGGACAAAGTGGACTAAGTTGACGACGAAGTTGACGAATTTGACGAAGTTAACGAAGTGGACGAAGTTGACGAAGTGGAGGAAGCAGTGGAAGTGGACTCAGTGGACGAAGTTGACGAAGTGGACGAGGTGGAGGAAGTGGACTAAGTGGAGGAAGTGGAGGAAGTGGACTAAGTGGACGAAGTTGACGAAGTGGACGAAGTAGAGGAAGAGGAGGAAGTGGAGGAAGTGAAGGAAGTGGATGAAGTGGACGAAGTTGAGGAAGTGGACTAAGTGGACGAAGTGGAAGATGTGGACGAAGTGGAGGAAGTGGAGGAAGTGGACGAAGTTGACGAGGTTGACAAAGAGGACGAAGTGGAAGAAGTTGACGAAGTTGACGAAGTGGACGAAGTGGAGGTAGTGGAGGATGTTGGTGAAGTGGACGAAGTAGACGAAATGGACGAAGTGGGCGAAGTGGCCGAAGTGGAGGAGGTGAAGGAAGTGGACTAATTGGACGAAGTGGAGAACGTGGGGGAAATGGAGGAAGTGGACGAAGTCGACGAAGTGGACGAAGTTGACGAAGATGACGAAGTTGACGAAGTCGACGAAGTTGACGAAGTGGACGAAGTGGACGAAGTGGAAGAAGTGGAAGAAGTGGAAGAAGTGGAAAAGTTGGAAGAAGTGGAAGAAGTGGAGGAAGTGGACTAAGTGGACAAATTGGACGAAGTGGAGGACGTGGAGGAAGTGGACTAAGTGGACGAAGTTTACGAAGAGGAGGAAGTGGACGAAGTGGACGAGGTGGAGGAAGTGGAGGAAGTGGACGAAGGGGAAAAAGTGGAAGAAGGAGAAGAAGAAGAAGAAGAAGAAGAAGAAGAAGAAGAAGAAGAAAATGAAGAAGAAGAAGAAGACGAAGAAGTGGAAAATGTTGAAGAAGTGGAAGAAGTGGAGGAAGTAGACTAAGTTGACGAATTAGACGAAGTGGAGGACGTGGAGGAAATAGAGGAAGTGAACTAAGTGGACGAAGTTGACGAAGAGGAGGAAGTCCTCGAAGTGGAGGAAGTGGACGAAGTAGACGAAGTTGACGAAGATGACAAAGTTGACGAAGTGCACGAAGTAGACGAAGTGGACGAAGTGGACGAAGTGGACGAAGTGGACGAAGTTGACGAAGTGGAGGACGTTGGGGAAGTGGAGGAAGTGGAGGAAGTGGCCTATGTGGACGAAGTTGACAAAGTGGAGGAAGTGGAGGAAGTGGAGAAAGTCGCCGAAGTGGAGGAAGTGGACGATGGGGAAGAAGTAGACGACGTTCACGAAGATGACGAAGCTGACGAAGTGGACGAAGTGGACGAAGAGGACGAAGTGAACAAAGTTCACGAATAAAAAATTGAAAAGAAAAAAAAAGAGAATTGAGAAGTGGATAAAAAAAGGGAAAAGGTGAAATTGGGAATTGAGAATTGAGATGTGGGGAATGGGGGTGGGGAATGGGGGAAGTGGACGAAGTGGACGAAGTGGAGAAGTGGACGAAGGGAAATTGAGGACGAAGGCAAGGACAAAGTTCCGAGTGGACGAAGTTGACGAAGTGGACGAAGTGGACGATGTGGACGAAGTTGACGAAGTAGACGAAGTGGACGAATTGGACGAGGTGGAGGAAGTGGCAAAGTGGACGAAGGGGAAAAAGTGGATGAAGGAGAAGAAGAAGAAGAAGAAGGAAGAAGAAGAAGAAGAAGAAGAAGAAGAAGAAAATCAAGAAGATGAAGAAGAGGAAGAAGTGGAAGAAGTGGAAGAAGTGGAAAATGTGGAAGAAGTGGAAGAAGTGGAGGAAGTGGACTAAGTGGACGAATTGGACGAAGTGGAGGACGTGGACTAAGTGGACGAAGTTGACGAAGAGGAGGAAGTCCTCGAAGTGGAGGAAGTGGACGAAGTTGACGAAGATGACAAAGTTGACGAAGTGGACGAAGTAGACCAAGTGGACAAAGTGGACGAAGAGGATGAAGTGGACGAAGTGGACGAACGAAATGGACGAAGTAGACGAAGTGGAGGAAGTTGACGAAGTGCACGAAGTGGAGGAAGTGGACTAAGCGGACAAAGTGGACGAAGTTGACAACGAAGTTGACGAATTTGACGAAGTTAACGAAGTGGACGAAGTTGACGAAGTGGAGGAAGCGGTGGAAGTGGACTCAGTGGACGAAGTTGACGAAGTGGACGAGGTGGAGGAAGTGGACTAAGTGGATGAAGTGGACGAAGTACACCAACTGGTCGAAGTGGATGAAGAGGACGAAGTGGTTGAACTTAAGGAAGTTGAGGAAGTGGACTAAGTGGACGAAGTTGACGAATTGGACGAAGTTAAGGAAGTTGAGGAAGTTGAGGAAGTGGACTAAGTGGACGAAGTGGATGAAGTGGAAGATGTGGACGAAGTGGAGGAAGTGGACGAAGTTGACGAGGTTGACGAAGTGGACGAAGTGGAAGAAGTTGACGAAGTGGACGAAGTTGACGAAGTGGACGAAGTGGAGGTAGTGGAGGATGTTGGTGAAGTGGACGAAGTAGACGAAATGGACGAAGTGGGCGAAGTGGCCGAAGTGGAAGAGGTGAAGGAAGTGGTCTAATTGGACGAAGTGGAGGACGTGGGGGAAATGGAGGAAGTGGACGAAGTCGACGAAGTAGACGAAGTTGACGAAGATGACGAATTTGACGAAGTCGACGAAGTTGACGAAGTGGACGAAGTGGACGAAGTTGAAGAAGTGGAAGAAGTGGAAAATTTGGAAGAAGTGGAAGAAGTGGAGGAAGTGGACTAAGTGGACGAATTGGACGAAGTGGAGGACGTGGAGGAAGTGGACAAAGTTTACGAAGAGGAGGAAGTCCTCGAAGTGGAGGAAGTGGACGAAGTAGACGAAGTTGACGAAGATGACAAAGTTGACGAAGTGGACGAAGTAGACCAAGTGGACAAAGTGGACGAAGAGGATGAAGTGGACGAAGTCGACGAAGTGGACGAACGAAATGGACGAAGTAGACGAAGTGGAGGAAGTTGACGAAGTGGACGAAGTGGAGGAAGTGGACTAAGCGGACAAAGTGGACGAAGTTGACGACGAAGTTGACGAATTTGACGAAGTTAACGAAGTGGACGAAGTTGACGAAGTGGAGGAAGCGGTGGAAGTGGACTCAGTGGACGAAGTTGACGAAGTGGACGAGGTGGAGGAAGTGGACTAAGTGGAGGAAGTGGACTTAGTGGACGAAGTTGACGAAGTGGACGAAGTGGACGAAGTAGAGGAAGAGGAGGAAGTGGAGGAAGTGAAGGAAGTGGATGAAGTGGACGAAGTAGACCAACTGGTCGAAGTGGATGAAGAGGACAAAGTGGTTGAACTTAAGGAAGTTGAGGAAGTGGACTAAGTGGACGAAGTTAAGGAAGTTGAGGAAGTGGACTAAGTGGACGAAGTGGACGAAGTGGAAGATGTGGAGGAAGTGAAGGAAGTGGACGAAGTTGACGAGGTTGACGAAGTGGACGAATTGGAAGAAGTTGACGAAGTGGAGGAAGTTGACGAAGTGGACGAAGTAGAGGTAGTGGAGGATGTTGGTGAAGTGGACGAAGTAGACGAAATGTACGAAGTGGGCGAAGTGGCCGAAGTGGAGGAGGTGAAGGAAGTGGACTAATTGGACGAAGTGGAGGACGTGGGGGAAATGGAGGAAGTGGACGAAGTAGACGAAGTTGACGAAGATGACAAAGTTGACGAAGTGGACGAAGTGGACGAAGAGGACGAAGTGGGCGAAGCGGACAAAGTGGACGAATTGGACGAAGTGGAGGACGTGGGGGAAGTGGAGGAAGTGGCCTAAGTGGACGAAGTTGACGAAGTTGACGATGTGGAGGAAGTGGAGAAAGTCGACGAAGTGGAGGAAGTGGACGATGGGAACGAAGTAGACGAAGTTGACGAAGAGGACGAAGTGGACAAAGTTGACGAAGTTGACGGAGTTGACGAAGTGGACGAAGTCGACGATATGGACGAAATGGAGGAAGTGGAGGAAGTGGACGAAGTGAATGCAGTGGAGGAAGTGGAAGAAGTGGAAGAACTGGAGGAAGTGGAGGAACTAGAGGAAGTCGATAAAGTGGAGGAAGTTGAAGAAGTAGACGAAGTTGACGATTTTGACGGAGATGACGAAGTTGACGAAGTGGATTAAGTGCACGAAGTGGACGAAATGGACGAAGTGGACGAAGTGGACGAAGTGGACGAAGTGGACAAAGTGGACGAAGTGGACGAAGTTGACGAAGTGGACGAAGTTGACGGTGTTGACGAAGTGGAGGAAGTGGACGAAGTTGGTGAAGTGGACGAAGTAGAGGAAGTGGAGGATGTGGAGGAAGTGGAGGAACGTTGAAGAAGTAGACGAAGTGGAGGAAGTTGAAGAAGTAGACGAAGTTGACGATGTTGACGGAGATGACGAAGTTGACGAAGTGGATTAAGTGCACGAAGTGGACGAAGTGGACGAAGTGGACGATTTGGACGAAGAGGACGAAGTGGACAAAGTTGACGAAGTGGACAAATTTGACGAAGTGGACGAAGTTAACGAACTAGACGATGTTGACGAAGTGGACGAAGAGGAGGAACCAGAGGAAGTGGAGTAAGTGGACGAAGTTGACGAAGTGGACGAAGTGGAAGAAGTTGACGAGGTGGACGAAGTTGACGAAGTGGAGGAACTGGAGGAAGTGGACGAAGTGGAAGAAGTTGACCATGTGGACGAATTTGACGAAGTGGACGAAGTTGACGAAGTGGAAGAAGTTGACGAAGACGACGAAGTTGACGAAGTGGACGAAGTGGACAAAGTGGAGGAAGTTGACGAAGTGGACGAAATGGACGAAGTGGACGAAATGGACGAAGTGGAAGAAGTGGAAGAAGTTGACAAAGTGGACGAAGTTCACGAATTCGACGAAGTGGACGAAGTGGACAAAGTGCACGAAGAGGACGAAGTGGACAAATTTGACGAAGTTGACGAAGTGGATGAAGTGGAGGAAGTTGACGAAGTGGACGAACTGGAAGAAGTGGAAGAAGTTGACAAAGTGGACTAAGTTGACGAAGTGGACAAAGTCGACGAAGCGGAGGAAGTGGACTAAGTGGACGAAATTGAAGAAATTTACGAAGTGGAGGAAGTGGACGAAGTGGACGAAGTGGGCGAAGTGGACGAAGTGGACGAACTTGACGAAGTAGACGAAGTGGGCGAAGTTGACGAAGTGGACGAAGTTGACGATGTTGACGAAGTGGACAAAGTGGACGAAGTGGACGAAGAGGAGGAAGAGGACGAAGTTGACAAAGTTGACGAAGTAGACGAAGTCGACGATATGGATGAAATGGAGGAAGTGGACAAAGTGGACGAAGTGAACGCAGTGGACGAAGTGGACGAAGTGGAAGAAGTTGATGAAGTGGATGAAGTTGACTAAGTGGACGAAGTGGACGGTGTTGACGAAGTGGAGGAAGTGGAGGAAGTGGTGGAATTTGACGAAGTGGACGAATTGGAGACGACGAAGTTGACGAAGTGGACGAAGCAGACGAAGTGGACGAAGTTGACGAAGTGGACGAAGTTGACGATGTTGACGAAGTGGACAAAGTGGACGAAGTTGATGAAGAGGACGAAGAGGACGAAGTGGACAAAGTTGACGAAGTTGACGAAGTCGACGATATGGACAAAATGGAGGAAGTGGACGAAGTGAATGCGGTGGACGAAGTGGACGAAGTGGAAGAAGTTGATGAAGTGGATGAAGTTGACGAAGTGGACGAAGTTGACGAAGTTGACGAGTGGACGAAGTTGACGGTGTTAACGAAGTGGAGGAAGTGGAGAAAGTAGACGAAGTTGGTGAAGTGGACGAAGTAGAGGAAGTGGAGGATGTGGAGGAAGTGGAGGAAGTGGTGGAATTTGACGAAATGGACGAATTGGACGTAGTGGATGAAGTGGAAGATGTGGAAGAAGTTGACGAAGTGGACGAAGTAGAGGAAGTGGAGGATGTGGATGAAGTGGAAGTAGTGGATGAAGTGGAAGATGTGGAAGAAGTTGACGAAGTGGACGAAGTTGACGAAGTGCACGAAGTGCACGAAGAGGAATAAGAGGACGAAGTGGACAAATTTGACGAAGTGGACAAAGTTGACAAAGTTGACGAAGTTGACGAAGTGGAAGAAGTTGACGAAATGGACGAACCGCAGGAAGTGGACTAAGTGGACGAAGTTGACGAAGTCGACGAACTGGAGGAAGTTGACGAAGTGGACGAAGTGGAAGAAATGGAAGAAGTTGACGAAGTCGACGAAGCGGAGGAAGTGGACTAAGTGGACGAAATTGAAGAAATTTACGAAGTGGAGGAAATGGACGAAGTGGAGGAAGTGGACGAAGTGGACGAAGTGGGCGAACTGGACGAAGTGGACAAAGTGGACGAAGTGGACGAAGTGTAAGAAGTTGACGACGACGACGAAGTTGACGAAGTGGACAAGTTGACGAAGTTGACGAAGTGGACGAAGTGGAAGAACTGGAAGAAGTTGACGAAGTGGGCGAAGAGGACGGGCGAAGAGGACGAAGAGGACGAAGTGGACAAAGTTGACGAAGTGGACAAAGTTGACGAAGTTGACGAAGTGGACGAAGTTGACGAAGTAGAAGAAGTTGACGAAGTGGAGGAACCGGAGGAAGTAGTCTAAGTGGACGAACTTGACGAAGTGGACGAAGTGGAACAAGTTGACGAAGTGGACGAAGTGGACGAAGTCGACGAAGCGGAGGAAGTGGACTAAGTGGACGAAATTGAAGAAATTTACGAAGTGGAGGAAATGGACAAAGTGGAGGAAATGGACGAAGTGGAGGAAGTGGAGGAAGTGGAGGAAGTGGGCAAAGTGGACGAAGTGGACGAAGTTGACGAAGTGGACGAAGTTGACGAAGTGGACGAAGTGGATGAAGTAGACGAAGTTGACGAAGTGGACGAAGTTGACGAAGTGGACGATGTTGACGAAGTGGAGGAAGTGTAGGAAGTGAACGAAGTGGACGAAGTTGGTGAAGTGGACGAAGTGAACGAAGTAGAGGAAGTGGAGGATGTGGAGGAAGTGGAGGAAGTGGAGGTAGTGGAGGAAGTCGACAAAGTGGAGGAAGTTGAAGAAGTAGACGGAGTTGACGATGTTGACGGAGATAACGAAGTTGACGAAGTGGATTAAGTGGACGAATTGGACGAAGTGGACGAAGTGGACGAAGTTGACGAAGTGGACGAAGTGCACGAGGAGGACAAAGAGGACGAAGTGGACAAAGTTGACGAAGTGGACCAAGTTAACGAAGTTGACGAAGTGGACGAAGTGGAAGAAGTTGACGAAGTGGACGAAGTGGAGGAAAGAGAGGAAGTGGACTAAGTGGACGAAGTTGACGAAGTGGACGAAGTGCAAGAAGTTGACGAAGTGGACGAACTTGACGACGTGGACGAAGTGTAAGAAGTTGGCGAAGACGACGAAGTTGACCAAGTGGACAAGCTGACGAAGTTGACGAAGTGGACGAAGTGGAGGAAGTGGACGAAGTGGAAGAACTGGAAGAAGTTGACGAAGTGGACGTAGTGGACGAAGAGGACGAAGAGAACGAAGTGGACAAAGTTGGCGAAGTGGACAAAGTTGACGAAGTGGACGAAGTTGACGAAGTGGAAGAAGTTGACGAAGTGGACGAAGTGGAGGAACCGGAGGAAGTAGTCTAAGTGGACGAAGTTGACGAAGTGGACGAAGTAGAAGAAGTTGACGAAGTGGAAGAAGTTGACGAAGTGTACGAAGTGGAAAAAGTTGACGAAGTGGACGAAGTTGACGAAGTTGACGAAGTGGACGAAGTTGACGAAGTGGACGAAGTGGAGGAAGTTGACGAAGTGAACGAAGTGGAAGAACTGGAAGAAGTTGACGAAGTGGACGAAGTTGACGAAGTGGACGAAATGGAGGAAATTGAAGAAGTGGACGAAGTTGAAGAAGTGGAAGAAGTGGAAGAAGTGGAAGAAGTTGACGAAGTGGACGAAGTTGAAGAAGTCGACGAAGCGGAGGAAGTGGACTAAGTGGACGAAATTGAAGAAATTTACAAAGTGGAGGAAATGCACGAAGTGGAGGAAGTGGACGAAGTGGGCGAAGTGGACGAAGTGGACAAAGTGGACGAAGTGGACGAAGTAGAAGAAGTTGACGAAGTGGAAGAAGTTGACGAAGTGTACGAAGTGGAAAAAGTTGACGAAGTGGACGAAGTTGACGAAGTTGACGAAGTGGACGAAGTTGACGAAGTGGACGAAGTGGAGCAAGTTGACGAAGTGAACGAAGTGGAAGAAATGGAAGAAGTAGACGAAGTTGACGAAGTGGATGAAGTTGACGAAGTGGACGAAGTTGACGAAGTCGACGAAGCGGAGGAAGTGGGCTAAGTGGACGAAATTGAAGAAATTTACGAAGTGGAGGAAATGCACGAAGTGGAGGAAGTGGACGAAGTGGGCGAAGTGGACAAAGTGGACGAAGTGGACGAAGTGTAAGAAGTTGACGAAGACGACGAAGTTGACGAAGTGGACAAGTTGACGAAGTTGACGAAGTGGACAAGTTGACGAAGTTGACGAAGTGGACGAAGTGGACGATGTGGACGAAGTGGAAGAACTGGAAGAAGTTGACGAAGTGGACGAAGTGGGCGAATAGGACGAAGAGGACGAAGTGGACAAAGTTGACGAAGTGGACAAAGTTGACGAAGTTGACGAAGTGGACGAAGTTGACGAAGTGGACGAAGTTGACGAAGTGGAAGAAGTTGACGAAGTGGAGGAACCGGAGGAAGTAGTCTAAGTGGACGAACTTGACGAAGTGGACGAAGTGGAAGAAGTTGACGAAGTGGACGAAGTTGACGAAGTGGAAGAAGTTGACGAAGTGGACGAAGTGGAGGAACCGGAGGAAGTAGTCTAAGTGGACGAAGTTGACGAAGTGGACGAAGTAGAAGAAGTTGACGAAGTGGAAGAAGTTGACGAAGTGTACGAAGTGGAAAAAGTTGATGAAGTGGACTGATGGACAAATTTGTAAGCACCAAAATATGATGTCACAAACTTGTTTCACAATCGGCAAGTATGACCGAATCGTTCAAGTAATAAACTTGGTAAGACCAAGTATCGTTCTTCCCAAAGGACTCAAGGCCTAGTTTAGTTATGTGATTTGTTGATTAGCTAGGACTTACAAACGAAATATTCAAATTTTAATATGCGAAGACGAAAATAAATATGTATGCATGAAATTTGATCAATGGCAAAGACAAAAGATAAACACTTTCAATGAAATATATGAATGAATATGTTGTTGGGGGTCAATTTCATCTCATCCACTCTCATATATTTTAGGAATTCAACATTCAAACCATGCATGGAATGAGTTAAACTATGCAAGCATTGAGCAAAGAGGAATAACCCTAACTAATGATGAAAGAAAGCATAATTCTTAATTAAAAGATGTACTCAATAGATTCCATATATGAGAGCTTCAAGAGATTACATTGATTCCCCAACAAACATAAGAGGTTTAGTTCACCATATTCATGGTGAACCTAGATGAACAATGAAAGAATGAAAGAATAAACCCAATAAAGGTGAAGAGGTAGCCTGAGCATCCAAGATCCTCCTTCAAAGGGGTGGAAAAGAGAGTGTTTGCCTCGTTTCTGCCAAAGATACTAATCCTAGGACGTGCAAGTCCTTATATACTATTCTAAAGTTACAAAAGATCTAAGCCCAAGCCCATAAAAGTGCCAGAAAACAAGTCCAAGCCCATTAAGAATGGCGCTCAGCGGTAAATACCGCTCAGCGGTGACTGCACTTCCTTTTTCTTCCCCTCAGCGGCCAGTTTGCCCCTCAGCGGACCTCCCGTGACCTCCTGAGTGCCGCTCAGCGGTAAAATGCCGCTGAGCGGTGCTTTCGGCTTCTCCTTTTGCACTCTTTGATTCCTTTTCTGATTCCATCTCTCTCTTTCTTCACTTCTTTCACTAAATTCACCTTAAAACCTGCACAAAAACACTTAAATCAAGCATAAACCTGTCCAGCTCTCTTATTTATGAAAATATAGATAAAAGCATGATTTCAAGCTAGTTTTTAAGTCTAAAGGTTGCTTTTAGTATCAATTTTAAGCATGAAAATAACAGTTTTTCAACTGTTATCATGGATGAAGTTGACGAAGTTGACGAAGTGGACGAAGTTGACGAAGTGGACGAAGTGGAGGAAGTTGACGAAGTGAACGAAGTGGAAGAACTGGAAGAAGTTGACGAAGTGGACGAAATGGAGGAAATTGAAGAAGTGGACGAAGTTGAAGAAGTGGAAGAAGTGGAAGAAGTGGAAGAAATGGAAGAAGTAGACGAAGTTGACGAAGTGGATGAAGTTGACGAAGTGGACGAAGTGGACGAACTGGAGGAAGTTGACGAAGTGGACGAAGTGGAAGAAGTGGAAGAAGTTGACGAAGTGCACGAAGTTGACGAAGTCGACGAAGCGGAGGAAGTGGACTAAGTGGACGAAATTGAAGAAATTTACGAAGTGGAGGAAATGCACGAAGTGGAGGAAGTGGACGAAGTGGGCGAAGTGGACGAAGTGGACAAAGTGGACGAAGTGTAAGAAGTTGACGAAGACGACGAAGTTGACGAAGTGGACAAGTTGACGAAGTTGACGAAGTGGACGAAGTGGACGAAGTGGAAGAACTGGAAGAAGTTGACGAAGTGGACGAAGTGGGCGAATAGGACGAAGTGGACAAAGTTGACGAAGTGGACAAAGTTGACGAAGTTGACGAAGTGGACGAAGTTGATGAAGTGGACGAAGTTGACGAAGTGGACGAAGTTGACGAAGTGGAAGAAGTTGACGAAGTGGAGGAACCGGAGGAAGTAGTCTAAGTGGACGAACTTGACGAAGTGGACGAAGTGGAAGAAGTTGACGAAGTGGACGAAGTTGACGAAGTGGACGAAGCGGAGGAAGTGGACTAAGTCGACGAAATTGAAGAAATTTACGAAGTGAAGGAAATGGACGAAGTGGAGGAAGTGGAGGAAGTGGAGGAAGTGGGCAAAGTGGACGATGTGGACGAAGTGGACGAAGTTGACGAAGTGGACGAAGTTGACGAAGTGGACGAAGTGGATGTAGTAGTTGAAGTGGACGAAGTTGACGAAGTGGACGGTGTTGACGAAGTGGAGGAAGTGGACGAAGTTGGTGAAGTGGACGAAGCAGAGGAAGTGGAGGATGTGGAGGAAGTGGAAGAAGTGGAGGAAGTGGAGGTAGTGGAGGAAGTCGACAAAGTGGAGGAAGATGAAGAAGTAGACGGAGTTGACGATGTTGACGGAGATAACGAAGTTGACAACGTGGATTAAGTGCACGAAGTGGACGAATTGGACGAAGTGGACGAAGTGGACCAAGTTAACGAAGTGGACGAAGTGGACGAAGTGGACGAAGTTGACGAAGTGGACGAAGTGGAGGAACGGGAGGAAGTGGACTAAGTGGACGAAGTTGACGAAGTGGACGAAGTGTAAGAAGTTGACGAAGTGGACGAACTTGACGAAGTGGACGAAGTGTAAGAAGTTGACGAAGACGACGAACTTGACCAAGTGGACAAGTTGACGAAGTTGACGAAGTGGACGGAGTGGAGGAAGTGGACGAAGTGGAAGAACTGGAAGAAGTTGACGAAGTGGACGTAGTGGACGAAGAGGACGAAGAGAACGAAGTGGACAAAGTTGGCGAAGTGGACAAAGTTGACGAAGTGGACGAAGTTGACGAAGTGTAAGAGTTGACGAAGTGGACGAAGTGGAGGAACCGGAGGAAGTAGTCTAAGTGGACGAAGTTGACGAAGTGGACGAAGTAGAAGAAGTTGACGAAGTGGACGATGTTGACGAAGTGTACGAAGTGGAAGAAGTTGACGAAGTGGACGAAGTTGACGAAGTGGACGAAGTTGACGAAGTGGACGAAGTTGACGAAGTTGATGAAGTGGACGAAGTGGAGGAAGTTGACAAAGTGGACGAAGTGGAAGAACTGGAAGAAGTTGACGAAGTAGACGAAGTTGACGAAGTGGACGAAATGGAGGAAATTGAAGAAGTGGATGAAGTTGAAGAAGTGGAAGAAGTGGAAGAAGTGGAAGAAATGGAAGAAGTAGACGAAGTTGACGAAGTTGATGAAGTTGACGAAGTGGTCGAAGTGGACGAAGTTGAGGAAGTGGACAAAGTGGACGAACTGGAGGAAGTGGAGAAAGTGCATTACGTGGACGAATTGACGAAGTTGACGAAGTGGACGAAGTTGGTGAAGTGGACAAAGTTGAGGAAGCGGACGAAGTGGAGAAAGTGGACAAAGCGGACCAAGTTGACGAAGTTGACAAAGTTGACGAAGTGGAAGAAATTTTCAGAAGTGGACGAAGTTGACGAAGTTGACAAAGGGGACGAAGTTGAAGAAGTGCAGGAAGTGGACGAAGTGGAGGGAGCGGACGAAGCACAGGAAGTGGAGGAAGTGGATGAAGATGACGAGGTGACGAAGTAGACAGTTTGTGAAGTGGAGTAAGTGGACGAAGCGGACGAAGTTGACGGAGTGGAAGAAATTGACGAAGTGGACGAAGTGGAGGAAGTGGACGAAGCGGACAAAGTGGAAGAAGTTGAGGAAGTGGACGAAGTGGAAGAAGTTGGCGAAGTAGACGAAGTGGACGAAGTTGACGAAGTGGAGGAAGTTGACGAAGTTGGTGAAGTGGACGAAGTGGAGGAAGCGGAGGAAGTGGAGGAAGTGGAGGAAGTGGGCTAAGTGGACGATTTGGACGAAGTGGAGGACGGGGACGAAGTGGAAGAAGTGGAGGGAGTGCACGAGGTGGACGAAGTTGGTGTAGTGGACGAACTCGACGAAGTGGAGGAAGTGGAGGAAGTAGAGAAAGTGGACTAAGTAGAAGACGTTGACGAAGTTGACGATGTGATGGAAGTGAAGGAAGTGGATTAAGCGGATGAAGTGGACGAAGTTTACAAAGTGGACGAAGTTAAAGAAGTTGACGAAGTGGAGGAAGTGGAGGAAGTGGAGGAAGAGGAGGAAGTCGACGAAGTTGACGAAGTTGACAAAGTGGACGACGTTGACGAAGTTTACGAAGTGGAAGAAGTCCAGGAAGCGGAGGAAGTGGACGAAGTTGAAGAAGTTGACGAAGTTGACGAAGTTGACGAAGTTTACGAAGTGGAAGAAACAGACGAAGTGGAGGAAGTGGAGGAATTAGAGGAAGTGAAGGAAGTTGACGAAGTGGAGGAAATGGACGAAGTGGACTAAGTGGACGAAGTGGAGGACGTGGAGGAAGTGGAAGAAGTGGAGGAAGTGGAGGAAGTTGAGGAAGTGGACTGATAACAGTTGAAAAACTGTTATTTTCATGCTTAAAATTGATACTAAAAGCAACCTTTAGACTTAAAAACTAGCTTGAAATCATGCTTTTATCTATATTTTCATAAATATGAGAGCTGGACAGGTTTATGCTTGATTTAAGTGTTTTTGTGCAGGTTTTAAGATGAATTTAGTGAAAAGAGTGAAGAAGGATAGAGATGACATTAGAAAAGACAAGAAAGAGTGCAAAAAGAGAAGTCGAAGGCACTGCTCAGCGGCATTTTACCGCTGAGCGGCACTCAGGAGGTTGCGGGAGTCACGCTGAGGGGCAAACTGGCCGCTGAGAGGAAGAAAAGTGACGCGCAATCACCGCTGAGCGGTATTTACCGCTGAGCGGCACTTTATGGGCTTGGGCTTTTGTAATCTTTTGTAACTCTAGATTAGTATATAAGGGCTTGCACGTCCTAGAATTAGGTATCTTTGGCAGAAATGAGGCAAACACTCTCTTTTCCACCCGTTTGAAGGAGGATCTTGGATGCTCAGGCTACCTTTTCCACCCAACAAGCATATTCTTTCATTCTTTCATTGATATTCATCTAGGTTCACCATGAATATGGTGAACTAAACCTTGTATGTTTGTTGGGGAATCAATGTAATCTCTTGAAGCTCTCATATATGGAATCTGTTGTTTACATCTTTTAATTAAGACATATGCTTTCTTTCATCATTAGTTAGGGTTTTTCCTCTTTGCTCAATGCTTGCATAGTTTAACTCATTCCATGCATGATTATTGGTTTTGTCGATACGGACACGTACGGGGAAGTCTAGATCCGGGGAATTTCTCCCAATATTATACTGACAATATTATATTGGTTGTCGTTAAGCTCCTGCACTCATGAACTAATCATTAGGAATGCTAGGAATTGTATGAACTCGTGATTAGGGAGAAGCCATCTAGAATGGTACATTAGAGAGTGGCATTAACAATGATGATTTGAATGTTGAATTCCTAAAATATATGAGAGTGGATGAGATGAAATTGACCCCCAACAACATATTCATTCATATATTTCATTGAAAGTGTTTATCTTTTGTCTTTGCCATTGATCAAATTTCATGCATACATATTTATTTTCGTCTTCGCATATTAAAATTTGAATATTTCGTTTGTAAGTCCTAGCTAATCAACAAATCACATAACTAAACTAGGCCTTGAGTCCTTTGGGAAGAACGATACTTGGTCTTACCAAGTTTATTACTTGAACGATTCGGTCATACTTGCCGATTGTGAAACAAGTTTGTGACATCATATTTTGGTGCTTACAAATTTTTCCATCAAGTTTTTGGCGCCGTTGCCGGGGATTCGTGGTTTAACTGGTTAATTTGTGTGATTATTGATTATCTTTGACTTTAATTTTGAATTTCTGTTTTTATTTTTCTGTTTTTATTTTATTTTATCTTTTTAGATTAGATTAGATTTTATTTTATTTTGTTAGGTTAGATTTTATTTTATTTTATCTTTTATCTTTTTATCTTTTAAATCTTTTATCTTTCTATCTTCTAAATCTTTTATCTTTTTTTCTTTGTATATATATTTTCTTTTATATCTTTTTGTGCTAACAAATATTTTCTAGGGTTTTGTTTTCTTGTGCATGCAGGAAGCAATTCGAACTAGGAGTAAGAAAACAACAGAACCACTACTTGAAGGTCTAGAAGAGAGTAGAAGGAGGAGAAGAATCAGAACGTCTAGAGAACTTTTCCCTTCTCCAGAAACTCTCTTGCAATCATCACCACAAGGTTCTGTTCATAGCACAGGAAGTATGGAGGGCAATAATGTTAGAAGAACTCTTGCAGATTACACTAATCTTGCTGGACCTCAGCACTTCAATAGCATAGCTAGACCTAGAGTCAATGCAGCCAACATGGAGGTCAAACCAGCACTGATTCAACTGGTGAAGAGTAATCAATTTAATGGGTTATCTCATGAAAGCCCATATGAGCACCTCACAACCTTTAATGAGATTTGCAACACAGTCAAGATTAATGAGGTGCCAGACGAAGCAATCAAACTTAGCTTGCTTCCTTTCTCATTGGGAGGCAATGCTAAGCTTTGGTTGAACTCTTTTCCAGAAGAAAGTTTCACAGAGTGGGAAGCAGTGGTCACAAAATTCTTAAACAAATACTTCCCACAATCTAAGGTGACTAAAGGAAAGCAAGAGATATCTTCATTCAAGCAGGGCATGGAAGAATCATTGGGACATGCATGGGACAGGTATAAAATGGTTAGAAGAGTGCAAAGTGGTCAAGAGTGTGAATGAAGAGATCATTGAGTTAGAAGAAGATGAAACAGAAGAGAGAAGAGAAGAAGAAAGAAAGGACATTTTGCCTTTTCCAATAAATCAGGAGAAACCAATGGATTTCACAGATTTATTCAGAATGGTTGATAATGAAGCTCCTTGGGAACAAATTCTACAGAAAATAGCAGTTTACACAAAATCTGAAGAAGGAACCTCTACAAAAAGAAGACGTAGAGATGATGAGGAAGAAAAGTGTGTAACTGTTAAGAAAGAATCATTCCCACCAAAAGCAGCAGATCCAGGTAGTTTTTCTATCCCTTGCACTATAGGGAAGAAAAAGGTAAAGAAAGCTCTCCTTGATTTAGGCTCAAGTGTTAACTTGATGCCTTATTCTCTATTGGAGCAAATTGGCCATGTTAAAATAAAACCTGTAAAGGTTAATCTTGTAATGGCTGATGGATCTTCAAAGGAGCCATGTGGGATTGCAGAAGACATTGTAGTTTGTGTTGGCAAACTTCAGTTTTTGGCAGACTTTGTGGTGATGAAGATGGAGATCGAAAAAATACCTTTCATACTGGGAAGACCGTTTATGAAAACGGCCAGGGCTATCATAGATGTTAATGAAGGTATAGTGGTGCTCCAGGACAGAGAGGAGAGAGTGGTGGTGGATGTTTTCAAAGATGAGATACAAGCAAAGGAGGAAGAGTCTAGTTATAAAGCTGCATTTCGAGATGCACCCATGACTAGAGGTAAAAATGAAAATCTTGAAGTTTCTGATAACCATTGTTTGTTTTTTCAGGTACCCAAGGTAGAAGAGATTGGAAAAGGAGAAGAAGTTCCTAGCGACTGGAAGAAAAGAAGACCCCAACTTGGCACCCCTGTAAGACTCAAGAACAAGTTGTGGGTTATAAAAGGCTTTAAAGAGAAGGAGATGATAGAGATAGAGTCTCCATATTCTAGAGAATCCAAAACAGTCCAAAGGAAGCAGTTGAAAGGTTGGTGGAAGGACAACATCAACCATAAAGAAGATGGAACATGAGCTTTAACAGGGTCAAGCTAGTGACGTTAAAGGAGCGCTTGCTGGGAGGCAACCCAGTGGATTTAAAAACTTTTGATTTGGTTTTGTAACTTTTAATTTGTGGACATTATTTTGTAAATATTTTGTTGGATACAGCATCTACTGAAGGATGCTAGGTGGTTAAGTATCTACTGAAGGATACTAAGTTTGTAACACCTACTGATGGGTGTTGGTGAGAAGATTTTTGCACCTACTGATGGGTGCTGGTAAGTTTGAAACACCTACTGATGGGTGTTGGTGGATTTTGGGTCAGGCTCGTGACGTTAAACAAGTGCTACCTGGGAGGCAACCCAGTTGATTGATTGTTTTTGTTTGTTTTAATTTTGTTAGGGTTTGCATAAGCATTTTTAACATTGAATTGCAGGGATCATATGAGGGGTATGCTAGGAAGGCACGTAGGTCAAGAAAAGAAGGAGAAGGGCACATCACGAAAGTGCCGCTGAGCGGTACTATCGCAGATGGGCTTAAGTTCCCCTTAGCGGAACCCGAGCCCATTGGGGTATTTTTAAACCCTAAGCTGCGCGTTTTTACATTCTTTCAAGCCCTTCTCTACACAAACACTTTCACATATCTTCTCTTAGGTTTCCCACATCTTTTTACTCTTCCCTCTTAGAAAAATTTCTCTTCCACTCACTTTTTCACTAGTGTGCCATCAAAGTTTGGGGTTGGAAGAGAGCATTCTAGTTTGGAAGCATTCTCCTATCATCTAGCATCTCCACCCAAGTAAGTAAAATGCATTTTGTTCATTCTAGGGTTCTTGAATTTGAATGTGATTGTTAAAGCATGAATATTTAGGGGTTTTGATTTCTATGCATGATTTGATGATATATTTGATGTTTGAACCGATTAAACTGCTTGATTATGAACTGGAAAACTGAAAATTGCATTTGGATGGAGTTAAGACAGTTTTAAAAAGAGATTTGCAAAAATCTGCAGATCACCGCTGAGCGGCAATTACCGCTGAGCGGCACTCTGCCAGATTAGGTTTTTTTTGGTTTTTGCGTGTTGGAATGGGGCACTGGTGGCGCTGAGGGGAAATTCTGGCCCTCAGCGGTGGTTTAGCTTCGAAAGGAGTTGTGTTCTATGTTTACTAATGATTAACATCATGTTCTGTGGTTTTGGATATGTGTTTGAATGCAGGAATGGCATCCTCTTCAGGAAAGAGATTGAAAACCATGGCAACCAAGAGGAAGGAAAAGGAACCAGAGCAACCCCATAATGGCAGGTTCCTCTCTAGGAAACATGAGAAGCACTTTAGGGTGGTTCAGGACAGGAGACTTCTAATGGAGAGAAAGGTTGGACTGATACCTAACTTTGCTCCTCAATTTGGAGAGCAAGTGTTAGGGAATGACTGGGGAAAGCTAGCCACTTATCCTGCACCTGCCAACATAGCTGTGGTGAAGGAATTCTACACCAATGTAAAGAAGATTGGTGATTATCCAGCTGAGAATTATTTGGGCTATGTCAGAGGCCATGCTATCAGGTATGATCCTGATTCTATCAACAACTTCCTGGATACTGTGTGGGCTGGTGAGCAATGCCAGTTTGCTCTTAGCATGGAGGAAGGTGCTGATTTTGAGGATGTGGAGAGAGTACTGTGTATACCTGGAGGACACTTCCAAAGGAATAGATCTGGCTCAGTGGTTAACATTAGGAGGACAGATTTGACTCCTCTTGCAAAGTATTGGATGGCATTTTCTCATGCCAACATTCAGCCATGTTCACATGTGTCAGATATTACTCTCAGCAGGGCACTATTCATCTACTGTGCTATCAGAAACTTCAATGTTAATATTGGGCAGGTGATAGCTGATGAGATTAGTGTGTGTGCTAACACCTCAAACAATAAAGCACCACTGGGACATCCTTCTTTGATCACTCACCTTTGCAAGCAAGCTGGGGTGGACACTTCTGTTCCACCATTTGAGAGGCCAAGAAAAGCTATAGATGAGGCCTATTACAGACAGTACTGTGGAGGTGAGGAGGCAGCTCAGCCAGTTCCACCACGCCAGGCTCGTAGAGAGAGAGGGCCAGCACAGAGCAGGACATCTGCTGATACACATGAAGCAGAACCATTCCAGATGAGGGACATGTATATGTCTCTTATAGGTGCTCAGTTGCAGTCCATCCACAGAGGGCAGGTGGCCACGGCTGAGATGATAGTGGGGATGTATGATACCCCTCCAGCACACAGGTGGACTATGGATGAATTCCATAATGTGGTAGCTTGGCCAGAAGAACCATTGCATGGAGGAGCTGAAGCAACTGAAGCTTCAGCCAGAGATATGGAAGAAGATGAAGCTGAGGAGGAGGATGCATTTGATGATGATGATGAGGAAGAGGAGGAAGATATAGAGGACAACTCGGATTGAGGAGGAGCTGAGATAGCATTTAGTGATGAATGCTATCATATGATTATGCTTTTGTGGTTTAAGTTTTCTGAACTTATTTATTTCATGTTTTTAGATTAGGTTGATGTACTCTATTGAACACCTGGTTTCTTATGATGGTTTGCTATTAACTGTGATTGTGTGATAAGTAATGCTTGATGATGCTTTATGATTAATTGATATTGAGATGATGTGCACATTAAAATGCTTATACAGGTGATTCACAAGCTTTGTGAACAAATGCATGATATCATGATTGTGATTGTGAAATTAAGCAGGATGTGTATGTCAAATGTGAATGAGCTTATATGTGAGGTTTTGAGCTCCAGAGTTGTTATTGTTGAATGTTATTACTTTGGAAGCATGAATGATTTTGCCCAGGTTTTCTATGATTGAATCAATTGCTTGTTTTGCATCATATGATCAAGGCCGTTTGTTGGAACCCTTTTTATTGGCCAAATTCATAAAGTTAGCCTACTAAAAGAGAACACTTTGTGTTCTATCCTTTGAACCCTTAGCCTTGAATATACACTGAAACCCTTGATTGAAAATCTTTACCTTGAGTTAAGTAGAAGATCTTGTGTGGTATTGTTAAATGTTCAAGTTTGGGGTTATTGGGGAAACATGAAAAAGGAAAAGACGAAGTGGACGAAGTGGACGAAGTGGACGAAGTGGACGAAGTGCTGGAAGTGGAGGAAGTGGACGAAGTTGGTGAAGTGGAGGAAGTGGAGGAAGTGGAGGAAGTGGAGGAAGTGGACGAAGTAGAGGAAGTGGAGGAAGTGGAGGAAGTGGACTAAGTGGACGAAGTTGACCAAGTGGAGGAAATAGAGGAAGTGGAAGAAGTTGACGATTTTGACGAAGTTGATGAACTGGACGACGTGGAGGAAGTGGACGACATGGACGAATTGGACATAGTGGATGAAGTGGACATAGTGGATGAAATGGACGAAGTGGACGAAGTTGACGAAGTGGACGAAGTGGACGAAGAGGACGAAGTGGACGAAGTTGAAAAAGTTGGCGAAGTGGAAGAAGTTCACGAAGTGGAGGAAGTTGACTACGTGGACGAAGTTAACAAAGTGGAGGAAGTGGAGGAAGTCGACGAAGTTGAAGAAGTGCACGAAGTGGACAAAGTGGACGATTTGGACGAAGTGGAGGACGTGGATGAAGTGGAGCAAGATGAGGAAGTGGAGGAAGTGAAGGAAGTGGACTAGGTGGACGAAGTTACGAAGTGGAGGAAGTGGACGAAGTTGAAGAAGTGGACGAAGTGGAAGAAGTTGACGAAGTGGACGAAGTTGACGATGTGGCCGAAGTGGAAGAAGTTGACGAAGTGGACGAAGTGGAGGAATATGGAAAACTTGACGAAGTGGAGGAAGTGGACGAAGTGGACGAAGTTGGTGAAGTGGAGGAAGTGGAGGATGTGGAGGAAGTCCACGAATTGGAGGAAGTGGACGAAGTAGACAAAGTTGACGAAGTGGACGACGTGGACGAAGTGGACGAAGAGGACGAAGTGGACGAAATGGACGAAGTTGACGAAGTGGACGAAGTTAACGAAGTTGACGAAGATAACGAAGTTGACGATGTGGAGGAAGTAGAGGAAGTGAAAGAAGTGGAGGAAGTGGAGTAAGTGGAGGACATGGGCGAAGTGGACGAAAGAAGATGACGAAGTTGACGAAGTTGGCGAAGTGGACGAAGTTGACGAAGTGGAGGAAGTGGAGGAAGTGGACGAAGAGGACGAAGTGGACGAAGTTAACCAAGTGGACGAAGTGGACGAAGTTGAAGAAGTGGACGAAATGAACAAAGTGGACAAAGTTGACGATTCAGACGAAGTGGAGGACGTGGATGAGGTGGAGGAAGAGGAGGAAGTGGAGAAAGTGAAGGAAGTAGACTAAGTGGACGAAGTTGACGAAGTGGAGGAAGTGGACGAAGTTGAAGAAGTGGACGAAGTTGACGAAGTGGACTAAGTGGACGAAGTGGAGGAAGCTGAGGAAGTGGACTAAGTGGACGAAGTTGACGAAGTGGACGAAATGGAAGAAGTTGACGAAGTGGACGAAGTTGACGAAGTGGACGAAGTGGAAGAAGTTGACGAAGTGGACGAAGTGGAAGAAGTTGACGAAGTGGACGAAGTTGACGAAGTTGACGATGTGGAGGAAGTGGAAGGAAGTGGAGGAAATGGAGGAAGTGGAGGAAGTTGACAAAGTTGACGATGTGGAGGAAGTGGATGAAGTTGACGAAGTTGGTGATGTGGAAGAAGTGGAGGAAGTGGAGAAAGTGAAGGAAGTGGACGAAGTGGACGAAGTTGACGAAGTGGAGGAAGTGGAAGAAGTGTAGGAAGAGGACGAAGTAGACGAAGTTAACGAAGATGACGAAGTTGACGAAGTGGACGAAGTGGACGAAGAGGACGAAGTGGACGAAGTTGACGAAGTGGACGAAGTTGACGAAGTGGACGAAGTGCTGGAAGTGGAGGAAGTGGACGAAGTTGGTGAAGTGGACGAAGTGGAGGAAGTGGACGAAGTGGACAAAGTAGAGGAAGTGGAGGAAGTGGAGGAAGTGAACTAAGTGGACGAAGTTGACCAAGTGGAGGAAATAGAGGAAGTGGAAGAAGTTGACGATTTTGACGAAGTTGACGAACTGGACGACGTGGAGGAAGTGGACGACATGGACGAATTGGACATAGTGGATGAAGTGGACATAGTGGATGAAGTGGACGAAGTTGACGAAGTGGACGAAGTGGACGAAGTTAACAAAGTGGAGGAAGTGGAGGAAGTCGACGAAGTTGAAGAAGTGCACGAAGTGGACAAAGTGGACGATTTGGACGAACTGGAGGACGTGGATGAAGTGGAGCAAGATGAGGAAGTGGAGGAAGTGAAGGAAGTGGACTAGGTGGACGAAGTTACGAAGTGGAGGAAGTGGACGAAGTTGAAGAAGTGGAAGAAGTTGACGAAGTGGACGAAGTTGACGAATTGGCCGAAGTGGAAGAAGTTGACGAAGTGGACGAAGTGGCCGAAGTGGAAGAAGTTGACGAAGTGGACGAAATCGAGGAATATGGAAAACTTGACGAAGTGGAGGAAGTGGACGAAGTTGGTGAAGTGGAGGATGTGGAGGAAGTCCACGAATTGGAGGAAGTGGACGAAGTAGACAAAGTTGACGAACTGGACGAAGTGGACGACGTGGACGAAGTGGACGAAGAGGACGAAGTGGACGAAATGGACAAAGTTGACGAAGTGGACGAAGTTGACGAAGATAACGAAGTTGACGATGTGGAGGAAGTAGAGGAAGTGAAAGAAGTGGAGGAAGTGGAGGACATGGGCGAAGTGGACGAAAGAAGATGACGAAGTGGACGAAGTTGACGAAGTTGGCGAAGTGGACGAAGTTGACGAAGTGGAGGAAGTGGAGGAAGTGGACGAAGAGGACGAAGTGGACGAAGTTAACCAAGTGGACGAAGTGGACGAAGTTGAAGAAGTGGACGAAATGAACAAAGTGGACAAAGTTGACGATTCAGACGAAGTGGAGGAGTGGATGAGGTGGAGGAAGAGGAGGACGTGGAGAAAGTGAAGGAAGTGGACTAAGTGGACGAAGTTGACGAACTGGAGGAAGTGGACGAAGTTGAAGAAGTGGACGAAGTTGACGAAGTGGACTAAGTGGACGAAGTGGAGGAAGCTGAGGAAGTGGACTAAGTGGACGAAGTTGACGAAGTGGACGAAATGGAAGAAGTTGACGAAGTGGACGAATTTGACGAATTGGACGAAGTGGAAGATGTTGACGAAGTGGACGAAGTTGACGAAGTGGACGAAGTGGAAGAAGTTGACGAAGTGGACGAAGTTGACGAAGTTGACGATGTGGAGGAAGTGGAAGGAAGTGGAGGAAATGGAGGAAGTGGAGGAAGTTGACAAAGTTGACGATGTGGAGGAAGTGGATGAAGTTGACGAAGTTGGTGATGTGGAAGAAGTGGAGGAAGTGGAGAAAGTGAAGGAAGTGGAGGAAGTGGACGAAGTTGACGAAGTGGAGGAAGTGGAAGAAGTGGAGGAAGAGGACGAAGTAGACGAAGTTAACGAAGATGACGAAGTTGACGAAGTGGACGAAGAGGACGAAGTGGACGAAGTTGACGAAGTTGACGAAGTTGACGAAGTGGACGAAGTGCTGGAAGTGGAGGAAGTGGACGAAGTTGGTGAAGTGGACGAAGTGGAGGAAGTGGAGGAAGTGGAGGAAGTGGAGGAAGTGGAGGAAGTAGAGGAAGTGGAGGAAGTGGAGGAAGTGGAGGAAGTGGACTATGTGGACGAAGTGGACGAAGTTGAAGAAGTGGACGAAGTGAACAAAGTGGATAAAGTTGACGATTCAGACGAAGTGGAGGACGTGGATGAGGTGGAGGAAGAGGAGGAAGTGGAGAAAGTGAAGGAAGTGGACTAAGTGGACGAAGTTGACGAAGTGGAGGAAGTGGACGAAGTTGAAGAAGTGGACGAAGTTGACGAAGTGGACTAAGTGGACGAAGTGGAGGAAGCTGAGGAAGTGGACTAAGTGGACGAAGTTGACGAAGTGGACGAAATGGAAGAAGATGACGAAGTGGACGAAGTTCACGAAGTTAAAGAAGTGGACGAAGTTGACGAAGTGGAGGAAGTGGAGGAAGTGGACGAAGAGGACGAAGTGGACGAAGTTAACCAAGTGGACGAAGTGGACGAAGTTGAAGAAGTGGACGAAGTGAACAAAGTGGACAAAGTTGACGATTCAGACGAAGTGGAGGACGTGGATGAGGTGGAGGAAGAGGAGGAAGTGGAGAAAGTGAAGGAAGTGGACTAAGTGGACGAAGTTGACGAAGTGGAGGAAGTGGACGAAGTTGAAGAAGTGGACGAAGTTGACGAAGTGGACTAAGTGGACGAAGTAGAGGAAGCTGAGGAAGTGGACTAAGTGGACGAAGTTGACGAAGTGGACGAAGTGGAAGAAGATGACGAAGTGGACGAAGTTGACGAAGTTGGCGAAGTGGACGAAGTTGACGAAGTTGGCGAAGTGGACGAAGTTGACGAAGTGGAGGAAGTGGAGGAAGTGGACGAAGAGGACGAAGTGGACGAAGTTAACCAAGTGGACGAAGTGGACGAAGTTGAAGAAGTGGACGAAGTGAACAAAGTCGACAAAGTTGACGATTCAGACGAAGTGGAGGACGTGGATGAGGTGGAGGAAGAGGAGGAAGTGGAGAAAGTGAAGGAAGTGGACTAAGTGGACGAAGTTGACGAAGTGGAGGAAGTGGACGAAGTTGAAGAAGTGGACGAAGTTGACGAAGTGGACTAAGTGGACGAAGTGGAGGAAGCTGAAGAAGTGGACTAAGTGGACGAAGTTGACGAAGTGGAGGAAATGCAAGAAGTTGACGAAGTGGACGAAGTGGACGAAGTTGACGAAGTGGACGAAGTGGAAGAAGTTGACGAAGTGGACGAAGTTGACGAAGTGGAAGAAGTTGACGAAGTGGACGAAGTTGACGAAGTGGACGAAGTGGACGAAGTTGACGAAGTTGACGAAGTGGACGAAGTGGACGAAGTTGACGAAGTGGACGACGTGGATGAATATGGCAAAGTTGACGAAGTGGAGGAAGTGGACGAAGTTGGTGAAGTGGAGGAAGTGGAGGAATTGGAGGAGGTGGAGGAAGTGGACTAAGTGGACGAATTGGACGAAGTGGAGGACGTGGAGGAAGTGGAGGAACTCGAGGAAGTGGAAGAAGTGGAGGAAGTGGAGGAACTCGAGGAAGTGGAGGAAGTTGAGGAAGTGGACAAATTTGACGAAGTTGACGATGTGGAGGAGGTGGAGGAAGTTGACGAAGTGGAGGAAGGTTAATAAGTAGACGAAGTTGACAAAGATGACAAAGTTGACAAAGTTGACGAAGTGCATTAAGTGGACGAAGGGGACGAAGGGGACGAAGTGGACGAAGAGGACGAAGTTGGCGTAGAGGACGTAGAGGACGATTTGGACGAACTGGAGGACGTGGACGAAGTGGAAGAAGTTGACGAAGTGGACGAAGTTGACGAAGTGAACGAAGTGGACGAAGTGGACGAAGGGGAGGAAGTAGAGGAAGTAGAGGAAGTTAATGAAGTGGAGGAAGTGGACGAAGCGGAGGAAGTGGACGAAGTTGACGAAGTGGACGAAGTGGAAGAAGTTGACGAAGTGGACGAAAATGACGAAGTTGAGGAAGTGGAGGAAGTTGATGATGTTGACGAAGTTGGTGAAGTGGACGAAGCGGAGGAAGTGGACGAGGTGGACGAAGTGGACGAAGTTGAGGAAGTGGAGGAAGTTGATGATGTTGACGAAGTTGGTGAAGTGGACGAAGCGGAGGAAGTGGACGAAGTGGACGAGGTGGACGAACTAGAGGAAGTGGACTAAATGGACGTTTTGGACGAAGTGGAGGACGTGGAGGAAGTGGAGGAACTAGAGGAAGTGGTTTAAGTGGACGAAGTTGACGTAGTTGACGAAGTGGAGGAAGAGGAGGAAGTGGAGGAAGTAGACGAAGTTGACGAAAATGACGAAGTTGACGAAGTGGACGAAGTGGAGGAAGTGGAGGAAGTTGACGAGGTTGACGAGGTTGACGAAGCTGACAAAGTTCACGAAGTCACGAACGAAGTGGACGAAGTTGACGAAGTTCACGAAGTCACGAACGAAGTGGACGAAGTTGACAAAGGGGACGAAGTGGACGAAGTGAAGGAAGCGGAGAAAGTGGACTAACTGGAGAAAGTTGACAAAGTGGACGAAGTTCACGAAGGTGACGAAGTTCACGAAGGTGGCGAAGTGGAACAAGTTGACGAAGTGGACGAAGCTGACGAATTTAACGAAGTGGACCAAGTGGAGGAAGTGGACGAAGTGGAGGACGCGAACGAAGTGGACGAGGTGGACGAAGTTGACGAAGTTGACGAAGTGGACAAAGTTAAAGAAGTGGACGAAGTGGAGGAAGTGGAGGAAGTGGACGAAGCGGAGGAAGTGGATGAAATGGACGAACTGGACGAAGTTGACGAAGTGGACGAAGTGGAAGAAGTGCACAAAGTGAACGAAGTTGACGAAGTGGAAGAAGATTTGGACGAAGTGGAGAAAGTGCAGGAAGTGGGGAAGTAGACGAAGTTGACGAAGATGACGAAGTTGAGGAAGTGGACGAAGTGGACGAAGGGGACAAAGTTGACGAGATTGACGATGTGGACGAAGTTGACGAAGTGCACGAACGAAGTGGACGAAGTTGACCAAGTGGACGAAGTGGCCGAAGTGGACGAAGTTGACGAAGTGGAGGAAGTGGAGGAAGGGGAGGAAGTAGAGGAAGTTAATGAAGTGGAGGAAGTGGACGAAGCGGAGGATGTGGACGAAGTTGACGAAGTGGACGAAGTGGAAGAAGTTGACGAAGTGGATGAAGTGGAAGAAGTTGACGAAGTGGACGAAGTTGACGAAGTGGAGGAAGTTGACGATGTTGACGAAGTTGGTGAAGTGGACGAAGTGGACGAGGTGGACGAAGTTGACGAAGTTGAGGAAATGGAGGAAGTTGACGATGTTGATGAAGTTGGTGAAGTGGACGAAGCGGAGGAAGTGGACGAAGTGGACGAGGTGGACGAACTAGAGGAAGTGGACTAAGTGGACGATTTGGACGAAGTGGAGGACGTGGAGGAAGTGGAGGAACTAGAGGAAGTAGACTAAGTGGACGAAGTTGACGTAGTTGACGAAGTGGAGGAAGAGGAGGAAGTGGAGGAAGTAGACGAACTTGACGAAAATGACGAAGTTGACGAAGTGGAGGAAGTTGACGAGGTTGACGAAGTTGACAAAGTTCACGAAGTCACGAACGAAGTAGACGAAGTTCACGAAGTCACGAACGAAGTGGACGAAGTTGACGAAGTGGACGAAGTGGAGGAAGCGGAGGAAGTGGACTAATTGGAGAAAGTTAACAATGTGGACGAAGAGGACGAAGTTCACGAAGGTGACGAAGTACAGGACGTGGACGAACCGGAGGAAGTGGACGAAGTGGACGAAGTTCACGAAGTTCACGAAGGTGGCGAAGTGGACGAAGTGGAAGAAGTTGACGAAGTGGACGAAGCTGACGAATTTAACGAAGTGGACGAAGTTGAGGAAGTTGACTAAGTTGACGAAGTGGACAAAGTGGAGGAAGGGGACAAAGTTGACGAAGTGGACGAAGTTGACGAAGTGAACGAAGTGGACGAAGTGGAGGAAGGGGAGGAAGTAGAGGAAGTTAATGAAGTGGAGGAAGTGGACGAAGCGGAGGATGTGGACGAAGTGGACAAAGTGGAAGAAGTTGACGAAGTGGATGAAGTGGAAGAAGTTGACGAAGTGGACGAAGTTGACGAAGTTGAGGAAGTGGAGGAAGTTGACGATGTTGACGAAGTTGGTGAAGTGGACGAAGCGGAGGAAGTGGACGAAGTGGACGAGGTGGACGAAGTTGACGAAGTTGAGGAAATGGAGGAAGTTGACGATGTTGACGAAGTTGGTGAAGTGGACGAAGCGGAGGAAGTGGACGAAGTGGACGAGGTGGACGAACTAGAGGAAGTGGACTAAGTGGACGATTTGGACGAAGTGGAGGACGTGGAGGAAGGGGAGGAACTAGAGGAGGTAGACTAAGTGGACGAAGTTGACGTAGTTGACGAAGTGGAGGAAGAGGAGGAAGTGGAGGAAGTAGACGAACTTGACGAAAATGACGAAGTTGACGAAGTGGAGGAAGTTGACGAGGTTGACGAAGTTGACAAAGTTCACGAAGTCACGAACGAAGTAGACGAAGTTGACGAAGTTCACGAAGTCACGAACGAAGTGGACGAAGTGGACGAAGTGGACGAAGTGGAGGAAGCGGAGGAAGTGGACTAATTGGAGAAAGTTAACAAAGTGGACGAAGTGGACGAAGTTCACGAAGGTGACGAAGTACAGGACGTGGACGAACCGGAGGAAGTGGACGAAGTGGACGAAGTGGACGAAGTTCACGAAGTTCACGAAGGTGGCGAAGTGGACGAAGTGGAAGATGTTGACGAAGTGGACGAAGCTGACGAATTTAACGAAGTGGACGAAGTTGAGGAAGTTGACTAAGTTGACGAAGTGGACAAAGTGGAGGAAGGGGAGAAGTGGAGGAAGGGGACAAAGTGGGTGAAGTGGACGACGTGGACGAAGTGGATGAAGTGGAGGTAGTGGAGGAAGTGGAAGAAGGGAAGGAAGTGGAGGAAGTTGACGAAGTAGAGGAAGTGGAGGAAGTGGAAGAAGTGGAGGAAGTGGAGGAAGTGGGGAAGTAGATGAAGTTGACGAAGATGACGAAGTTGACGAAGTTGAGGAAGTGGACGAAGTGGACGAAGGGGACAAAGTTGACAAGATTGACGAAGTGGACGAAGTTGACGAAGTGCACAAACGAAGTGGACGAAGTTGACCAAGTGGACGAAGTGGAGGAAGCGGAGGAAGCTGACTAAATGGAGAAAGTTGACGAAGTGGATGAAGTGGAGGACGTGGACGAAGCTGAGGAAGTGGACGAAGTCGACGAAGTTCATGAAGGTGACGAAGTGGACGAAGTGGAAGAAGTTGACGAAGTGGGCGAACCTGACGAAGTGGAGGAAGGGGAGAAGTGGAGGAAGTGGACGAAGTTGGTGAAGTGGAGGAGGTGGACGACGTGGACGAAGTGGAGGAAGGTGAGGAAGTGGAGGAAGTGGAGGAAGTGAAGGAAGTGGACGAAGTTGACGTAGTTGACGAAGTAGAGAAAGTGGAGGAAGTGGAGGAAGTGGTCGAAGTCGACGAAGTGGACGAAGTTGACGAAGTGGACGAGGTTGTTGAAGTTGACGAAGTTCACGAAGTGGACGAAGTTGACAAAGTAGACGAAGTGGAGGAAGAGGAGGAAGTGGACTAAGTGGACGAAGTTGACGAAGGTTACAGAGTGGAGGAAGTGGAGGAAGTGGAGGAAGTGGAGGAAGCGGATGAAGTGGATGAAGTGGACGAAGCTGACGAAGTTGACGAAGCGGATGAAGTTAAGGAATTTGACTAAGTTGACGAAGTGGATGAAGTGGACGAAGTGGAGAAGTGGAAGATGTCGATGAAGTGGACGAAGTGGACGACGTGGATGAAGTGGATGAAATGGATGAAGTCGACTAACTGGACGAAGTTGACGAAGTGGAGGAAGTGGAGGAAGTGGAGGAAGTGGAGGAAGTGGACGAAGCAGAGGAAGTGGACGAAGAGGAAGTGGACGAAGTTCACGAAGTGGACGATGTTGACGAAGTTGACGAAGTTGACGAAGTGGACGAAGTGGACGAAGTGGTCGAAGTTGACGAAGTTGACAAAGTGGACGAACTGGACGAAGATTTGGACGAAGTGGACGAAGATTTGGACGAAGTGGACGAAGATTTGGACGAAGTGGAGGAAGTGGAGGAAGTGGAGGAAGTTGACGAGGTTGACGAAGTGGACGAAGTTGACGAAGTGCACGAACGAAGCTGACGAAGTGCACGAAAATGGAGGAAGTGGACGAAGTGAACGAAGTGGACGAGGTTGACGAAGTGAACGAAGTGGAGAAAAAGTTGACGAAGTGGACGAAGCTGACGAAGTTGACGAAGTGGACGAATTTGAGGAAGTTAACGAAGTGGACGAAGTGGACGAAGTGGAGGAAGTGGACGAAGTGGACGAAGTTGGTGAAGTGGACTAAGTGGACGACGTGGACGAAGTGGAGGAAGTGGAGGAAGCGAAGGAAGTGGAGGAAGTGAAGGAAGTGGACTAAGTGGACAAATTGGACGAAGTGGAGGAAGTGGAGGAAGTGGAGGAAGTAGACTAAGTGGACGAAGTTGATGAAGTTGACGAAGTGGAGCAAGTGGAGGAAGCGGAGGAAGTCGACGAAGTAGAGGAAGTGGCCGAAGTAGATGAAGTCGCCGAAGATGACGAAGGTTACGAAGTGGCCAAAGTGGACGAAGTTGACGAGGTAGACGAAGTTGACGAAGTTCACGATATTGACGAAGCTGACGAAGTGGAGGAAGTTGACGAAGTGGACGAAGTGGAGGAAGTGGACTAAGTGGACGAAGTGGACGAAGTTGACGATGTGGAGGAAGTGGAGGAAGTGGACGAAGTGGACGAAGTTGAAGAAGTAGACGAAGTTGACAAAGTTGAAGAAGTTGAGGAAGTGGACGAAGTTGAGGAAGTGGACGAAGTTGACGAAGTGGACGAAGTTCACGATGTGGACGAAAATGACGAAGTGGACGAAGTAGAGGAAGTTGAGGAAGAGGAGGAAGCGGACTAGGTGGACGAAGTTGACGAAGTAGACAAAGTAGAGGAATGGGAGGGAAGTGGAGGAAGTGGAGGAAGTGGACGAAGTGAGCGAAGTGGACGAAGTGGACGATGATTTGGACGAAGTGGAGGAAGCGGAGAAAGTGGACTAAGTGGACGAAGTTGACGAAGTGGACGAAGTGGAAGAAGTGGAGAAAGTGGAAGAAGTGGAGGAAGGGGAGGAAGTGGAGGAAGTGGAGAAAGTTGAGGAAGTGGAGGAAGTGGACGAAGAGGACGAAGTGGACGAAGTTGACGATGTGGACGAAGTTGACGAAGTGGACGAAGTTGACGAAGTGGATGAAGTTGACGAATTGGACGAAGTGGACGAAGCGGAGGAAGTGGACTAAGTTGACGAAGTTGACGATGTGGACGAAGTGGAGGAAGTGGAGGAAGTGGAGGAAGTGGACGAAGCGGAGGAAGTTGAAGAAGTGGACGAAGTTGACAAAGTTGACGATGTGGACGAAGTGGAAGAAGTTGCCGAAGTGGACAAAGTTGACGAAGTGGACGAAGTTGACAAAGTGGACGAAAAGGAAGAAGTGGAGGAAGTTGACGACGTGGACGAAGTGGAGGAAGTGGACGAAGTATACAAAGTGGAGGAAGTGGACGAAGTATACGAAGTGGAGGAAGTGGACGAAGTGTAGAAAGTGGAGGAAGTGGATGAGGTGGAGGAAGTGGAGGAAGTGGAGGAAGTGGACGAAGTGGAGGAAGTGGAGGAAGTGGACTATGTGGACAAATTGGACGAAGTGGAGGACGTGGAGGAAGTGGAGGAAGTGGACGAAGTGGAGGAAGTGGAGGAAGTGGACTAAGTGGACCAAGTTGACGAAGTTGACGAAGTGGAGGAAGTGGGGGAAGTAGACGAAGATGACGAAGATAACGTAGTTGACGAAGTTGACGAAGATGACGAAGTGGATGAAGTGGACGAAGTTGACGAAGTGGTGGAGGTTGACGAAGTGAACGAGGTTGACAAAGTGCATGAACGAAGTGAACGAAGTTGATGAAGTGGCCGAAGTGGAGGAAGCGGAGGAAGTGGACTAAGTGGAGAAAGTTGACGAAGTGGAGGAAGTGGAGGAAGTGGAGGAAGTGGACGAAGTGGAGGAACTGGACGAAGTGGAGGAAGTGGACGAAGTGGACGAAGTTGACAAAGTTGACAAAGTTGACAAAGTTGACTAAGTTGACGAAGTGAACGAAGTGGACATAGTGGAGGAATGGAGGAAGTTCACGAAGTTGACGAAGTGGGCGAAGTTGACAAAGTAGACAAAGTGGAAGAAGAGGAAGAAGTGGACTAAGTGGACGAAGTTGACGAAGGTTACAGAGTGGAGGAAGTGGAGGGAGCGGATGAAATGGACGAAGCTGACGAAGTTGACGAAGTGGATGAAGTGGACGAAGTGGAGAAGTGGAAGATGTAGATGAAGTGGACGAAGTGGACGACGTGGACGACGTGGACGAAGTGGATGAAATGGATGAAGTCGACTAAGTGGACGAAGTTGACGAAGTGGAGGAAGTGGAGGAAGTGGAGGAAGTGGACGAAGTTGACGAAGTTGACGAAGTGGACGAACTGGACGAAGTGGTCGAAGTGGACGAAATTGACGAAGTGGACGAAGTGGACGAACTGGACGGAGATTTGGACGAAGTGGACGAAGATTTGGACGAAGTGGACGAAGATTTGGACGAAGTGGAGGAAGTGGAGGAAGTGGAGGAAATTGACGAGGATGACGAAGTGGACGAAGTTGACGAAGTGCACGAAAATGGAGGAAGTGGACGAAGTGGAGGAGGTTAACGAAGTTGACGAAGTGAACGAAGTGGAGAAAAAGTTGACGAAGTAGACGAAGCTGACGAAGTTGACGAAGTGGACGAAGTTGAGGAAGTGGACGAAGTGGATGAAGTGGACGAAGTTGGTGAAGTGGACTAAGTAGACGACGTGGACGAAGTGGAGGAAGTGGAGGAAGCGAAGGAAGTGGTGGAAGTGAAGGAAGTGGACTAAGTGGACGAATTGGACGAAGAGGAGGAAGTGGAGGAAGTGGAGGAAGTGGACTAAGTGGACGAAGTTGACGAAGTGGAGCAAGTGGAGGAAGTGGAGGAAGTCAACGAAGTAGAGGAAGTGGCCGAAGTAGATGAAGTTGCCGAAGATGACGAAGGTTACGAAGGGGCCAAAGTGGACGAAGTTGACGAGGTGGACGAAGTTGACGAAGTTCACGATGTTGACGAAGCTGACGAAGTGGAGGAAGTTGACGAAGTGGACGAAGTGGAGGAAGTGGACTAAGTGGACGAAGTGGACGAAGTTGACGATGTGGAGGAAGTGGAGGAAGTGGAGGAAGTGGACGAAGTTGAAGAAGTAGACGAAGTTGACAAAGTGGACGAAGTTGAGGAAGTGGACGAAGTTGAGGAAGTGGACGAAGTTGACGAAGTGGACGAAGTTGACGATGTGGACGAAAATGACGAAGTGGACGAAGTAGAGGAAGTTGAGGAAGAGGAGGAAGCGGACTAGGTGGACGAAGTTGACGAAGTAGACAAAGTAGAGGAATTGGAGGGAACTGGAGGAAGTGGAGGAAGTGGAGGAAGTGGAGGAAGTGGACGAAGTGAGCGAAGTGGACGAAGTTGACGAAGTGGACGAATTTGACAAAGTGGAAGAAGTGGACGAAGTTGACGAAGTGGACGATGATTTGGACGAAGTGGAGGAAGCGGAGAAAGTGGAGGAAGTTGACGAAGTGGACGAAGTGGAGGAAGTGGAGAAAGTGGAAGAAGTGGAGGAAGTGGAGGAAGTGGAGGAAGTGGAGAAAGTTGAGGAAGTGGAGGAAGTGGACGAAGAGGACGAAGTGGACGAAGTTGACGAAGTTGACGATGTGGACGAAGTGGACGAACTTGACGAAGTGGACGAAGTTGACGAAGTGGACGAAGTTGACGAAGTGGACGAAGTGGACGAAGCGGAGTGATACGCGGGTCGCACCGCGTACAAATTCGATTGCAGATAAGAATGCAGTATAGCTAGGATGTGACTCCTAGGTCGTCTCTCAAGGACCAAATGTGGTTCAGTTTTGGATCAACACGTAGTGGGGGGGGGGGGGGTTTGTGATTGTTTTTGGTTGCGGAAAAATGTAAATGTTGAAAGCAGTAAATTAACAAACCGTAAAAATAAAACAGAAAATAGTAAAAAAAATGAAATTTAAAAATAGTATAACAAAATTAAAACAGTAAAAATGAAATTACAGCAACATAAAACAGTAAAAATAAATCTGGGACAGTAAAAACGAAAATACAGTAAAACATAAAATACAGAAAACTGTAAAAATAGTAAAACAGTAAAAACAAAAAAGATGAAATTACAGCAGTAAATAATAACAGTAAAAACAGTAAGTACAGAATTTTCAAAATCTGTAAAACAGTAACAGCAAAATACAGAAAACAAAAATACAGAAAACAGTAAATATAGAAAATGGTAAATTTGGAAAACAGTAAAAACAGACTCAAAATTACTGCAGTAAAATACAGAAAATAAAATTACAGTAAATGATCAACATGCAAAAATAAAGAAGAGGAGAAATTAAATTGTAGAAAACAACAACTGAAATTGAATTACAACAGAAATTAAATTACAGCAGTAAAAAGAGACAGTAAAATCTGAAATTTAAAAAAATAGAAATTGAAATGCTTCTAAAACTTACCTCATGTGCCGTGACAAATTTGATTGGTTTCATTGAAATGATAATTGTAAATGGACATCCAAAACCGTAAGCATCCAACATCTATATCAATTTAATTTGCAAAGAAAACATACCTCTTTTTAGCACTTCTTGTCATCTTTTGAATTGAACACCAATTTGAATTTTATTCTCCACATGCACACTAAGCCAACCACAGTTCCAAGTTTTCCTTTCCTTCTTAATTAAAACAAAATCAAAGATGAATTAAAAGAGAAGGAGCTTTGACAATTTCCATAAGTTACCAATTGCTTTGTTTTTATTTTTTTTTACTTCTTACAACTTTAAAATAAAATCATGAATCAATACTTCATTACTTACCTCAAAACAGCCATGAACATTCAACCTTAAACCATAAAAGGATTCAAACAAAAACTTACCAAAAACAAGCAAATGAAAGAATAACACTTACACATCCATTGGTTTTTTATTTTTTCAGCACAAGTGAATAGAATGAAACACTTCCAAATTGAAATTACAATGCTTATAAAATTACAACAACAACTTACAAACTCAAAATACAAATTAATACCAAGATGAAAACAGTAGATGAATGAAAGCTTAAATGGAAAAGTGTACAAAACCAAAGGTGAAGGCACCAAGAACTTCAAGCTACATCATCCTTCATTCTTTCTAGGAATCATGGTTTTTCTCATCCAACTCCAAAACTCTTCTTTCTTTCTTTGGTTTCCATACGGCTCTCTCTCCCCAACTCAGCAAAATTAAAATTGTTTTTTTCTTCTCCACTCAAAATGATGATGCATTCCTTAGTGGATGGAGCCCTCAAAGTCATGGAGTACTTCCACTAGCTCCACTTTCCTGCTGAACCAAGATATGTTGCAGCTGGAAAGTGAAGTTTTTGCTGCTGGAAAGTGAAGCTCTCTTGCTTGTGTTAAATCCATTGGCTTCCATGGGTGTGATGGCTGCTGAGAGTTATGATTCCTTTGGTGCTCCACTTCACCTTTCCATGAGCATGTGCTAATAAAATAAAGGAAGCAAGACTCCATTCAATGTTGGCTGCCCATTTCCACGTGAATGTGTGCTCTTTCATGGGTCTTTTGCTTTCTTTGCTTTGGGTCCACTTGTCCCATGCTCTCCTTGGTTGGATGCTTCATGTGACACACCAAAGATGTTCCAAAATAATTCTCTATGTGCTTCATGCATGAATTGGAAGAGTGTGACAAATTCAGAAAATTTGTGGCAGCACCTTCATGCTTCATTCCATCATCCATGTACATTGTTTGTGCAACAATATTCACATAAAACTTTGTGTGCTTATGTGCTTGGTTTCCAATTCATTTCAACTGTGAGATGCATCTCTAAACCAATACTTTGATATTCCAGCCACCACAAATACTAACCAGCAAGCAAACAATGCAAACATATTAGAACACTCAAAATGTAAGCACTGGACTGACACAGGGGAGTAATCAAATTACTGGGAACAACATAGAACGAATTTAAACAAAAGAAAAACTATACGTAAAAATAGACATTCATACGAAACCATGAAAAAAAACGGCATGCAAAACGGATAAGAATTGAACTCAAACGAAGACACACAAGTTGACACAACATTCACGCTGCACTGGACTGACACAGTGGCGTAATCAAATTACTGGGAACAACACAGAATTAATTTGAACAAAATAAAAACTGTACGTGAAAATAGACATCCATACGAAACTATGAAAAAAAATTGCATGCAAAACGGATAAGAAATGAACTCGAACGAAGACAGACAAGTTGACACAAAATTCAGGCAGCACTGTGCGAAAATTGAAATGGTTAAGATGAAATTGGCTCAATTGTTATTTTTTCATTTAGCCTTCAAATGTCCCAAAAAGTTATCCAAAATTTTCCCGTAATTAATAATGCAAATTAATAAGCTCAGATAATTCAAATTAGTTAAAATAAGAATTTCCGATCAAATTAAGCACAATTAGGAAAAACAGGAAAATACCGGACGTTTAAGCACAATTCCCCGACTAATTCTAGCACAATAAGATAAATATAGTGAATAAAATATCGACTCATCACGGAGGAAGTGGACTAAGTTGACGAAGTTGACGATATGGACGAAGTGGAGGAAGTGGAGGAAGTGGTGGAAGTGGACGAAGCGGAGGAAGTTGAGGAAGTTGACGAAGTGGACGAAGTTGACGATGTGGACGAAGTGCAAGAAGTTGACGAAGTGGACAAAGTGGACAAAGTTGACGAAGTGGACGAAGTGGACGAAGTGGACGAAGTGGACGAAAAGGAAGAAGTGGAGGAAGTTGACGAAGTGGATGAAGTGGACGACTTGGACGACGTGGACGACGTTGGTGAAGTGGAAGAAGTATACGAATTGGAGGAAGGGGACGAAGTGTAGAAAGTGGGGGAAGTGGACGAAGTGGAGGAAGTGGAGGAAGGTGAGGAAGTGGACTATGTGGACGAATTGGACGAAGTGGAGGACGTGGAGGAAGGGGAGGAAGTGGACTAAGTGGACGAAGTGGAGGAAGTGGAGGAAGTCCTCGAAGTGGACGAAGTGGAGGAAGCGGAGGAAGTGGGCGAAGTGGACGAAGTTGACAAAGTTGACAAAGTTGACTAAGTTGACGAAGTGGACGAAGTGGAGGAATGGAGGAAGTTGACGAAGTTGATGAAGTGGACGAAGTTGACGAAGTTGACAAAGTGGACGAAGAGGAAGAAGTGGAAGAAGTTGACGAAGTGGAGGAAGTGGAGGAACTGGACGACGTGGACGAAGTTGGTGAACTGGACGAAGTATACGAAGTGGAGGAAGTGGACGAAGTATACGAAGTGGAGGAAGTGGACGAAGTATACGAAGTGGAGGAAGTGGACGAAGTGTAGAAAGTGGAGGAAGTGGACGAGGTGGAGGAAGTGGAGGAAGTGGAGGAAGTGGACGAAGTGGAGGAAGTGGAGAAAGTGGACTATGTGGACAAATTGGACGAAGTGGAGGACGTGGAGGAAGTGGACGAAGTGGAGGAAGTGGAGGAAGTGTACTAAGGGGACCAAGTTGACGAAGTTGACGAAGTGGAGGAAGTCGACGAAGTGGAGGAAGTGGGGGAAGTAGACGAAGATGACGAAGATAACGAAGTTGACGAAGTTGACGAAGATGACGAAGTGGATGAAGTGGACGAAGTTGACGAAGTGGTGGAGGTTGACGAGGTTGACGAAGTGAACGAGGTTGACAAAGTGCATGAACGAAGTGGACAAAGTTGATGAAGTGGCCGAAGTGGAGTGATGAGTCGTTATTTCTTGAATTATATTTAGTTTATTGCACTTAAATAAACCAGGGAATTGTGTTTAATTGTTTGTTATTTCCCCGTTTTCCGAATTCTGCTTAATTTGGTCGGAAATTTGTAATTGTGCTAATTTGGGTTTTCTGAGCTGATTAAGTGCATTTTTGAAGTGCAGGAAAATTTCGGAAATACATTTTGGGACATCAGGAAGAATGCCGAATAAATTCAAGACTTTCCACACAGACAATTTTGAATTAATTAAATTGTAATTCAGTAGTTTAGAATTTTTGAATCAACTCTTATATTTTGGGTCGATTTTGGTAAATTAGATTAGACCCAAAAAAAAAATTAGAAATGAGTCATTGGACCTAGGGTTTTTCTTTTGTGTGGACCCCATCCCTATTAAAGGGAGGACACACGTCCTTAGAAATGGGCGAGCCGCCACCCACTCTCAGGGAATTTTTTTGGCTTTGCTTGGAGCGTGGTTTTGAGAGCCTATGTTTATAATGAAACAAATTGTTTACGCTGTTACAGGCGGATGAAATGAAAAATAGCTTAAGCACTGTTGCACTGAGATTTATTTTTTTTTCAGCACACAATTATTTTTTTTCATTTGAACGCTGTTTTGAGAATGAAGGGAAGTGCTGCAGCTAAAATGAAGAAGGGGTCTCGGCTTGGAGCGAGGGAACACGCTTATTGGATAGTCTAGGCTCTAGCCGCCACTCCACTCAGTATTTTGTTTTTGGTTTTTTACGTTTTCTTCAGAGAATTAGAATGAGAGCAGCATGTTGTTATGAATAGGGAAGGGGCTGGAATGTTCTTTTTGAGTTTCTCATTGAATGAAAAAGATTCACCACTTTTGCTTTTAAATTGAAGAATCGGTGCAGCATGTGTTCCGGTTTGGTGAATGAGCGGTGATGTGTTGTCTCAGCTGCAACCGAGAGAGAATGGAGGTGCTGATTCTTGGAGCTGCAGCGCTGTGACGTTCTTAATTTAAAAGCACTTTCATTTCTCTAAGTGATGTGACGCTGGAATGGGTGGAAGTTATGGCTGATTCACTTTTAACATTAAATTTTCTTTGCTTTGGAGAAATGGTTGCAGCGAGGAACGTTGGAGCAAGTGAGAAGCGGTAATGTGATGCAGCAACACGTTAGGTAGGGAGGTGGCACAATGCTTTCATAAGTGGAAGAAGTGAAGCGGTGTTGAATGGAGAATGGGCACGGACACTTGGCTGGCTGCAAGGAAAGTGTGAGTATGCACACGGAAATGAGACTCTCGGTCTTTATTCCAGCAAAGGGAGAGCTCCAATAGGTTTTGGTTTTTGTTTATTTATAATTGCACCGAGAATGTTTTATAGTCTATACATTGAATTGCATTTAGCTTGGAAGCACCCTGCTCAATTTTTTTTAGCTTATTGTTCACGCATTTTAATTTAAGTGTTGAATCCTCGATGAATTTCATTTCCAGTTAAAGTGTTTTAATTTTTATTATCCGTTCTATTTTACCGTTTACTGTTTTCTGCATATTTATTATTACAGCGTTTTAATTTCAAGCATTGATGAATTTTGCATTCTCTGATTTTATTGTCAATTACCATTTAGTCTTACTGTCGTAAAAATTTATTTTCACGTTTTAAATTCCGTTTTATTTAATTTCAGTTTGATTTAATTTTCCGCAACTAAAAACATTACAAACCCCCCCTTTTTCCGTGTGTGATATGAGACTGTACTGCATTATTCTATGCACAATTTTTGTTGGGAGGTGCAACCCTCTCATCATGGAGGAAGCGGAGGAAGTGGACTAAGTGGAGAAAGTTGACGAAGTGGAGGAAGTGGACGAAGTGGAGGAACTGGACGAAGTGGAGGAAGTGGACGAAGTGGACGAAGTGGACGAAGTTGACGAAGTTTACGAAGTGGACGAAGTGGACGAAGTGGAAGAAGTGGACGAAGTTGAAGAAGTTGACGAAGTGGACGAAGCTGACGAAGTTGATGAAGTGGATGAAGTTGAGGAAGTTGACCAAGTTGACGAAGTGGATGAAGTGCAAGAAGTGGAGGAAGTAGACAAATTTGACGAAGTTCACGAATTGGAGGAAGTGGAGGAAGTGGAGGAAGTGGAGGATGTGGACGAAGTGGAAGAAGTGGACTAAGTGGACGAATTGGACGAAGCGGAAGACGTGGAAGAAGTGGAGGAAGTTGAGGAAGTGGACGAAGTGGATGAAGTTGATGAAGTTGACAAAGTGGAGCAAGTGGAGGAAGTGTAGGAAGTCGACGAAGTAGAGGAAGAGAATGAAGTAGACGAAGTTGCCGAAGTAAAGGAAGTGGATGAAGTAGACGAAGTTCCCGAATATGACGAAGTTGACGTAGTGAACGAAGTTGACGAGGTGGATGAAGTTGACGAAATGGACGAAGCTGACGAAGTTGACGAAGTGGATGAAGTGGAAGAAGTGGAGGAAGTGGACGAAATTGACGAAGTTGACGAAGTGGAGGAAGTGGAGGAAGTGGAGGAAGTGGAGGAAGGGGAGGAAGTGGACGAAGCGGAGGAAGTGGACGAAGTGGAAGAAGTGGACTAAGTGGACGAATTGGACGAAGCGGAAGACGTGGAAGAAGTGGAGGAAGTTGAGGAAGTGGACTAAGTCGACGAAGTTGATGAAGTTGACAAAGTGGAGCAAGTGGAGGAAGTGTAGGAAGTCGACGAAGTAGAGGAAGTGGATGAAGTAGACGAACTTGCCGAATATGACGAAGTTGACGTAGTGGACGAAGTTGACGAGGTGGATGAAGTTGACGAAGTTCACAAAGTTGACGAAGTGGAGGAAGTTGACGAAGTGGACAATGTGGAGAAAGTGGACTAAGTGGACGAAGTTGACGAAATTGACAAAGTTGACGAAGTTGACGAAGTGGACGAAGTGGTAGAAGTTGACAAAGTGGAAGAAGTTGACGAAGCGGACGAAGTGGAGGAAGCGGAGGAAGTGGATTAAGTGAACGAATTTGACGAAGTGGACGAAGTGGAGGAAGGTGACGAAGGAGAGGAAGTGGAGGAAGTGGAGGAAGTGGAGGAAGTGGACGAAGAGGACGAAGTTCACGAAGTGGACGAAGTTGAAGAAGCGGACGAAGTGGACGAACTTGACGGAGTGGACGAACTTGACGAAGTGGACGAAGTGGAGGAAGCGGAGGAAGTGGACTAAGTGGACGAAGTCGACGATGTGGAAGAACTGGAAGAACTGGACGAAGCGGAGGAAGTGGACGAAGTAGACGGAGTGGACGATGTTGACGAAGTTTATGAGGTTGACAAAGTGGACGAAGTGGATGAAGTGGACAAAGTTGACCAAGTGGACGAAGTGGACGAAGTTGACCAAGTGGACGAAGTCGACGAAGTGGAGGAAGTGGAGAAAGTTGTCGAAGTGGACGAAGCGGAGGAAGTGGACGAAGTTGACGAAGTGGAAGAAGTTGACGAAGTGGACGAGATGGATGAAGTGGACGAAGTACACCAAGTGGTCGAAGTGGATGAAGAGGACGAAGTAGACGAAGTTGACGAAGTTCACGAAGTTGACGAAGTTGACGAAGTGGAGGAAGTGGAGGAAGTAGAGGAAGTGGACTAAGTGGACGAAGTTGACGAAGTGGACGAAGTGGAGGAAGTGGAGGAAGTGGACGAAGCGGAGGAAGTGGAGGAAGTGGACGAAGCGGAGGAAGTGGATCAAATGGACGAACTGGACGAAGTTGACGAAGTGGAAGAAGTGCATAAAGTGAACGAAGTTGACGAAGTGGACGAAGATTTGGACGAACTGGAGGAAGTGGAGGAAGTGGGGAAGTAGACGAAGTTGACGAAGATGATGAAGTTGACGAAGTTGATGAAGTGGACGAAGTGGACGAAGGGGACAAAGTTGACAAGATTGACGAAGTAGACGAAGTTCACGAAGTGCACGAACGAAGTGGACGAAGTTGACCAAGTGGACGAAGTGGAGGAAGCGGAGGAAGCTGACTAAGTGGAGAAAGTTGACGAAGTGGACGAAGTGGACGAAGTGGATGAAGTGGAGGACGTGGACGAAGCTGAGGAAGTGGACGAAGTCGACGAAGTTCACGAAGGTGACGAAGTGGACGAAGTGGAAGAAGTTGACGAAGTGGACGAACCTGACGAAGTGGAGGAAGGGGAGAAGTGGAAGAAGTGGACGAAGTTGGTGAAGTGGAGGAGGTGGACGACGTGGACGAAGTGGACGAAGGTGAGGAAAAGGAGGAAGTGGAGGAAGTGAAGGAAGTGGACGAAGTTGACGTAGTTGACGAAGTAGAGAAAGTGGAGGAAGTGGAGGAAGTGGAGGAAGTGGTCGAAGTCGACGAAGTGGACGAAGTTGACGAAGTGGACGAGGTTGATGAAGTTGACGAAGTTGACGAAGTTGACGAAGTGGACGAAGTTGACAAAGTAGACGAGGTGGAGGAAGCGGAGGAAGTGGACTAAGTGGACGAAGTTGACGAAGGTTACAGAGTAGAGGAAGTGGAGGAAGTGGAGGAAGTGGAGGAAGCGGATGAAGTGGACGAAGCTGACGAAGTTGACGAAGCGGATGAAGTTAAGGAATTTGACTAAGTTGACGAAGTGGATGAAGTGGACGAAGTGGAGAAGTGGAAGATGTCGATGAAGTGGACGAAGTGGACGACGTGGACGACGTGGACGAAGTGGATGAAATGGATGAAGTCGACTAAGTGGACGAAGTTGACGAAGTGGAGGAAGTGGAGGAAGTGGAGGAAGTGGACGAAGCAGAGGAAGTGGACGAAGTGGACGAAGTTCACGAAGTTGACGAAGTTGACGAAGTGGACGAAGTGGACGAAGTGGTCGAAGTGGACGAAGTTGACGAAGTGGATGAAGTGGACGAACTGGACGAAGTGGACGAAGATTTGGACGAAGTGGACGAAGATTTGGACGAAGTGGAGGAAGTGGAGGAAATTGACGAGGATGACGAAGTGGACGAAGTTGACGAAGTGCACGAACGAAGTTGACGAAGTGCACGAAAATGGAGGAAGTGGACGAAGTGAACGAAGTGGACGAGGTTGACGAAGTTGACGAAGTGAACGAAGTGGAGAAAAAGTTGACGAAGTAGACGAAGCTGACTAAGTTGACGAAGTTGAGGAAGTTAACGAAGTGGACGAAGTGGACGAAGTGGACGAAGTGGACGAAGTGGATGAAGTGGACGAAGTTGGTGAAGTGGACTAAGTGGACGACGTGGACGAAGTGGAGGAAGTGGAGGAAGTGGAGGAAGTGGAGGAAGTGGACTAAGTGGACGAAGTTGATGAAGTTGACGAAGTGGAGCAAGTGGAGGAAGTGGAGGAAGTCGACGAAGTAGAGGAAGTGGCCGAAGTAGATGAAGTTGCCGAAGATGACGAAGGTTACGAAGTGGCCAAAGTGGACGAAGTTGACCAGGTGGACGAAGTTGACGAAGTTCACGATGTTGACGAAGCTGACGAAGTGGAGGAAGTTGACGAAGTGGACGAAGTGGAGGAAGTGGACTAAGTGGACGAAGTTGACGATGTGGAGGAAGTTGAGGAAGTGGACGAAGTTGAAGAAGTAGACGAAGTTGACAAAGTTGACGAAGTTGAGGAAGTGGACGAAGTTGAGGAAGTGGACGAAGTTGACGAAGTGCACGAAGTTGACGATGTGGACGAAAATGACGAAGTAGAGGAAGTTGAGGAAGAGGAGGAAGCGGACAAGGTGGACGAAGTTGACGAAGTAGACAAAGTAGAGGAATTGGAGGGAAGTGGAGGAAGTAGAGGAAGTGGACGAAGTGGACGAAGTGAGCGAAGTGGACGAAGTTGACGAAGTGGAAGAAGTGGAGGAAGTGGAGGAAGTGGACGATGATTTGGACGAAGTGGAGGAAGTGAAGAAAGTTGAGGAAGTGGAGGAAGTGGACGAAGAGGGCAAAGTGGACGAAGTGGACGAAGTTGACGATGTGGACGAAGTGGACGAACTTGATGAAGTGGACGAAGTTGACGAAGTGGACGAAGTGGACGAAGCAGAGGAAGTGGACTAAGTTGACGAAGTTGACGTTGTGGACGAAGTGGAGGAAGTGGAGGAAGTGGACGAAGCGGAGGAAGTTAAGGAAGTTGACGAAGTGGATGAACGTTACAAAGTTGACGATGTGGACGAAGTGGAAGAAGTTGACGAAGTGGACGAAGTTGACGAAATGGACGAAAAGGAAGAAGTGGAGGAAGTTGACGAAGTGGACGACTTGGACGACGTGGACGACGTTGGTGAAGTGGAAGAAGTATACGAATTGGAGGAAGGGGACGAAGTGTAGAAAGTGGGAGAAGTGGACGAAGTGGAGGAAGTGGAGGAAGGTGAGGAAGTGGACTATGTGGACGAATTGGACGAAGTGGAGAACGTGGAGGAAGGGGAGGAAGTGGACTAAGTGGACGAAGTGGAGGAAGTGGAGGAAGTGGAGGAAGTCCTCGAAGTGGACGAAGTGGACGAAGTTGACGAAGTGGACGAAGTGGACGAAGTCGACGAAGTCGACGAAGTGGACGAAGTGGAGGAAGCGGAGGAAGTGGGCGAAGTGGACGAAGTGGACGAAGTTGACAAAGTGGACTAAGTTGACGAAGTGAACGAAGTGTACGAAGTGGAGGAATGGAGGAAGTTCACGAAGTTGACGAAGTGGACGAAGTGGACGAAGTTGACGAAGTTAACGAAGTGGACGAAGAGGAAGAAGTGGAAGAAGTTGACGAAGTGGACGAAGTGGAGGAATTGGACGACGTGGACGAAGTTGGTGAACTGGACGAAGTATACGAAGTGGAGGAAGTGGACGAAGTATACGAAGTGGAGGAAGTGGACGAAGTATACGAAGTGGAGGAAGTGGACGAAGTATACGAAGTAGAGGAAGTGGACGAAGTGTAGAAAGTGGAGGAGGTGGACGAGGTGGAGGAAATGGACGAAGTGGAGGAAGTGGAGGAAGAGGAGGACGTGGACTATGTGGACAAATTGGACGAAGTGGAGGACGTGGAGGAAGTGGACAAAGTGGACGAAGTGGAGGAAGTGGAGGAAGTGGACTAAGTGGACCAAGTTGACGAAGTTGACGAAGTGGAGGAAGTCGACGAAGTGGAGGAAGTGGGGGAAGTAGACGAAGTTGACGAAGATAACGAAGTTGACGAAGTTGACGAAGATGACAAAGTGGATGAAGTGGACGAAGTTGACGAAGTTGTGGAGGTTGACGAGGTTGACGAAGTGAACGAGGTCGACAAAGTGCATGAACGAAGTGGACGAAGTTGATGAAGTGGCCGAAGTGGAGGAAGCGGAGGAAGTGCACTAAGTGGAGAAAGTTGACGAAGTGGCGGAAGTGGAGGAAGTGGAGGCAGTGGACGAAGTGGAGGAAGTGGACGAAGTTTACGAAGTGGACGAAGTGGAAGAAGTGGACGAAGTTGAAGAAGTTGACGAAGTGGACGAAGCTGACGAAGTTGACGAAGTTGACGAAGTGGATGAAGTTGAGGAAGTTGACCAAGTTGACGAAGTGGATGAAGTGCAAGAAGTGGAGGAAGTAGACGAATTTGACGAAGTTGACGAATTGGAGGAAGTGGAGGAAGTGGAGGAAGTGGAGGATGTGGACGAAGTGGAAGAAGTGGACTAAGTGGACGAATTGGACGAAGCGGAAGACGTGGAAGAAAAAGAGGAAGTTGAGGAAGTGGACTAAGTGGATGAAGTTGATGAAGTTGACAAAGTGGAGCAACTGGAGGAAGTGTAGGAAGTCGACGAAGTAGAGGAAGTGGGTGAAGTAGACGAAGTTGCCGAATATGACGAAGTTGACGTAGTGGACGAAGTTGACGAGGTGGATGAAGTTGACGAAATGGACGAAGCTGACGAAGTTGACGAAGTGGATGAAGTGGAAGAAGTGGAGGAAGTGGACGAAATTGACGAAGTTGACGAAGTGGAGGAAGTGGAGGAAGTGGACGAAGGGGAGGAAGTGGACGAAGCGGAGGAAGTGGACGAAGTGGAAGAAGTGGACTAAGTGGACGAATTGGACGAAGCGGAAGACGTGGAAGAAGTGGAGGAAGTTGAGGAAGTGGACTAAGTGGACGAAGTTGATGAAGTTGACAAAGTGGAGCAAGTGGAGGAAGTGTAGGAAGTCGACGAAGTAGAGGAAGTAGATGAAGTAGACGAACTTGCCGAATATGACGAAGTTGACGTAGTGGACGAAGTTGACGAGGTGGATGAAGTTGACGAAGTTCACAAAGTTGACGAAGTGGAGGAAGTTGACGAAGTGGACAATGTGGAGAAAGTGGACTAAGTGGACGAAGTTGACGAAGTGGACGAAGTTGACGAAGTGGACGAAGTGGAAGAAGTTGACGAAGTGGACGAAGTTGACGAAGTGGACGAAGTGGAGGAAGCGGAGGAAGTGGATTAAGTGGACGAATTTGACGAAGTGGACGAAGTGGAGAATGGTGACGAAGGAGAGGAAGTGGAGGAAGTGGACGAAGAGGACGAAGTGGACGACGTTGACGAAATGGACGAAGTTGACAAACGAAGTGAACGAACTTGACCAAGTTGACGAAGTGGACGAACCAAGTGGACGAGGTTGACGAAGTTAACGAAGTTGAGGAAGTGGAGCAAGTGGACGAAGTTGACAAAGTGGAGGAAGTTGACGAAGTGGACGAAGCGGAGGAAGTGGACGAAGTTGACGACGTGGACGAACTTGAAAAAGTTGACGAAGTGGACGAAGTGGACGAACTTGACGAAGTTGACGAAGTGGACAAAGTGATGGACAAATTTGTAAGCACCAAAATATGATGTCACAAACTTGTTTCACAATCGGCAAGTATGACCGAATCGTTCAAGTAATAAACTTGGTAAGACCAAGTATCGTTCTTCCCAAAGGACTCACGGCCTAGTTTAGTTATGTGATTTGTTGATTAGCTAGGACTTACAAACGAAATATTCAGATTTTAATATGCAAGACAGAAAATAAACATGTATGCATGAAATTTGATCAATGGCAAAGACAAAAGATAAACACTTTCAATGAATTATATGAATGAATATGTTGTTGGGGGTCAATTTCATCTCATCCACTCTCATATATTTTAGGAATTCAACATTCAAATCATCATTGTTAATGCCACTCTCTAATGTACCATTCTAGATGGCTTCTCCCTAATCACGAGTTCATACAATTCCTAGCATTCCTAATGATTAGTTCATGAGTGCAGGAGCTTAACGACAACCAATATAATATTGTCAGTATAATATTGGGAGAAATTCCCCGGATCTAGACTTCCCCGTACGTGTCCGTATCGACAAAACCAATAATCATGCATGGAATGAGTTAAACTATGCAAGCATTGAGCAAAGAGGAAAAACCCTAACTAATGATGAAAGAAAGCATATGTCTTAATTAAAAGATGTAAACAACAGATTCCATATATGAGAGCTTCAAGAGATTACATTGATTCCCCAACAAACATACAAGGTTTAGTTCACCATATTCATGGTGAACCTAGATGAATATCAATGAAAGAATGAAAGAATAAACCCAATAAAGGTGAAGAGGTAGCCTGAGCATCCAAGATCCTCCTTCAAAGGGGTGGAAGAGAGAGTGTTTGCCTTGTTTCTGCCAAAGATACTTAATTCTAGGACGTGCAAGTCCTTATATACTATTTTAGAATTACAAAAGATCTAAGCCCAAGCCCATAAAAGTGCCAGAAAACGAGTCCAAGCCCATTATTAAGAATGGCGCTCAGCGGTAAATACCGCTCAGCGGTGACTGCGCTTCCCTTTTCTTCTCCTCAGCGGCCAGTTTGCCCCTCAGCGGACCTCCCGTGACCTCCTGAGTGCCGCTGAGCGGTAAAATGCCGCTGAGCGGTGCCTTCGGCTTCTCCTTTTGCACTCTTTGATTCCTTTTCTGATTCCATCTCTCTCCTTCTTCACTTCTTTCACTAAATTCACCTTAAAACCTGCACAAAAACACTTAAATCAAGCATAAACCTGTCCAGCTCTCTTATTTCTGAAAATATAGATAAAAGCATGATTTCAAGCTAGTTTTTAAGTCTAAAGGTTGCTTTTAGTATCAATTTTAAGCATGAAAATAACAGTTTTTCAACTGTTATCACAACCCCAAACTTAGAACTTTGCTTGTCCTCAAGCAAACAAAATGTAACTCAATCTCCAACCAATTCATATGATGGTTCACTCATTCAAAAATTCTCTTTTTCAAGATAAGTAACAACTTCACTCAAACTTATGACCAAGAGTTCATTCAAGATGTGCACATGCTTTAGTGTTCACAAAATCATTTAAGTTCCAACAAATGCTATTTTTCATGAATGATCAATCAATTAAGCATGGATGTTCATGTGCTTATGGAATATTTCCTCACTAGGTAAAGTGTTTCACTCAACACACAAGTGTATAAAAGGTAAAGTGTTTCACTCATTCACTCCACTATCACAATGTCACATGAATCAACTTTGCCTTTCATTTTACCACAATCAAAAACATTCACAAGCATGCATCATCACAAGGACTTTTCAATGGCTTATAACGTGGCTGGGCTAACAAGAAAATTGGTTTTTCTGGATCACAAAATCCTTGAGTTAAGAGAATCATAACAACACAATTATTCTTATTCATTCCCAACTTGCCTTTTCATTTGCATTGAGCTTTGCTTCTTTTTCTTTTCTTTTCTTTGCATATTCTTACTTTTTAGCTCTTAGCTCAATGCTTTTCCTTTTTCATGTTTCCCCAATAACCCCAAACTTGAACATTTAACAATACCACACAAGATCTTCTACTTAACTCAAGGTAAAGATTTTCAATCAAGGGTTTTCAGTGTATATTCAAGGCTAAGGGTTCAAAGGATAGAACACAAAGTGTTCTCTTTTAGTAGGCTAACTTTTTGAATTTGGCCAATAAAAAGGGTTTCAACAAAAACGGCCTTGATCACATGATGCAAAACAAGTAATTGATTCAATCATAGAAAACCTGGGCAAAGTCATTCAAGCTTCCAAAGTAATAGCATTCAACAATAACAACTCTGGAGCTCAAAACCTCTCATATAAGCTCATTCACATTTGACATACACATCCTGCTTAATTTCACAATCACAATCATGATATCATGCATTTGTTCACAAAGCTTGTGAATCACCTGTATAAGCATTTTAATGTGCACATCATCTCAACATCAATTAATCAATAAGCATCATCCAAGCATTACTTATCAAACAATCACAGTTAATAGCAAACCATCATAAGAAACCAGGTGTTCAATAGAGTACATCAATCCTAATCTAAAAACAAAAACAAATAAGTTCAGAAAACTTAAACCACAAAAGCATAATCATATGATCGCATTCATCAGTAAATGCTATCTCAATTCCTCCTCAATATGAGTTTTCCTCTGTATCCTCCTTCTTCTTGAATCTTATAGTCTTGATTCTTTTTGCCCGATGAGGAGGCCATCCCTGCATCAAACATAATTCACAAAACCAAAAGATACATTGTTAAGCATTAGTAAACCACAATGAAGAAATCAGCCCCTTCAATGATGCTCTCTCCCAACCCCAAACTTAGATGGAAAACTAGTGAGCAAGTGAGTGGAAGGGAGATTTTCTAAAGAGGGATGAGGGAAAAATTGTAGAGAACCTTTGAAAAGGTATGTAGGAGTGTGTGTGCAGAGAAGAGTCTGAAAAGAGAAACCAAAATGCAACTTAGGGTATAAAAATACCCTAATGGGCTCGGGTCCCGCTAAGGGGAACTAAAGCCCATCTGCGAGAGTACCGCTTAGCGGTAAGTTGCCGCTCAGCGGCACTTCCGTGAAGTGCTCCTCTCCTTCTTTTCTTGACCTACGTGCCTCCTAGACATACCCCTCACTGGTTCCCTGCAATTCAATGTTAAAAATGCTTATGCAAACCCTAACTAAAATAAACAAACAGAAAACAATCAATCAACTGGGTTGCCTCCCAGGTAGCGCTTGTTTAACGTCACGAGCCTGACCCAAAATCCACCAACACCCATCAGTAGGTGTTTCAAACTTACCAGCACCCATCAGTAGGTGCAAAATCTTCTCACCAACACCCATCAGTAGGTGTTACAAACTTAGTATCCTTCAGTAGATACTTAACCACCTAGCATCCTTCAGTAGATGCTGTATCCAACAAAATATTTACAAAATAATGTCCACAAATTAAAAGTTACACAACCAAAATCAAAATCAAAAGTTTGTAAATCACTGGGTTGCCTCCCAGCAAGCGCTCTTTTAACGTCATTAGCTTGACCCAGTAAAGTTCAAGTTCCTTCTTCTTTTTCTTCTTTCTACTGAACTTCTTCAGAAATTTGATCAAACCAGGAACTTGTTGCAGTGTCTCAATCATAGGAACTTTAATCTCCAATTTCTTGAAGATTTCCATAAAGCACTCAAATTCCTTCTTCCTATGATACTTCTTTGGATGGGGACGAGATTTTTCATATGATTCTTTATTTTTTTCTCTCGTCCTCTTTCTCTTTTCTCTCACTTTCTTTTTTTCTTTTCTTTTTCTACTCACCTTCTCAATCTTCACACAAATTTTCTCTTCTTCTTTCTCTTCTCTCTCTTTTCTCTCTTCTTTTTCCAACTCAACTTTTTCAACATTTACACTCACTAGCTCTTGACACTCTCCCCTGGGGTTAACCTCAGTATTAGCCCCAAAATCCGTGTCAGGCCTTTCTTCCAACTGCTTGGTAATCTGCCCCATCTGAGTCTCCAAATTTTTGATAGCAGCTTCAGTGCTCTTTTGGGTAGACTCAGTTTTCTGTATGAAATTGTTGAGAATTTCCTCCATCCTCATGGTCCTTTCATTAAGCCTAGATAATTGTTGCCATAAGGTGGGTTGCTGCTGCTTATTATATTGACCCGCTTGCCCAGTTTTCCCTTGACCAATGCTTGGGTGTGGTTTCCACCCCTGATTGTAGCTCCCTTGACGATATTGATTGGTCATGTAGTTTACATCCTCTACGGCTTCAACTGGAAAGGCACATTGACCATTGATATGGTCGCCTCCACACAATTCGCACAACTGGGTTTGTACTTGTGCAACAGTCTTTAACTCTTGTGGCAATTGTTCAAGTATCTTTGAGAGATTCTCCAATTGTTGAGTTATTAACTTGTTCTGAGCTATCAAGGCATCATTGGATTGCAACTGTAGAACTCCTTTTTGTTGAATAGGAGCTCCTCTTTCACTGTTCCACTTATTGTCATTAGTAGTCATGCTTTCAATTATTTCTGTGGCTTCCTCTGGAGTCTTCCATTTGATATTACCTCCAGCTGAGGCGTCAAGCATCATCATGGTTTGTGAACCAAGACCTCCAAGGAAGATTAGGACTACTTCTCCTTCGTTAAATCCATGCGTGGGAGTCTTTCGTAATAGGCTTTTATACCTGTCCCATGCATGCCCCAGTGATTCTTCCATGCCTTGTCTAAATGAAGAGATCTCTTGCTTCCCTTTGTTGATTTTAAAGCTTTGTTGCTGCCATTGTTGTTGTGGTTGGTTCTCAAATTGTCCGGCAGCTTGCCAAAATTGGCTTTGATCCATGCTTGAGTCATGTTCCCACCAGTGGTTGAGATTACTTTGGTAGAATTGAGTGCCCATATAGTTAAATTCTTGACCAAATTGCATTCTGCAGACATTAGGCACAAAACCCTAAAAACAATTGTTAGCACAAAAAGATATAGGAGAAGATATATATTCAGAAGATAAAAGATTCAGAAGATAAAATAAAATAAGATAGAATAAAATCAAATAAAATCAAATCTAATCTAATCTAATAAGATAAAATAAAATAAAATCTAATCTAATCAAATAAAATAAAATAAAATAAAATCTAATCTAGTCAAATAAAATAAAATCAAATCTAATCTAGTCAAATCAAATAAGATAAAATAAAATAGAATAAAATCAAATCAAATCAAATAAAAACCGAAAATAAAAACAGAAATTCAAAATTAAAGTCAAAGATAATCAATAATCACACAAATTAACCAGTTAAACCACGAGTCCCCGGCAGCGGCGCCAAAAACTTGATGGACAAATTTGTAAGCACCAAAATATGATGTCACAAACTTGTTTCACAATCGGCAAGTATGACCGAATCGTTCAAGTAATAAACTTGGTAAGACCAAGTATCGTTCTTCCCAAAGGACTCACGGCCTAGTTTAGTTATGTGATTTGTTGATTAGCTAGGACTTACAAACATAATATTTAGAGTTCAATATGCAAGACAGAAAATAAACATGTATGCATGAAGTTAGATCAATGGCAAAGACAAAAGATAAACACTTTCAATGAATTATATGAATGAATATGTTGTTGGGGGTCAATTTCATCTCATCCACTCTCATATATTTTAGGAATTCAACATTCAAATCATCATTGTTAATGCCACTCTCTAATGTACCATTCTAGATGGCTTCTCCCTAATCACGAGTTCATACAATTCCTAGCATTCCTAATGATTAGTTCATGAGTGCAGGAGCTTAACGACAACCAATATAATATTGTCAGTATAATATTGGGAGAAATTCCCCGGATCTAGACTTCCCCGTACCTGTCCGTATCGACAAAACCAATAATCATGCATGGAATGAGTTAAACTATGCAAGCATTGAGCAAAGAGGAAAAACCCTAACTAATGATGAAAGAAAGCATAAGTCTTAATTAAAAGATGCAAGCAAAGATTCCATATATGAGAGCTTCAAGAGATTACATTGATTCCCCAACAAACATACAAGGTTTAGTTCACCATATTCATGGTGAACCTAGATGAATATCAATGAAAGAATGAAAGAATAAACCCAATAAAGGTGAAGAGGTAGCCTGAGCATCCAAGATCCTCCTTCAAAGGGGTGGAAGAGAGAGTGTTTGCCTCGTTTCTGCCAAAGATACCTAATTCTAGGACGTGAAAGTCTTTATATACTAATCTAGAGTTACAAAAGATTACAAAAGCCCAAGCCCAAAAAGTGCCGCTCAGCGGTAACTACCGCTCAGCGGTGCCTGCGCGTCACATTTCTTCCTCTCAGCGGCCAGTTTGCCCCTCAGCGTGACTCCCGCAACCTCCTGAGTGCCGCTCAGCGGTAAAATGCCGCTGAGCGGTGCCTTTGTCTTCTCTTTTTGCACTCTTTCTTGTCTTTTCTAATGTCACTTCTCTCCTTCTTCACTCTTTTCACTAAATTCACCTTAAAACCTGCACAAAAACACTTAAATCAAGCATAAACCTGTCCAGCTCTCTTATTTATGAAAATATAGATAAACTGCATGATTTCAAGCTAGTTTTTAAGTCTAAAGGTTGCTTTTAGTATCACTTTTAAGCATGAAAATAACAGTTTTTCAACTGTTATCATTCATCTAGGTTCACCATGAATATGGTGAACTAAACCTTGTATGTTTGTTGGGGAATCAATGTAATCTCTTGAAGCTCTCATATATGGAATTTATGCTTGCATCTTAATCTAAGATTTATGCTTTCTTTCATCATTAGTTAGGGTTTTTCCTCTTTGCTTAATGCTTGCATTGTTTAACTCATTCGATGCATGATTATTGGTTTTGTCGATACGGGAACGTACGGGGAAGTCTAGATCCGGGGAATTTCTCCCAATATTATGTTGGTTGTCGTTAAGCTCCTGCACTTATGAACTGATCATTAGGAATGCTAGGAATTGTATGAACTCGTGATTAGGGAGAAGCCTTCTAGAAAGGTACTTTAGAGAGTGGCATTAACAATGATGATTCGAATGTTGAATTCCTAAAATATGAGAGTGGATGAGATGAAATTGACCCCCAACAACATATTCATATATATATTTCATTGAAAGTATTTGTCTTTTGTTTTTGCCATTGATCAAAACTTCATGCATACATGTTTATTTTCTGTCTTGCATATAAAATCTCAATTATTGCGTTTGTAACTCTTAGCTAATCAACAAATCACATAACTAAACTAGGCCGTGAGTCCTTTGGGAGAACGATACTTGGTCTTACCAAGTTTATTACTTGAACGATTCGGTCATACTTGCCGATTGAAAAACAAGTTTGTGACATCATATTTTGGTGCTCATAAATTTGTCCATCAAGTTTTTGGCAACCCCAAACTTAGAACTTTGCTTGTCCTCAAGCAAACAAAATGTAACTCAATCTCCAACCAATTCATATGATGGTTCACTCATTCAAAAATCCTCTTTTTCAAGATAAGTAACAACTTCACTCAAACTTATGACCAAGAGTTCAATCAAGATGTGCACATGCTTTAGTGTTCACAAAGTCATTTAAATTCCAACAAATGCTATTTTTCATGAATGATCAATCAATTAAGCATGGATGTTCATGTGCTTATGGAATATTTCCTCACTAGGTAAAGTGTTTCACTCAACACACAAGTGTATAAGAGGTAAAGTGTTTCACTCATTCACTCCACTATTACAATGTCACATGAATCAACTTTGCCTTTCATTTTACCACAATCAAAAACATTCACAAACATGCATCATCACAAGGACTTTTCAATGGCTTATAATGTGGCTGGGCTAACAAGAAAATTGGTTTTTCTGGATCACAAAATCCTTGAGTTAAGAGAATCATAAGAACACAATCATCTTATTCATTCCCAACTTTCTTTTGCCTTTGCATTTGCATTGAGCTTTACTTCTTTTTCTTTTCTTTTCTTTTTCTTTGCATATTCTTACTTTTTAGCTCTTAGCTCAATGCTTTTCATGTTTCATGTTTTCCCAACAACCCCAAACTTGAACATTTAACAATACCATACAAGATCTTCTACTTAACTCAAGGTAAAGATTTTCAATCAAGGGTTTTCAGTGTATGTTCAAGGCTACGGGTTCAAAGGATAGAACACAGAGTGTTCTCTTTTAGTGGGCTAACTTTATGAATTTGGCCAATAAAAAGGGTTCCAACAAACGGCCTTGATCACATGATGCAAAACAAGCAATTGATTCAATCATAGAAAACCTGGGCAAAATCATTCATGTTTCCAAAGTAATAGCATTCAACAATAACAACTCTGGAGCTCAAAACCTCACATATAAGCTCATTCACATTTGACATACACATCCTGCTTAATTTCACAATCACAATCATGATATCATGCATTTGTTCACAAAGCTTGTGAATCACCTGTATAAGCATTTTAATGTGCACATCATCTCAACATCAATTAATCATAAGCATCATCAAGCATTACTTATCACACAATCACAGTTAATAGCAAACCATCATAAAAAACCAGGTTTCAAATAGAGTACATCAAACCCTAATCTAAAAACAAAAACAAATAAGTTCAGAAAACTTAAACCACAAAAGCATAATCATATGATAGCATTCATCAGTAAATGCTATCTCAGCTCCTCATCAATCTGAGTTGTCCTCTGTATCTTCCTCTTCCTCTTCATCATCATCATCATCAAATGCATCCTCCTCCTCAGCTTCATCTTCTTCCATGTCTCTAGCTGAAGCTTCAGCTGCTTCAGCTCCTCCTCCATGCAATGATTCTTCTGGCCAAGCTACTACATTATGGAATTCATCCATAGTCCACCTGTGGGCTGGAGGTGTGTCATACATCCCCACTATCATCTCAGCAGTGGCCACCTGCCCTCTGTGAATGGACTGCAACTGAGCACCTATAAGAGACATATACATGTCCCTCATCTGGAATGGTTCTGCTTCATGTGTATCAGCAGATGTCCTACTCTATGCTGGCCCTGTCTCTCTACGAGCCTGGCGTGGTGGAACTGGCTGAGCTGCATCCTCACCTCCACAGTACTGTCTGTAATAAGCCTCATCAATAGCTTTTCTTGGCCTCTCAAATGGTGGAATAGAAGTGTCCACCCCAGCTTGCTTGCAAAGGTGAGTGATCAAAGAAGGATGTCCTAGTGGTGCTTTGTTGTTTGAGGTGTTAGCACACACACTAATCTCATCAGCTATCACCTGCCCAATATTAACATTCAAGTTTCTGATAGCACAGTAGATGAATAGTGCCCTGCTGAGAGTGATATCTGACACATGTGAACATGGCTGAATGTTGGCATGAGAAAATGCCATCCAATACTTTGCAAGAGGAGTCAAATCTGTCCTCCTAATGTTAACCACTGTGCCAGATCTATTCCTTTGGATGTGTCCTCCAGGTATACACAGCACTCTCTCCACATCCTCAAAATCAGCACCTTCCTCCATGCAAAGAGCAAACTGGCATTGCTCACCAGCCCACACAGTATCCAGGAAGTTGTTGATAGAATCAGGATCATACCTGATAGCATGGCCTCTGACATAGCCCAAATAGTTCTCAGCTGGATAATCACCAATCTTCTTTGCATTGGTGTAAAATTCCTTTACCACAGCTATGTTGGCAGGTGCAGGATAAGTGGCTAGCTTTCCCCAATCATTCCCTAACACTTGCTCTCCAAATTGAGGAGCAAAGTTAGGTATCATTCCAACCTTTCTCTCCATCAGAAGTCTCCTGTCCTGAACCACCCTAAAGTGTTTCTCATGTTTCCTAGAGAGGAACCTGCTATTATGGGGTTGCTCTGGTTCCTTTTCCTTTCTCTTGGTTGCCATGGTTTTCAATCTCTTTCCTGAAGAGGATGCCATTCCTGCATTCAAACACAATTACAAAACCACAGAACATGATGTTAATCATTAGTAAACACAGAACACAACTCCTTTCGAAGCTAAACCACCGCTGAGGGCCAGAATTTCCCCTCAGCGCCACCAGTACCACAGTCCAGAACGCAAAAATTCAAAAGAACCAAATCTGACAGAGTGCCGCTCAGCGGTAAATGCCGCTCAACGGTAACTCTGCAGATTTTTGAAAAATCTGTTTTAAATCTTTCCTAACTCCACCCAAATGCAATTTTCAGTTTTCCAGTTCATAATCATGCAGTTTAATCGGTTCAAACATCAAATATATCATCAAATCATGCATAGAAATCAAAACCCCTAAATATTCATGCTTTGACAATCACATTCAAATTCAAGAACCCTAGAATGAACAAAATGCATTTTACTTACTTGGGTGGAGATACTAGATGCAATGAGAATGCTTTCAAGCTAGAATACTCTCTTCCAACCCCAAACTTTGATGGCACACTAGTGTAAAAGTGAGTGGAAAAGATATTTTCTTAAGAGGGAAGAGTGAAAAGATGTGGAAAACCTAGGAGAAGGTATGTGGAAGTGTTTGTGCAGAGAAGAGCTTGAAAGAATGAGAAATTGCGCAGCTTAGGGTATAAAAATACCCTAATGGGCTCGGGTCCCGTTAAGGGGAACTTAAGCCCATCTGCGAGAATACCGCTCAGCGGCACTTTCGTGATGTGCTCTTCTCCTTCTTTTCTTGACCTACGTGCCTCCTAGACATACCCCTCATTGGTTCCCTGCAATTCAATGTTAAAAATGCTTATGCAAACCCTAACTAAAATAAACAAACAGAAAACAATCAATCAACTGGGTTGCCTCCCAGGTAGCGCTTGTTTAACGTCACGAGCCTGACCCAAAATCCACCAACACCCATCAGTAGGTGTTTCAAACTTACCAGCACCCATCAGTAGGTGCACAATCTTCTCACCAACACCCATCAGTAGGTGTTACAACCTTAGTATCCTTCAGTAGATACTTAACCACCTAGCATCCTTCAGTAGATGCTAGATCCAACAAAAAATTTACAAAATAATGTTCACAGATTAAAAGTTACAAAACCAAAATCAAAATCAACAGTTTGTAAATCCACTGGGTTGCCTCCCAGCAAGCGCTCTTTTAACGTCATTAGCTTGACCCAGTAAAGTTCAAGTTCCATCTTCTTTATAGTTGATGTTGTCAGTCCACCAACTTCTCAACTGCTTCCTTTGAACTGTTTTGGTTCTTCTGGAATATGGAGACTCTATCTCTATCTTCTCCTTTTCTTTAAAGCCCTTCACAACCCACAACTTGTTCTTGATTCTTACAGGTGTGCCAAGTTGGAGTCTTCTTTTCTTCCAGTCTCTAGGAATTTCTTCTCCTCTTCCAATTTCTTCTTCCTTGGGTACCTGAAACAACAAACAATGGTTACCTGAAACCTCAAGATTTTCATCTTTACCTCTAGTTATGGGTGCATCTCGAAATGCAGCTTTATAACTGGCTTCTTCCTCCTTTGCTTGTGTCTCATCTTTGAATACATCCACCACCACTCTCTCCTCTCTATCCTGGAGCACCACTATACCTTCATTTACATCTATGATAGCCCTGGCCGTTTTCATAAACGGTCTTCCAAGTATGATAGGTATTTTCTCGGTTTCCATCTTCATCACCACAAAGTCTGCCAAAAACTGAAGTTTGCCAACACAAACTACAATGTCTTCTGCAATCCCACATGGCTCCTTTGAAGATCCATCGGCCATTACTAAATTAACCTTTACATGTTTCATTTTAACATTGCCAATTTGCTCCAGTAAAGAATAAGGTATCAAGTTAACACTTGAACCTAAATCAAGGAGAGCTTTCTTTACCTTTTTCTTCCCTATAGTACAAGGAATAGAAAAACTACCTGGATCTGATGCTTTAGGTGGGAATGACTCTTCCTTAACAGTTATACACTTTTTTTCCTCATCATCTCTACGTCTCTTCTTTGTAGAGATTTCTTCATTAGATTTGGTGTAAACCGTAATCTGTTGCAGAATTTGCTCCCAAGGTGCATCATTATCCACCATTTTGAATAACTCTGTGAAGTCCATTGGTTTCTCTTGATGGATTGGAAAAGGAAACGTGCTTTTGCTCTCTGTTTCACTTCTCTCTTCTGTATCTAACTCAACTTTCTCATCATCAACACTCTCTACCACCTTGCACTCTTCTCTGGGGTTAACCTCAGTATTAGCCCCAAAGTTTCTATTCGGCCTTTCTTCCAATTGCTTGGTAATCTGACCCATTTGAATCTCCAAATTGTTTATAGCAGCTTCAGTGCTCTTTTGAGAAGATTCAGTTTTCTGAATGAATTGCTGAAGAGTTTCTTCCAACCTTGTTGATCTTTCATTAAGCATAGATAACTATTGCCAAAAGGTTGGTTGCTGCTGCTGCTTATTATATTGATTAGTGATGAGTCAATATTTTCTTCACTTCACTTAGTTTATTGTACTAGAATTAATCAGGGAATTGTGCTTAATCGTCCGTTATTTTCCTATTTTTCCTAATTGTGCTTAATTCGATCAGAAATTCTTATTTTAACTAATTTGAATTATCTGAGCTTATTATTTTGCATTATTAATTATGGGAAAATTTTGGATATCTTTTTGGGACATTTGAAGGCTAAATGAGAAATGACAATTGAGCCCAATGTATTTCAGCCACTTCAATTTTCGCTGGTTGCTGTGTGAATTTTGTGTCAACTTGTTTGTCTTCGTTCGAGATCAATTCTTATCCGTTTTCCATGCAATTTTTTTTCATAGTTTCGTCTAGATGTCTAGTTTCATGTATAACTTTTATTTTGTTCAAATTCATTATGTGTTGTTCCCAGTATTTTTTTTACTCCCCTATGTCAGTCTTGTGTTTACTGTTTGAGTGACTTCTAAATTGTTTGCTTGTTGTTTGATACTTGTGATAGCTGGAATTGATCATTGGAGGTGCACTTACAGTAGACATGCATTTGGAAACATTCACATAAGCACAACTTTCATGGGAAGCAAGTCCTTCATTTATTCAATTTTAAGAAGCATAAAATGGCTTTACATTGGCACAACATCACGGCAATTACTAAACTTGCTTTTAGAATTGGAAGAGCTATGCACATTATGAGAAAGAAGGGGACCACTTGGTTGAAAGCTAAATGGAAATCCAAATTGCCAAAGTGCTGCACGGCCACAAATTATTTTGGCAAAACTTTTGTGAATAAAAGTGGGAGCCACTACATTTTTCTTGTGCACATAAAAAATCATTACACTTCAATTCATATTTCTCGGCAAAACACATAAAAGGGGAATCTTCTTATATTGCTTTTGTAAGATGTGAGGACAAAGAAAGAGCCACCATTCTCACGGGTTTCCTACATTTTTGGTATGATATGGAACACATGAAAAGAGGAGGGGCCATTATTCACGGTTTTGGCTTGCTAACAACGCAAGTCCACATGCATCAACGAAACATCATTTTAAATGGAAGGAAGGGGGCCACCTAAATGAAGCAAACACGGCAACCACTTCTTTGGGGGCTGGAACGTCTTGATTTAGTGAGAAGATTGGGTTGTTTTCTTTTATGGTGAGCACGGTTTTATCACAGCTGGAAGTGGATGTACATGGATGGTTGTAAAGCAAAAAGGAGGAGCTCTCAAGGTCACACTTCATGGCAGCAAAGACTCCATGTTTCCAGCAGCTAACATCCAAGGAGCTGGATGGTGTCACGGTGCAGCAAAAAGAGAAGCACGGTGCAGCATTTTGAGAATTCACGTAGCCCGTCCAGCACCTTGAAGAGGCAACATCCAGCTTGGAGGAGCACCGTAAAGAATGGTGATTCAAGGGAGAAGAGTGCTTGGCTGGAATGTTCACGGCTCTTCATTCCAGCAGCACACATGGAGCAGCTTCCAAGAAAGAGTGGTGTCATGTTTTGAGTGAATGAAAGCACACAGCTTGGGCAGCAGCAAATTGCATCTAGACAGCACACAGGTTCACGGTCCAACAGCAAAGAGAAGGAGGTGTTCTTGGCTTTGGAAAGGAAAACAGCAGCTGGAACGTGAATGAAAAAGGGAGGGCCCTCATCCTATTTTCTCACGGGAAGGCAAGGAAAAGAAAAGATACTCACGGGAGTAGCTTCAGAATTGGCATATAAAAGGGGCAGCATGCAGAGAAGCAAAGGAAGCAGATTTTAGGATTGTCTTAGGAGTAGTGTAGACTCTCGGTGCCTCTCTTCCAGAGGTTCTCAGTTTCAACTCCAAACAGTGCAATGTAGAATTTTATTTCTGAAGATGTAGTCTATTACAGCAATTAAAACAGTGTGTCCATTTTATTTTTTATCTTCACTATTCAGTCATTTTAATTTAAGTGTTGAAAGTTTTGATGAATTTCATTTCCAGTTCAGTGCTTTTAATTTTACCGTCTCTTCTATTTTACCGTTTAATGTTTTTCTACACCGTTAAATTATGTCAATGTATTTTTCAGTTCATTTTATTTTCAAATGTTATTTTTACGGTTTATTTTCTATCAATATATTTTCACTGATGTTTTTTACTTCTACGTTTAATTTTACCGTTTCTCAATTTACCGCTTTTCGTTTTTACCGTCTTTTACCGTTTATTTTTATTGTCTTTAAAATTTATTTCAGTGTATTTAATTTCAGTTATCTTATTTAAATTCCAGTGTTAATTTAATTTTTTCTCAAAACAATCACAAACCCCCCCCACTTTGTGTAAAAAAATCTGAGATTGAACCGCCACAAAATTGGTCCTTGAGAGACGACCTAGGAGTCACTTCCTAGTTATACTGCATTAATTTCTGCACATCAAATTTGTATGACCGCGACAGTCGTATCAAAAAATGGCGCCGTTGCCGGGGACCAATCAATAACGGTTCGGTTTCAGATTTTGTTATGTAAATTTTTGTTCTGTTAATATGTGTCTTTTGTGTGTTTTGTATTTTGTATTTTTGTAGGCGACAACGACACCTTCAGCAAATTTTGGCGGCGTTGTCACTTCAGTCCAGGTTCTTGTTTTAGATTTTTACTGTTTTTGTTTTATTACGTTGTTGTAATCTATGTTTTGTCTTTTATATTTTAGTGTGCTGTGTTCTGTATTTAGTTGCTATATTTAAAAAAAAAAAAAAAAAAAATTATGTTCTGTCTTTTATGTGCGTGTAACATGTATAAATGTGTTGTGATTTATCTGTTTCGTAATTTTTAGTATTTAGTTTTTATTTGTTTTATTTTTATTTTTCCATGTCTACCTATTCTGGTTATGTGAATTCTGCTTATTCTGCCAATGTCTGTGATTATGAATCTTATTCTGCATCTTACTCTGATTGTAATTCTGCTGAATTCTATAATGAGAATTATAATGATCCTGAGTGGAATGATCTTAACAACGAATGGTACGATACCCCACAAGATCATTATCTAGAACCACCATTCGAGAGTCCTTTCATGCCTCCACCAGTCCAGCAATATCAGAGTCAGCAGTATAATGCTTCTGCCCAAACAACTCTTCAGCCTTCAACTTCTGAACCTACATTGAAGGAGTTACTGGAGCAGATGACCATGCAGAACGTTCAGTTACAGAAAGGGAACATGCAGTTCAAGCAAGAGAGCATGGAAACTCAATCTGCCATTCAGAATCTGACTGATCAGATCAGGCAGATGGCCACTCTTGCACCTGAGGAGACTGATGAATATTTTGAGGACCAGGCAGGTACAAGCAGCTATTTTGAACCAGGTAGACCACTTTCATTTTCCACCAACATACCTCAATTTGATGATTATGCTGTTGAGAGGTATGTTGATAATTATATTGTTGCTGAGCATGATTTTAATTTTCCCTCTATGCATGACGAGAATAATTTTGTGTTATCAGATCTGAATATTTGTTCTCCATGCACTGAACATGAATCTGAACCTGTTATAGATATTGTTTCTACATTTCAAACTGATTCATGTTATGAGGTTGTATCTAAGGCTCAGTATGATGAATTGGGATTGGGTGTTATACCTCTGCATAACATTTCTGTGGAACCATTTTGCACTAACCATACTGCAGGAGGTACGTATAAATTTGATGAGCAGACACCCACAATTGAAGACAGAGGTGCAAGCACCCAGAACGATTTCAACATCAACAGGCACCTATTGAATCTAGTCATCAACAATAATTGTTTAGATCCGGCGGTGGAGGACATTTCACTGCTTGATCAAATCTGGAGGATGAAGCAGTTCGTCCTCAACAATTTCATACTGGATCCTGAAGCGAAGAACATCTCCCTACAAATCCAAAATTGGCAACTGCCACCCTGACCAGGGAAGTTTTCTTTTTCTTTCTTCCCAGTTTTCATATTTTTAGTGCACTTGTCCTTTATCTGTTTGTTGTTTTAGTTTATGATCTTATGCTTAGAAAACATTTAGGACAGTGTAGTTTAAGTATGGTCTCGGGAAGATTCTGATTTTTAAGTTTGTTTTTCCTTTTCTTTTTTTTTAGTTTTCGAATTATTATTATTATTTAAAAAAAAAAAAAAAAACAATTTAAAAAATGTGTTCTGTGTTTTATTTGCTTCGTGATTTTTAGTGTTTGTACTAAAAAGAAAAAATTCAAAAAAAAAAAAAATAAAAAAAAATAAAAAAAAATTAAATTAAAAAATAAAAATTTGTGTTGTGTTTCAAGTATGTTATTTTGTTAATGTATGTTTTGTAAATATATGTTTTGTCTGCTGTTTTTGACATTTGTGTTCTATCTGCTTTGATATTTTGTGTTCGTTATTTGGTATTTTGTTTCGTTAATATGTGTTCTGTTTTTATTTATTTATTTAGTTTTTGTTAAAACATAAATAATCGTAAGAGCAGAATTTGCAAATAAAGGGCAGAGAGGTGAAACTATCTGAGTGCATTTATTGTAACTTACCAAGTTCGCAGAAAACAGTCTGTCTTACACTGATAATAATAAAAATAAAAACAAAAACATAAAAAAGATGTTCGAGGGTCGATCTTTAGTGATCGTTAATATTACAAACCAAATAAAAAACAAAAACAACATAAAAAAAAAAAAAAAATTAAAAACATAAAAAATATAATTGTTCAGATTACATGCCTTGTCCATATTCTGGCCACACTCGGCCAACAAAAACATAAAAATAAAAAATAACATAAAACATTAAAACTGGAAGAATTCTCGAGCTGGTTGTGGTGGTCTAAGGGAGAGCTCCGTTGAGGGAGCTCTGGTTCGGAATGCGAGCGGAGGTTTTGGTGGAGGAATTTCTCGTTCATTTCTGTCGTCATCGATGATGATCGGAACGGGAAACAGATTCAGCAGCCTCGGTGCCCTCATAATCACCCAGTTTTTTTCTTTCAAACAAAAAAAATAAAAAAATAAAAAAATAAAAAACATGTGTTAATAATAGAAGAGGAAGTGAAAAAAATTTTCTATGAAGGTATGATGAGAGTTCTTACCGTACATGTACAGCGGCAGTTGTGAAAAGAGAGTGCCAGTGGGGTCTATCTCCGCTTGCCAGTGCTTGACCCGATTGCCGTGGTTGTTGAACCAGCAGTGTACGTTGTATTCAGTGGCTTCGCCGAAAGCCCTTAGTCGAGACGCGATCTCGACGACTTGCGCTCGGCTTGGGTGTGTGACCCCATAGTTGAATATTTTGGTCATCATCTGGATTTGATCGTCGGTAGGACGCCGCCGTTGACTGGTATATCTCTCTGATTCCGTTTCACTCATCCTTCCTCTCGTAATATACAAATACATAAATAAAAAAAATAAATACAAATAAAAAGCACAAAAACATAAAAAAAGAAAAATAAGCATAACATAAAAAAAAAAAAAAAAAAAAGAGAGAAGCATAAAAAATTTAGATTAGTTCTGTGTTTTCTTTATTTGTTCTTGTTTCCCGTTAAATTTATTTTGTCCTGTCAGTCTTTGATATTTCTGTGTTTGGTCTCAGATCTGTTTCACGGTCCTTGCAAAAGGGTCCTAAACGGATCTACGTCCAGTTGTCCTTGTCCATATTGTTCATGTATATTCAGTTTCTGTGTTTTATTTTTAAGTGGGGTACGTGGCGTTGTTCTACCCGATTGTCTCTGCAATACCTTCAATCGAAGGGAGATTAACGTCTGGTTTCCAGCCGATATACCCCTTAAGTTTTAAGACAATTGTGTTTTATGTGTTTTAAGTGTTTAGCAGGTGAAGAAGAAAGCGAATAAGAGCTGAAAATAAAGAAGGAACTGAAGGCTTAAATTAAAGATCTGGAAAGCAGTAAAGGGAGAGGGAACGAAGAACAGAAAGCTTAAGCAGAAATAAAGGAAAGCAGGTAAATGGAAAAGAGGGAGAGCAGGCAAGAGGTCAGAGAAGAAATACAGAGACGGCAGGAAAAGTTAAGCAAGCAGATAAGAAAGAAGGAAAGAAGGAAGGTGCAGAGGACTTACCTGGAGAAGTAGAGCTGGCAGAGAAGCTCCTCGCAGATCTCAGATCTTCAGAAGGCGCGGGGACAGAGCTTCCTCACAGATCCAGACGCTCAGAAGAGAGCTTAGAGAGAGTTGAGAGAGGGTAGAGAGAGAAGAGAAGAGCAGAGAGAGTGGAAGTCAGGAAATGGCGCTGGACGCGGAGGAGCAGCCTTTTATAGCCAGATTGCCTTCCACTGTAGCAACAGTTCCGGTCTTTGCCACCGAGACTGTTGTCACAGTACCGGTATCCTTTTTCAGGAAAAAAAATAATAAAAAAAAATAAAAAATAAAAAATAAAAAATAAAAAATATAATAAAAATTAATTAGCATCTACTGATGGGTGCTACGTGTTTAAGACATCTGCTGATGGGTGTCACTGATAACATCTACTGATGGATGTTACTGAAAATTTCTTCCCATTTCCTAACTTTTTATTGCACTTGTCTATATTATTTCACTGCTTTGAATTTGATAATCTGACGATTGTAACACACTGAGGACATTGTGTGATTTAAGTGTGGTCTACTGGGGAGAAATTTTGATTTTCTGTTAGTTTCTGTTAAGTTTGTATATTGTGTGTTAAAATTTTTGTTTTTGAGTGTTAAATTTTTTATGTTTTAAGTGGTTTTTAGTGTGTTTTGTGTGCAATAAATTTTACATTTTTCTCTTGATTTCTGGAGTTTGTCTAAGTTGTAGATTTTTCCTTCACTTACTTAATACTTATGGTTTGAAATCCTTGCTTTTCTCTGCCTGGAAAGATGATTATACGTTTGAGAGGTTGATTTGATTGTGACAAATACCCTGTGTGAGATTTGAGCCACTTTATTTTCTTTCTTGTGTGATATGTATCTTGATTGCTTGCACATATGCTTTGGCTTGATTCTTTTTGATATACCTTATTTATATGCATGTTTAGAAATGATAAAGGCATTTTTGTTCTTGAGCCTCTTTAGCCAAATAAGCCTACCTTGTTATTATCCTTTGATACCCCTTTTGAGCCTATACTGTATCCATTTCTTTGTGTTGAAGCTCATATACTGATCCTAAGTGAAAAACCATGATTACCTTAACCTCAGGAAAGTCTGGAGCTATAAAAGTGTTATGTGAATAAGTGTGGTCTCCTTGGGGATTCTGATGAATTGGCTAGTTGGTTCCTCATCATGTTTTGAAATGATAGTTTATATCCTGTTGTGTGATAAAAAAAAAAAAAAAAAGAGAAGACAGGATGAGATGAAAAATTGATGAGAAAAAGAAAGAAAAATGAAAAAAAAAAAAAAAAAATTTTGAGAACAATGGAGTCGAGAAGTGGATTGAATTAGAGGTTTGGGTAAGATTTGACTGTATTTCCATTTATTCCCCATTGCTCCTCTATTTCTTTTGAGCTGTAGCTACTTGTCTATATTTTATCCTCCCATGTCCTTGGCCCCATTACAACCCAGAAAAGACCTTTTGATCTGAACATGCATATGTTTTAAGTATTGATAATTAGAAGCTTGCCAAATCTGATTGTGTTTGTTTTCTTGAGTGCATTGAGTTGAAATGTTTACCCTAGACACTTGAGAGAAACACTGTAGTGCATCTGTGAGGTTATGTTATTTTTAAATCACCTCTTAAGCTGATTGATTATTTTTCCGTGTATTGAATTGCTTGGAAGATTTCTATAAGTATCTGCTTTATTTGATTTGTGTTGGATAATTTCTACTTCTCTTATCTCTCTAGAATTCTTGAGAACTTTGTAAATTTTGTTTATTTTCTTGCGAGTTTTTATTTTCTGTATGTTGCATCTATGTCAGTCCTTTGATGTCGTATTCCCTGATTTGCGTCTTGATTTTGCCCAGGAGTGCAAAAGACTAAGTGTGGTCTATTTTGATGAGTCAATATTTTCTTCACTTCACTTAGTTTATTGTACTAGAATTAATCAGGGAATTGTGCTTAATCGTCCGTTATTTTCCTATTTTTCCTAATTGTGCTTAATTCGATCAGAAATTCTTATTTTAACTAATTTGAATTATCTGAGCTTATTATTTTGCATTATTAATTATGGGAAAATTTTGGATATCTTTTTGGGACATTTGAAGGCTAAATGAGAAATGACAATTGAGCCCAATGTATTTCAGCCACTTCAATTTTCGCTGGTTGCTGTGTGAATTTTGTGTCAACTTGTTTGTCTTCGTTCGAGATCAATTCTTATCCGTTTTCCATGCAATTTTTTTTCATAGTTTCGTCTAGATGTCTAGTTTCATGTATAACTTTTACTTTGTTCAAATTCGTTCTGTACTGTTCCCAGTAATTTGTTTACTCTCCTATGTCAGCCTAGTACTACGTGAATGTTGTGTCAACTTGTGTGTCTTCGTTTGAGTTTAATTCTTATCCTTTTTGCATGCGGTTTTTTTTCATAGTTTCGTCTGGATGTCTAGTTTCATGTATAACTTTTATTTTGTTCAAATTCATTATGTGTTGTTCCCAGTATTTTTTTTACTCCCCTATGTCAGTCTTGTGTTTACTGTTTGAGTGACTTCTAAATTGTTTGCTTGTTGTTTGATACTTGTGATAGCTGGAATTGATCATTGGAGGTGCACTTACAGTAGACATGCATTTGGAAACATTCACATAAGCACAACTTTCATGGGAAGCAAGTCCTTCATTTATTCAATTTTAAGAAGCATAAAATGGCTTTACATTGGCACAACATCACGGCAATTACTAAACTTGCTTTTAGAATTGGAAGAGCTATGCACATTATGAGAAAGAAGGGGACCACTTGGTTGAAAGCTAAATGGAAATCCAAATTGCCAAAGTGCTGCACGGCCACAAATTATTTTGGCAAAACTTTTGTGAATAAAAGTGGGAGCCACTACATTTTTCTTGTGCACATAAAAAATCATTACACTTCAATTCATATTTCTCGGCAAAACACATAAAAGGGGAATCTTCTTATATTGCTTTTGTAAGATGTGAGGACAAAGAAAGAGCCACCATTCTCACGGGTTTCCTACATTTTTGGTATGATATGGAACACATGAAAAGAGGAGGGGCCATTATTCACGGTTTTGGCTTGCTAACAACGCAAGTCCACATGCATCAACGAAACATCATTTTAAATGGAAGGAAGGGGGCCACCTAAATGAAGCAAACACGGCAACCACTTCTTTGGGGGCTGGAACGTCTTGATTTAGTGAGAAGATTGGGTTGTTTTCTTTTATGGTGAGCACGATTTTATCACAGCTGGAAGTGGATGTACATGGATGGTTGTAAAGCAAAAAGGAGGAGCTCTCAAGGTCACACTTCATGGCAGCAAAGACTCCATGTTTCCAGCAGCTAACATCCAAGGAGCTGGATGGTGTCACGGTGCAGCAAAAAGAGAAGCACGGTGCAGCATTTTGAGAATTCACGTAGCCCGTCCAGCACCTTGAAGAGGCAACATCCAGCTTGGAGGAGCACCGTAAAGAATGGTGATTCAAGGGAGAAGAGTGCTTGGCTGGAATGTTCACGGCTCTTCATTCCAGCAGCACACATGGAGCAGCTTCCAAGAAAGAGTGGTGTCATGTTTTGAGTGAATGAAAGCACACAGCTTGGGCAGCAGCAAATTGCATCTAGACAGCACACAGGTTCACGGTCCAACAGCAAAGAGAAGGAGGTGTTCTTGGCTTTGGAAAGGAAAACAGCAGCTGGAACGTGAATGAAAAAGGGAGGGCCCTCATCCTATTTTCTCACGGGAAGGCAAGGAAAAGAAAAGATACTCACGGGAGTAGCTTCAGAATTGGCATATAAAAGGGGCAGCATGCAGAGAAGCAAAGGAAGCAGATTTTAGGATTGTCTTAGGAGTAGTGTAGACTCTCGGTGCCTCTCTTCCAGAGGTTCTCAGTTTCAACTCCAAACAGTGCAATGTAGAATTTTATTTCTGAAGATGTAGTCTATTACAGCAATTAAAACAGTGTGTCCATTTTATTTTTTATCTTCACTATTCAGTCATTTTAATTTAAGTGTTGAAAGTTTTGATGAATTTCATTTCCAGTTCAGTGCTTTTAATTTTACCGTCTCTTCTATTTTACCGTTTAATGTTTTTCTACACCGTTAAATTATGTCAATGTATTTTTCAGTTCATTTTATTTTCAAATGTTATTTTTACGGTTTATTTTCTATCAATATATTTTCACTGATGTTTTTTACTTCTACGTTTAATTTTACCGTTTCTCAATTTACCGCTTTTCGTTTTTACCGTCTTTTACCGTTTATTTTTATTGTCTTTAAAATTTATTTCAGTGTATTTAATTTCAGTTATCTTATTTAAATTCCAGTGTTAATTTAATTTTTTCTCAAAACAATCACAAACCCCCCCCACTTTGTGTAAAAAAATCTGAGATTGAACCGCCACAAAATTGGTCCTTGAGAGACGACCTAGGAGTCACTTCCTAGTTATACTGCATTAATTTCTGCACATCAAATTTGTATGACCGCGACAGTCGTATCAATTAGCTTGCCCAGTTTGTCCTTGACCAATGCTTGGATGTGGTTTCCACCCTTGATTATAATTCCCTTGACGGTATGGAAATTGATTAGCCATGAAATTGACATCCTCCACGGCTTCCACAGGAAAAGCACATTGGCCATTGATATGATCACCCCCACATAATTCGCACAACTGGGTTTGTACCTGTGCAGCAGATTTCAACTCTTTAGGTAATAGAGCAAGAGTTTTAGTCAAAGTCTCCAGCTGTTGAGTTAGAATTTTATTCTGAGCTAGCAATGCATCATGTGTTTGTAATTGAAGAACCCCTTTTTGTTGCATAGGAGCTCCTCTTTCACTGTGCAGCTCATTATCACTAGTGGCCATGTTTTCTATAATTTCAGTTGCTTCCTCTGAAGTTTTCCATTTAATATTGCCTCCTGCTGAGGCGTCCAGCATCATCTTGGTTTGTGAACCAAGCCCTCCAAGGAAAGTTAAGACTACTTCTTGATCTTCAAAACCATGCGTGGGAGTTTTACGTAACAAGCTTTTATACCTATCCCATGCATGCCCCAATGATTCTTCCATGCCCTGCTTAAATGAAGAAATCTCTTGCTTGCCTTTAGTCACCTTAGATTGTGGGAAGTACTTGTTTAAAAATTTTGTGACCACTACTTCCCACTCTGTGAAACTTTCTTCTGGAAAAGAATTCAACCAAAGCTTAGCATTGCCTCCCAATGAGAAAGGAAACAAGCTAAGTTTGATAGCTTCGTCTGGCACCCCATTAATCTTGACTGTGTTGCAAATCTCATTAAATGTAGTGAGGTGCTCATATGGGCTTTCATGAGATAACCCATTAAATTGATTACTCTTCACCAGTTGAATCAGTGCTGGTTTGACCTCCATTTTTGCTGCATTGACTCTAGGTCTAGCTATGCTGTTAAAGTGTTGAGGCCCAGCAATATTGGTGTAGTCTGCAAGAGTTCTTCTAGCATTATTGTTCTCCATACTTCCTGTGCTATGAACATAACCTTGTGGTGATGATTGTAAGAGAGTTTCTGGAGAAGGGAAAAGTTCTCTAGATGTTCTGATTCTTCTCCTCCGTCTACTCTCGTCTAGACCTTCAAGAAGAGGTTCTGTTGTTTTCTTACTCCTAGTTCGAATTGCCTCCTGCATACACAAGAAAACAAAACCCTACAAAATATTTGTTAGCACAAAAAGATATAAGAGAAGATATATATTCAAAAGATAAAAAGATAAAAGATTCAGAAGATAGAAGATAAAAGATTCAGAAGATAGAAGATAAAATAAAATAAAATCTAATCAAATCAAATCAAATAAAATCTAATCTAATCTAATAAAAACCGAAAAAACAAAAACAGAAAATAAAAACAGAAATTTAAAATTAAAGTCAAAGATAATCAATAATCACACAAATTAACCAGTTAAACCAGAGTCCCCGGCAACGGCGCCAAAAACTTGATGGACAAATTTATGATCACCAAAATATGATGTCACAAACTTGTTTCACAATCGGCAAGTATGACCGAATCGTTCAAGTAATAAACTTGGTAAGACCAAGTATCGTTCTCCCAAAGGACTCACGGCCTAGTTTAGTTGTGTGGTTTGTTGATTAGCTAAGACTTAAGAGCGAAATAATTGAGGTTTAATATGCAAGACAGAAAATAAACATGTATGCATGAGGTTTTGATCAATGGCAAAAGCAAAAGACAAATACTTTCAATGAAATATATGAATGAATATGTTGTTGGGGGTCAATTTCATCTCATCCACTCTCATATATTTTAGGAATTCAACATTCAAATCATCATTGTTAATGTCACTCTCTAAAGTACCATTCTAGATGGCTTCTCCCTAATCACGAGTTCATACAATTCCTAGCATTCCTAATGATCAGTTCATAAGTGCAGGAGCTTAACGACAACCAACATAATATTGGGAGAAATTCCCCGGATCTAGACTTCCCCGTACGTGCCCGTATCGACAAAACCAATAATCATGCATCGAATGAGTTAAACAATGCAAGCATTAAGCAAAGAAGAAAAACCCTAACTAATGATGAAAGAAAGCATAAGTCTTAATTAAAAGATGCAAGCATAAATTCCATATATGAGAGCTTCAGGAGATTACATTGATTCCCCAACAAACATACAAGGTTTAGTTCACCATATTCATGGTGAACCTAGATGAACAATGAAAGAATGAAAGAATAAACCCTAAAAAGGTGAAGAGGTAGCCTTAGCATCCAAGATCCTCCTTCAAAGGGGTGGAAGAGAGAGTGTTTGCCTCGTTTCTGCCAAAGATACAAACCCTAGGACGTGCAAGTCCTTAAATATGGCATAAAAATAACATAAAACAAGTCCAAGCCCATAAAAACAAAAGAAAACCGGTCCAAGCCCACTTAGAATGCCGCTCAGCGGTATTTTACCGCTGAGCGGTACTAGCGCATGATCCATTTTGCCCCCCAGGTGCTGTTTTGCCCCTCAGCGGTGATTTCGGCACCCGAAAAGTGCCGCTCAGCGGTATTTTTCCGCTCAGCGCCACTCGGTCATAAGTTTGAGTGAAGTTGTTACTTATCTTGAAAAAGAGGATTTTTGAATGAGTGAACCATCATATGAATTGGTTGAAGATTGAGTTACATCTTGTTTGCTTGAGGACAAGCAAAGTTCTAAGTTTGGGGTTGTGATAACAGTTGAAAAACTGTTATTTTCATGCTTAAAATTGATACCAAAAGCAACCTTTAAGACTTAGAAACTAGCTTGAACTCATATTTTTGCTTTAGTTTTGAGAATAAGAGAGTTGAAAGTGAATTTAATGGTTGCTGTGTGAATTTTGTGTCAACTTGTTTGTCTTCGTTCGAGATCAATTCTTATCCGTTTTCCATGCAATTTTTTTTCATAGTTTCGTCTAGATGTCTAGTTTCATGTATAACTTTTATTTTGTTCAAATTCATTATGTGTTGTTCCCAGTATTTTTTTTACTCCCCTATGTCAGTCTTGTGTTTACTGTTTGAGTGACTTCTAAATTGTTTGCTTGTTGTTTGATACTTGTGATAGCTGGAATTGATCATTGGAGGTGCACTTACAGTAGACATGCATTTGGAAACATTCACATAAGCACAACTTTCATGGGAAGCAAGTCCTTCATTTATTCAATTTTAAGAAGCATAAAATGGCTTTACATTGGCACAACATCACGGCAATTACTAAACTTGCTTTTAGAATTGGAAGAGCTATGCACATTATGAGAAAGAAGGGGACCACTTGGTTGAAAGCTAAATGGAAATCCAAATTGCCAAAGTGCTGCACGGCCACAAATTATTTTGGCAAAACTTTTGTGAATAAAAGTGGGAGCCACTACATTTTTCTTGTGCACATAAAAAATCATTACACTTCAATTCATATTTCTCGGCAAAACACATAAAAGGGGAATCTTCTTATATTGCTTTTGTAAGATGTGAGGACAAAGAAAGAGCCACCATTCTCACGGGTTTCCTACATTTTTGGTATGATATGGAACACATGAAAAGAGGAGGGGCCATTATTCACGGTTTTGGCTTGCTAACAACGCAAGTCCACATGCATCAACGAAACATCATTTTAAATGGAAGGAAGGGGGCCACCTAAATGAAGCAAACACGGCAACCACTTCTTTGGGGGCTGGAACGTCTTGATTTAGTGAGAAGATTGGGTTGTTTTCTTTTATGGTGAGCACGGTTTTATCACAGCTGGAAGTGGATGTACATGGATGGTTGTAAAGCAAAAAGGAGGAGCTCTCAAGGTCACACTTCATGGCAGCAAAGACTCCATGTTTCCAGCAGCTAACATCCAAGGAGCTGGATGGTGTCACGGTGCAGCAAAAAGAGAAGCACGGTGCAGCATTTTGAGAATTCACGTAGCCCGTCCAGCACCTTGAAGAGGCAACATCCAGCTTGGAGGAGCACCGTAAAGAATGGTGATTCAAGGGAGAAGAGTGCTTGGCTGGAATGTTCACGGCTCTTCATTCCAGCAGCACACATGGAGCAGCTTCCAAGAAAGAGTGGTGTCATGTTTTGAGTGAATGAAAGCACACAGCTTGGGCAGCAGCAAATTGCATCTAGACAGCACACAGGTTCACGGTCCAACAGCAAAGAGAAGGAGGTGTTCTTGGCTTTGGAAAGGAAAACAGCAGCTGGAACGTGAATGAAAAAGGGAGGGCCCTCATCCTATTTTCTCACGGGAAGGCAAGGAAAAGAAAAGATACTCACGGGAGTAGCTTCAGAATTGGCATATAAAAGGGGCAGCATGCAGAGAAGCAAAGGAAGCAGATTTTAGGATTGTCTTAGGAGTAGTGTAGACTCTCGGTGCCTCTCTTCCAGAGGTTCTCAGTTTCAACTCCAAACAGTGCAATGTAGAATTTTATTTCTGAAGATGTAGTCTATTACAGCAATTAAAACAGTGTGTCCATTTTATTTTTTATCTTCACTATTCAGTCATTTTAATTTAAGTGTTGAAAGTTTTGATGAATTTCATTTCCAGTTCAGTGCTTTTAATTTTACCGTCTCTTCTATTTTACCGTTTAATGTTTTTCTACACCGTTAAATTATGTCAATGTATTTTTCAGTTCATTTTATTTTCAAATGTTATTTTTACGGTTTATTTTCTATCAATATATTTTCACTGATGTTTTTTACTTCTACGTTTAATTTTACCGTTTCTCAATTTACCGCTTTTCGTTTTTACCGTCTTTTACCGTTTATTTTTATTGTCTTTAAAATTTATTTCAGTGTATTTAATTTCAGTTATCTTATTTAAATTCCAGTGTTAATTTAATTTTTTCTCAAAACAATCACAAACCCCCCCCACTTTGTGTAAAAAAATCTGAGATTGAACCGCCACAAAATTGGTCCTTGAGAGACGACCTAGGAGTCACTTCCTAGTTATACTGCATTAATTTCTGCACATCAAATTTGTATGACCGCGACAGTCGTATCAAAAAATGGCGCCGTTGCCGGGGACCAATCAATAACGGTTCGGTTTCAGATTTTGTTATGTAAATTTTTGTTCTGTTAATATGTGTCTTTTGTGTGTTTTGTATTTTGTATTTTTGTAGGCGACAACGACACCTTCAGCAAATTTTGGCGGCGTTGTCACTTCAGTCCAGGTTCTTGTTTTAGATTTTTACTGTTTTTGTTTTATTACGTTGTTGTAATCTATGTTTTGTCTTTTATATTTTAGTGTGCTGTGTTCTGTATTTAGTTGCTATATTTAAAAAAAAAAAAAAAAAAAAATTATGTTCTGTCTTTTATGTGCGTGTAACATGTATAAATGTGTTGTGATTTATCTGTTTCGTAATTTTTAGTATTTAGTTTTTATTTGTTTTATTTTTATTTTTCCATGTCTACCTATTCTGGTTATGTGAATTCTGCTTATTCTGCCAATGTCTGTGATTATGAATCTTATTCTGCATCTTACTCTGATTGTAATTCTGCTGAATTCTATAATGAGAATTATAATGATCCTGAGTGGAATGATCTTAACAACGAATGGTACGATACCCCACAAGATCATTATCTAGAACCACCATTCGAGAGTCCTTTCATGCCTCCACCAGTCCAGCAATATCAGAGTCAGCAGTATAATGCTTCTGCCCAAACAACTCTTCAGCCTTCAACTTCTGAACCTACATTGAAGGAGTTACTGGAGCAGATGACCATGCAGAACGTTCAGTTACAGAAAGGGAACATGCAGTTCAAGCAAGAGAGCATGGAAACTCAATCTGCCATTCAGAATCTGACTGATCAGATCAGGCAGATGGCCACTCTTGCACCTGAGGAGACTGATGAATATTTTGAGGACCAGGCAGGTACAAGCAGCTATTTTGAACCAGGTAGACCACTTTCATTTTCCACCAACATACCTCAATTTGATGATTATGCTGTTGAGAGGTATGTTGATAATTATATTGTTGCTGAGCATGATTTTAATTTTCCCTCTATGCATGACGAGAATAATTTTGTGTTATCAGATCTGAATATTTGTTCTCCATGCACTGAACATGAATCTGAACCTGTTATAGATATTGTTTCTACATTTCAAACTGATTCATGTTATGAGGTTGTATCTAAGGCTCAGTATGATGAATTGGGATTGGGTGTTATACCTCTGCATAACATTTCTGTGGAACCATTTTGCACTAACCATACTGCAGGAGGTACGTATAAATTTGATGAGCAGACACCCACAATTGAAGACAGAGGTGCAAGCACCCAGAACGATTTCAACATCAACAGGCACCTATTGAATCTAGTCATCAACAATAATTGTTTAGATCCGGCGGTGGAGGACATTTCACTGCTTGATCAAATCTGGAGGATGAAGCAGTTCGTCCTCAACAATTTCATACTGGATCCTGAAGCGAAGAACATCTCCCTACAAATCCAAAATTGGCAACTGCCACCCTGACCAGGGAAGTTTTCTTTTTCTTTCTTCCCAGTTTTCATATTTTTAGTGCACTTGTCCTTTATCTGTTTGTTGTTTTAGTTTATGATCTTATGCTTAGAAAACATTTAGGACAGTGTAGTTTAAGTATGGTCTCGGGAAGATTCTGATTTTTAAGTTTGTTTTTCCTTTTCTTTTTTTTTAGTTTTCGAATTATTATTATTATTTAAAAAAAAAAAAAAAAAAACAATTTAAAAAATGTGTTCTGTGTTTTATTTGCTTCGTGATTTTTAGTGTTTGTACTAAAAAGAAAAAATTCAAAAAAAAAAAAAAATAAAAAAAAATAAAAAAAAATTAAATTAAAAAATAAAAATTTGTGTTGTGTTTCAAGTATGTTATTTTGTTAATGTATGTTTTGTAAATATATGTTTTGTCTGCTGTTTTTGACATTTGTGTTCTATCTGCTTTGATATTTTGTGTTCGTTATTTGGTATTTTGTTTCGTTAATATGTGTTCTGTTTTTATTTATTTATTTAGTTTTTGTTAAAACATAAATAATCGTAAGAGCAGAATTTGCAAATAAAGGGCAGAGAGGTGAAACTATCTGAGTGCATTTATTGTAACTTACCAAGTTCGCAGAAAACAGTCTGTCTTACACTGATAATAATAAAAATAAAAACAAAAACATAAAAAAGATGTTCGAGGGTCGATCTTTAGTGATCGTTAATATTACAAACCAAATAAAAAACAAAAACAACATAAAAAAAAAAAAAAAAATTAAAAACATAAAAAATATAATTGTTCAGATTACATGCCTTGTCCATATTCTGGCCACACTCGGCCAACAAAAACATAAAAATAAAAAATAACATAAAACATTAAAACTGGAAGAATTCTCGAGCTGGTTGTGGTGGTCTAAGGGAGAGCTCCGTTGAGGGAGCTCTGGTTCGGAATGCGAGCGGAGGTTTTGGTGGAGGAATTTCTCGTTCATTTCTGTCGTCATCGATGATGATCGGAACGGGAAACAGATTCAGCAGCCTCGGTGCCCTCATAATCACCCAGTTTTTTTCTTTCAAACAAAAAAAATAAAAAAATAAAAAAATAAAAAACATGTGTTAATAATAGAAGAGGAAGTGAAAAAAATTTTCTATGAAGGTATGATGAGAGTTCTTACCGTACATGTACAGCGGCAGTTGTGAAAAGAGAGTGCCAGTGGGGTCTATCTCCGCTTGCCAGTGCTTGACCCGATTGCCGTGGTTGTTGAACCAGCAGTGTACGTTGTATTCAGTGGCTTCGCCGAAAGCCCTTAGTCGAGACGCGATCTCGACGACTTGCGCTCGGCTTGGGTGTGTGACCCCATAGTTGAATATTTTGGTCATCATCTGGATTTGATCGTCGGTAGGACGCCGCCGTTGACTGGTATATCTCTCTGATTCCGTTTCACTCATCCTTCCTCTCGTAATATACAAATACATAAATAAAAAAAATAAATACAAATAAAAAGCACAAAAACATAAAAAAAGAAAAATAAGCATAACATAAAAAAAAAAAAAAAAAAAAAGAGAGAAGCATAAAAAATTTAGATTAGTTCTGTGTTTTCTTTATTTGTTCTTGTTTCCCGTTAAATTTATTTTGTCCTGTCAGTCTTTGATATTTCTGTGTTTGGTCTCAGATCTGTTTCACGGTCCTTGCAAAAGGGTCCTAAACGGATCTACGTCCAGTTGTCCTTGTCCATATTGTTCATGTATATTCAGTTTCTGTGTTTTATTTTTAAGTGGGGTACGTGGCGTTGTTCTACCCGATTGTCTCTGCAATACCTTCAATCGAAGGGAGATTAACGTCTGGTTTCCAGCCGATATACCCCTTAAGTTTTAAGACAATTGTGTTTTATGTGTTTTAAGTGTTTAGCAGGTGAAGAAGAAAGCGAATAAGAGCTGAAAATAAAGAAGGAACTGAAGGCTTAAATTAAAGATCTGGAAAGCAGTAAAGGGAGAGGGAACGAAGAACAGAAAGCTTAAGCAGAAATAAAGGAAAGCAGGTAAATGGAAAAGAGGGAGAGCAGGCAAGAGGTCAGAGAAGAAATACAGAGACGGCAGGAAAAGTTAAGCAAGCAGATAAGAAAGAAGGAAAGAAGGAAGGTGCAGAGGACTTACCTGGAGAAGTAGAGCTGGCAGAGAAGCTCCTCGCAGATCTCAGATCTTCAGAAGGCGCGGGGACAGAGCTTCCTCACAGATCCAGACGCTCAGAAGAGAGCTTAGAGAGAGTTGAGAGAGGGTAGAGAGAGAAGAGAAGAGCAGAGAGAGTGGAAGTCAGGAAATGGCGCTGGACGCGGAGGAGCAGCCTTTTATAGCCAGATTGCCTTCCACTGTAGCAACAGTTCCGGTCTTTGCCACCGAGACTGTTGTCACAGTACCGGTATCCTTTTTCAGGAAAAAAAATAATAAAAAAAAATAAAAAATAAAAAATAAAAAATAAAAAATATAATAAAAATTAATTAGCATCTACTGATGGGTGCTACGTGTTTAAGACATCTGCTGATGGGTGTCACTGATAACATCTACTGATGGATGTTACTGAAAATTTCTTCCCATTTCCTAACTTTTTATTGCACTTGTCTATATTATTTCACTGCTTTGAATTTGATAATCTGACGATTGTAACACACTGAGGACATTGTGTGATTTAAGTGTGGTCTACTGGGGAGAAATTTTGATTTTCTGTTAGTTTCTGTTAAGTTTGTATATTGTGTGTTAAAATTTTTGTTTTTGAGTGTTAAATTTTTTATGTTTTAAGTGGTTTTTAGTGTGTTTTGTGTGCAATAAATTTTACATTTTTCTCTTGATTTCTGGAGTTTGTCTAAGTTGTAGATTTTTCCTTCACTTACTTAATACTTATGGTTTGAAATCCTTGCTTTTCTCTGCCTGGAAAGATGATTATACGTTTGAGAGGTTGATTTGATTGTGACAAATACCCTGTGTGAGATTTGAGCCACTTTATTTTCTTTCTTGTGTGATATGTATCTTGATTGCTTGCACATATGCTTTGGCTTGATTCTTTTTGATATACCTTATTTATATGCATGTTTAGAAATGATAAAGGCATTTTTGTTCTTGAGCCTCTTTAGCCAAATAAGCCTACCTTGTTATTATCCTTTGATACCCCTTTTGAGCCTATACTGTATCCATTTCTTTGTGTTGAAGCTCATATACTGATCCTAAGTGAAAAACCATGATTACCTTAACCTCAGGAAAGTCTGGAGCTATAAAAGTGTTATGTGAATAAGTGTGGTCTCCTTGGGGATTCTGATGAATTGGCTAGTTGGTTCCTCATCATGTTTTGAAATGATAGTTTATATCCTGTTGTGTGATAAAAAAAAAAAAAAAAGAGAAGACAGGATGAGATGAAAAATTGATGAGAAAAAGAAAGAAAAATGAAAAAAAAAAAAAAAAAAATTTTGAGAACAATGGAGTCGAGAAGTGGATTGAATTAGAGGTTTGGGTAAGATTTGACTGTATTTCCATTTATTCCCCATTGCTCCTCTATTTCTTTTGAGCTGTAGCTACTTGTCTATATTTTATCCTCCCATGTCCTTGGCCCCATTACAACCCAGAAAAGACCTTTTGATCTGAACATGCATATGTTTTAAGTATTGATAATTAGAAGCTTGCCAAATCTGATTGTGTTTGTTTTCTTGAGTGCATTGAGTTGAAATGTTTACCCTAGACACTTGAGAGAAACACTGTAGTGCATCTGTGAGGTTATGTTATTTTTAAATCACCTCTTAAGCTGATTGATTATTTTTCCGTGTATTGAATTGCTTGGAAGATTTCTATAAGTATCTGCTTTATTTGATTTGTGTTGGATAATTTCTACTTCTCTTATCTCTCTAGAATTCTTGAGAACTTTGTAAATTTTGTTTATTTTCTTGCGAGTTTTTATTTTCTGTATGTTGCATCTATGTCAGTCCTTTGATGTCGTATTCCCTGATTTGCGTCTTGATTTTGCCCAGGAGTGCAAAAGACTAAGTGTGGTCTATTTTGATGAGTCAATATTTTCTTCACTTCACTTAGTTTATTGTACTAGAATTAATCAGGGAATTGTGCTTAATCGTCCGTTATTTTCCTATTTTTCCTAATTGTGCTTAATTCGATCAGAAATTCTTATTTTAACTAATTTGAATTATCTGAGCTTATTATTTTGCATTATTAATTATGGGAAAATTTTGGATATCTTTTTGGGACATTTGAAGGCTAAATGAGAAATGACAATTGAGCCCAATGTATTTCAGCCACTTCAATTTTCGCTGGTTGCTGTGTGAATTTTGTGTCAACTTGTTTGTCTTCGTTCGAGATCAATTCTTATCCGTTTTCCATGCAATTTTTTTTCATAGTTTCGTCTAGATGTCTAGTTTCATGTATAACTTTTACTTTGTTCAAATTCGTTCTGTACTGTTCCCAGTAATTTGTTTACTCTCCTATGTCAGCCTAGTACTACGTGAATGTTGTGTCAACTTGTGTGTCTTCGTTTGAGTTTAATTCTTATCCTTTTTGCATGCGGTTTTTTTTCATAGTTTCGTCTGGATGTCTAGTTTCATGTATAACTTTTATTTTGTTCAAATTCATTATGTGTTGTTCCCAGTATTTTTTTTACTCCCCTATGTCAGTCTTGTGTTTACTGTTTGAGTGACTTCTAAATTGTTTGCTTGTTGTTTGATACTTGTGATAGCTGGAATTGATCATTGGAGGTGCACTTACAGTAGACATGCATTTGGAAACATTCACATAAGCACAACTTTCATGGGAAGCAAGTCCTTCATTTATTCAATTTTAAGAAGCATAAAATGGCTTTACATTGGCACAACATCACGGCAATTACTAAACTTGCTTTTAGAATTGGAAGAGCTATGCACATTATGAGAAAGAAGGGGACCACTTGGTTGAAAGCTAAATGGAAATCCAAATTGCCAAAGTGCTGCACGGCCACAAATTATTTTGGCAAAACTTTTGTGAATAAAAGTGGGAGCCACTACATTTTTCTTGTGCACATAAAAAATCATTACACTTCAATTCATATTTCTCGGCAAAACACATAAAAGGGGAATCTTCTTATATTGCTTTTGTAAGATGTGAGGACAAAGAAAGAGCCACCATTCTCACGGGTTTCCTACATTTTTGGTATGATATGGAACACATGAAAAGAGGAGGGGCCATTATTCACGGTTTTGGCTTGCTAACAACGCAAGTCCACATGCATCAACGAAACATCATTTTAAATGGAAGGAAGGGGGCCACCTAAATGAAGCAAACACGGCAACCACTTCTTTGGGGGCTGGAACGTCTTGATTTAGTGAGAAGATTGGGTTGTTTTCTTTTATGGTGAGCACGGTTTTATCACAGCTGGAAGTGGATGTACATGGATGGTTGTAAAGCAAAAAGGAGGAGCTCTCAAGGTCACACTTCATGGCAGCAAAGACTCCATGTTTCCAGCAGCTAACATCCAAGGAGCTGGATGGTGTCACGGTGCAGCAAAAAGAGAAGCACGGTGCAGCATTTTGAGAATTCACGTAGCCCGTCCAGCACCTTGAAGAGGCAACATCCAGCTTGGAGGAGCACCGTAAAGAATGGTGATTCAAGGGAGAAGAGTGCTTGGCTGGAATGTTCACGGCTCTTCATTCCAGCAGCACACATGGAGCAGCTTCCAAGAAAGAGTGGTGTCATGTTTTGAGTGAATGAAAGCACACAGCTTGGGCAGCAGCAAATTGCATCTAGACAGCACACAGGTTCACGGTCCAACAGCAAAGAGAAGGAGGTGTTCTTGGCTTTGGAAAGGAAAACAGCAGCTGGAACGTGAATGAAAAAGGGAGGGCCCTCATCCTATTTTCTCACGGGAAGGCAAGGAAAAGAAAAGATACTCACGGGAGTAGCTTCAGAATTGGCATATAAAAGGGGCAGCATGCAGAGAAGCAAAGGAAGCAGATTTTAGGATTGTCTTAGGAGTAGTGTAGACTCTCGGTGCCTCTCTTCCAGAGGTTCTCAGTTTCAACTCCAAACAGTGCAATGTAGAATTTTATTTCTGAAGATGTAGTCTATTACAGCAATTAAAACAGTGTGTCCATTTTATTTTTTATCTTCACTATTCAGTCATTTTAATTTAAGTGTTGAAAGTTTTGATGAATTTCATTTCCAGTTCAGTGCTTTTAATTTTACCGTCTCTTCTATTTTACCGTTTAATGTTTTTCTACACCGTTAAATTATGTCAATGTATTTTTCAGTTCATTTTATTTTCAAATGTTATTTTTACGGTTTATTTTCTATCAATATATTTTCACTGATGTTTTTTACTTCTACGTTTAATTTTACCGTTTCTCAATTTACCGCTTTTCGTTTTTACCGTCTTTTACCGTTTATTTTTATTGTCTTTAAAATTTATTTCAGTGTATTTAATTTCAGTTATCTTATTTAAATTCCAGTGTTAATTTAATTTTTTCTCAAAACAATCACAAACCCCCCCCACTTTGTGTAAAAAAATCTGAGATTGAACCGCCACAAAATTGGTCCTTGAGAGACGACCTAGGAGTCACTTCCTAGTTATACTGCATTAATTTCTGCACATCAAATTTGTATGACCGCGACAGTCGTATCAATTAGCTTGCCCAGTTTGTCCTTGACCAATGCTTGGATGTGGTTTCCACCCTTGATTATAATTCCCTTGACGGTATGGAAATTGATTAGCCATGAAATTGACATCCTCCACGGCTTCCACAGGAAAAGCACATTGGCCATTGATATGATCACCCCCACATAATTCGCACAACTGGGTTTGTACCTGTGCAGCAGATTTCAACTCTTTAGGTAATAGAGCAAGAGTTTTAGTCAAAGTCTCCAGCTGTTGAGTTAGAATTTTATTCTGAGCTAGCAATGCATCATGTGTTTGTAATTGAAGAACCCCTTTTTGTTGCATAGGAGCTCCTCTTTCACTGTGCAGCTCATTATCACTAGTGGCCATGTTTTCTATAATTTCAGTTGCTTCCTCTGAAGTTTTCCATTTAATATTGCCTCCTGCTGAGGCGTCCAGCATCATCTTGGTTTGTGAACCAAGCCCTCCAAGGAAAGTTAAGACTACTTCTTGATCTTCAAAACCATGCGTGGGAGTTTTACGTAACAAGCTTTTATACCTATCCCATGCATGCCCCAATGATTCTTCCATGCCCTGCTTAAATGAAGAAATCTCTTGCTTGCCTTTAGTCACCTTAGATTGTGGGAAGTACTTGTTTAAAAATTTTGTGACCACTACTTCCCACTCTGTGAAACTTTCTTCTGGAAAAGAATTCAACCAAAGCTTAGCATTGCCTCCCAATGAGAAAGGAAACAAGCTAAGTTTGATAGCTTCGTCTGGCACCCCATTAATCTTGACTGTGTTGCAAATCTCATTAAATGTAGTGAGGTGCTCATATGGGCTTTCATGAGATAACCCATTAAATTGATTACTCTTCACCAGTTGAATCAGTGCTGGTTTGACCTCCATTTTTGCTGCATTGACTCTAGGTCTAGCTATGCTGTTAAAGTGTTGAGGCCCAGCAATATTGGTGTAGTCTGCAAGAGTTCTTCTAGCATTATTGTTCTCCATACTTCCTGTGCTATGAACATAACCTTGTGGTGATGATTGTAAGAGAGTTTCTGGAGAAGGGAAAAGTTCTCTAGATGTTCTGATTCTTCTCCTCCGTCTACTCTCGTCTAGACCTTCAAGAAGAGGTTCTGTTGTTTTCTTACTCCTAGTTCGAATTGCCTCCTGCATACACAAGAAAACAAAACCCTACAAAATATTTGTTAGCACAAAAAGATATAAGAGAAGATATATATTCAAAAGATAAAAAGATAAAAGATTCAGAAGATAGAAGATAAAAGATTCAGAAGATAGAAGATAAAATAAAATAAAATCTAATCAAATCAAATCAAATAAAATCTAATCTAATCTAATAAAAACCGAAAAAACAAAAACAGAAAATAAAAACAGAAATTTAAAATTAAAGTCAAAGATAATCAATAATCACACAAATTAACCAGTTAAACCAGAGTCCCCGGCAACGGCGCCAAAAACTTGATGGACAAATTTATGATCACCAAAATATGATGTCACAAACTTGTTTCACAATCGGCAAGTATGACCGAATCGTTCAAGTAATAAACTTGGTAAGACCAAGTATCGTTCTCCCAAAGGACTCACGGCCTAGTTTAGTTGTGTGGTTTGTTGATTAGCTAAGACTTAAGAGCGAAATAATTGAGGTTTAATATGCAAGACAGAAAATAAACATGTATGCATGAGGTTTTGATCAATGGCAAAAGCAAAAGACAAATACTTTCAATGAAATATATGAATGAATATGTTGTTGGGGGTCAATTTCATCTCATCCACTCTCATATATTTTAGGAATTCAACATTCAAATCATCATTGTTAATGTCACTCTCTAAAGTACCATTCTAGATGGCTTCTCCCTAATCACGAGTTCATACAATTCCTAGCATTCCTAATGATCAGTTCATAAGTGCAGGAGCTTAACGACAACCAACATAATATTGGGAGAAATTCCCCGGATCTAGACTTCCCCGTACGTGCCCGTATCGACAAAACCAATAATCATGCATCGAATGAGTTAAACAATGCAAGCATTAAGCAAAGAAGAAAAACCCTAACTAATGATGAAAGAAAGCATAAGTCTTAATTAAAAGATGCAAGCATAAATTCCATATATGAGAGCTTCAGGAGATTACATTGATTCCCCAACAAACATACAAGGTTTAGTTCACCATATTCATGGTGAACCTAGATGAACAATGAAAGAATGAAAGAATAAACCCTAAAAAGGTGAAGAGGTAGCCTTAGCATCCAAGATCCTCCTTCAAAGGGGTGGAAGAGAGAGTGTTTGCCTCGTTTCTGCCAAAGATACAAACCCTAGGACGTGCAAGTCCTTAAATATGGCATAAAAATAACATAAAACAAGTCCAAGCCCATAAAAACAAAAGAAAACCGGTCCAAGCCCACTTAGAATGCCGCTCAGCGGTATTTTACCGCTGAGCGGTACTAGCGCATGATCCATTTTGCCCCCCAGGTGCTGTTTTGCCCCTCAGCGGTGATTTCGGCACCCGAAAAGTGCCGCTCAGCGGTATTTTTCCGCTCAGCGCCACTCGGTCATAAGTTTGAGTGAAGTTGTTACTTATCTTGAAAAAGAGGATTTTTGAATGAGTGAACCATCATATGAATTGGTTGAAGATTGAGTTACATCTTGTTTGCTTGAGGACAAGCAAAGTTCTAAGTTTGGGGTTGTGATAACAGTTGAAAAACTGTTATTTTCATGCTTAAAATTGATACCAAAAGCAACCTTTAAGACTTAGAAACTAGCTTGAACTCATATTTTTGCTTTAGTTTTGAGAATAAGAGAGTTGAAAGTGAATTTAATGGTTTTGTGCAAGATTCCCTTGATTTTGTAGGCTAATTGAATGATTTGAAAGAAGAATTGAAATACCGAATGATTGGAGTGCTGAAAAGTCAACCAGAAACCAGAAAAGTCAACCAGTCAACCAGAAAAGTCAACCAGTCACCAGAAAAGTCAACCAGTCAACCAGAATGCTGAAAAACCAACCAGAACGCAGAAAAAGTCTGACCGAGTGGCGCTGAGCGGAAAAATACCGCTGAGCGGCACTTTTTGGGTGCCGAAATCACCGCTGAGGGGCAAAACAGCACCTGGGGGGCAAAATGGATCATGCGCTAGTACCGCTCAGCGGTAAAATACCGCTGAGCGGCATTCTAAGTGGGCTTGGACCCGTTTTCTTTTGTTTTTATGGGCTTGGACTTGTTTTATGTTATTTTTATGCCCTATTTAAGGACTTGCACGTCCTCGGGTTTGTATCTTTGGCAGAAACGAGGCAAACACTCTCTCTTCCACCCCTTTGAAGGAGGATCTTGGATGCTCAGGCTACCTCTTCACCTTTTTAGGGTTTATTCTTTCATTCTTTCATTGTTCATCTAGGTTCACCATGAATATGGTGAACTAAACCTTGTATGTTTGTTGGGGAATCAATGTAATCTCTTGAAGCTCTCATATATGGAATTTATGCTTGCATCTTTTAATTAAGACATATGCTTTCTTTCATCATTAGTTAGGGTTTTTCTTCTTTGCTTAATGCTTGCATTGTTTAACTCATTCGATGCATGATTATTGGTTTTGTCGATACGGGCACGTACGGGGAAGTCTAGATCCGGGGAATTTCTCCCAATATTATGTTGGTTGTCGTTAAGCTCCTGCACTTATGAACTGATCATTAGGAATGCTAGGAATTGTATGAACTCGTGATTAGGGAGAAGCCATCTAGAATGGTACTTTAGAGAGTGGCATTAACAATGATGATTTGAATGTTGAATTCCTAAAATATATGAGAGTGGATGAGATGAAATTGACCCCCAACAACATATTCATTCATATATTTCATTGAAAGTATTTGTCTTTTGCTTTTGTCATTGATCAAAACCTCATGCATACATGTTTATTTTCTGTCTTGCATATTAAACCTCAATTATTTCGCTCTTAAGTCTTAGCTAATCAACAAACCACATAACTAAACTAGGCCGTGAGTCCTTTGGGAGAACGATACTTGGTCTTACCAAGTTTATTACTTGAACGATTCGGTCATACTTTTCGATTGAAAAAAAAGTTTGTGACATCATATTTTGGTGCTCATAAATTTGTCCATCATGGACGAAGTGGAGGAAGTGCACGAAGTGAACGAAGTTGACGAAGTGGAGGAAGTTGACGAAGTTGACGAAATTGACGAAGTTGACGAAGTTGACGAAGTTGACGAAGTTGACGAAGTGGACGAAGTGGACGAAGTGGAGGAAGTGGAGGAAATGGAGGAAGTGGAGGAAGTGGCCTAAGTTGACGAAGTTGACGAAGTGGACGAAGTGGACGAAGTGGACGAAGTGGAGGAAGTTGACGAAGTGGACGAAGTGAACGAAGTGGACAATGTTGACGAAGTGGTTGAAGTTGACGAAGTGGACAAAGTGGAGGAAGTGGAGAAAGTTTGTGAAGTGGATGAAGTGGACGAAGTGGCCGAAGTTGAGGAAGTGAAGGAAGTGGACTAAGTGGACGAATTGGACGAAGTGGAGGAAGTGGAGGAAGTGGATGAAGTTGGTGAAGTGGACGAAGTGGCCGAAGTGGAGGAAGTGAAGGAAGTGGACAAATTGGACGAAGTGGAGGATGTGGGGTAAGTGGAGGAAGTGAAGGAAGTGGAGGAAGTGGAGGAAGTGGAGGAAGTGGACGAAGTTGACGAAGTTGACAAAGTGGATGAAGTGGAAGAAGTGGAAGAAGTTGACGAAGTCGACGAAGTTGACGAAGTGGACGAAGCGGAGGAAGCGGAGGAAGTGGACTAAGTGGACGAAGTTAGCGAAGTGGACGAGGTGGAGGAAGGGGAGGAAGTGCATGGAAGTGGACGAAGTTGACAAAGTGGACGAAGTAGAGGAAGTGGAGGAAGTGGAGGAAGTGGAGGAAGAGGACGAAGTGAAGGAAGTGGACGAAGTTGACGAAGTGGACGAAGTGGACGAACTTGACGAAGTTGACGAAGTGGACGAAATTGACGAAGTGGACGAAGTGGAGGAAGCGGAGGAAGTGAACTAACTGGACGAAGTTGACGAAGTGGACGATGGGGACGAAGTGGAGGAAGTGGACGAAGTTGACAAAGTGGAGGAAGTGGAGGAAGTTTTCGAAGTGGACGAAGCGGAGGAAGTGGACGAAGTGGACGAAGTTGACGAAGTTGACGAAGTTGAAGAAGTTGTCGAACTGGACGAAGTGGATGAAATAGAGGAGGTGTAGGAAGTAGACGAAGTGGAAGAAGGGGACGAAGTTGACGTAGTTGACGAAGTGGACGAAGTTGACGAAGTGGATGATGGACAAATTTGTAAGCACCAAAATATGATGTCACAAACTTGTTTCACAATCGGCAAGTATGACCGAATCGTTCAAGTAATAAACTTGGTAAGACCAAGTATCGTTCTTCCCAAAGGACTCACGGCCTAGTTTAGTTATGTGATTTGTTGATTAGCTAGGACTTACAAACGAAATATTTAGAGTTCAATATGCAAAGACGAAAATAAACATGTATGCATGAAATTTGATCAATGGCAAAGACAAAAGATAAACACTTTCAATGAATTATATGAGTGAATATGTTGTTGGGGGTCAATTTCATCTCTCATCCACTCTCATATATTTTAGGAATTCAACATTCAAATCATCATTGTTAATGCCACTCTCTAATGTACCATTCTAGATGGCTTCTCCCTAATCACGAGTTCATACAATTCCTAGCATTCCTAATGATTAGTTGATGAGTGCAGGAGCTTAACGACAACCAATATAATATTGGGAGAAATTCCCCGGATCTAGACTTCCCCGTATGTGTCCGTATCGACAAAACCAATAATCATGCATGGAATGAGTTAAACTATGCAAGCATTGAGCAAAGAGGAAAAACCCTAACTAATGATGAAAGAAAGCATATGTCTTAATTAAAAGATGTAAGCAAAAATTCCATATATGAGAGCTTTAAGAGATTACATTGATTCCCCAACAAACATACAAGGTTTAGTTCACCATATTCATGGTGAACCTAGATGAATAACAATGAAAGAATGAAAGAATAAACCCAATAAAGGTGAAGAGGTAGCCTGAGCATCCAAGATCCTCCTTCAAAGGGGTGAGAAGAGAGAGTGTTTGCCTCGTTTCTGCCAAAGATACTAATTCTAGGACGTGCAAGCCCTTATATACTAATCTAGAGTTACAAAAGATTACAAAAGCCCAAGCCCAAAAAGTGCCGCTCAGCGGTGACTGCGGGTCACGTTTCTTCCCCTCAGCGTGACTCCCGCAACCTCCTGAGTGCCGCTCAGCGGTAAAATGCCGCTGAGCGGTGACTTCGGCTTCTTCTTTTGCACTTTTTCATGTCTTTTCTAATGTCATCTCTCTCCTTCTTCACTTCTTTCACCAAATTCACCTTAAAACCTGCACAAAAACACTGAAATCAAGCATAAACCTGTCCAGGTCTCTTATTTCTGAAAATATGGATAAAATGCATGATTTCAAGCTAGTTTCTAAGTCTAAAGGTTGCTTTTAGTATCAATTTTAAGCATGAAAATAACAGATTTTCAACTGTTATCACAACCCCAAACTTAGAACTTTGCTTGTCCTCAAGCAAACAAAATGTAACTCAATCTCCAACCAATTCATATGATGGTTCACTCATTCAAAATCCTCTTTTCAAGATAAGTAACAACTTCACTCAAACTTATGACCAAGAGTTCAATCAAGATGTGCACATGCTTTAGTATTCACAAAGTCATTTAAATTTCAACAAATCCCATTTTCATGAATGATCAATCAATTAAGCATGGATGTTCATGTGCTTATGGAATATTTCCTCACTAGGTAAAGTGTTTCACTCAACACACAAGTGTATAAGAGGTAAAGTGTTTCACTCATTCACTCTACTATCACAATGTCACATGAATCAACTTTGCCTTTCATTTTACCACAATCAAAAACATTCACAAGCATGCATCATCACAAGGACTTTTCAATGGCTTATAATGTGGCTGTGCTAACAAGAAAATTGGTTTTTCTGGATCACAAAATCCTTGAGTTAAGAGAATCATAACAACACAATTATTCTTATTCTTCCCAACTTTCTTTTGCCTTTGCATTTGCATTGAGCTTTACTTCTTTTTCTTTTCTTTTCTTTTTCTTTGCATATTCTTACTTTTTAGCTCTTGGCTCAATGCTTTTCCTTTTTACCAATAACCCCAAACTTGAACATTTGTCAATACCACACAAGATATTCTACTTAACTCAAGGTAAAGATTTTCAATCAAGGGTTTCAGTGTATATTCAAGGCTAAGGGTTCAAAGGATAGAACACAAAGTCTTCTCTTTTAGTAGGCTAACTTTATGAATTTGGCCAGTAAAAAGGGTTCCAACAAACGGCCTTGATCATATGATGCAAAACAAGCAATTGATTCAATCATAGAAAACCTGGGCAAAATCATTCATGCTTTCAAAGTAATAGCATTCAACAATAACAACTCTGGAGCTCAAAACCTCACATATAAGCTCATTCACATTTGACATACACATCCTGCTTAATTTCACAATCACAATCATGATATCACGCATTTGTTCACAAAGCTTGTGAATCACCTGTATAAGCATTTTAATGTGCACATCATCTCAACATCAATTAATCATAAGCATCATCAAGCATCACTTATCACACAATCACAGTTAATAGCAAACCATCATAAGAAACCAGGTTTCAAATAGAGTACATCAAACCCTAATCTAAAAACAAAAACAAATAAGTTTAGAAAACTTAAACCAACAAAAGCATAATCATATGATAGCATTCATCAGTAAATGCTATCTCAGCTCCTCATCAATCTGAGTTGTCCTTTGTATCTTCCTCTTCTTGGATCTTATAGTCTTGATTCTTTTTGCCCGATGAGGAGGCCATCCCTGCATCAAACATAATTCACAAAACCAAAAGATACATTGTTAAGCATTAGTAAACCACAATGAAGAAATCAGCCCCTTCAATGATGCTCTCTCCCAACCCCAAACTTAGATGGAAAACTAGTGAGCAAGTGAGTGGAAGGGAGATTTTCTAAAGAGGGATGAGGGAAAAATTGTAGAGAACCTTTGAAAAGGTATGTAGGAGTGTGTGTGCAGAGAAGAGTCTGAAAAGAGAAACCAAAATGCAACTTAGGGTATAAAAATACCCTAATGGGCTCGGGTCCCGCTAAGGGGAAACTAAAGCCCATCTGCGAGAGTACCGCTCAGCGGTAAGTTGCCGCTCAGCGGTAAGTTGCCGCTTAGCGGCACTTTCGTGATGTGCTCTTATCCTTCTTTTCTTAACCTACGTGCCTCCTAGACATGCCCCTCACCGGTTCCCTGCAATTCAATGTTTAAAATACTTATGCAAACCCTAACTAAAATAAAACAAACAAAAACAATCAATCAACTGGGTTGCCTCCCAGGTAGCGCTTGTTTAACGTCACGAGCCTGACCCAAAATCCACCAACACCCATCAGTAGGTGTTTCAAACTTAACTAGCACCCATCAGTAGGTGCAAAATCTTCTCACCAACACCCATCAGTAGGTGTTACCAACCTAGTATCCTTCAGTAGATACTTAACCACCTAGCATCCTTCAGTAGATGCTAGATCCAACAAAATAATGTCCAGAATAATGTTCACAGATTAAAAGTTACAAAACCAAAACAAATCAAAAGTTTGTAAATCTACTGGGTTGCCTCCCAGCAAGCGCTTCTTTAATGTCACTAGCTTGACCCTGTTAAAGCTCATGTTCCATCTTCTTTATAGTTGATGTTGTCCTTCCACCAACCTTTCAACTGCTTCCTTTGGACTGTTTTGGATTCTCTAGAATATGGAGACTCTATCTCTATCATCTCCTTCTCTTTAAAGCCTTTTATAACCCACAACTTGTTCTTGAGTCTTACAAGTATGCCAAGTTGGAGTCTTCTTTTCTTCCAGTCTCTAGGAACTTCTTCTCCTTTTCCAATCTCTTCTACCTTGGGTACCTGAAAATACAAACAATGGTTACCAGAAACCTCAAAATTTTCATTTTTACCTCTAGTTATGGGTGCATCTCGAAATGCAGCTTTATAACTGGCTTCTTCCTCCTTTGCTTGTATCTCATCTTTGAAAACATCCACCACCACTCTCTCCTCTCTGTCCTGGAGCACCACTATACCTTCATTAACATCTATGATAGCCCTGGCCATTTTCATAAACGGTCTTCCCAGTATGGAAGGTATTTTTTCGGTCTCCATCTTCATCACCACAAAGTCTGCCAAAAACTGAAGTTTGCCAACACAAACTACAATGTCTTCTGCAATCCCACATGGCTCCTTTGAAGATCCATCAGCCATTACTAGATTAACCTTTACAGGTTTTATTTTAACATGGCCAATTTGCTCCAATAGAGAATAAGGCATCAAGTTAACACTTGAGCCTAATTCAAGGAGAGCTTTCTTTACCTTTTTCTTCCCTATAGAACAAGGGATAGAAAAACTACCTGGATCTGCTGCTTTTGGTGGGAATGACTCTTTCTTAACAGTTATACACTTTTCTTCCTCATCATCTCTACGTCTTCTTTTTGTAGAGGTTCCTTCATCAGATTTTGTGTAAACTGCTATTTTCTGTAAAATTTGTTCCCAAGGTGCTTCATTATCAACCATTCTGAATAAATCTGTGAAATCCATTGGTTCCTCCTGATTTGTTGGAAAAGGAAAAATGTCCTTTCTTTCTTCTTCTCTTCTCTCTTCTGTTTCTCCTTCTTCTAACTCAATGATCTGTTCATTCACACTCTTGACCACTTTGCACTCTTCTCTGGGGTTAACCTCAGTATTAGCCCCAAAATTTCTAGTTGGCCTTTCTTCCAATTGCTTGGTAATTTGACCCATCTGAATCTCAAAATTCTTTATAGCAGCTTCAGTGCTCTTTTGAGAAGATTCAGTTTTCTGTATGAATTGCTGAAGAGTTTCTTCCAACCTTGTTGATCTTTCATTAAGCATAGATAATTGTTGCCACAAGGTTGGTTGCTGCTGCTGCTTATTATATTGATTAGCTTGCCCAATTTGTCCTTGGCTAATGCTTGGATGTGGTTTCCAACCCTGATTATAATTCCCTTGACGGTATGGAAATTGATTAGCCATGAAATTAACATCCTCCACGGCTTCCACAGGAAAAGCACATTGACCATTAACATGGTCACCTCCACATAATTCGCACAACTGGGTTTGTATCTGTGCAGCAGATTTCAACTCTTTGGGTAGTTGAGCAAGAGTTTTGGTCAGAGTCTCCAGCTGTTGAGTTAGAATTTTATTCTGTGCTAGCAAGGCATCATGGGTTTGTAATTGAAGAACCCCTTTCTGTTGCATAGGAGTTCCTCTCTCACTGTGCAGCTCATTATCACTTGTAGCCATGTTTTCAATAATTTCAGTTGCTTCCTCTCGAGTCTTCCATTTGATATTGCCTCCAGCTGAGGCATCCAGCATCATCTTGGTTTGTGAACCAAGCCCTCCAAGGAAAGTTAGGACTACTTCTTGATCTTCAAAGCCATGCGTGGGAGTTTTACGTAACAAGCTTTTATACCTGTCCCATGCATGTCCCAGTGATTCTTCCATGCCCTGCTTGAATGAAGAAATCTCTTGCTTCCCTTTAGTCACTTTAGATTGTGGGAAGTATTTATTTAAAAATTTTGTGACCACTGCTTCCCACTCTGTGAAACTTTCTTCTGGAAAAGAGTTCAACCAAAGCTTAGCATTGCCTCCCAATGAGAAAGGAAACAAGCTAAGTTTGATTGCTTCGTCTGGCACCCCATTAATCTTGACTGTATTGCAAATCTCATTAAAGGTAGTCAGGTGCTCATATGGGCTTTCGTGAGATAACCCATTAAATTGATTACTCTTCACCAGTTGAATCAGTGCTGGTTTGACCTCCATGTTGGCTGCATTGACTCTAGGTCTAGCTATGCTATTGAAGTGCTGAGGTCCAGCAAGATTAGTGTAATCTGCAAGAGTTCTTCTAACATTATTGCCCTCCATACTTCCTGTGCTATGAACAGAACCTTGTGGTGATGATTGCAAGAGAGTTTCTGGAGAAGGGAAAAGTTCTCTAGACGTTCTGATTCTTCTCCTCCTTCTACTCTCTTCTAGACCTTCAAGAAGTGGTTCTGTTGTTTTCTTACTCCTAGTTCGAATTGCTTCCTGCATGCACAAGAAAACAAAACCCTAGAAAAGATTTGTTAGCACAAAAAGATATAGGAGAAGATATAGATTCAAAAGATAAAAAGATTTAAAAGATAAAAGATTTAGAAAATAGAAAGATAAAATAAGATAGAATAAAAGAAAATAAAATCTAACCTAATCTAAAAGATAAAGATAAAATAAAATCTAATAAAATCTAACCTAACCAAATAAAATAAAATCTAATCTAATCTAAAAGATAGAATAAAATCTAACCTAATTCTAAAAGATAAAATAAAATAAAATCTAATCTAAAAAAATAAGATAAAACAAAATCTAACCTAAAAAGATAAAATAAAAACAGAAAAAATAAAAACAGAAATTCAAAATTAAAGTCAAAGATAATCAATAATCATACAAATTAACCAGTTAAACCACGAGTCCCCGGCAACGGCGCCAAAAACTTGATGGACAAATTTGTAAGCACCAAAATATGATGTCACAAACTTGTTTCACAATCGGCAAGTATGACCGAATCGTTCAAGTAATAAACTTGGTAAGACCAAGTATCGTTCTTCCCAAAGGACTCACGGCCTAGTTTAGTTATGTGATTTGTTGATTAGCTAGGACTTACAAACGAAATATTTAGAGTTCAATATGCAAAGACGAAAATAAACATGTATGCATGAAATTTGATCAATGGCAAAGACAAAAGATAAACACTTTCAATGAATTATATGAATGAATATGTTGTTGGGGTCAATTTCATCTCATCCACTCTCATATATTTTAGGAATTCAACATTCAAATCATCATTGTTAATGCCACTCTCTAATGTACCATTCTAGATGGCTTCTCCCTAATCACGAGTTCATACAATTCCTAGCATTCCTAATGATTAGTTCATCAGTGCAGGAGTGATGAACGGGTCGCACCGCTCACAAAAGTTTGTGCATAAAAGAATGCAGTATAACTAGGAAGTGACTCCTAAGTCGTCTCTCAAGGACCAATTTTGGTGGTTCAGTCTTAGATTTATCACGAAGTGGGGGGGTTTGTAAATGGTTTTTGGTTACGGAAAATAAATTAAAATTGGAATTTAAACACAACTGAATTTAAAAACACTGAAATAAATTTTAACGACTGTAAAACCAAACGGTAAAAACGGAACTATAAATATGCAGAAACGGTTAAAACTAAACACAGAAATAAAAACATCAGTGAAAATGAACTGTAAAAATGACGTTTGGAAAATAAACGATAAAACACATTGACAATATTTAACGATGCAGAAAACAGTAAACGGTAAAATAAAAGAGACGAAAATGAATTAAAAGTACTGAAAATGAAATTCATCAAAAGGTTTAACATTGAAAATAAAGTTCTTGAATACTACACGTAAAAATGAAAATGAAATGAGCAATATACTGTAACACACTCTTACTGCTTCAGAAATCAAATTACATTTTGCACTGTTTTAAAATGAAACTGGAAAGCTGTTAAAATAGGAAGAGGCAGAGAGCCTCTTCCAGGGCCGTGAATTCTATACTACACTATTCCTAAAATCTACTTCATTCCCCCTGGTGCTGCCTTCCTTTTATAAGCAATTCTCTGACCAACTCCCTTAGCATAGTCTCCTCCTCCCGTGACTTCTGCCGTTTTCTTTTCTACTTGCTGCCAAATGTACCAAAGTCAAGAAAATGGGACCCTTACTTGTCTTCTTCTTCATTGTGGTTGTGAAGGTGATAGGGAGCAGCTGTTGTGGGCGTGAAAACCGTGTGTTGCCACTGCTGCTGTTTGGAAACTGGATTGCTTCCGCTTCTTGCCAAGGTCGTGAAGTGTGGCTGCTGTTTTCCTTTCCAAAGCCAAGAACACCTCTTTCTTCTTCCAACCGCTGCAGCTACTCTTCTTTTCCAGCCAACCATGCTTTGCTTTCAATCTCTTTTCCTCCTCATAGTGGGCATGAACCGCTGGATTCTTCTCTCTCAAGTGCAGCAGCTCTCCAATCATGCAACAAAACCTTGAATGGTGGTTCCAGTACCAGCTCCAGGCCGAAAAGAATTCTCCAAAGGTGGCTCCCACTTTCCATTTACTTTACAAGGAAGAAGATTTATGTGGATGGTTTGGTATGGCCGTGGCATTCATTTTGAGAATGTGGCAGCACACTTGTTATTTTCCAACTAAAAACAGTGAGCTTACTTGCAAGTGGTCCCTTCCTCTTTTCCATTCAATACATGTAATGCTTGCTGCAACAAAAAAATGAATGGCCGTGTGGTGCATTTTTATAAGCCATTTTATGCTTCTTAAAATTGAATAAATGAAGGACTTGCTTCCCATGAAAGTTGTGCTTATGTGAATGTTTCCAAATGCATGTCTACTGTAAGTGCACCTCCAATGATCAATTCCAGCTATCACAAGTATCAAACAACAAGCAAACAATTTAGAAGTCACTCAAACAGTAAACACAAGACTGACATAGGGGAGTAAAAAAAATACTGGGAACAACACATAATGAATTTGAACAAAATAAAAACTATACGTGAAAATAGACATCCAGATGAAACTATGAAAAAAAATTGCATGGAAAACGGATAAGAATTGATCTCGAACGAAGACACACAAGTTGACACAACATTCACGCAGCAACCAGCGCGAAAATTCAAATGGTTGAAATGAATTTGGCTCAATTTTCATTTCATTTAGCCTTCAAATGTCCCAAAAAGATATCCAAAATTTTCCCATAATTAATAATGCAAAATAATAAGCTCAGATAATTCAAATTAGTTAAAATAAGAATTTCTGATCGAATTAAGCACAATTAGGAAAAATAGGAAAAATACTGGACAATTAAGCACAATTTCCTGATTAATTTTAGTACAATAAACTAAGTGAAGTGAAGAAAATATTGGTTCATCAAAATAGACCACACTTAGTCTTTTGCACTCCTGGGCAAAATTAAGACGCAAATCAGGGAATAGTTCAAAGGACTTCTAGGAAGGTGACACACACTCAGCACGCAGAAAACAAAGACTCAAGAAAAATAAAAAGAATTTACAGAATTCTCAAGAATTATGGACCGATGAAAGAAGTAGAAATTTTCCAACACAAAATCAAGAAAAGCACATACTTACAGAATCATCCAAGCAATTCACAGTATGACAAAATGATTAATCAGCCCAAGAGGTGATTTAAAAATAACATAACCTCACAGATGCACTAATAGTGTTTCTCTCAAGTGTTTAGGGTAAATAATTTCAACTCAATGTACTCTAGAAAACAAACACAAGTAGACTGGGCAAGTTTCTAATATCAACACTTAAAACATAAGCACGTTTAGATCAAAAGGTCTTTACTGGGTTGTAATGGGGCCAAGGACAGGGGAGGATAATTTTGGATAAGTAGCTATAGCACAGAAGAAAATAGAGGAGCAATGGGGAAAAAGTGTAAACACAGTGAAATCTCACCCAAACCTCTAATTCAATCCTCTTCTCGACTCCATTATTCACAGAATTATTTTTCAATATTTTCTCTTTTTCTCATCAAATTTTTTTTTCCATCCTGTCTCTTTTCTTTTCTCTCTTTATCACACAATAGGATATAAATCATACTTCCAAAACATGATGAGGAACCAACTAGCCAATTTATCAGAATCCCCAAGAAGACCACACTTTTTCACAAAACACTTCTATAGCTCCAGACTGTCCTAAGGTTAAGGTAATCACAATTTTTTTTTTCACTTAGGGCCAGTGTATGAGCTTTAAAACAAAGAAATGGGGAAAATATAGGCTCAAAGGGGTTATCAAAGGATAATATCAGGGTAGGCTTATTTGGCTAAAGAGGCTCAAGAACAAAAATGCCTTTATCATTTCTAAACATGCATATAAATAAGGTATATCAAAAAGAATCAAGCCAAGGCATATGTGCAAGCAATCAAGATACATAGCACACAAGAAAGAAAATAAAGTGGTTCAAATTCTCACAGGGTATTCGTGTTATAATCAATTCACCCTCTCAAACATCATAATCATCTTCCAAGCAGAGAAAAGCAAGGATTTCAAACCATAAGTATTAATGAAGTGAAGGAAAAATCTACAACTTAAACAAAATCCAGAATTGAAGAGAAAAATGTAAAATTTATTGCACACAAAACACACTAAAAACAACTTAAAACAGAAAAACTTTAACACTCAAAAACAAAAAATTTAACACACAAAACAAAGAAAAATCAGAGTCTCTCCCAATAGACCACACTTAAACTACACATTGTCCTCAATGTGTTCTAAGCATATCATCAGGAATCAAAACAGGAAACATATTATGGACAAATGCAATAAAAGTAGGAAAAAGGGAGAGAAAGAAAATGCAAACTCCCGTAGGTTATGGTGGAAGCTGCCAATTTTGGATCATCAGGGAGAGGTCTTCCTTTTCAATATCCAGCCAGGAAGTTTTGAGGACGAACTGTTTCATCCTCCAAATCTGATCTAGCAATGAAATGTTTTCCACAGCTGGATCAAAGCAGAAATTGTTGATGATCAGGTTCAGCAGGTGCCTATTGTTGTTGAAACAGTTATGGGTACTCGCACCTTTGTCTTCAATTGTGGGTGTCTGCTCATCAAGTTTATATGTACCTCCTGCAACATGGTTAGTGCAATGTGGTGCTACAGAAATTTCATGCAGGGGTATAACACCCAATCCTAGTGTAACAAGCTGAACCTTAGATATATCTTCAAAACATGAATCAATTTCAAAATCACAAGCAATATCAACCACAGACTCAGATTCATGTTCAATGCATGGAGAATAAACATTCGGATGTGATATCAAAAAGTGATTCTCATCATGCACAGAGGGAAAATTAAGATCAGACTCAGCAACAATATAATCATCAGCATACCTCTCAACAACATAATCATCAATATAATCAAATTGAGGTATGCTTACCTCCTCTTCCTTGAAGATTGCTAGAGAGTGGGAAGATGAAGGTGGTCTACCTGTCTCAGAAGTACTGCTCGTATCTGCCTGTTCCTCAAAATTTTCATTGGTCTCCTCAGGTGCAAGAGTGGTCATCTGCCCAACCTGATCACTCAGATTCTGCATGGCAGCTTGAGTTTCCTGCTGGATCTTCATGCACTCTTGCTCAAACTGAATTCTCTGCTTGGTCATTTGCTCCAGTAACTCCTTTAATGTAGGTTCAGAAGTAGAAGGCTGAGGAGTTATTTGGACAGGAGCATCAAACTGCTGATTCTCGTATTGCTGGACTGGTGGAGGCATAAAAGTATCCTGAGATGGTGCTTCCTGATATTCCTGTTGAGCATCGAACCATCCCAAGCTAGGGTCATTCCATCCAGGATCATTGATATATCCATACTGCTCAGGGGAGAATTTGTTCAGAAACTGAAGCTCAAGATATCCCCAATCGGTAACGGATCCTAGAGGAAGAGAGTCTTGCCAATCCTTAGCTGCTCCTTGTAATGAATGCGGAAATGCGCTCAAGAAAATGTGATCAAGAGGAACATCTGGAGGCTTCATTGAAGAGCACACCATGTGGAACTCCTCCAAATGTCTATGTGGGCATTCCCCTGCAAAACCATGAAACTTAGGCAGCAAATATGTCAGTCAAGTGCTTAGAACGTAATAAAAATCATCCTCTGTAGGTGGAACCGGCTCCCTAGGAGCGCTCTCAGGAATTTGAGGATGATCCATATAATTCTCATCATAGAATTCAGCAGAATTACAATCAGAGTACCAAGCAGAAGCAGAATCATGATTATAGGCACTCGCAGAATAAGCATTATTCACATCATCAAAATAGGTAGACATGGAAAATAAAAAGTAAAAACTAAAAATTACGAAAGAGATAAAACAAAACACATTTATACATGCTTTAAGCACACACAAGACAGAACATCAATAGTAAAAATTTGTAAATTTTTTTTTTTTTAATTTTTTTAAATTTTTTTTTTTTAACAACTAAATACAGAACATAGCACAATTACACACATATATACACAATATATATTAACACAGTAAAAATCTAAAACAAAAAACCTGGAACTGAAGTGACAACGCCGCCAAAATTTGCTGAAGGTGTCGTTGTCGCCTACAGAAATATACAAGACAAAACACACAAAACATACATATTAACAGAACAAAACTTTATACAAAAAAAAAATCTAAAACCAAACCGTCTTTGGTCCCCGGCAACGGCGCCATTTTTGATGAACGGGTCGCACCGCTCACAAAAGTTTGTGCATAAAAGAATGCAGTATAACTAGGAAGTGACTCCTAAGTCGTCTCTCAAGGACCAATTTTGGTGGTTCAGTCTTAGATTTATCACGAAGTGGGGGGGTTTGTAAATGGTTTTTGGTTACGGAAAATAAATTAAAATTGGAATTTAAACACAACTGAATTTAAAAACACTGAAATAAATTTTAACGACTGTAAAACCAAACGGTAAAAACGGAACTATAAATATGCAGAAACGGTTAAAACTAAACACAGAAATAAAAACATCAGTGAAAATGAACTGTAAAAATGACGTTTGGAAAATAAACGATAAAACACATTGACAATATTTAACGATGCAGAAAACAGTAAACGGTAAAATAAAAGAGACGAAAATGAATTAAAAGTACTGAAAATGAAATTCATCAAAAGGTTTAACATTGAAAATAAAGTTCTTGAATACTACACGTAAAAATGAAAATGAAATGAGCAATATACTGTAACACACTCTTACTGCTTCAGAAATCAAATTACATTTTGCACTGTTTTAAAATGAAACTGGAAAGCTATTAAAAGAGGAAGAGGCAGAGAGCCTCTTCCAGGGCCGTGAATTCTATACTACACTACTCCTAAAATCTACTTCATTCCCCCTGGTGCTGCCTTCCTTTTATAAGCAATTCTCTGACCAACTCCCTTAGCATAGTCTCCTCCTCCCGTGACTTCTGCCGTTTTCTTTTCTACTTGCTGCCAAATGTACCAAAGTCAAGAAAATGGGACCCTTACTTGTCTTCTTCTTCATTGTGGTTGTGAAGGTGATAGGGAGCAGCTGTTGTGGGCATGAAAACCGTGTGTTGCCACTGCTGCTGTTTGGAAACTGGATTGCTTCCAATTCTTGCCAAGGTCGTGAAGTGTGGCTGCTGTTTTCCTTTCCAAAGCCAAGAACACCTCTTTCTTCTTCCAACCGCTGCAGCTACTCTTCTTTTCCAGCCAACCATGCTTTGCTTTCAATCTCTTTTCCTCCTCATAGTGGGCATGAACCGCTGGATGCTTCTCTCTCAAGTGCAGCAGCTCTCCAATCATGCAACAAAACCTTGAATGGTGGTTCCAGTACCAGCTCCAGGCCGAAAAGAATTCTCCAAAGGTGGCTCCCACTTTCCATTTACTTTACAAGGAAGAAGATTTATGTGGATGGTTTGGTATGGCCGTGGCATTCATTTTAAGAATGTGGCAGCACACTTGTTATTTTCCAACTAAAAACAGTGAGCTTACTTGCAAGTGGTCCCTTCCTCTTTTCCATTCAATACATGTAATGCTTGCTGCAACAAAAAAATGAATGGCCGTGTGGTGCATTTTTATAAGCCATTTTATGCTTCTTAAAATTGAATAAATGAAGGACTTGCTTCCCATGAAAGTTGTGCTTATGTGAATGTTTCCAAATGCATGTCTACTGTAAGTGCACCTCCAATGATCAATTCCAGCTATCACAAGTATCAAACAACAAGCAAACAATTTAGAAGTCACTCAAACAGTAAACACAAGACTGACATAGGGGAGTAAAAAAAATACTGGGAACAACACATAATGAATTTGAACAAAATAAAAACTATACGTGAAAATAGACATCCAGATGAAACTATGAAAAAAAATTGCATGGAAAACGGATAAGAATTGATCTCGAACGAAGACACACAAGTTGACACAACATTCACGCAGCAACCAGCGCGAAAATTCAAATGGTTGAAATGAATTTGGCTCAATTTTCATTTCATTTAGCCTTCAAATGTCCCAAAAAGATATCCAAAATTTTCTCATAATTAATAATGCAAAATAATAAGCTCAGATAATTCAAATTAGTTAAAATAAGAATTTCTGATCGAATTAAGCACAATTAGGAAAAATAGGAAAAATACTGGACAATTAAGCACAATTTCCTGATTAATTTTAGTACAATAAACTAAGTGAAGTGAAGAAAATATTGGTTCATCAAGGAGATTAACGACAACCAATATAATATTGTCAGTATAATATTGGGAGAAATTCCCCGGATCTAGACTTCCCCGTACGTGTCTGATGAACCAATATTTTATTCACTTCACTTAGCTTATTGTACCGAATTTAATCAGGGAATTGTGCTCAAATGTCCGATATTATTCCATTTTCGTTAATTGTGCGTAATTTGATCAGAAATTCTTATTTTAATTAATTTGAATTATCTGAGCTTATTATTTTCATTAATGACTGCAGGAAAATTATTGAGGATTAAATTTTGTGGAAGAAATTAATTAGGAGCATCTCACGGCCACAATTTAAAAAGGTTTTTAAGCTTCTTGATTGGCTACAAGGAAGTACACCTCATGGTAGAAAATGCATTTGGAACATCCACATAAATACATGTCTTTCACGTAAATTGTCCACTAGCATTCAAATGGAATGGCATGGAAGCATAGCTCTTGGTTATCTCACGGCCTCTTAAGACAAAATGGAGAAATCTTTTAATTTTTTGGAAGGAAGTGGGAGACACCAAATTAGAGAAGGGAGCCACCACTTTGGCAAAGTCACGGCCCACCTGGAAAACAAGGAAGTGCTGAATTTTATTTGCAGTGTTAGTAAAGGAAGTGGGCCACACTTATTGAAAATACACGTTGGGAAGTTATTCCCCTTGCCATGTCACGCATTCTGCAAAGAATAATGGAAGCATTGTTTTGGTTTTTAACATGTCACTATAGAAGTAGTGGGAGACACCATGTCCCACACGGCTGCACATGAGAAGAAGGCACTAAGTTGTGTTATCCGTGAATCAGGGGACCACTACTACTTGTGAAAGAATGTAATGCTCTGGACTATCACTTGCTGAATGGAAAACACATTTGGAGAAAGACACGGCCTAGGAAGAAAGCATTCACGTCCAAAGCTTCATGGCATTCCAAGCAGCTTGGAGTTGAAACAACTGCAACCACCTTCACGATCTTCATTCCAGCAGCTTCACACCTTGCAAGAAGCAGCTAGCTGCGTGAAGAGAAGCCACTTGCAGCGTGAATGAAGTGAAGGAAATTCCACCAGCAGCTACAGCTACTTACACGGTCCATTTTGGCAGCAGCTCACGCTCATCTCCCAGGAGAAGACGTCCAACAGCTGTAACATATGGGAAAGAAGAAACTCTCGGTGTACTGATTTGGAGAGAATGAATTGGTGAACATGGTTTTTGGAAGCTCACACCAGCCACTCACGGTTTCTCTTTGGCTTGGTAACATCTCACGGCCTTGGTCTTGGACAAAAGAACACCCAAGCTTGGACGGAAATGCAGCAGCAAAGGAAGCTCACGGGATTGATTTTTGCTGGAAGTTCCAATCTCCTTTGAAGAAGCATTCACTGTCTTCATGCATACAGCAGCACCATTCACGGTTTTGTTGGCATTTAAGGAAGCAAAACACGTCCAGCTTCATCATAAAATCCAGTAGCTGAGTTGGAAGAAGAAGTGAAGCACCGTGATGAAGTCTCCAAGTTGTTGCTACCATATGTTGAAGAGGAAATGCAAGGTAGAGGAGAAGGATGTGCACACGGCAAATGAAGGGTGTGTTGCGTGAAGACAAGAAATGGAGGGCCCTTACCTTATTCCTTGGCAAGTATAGGAGTGGAAGAAAGTCTTCATGAAGACAAAAAGACAAAACCTTGTTGAAGACAAGGAAGGCTCACGGGAGTAGTTTCTGGGCTATAAAGGGCAGCAGATTTCATTAGATTTGAGTGTGAGAATTAGAGATGAGAAGTAGTGTAGATTAGGAGACGTACGGGAAGAGGTTTTGGCCTCCTTCCATATTTTTCCAGTAGCTCTCTTTCATTTCTGGTGTTAGTTTGTTCATTTTAGTTTTATCCATCCAGGATTTTTATTTCAAGTGTTAGAATTTTCAGTCAATTCCATTTTCAATTAAGTGCTTTTATTTTTACTGTCTCTTTTATTTTATCGTTTTTTTGTTTTCCATATCGTTAAATTCAGTCATTGGAAGTGACTCCTAGGTCGTCTCTCAAGGACCAATTTATATGGTTCAGTCTCAGATTTGACACGAAGTGGGGGGGTGTTTTTGTGATTTTGTTTGAATGCGGTAAATAAAATTAAACGGTAAAAATGGAACAGTAAATATTCAGAAACTGTAAAATTAAACGTAGAAATAAAAACATCAGTGAAAATACATTGACAGAGAATAAACCGCAAAAATAACGTTTGAAAATAAAATGAACAGAAAAATACATTGACAAAATTTAACGATGAAGAAAACAATAAACGGTAAAATAAAAGAGACAATAAAATTAAAAACACTTAACTGAAAATCAAATTCATCAAGGATTCAATATTTAAATTAAAATTCAACACTTCAAATAAAATTCTTGAACAGATGGAAATAAAATGAAATGAGTAAACTGATCCAAATATTGTAACACACTATCGGCAATAAAATTCTACATTGCACTGTTAAAAATGAAAATAACTGGAAGGGAAGAGGCGAGAGCCTCTTCCAGGCCTTGCACTAAAACTTCTCCTAATACACTCCTAAAATCTAATCCTAAAACTCTAATACTCTCCTCTGCTACTGCTGCTTGACATTTTATAGCCAATTCTCTGGAATCTAGCCTCCCTCCTAATTTGCTCCAGCCGTGCCTAGTGTGCTTTCCAATTTTGGTTTATAGCAGGTTTTGTTTTTGTTTCCCGTAGGTTGAAGACTTTCTCCTACTCTAGATGTGCCAAAATCAAGAAGGTGGGCCCTCTTTCATTCAATCCACCAGAATTTGCGTTTTGTTGTCTCCAGCTTTCTTCACGGAAATTCTTCAACCGTGGGCTCCCACTCCAAACTGTTGTAGCTGCCATGGTCGTGAGCTTCACTTCTTTCAATTACATTGCAGCTGCTGTTTTCCTTTCCAAAGCCAAGCACACCTCTTTCTTCTTCCAACTTAACTGGACCGTGGAAGTGCAGTCCAAACACTCTTCTCCTTCTTTACGTGAAGCTTTTCCCAGCTGGACCGTGAAGGCCTTCTTCAAGGTGCTGGACGGTGCAGCTGTTGTGTGGCTCTTTCTTTGCTTTCTCTCGGTAGCTTCTTCTTCCTCAACGCCACTGCTGGATGTTCTTCTTCATTCCAAGACACCAACCTTAGCCTCCTCATCTCCCAAGCTACTAGTTTGTTTAACCTCTTCCAGCCAAATGAATGCACCACGCCTTGCACTTCCTCTTCAATTCATGGCAGCAAAAGCTTGGAGATTTTCTTCTGTATTACCGTGCTTCATTTCCTCTCCAACTCATGCACGCTTCTTGCATCCAGTGTGCTATGTGGATGCTCCATACTGCGTGAAGCCAAACCAGGCGGTGACCTCCCTCCATGCCTCTCAAATTGCTGGCTGCTCTACGTGTTGCTCTAGGCTGTAGAGTGTGTGTGCAGCTGCTCCAAATGCAGTTACGAACTCTGCTGGACGTTGTATATGGACATCTCTTCCTGGATGTGTGCTTCTTTCCTAAGTGAATATGTTTTGAATATGTTGCTTCACTTAAAATCCCGAAAGCTTTTCCATGTGGGCCGTGAATGCATTGTGGAATGGAAGAGCAAAAAAAATCTGCACATCCTTAAGCCAAAGTGCCGTGAAATGTGAGCTGGATGCCACTTGAATTATTTGAAGCTCTCCAAATTGATGGCTTCAGATTCACGTTCCAGCCAAGAGAGTTTGGTGGTTCCCACCTTTTACTTTGCCAAAATGAATTGTCATGCTATTTTCTTCTGAACAAAAACCGTGGCTGCATTTGCAATATGGTGGCCCCTTCAATTGATTCCAACTTAGTGATGTTTGGTAAATGCTTTTCTAAATTTTCCACCGTGAGCTTGTCAAGAATCAAAAGCATTTTGGAGCTCTCCCAAATGGACGTAAGTTTCAAAGCGGTGGCCATTCTCCATATATTTTAATTCTTAAAAGAAAGAAGATTCTAAACCAATTGTTTTTGCAATGGCCGTGTGTTGTTCTCCACATTTTCTTTAATAAACTTTTAACAAGAAAAGGGACCATGTACTTTACGTAAGTTTCTTTTCATTGCATGTGGTCCCCTCCATTAATGCCATCTACAAAGAATGTGGCTTATGGTGTTGAATTTGTTTCAAGCCAATTCCAAAATGAATGTACCGTGAAATGCACTTATAAGGTGGTCCCCTTCATCTTTTGTTTCTTCTACTTATTCAATAAATTAAATTCCCTTCTTTGTGGCTTGTTGTGGCAGTGTGATATTTGTTACCATGAAGCTCCTTTTCCAAATTAATAAATGTAACAACACTTCATTCTTTGTGCTTCTCTTCAGCATATTGTCCCAAAATATTTCCAATATTTCCCTGCAATTATTAATGCAAATAATCAACTCAGATAATTCAAATTAATTAAAATAAGAATTTCTGATCGAATTAAATACAATTAAGAAAAATGGGAAAATACTGGACATTTAAACACAATTCCCTGATTAATTTTTGTACAATAAACCAAGTGAAGTGAAGAAAATAATGACTCATCAAAATAGATCACACTTAATCTTTTGCACTCCTGGGCAAAATTAAGATGCAAATCGAGGAATGGTTCAAAGGATTTTCAGGAATGGTGACACAAACTCAGCAGACAGAAAAATAAAAACTCGCAAGAAAATAAAAAGAATTTACAGAATTCTCAAGAAGTCTGGACAGAGAAAAGAAGTAGAAATTATCCAACACAAATCAAATAAAGCAGATACTTACAGAAATCTTCCAAGCAATTCAATACACGGAAAAATAATCAATCAGCTTAAGAGGCGATTTAAAAATAACAAAACCTCACAGATGCACTATAGTGTTTCTCTCAAGTGTTTAAGGTAAATCAATTTCACTCAATGCACTCAAGAAAGCAAACACAAACAGACTTGGCAATCTTCTAATATCAACACTTAAAACATATGCATGTTCAGATCTAAAGGTCTTTACTGGGTTGTAATGGGGCCAAGGACAGGGGAGGATAAAATTTGGATAAGTAGCTACAGCTTAGAAGAAATAGAGGAGCAATGGGGAAAAAGTGTAAACACAGTGAAATCTCACCCAAACCTCTAATTCAATCCTCTTCTCAACTCCATTATTCACAGGATTATTTTTCAATTTTCTCTTTTTCTCATCAAAATTTTTTTTTTTTATCACATAACAGGATATAAATTATCATTTCAAAACATGATGAGGAACCAACTAGCCAATTCATCAGAATCCCTAAGGAGACCATACTTATTCACAAAATACTTCTATAGCTCCAAACTTCCCTAAGGTTAAGGTAATCATTATTTTTCACTTAGGGTCAGTGTATGAGCTTCAACACAAAGAAATGGGGAAAGTATAGGCTCAAAGGGGTTATCAAAGGATAATAACAAGGTAGGCTTATTTGGCTAAAGAGGCTCAAGAAATAAAATGCCTTTATCATTTTCTAAACATGCATATCCATCAAGAATTATCAAAAAGAATCAAGCCAAGGCATATGTGCAAGCAATCAAGATACATGTCACACAAGAAAGAACATAAAGTGGCTCAAATCTCACACAGGGTATTCGTCACAATCAAATCAACCTCTTAAACACATAATCATGTTTCCAAGCAGAGAAAAGCAAGGATTTCAAACTATAAGCATTAATCAAGTGAAGGAAAAATCTACAACTTAGACAGACTTCCAGAAATCAAGAGAAAAATGTAAAATTTATTGCACACAAAACAACTAAAAACAACTTAAAACAGAAAAAGAAATTTAACACTTAAAAACAAAAAATTTCACACACAAAACAAAGAAAATTCAGAATTTCTCCCCAGTAGACCACACTTAAATCACACAATGTCCTCAGTGTGTTACAATCATCAGATTATCAAATTCAAAGCAGTGAAATAATATAGACAAGTGCAATAAAATGTTAGGAAATGGGAAGAAATTTTTAGTAACATCCATCAGTAGATGTTTTCAGTGACACCCATCAGCAGATGTCTAGTCGCATAGCACCCATCAGTAGATGCTAATATTTTTTTATTTTTTATTTTATGTTATTTTATTTTATTTTTATTTTTATTTTATTTTATTTTTTCTGAAAAAGGAGACCGGTACTGTGACAACAGTCTCGGTGGCAAAGACCGGAACTGTTGCTACAGTGGAAAGAAATCTGGCTATAAATAAGGCACTCCTCCGCGTCCAGCGCCATTTCTGATCCCTCACTCTCTCTCTACTCCTCTCTCTGCTCTCTTCTCTTCTCTGCTCTCTCTCTGCTCTCTCTCGAGCGTCTGGATCTGCGAGGAAGCTCTGCCACCGTGCCATCTGCTGAAGATCTGAGATCTGCGCAGAGCCTCTGCAAGCCTACTTCTCCAGGTAAGTCTTTCTTCACTAAGGATCTCCTTTTCTCTCTGCTTGCTTGCTCTGCTTCTCTTTAAGCTTTTAGATCTTTCATTTCCGTTTTTTCATTTCCTGCTTTCTTTTCATGCTTTCATTTCTCTTCTTTTCCATTTTTATTTACTTGCGCTTTCTCAGCTTTCCTCTTCCCTGCTCTCCCTTTCTTTTTTTTTTTTTTTTTCTGCTTTATTTTTTTTTTTAAAGAAAAACACATAAAACACAATTGTCAAAAAAACTTAAGGGGTATATAGGCTGGAAACCAGACGTTAATCTCCCTTCGATTGAAGGTATTGCAGAGACAATCGGGTAGAACAACGCCACGTACCCCACTTAAAACTAAATAAACACATAAACATAATATACAAGAACAATATGGACAAGAACAACCGGACAACTGGACGTAGATCCGTTTAGGACCCTTTGCAAGGACCGTGAAACAGATCTGAGACCAGACACAAAAACAATCAAAGACAGACAGGACAAAATAAATCTAAAAGGAAACAAGAACAAACAATTTAAAGAAAATACTGAACTAAGAATCTAATATATTTTTATGCTTCTTTTTTTTTTTTTTTATGTTTTGTTTTTTTCTTTTTTCTTGTTTTTGTTCTTTTTATATGTATTTATTTTTATTTATGTATTTGTATATTACGAGAGGAAGGATGAGTGATATGGAATCAGAGAGATATACCAGTCAACGATGGCGTCCTACAGATGATCAGATCACGATGATGACCAAAATCTACAACTATGGGGTCACACACCCAAGCCGAGCGCAAGTCGTCGAGATCGCGTCTCGACTAAGGACCTTCGGCGAAGCCACTGAATACAACGTGCACTGCTGGTTTAACAACCATGGCAATCGGGTCAGGCGCTGGCAAGCGGAGATAGACCCCACAGGCACTCTCTTTTCACAACTGCCGCTATACATGTACGGTAAGACCTCTGATCACACCTCCTATTGAATTTTCCATTCCTCTTCTATTATTAACACAAGTTTTTTTATTTTTTATTTTTTTATTTATTATTTTTTATTTTTTTTTGAAAGAAAACAACTGGGTGATAATGAGGGCACCGAGGCTGCTGAATTTGTTTCCAGTTCCGATCATTATCGATGACGACAGAAATGAACGAGAAATTCCTCCACCAAAGCCTCCGCTCGTGACTTTTCGAACCAGAGCTCCCTCAACGGAGCTCTCCCTTAGACCACCACAACCAGCTCGTGAATTCTTTCATTTTTAATGTTTTGTGTTTTTTTTTTTTTTTTTATGTTTTTTATTTGGTTTGTAATATTAACGATCACTAAAGATCGACCCCCGAACATCTTTATTATGCTTTTTATGTATTTTATTTTTATTATTATTATTATTTTTTTTTTTTGCTGGACTGTAATCCTTAACGATCATTACTGATCGATCACTGCCCATGTTTTATTATGTTTTTTTTTTATTATTATTATTTATAATTAACATAGTAAGACAGTATGTTTTCGGTGAATTTGGTTTTCAATAAAAGCACTCAGATAGTTTCAGCTCAAATTACACCTATCTGCCATTACATGTTAATTATGCACTTGTGTTGATTTTTTTTTTTTTTTTTTTTAAACAAAAACTAACTAAAAAAAAAACAGAACACATATTAACGAAACAAAAACCTAATACCGAACACAAAATATCAAAGCAGACAAAACACATATTTACAAAACATACATTAACAAAATAACAGACCTGAAACAGAACACATTTTTTTTTTTTTTTTTGAAAATAACAATTCGTAAACTAAGAAAATCAGAATTCTCCCCTAATTCACAAACTAAGAAAATTAAGGGAAGAAGGAATAGGAAAACTCCCCTGGTTATGGTGGCAGCTGCCAAATTTGGATTATCAGGGAGATGTCTTTTGCCTCAGGATCCAGCGATAAGATTTTTATGAGGAACTGCTTCATCAATATTGCCATATCATTCACAACAAGATTTTTCTTCTTTCTTTTAACAACAATTTGTTTCGACAATATCTTTCCTTCATTAATCATGCATTCCTTAATGTCAGCACCTGCATTTTCTTTTAACTCTGCATTCTTGTCATCAAACTCACAATTAATAGCATCTGTTATAAACTTAGACTCTGGGTGTAACACATAATCAATTTCGGCACAAATGGAGCAAAATCCAGATTCACAGTCACATTCAAAATTTTCAGAAAACTGTGTTAAATCAAAGTTTAGTCTTGACTCTATAAAATCATCAGATTGCACAGTTTCTCTTTCAAAATCAATATTGACGCAACTTTTACCAATGGGTTCAATGGCTGACACTGAATTAAAAATTTTAGATTGGTCAATCGAATTTGTATCAATATCAGTCATAAACCCTATAGAATCAATGTGCGTCAAATCACATGCATTTGAATGTGTAGGGAAATCAGGTAAAGTTGGAATCTCAGGTTCAGAATAAACCTGTTTTTGCTCACTCAGAAGTTTCTTACCAAACTCCAAGTTATCAGCTGCATCCTCAGGGCTATCAGTGTCAGAATCCAAAACATGCTGCTCAGGTTCTTCCTTTGCTACCTCAATTGGACTTTCACCAGCCAGCTTGCAGAGCAACTTCCTCGCTTCTGTTGGGGTTATATCCATCCAACATCCACCAATAGCTGCATCCACAAGTATCCTTTCATTGTCCAGGAGCCCTTCATAAAAATAAGTCAAGAGCAAATGCTCTGGAAATTGGTGGTTTGGACAAGTTGTGCAGAGCCTGTTAAACCTCTCCCAATAATCTGCTAGGTTTTCTTCTTGAAACTGCTCAATGGCAGTGATCTTCATCCTAATGCTGGTCACCTTTGCTGCTGGAAAGAACTTGTCGAAGAATTTTTGTTGTGTTTCCTGCCAACTATTAAAAGGATACTGGTATATGAACCAGTCTCTTGCTTCATCTTGCAGGGACATGGGAAACATTTTTATCAACACTGTCTCCTTTGAAACACCAGCAGGCCTCATAGATAAACACACCAAACTAAACTCCTTGAGGTGCCTGTATGGATCTTCATGTGCCAACCCAAAGAATTTGGGAAGACACTTGACTAGATCATACATCCAGTCTTGAGAATCTGTCATCTCCTCTAGTCTAGTTCGAAACCTCTCTCAGACTTGGACTTCCTCTTCAAACAAAGATTGTATAGAAAGAAATATACAGAAACATAACATGGAGGGAAAACTAATATTTTTTTTTATTAACAAAACTCATACGACATGCATGCACAAAACAAAACATTACATCACAACACAAGATAAAACATAACAACAAATTTTAACAAAACAAAAACTAAAACATATATCACATGTACACAAAAACACACATAACAGAAAATAACAAAAGACCCAAAACCGAACTGTTATTGGTCCCCGGCAACGGCGCCAAAATTTGATACGACTGTCGCGGTCATACAAATTTGATGTGCACAGAAATTAATGCAGTATATGACTAGGAGGTGACTCCTAGGTCGTCTCTCAAGGACCAATTTTTCGTGGTTCAGTTTTAGATCTTTAACACGAAAGGGGGGGGTTTGTGATTTTGTTTGGATGCGATAAAATTAAAGTGAACTGGAAATTAAATACAACTGAATTTAAAAATACTGAAATAAATTTTAAACACGATAAAAATTGAACGGTAAAAATGGAAAACGTAAAATGGAAAATTCAACAGTGTTTGAAATTAAAATGTTGGAACAATAAACATGCAGAAAACATAACAGCAGTGTAAATAAAATTTACTCAAAACAACAGTGAAAATACATTGACAGAGAATAAACCGAAAAAATAACGTTTGAAAATAAAATGAACAGAAAAATACATTGACAAAATTTAACGATGAAGAAAACAATAAACGGTAAAATAAAAGAGATAATAAAATTAAAAACACTTAACTGAAAATCAAATTCATCAAGGATTCAATATTTAAATTAAAATTCAACACTTCAAATAAAATTCTTGAACAGATGGAAATAAAATGAAATGAGTAAACTGATCCAAATATTGTAACACACTATCGGCAATAAAATTCTACATTGCACTGTTAAAAATGAAAATAACTGGAAGGGAAGAGGTGAGAGCCTCTTCCAGGCCTTGCACTAAAACTTCTCCTAATACACTCCTAAAATCTAATCCTAAAACTCTAATACTCTCCTCTGCTGCTGCTGCTTGACATTTTATAGCCAATTCTCTGGAATCTAGCCTCCCTCCTAATTTGCTCCAGCCGTGCCTAGTGTGCTTTCCAATTTTGGTTTATAGCAGGTTTTGTTTTTGTTTCCCGTAGGTTGAAGACTTTCTCCTACTCTAGATGTGCCAAAATCAAGAAGGTGGGCCCTCTTTCATTCAATCCACCAGAATTTGCGTTTTGTTGTCTCCAGCTTTCTTCACGGAAATTCTTCAACCGTGGGCTCCCACTCCAAACTGTTGTAGCTGCCATGGTCGTGAGCTTCACTTCTTTCAATTACATTGCAGCTGCTGTTTTCCTTTCCAAAGCCAAGCACACCTCTTTCTTCTTCCAACTTAACTGGACCGTGGAAGTGCAGTCCAAACACTCTTCTCCTTCTTTACGTGAAGCTTTTCCCAGCTGGAACGTGAAGGCCTTCTTCAAGGTGCTGGACGGTGCAGCTGTTGTGTGGCTCTTTCTTTGCTTTCTCTCGGTAGCTTCTTCTTCCTCAACGCCACTGCTGGATGTTCTTCTTCATTCCAAGACACCAACCTTAGCCTCCTCATCTCCCAAGCTACTAGTTTGTTTAACCTCTTCCAGCCAAATGAATGCACCACGCCTTGCACTTCCTCTTCAATTCATGGCAGCAAAAGCTTGGAGATTTTCTTCTGTATTACCGTGCTTCATTTCCTCTCCAACTCATGCACGCTTCTTGCATCCAGTGTGCTATGTGGATGCTCCATACTGCGTGAAGCCAAACCAGGCGGTGACCTCCCTCCATGCCTCTCAAATTGCTGGCTGCTCTACGTGTTGCTCTAGGCTGTGGAGTGTGTGTGCAGCTGCTCCAAATGCAGTTACGAACTCTGCTGGACGTTGTATATGGACATCTCTTCCTGGATGTGTGCTTCTTTCCTAAGTGAATATGTTTTGAATATGTTGCTTCACTTAAAATCCCGAAAGCTTTTCCATGTGGGCCGTGAATGCATTGTGGAATGGAAGAGCAAAAAAAATCTGCACATCCTTAAGCCAAAGTGCCGTGAAATGTGAGCTGGATGCCACTTGAATTATTTGAAGCTCTCCAAATTGATGGCTTCAGATTCACGTTCCAGCCAAGAGAGTTTGGTGGTTCCCACCTTTTACTTTGCCAAAATGAATTGTCATGCTATTTTCTTCTGAACAAAAACCGTGGCTGCATTTGCAATATGGTGGCCCCTTCAATTGATTCCAACTTAGTGATGTTTGGTAAATGCTTTTCTAAATTTTCCACCGTGAGCTTGTCAAGAATCAAAAGCATTTTGGAGCTCTCCCAAATGGACGTAAGTTTCAAAGCGGTGGCCATTCTCCATATATTTTAATTCTTAAAAGAAAGAAGATTCTAAACCAATTGTTTTTGCAATGGCCGTGTGTTGTTCTCCACATTTTCTTTAATAAACTTTTAACAAGAAAAGGGACCATGTACTTTACGTAAGTTTCTTTTCATTGCATGTGGTCCCCTCCATTAATGCCATCTACAAAGAATGTGGCTTATGGTGTTGAATTTGTTTCAAGCCAATTCCAAAATGAATGTACCGTGAAATGCACTTATAAGGTGGTCCCCTTCATCTTTTGTTTCTTCTACTTATTCAATAAATTAAATTCCCTTCTTTGTGGCTTGTTGTGGCAGTGTGATATTTGTTACCATGAAGCTCCTTTTCCAAATTAATAAATGTAACAACACTTCATTCTTTGTGCTTCTCTTCAGCATATTGTCCCAAAATATTTCCAATATTTCCCTGCAATTATTAATGCAAATAATCAACTCAGATAATTCAAATTAATTAAAATAAGAATTTCTGATCGAATTAAATACAATTAAGAAAAATGGGAAAATACTGGACATTTAAACACAATTCCCTGATTAATTTTTGTACAATAAACCAAGTGAAGTGAAGAAAATAATGACTCATCAGTGTCCGTATCGACAAAACCAATAATCATGCATGGAATGAGTTAAACTATGCAAGCATTGAGCAAAGAGGAAAAACCCTAACTAATGATGAAAGAAAGCATAAGTCTTAATTAAAAGATGTAAGCAAAAATTCCATATATGAGAGCTTCAAGAGATTACATTGATTCCCCAACAAACATACAAGGTTTAGTTCACCATATTCATGGTGAACCTAGATGAATAACAATGAAAGAATGAAAGAATAAACCCAATAAAGGTGAAGAGGTAGCCTGAGCATCCAAGATCCTCCTTCAAAGGGGTGAGAAGAGAGAGTGTTTGCCTCGTTTCTGCCAAAGATACTAATTCTAGGACGTGCAAGCCCTTATATACTAATCTAGAGTTACAAAAGATTACAAAAGCCCAAGCCCAAAAAGTGCCGCTCAGCGGTGACTGCGCGTCACGTTTCTTCCCCTCAGCGGCCATTTTGCCCCTCAGCGTGACTCCCGCAACCTCCTGAGTGCCGCTCAGTGGTAAAATGCCGCTGAGCGGTGACTTCGGCTTCTTCTTTTGCACTTTTTCATGTCTTTTCTAATGTCATCTCTCTCCTTCTTCACTTCTTTCACCAAATTCACCTTAAAACCTGCACAAAAACACTGAAATCAAGCATAAACCTGTCCAGCTCTCTTATTTCTGAAAATATGGATAAAATGCATGATTTCAAGCTAGTTTCTAAGTCTAAAGGTTGCTTTTAGTATCAATTTTAAGCATGAAAATAACAGTTTTTCAACTGTTATCAGTGGACGAAGCGGAGGAAGTGGACTAAGTGGACGAAGTTGACGAAGTAGACGAAGTGTACGAGGTGGAGGAAGGGGAGGAAGTGGAGGAAGTGGACTAAGTGGACGAAGTTGACGAAGTTGACGAAGTAGAGGAGGTGGAGGAAGTGGAGGAAGTGGAGGAAGAGGACGAAGTGAAGGAAGTGGACGAAGTTGACGAAGTGGATGAACTAGATGAAGTAGACGAACTTGACAAAGTTGACGAAGTGGACGAAGTGGAGGAAGTGGTGGAAGCGGAGGAAGCGGAGAAAGTGAACTAAGTGCACGACATTGACGAAAAGGACGGTGTCGACGAAGTGGAGGAAGTGGAGGAAGTTGACGAAGTGGAGGAAGTGGAGGAAGTTGCCGAAGTGGAGGCAGTCGAGGAAGTGGATGTAGTGGACGAAGTGCACCAAGTGGACGAAGTGGACGAAGTTGACGAAGTGGACGAAGCTGACAAAGTGGACGAAGTGGAGGAAGTTCACGAAGTGGAAGAACTGGACGAAGTGGACGAAGTTGACGAAGTGGACGAAGCTGACCAAGTTGACGAAGTGGACGAAGTGGAGGAAGTGGACGAAGTTCACAAAGTTGACAAAGTGGACGAAGTACAGGAAGTGGAGGAAGTCGACGAAGTGGCCTAAGTGGACGAAGTTGACGAAGTGGAGGAAGTGGAGGAAGTGGAGGAAGTGGACGAAGTGGACGAAGTAGACGAACTTGACAAAGTTGACGAAGTTGACTATGTGGACGAAGTTGACTAAGTGGAGAAAGTGGAGGAAGCGGAGGAAGTGGACGAAGTTGACGATGTGGACGAAGTGGAGGAAGTGGAGGAAGTTGACGATGTGGACGAAGCGGAGGATGTGGACGAAGTGGACGAAATTGACCAAGTTGATGAAGTGGACGAAGTGGAGGAAGTGGACGAAGTAGACGAAGACGACGAAGTTGACGAAGATGATGAAGTTGACGAAGTGTACGAAGTAGATGAAGTGGACGAAGAGGACGATATTGACGAAATGGACGAAGTTGACGAAGTGGAAGAACGAAGTGAACGAAGTTGACGAAGTTGATGAAGTGGACGAACCAAGTGGACGAAGTTGAGGAAGTGGACGAAGTGGAGGAAGTTGGTGAAGTGGACGAAGTGGACGAAGTGCCCGTAGTGGAGGAAGTGAAGGAAGTGGACTAAGTGGACGAATTGGATGAAGTGGCAGACGTGGGGGAAGTGGAGGAAGTGGCCTAAGTGGACGAAGTGGACGACGTGGACGAAGTTGACGAAGCGGACGACATTGACGAAATGGACGAAATTGACGAAGGGGACGAACGAAGTGAACGAAGTTGACGAAGTGGACGAAGTGGACGAACCAAGTGGACGAAGTTGAGGAAGTTGACGAAGTTGAGGAAGTGGAGGAAGTGGAGGAAGTGGAGGAAGTGGAGGAAGTTGGTGAAGTGGACGAACTGGCCGTAGTGGAGGAAGTGGACTAAGTGGACGAATTGGATGAAGCGGCGGACGTGGGGGAAGTGGAGGAAGTGGAGGAAGTGGACGTAGTGGACGAAGTGGACAAAGTTGACGAAGTGGACGAAATGGACGAAGTTGACGAAGTGGACGAAGTGGCCGAAGTGGAGGAAGTGAAGGAAGTGGCCGAATTGGACGAAATGGAGGAAGTGGAGGAAGTGGAGGAAGTGGAGGAAGTGGAGGAAGTGGCCTAAGTGGACGAAGTTGACGAAGTTGACGAAGTGGGAGAAGTGGAGGAAGTGGACGAAGTGGAGGAAGTGGAGGAAGTGAACTAAGTGGACGAAGTTGACGAAAAGGACGATGTCGACGAAGTGGAGGAAGTGGAGGAAGTTGACAAAGTGGAGGAAGTAGAGGAAGTTGCCGAAGTGGAGGCAGTGGAGGAAGTGGACGTAGTGGACGAAGTGGACGAAGTTGACGAAGTGGACGAAGCTGACAAAGTGGACGAAGTTCACGAAGTGGACGAACTGGACGAAGTGAACGAAGTGGACGAAGTGGACGAAGTTGACGAAGTGGACGAAGTGGACGAAGTGGACGAAGTGGACGAAGTGGACGAAGTTGACGAAGTGGACGAAGTAGAGGAAGTAGAGGAAGTCGACGAAGTGGCCTAAGTGGACGGAGTTGACGAAGTGGAGGAATTGGAGGAAGTGGACGAAGTGGAGGAAGTGGACGAAGTGAATGAAGTGGACGAAGTAGACGAACTTGACAAAGTTGACGAAGTCGACTAAGTGGACGAAGTTGACTAAGTGGATGAAGTGGAGGAGGCGGAGGAAGTGGACGAAGTTGACGAAGTTGACGATGTGGACGAAGTGGAGGAAGTGGAGGAAGTTGACGAAGTGGAGGAAGTGGAGGAAGTTGCTGAAGTGGACGAAGCGGAGGATGTGGACGAATTGGACGAAGTTGACGAAGTTGACCAAGTTGATGAAGTGGAGGAAGTGGATGAAGTAGACGAAGACGACGAAGTTGACGAAGATGATGAAGTTTACGAAGTGTACGAAGTAGATGAAGTGGACGATATTGACGAAATGGACGAAGTTGACGAAGTGGGAAAACGAAGTGAACGAAGTTGACGAAGTTGATGAAGTGGACGAACCAAGTGGACGAAGTTGAGGAAGTTGACGAAGTTGAGGAAGTGGACGAAGTGGAGGAAGTTGGTGAAGTGGACGAAGTGGACGAAGTGGCCGTAGTGGAGGAAGTGAAGGAAGTGGACTAAGTGGACGAATTGGATGAAGTGGAGGAAGTGGGGGAAGTGGACGAAGTGGAGGAAGTGGACGAAGTGGAGGAAGTGGACGAAGTGGAGGAAGTGCAGGAAGTGGAGGAAGTGGAGGAAGTGGACGAAGCGGATGAAGTTGACGAAGTTGACAAAGTAGACGAAGTGGAAGAAGTGGAAGAAGTTGACGAAGTTGACGAAGTCGATGAAGTTGATGTCGTTGACGAAGTCAACGAAGCGGACGAAGCGAAGGAAGTGGACTAAGTGGACGAAGTTGACGAAGTGGACGAGGTGGAGGAAGGGGAGGAAGTGGACGAAGTTGACAAAGTGGACGAAGTAGAGGAAGTGGAGGAAGTGGAGGAAGAGGACGAAGTGAAGGAAGTGGACGAAGTTGATGAAGTGGACGAAGTGGATGAACTTGACGACGTGGACGAAATGGACGAAGTGGAGGAAGCGGAGGAAGTGAACTAACTGGACGAAGTTGACGAAGTGGACGATGTGGACGAAGTGGAGGAAGTGGACGAAGTTGACGAAGTGGAGGAAGTGGAGGAAGTTGTCGAAGTGGACGAAGCGGAGGAAGTGGACGAAGTTGACGAAGTTGACGAAGTTGACGAAGTTGACGAAGTTGAAGAAGTTGACGAACTGGACGAAGTGGACGAAATGGAGGAGGTGTAGGAAGTAGACGAAGTGGTCGAAGTGCACGAAGTGGAAGAAGGGGACGAAGTTGACGTAGTTGACGAAGTGGACGAAGTTGACGTAGTTGACGAAGTGGACGAAGTTGACGAAGTGGACGAAGCGGAGGAAGCGGAGGAAGTGGACTAAGTGGACGAAGTTGACGAAGTGTATGAGGTGGACGAAGGGGAGGAAGTGGAGGAAGTGGCGGAAGTGGAGGAAGTGGACTAAGTGGACGAAGTTGACGAAGTGGACGAAGTAGAGGAAGTGGAGGAAGTGGAGGAAGTGGACGAAGAGGACGAAGTGAAGGAAGTGGACGAAGTTGACGAAGTGGATGAACTAGATGAAGTAGACGAACTTGACAAAGTTGACGAAGTGGACGAAGTGGAGGAAGTGGTGGAAGCGGAGGAAGCGGAGGAAGTGAACTAAGTGGACGACGTTGACGAAAAGGACGATGTCAACGAAGTGGAGGAAGTGGAGGAAGTTGACGAAGGGCAGGAAGTGGAGGAAGTTGCGGAAGTGGAGGCAGTAGAGGAAGTGGACGTAGTGGACGAAGTGCACGAAGTGGACGAAGTTGACGAAGTGGACGAAGTGTACGAGGTGGAGGAAGGGGAGGAAGTGGAGGAAGTGGCGGAAGTGGACTAAGTGGACGAAGTTGACGAAGTGGAAGAAGTGAAGGAAGTGGACGAAGTTGACGAAGTGGACGAAGTGGACGAAGTTGACGAAGTGGACGAAGTGGAGGAAGCAGCGAAAGTGAACTAAGTGGACGAAGTTGACGAAGTGGAGGAAGTGGACGTAGTTGACGAAGTTGACCAAGTGGACGAAGCTGACGAAGTGGACGAAGTAGAGGAAGTTGACGAAGTTGACGAAGTTGACGAAGTGGACGAAGTAGAGGAAGTGGAGGAAGTGGGCAAAGTGGAGGAAGTTCACGAAGTGGACGAACTGGACGAAGTGAACAAAGTGGACAAAGTTGACGAAGTAGACGAAGTTGACGAAGTGGACGAAGTGGACGAAGTGGACGAATGATGGACAAATTAATAAGCACCAAAATATGATGTCACAAACTTGTTTCACAATCGGCAAGTATGACCGAATCGTTCAAGTAATAAACTTGGTAAGACCAAGTATCGTTCTTCCCAAAGGACTCACGGCCTAGTTTAGTTATGTGATTTGTTGATTAGCTAGGACTTACAAACGAAATATTTAGAGTTTAAAATGCAAGACAGAAAATAAACATGTATGCATGAAGTTTGATCAATGGCAAAGCAAAAGATAAACACTTTCAATGAATTATATGAATGAATATGTTGTTGGGGGTCAATTTCATCTCATCTACTCTCATATATTTTAGGAATTCAACATTCAAATCATCATTGTTAATGCCACTCTCTAATGTACCATTCTAGATGGCTTCTCCCTAATCACGAGTTCATACAATTCCTAGCATTCCTAATGATTAGTTCATGAGTGCAGGAGCTTAAAGGCAACTGATGAATCATTATTTTCTTCACTTCACTTAGTTTACTGTGCTAAAATTAATCAGGGAATTGTGCTTAATTGTCAAGTATTTTCACATTTTACTGAATTGAGCTTAATTCGATCAGAAATTCTTATTTTAATTAATTTGAATTATCTGAGCTTATTATTTTCATTATTAATTGCAGAGAAAATTTTGGAAATGTTTTGGGACTTCAAGATAAATGTGACATAAATTTTAAAGAAGAATTTGCATGGTTGCCACATTTTAAGCCAATGTCACGGCTACATGTCCAATTGATACGTAACTCATCTTTTTGGTTTGAAAGAAATGGTGCATCAAAGCTATGACCACATTGAAGACAATTAACGTGAAGGAGTTTTCTTGGCTGGAACATTCACATAGATTAAGCATTTTTTGTTGGAAAGCACACGGCCTCTCCTTATTTTTTGTACATCCAAAGAGCAAAAACATTTAAGTTGAAGGAGGGGCCACCACATTCCAAGTAGCTCACGGTTTTGGGCATAGAAGAAGCAAATTCACGGCACATGAAATTTTCTTTCACTTTGCAAACTGAATGGGAGACAACATATTATGGAGGGGACCACGTTACATTTTGGAAAGGTTTTATGCTAATTCACATACACCTTGCACACAGCCTACCACATTGTATACCATCTCACGGCCACATGGAAGAATTCCAAATGAAGTGCTGAATTATTGTCATAAGCACACGGTCCTTATCTCTTTTGAATATCCAAAGTTCCATTAAATAACAAAAGATGGGGCCACCATGTTGAAATTACAGCCACGGTTTTTTTTTAGATGCAATCAACAATTCATTTGGCAAACTGGAAGTGAAAGAAGGGGACCACTACAAAGTAAAGGAGTTCACGGTTTGGAGAAGAGAGATATGCAGCAAGCTACATAGTGTCACGGCCTTACACCATCATCCAGAGGCTGGAACGTTTGGAATTGATCATTAAATCAAGCTTTTGAGGAAACAACACAACAGCAAGGGATGGTCCAGCACCAACACTTTAAGCGTTCATGGCAGCAGCTTCACATACAGAAAACATACACGGCCTGCACTGCAGCAGCTGCTACATCCAGAAGTGTAGTTGGTCGAGCACAAGAAGGAGTGTTGTTTCCACGTCAAATTCATGATCCAGCAGCAGTAGAGAAGGTGCTGTCACGATGAAGAAAGACTCACACGGAAGACAGGGAAAGTGGCATAGTGGAGAGCTGAATCATTATCATGGCTGGAGCAGAGGCACTTCACGGTAGCTGCACCAGTCATGTCCAGTTGAGATGAAATAGAAGCTTGGCAGCAGCTCACACACAGCACATAGTAGCAAGCTTCGGAGTTGCAAATTGAAGGAGTTGACACGAGATTCTGGTCCAGCAGGCTGAAGGGAGTCTTCACTTTATTTTGGTAGCACGTTGGGAAGAAGGTGTGTTGGTCCTCCACGTCCAGTAGTGTCCAGCAAGAAGAGAAGCCTTGGAGGAACGTGATTGATGCTGGAGGCATGGAGGAGTATGTGCATGGGACCAGAAGACAAGAGTGGAGAATGGAAAATTGAAGGGAGCCATTCACGTGATTCATCTGGAAAGAAGAGGAGCCCACGATTGGAATGGTGTGCAAAAAAAAAAAAATAATAAAAAGTGATTGAAGAAGAAGATAATTTGGCAAAAGGAGAGAATTCACGGGTTCAGAATTATAGCTATAAATTGGCAGATTTGGGAGGAGCCAGACGGGAGTTTGAGGATTAGATTTTAGGAGATTTGAGATTAGAATTAGGAGTAGGAAACACTCTCGGTTCCTCTCTTCCAGAGGCTCTGAGTTTTCATTCTAAACAGTGCAAAAATGTAGCTTTTATTTCTGAAACGTGTGTTACAGTTTTCTCGTTTTATTGCTTATCTTTACTGTCTTGGAATTTTAATTTAAGAGTTTAATGTTTGATAAATTTCATTTTCAGTGAAGTGATTTTAATTTTGCTGTCTCTTTTATTTTACCGTTTATTGTTTTTTTTTGCATCGTTAAATTTTACCGTTTCTGCATATTTACTGTTCCGTTAAATTCAGTCAATGTGTTTGTCCATTCGGTTTATTTTCAACGTCGTTTTTACTGTTCATTTTCACCGATGCTTTGGGTAAATTTTATTTACACGGCTGTTACATTTTCTGCATGTTTACTATTACAATGTTTTCATTTCAAGCACTGATGAATTTTACATTTTCTAGTTTTACAGTCTTTTACCGTTCAGTTTTTACCACCGTTAAAATTTATTTCAGTGTTTTTAATTTTGTCGTATTTAAATTCCAGTTTTAATTTATTTTTCCGCACAAAACCAAAATTCACAACCCCCCACTCTGTGTTTGATCTGAGACTGAACCACAAATTGGTCCTCGAGAGACGACCTAGGAGTCAAATCCTAGTAAACTATACTGCATTATTTTCGTGCACTCAACTTTTGTGAGCGGTGCGACCCGTTCATCAGCAACCAATAGAATATTGTCCGTATAATATTGGGAGAAATTCCCCGGATCTAGACTTCCCCGTACGTGTCCGTATCGACAAAACCAATAATCATGCATGGAATGAGTTAAACTATGCAAGCATTGAGCAAAGAGGAAAAACCCTAACTAATGATGAAAGAAAGCATATGTCTTAATTAAAAGATGTACTCAACAGATTCCATATATGAGAGCTTCAAGAGATTACATTGATTCCCCAACAAACATACAAGGTTTAGTTCACCATATTCATGGTGAACCTAGATGAATAACAATGAAAGAATGAAAGAATAAACCCAATAAAGGTGAAGAGGTAGCCTGAGCATCCAAGATCCTCCTTCAAATGGGTGGAAGAGAGAGTGTTTGCCTCGTTTCTGCCAAAGATACTAATTCTAGGACGTGCAAGCCCTTATATACTAATCTAGAGTTACAAAAGATTACAAAAGCCCAAGCCCAAAAAGTGCCGCTCAGCGGTATTTACCGCTCAGCGGTGATTGCGCGTCTTCTTTCTTCCCCTCAGCGGCCATTTTGCCCCTCAGCGGTTCCAACGTCACCTCTTGAGTGCCGCTCAGCGGTAGTTTGCCGCTCAGCGGTGCCTTTGACTTCTCTTTTTGCACTCTTTCTTGTCCTTTCTAATGTCATCTCTCTCCTTCTTCACTCTTTTCACCAAATTCACCTTAAAACCTGCACAAAAACACTGAAATCAAGCATAAACCTGTCCAGCTCTCTTATTTCTGAAAATATGGATAAAAGGCATGATTTCAAGCTAGTTTCTAAGTCTAAAGGTTGCTTTTAGTATCAATTTTAAGCATGAAAATAATAGTTTTTCAACTGTTATCAACGAAGTGGAGGAAGTTGACCAAGTTGACGAAGTTGACGAAGTGGATGAAGTAGAGGAAGTGGTGGAATTGGAGGAAGTGGTGGAATTGGAGGAAGTGGAGGAAGTTGTCGAAGTGGACGAAGCGGAGGATGTGGACGAAGTGGACAAAGTGGACCAAGTGGACGAAGTTGATGAAGTGGAGGAAGTGGAGGAAGTGGACGAAGTGGACGAAGAGGACGATATTGACGAAATGGACGAAGTTGACGAAGTGGAAGAACGAAGTTGACGAAGTTGATGAAGTGGACGAACCAAGTGGACGAAGTTGAGGAAGTGGACGAAGTGGAGGAAGTGGAGGAAGTGGAGGAAGTTGGTGAAGTGGACGAAGTGGCCGTAGTGGAGGAAGTGAAGGAAGTGGGCTAAGTGGACGAATTGGATGAAGTGGCGGACGTGGGGGAAGTGGAGGAAGTGGTCTAAGCGGACGAAGTAGACGAAGACGACGAAGTGGACGAAGATGACGAAGTTGATGAAGTTGACGAAGTGGACGAAGTGGACGACATTAACGAAATGGACGAAGTTGACGAAGGGGACGAACGAAGTGAACGAAGTTGACGAAGTTGAAGAAGTAGACGAACCAAGTGGAGGAAGTTGAGGAAGTTGACGAAGTTGAGGAAGTGGAGGAAGTGGAAGAAGTTGGTGAAGTGGACGAAGTGGCCGTAGTGGAGGAAGTGGACTAAGTGGACGAATTGGATGAAGCGGCGGACGTGGGGGAAGTGGAGGAAGTGGACGTAGTGGACGAAGTGGACGAAGTGGACGAAGTGGACGAAGTTGACGAAGTTGATGAAGTGGACGAAGTGGAGGAAGTTGACGAAGTTGACGAACTGGACGAAGTAGTGGAAGTGGAGGAATTTGACGAAGTGGACGAAGTGAACGAAGTGGACGAAGTTGACGAAGTGGACAAAGTGGAGGAAGTTGGTGAAGTGGATGAAGTGGATGAAGTGGACAAACTGGCCGAAGTTGAGGAAGTGAAGGAAGTAGACTAAGTGGACGAATTTGACGAAGTGGAGGAAGTGGACGAAGTTGCCAAAGTGGACGAAGTGGAGGAAGTGGACGAAGTAGACGAAGTTGACGAAATTGACGAAGTGGAAGAACTTGACGAAGTGGATAAAGTTGACGAAGCAGAGGAAGTGGAGGAAGTTGGTGAAGTGGACGAAGTCGACGAAGTGGCCAAAGTGGAGGAAGTGAAGGAATTGGACGAATTGGACGAAGTGGAGGAAGTGGAGGAAGTGGTCTAAGTGGACGAAGTGGAGCAAGTGGAGGAAGTGGACGAAGTGGAGGAAGTGGACGAAGTGGAGGAAGTGGAGGAAGTGGAGGAAGTGGACGAAGTGAAGAAAGTGGACGAAGTGGACGAAGTTGACGAAGTTGACGAAGTGGACGAAGTGGACGAAGTGGACGAAGTGGAAGAAGTTGACGAAGTCGACGAAGTTGATGTCATTGACGAAGTCGACGAAGTAGACGAAGTTGACGAAGTGGACGAAGCGGAGGAAGCGGAGGAAGTGGACTAACTGGACAAAATGGACGACGTGGAGGAAGGGGAGGAAGTGCAGGAAGTAGCGGAAGTGGAGGAAGTGGACTAAGTGGATGAAGTTGACGAAGTGGACGATGTGGACGAAGTGGAGGAAGTGGAGGAAGATGACGAAGTGGAGGAAGTCGAGGAAATTGTCGAAGTGGACGAAGCGTAGGAAGTGGACGAAGTTGACGAAGTGGACGAAGTGGAAGAAGTTGACGAAGTGGACGAAGTGGACGAAATGGATGAAGTGGTCGAAGTAGACCAAGTGGTCGAAGTGGACGAAGTGGAAGAAGTGGACGAAGTCGACGAAGTTGACGTAGTTGACGAAGTCGACGAAGTTGACGTAGTGGACGAAGTCGACGAAGTGGACGAAGTGGACGAAGTCGACGAAGATGACGAAGTGGACGAAGCGGAGGAAGCGGAGGAAGCGGAGCAAGTGGACTAAGCGGACGAAGTTGACGAAGAGGACGAAGTGTATCAGGTGGAGGAAGGGGAGGAAATGGAGGAAGTGGAGGAAGTGGAGGAAGTGGACTAAGTGGACGAAGTTGACGAAGTAGAGGAAGTGGAGGAAGTGGACGAAGAGGACGAAGTGAAGGAAGTAGACGAAGTTGACGAAGTGGACGAAGTTGACGAAGTGGAGGAAGCGGAGGAAGTGAACTAAGTAGACGAAGTTGACGAAGTGGACAATGTGGACGAAGTGGAGAAAGTGGAGGAAGATGACGAAGTGGGGGAAGTGGAGGATGTTGTCGAGCGAAGAGGAGGAAGTGGACGAAGTGGACGAAGTTGACGAAGTTGAGGAAGTTGAGGAAGTGCAGGAAGTGGAGGAAGTAGACGAAGACGACGAAGTTGACGAAGATGATGAAGTTTACGAAGTGGACGAAGTGGACGAAGAAGACGAAGTGGACGAACCAAGTGGACGAAGTTCAGGAAGTTGACGAAGTTGAGAAAGTGGACGAAGTGGAGGAAGTTGGTGAAGTGGACGAAGTGGCCGTAGTGGAGGAAGTGAAGAAATTGGACTAAGTGGACGAATTGGATGAAGTGGCGGACGTGGGGGAAGTGGAGGATGTGGAGGAAGTGCCTAAGTGGACGAAGTGGAGGAAGTGGAGGAAGTGGAGGAAGTGGACGAAGTCGACGAAGTTGACGAAGATGACGAAGTTGACGAAGTTGACGAAGTGGACGAAGTGGACGACGAGGACGAAGTGGACGACATTGACGAAATGGACGAAGTTGACGAAGTGGACGAACGAAGTGAACGAAGTTGACGAACTTGACGAAGTGGACGAACCAAGTGGACGAAGTTGAGGAAGTTGACGAAGTTGAGGAACTGGACGAAGTGGAGGAAGTTGGTGAAGTGGACGAAGTGGCCGTAGTGGAGGAAGTGGACTAAGAGGACGAATTGGATGAAGTAGCGGAGGTGGGGGAAGTGGAGGAAGTGGAGGATGGGGCCTAAGTGGACGAAGTGGAGGAAGTGCAGGAAGTGGAGGAAATGGACGAAGTCGATGAAATTGACGAAGATGACGAAGTTCACAAAGAGGACGAATTTCACGAAGTCGACGAAGTGGATGAAGAGGACGAAGTAGACAACATTGACGAAATGGACGAAGTTGACGAAGTGGACGAAGTTGACGAAGTGGACGAACCAAGTGGACGAAGTTGAGGAAGTTGACGAAATTGAGGAAGTGGAGGAAGTGGAGGAAGTGGAGGAAGTTGGTGAAGTGGACAAAGTGGTCGTAGTGGAGGAAGTGGACTAAGTGGACGAATTGGATGAAGTGGCGGACGTGGGGGAAGTGGAGGAAGTGGAGGAAGGGGCCTAAGTGGACGAATCGACGAAGTTGACGAAGTGGACGAAGCTGACGAAGTTGACGAAGTGGACAAAGTGGACAAAGCGGACGAAGGGGAAAAAGTGGATGAAGGAGAAGAAGAAGAAGAAGAAAAAGAAGAAGAAGAAGAAGAAGAAGAAGAAGAAGAAGAAGAAAATGAAGAAGAAGAAGAAGAAGAGGAAGAAGTGGAAGAAGTGGAGGAAGTGGAAGAAGAGGAGGAGGTGGACAAAGTGGACGAACTGGACGAAGTTTACGAAGATGACGAAGTGGACGAAGTTGACGAAGTGGAAGAAGTGGACGAAGTTGACGAAGTTGAGGAAGTTGAAGAACTTGACGAAGTGGACGAAGTGGACGAAGTGGACGAAGCTGAGGAAGTTGAGGAAGTGGAATAGGTGGACGAAGTTGACGAAGTTAACGAAGTGGAGGAAGTGGAGAAAATGGATGAAGTAGAGGAAGTTGACGAAATGGACGAAGTTACCGAAGCGGACGAAGTTGAAGAAGTGGACGATTTGGACGAAGTGGAGGAAGTGGAGGAAGAGGAGGAAGAGGTTGACGAAGTTGACGAGGTGGACGAAGTTTACGAAGTGGACGAGGTGGAAGAAGTTGACGAAGTTGACGAGGTGGAAGAAGTTGACGAAGTAGACGAAGTGGACGAAGTGGAAGAAGCGGAGGAGGTGGACTAAGTAGACGAAATTAACGAAGTGGACGAAGTGGAGGAAGTGGACGAAGTAGACGAAGTTGACGAAGATGACGAAGTTTATGAAGTGGACGACGTTGACGAAGTGGGCGAAGTTGAAGAAGTGGACAAAGTGGACGAATTTGACGAAGTGGACGAAGCTGACGAAGTGGACGATGTTGACGAAGTGGACGAAGTGGAATAGGTGGACGAGGTGGACGAAGTTTACGAAGTGGACGAGGTGGACAAAGTTTACGAAGTGGACGAGGTGGACGAAGTGGAGGAAGTGGACGAAGTGGAGGAAATTGGCGAAGTGGACGAAGTGGACGAAGTGGCCGAAGTGGAGGAAGTGAAGGAAGTGGACGAATTGGACGAAGTGGAGGATGTCGGGGAAGTGGAGGAAGTGGAGGAAGTGGCCTAAGTGGACGAAGTTGACGCAGTTGACGAAGTGGAGCAAGTGGAAGAAGTGGACGAACTGGAGGAAGTGGACGAACTGGAGGAAGTGCAAGAAATGGAAGAAGTTGACGAAGTTGACGAAGTTGACGTAGTTGACGAAGTGGACGAAGTTGACGAAGCGGACGAAGCGGAGGAAGTGGACTAAGTGGACGAAGTTGACGAGGTGGTCACGGTGGAGGAAGGGGAGGAAGTGGAGGAAGTGGCGGAAGTGGAGGAAGTGGACTAAGTGCACGAAGTTGACGAAGTGGACGAAGTAGAGGAAGTGGAGGAAGTGGAGGAAGTGGACGAAGAGGACGAAGTAAAGGAAGTGGACGAAGTTGACGAAGTGGACGAAGTTGAGGAAATGGACGAAGTTGACGAAGTGGACGAAGTGGAATAAGTGGACGAGGTGGACGAAGTTTACGAAGTCGACGAAATCAATGAAGTGGAAGAAGCAGAGGAAGTGGACTAAGTAGACGAAATTCACAAAGTGGAGGAAGTGGACGAAGTCGATGAAGTGAAGGAAGTTGAAGAAGTGGACAAAGTGGACGAACTTGACGAAGTGGAAGAAATTGACGAACTGGACGAAGTTGATGACGAAGTGGAGGAAGTTGACGAAGTTGACGACGAGGAGGACGAAGTGGACGAAGTAGCCGAAGTGGACGAAGTGGACGAAGCAAAGGAAGTGGACGAAGTTGACGAAGTGGACGAAGTAGAGGAATTGGACGAAGTGGACGAAGTGGAGGAAGTTGACGAAGTGGACGAAGTTGACGAAGTCGACGAAGTTGACGAAGTGAATAAGTGGAGGAAGTGGAGGAAGTTGGTGAAGTCGATGAAGTGGACGAAGTGGCCGAAGTTGAGGAAGTGAAGGAAGTGGACTAAGAGGACGAATTGGACGAAGTGGAGGAAGTGGAGGAAGTGGAGGAAGTGGACAAAGTTGCCAAATTGGACGAAGTTCACGAAGTTGACGAAGTGGAGGAAGTGGAGGAAGTGGACGAAGTTGACGAAGTGGAAGAAGTTGACGAAGTGGACGAAGTTGACGTAGTGGACGAAGTGGAGGAAGTTGGTGAAGTGGCCGAAGTGGAGGAAGTGAAGAAAGTGGACGAATTGGACAAAGTGGAGGATGTTGGGTAAGTGTAGGAAGTGGAGGAAGTGGCCTAAGTCGACGAAGTTTACGAAGTGGAGCAAGTGGAGGAAGTGGACGAAGATGAGGAAGTGGACGAACTGAAGGAAGGGCAAGAAGTGGAGGAAGTGGACGAAGTTGACGAAGTGGAAGAAGTTGAACAAGTTGACGAAGTTGACGTAGTTGGCGAAGTGGACGAAGTTGACGAAGTGGACGAAGTTGACGAAGTGGACGAAGTTGACGAAGTGGACGAAGCGGAGGAAGCGGAGGAAGTGGACTAATTGGAAGAAGTTGACGAAGTGGACACGGTGGAGGAAAGGGAGGAAGTGGCGGAAGTGGAGGAAGTGGACTAAGTGGACGAAGTTGACGAAGTGGACGAAGTAGAGGAAATGGAGGAAGTGGAGGAAGTGGCCGAAGAGGACGAAGTGAAGGAAGTGGACGAAGTGGACGAACTTGACAAAGTTGACGAAGTTGACGAAGTGGACGAATTTCACGAAGCGGGCGAAGTGGAGGAAGCGGAGGAAGTGAACTAAGTGGACGAAGTTGACGAAGTGGACGATGTGGACGAAGTGGAGGAAGTGGAGGAAGTTGACGAAGTGGAGGAAGTGGAGGAAGTTGTTGAAGTGGACGAAGTGGAGGAAGTGGACGAAGTGGATGAAGCGGACGCAGTGGACGAAGTGGACGAAGTTGACGAAGTGGACGAAGTGCATTGACGAAGATGGTGAAGTTGACGAAGTCGACGAAGTGGATGAAGTGGACAAAGAGGACGAAGTGGACGTAATTGACGAAATGGATGAAGTTGACGAAGTGGATGAATGAAGTGAACGAAGTTGACGAAGTTGACGAAGTAGACGAACCAAGTGGACGAAGTTCAGGAAGTTGAGGAAATGGAGGAAGTGAAGGAAGTGGACGAAGTGGAGGAAGTTGGTGAAGTGGACGAAGTGGCAATGGTGGAGGAGGTGAAGGAAGTGGACGAAGTAGACGACAAAGTTGACGAAGATGACGAAGTGGACGACATTGAAGAAATGGACGAAGTGGACAAACGAAGTGAACGAAGTTGACGAAGTGGACAAACGAAGTGAACGAAGTTGACGAAGTGGACAAACCAAGTGGATGAAGTTGAGAAAGTTGACGAAGTTGAGGAAGTGGAGGAAGTGGAGGAAGTGGAGGAAGTGGAGGAAATGGAGGAAGTTGGTGAAGTGGACAAAGTGGCCGTAGTGGAGTAAGTGAAGGAAGTGGACTAAGTTGACGAATTGGATGAAGTGGCGGACGTGGGGGAAGTGGAGGAAGTGGAGGAAGTGGCCTAAGTGGACGAAGTTAACGAGGTGGAGGAAGTGGACGATGGGGATGAAGTAGACGAAGTTGACCAATATGACGAAGTTGAGGAAGTGGTCGAACTAGACGAAGAGAACGAAGAGGACGAAGCGGTCGAAGTTGACGAAATGGACGAAGTGGACGAAGTTGACGAACTGGACGAACGAAGTTGACGAACTGGACGAACGAAGTTGACGAAGTTGACAAAGTTGATGAGTGGAGGAAGTTGACGAAGTGGAGGAGGAAGTGGACTAAGTGGATGAAGTGGACGAAGTTGACAATGTGGAGGAAGTCGAGGAAGTGGACGAAGTTGAAGAAGTGGACGAAGTGGACGAAGTGAAAGAAGTTGACGAAGTGGAGGAAGTGGACGAAGGGGAAAAAGTGGATGAAGGAGAAGAAGAAGAAGAAGAAGAAGAAGAAGAAGAAGAAGAAGAAGAAAAAGAAGAAGAAGAAAATGAAGAAGAAGAAGAAGAGGAAGAAGTGGAAGAAGTGGAGGAAGTGGAGGAAGTGGAGGAAGTGGACTAAGTGGATGAATTGGACGAAGTTGACGAAGATGACGAAGTTGACGAAGTGGACGAAGTGGACGAGGTGGACGAAGTAGACCAAGTGGACGAACTGGACGAAGTTGATGAAGTGGACGAAGTGGACAGAGTGGACGAAGTCGACGAAGAGGACGAAGTGGACAAAGTTGACGAACTTGACAAAGTGGACGAAATGGAAGAAGCCGAGGAACTGAGCTAAGTGGACGAAGTTGACGAAGTTGACGAAGTGGACGAAGTGGAGGAAGTGAAGGAAGTGGAGGAAGTGGACGAAGTCGACGAAGTGAAGGAAGTTGAAGAAGTGGACAAAGTGGACAAAGTGGACGAAGTTGACCAATATGACGAAGTTGACGAAGTGGTCGAACTAGACGAAGAGAACGAAGAGGACGAAGTGGTCGAAGTTGACGAAATGGACGAAGTTGACGAAGTGGACGAAGTTGACGAAGTGGACGAAGTTGACGAAGTTGACGAACTGGACGAACGAAGTTGACGAAGTTGACGAACTGGACGAACGAAGTTGTCAAACTGGACGAACGAAGTTGACGAAGTTGACAAAGTTGATGAGTGGAGGAAGTTGACGAAGTGGAGGAGGAAGTGGACTAAGTGGATGAAGTGGACGAAGTTGACGAAGTGGAGGAAGTGGAGGAAGTGGACGAAGTGGACGAAGTTGAAGAAGTGGACGAAGTGGACGAAGTTCACGAAGTGGACGAAGTGGACGAAGTTCACGAAGTGGACGAAGTGAAAGAAGTTGACGAAGTGGACGAAGTGGAGGAAGTGGACGAAGGGGAAAAAGTGGATGAAGGAGAAGAAGAAGAAGAAGAAGAAGAAGAAGAAGAAGAAGAAGAAGAAGAAGAAGAAGAAGAAGAAGAAGAAGAAGAAGAAGAAGAGGAAGAAGTGGAAGAAGTGGAGGAAGTGGAGGAAGTTGACGAAGTGGAGGAAGTGGAGGAAGTTGTTGAAGTGGACGAAGTGGAGGAAGTGGACGAAGTGGATGAAGCGGACGCAGTGGACGAAGTGGACGAAGTTGACGAAGTGGACGAAGTGCATTGACGAAGATGGTGAAGTTGACGAAGTTGACGAAGTGGATGAGGTGGACAAAGAGGACGAAGTGGACGTAATTGACGAAATGGACGAAGTTGACGAAGTGGATGAATGAAGTGAACGAAGTTGACGAAGTGGACGAACCAAGTGGACGAAGTTCAGGAAGTTGAGGAAATGGAGGAAGTGGACGAAGTGGAGGAAGTTGGTGAAGTGGACGAAGTGGCAATAGTGGAGGAGGTGAAGGAAGTGGACGAAGTAGACGACAAAGTTGATGAAGTGGACGACATTGAAGAAATGGACGAAGTGGACAAACGAAGTGAACGAAATTGACGAAGTGGACAAACCAAGTGGATGAAGTTGAGAAAGTTGACGAAGTTGAGGAAGTGGAGGAAGTGGAGGAAGTGAAGGAAGTGGAGGAAGTGGAGGAAGTGGAGGAAGTGGAGGAAGTTGGTGAAGTGGACAAAGTGGCCGTAGTGGAGGAAGTGAAGGAAGTGGACTAAGTTGACGAATTGGATGAAGTGGCGGACGTGGGGGAGGTGGAGGAAGTGGAGGAAGTGGCCTAAGTGGACGAAGTTAACGAGGTGGAGGAAGTGGACGATGTGGACGAAGTAGACGAAGTTGACCAATATGACGAAGTTGAGGAAGTGGTCGAACTAGACGAAGAGACGAAGAGGACGAAGTGGTCGAAGTTGACGAAATGGACGAAGTTGACGAAGTGGACGAAGTTGACGAAGTGGACGAACGAAGTTGATGAACTGGACGAACGAAGTTGACGAAGTTGACAAAGTTGATGAGTGGAGGAAGTTGACGTAGTGGAGGAGGAAGTGGACTAAGTGGATGAAGTGGACGAAGTTGACAATGTGGAGGAAGTGGAGGAAGTGGAGGAAGTGGACGAAGTTGAAGAAGTGGACGAAGTGGACGAAGTGGACGAAGTGGAGGAAGTGGACGAAGGGGAAAAAGTGGATGAAGGAGAAGAAGAAGAAGAAGAAGAAGAAGAAGAAGAAGAAGAAAAAGAAGAAGAAGAAAATGAAGAAGAAGAAAAAGAGGAAGAAGTGGAAGAAGTGGAAGAAGTGGAGGAAGTGGAGGAAGTGGAGGAAGTGGAGGAAGTGAACTAAGTGGATGAATTAGACGAAGTTGACGAAGATGACGAAGTTGACGAAGTGGACGAAGTGGACGAGGTGGACGAAGTAGACCAAGTGGACGAAGTTGATGAAGTGGACGAAGTGGACAGAGTGGACGAAGTCGACGAAGAGGACGAAGTGGACAAAGTTGACGAACTTGACAAAGTGGACAAAATGGAAGAAGCCGAGGAACTGAGCTAAGTGGACGAAGTTGACAAAGTGGACGAAGTGGAGGAAGTGAAGGAAGTGGAGGAAGTGGACGAAGTCGACGAAGTCGACGAAGTGAAGGAAGTTGAAGAAGTGGAGAAAGTGGACGAAGTTGACCAATATGACGAAGTTGACGAAGTGGTCGAACTAGACGAAAAGAACGAAGAGGACGAAGTGGTCGAAGTTGACGAAATGGATGAAGTTGACGAAGTGGACGAAATTGACGAACTGGACGAACGAAGTTGACGAAGTTGACGAACTGGACGAACGAAGTTGACGAAGTTGACAAAGTTGATGAGTGGAGGAAGTGGACGAAGTGGAGGAGGAAGTGGACTAAGTGGACGAAGTTGAAGAAGTGGACGAAGTGGACGAAGTGGACGAAGTTCACGAAGTGGACGAAGTGAAAGAAGTTGACGAAGTGGACGAAGTGGAGGAAGTGGACGAAGGGGAAAAAGTGGATGAAGGAGAAGAAGAAGAAGAAGAAGAAGAAGAAGAAGAAGAAGAAGAAGAAGAAGAAGAAGAAGAAGAAGAAGAAGAAGAAGAAGAAGAAGAAGAAGAAGAAGAAGAAGAAGAAGAAGAAAATGAAGAAGAAGAAGAAGAGGAAGAAGTGGAAGAAGTGGAGGAAGTGGAGGAAGTGGAGGAAGTGGACTAAGTGGATGAATTGGACGAAGTTGACGAAGATGCAAAGTTGACGAAGATGACGAAGTTGACGAAGTGGACGAGGTGGACGAAATAGACCAAGTGGACGAAGTGGACGAAGTTGATGAAGTGGACGAAGTGGACAGAGTGGACGAAGTCGACGAAGAGGAGGAAGTGGACGAAGTTGACGAACTTGACAAAGTGGACGAAGTCGAAGAAGCCGAGGAACTGAGCTAAGTGGACGAAGTTGACGAAGTGGAGGAAGTGGAGGAAGTGAAGGAAGTGGAGGAAGTGGAGGATGTGGACGAAGTTGACGAAGTGGACGAAGTGGAGGAAGTGGACGAAGTGGACGAAGTCGACAAAGTGAAGGAAGTTGAAGAAGTGGACAAAGTGGACGAACTTGACGAAGTGGAAGAAATTGACGAAGTGGACGAAGTGCAGGAAGTTGACGAAGTTGACGACGAGGAGGACGAAGTTGACGAAGTAGACGAACTAGCCGAAGTGGACGAAGTGGACGAAGCAGAGGAAGTAGAGGAAGTGGACGAAGTTGAGGAAGTGGAGGAAGTGGCCTAAGTGGACGAACTTGACGAAGTGGAGGAAGTGGACGAAGTGGAGGAAGTGGACGAAGTTGATGAAGTGGACGAAGCTGACGAAGTTGACGAAGTGGACGAAGTGGCCGAAGTGGAGGAAGTGAAGGAAGTGGACTAAGTGGACGAAGTCGATGTCGTTGACGAAGTTGACGAAGTGGTCGAAGCGGAGGAAGCGGAGGAAGTGGACTAAGTGGACGAAGTTGACGAAGAGGACGAGGCGGAGGAAGGGGAGGAAGTGCAGGAACTGGCGGAAGTGGACTAAGTGGACGAAGTTGACGAAGTGGACGAAGGAGAGGAAGTAGAGGAAGTGGAGGAAGTGGAGGAAGAGGACGAAGTGATGGAAGTGTACGAAGTTGACGAAGTGGACGAAGTTGACGAAGTGGAGGAAGCGGAGGAAGTGAACTAACTGCACGAAGATGACGAAGATGACGAAGTGGACGATGTGGACAAAGTGGAGGAAGTTGAAGAAGTGGACAAAGTGGACGAAGTGGACGAACTTGACGAAGTGGAAGAAATTGACGAAGTGGACGAAGTGGAGGAAGTTGACGAAGTTGACGACGAGGAGGACGAAGTTGACGAAGTGGACGAAGTGGACGAAGTAGCCGAAGTGGACGAAGTGGACGAAGCAGAGGAAGTGGAGGAAGTGGACGAAGTTGAGGAAGTGGAGGAAGTGACCTAAGTGGACGAAGTTGACGAAGTGGAGGAAGTGGAGGAAGTGGAGGAAGTGGAGGAAGTCGACGAAGTTGACGAAGTGGACGAAGTGAATGAAGTGGACGAAGTGGACGAAGTTGACGAAGTGGACGAAGTTGACAAAGTGGACGAAGCTGACGAAGTTGACGAAGTGGACGAAGTGGACGAAGTGGCCGAAGTGGCCGAAGTGGAGGAAGTGAAGGAAGTGGACGAATTGGACGAAGTGGAGGATGTCGGGAAGTGGAGGAAGTGGAGGAAGTGGATGAAGTGGCCTAAGTGGACGAAATGAACGAAGTGGACGAAGTGGAGGAAGTGGAGAAAGTGGACGAAGTGGAGGAAGTGGAGGAAGTGGACGAAGTGCAGGAAGTGGAGGAAATGGAGGAAGTGGACAAAGTGGAAGAAGTGGAAGAAGCTGACGAAGTTGACGAAGTGGACGAAGTCGATGTCGTTGACGAAGTCGACGAAGTGGTCGAAGCGGAGGAAGCGGAGGAAGTGGACTAAGTGGACGTAGTTGACGAAGTGGACGAAGTTGACGAAGTGGACGAAGCGGAGGAAGCGGAGGAAGTGGACTAAGTGGACGAAGTTGAAGAAGTGGACACGGTGGAGGAAAGGGAGGAAGTGGAGGAAGTGGCGAAAGTGGAGGAAGTGGACTAAGTGGACGAAATTGACGAAGTGGACGAAGTAGAGGAAATGGAGGAAGTGGAGGAAGTGGCCGAAGAGGACGAAGTGAAGGAAGTGGACGAAGTTGACGAAATGGACGAAGTGGACGAAGTTCACGAAGCGGGCAAAGTGGAGGAAGTGGAGGAAGTGAACTAAGTGGACGAAGTTGACGAAGTGGATGATGTGGACGAAGTGGAGGAAGTGGAGGAAGTTGACGAAGTGGAGGAAGTGGAGGAAGTTGTTGAAGTGGACAAAGTGGAGGAAGTTGACGAAGCGGACGAAGCGGACGAAGCGGACGAAGCGGACGCAGTGGACGAAGTTGACGAAGTTGACAAAGTGGACGAAGTGGACGAAGTTGACGAAGATGAGGAAGTTGACGAAGTTGACGAAGTGGAGGAAGTGGACGACATTGACGAAATGGACGAAGTTGACGAAGTGGAAGAACGAAGTGAACGAAGTTGACGAAATTGACGAAGTGGACGGACCAAGTGGACGAAGTTCAGGAAGTTGATGAAGTGGAGGAAGTGGAGGAAGTTGGTGAAGTGGACGAAGTGGCCATAGTGGAGGAGGTGAAGGAAGTTGAGGAAGTGGACGAAGTAGACGACGAAGTTGACGAAGATGACGAAGTGGACGACATTGAAGAAATGGCCGAAGTGGACAAACGTAGTGAACGAAGTTGACGAAGTGGACAAACCAAGTGGATAAAGTTGAGGAAGTTGACGAAGTTGAGGAAGTGGAGGAAGTGAAGGAAGTGGTGGAAGTGGAGGAAGTGGAGGAAGTTGGTGAAGTGGACGAAATGCCCGTAGTGGAAGAAGTGAAGGAAGTGGACTAAGTTGATGAATTGGATGAAGTGGCGGACGTGGGGGAAGTGGAGGAAGTGGACAAAGTTGACGAAGTGGAGGAAGTGGAGGATGTGGACGAAGTGGTCGAACTAGACGAAGAGAACGAAGAGGACAAAGTGGTCGAAGTTGACGAAATGGACGAAGTTGACGAAGTGGACGAATTTGACGAAGTTGACGAAGTTGACAAAGTTGACAAACTGGACGAACGAAGTTGACGAACTGGACGAAAGAAGTTGACGAAGTTGACAAAGTTGATGAGTGGAGGAAGTTGACGAAGTCGAGGAGAAAGTGGAGGAAGTGGACTAAGTGGATGAAGTGGACGAAGTTGACGATGTGGAGGAAGTGGAGGAAGTGGAGGAAGTGGACGAAGTTGAAGAAGTGGACAAAGTTCACGAAGTCGACGATGTGGACGAAGTGAAAGAAGTTGACGAAGTGGACCAAGTGGAGGAAGTGGACGAAGGGGAAAAAGTGGATGAAGGAGAAGAAGAAGAAGAAGAAGAAGAAGAAGAAGAAGAAGAAGAAGAAGAAGAAGAAGAAGAAGAAGAAAAAGAAAATGAAGAAGAAGAAGAAGAGGAAGAAGTGGAAGAATTGGAGGAAGTGGAGGAAGTGGAGGAAGTGGAGGAAGTGGACTAAGTGGACGAGGTGGACGAAGTGGACGAAGTGGACGAAGTTGACGAAGATGACGAAGATGACGAAGTGGACGAAGTGGACGAGGTGGATGAAGTAGACCAAGTGGACGAAGTGGACGAAGTTGATGAAGTGGACGAAGTGGACAGAGTGGACGAAGTCGACGAAGAGGAGGAAGTGGACGAAGTGGACGACGTTGACGAACTTGACAAAGTGGACGAAGCGGAGGAACTGAGGTAAGTCGACGAAGTGGACGAAGTGGAGGAAGTGAAGGAAGTGGACGAAGTGGACGAAGTTGACGAAGTGGAAGAAGTTTACGAAGTAGAGGAAGTGGAGGAAGTGCAGGAAGTGGAGAAAGTTGGTGAAGTTGACGAAGTGGAGGAAGTGAGCGAAGTCGACTAAGTGGACAAATTGGACAAAGTGGAGGACGTGGGGGAAGTGGAGGAAGTGGAGGAAGTGGCCTAAGTGGACGAGGTTGACGAAGTGGAGGAAGTGGAGGAAGTGAACGAAGTGGAGGAAGTGGAGGAAGTGGACGAAGTGAACGAAGTGGACAAAGTTGACGAAGTGGACAAAGCTGACGAAGTTGACGAAGCTGACGAAGTTGACGAAGTGGATGAAGTGGATGAAGTGGAGGAACTTGACGAAGTGGAGGAAGTGGAGGAAGTGGAGGAAGTGGAGGGAGTGGAGGAAGTGGGGGAAGTGGACGAAGTGGACAAAGTGAACGAAGTGCACGAAGTTGACGAAGTGCACGAAGTTGACGAAGTGGACGAAGTGGAAGAAGTGGACTAAGTGGACGAAGTTGACGAAGTGGAGGATGCGGAGGAAGTGGACTAAGTGGACGAAGTTGACGAAGTGGAGGATGTGGAGGAAGTGGAGGAAGTGGACGAAGTGGAGGAAGTGGACGAAGTGGAGGAAGTGGACGAAGTGGAGGAAGTGGACGAAGTGGAAGAAGTGGACGAAGTGGACGAAGTTGAGGAAGTTGACGAAGTGGACGAAGTGGACGAACTGGACGAAGTTGACGAAATGGACGAAGTTGACGAAGTTGACGAAGTTGAGGAAGTGGACGAAGTTGACAAAGTTGATGAAGTGGAGGAAGTTGACGAAGTGGACGAAGTGGACGAAGTGGAGGAAGTGTAGGAACTGGACTAAGTGGGTGAAGTGTACGAAGTTGACATTGTGGAGGAAGTGGAGGAAGTGGAGGAAGTTGAAGAAGTGGACGAAGTTGACGAAGTGGACGAAGTGGACAAAGTGGACGAAGAGGAGGAAGTAGACGAAGTGGAGGAAGTGGACGAAGGGGAAAAAGTGGATGAAGGAGAAGAAGAAGAAGAAGAAGAAGAAGAAGAAGAAGAAGAAGAAGAAAATGAAGAAGAAGAACAAGAGGAAGAAGTGGAAGAAGTGAACGAAGTGGAGGAAGTGAAGGAAGTGGACAAAGTGGACAAATTGGACGAAGTTGACGAAGATGACGAAGTTGATGAAGATGACGAAGTTGACGAAGTTGATGAAGTGGGCAAAGGGGACGAAGTCGACGAGGTGGACGAAGTGGACGAGATGGACGAAGTAGACCAAGTAGACGAAGTGGAGGAAGTGGAGCAAGTTGACGAAGTAAACGAAGCGGACAAAGTGCACGAATTTGACGAAGTAGACGAAGTTGACCAAGTGGAAGAAGTGGACGAAGTAGACGAAGTGGACAAAGTGGACGAAGCTGAGGAAGTTGAGGAAGTGTAATAGGTGGACGAAGTTGAAGAAGTTAACGTAGTGGAGGAAGTGGAGGAAGTGGAGAAAATAAATGAAGTGGAGGAAGTTGACGAAGTGGACGAAGTGGACGAGGAGAACGAAGTGGACGAAGTTGACGAAGTTCACGAGGTGGACGAAGTGGAGGAAGCGGAAGAAGTGGACTAAGTGGACGAAGTGGACGAAGTTGACGAAGTGGGAGACGTTGAGGAAGTGGACGAAGTTGACGAAGTGGACGAAGTGGACGAAGTTGACCAAGTTGAGGAAGTGGAAGAAGTGGAGGAAGTGTAGGAAGTTGAGGAAGTGGACGAAGTGGCCGAAGTGGAGGAGGTGGAGGAAGTTGACGAAGTGGACGAAGTGGACGAAATGGACAGAGTGGACGAAGTGGACGAAGTGGACGAAGTGGACGAAGTGGATGAAGTGGACGAAGTGGACGAAGAGGACGAAGTGGACGAAGTTGACGAAGTGGACGAAGTTGACGAACTTGACGAAGTGGACGAAGTGGACGAAGTGGACGAAGTGGAGGAAGCGGAGGAAGTGGGCTAAGTGGACGAAGTGGACTAAATGGAGGAAGTGGACGAAGTGGACGAAGTGGACGAAGTGGACGAAGTTGACGAAGTGGACGAAGTGGACGAAGTGGAAGAAGTTTACGAAGTGGAGGAAGTGGAGAAAGTTGGTGAAGTGGACGAGGTGGACGAAGTGGAGGTAGTGAAGAAAGTGGAATAAGTGGACAAATTGGACAAAGTGGACGACGTGGGGGAAGTGGAGGAAGTGGAGGAAGTGGAGGAAGGGGACGAAGTGAACGAAGTGGACGAACTAGACGAAGTGGACGAACAGGACGAAGTTGACGAAATGGACGAAGTTGACGAAGTGATAGAAGTTGACAAAGTTGATGAAGTGGAGGAAGTTGACGAAGTGGACGAAGTGGAGCAAGTGTAGGAAGTGGACTAAGTGGATGCAGTGGACGAAGTGGACGAAGTTGACGATGTGGACGAAGTGGAGGAAGTGGAGGAAGTGGAGGAAGTTGAAGAAGTGGACGAAGTTGACGAAGTGGACGAAGTGGAGGAAGTGGAGGAAGTGGAGGAAATTGAAGAAGTGGACGAAGTTGACGAAGTGGATGAAGTGGACGAAGTGGACAAAGTGGACGAAGCTGACAAAGTGGACGAAGTGGACGAAGGGGAAAAAGTGGATGAAGGAGAAGAAGAAGAAGAAGAAGAAAATGAAGAAGAAGAAGAAGAAGAAGAAGTGGAAGAAGTGGAGGAAGTGGAGGAAGTGGAGGAAGTGGACAAAGTGGACGAATTGGACGAAATTGACGAAGATGACGAAGTGGACGAAGGGGACGAGGTGGACGAAGTTGACGAGGTGGACGAAGTAGACCAAGTGGAGGAAGTGGAGGAAGTGGAGGAAGTTGACGAAGTGGACGAAGTGGACGAACTGGACGAATTGGACGAAGTGGATGAAGTTGACGAAGGGGAAGAAGTGGACAAAGTTGAGGAAGTTGACGAAGCGGACGAAGTGGACGAAGTGGAGGAACTGGAGCAAGTGGATGAATTGGACGAAGTGGAGGAGGTGGAGGAAGTGGAGGAAGTGGACTAACTGGACGAAGTTGAGAAAGTGGACGAAGTGGAGGAAGTGGAGAAGGTGGAGGAAGTCGACGAAGTAGAGGAAGTGGAGGAAGAGGACGAAGAGGACGTAGTGGGAAAAGTTGACGAAGTGGACGAACGAAACCGACGAAGTTGACGAAGTGTACGACGTTGACGAAGTGGACGAAGTTGACGAAGTGGAGGAAGTGGACGAAGTGGACGAAATGGACGAAGTGGACAAAGTGGATGAAGTGGATGAGGTGGACGAAGTTGACGAAGTGGATAAAGTGGACGAAGTGGAAGATATGCAAAAAGTGGATGAAGTCGAGGAAGTGGGCGAAGTAGAGGAAATGGAGGAAGTGGATGAAGTAGACGAAGTTGACGAAGGGGACAAAGTGGAGGAAGTGGACAGAGTGGAGGAAGTGGAGGAAGTGGAGGAAGTGGACTAAGTGGACGAATTTGGTGAAGTTGACGAGGTGGACGAAGTTGGTGAAGTGGAGGAAGTGGAGAAAGTGGACGAAGCGGACGAACTTGACGAACTTGACGAAGTTGACGAAGTGGACGAAGAGGAAGAAATTGACGAAGTGCACGAAGTTGACGAAGTGCACGAAGTTGACGAAGTTGACGAAGTGGACGAAGTTGACGAAGTGGACGAAGTGGAGGAAGCGGAGGAAGCGAAGGAAGTGGACGAAGTTGATTAAGTGGAGGAAGTGGACGAAGTGGACGAAGTGGAGGAAGTGGACGAAGTGGAGGAAGCGGACGAAGCGGAGGAAGTGGACGAAGTGGACGGATTTAACGAAGTGGAAGAAGTGGAAGAAGTTGACGAAGTGGACGAAGTGGATGAAGTTGACGAAGTGGAGGAAGTGGACGAAGTTGACGAAGTGGAGGAAGTAGACGAAGTGAACGAAGTAGACGAAGAGGACGAATTGGACGAAGGGCACAAAGTGGAAGAAATTAACGAAGTGGACGAACTTGACGACGAAGTGGACGAAGTGCACAAAGTGGAAGAAATTGACGAAGTGGACGAAGTTGACGACGAAGTGGACGAAGTTGACGAAGTGGAGGAAGCGGAGGAAGTGGGCTAAGTGGACGAAGTGGACGAAGTGGATGAAGTGGATGAAGTGGCCGAAGTAGACGAAGTGGTGGAAGTGGGCAAAGTGGAGGAGGTGGACGAAGCGGAGGAAGTGGACGAAGTTGACGAATTTGACGAAGTGGACGAAGTGGAAGAAGTTGACAAAGTGGACGAAGTGGACGACGTTGATGTAGTGGAGGAAGTGGAGGAGGTTGACGAAGGTTGTGAAGTGGACGAAGTGGATGAAGTGGAGGAAGCGGAGAAAGTGGACGAAGGGGACGAAGTGGAGGAAGTGGTGGATGTGGACTAAGTGGACGATTTGGCTGAAGTGGAGGACGTGGAGGAAGTGGAGCAAGTGGACTAACTGGACGAAGTTAACGAAGTGGAGGAAGTAAAGGAAGTTGACGAAGATGACGAAGTGGACGTAGTGGACGAAGTGGAGCAAGTGGAGGAAGTGGACAAAATGGATGAAGTGGAGGAAGTTGACGAAGTGGACAAAGTTGACGGAGCGGACGAAGTTGAAGATGTTTACGAAGTGGAGGACGTGGGGGAAGTGGAGGAAGAGGAGGAAGAGGAGGAAGTGAAGGAAGTGGACGAAGTTGACGAAGTTAACGAAGATGACGAAGTGGACGAAGTTGACGAAGATGACGAAGTGGATAAAGTGGACGAAGTTGACGAAGTGGATGAAGTTGACAAAGTGGACGATGTTGACAAAGTGGACGAAGTTGACGAAGTGCACGAAGTTAAGGAAGTAGACGAAGTGGAATAAGTGGACGAGGTGGACGAAGTTTACGGAGTGGACGAAGTTTACGGAGTGGACGAGGTGGACGAAGTTTACAAAGTGGACGAGGTGGACGAAGTTTACGAAGTCGACGAGGTGGAAGAAGTTGACGAAGTCGATGAAGTGGACGAACTGGAAGAATCGGAGGAAGTGGACTAAGTGGACGAAATTAACAAAGTGGAGGAAGTGGACGAAGAGGACGAAGTGGAGGAAGTGGACAAAGTGGACGAAGTGGAGGAAGTGGACAAAGTTGACGAAGTAGACGACGTTGACGATGTGGACGAAGTAGAAGAAGTGGAGGAAGTGGGAAAGTGAACGAAGTTGAAGAAGTGGACGAAGTTGAACAAGTGGACAAAAAGTGGACGAAGCTGACGAAGTGGACGAAGTTAACGAAGTGGACGAAGTTGACGAAGTGGACGAATTTGACGAAGTGGACGACGTTGACGAAGTGGCCGAAGTTGATGAAGTTGATGAAGTGGACGAAGTTGAGGAAGTGGACGAAGTGGAATAAGTGGACAAGGTGGACGAAATTGACGAAGTCGACGAAGTGGAAGAAGCGGAGGAAGTGGACTAAGTGGACGAAATTGACGTAGTGGAAGAAGTGGACGAAGTGGACGAAGTGGAGGAAGTGGACAAAGTGGACGAAGTGAACGAAGTTGATTAAGTGGAGGAAGTGGAGGAACTGGACGAAGCGGAGGAAGTGGACGAAGTGGACGAATTTGACGAAGTGGACGAAGTGAAAGAAGTAGACGAAGTGGAAGAAGTGGACGAAGAGGACGAAGTTGACGAAGTGGAGGAAGTGGACGAAGTGAACGAAGTTGATTAAGTGGAGGAAGTGGACAAAGTGGAGGAAGTGGACGAAGCGGAGGAAGTGGACGAAATGGACGAATTTGATGAAGTGGACGAAGTGGAAGAAGTTGACGAAGTGGAGGAAGTGGAGGAAGTTGACGAAGTTGGCGAAGTGGACGAGGTGGACGAAGTGGACGAAGCGGAGGAAGTGGAGGAAGTGGACTGAGTGGACGATTTGGAGGAAGTGGAGGACGTGGAGGAAGTGGACTCAGTGGACGCAGTTGACGAAGTGGAGGAAGTGGGCGAAGTGGAGGAAGTTGGTGAAGTGGACGAAGTGGCCCTAGTGGAGGAAGTGAAGGAAGTGGACTAAGTGGACGAATTGGATGAAGTGGCGGACGTGGGGGAAGTGGAGGATGTGGAGGAAGTGGCCTAAGTGGACGAAGTGGAGGAAGTGGAGGAAGTGGACGAAGTAGACGAAGTTGACGAAGATGACGAAGTTGACGAAGTTGACGAAGTGGACGAAGTGGACGAAGTGGACGACGAGGACGAAGTGGACGACATTGACGAAATGGACGAAGTTGACGAAGTGGACGAACGAAGTGAACGAAGTTGACGAACTTGACGAAGTGGACGAAGTTGAGGAAGTTGACGAAGTTGAGGAAGTGGACGAAGTGGAGGAAGTGGAGGAAGTGGAGGAAGGGGCCTAAGTGGACGAAGTGGAGGAAGTGCAGGAAGTGGAGGAAATGGACGAAGTCGACGAAGTTGACAAAGATGACGAAGTTGAGGAAGTTCACGAAGAGGACGAAGTTCACGAAGTGGACGAAGTGGACGAAGAGGACGAAGTGGACATCATTGACGAAATGGACAAAGTTGACGAAGTGGACGAAGTGGACGAAGTGGACGAACCAAGTGGACGAAGTTGAGGAAGTTGACGAAATTGAGGAAGTGGAGGAAGGGGAGGAAGTTGGTGAAGTGGACAAAGTGGTCGTAGTGGAGGAAGTGGACTAAGTGGACGAATTGGATGAAGTGGCGGACGTGGGGGAAGTGGAGGAAGTGGAGGAAGGGGCCTAAGTGAACGAAGCTGACGAAGTTGACGAAGTGGACAAAGTGGACGAAGTGGACGAAGGGGAAAAAGTGGATGAAGGAGAAGAAGAAGAAGAAGAAGAAAAAGAAGAAGAAGAAGAAGAAGAAGAAGAAGAAAATGAAGAAGAAGAAGAAGAGGAAGAAGTGGAAGAAGTGGAGGAAGTGGAAGAAGAGGAGGAGGTGGACAAAGTGGACGAATTGGACGAAGTTTACGAAGATGACGAAGTGGACGAAGTTGACGAAGTGGAAGAAATGGACGAAGTTGACGAAGTTGAGGAAGTTGAGGAACTTGACGAAGTGGACGAAGTGGATGAAGCTGAGGAAGTTGACGAAGTTAACGAAGTGGAGGAAGTGGAGGAAGTGGAGAAAATGGATGAGGTAGAGGAAGTTGACGAAGTGGACGAAGTTGACGAAGCGGACGAAGTTGAAGAAGTGGACGATTTGGACGAAGTGGAGGACGTGGAGGAAGTGGAGGAAGAGGAGGAAGAGGTTGACGAAGTTGACGAGGTGGACGAAGTTTACGAGGTGGACGAGGTGGAAGAAGTTGACGAAGTTGACGAGGTGGAAGAAGTTGACGAAGTCGACGAAGTGGAAGAAGCGGAGGAGGTGGACTAAGTAGACGAAATTAACGAAGTGGACGAAGTGGAGGAAGTGGACGAAGTAGACGAAGTTGACGAAGATGACAAAGTTTACGAAGTGGACGACGTTGACGAAGTGGGCGAAGTTGAAGAAGTGGACAAAGTGGACAAATTTGACGAAGTGGACGAAGCTGACGAAGTGCACGACGTTGACGAAGTGGACGAAGTGGAATAAGTGGACGAGGTGGACGAAGTTTACGAAGTGGACGAGGTGGACGAAGTTTACGAAGTGGGCGAGGTGGACGAAGTGGAGGAAGTGGACGAAGTGGAGGATGTTGGCGAAGTGGACGAAGTGGCCGAAGTGGAGGAAGTGAAGGAAGTGGACGAATTGGACGAAGTGGAGGATGTCGGGGAAGTGGAGGAAGTGGAGGAAGTGGCCTAAGTGGATGAAGTTGACGCAGTTGACGAAGTGGAGCAAATGGAAGAAGTGGACGAAGTGGAGGAAGTGGACGAACTGGAGGAAGTGCAAGAAATGGAAGAAGTTGACGAAGTTGACGAAGTTGACGAAGTGGACGTAGTTGACGAAGTGGACGAAGTTGACGAAGCGGACGAAGCGGACGAAGCGGAGGAAGCGGAGGAAGTGGACTAAGTGGACGAAGTTGACGAGGTGGACACGGTGGAGGAAGGGGAGGAAGTGGAGGAAGTGGCGGAAGTGGAGGAAGTGGACTAAGTGCACGAAGTTGACGAAGTGGACGAAGTAGAGGAAGTGGAGGAAGTGGAGGAAGTGGACTAAGAGGACGAAGTGAAGGAAGTGGACGAAGTTGACGAAGTGGACGAAGTGGACGAAGTTGACGAAGTTGATGAAGTGGACGAAGTTGACGAAGTGGACGAAGTGGACGAAGTTGAGGAAATGGACGAAGTTGACGAAGTGGACGAAGTGGAATAAGTGGACGAGGTGGACGAAGTTTACGAAGTCGACGAAATCGATGAAGTGGAAGAAGCAGAGGAAGTGGACTAAGTACACGAAATTCACGAAGTGGAGGAAGTGGACAAAGTGGACGAAGTGAAGGAAGTTGAAGAAGTGGACAAAGTGGACGAAGCGGACGAACTTGACGAAGTGGAAGAAATTGACGAACTGGACGAAGTTGACGACGAAGTGGAGGAAGTTGACGAAGTTGATGACGAGGAGGACGAAGTGGACGAAGTAGCCGAAGTGGACGAAGTGGACGAAATGGACGAAGCAGAGGAAGTGGAGGAAGTGGACGAAGTTGACGAAGTGGACGAAGTGAACGAAGTGGACGAAATTGACGAAGTGGACGAAGCTGACGAAGTTGACGAATTGGACGAAGTGCACGAAGTGGACGAAGCTGACGAAGTTGACGAAGTTCACGAAGTGGACGAAGTGGACGAAGTAGAGGAATTGGACGAAGTGGACGAAGTGGAGGAAGTTGACGAAGTGGACGAAGTTGACGAAGTTGACGAAGTGAATAAGTGGAGGAAGTGGAGGAAGTTGGTGAAGTCGATGAAGTGGACGAAGTGGCCGAAGTTGAGGAAGTGAAGGAAGTGGACTAAGAGGACGAATTGGACGAAGTGGAGGAAGTGGAGGAAGTGGAGGAAGTGGACAAAGTTGCCAAATTGGACGAAGTTCACGAAGTTGACGAAGTGGAGGAAGTGGAGGAAGTGGACGAAGTAGACGAAGTTGACGAAGCGGAGGAAGCGGAGGAAGCGGAGGAAGCGGAGGAAGTGGACTAAGTGGACGAAGTTGACGAGGTGGACACGGTGGAGGAAGGGGAGGAAGTGGAGGAAGTGGCGGAAGTGGAGGAAGTGGACTAAGTGCACGAAGTTGACGAAGTGGACGAAGTAGAGGAAGTGGAGGAAGTGGAGGAAGTGGACTAAGAGGACGAAGTGAAGGAAGTGGACGAAGTTGACGAAGTGGACGAAGTGGACGAAGTTGACGAAGTTGACGAAGTGGACGAAGTTGACGAAGTGGGCGAAGTGGACGAAGTTGAGGAAATGGACGAAGTTGACGAAGTGGATGAAGTGGAATAAGTGGACGAGGTGGACGAAGTTTACGAAGTCGACGAAATCGATGAAGTGGAAGAAGCAGAGGAAGTGGACTAAGTACACGAAATTCACGAAGTGGAGGAAGTGGACAAAGTGGACGAAGTGAAGGAAGTTGAAGAAGTGGACAAAGTGGACGAAGCGGACGAACTTGACGAAGTGGAAGAAATTGACGAACTGGACGAAGTTGACGACGAAGTGGAGGAAGTTGACGAAGTTGATGACGAGGAAGACGAAGTGGACGAAGTAGCCGAAGTGGACGAAGTGGACGAAGTGGACGAAGCAGAGGAAGTGGAGGAAGTGGACGAGGTTGACGAAGTGGACGAAATTGACGAAGTGGACGAAGCTGACGAAGTTGACGAATTGGAGGAAGTGCACGAAGTGGACGAAGCTGACGAAGTTGACGAAGTTCACGAAGTGGACGAAGTGGACGAAGTAGAGGAATTGGACGAAGTGGACGAAGTGGAGGAAGTTGACGAAGTGGACGAACTTGACGAAGTCGACGAAGTTGACGAAGTGAATAAGTGGAGGAAGTGGAGGAAGTTGGTGAAGTCGATGAAGTGGACGAAGTGGCCGAAGTTGAGGAAGTGAAGGAAGTGGACTAAGAGGACGAATTGGACGAAGTGGAGGAAGTGGAGGAAGTGGAGGAAGTGGACAAAGTTGCCAAATTGGACGAAGTTCACGAAGTTGACGAAGTGGAGGAAGTGGACGAAGTGGACGAAGTAGACGAAGTTGACGAAGCGGAGGAAGCGGAGGAAGTGGAGGAAGTGGACTAAGTGGACGAAGTTGACGAGGTGGACACGGTGGAGGAAGGGGAGGAAGTGGAGGAAGTGGCGGAAGTGGAGGAAGTGGACTAAGTGCACGAAGTTGACGAAGTGGACGAAGTAGAGGAAGTGGAGGAAGTGGAGGAAGTGGACTAAGAGGACGAAGTGAAGGAAGTGGACGAAGTTGACGAAGTGGACGAAGTGGACGAAGTTGAGGAAATGGACGAAGTTGACGAAGTGGACGAAGTGGAATAAGTGGACGAGGTGGACGAAGTTTACGAAGTCGACGAAATCGATGAAGTGGAAGAAGCAGAGGAAGTGGACTAAGTACACGAAATTCACGAAGTGGAGGAAGTGGACAAAGTGGACGAAGTGAAGGAAGTTGAAGAAGTGGACAAAGTGGACGAAGCGGACGAACTTGACGAAGTGGAAGAAATTGACGAACTGGACGAAGTTGACGACGAAGTGGAGGAAGTTGACGAAGTTGATGACGAGGAGGACGAAGTGGACGAAGTAGCCGAAGTGGACGAAGTGGACGAAGTGGACGAAGCAGAGGAAGTGGAGGAAGTGGACGAAGTTGACGAAGTGGACGAAGTGAACGAAGTGGACGAAATTGACGAAGTGGACGAAGCTGACGAAGTTGACGAATTGGACGAAGTGCACGAAGTGGACGAAGCTGACGAAGTTGACGAAGTTCACGAAGTGGACGAAGTGGACGAAGTAGAGGAATTGGACGAAGTGGACGAAGTGGAGGAAGTTGACGAAGTGGACGAAGTTGACGAAGTCGACGAAGTTGACGAAGTGAATAAGTGGAGGAAGTGGAGGAAGTTGGTGAAGTCGATGAAGTGGACGAAGTGGCCGAAGTTGAGGAAGTGAAGGAAGTGGACTAAGAGGACGAATTGGACGAAGTGGAGGAAGTGGAGGAAGTGGAGGAAGTGGACAAAGTTGCCAAATTGGACGAAGTTCACGAAGTTGACGAAGTGGAGGAAGTGGAGGAAGTGGACGAAGTAGACGAAGTTGACGAAGTGGAAAAGGTTGACGAAGTGGACGAAGTTGACTAGTGGATGAAATGGAGGAAGTTGGTGAAGTGGCCGAAGTGGAGGAAGTGAAGGAAGTGGACGAATTGGACGAAGTGGAGGATGTGGGGTAAGTGTAGGAAGTGGAGGAAGTGGCCTAAGTCGACGAAGTTGACGAAGTGGAGCAAGTGGAGGAAGTGGACGAAGATGAGGAAGTGGACAAACTGAAGGAAGGGCAGGAAGTGGAGGAAGTGGAGGAAGTTGACGAAGTGGAAGAAGTGGAAGAAGTTGACGAAGTTGACGTAGTGGACGTAGTTGACGAAGTGGACGAAGTTGACGAAGTGGACGAAGCGGAGGAAGCGGAGGAAGTGGACTAATTGGAAGAAGTTGACGAAGTGGACACGGTGGAGGAAAGGGAGGAAGTGGCGGAAGTGGAGGAAGTGGACGAAGTTGACGAAGTGGACGAAGTAGAGGAAATGGAGGAAATGGAGGAAGTGGCCGAAGAGGACGAAGTGAAGGAAGTGGACGAAGTTGACGAAGTGGACGAAGTAGACGAACTTGACAAAGTTGACGAAGTTGACGAAGTGGACGAAGTTCACGAAGCGGGCGAAGTGGAGGAAGCGGAGGAAGTGAACTAAGTGGACGAAGTTGACGAAGTGGACGATGTGGACGAAGTGGAGGAAGTTGACGAAGTAGAGGAAGTGGAGGAAGTTGTTGAAGTGGACGAAGTGGATGAAGCGGACGCAGTGGACGAAGTGGACGAAGTTAACGAAGTGGACGAAGTGCATTGACGAAGATGGTGAAGTTGACGAAGTTGACGAAGTGGAAGAAGAGGACGAAGTGGACGACATTGACGAAATGGAGGAAGTTGACGAAGTGGAAGAATGAAGTGAACGAAGTTGACGAAGTTGACGAAGTGGACGAACCAAGTGGACGAAGTTCAGGAAGTTGAGGAATTGCAGGAAGTTGGTGAAGTGGATAAAGTGGCAATAGTGGAGGAGATGAAGGAAGTGGAGGAAGTGGACGAAGTAGACGACGAAGTTGACGAAGATGACGAAGTGGACGACGAAGTGGACGACGAAGAAGAAGAAGAAGAAGAAGAAGAAGAAGAAGAAGAAGAAGAAGAAGAAGAAGAAGAAGAAGAAGAAGAAGAAGAAGAAGAAGAAGAAGAAGAAGAAGAAGAAGAAGAAGAAGAAGAAGAAGAAGAAGAAGAAGAAGAAGAAGAAGAAGAAGAAGAAGAAGAAGAAGAAGAAGAAGAAGAAGAAGAAGAAGAAGAAGAAGAAGAAGAAGAAGAAGAAGAAGAAGAAGAAGAAGAAGAAGAAGAAGAAGAAGAAGAAGAAGAAGAAGAAGAAGAAGAAGAAGAAGAAGAAGAAGAAGAAGAAGAAGAAGAAGAAGAAGAAGAAGAAGAAGAAGAAGAAGAAGAAGAAGAAGAAGAAGAAGAAGAAGAAGAAGAAGAAGAAGAAGAAGAAGAAGAAGAAGAAGAAGAAGAAGAAGAAGAAGAAGAAGAAGAAGAAGAAGAAGAAGAAGAAGAAGAAGAAGAAGAAGAAGAAGAAGAAGAAGAAGAAGAAGAAGAAGAAGAAGAAGAAGAAGAAGAAGAAGAAGAAGAAGAAGAAGAAGAAGAAGAAGAAGAAGAAGAAGAAGAAGAAGAAGAAGAAGAAGAAGAAGAAGAAGAAGAAGAAGAAGAAGAAGAAGAAGAAAATGAAGAAGAAGAAGAAGAGGAAGAAGTGGGGAGAAGAAGTGGAGGAAGTGGAGGAAGTGGAGGAAGTGGACTAAGTGGATGAATTGGACGAAGTTGACGAAGATGCAAAGTTGACGAAGATGACGAAGTTGACGAAGTGGACGAGGTGGACGAAATAGACCAAGTGGACGAAGTGGACGAAGTTGATGAAGTGGACGAAGTGGACAGAGTGGACGAAGTCGACGAAGAGGAGGAAGTGGACGAAGTTGACGAACTTGACAAAGTGGACGAAGTCGAAGAAGCCGAGGAACTGAGCTAAGTGGACGAAGTTGACGAAGTGGAGGAAGTGGAGGAAGTGAAGGAAGTGGAGGAAGTGGAGGATGTGGACGAAGTAGACGACGAAGTTGACGAAGATGACGAAGTGGACGACGAAGTGGACGACGAAGAAGAAGAAGAAGAAGAAGAAGAAGAAGAAGAAGAAGAAGAAGAAGAAGAAGAAGAAGAAGAAGAAGAAGAAGAAGAAGAAGAAGAAGAAGAAGAAGAAGAAGAAGAAGAAGAAGAAGAAGAAGAAGAAGAAGAAGAAGAAGAAGAAGAAGAAGAAGAAGAAGAAGAAGAAGAAGAAGAAGAAGAAGAAGAAGAAGAAGAAGAAGAAGAAGAAGAAGAAGAAGAAGAAGAAGAAGAAGAAGAAGAAGAAGAAGAAGAAGAAGAAGAAGAAGAAGAAGAAGAAGAAGAAGAAGAAGAAGAAGAAGAAGAAGAAGAAGAAGAAGAAGAAGAAGAAGAAGAAGAAGAAGAAGAAGAAGAAGAAGAAGAAGAAGAAGAAGAAGAAGAAGAAGAAGAAGAAGAAGAAGAAGAAGAAGAAGAAGAAGAAGAAGAAGAAGAAGAAGAAGAAGAAGAAGAAGAAGAAGAAGAAGAAGAAGAAGAAGAAGAAGAAGAAGAAGAAGAAGAAGAAGAAGAAGAAGAAGAAGAAGAAGAAGAAGAAGAAGAAGAAGAAGAAGAAGAAGAAGAAGAAGAAGAAGAAGAAGAAGAAGAAGAAGAAGAAGAAGAAGAAGAAGAAGAAGAAGAAGAAGAAGAAGAAGAAGAAGAAGAAGAAGAAGAAGAAGAAGAAGAAGAAGAAGAAGAAGAAGAAGAAGAAGAAGAAGAAGAAGAAGAAGAAGAAGAAGAAGAAGAAGAAGAAGAAGAAGAAGAAGAAGAAGAAGAAGAAGAAGAAGAAGAAGAAAAGAAGAAGAGAGGAGGAAGAAGAGGAAGAAGAAGAGGAAGAAGAGGAAGAAGAAGAAGAAGAGGAAGAAGAGGAAGAAGAGGAAGAAGAGGAAGAAGAGGAAGAAGAGGAAGAAGAGGAAGAAGAGGAAGAAGAGGAAGAAGAGGAAGAAGTGGAGGAAGTGGAGGAAGTGGAGGAAGTGGAGGAAGAAGAGGAAGAAGAGGAAGTGGAGGAAGTGGAGGAAGTGGAGGAAGTGGAGGAAGTGGAGGAAGTGGAGGAAGTGGAGGAAGTGGAGGAAGTGGAGGAAGTGGAGGAAGTGGAGGAAGTGGAGGAAGTGGAGGAAGTGGAGGAAGTGGACTAAGTGGATGAATTCGACGAAGTTGACGAAGATGACGAAGTTGACGAAGTGGACGAAGTGGACGAGGTGGACGAAGTAGACCAAGTGGACGAAGTGGACGAAGTTGATGAAGTGGACGAAGTGGACAGATTGGACGAAGTCGACGAAGAGGACGAAGTGGACGAAGTTGACGAACTTGACAAAGTGGACGAAGTGGAAGAAGCCGAGGAACTACGCTAAGTGGACGAAGTTGACGAAGTGGATGAAGTGGAGGAAGTGAAGGAAGTGGAGGAAGTGGAGGAAGTGGACTAAGTGGACGAGGTGAAGGAAGGGGAGGAAGTGCAGGAAGTGGCGGAAGTGGAGGAAGTGGACTAAGTGGACGAAGTTGACGAAGTGGACGAAGTAGAGGAAGTGGAGGAAGTGGAGGAAGTGGAGGAAGAGGACGAAGTGATGGAAGTGGACGAAGTTGACGAAGTGGACGAAGTAGACGAAGTTGACGAAGTGGACGAAATTGACGAAGTGGACGAAGTGGAGGAAGCGGAGGAAGTGAACTAACTAGACGAAGTTGACGAAGTGGACGATGTGGACGAAGTGGAGGAAGTTGACAAAGTGGAGGAAGTTGTCAAAGTGGACGAAGCGGAGGAAGTGGACGAAGTTGACGAAGTGGACTAAGTTGACGAAGTGGAAGAAGTGGAAGAAGTTGACGAAGTCGACGTAGTGGACGTAGCTGACGAAGTGGACGAAGTGGACGAAGTGAACGAAGCGGAGGAAGCGGAGGAAGTGGACTAAGTGGACGAAGTTGAAGAAGTGGACAGGGTGGAGGAAAGGGAGGAAGTGGAGGAAGTGGCGGAAGTGGAGGAAGTGGACTAAGTGGACGAAATTGACGAAGTGGACGAAGTAGAGGAAATGAAGGAAGTGGAGGAAGTGGCTGAAGAGGACGAAGTGAAGGAAGTGGACGAAGAGGACGAAGTGAAGGAAGTGGACGAAGTTGACGAAGTGGACGAAGTGGACGAAGTGGACGAAGTGGACGAACTTGACGAAGTTGACGAAGTGGACGAAGTTCACGAAGCGGGCGAAGTGGAGGACGTGGAGGAAGTGAACTAAGTGGACGAAGTTGACGAAGTGGACGATGTGGACGAAGTGGAGGAAGTGGAGGAAGTTGACGAAGTGGAGGAAGTTGTTGAAGTGGACGAAGTGGAGGAAGTGGACGAAGCGGACGAAGCGGACGCAGTGGACGAAGTTGACGAAGTAGACGAAGTGGACGAAGTCGACGAAGTTGACGAAGATGATGAAGTTGACGAAGTTGACGAAGTGGAGGAAGTGGACGAAGTGGACGACATTGACGAAATGGGCGAAGTTGACAAAGTGGAAGAACGAAGTGAACGAAGTTGACGAAATTGACGAAGTGGACGAACCAAGTGGACGAAGTTCAGGAAGTTGAGGAAATGGATGAAGTGGAGGAAGTGGAGGAAGTTGGTGAAGTGGACGAAGTGTCCATAGTGGAGGAGGTGAAGGAAGTGGAGGAAGTGGACGAAGTAGACGACGAAGTTGACGAAGATGACGAAGTGGACGACATTGAAGAAATGGACGAAGTGGACAAACGAAGTGAACGAAGTTGACGAAGTGGACAAACCAAGTGGATGAAGTTGAGGAAGTTGACGAAGTTGAGGAAGTGGAGGAAGTGGAGGAAGTGAAGGAAGTGGAGGAAGTGGAGGAAGTGGAGGAAGTTGGTGAAGTGGACGAAGTGCCCGTAGTGGAGGAAGTGAAGGAAGTGGACTAAGTTGACGAATTGGATGAAGTGGCGGACGTGGGGGAAGTGGAGGAAGTGGCCTAAGTGGACAAAGTTGACGAAGTGTAGGAAGTGGACGATGTGGACGAAGTAGAAGAAGTTGACCAATATGACGAAGTTGACGAAGTGGTCGAACTAGACGAAGAGAACGAAGAGGACGAAGTGGTCGAAGTTGACGAAATGGACGAAGTTGACGAAGTGGACGAAGTTGACGAAGTGGACGAAGTTGACGAAGTTGACAAAGTTGACGAAGTTGACGAAGTTGACGAACTAGACGAACGAAGTTGACGAACTGGACGAACGAAGTTGACGAAGTTGACAAAGTTGATGAGTGGAGGAAGTTGACGAAGTTGACAAAGTTGATGAGTGGGGGAAGTTGACGAAGTCGAGGAGGAAGTGGAGGAAGTGGACTAAGTGGATGAAGTGGACGAAGTTGACGATGTGGAGGAAGTGGAGGAAGTGGAGGAAGTTGAAGAAGTGGACGAAGTTCACGAAGTCGACGAAGTCGACGAAGTGAAAAAGTTGACGAAGTGGACGAAGTGGAGGAAGTGGACGAAGGGGAAAAAGTGGATGAAGGAGAAGAAGAAGAAGAATAAGAAGAAGAAGAAGAAGAAGAAGAAGAAGAAGAAGAAGAAGAAGAAGAAGAAAATGAAGAAGAAGAAGAAGAAGAGGAAGAAGTGGAAGAAGTGGAGGAAGTGAAGGAATTGGACGAAGTTGACGAAGATGACGAAGTGGACGAAGTGGACGAGGTGGACGAAGTAGACCAAGTGGACGAAGTGGACGAAGTTGAGGAAGTGGACGAAGTGGACGAAGTGGACAGAGTGGACGAAGTCGACGAAGAGGACGAAGTGGACGAAGTGGACGATGTTGACGAACTTGACAAAGTGGACGAAGCGGAGGAACTGAGGTAAGTCGACGAAGTGGACGAAGTGGAGGAAGTGAAGGAAGTGGAGAAAGTGGACGAAGTTGACGAAGTGGAAGAAGTTTACGAAGTAGAGGAAGTGGAGGAAGTGCAGGAAGTGGAGAAAGTTGGTGAAGTGGACGAAATGGACGAAGTGGAGGAAGTGAACGAAGTCGACTAAGTGGACAAATTGGACAAAGTGGAGGACGTGGGGGAAGTGGAGGAAGTGGAGGAAGTGGCCTAAGTGGACGAGGTTGACGAAGTGGAGGAAGTGGAGGAAGTGGCTGAAGAGGACGAAGTGAAGGAAGTGGACGAAGTTGACGAAGTGGACGAAGTGGACGAAGTAGACAAACTTGACGAAGTTGACGAAGTGTGATGAGAGGGTCGCACCTCCCACAAAAGTTGTGCATAAAAGAATGCAGTACAGTACTAGGAAGTGACTCCTAGGTCGTCTCACAAGGACCAAATTGTGGTTCAGTTTCAGGTCAACACGTAAGGGGGTTTTGTGAAAATTGTTTGGGTTGCGGATGAAATTAAAAAAGCATTGAAATAAAATTAAAACAGTAAAACGAAATTAAACAGTAAAATTCAAATATGAAAACAGAATTAAAATTACATCAGCAAAATATAACAAACAAAAATACAAGAAATCATTTCAACATGTGATATAAAATATGTTAAAGCAAAAGAAATTAAAGAAAGTAAAATTTCTCTACTATTAATTGTGACCAATTCATCTACCAACAAAAGATTAAAAATTGCAAATGCTTCTAAGGAACTACTCCATGACCGTGACATTATGTGGCAAGCAAAGAAAAGAAAAAAAAAATATCAAAACAATGTGGATGTTTCTTCCTTCCAGACATGAACTGCCAACTTCTATAATCTTTTAATAGCATATGGTCCACTCATTTTTGCAAAAGGAATTTAAAGCAATTAAATTTGAAGCTATCAACGTGCACTACTACTCCTTCTAGTCATGTCTTCCCAAAGAAATAAAGAAGTGCATTATTTGGCCGTGGGCCACTTCTTCCACATGTTATTTGGTCTCTTCCTCTTCATTCACGTAAAGCCTCCCCATTTGAAAGATGTTTTTAAAATGAAAATGCAACTTTTGAAAGCTTTTGTTATTTATCAAACTAAGAAACCAAATTCGGTACTGCACCTCTACTTCACGGTTTTCTTCATGCTTAAAAAGGTAAACAAGGTAGAAATTGGTAAAAGAAAGATGCTGCTAATCTACATATGCATTACCTAAAATAAAAGCAAACAAGACAAAGTATATGGATTGCATAAAAAATGGAAACAAGCATCCAAACTAGTAGGACCGTCCACTCTCTTTGGACAAATTGAAAATATGATTGCTGGAATGAAAGTCATATGCAGACATACTAAATGAATTAAAAGCATCACACACTTCTACTACATGGACAACTCTCTTCCGTGAAAAACCCAAATGGAAAATGCAATTAGAATCCAACAAAGGGAATAAACATCACTCATTCATTCGTCATGAAAATGTTTCCAGTTCTCTCAAAGAACATAATATTCAAGGTACAAAGAAACAAAGCAAAGTAAAAAGAAACAAACTGTCTGCCTCTTGGCATGTGCCTCCTTACAGAACGTGAATTTCCAGTGTCTCAATAATCAAACAAGCTTGCTTCCTTCATTCTCCATCCATGCTGGTATATCTCCTTGTCTATTCTCTATGTGTAGAATCATGGAAGTGGAATAATACCCAGAGCTGTGTGTGTTGCCGTGAGTTCCCCCCAATATAAACGTTCCAGCCAAAAAACTAAAAAAATCCCTCCGTGAGGGTGGCGGCTGCAACTCTTTCTTCAGCTCTCCAATTAAGGGTGAATGACCCACACCCCTTTCCAACGTGGCTTCAGCGTGTGGGCCGCTGCACCAATTCAGCACCACTTTCTTTTTGCTAGATGTCACCCCTATTACTAAATGAAATCAGCCCTTTTCTCATTTCAGCCCATGAGTAAATTCAATTTTCAATTGGAAATTCAAGCTTCTTTACGTGTGCAAAGTGAGAATGAATTTTCACTTTTGTTTCTCATTGGCCCTCTCTTCTTTCCAAGCACACACCTCTCATACTTGTTGGACCTCCTGGACGTGCTTGCTGGAATCAAGCTCCAAAGGTGCATAAACCAAGTTCTGGAAAAATGAAAACCACTTCCTCTGTTGGACCGTGAATGTGGCTGCTTTCTTTTTTTTTTTCTTTGCTATCCAATAAAGCCAAGCTGTTGTATGCCTTGTTTAAGAGTGTTGGGAGGTTTTAGCACTGTCCAATGATCAATTCCAGCCACCACAATTACTAAACAGCAAGCAAACAATGCAAATAAATTAGAAATCACTCAAACAGTAATCACTGGACTGACATATGAGAGTAAAATAAATACTGGGAACAGCACAGAACGAATTTGAACAAAGTAAAAACTATACGTTAAAATAGACATCTAGACGAAACTATGAAAAAAAATTGCATGGAAAACGGATAAGAATTGAACTCAAACGAAGACACACAAGTTGACACAACATTCACGCGGCAGCCAGCGAAAATAAAAATGGCTAAGATGCATTGGCTCAAAATTTCCATTTCTCATTTAGCTTTCTAATGTCCCAAAAAGTTATCCAAAATTTTCCCGTAATTAATAATGCAAAATAATAAGCTCAGATAATTCAAATTAGTTAAAATAAGAATTTCCGATCAAATTAAGCACAATTAGGAAAAACAGGAAAATACCGGACGTTTAAGCATAATTCCCGACTAATTCTAGCACATTAAACTAAGTGAAGTGAGGAAAATATTGGTTCATCAAAATAGACCACACTTAGTCTTTTGCACTCCTAGGCAAAATCAAGACGCAAATCAGGGAATAGTTCAAAGGGCTTTTAAGAAGGTGACACAACGTCGACACACAGAAAATAAAGACTCACAAGGAAACAAACAGAATTTACACCGTCCTCAAGAAATCTGGACAGAGAAAAGAAGTAGACAATTCCAACACAGAATGAATCAGAGAAAGCAGATACTCATGAAATCATCCAAGCAATTCAAGACATGGCAAAATGATTAATCAACTCAAGAGGTGAATTAAAAGTAACAAAACCTCACAGATGCACTATCAGTGTTTCTCTCAAGTGTTTGGGGTAAATCAATGTCACTCAATGCACTCAAGAAAGCAAACAACAACAGACTTGGCAAGCCTCTAATATCAACACTCAGAAACATATGCATGTTCAAATCAAAAGGTCTTTTCATGGTTGTAATGGCGCCAAGGACAAGGCAGGATATATCTGGATAAGAAGCTACAAACCATAAGGAACAGAGGAGCAATGGGGAACAAGTGTAAACACATTCAAACACACCCACAACCTCTAATTCCATCCTCTTCTTGACTCCATTATTCACAATTATTCACAATTTTTTTTTTCTTCATTTTTCTTTTTCATCTTTCTCACTTTTTTTCATCCTGTCTCTTTTCTTTTTTCTCTTTTCAAAACAAAACTGTAAAAGACAAGATTTACAAAAACAAAACAGAACAAGAAGAGGAACCAACTAGCCAACTCATCATAATCCCTAAGGAGACCACACTTGTTCCCAAAACACTTCCAAAGCTCCAAAATTCCCTAAGGTTAAGGTAATCATGGTTTTTCACTTAGGGCTAGTGTATGAGCTTCAAAACAAAGAAATGGGGGAAAGTATAGGCTCAAAAGGGGTTATCAAAGGATCAAAACAAGGTAAGCTTATTTGGCTAGAGAGGCTCAAGAACAAAATTGCCTTTATCACTTCCAAACATGCATATCAATCAAGAATTATCAACAAGAGTCAAGCCAAGGCATATGCGCAAGCAATCAAGAGACATATCACACACAAGAAAAAAAACATAAAGTGGCTCAAATCTCACACAGGGTAATTTTGTCACAATCAATTCAACCTCTCAAACATCATAATCATCTTCCCAAGCAGAGAAAAGCAAGGATTTCAAACAAATAAATATCAATCAAGTGAAGGAAATGATAAGTCTACAACCCAAACAAAGTCCAGAAATGAAGAGAATCATGTAAAACTGTACACACGACAAAACAAAAACTACCTAGAAAAGAAAAAATTTAACCAAGAAAACAAAAACTAACAAAGAAAAAATAAAAATCTCCCCCAATAGACCACACTTAAACTACACAGTGTCCTCAATGTGTCATAAGCATAAGATCAGAAATCAGAACAATCAACAAATCATGGACAAGTGCAATAAAAGTAGGGAAAGGGGGAGAAGAGAGAAAGAAAACTCCCCTGATCATGGTGGCAGTTGCCAATTTTGGACTTTCAGGGAGATGTCTTCCACCACAGGATCCAGCAAGGAAGTTTTGAGGAAGAATTGCTTCATCCTCCAGATTTGATCTAGCAGGGAGATATCATCCACAGCTGGATCTAAGAAGCAAAGATTGTTGATGAGCAGGTTCAGCCGGTGCCTATTGATGTTGAAACTAGTGTGAATGTAAGCACCTTTTCCTTCCACTGTGGGTGCATGTTGGTCAAATTCATGTGTACCTCCTGCAACATGGTTAGTGCAATGTGGCTCCAAAGAAATGACATGCAGAGGTATAACACCCAATCCTAGTGTAACAGGCTGAACCTCAGATACATCCTCAGAACATGAATCAATTTCAAAATCACAAGCAATATCAACTACAGACTCAGATTCACGTTCAATGCATGGAGAATAAACATTCGGATGCGACAGCAAAAATTGGTTCTCATCATGCATAGAGGGAAAATTAAAATCAGACTCAACAACAATATAATCATCAGCATACCTCTCAACAACATAATCATCAATAGCACAATCATCAACAGAATAATCAATTTGAGGTATGTTTACCTCCACTTCCCTAAAGATTGGAATAGTGGTGGAGGATGAAAATGGACTACCTGGCTCAAAATTGCTGCTTATACCTGCCTGGTCCTCAAAATCTTCATAAGTCTCCGCATGTGCAAGAGTAGAGACATCTGAAGGTGGGAAAGTATGTGGCGCAGTAGTAAGCTCATGACTCTTCTCCCCATCTTCTATGTTGATGCCACTAACATCATCTGGGATCTGAACAGTCTGAAATGGTAACTCTGAATCTTGAGACTGTTCCTCAGTGAGTTGAGTGGTCATCTGTCCTATCTGATTGCTCAAACATTGAAGATGTGCTTGATGGACAAATTTGTAAGCACCAAAATATGATGTCACAAACTTGTTTCACAATCGGCAAGTATGACCGAATCGTTCAAGTAATAAACTTGGTAAGACCAAGTATCGTTCTTTCCAAAGGACTCACGGCCTAGTTTAGTTATGTGATTTGTTGATTAGCTAGGACTTACAAACGAAATATTTAGAGTTTAAAATGCAAGACAGAAAATAAACATGTATGCATGAAGTTTGATCAATGGCAAAGACAAAAGATAAACACTTTCAATGAAATATATGAATGAATATGTTGTTGGGGGTCAATTTCATCTCATCCACTCTCATATATTTTAGGAATTCAACATTCAAATCATCATTGTTAATGCCACTCTCTAATGTACCATTCTAGATGGCTTCTCCCTAATCACGAGTTCATACAATTCCTAGCATTCCTAATGATTAGTTCATGAGTGCAGGAGCTTAACGACAACCAATATAATATTGTCAGTATAATATTGGGAGAAATTCCTCGGATCTAGACTTCCCCGTACGTGTCCGTATCGACAAAACCAATAATCATGCATGGAATGAGTTAAACTATGCAAGCATTGAGCAAAGAGGAAAAACCCTAACTAATGATGAAAGAAAGCATATGTCTTAATTAAAAGATGTACTCAACAGATTCCATATATGAGAGCTTCAAGAGATTGCATTGATTCCCCAACAAACATACAAGGTTTAGTTCACCATATTCATGGTGAACCTAGATGAATATCAACGAAAGAATGAAAGAATAAACCCAATAAAGGTGAAGAGGTAGCCTGAGCATCCAAGATCCTCCTTCAAAGGTGTGGAAGAGAGAGTGTTTGCCTCGTTTCTGCCAAAGATACCTAATTCTAGGACGTGCAAGCCCTTATATACTAATCTAGAGTTACAAAAGATTACAAAAGCCCAAGCCCAAAAAGTGCCGCTCAGCGGTATTTACCGCTCAGCGGTGAGTGCGCGTCTTCTTTCTTCCCCTCAGCGGCCATTTGCCCCTCAGCGGTTCCAACGTGACCTCTTGAGTGCCGCTCAGCGGTAAATTGCCGCTGAGCGGTGCCTTTGACTTCTCTTTTTGCACTCTTTCTTGTCTTTTCTAATGTCATCTCTCTCCTTCTTCACTCTTTTCAGTAAATTCACCTTAAAACCTACACAAAAACACTTAAATCAAGCATAAACCTGTCCAACTCTCTTATTTCTAAAAATATGGATAAAAGGCATGATTTCAAGCTAGTTTCTAAGTCTAAAGGTTGCTTTTAGTATCAATTTTAAGCATGAAAATAACAGTTTTTCAACTGTTATCACAACCCCAAACTTAGAACTTTGCTTGTCCTCAAGCAAACAAAATGTAACTCCATCTCCAACCAATTCATATGATGATGGTTCACTCATTCAAAAATCCTCTTTTTCAAGATAAGTAACAACTTCACTCAAACTCATGACCAAGAGTTCAATCAAGATGTGCACATGCTTTAGTGTTCACAAAGTCATTTAAGTTCCAACCAATGCTATTTTTCATGAATGATCAATCAATTAAGCATGGATGTTCATGTGTTCATGGAATATTTCCTCACCAGGTAAAGTGTTTCACTCAACACACAAGTGTATAAGAGGTAAGTGTTTCACTCATTCACTCTACTATCACAATGTCACATGAATCAACTTTGCCTTTCATTTTACCACAATCAAAAACATTCACAAGCATGCATCATCACAAGGACTTTTCAATGGCTTATAATGTGGCTGGGCTAACAAGAAAATTGGTTTTTCTGGATCACAAAATCCTTGAGTTAAGAGAATCATAACAACACAATTATTCTTATTCATTCCCAACTTTTGTTTGCCTTTTCATTTGCATTGAGCTTTACTTCTTTTCTTTTCTTTTCTTTTGCATATTCTTTCTTTTTAGCTCTTAGCTCAATGCTTTTCCTTTTTCATGATTTCCCAATAACCCCAAACTTGAACATTTATCAATACCACACAAGATATTCTACTTAACTCAAGGTAAAGATTTTCAATCAAGGGTTCAGTGTATATTCAAGGCTATGGGTTCAAAGGATAGAACACAAAGTGTTCTCTTTTAGTAGGCTAACTTTATGAATTTGGCCAGTAAAAAGGGTTTCAACAAACACGGCCTTTGATCATATGATGCAAAACAAGCAATTGATTCAATCATAGAAAACCTGGGCAAAATCATTCATGCTTCCAAAGTAATAGCATTCAACAATAACAACTCTGGAGCTCAAAACCTCACATATAAGCTCATTCACATTTGACATACACATCCTGCTTAATTTCACAATCACAATCATGATATCATGCATTTGTTCACAAAGCTTGCGAATCACCTGTATAAGCATTTATTGTGCACATCATCTCAACATCAATCAATCAATAAGCATCATCAAGCATTACTTATCACACAATCACAGTTAATAGCAAACCATCATAAGAAACCAGGTGTTCAATAGAGTACATTAAACCCTAATCTAAAAACAAAAACAAATAAGTTCAGAAAACTTAAACCACAAAAGCATAATCATATGATAGCATTCATCAGTAAATGCTATCTCAGCTCCTCATCAGTCTGAGCTGTCCTCTGTATCTTCCTCTTCCTCTTCATCATCATCTTCATCAAATGCATCCTCCTCCTCAGCTTCATCTTCTTCCATGTCTCGAGCTGAAGCTTCAGCTGCTTCAGCTCCTCCATGCAATGGTTCTTCTGGCCAAGCTACCACATTATGGAATTCATCCATAGTCCACCTGTGTGCTGGAGGGGTATCATACATCCCCACTATCATCTCAGCCGTGGCCACCTGCCCTCTGTGGATGGACTGCAACTGAGCACCTATAAGACACATATACATGTCCCTCATCTGGAATGGTTCTGCTTCATGTGTATCAGCAGATGTCCGGCTCTGTGTTGGCCCTCTCTCTCTACGAGCCTGGCGTGGTGGAACTGGCTGAGCTGCCTCCTCACCTCCACAGTACTGTCTGTAATAGGCCTCATCTATAGCTTTTCATGGCCTCTCAAATGGTGGAACAGAAGTGTCCACCCCAGCTTTCTTGCAAAGGTGAGTGATAACAGTTGAAAAACTGTTATTTTCATGCTTAAAATTGATATTAAAAGCAACCTTTAGACTTAGAAACTAGCTTGAAATCACACCTTTTATCTTTATTTTCAGAAATAAGAGAGCTGGACAGGTTTACACTTGATTTGAGTGTTTTTGTGCAGGTTTTAGGGTGAATTTGGTGCAAAGAGTGAAGAAGGAGAGAAGTGACATTAGAAAAGACAAGAAAGAGTGCAAAAAGAGAAGACGAAGGCACCGCTCAGCGGCAAACTACCGCTGAGCGGCACTCAGGAGGTTGCGGGAGTCACGCTGAGGGGCAAATGGCCGCTGAGGGGAAGAATTGTGACGCGCAACTACCGCTGAGCGGTAAATACCGCTGAGCGGTACTCTTTGGGCTTGGGCTTTTGTAATCTTTTGTAACTCTAAATTAGTATATAAGGGCTTGCACGTCCTTTAGTTTAGTATCTTTGGCAGAAACAAGGCAAACACTCTCTCTTCCACCCCTTTGAAGGAGGATCTTGGATGCTCAGGCTACCTCTTCACCTTTATTGGGTTTATTCTTTCACTCTTTCATTGTTATTCATTTAGGTTCACCATGACGATGGTGAACTAAACCTTGTATGTTTGTTGGGGAATCAATGTAATCTCTTGAAGCTCTCATATATGGATTTGTTGAGTACATCTTTGAATTAAGACATATGCTTTCTTTCATCATTAGTTAGGGTTTTTCCTCTTTGCTCAATGCTTGCATTGTTTAACTCATTCTAATGCATGATTATTGGTTTTGTCGATACGGACACGTACGGGGAAGTCTAGATCCGGGGAATTTCTCCCAATATTTTACTGACAACATTATATTGGTTGCCTTTAAGCTCCTGCTGTAATGAACTAATCATTAGGAATGCTAGGAATTGTATGAACTATTTGATTAGGGAGAAGCCATCTAGAATGGTACATTAGAGAGTGGCATTAACAATGATGATTTGAATGTTGAATTCCTAAAATATATGAGAGTGGATGAGATGAAATTGACCCCCAACAACATATTCATTCATATAATTCATTGAAAGTGTTTATCTTTTGTCTTTGCCATTGATCAATTCATGCATACATGTTTATTTTCTGTCTTGCATATTAAACTTTGAATATTTCGTTTGTAAGTCCTAGCTAATCAACAAATCACATAACTAAACTAGGCCGTGAGTCCTTTGGGAAGAACGATACTTGGTCTTACCAAGTTTTATTACTTGAACGATTCGGTCATACTTGCCGATTGTGAAACAAGTTTGTGACATCATATTTTGGTGCTTACAAATTTGTTCATCAGTGTCCTCCAGGTATACACAGCACTCTCTCCACATCCTCAAAATCAGCACCTTCCTCCATGCTAAGAGCAAACTGGCATTGCTCACCAGCCCACACAGTATCCAGGAAGTTGTTGATAGAATCAGGATCATACCTGATAGCATGGCCTCTGACATAGCCCAAATAATTCTCAGCTGGATAATCACCAATCTTCTTTGCATTGGTGTAGAATTCCTTCACCACAACTATGTTGGCAGGTGCAGGATAAGTGGCTAGCTTTCCCCAGTCATTCCCTAACACTTGCTCTCCAAATTGAGGAGCAAAGTTAGGTATCATTCCAACCTTTCTCTCCATTAGAAGTCTCCTGTCCTGAACCACCCTAAAGTGCTTCTCATGTTTCCTAGAGAGGAACCTGCCATTATGGGGTTGCTCTGGTTCCTTTTCCTTCCTCTTGGTTGCCATGGTTTTCAATCTCTTTCCTGAAGAGGATGCCATTCCTGCATTCAAACACATATCCAAAACCACAGAACATGATGTTAATCATTAGTAAACATAGAACACAACTCCTTTCGAAGCTAAACCACCGCTGAGGGCCAGAATTTCCCCTCAGCGCCACCAGTGCCCCATTCCAACATGCAAAAAGCAGAAAAAACCAAGTCTGGCAGAGTGCCGCTCAGCGGTAATTGCCGCTCAGCGGTGATCTGCAGATTTTTGCAAATCTCGTTTTAAAACTGTCCTAACTCCACCCAAATGCAATTTTCAGTTTTCCAGTTCATAATCAAGCAGTTTAATCGGTTCAAACATCAAATATATCATCAAATCATGCATAGAAATCAAAACCCCTAAATATTCATGCTTTGACAATCATATTCAATTTCAAGAACCGTAGAATGAACAAAATGCATTTTACTTACTTGGGTGGAGATGCTAGATGATATGAGAATGCTTCCAAACTAGAATGCTCTCTTCCAACCCCAAACTTTGATGGCACACTAGTGAGAAAGTGAGTGGAAGAGAAATTTTTCTAAGAGGGAAGAGTAAAAAGATGTGGGAAACCTAAGAGAAGATATGTGGAAGTGTTTGTGCAGAGAAGGGCTTGAAAGAATGTAAAAACGCGCAGCTTAGGGTTTAAAAATACCCCAATGGGCTCGGGTTCCGCTAAGGGGAACTTAAGCCCATCTGCGATAGTACCGCTCAGCGGTAATTGCCGCTCAGCGGCACTTTCGTGATGTGCCCTTCTCCTTCTTTTCTTGACCTACGTGCCTTCCTAGCATACCCCTTATATGTTCCCTGCAATTCAATGTTAAAAATGCTTATGCAAACCCTAACAAAATTAAAACAAACAAAAACAATCAATCAACTGGGTTGCCTCCCAGGTAGCGCTTGTTTAACGTCACGAGCCTGACCCAAAATCCACCAACACCCATCAGTAGGTGTTTCAAACTTACCAGCACCCATCAGTAGGTGCAAAATTGATGAGAGGGTCGCACCTCCCATAAAAGTTGTGCATAAACGAATGCAGTATAGTTACTAGGAAGTGACTCCTAGGTCGTCTCTCAAGGACCAAATTGGGTTCAGTCTCAAATCAAACACGCAGTGGGGGGGTTGTGAAAAGTTTTGTGAAAGCAGTTGAACTTAAATAAGACACTAATGCAAACGGAAATGTAAAAACGGTGTCAATTACAAAATTTAAAGCGGTTGGTCACTAAAACTAACATTACAACTAAATCAAAGAAAACTTGCGTGACTCACTTAAAATTGAAATTGCTAAATTAGAAAACGTAACATTGAAAGTGACAAGCATGTGAAATAAAATTAAATGTCCAAGGTACGAAAAACGGCAGCAAGACTAAAACATTCAATGCAAAAATGTTAACCAATAAAAAAAAATGAAAAGTAGCTTTCGTGATGATGAGCATCGAAAGAAGCAATTGGTGAATTAGAAAAACATGACTTAAAAAGTAGCAAGCATTCAAGCATGTATTCAATATGTAAATTGTAACCAAACTTAACTATAAGATTAAGCATTAAAATAATAATAAAGTAGACCCTTGGAGCTCCTCTGGACGTGGTAGCAGCCTATTCTAATTGGATGAAAATTTGAATCCATGTGCTTCCAAAGGCTGGAGGTGAAATAATTCACCGCCTCTCCTTGCTCCAAAATGAAATCATCCCGCTAATATTCTAAGAAAAGGATCAACAGCAGCTAGCGCATCCCAATGCCGGACGTGACAGCTCCCTGCCACCGTGACACCTCCTTTCTAACTCCATGTCTGCAATCTTCATTTCTCCAAATAATCACTTAATCCTCTATTCTCAATAAATGACCGTGCTTCTCTTTCACCAAAACGAATCAGCTTTTCTTTTCTCCACGTGACAGCCGTGTGCTCTTTACCGCATGCCTCACTTCTGGACGTGACACCTACTCTACCAAAATGAAATTCCGTGAGCTGCATCCAACGCATTTCATCACTGAATGCACCTCTGCAGCCGTGACCCCACACCTTTCACCTAATCAATTTCTCAACTAAATAAAAGACTTGCACCCATTTCATTCACCACGTTTCAGCACAGTGAAATGCCCACCTCCTTCCAGCACCTACATCAGCACATCTCCCATTCCAGCACGTCACCATGTGCACTCTATATCTACCATCACCATTCTTTTCTTTTCCAATCTACTGCACCGCTTCTACCTACCGTGCAGCCTCCTTCCTTGCTTCACTTCACATCAGCTTCTCATTCCAACTCCAACTCCAACTCACTTCTTCACCGTACGCTCCCTACTTCCAGCTCCAGACCGTGAAGATGAATTCTCCAGCAAAAATGAAAAGGGCCGTGTGCATCCACACACTTCACCTACCAGCTTGTTTCATTCTCAAAATAAAGTGGCCATGAGTAAGTCAGCAAATAGAAGTAAAAATTAGCTCTTGATTCATCATCCAAAAACAACGTTCCAGTCAAGAAATGAAAGACTTAAAAACTGAAAAACCCAGAGTGTTGTTCTTCCATTCTATAAAGTGTAACAGCGTGAATACACCTTCCAGTTTTTACATTTTTTCAGAAAAACCAAGCACAAGCCTAAGAAAAACATAAAGCTGAGAGAATGACCAGTGGCGGCTCCCACGTACGTCCAACAGTCCCCTATCCTAGGTTGCACCTGGAGCTTGAAGGCTTCTACTGGACCCAGCTGCTATCAACGCTGGATGTGGCCGTGGAGTCTGGATGAAGAAATGAAGGCCAAGCCCGCCTGTGCTGCTGCTGTGTGCTTCCTTTGTGCACCCCCTGGACGCGCTATACTGTTGGGCTTCTTCTTCTTCAAGTGCGTGAAGGCTTGTTGCTGCTGGACCGTGAGGAAGCTCCTGGACCGTGTGCTTGCTTTCATTCTCGTGCTGGGACGTGGCCTGCTTCTCGAAGCATGAAGTGGCAGCTGGACCGTGAGCGTGTCCTGGATGTGCAACCCGTCACACCATTTCAATTTGTTGGACCGATGTGCACCTCCCTTTCTCTCCAAGCACACACCTCCTAAGATGTTGTTCCTTCCCTTGGGCCGTGAGCGTGAGTGTGCTGCTGGATGCACCCCTAAAATTGAAATCCACACCTCCTCTCTCATCTTAGTTTAAAATAAAATTGATGTGGCATTTTCTTTTGACCTCCAAATGTCTCAAATATAATTCCAAAATTTTTCCTGTAATTAATAATGCAAATAATTAACTCAAATAATTCAAATTAATTAAAATATGAATTTTTGGTCAAATTAAGCACAATTATCAAAAACGGGAAAATACCGGACAATTAAGCACAATTTCCCGATTAAATTCGGTACAATAAACTAAGTGAAGTGAATAAAATATTGACTCATCAAAAATCTTCTCACCAACACCCATCAGTAGGTGTTAAAAACCTAGTATCCTTCAGTAGATACTTAACCACCTAGCATCCTTCAGTAGATGCTAGATCCAACAAAATAATGTCCAGAATAATGTTCACAAATTACAAATTACAAAACCAAATCAAAAGTTTGTAAATCTACTGGGTTGCCTCCCAGCAAGCGCTTCTTTAACGTCACTAGCTTGACCCTGTTAAAGCTCATGTTCCATCTTCTTTATGGTTGATGTTGTCCTTCCACCAACCTTTCAACTGCTTCCTTTGGACTGTCTTAGATTCTCTAAAATATGGAGACTCTATCTCTATCATCTCCTTCTCTTTAAAGCCTTTTATAACCCACAACTTGTTCTTGAGTCTTACAGGTGTGCCAAGTTGGGGTCTTCTTTTCTTCCAGTCTCTAGGAACTTCTTCTCCTTTTCCAATCTCTTCTACCTTGGGTACCTGAAAAAACAAACAATGGTTATCAGAAACTTCAAGATTTTCATTTTTACCTCTAGTCATGGGTGCATCTCGAAATGCAGCTTTATAACTTGTTTCTTCCTCCTTTGCTTGTATCTCATCTTTGAAAACATCCACCACCACTCTCTCCTCTCTGTCCTGGAGCACCACTATACCTTCATTAACATCTATGATAGCCCTGGCCGTTTTCATAAACGGTCTTCCCAGTATGAAAGGTATTTTTTCGGTCTCCATCTTCATCACCACAAAGTCTGCCAAGAACTGAAGTTTGCCAACACAAACTACAATGTCTTCTGCAATCCCACATGGCTCCTTTGAAGATCCATCAGCCATTACAAGATTAACCTTTACAGGTTTTATTTTAACATGGCCAATTTGCTCCAATAGAGAATAAGGCATCAAGTTAACACTTGAGCCTAAATCAAGGAGAGCTTTCTTTACCTTTTTCTTCCCTATAGTGCAAGGGATAGAAAAACTACCTGGATCTGCTGCTTTTGGTGGGAATGACTCTTTCTTAACAGTTATACACTTTTCTTCCTCATCATCTCTACGTCTTCTTTTTGTAGAGGTTCCTTCTTCAGATTTCGTGTAAACTGCTATTTTCTGTAGAATTTGTTCCCAAGGAGCTTCATTATCAACCATTCTGAATAAATCTGTGAAATCCATTGGTTTCTCCTGATTTGTTGGAAAAGGAAAAATGTCCTTTCTTTCTTCTTCTCTTCTCTCTTCTGTTTCATCTTCTTCTAACTCAATGATCTCTTCATTCACACTCTTGACCACTTTGCACTCTTCTCTGGGGTTAACCTCAGTATTAGCCCCAAAGTTTCTGTTTGGTCTTTCTTCCAATTGCTTGGTGATCTGACCCATCTGAATCTCCAAATTCTTTATAGCAGCTTCAGTGCTCTTTTGAGAAGATTCAGTTTTCTGAATGAATTGCTGAAGAGTTTCTTCCAACCTTGTTGATCTTTCATTAAGCATAGATAATTGTTGCCACAAGGTTGGTTGCTGCTGCTGCTTATTATACTGATTAGCTTGCCCAGTTTGTCCTTGGCCAATACTTGGATGTGGTTTCCAACCCTGATTATAATTCCCTTGACGGTATGGAAACTGATTAGCCATGAAATTAACATCCTCCACGGCTTCTACAGGAAAAGCACATTGGCCATTGATGTGATCACCCCCACATAATTCGCACAACTGGGTTTGTACCTGTGCAGCAGATTTTAACTCTTTAGGTAATGAAGCAAGAGTTTTGGTCAGAGTTTCCAACTGTTGAGTTAGAAATTTATTCTGGGCTAGCAAGGCATCATGGGTTTGTAATTGAAGAACCCCTTTCTGTTGCATAGGAGTTCCTCTTTCACTGTGCAGCTCATTATCACTTGTAGCCATGTTTTCAATAATTTCAGTTGCTTCCTCTGGAGTCTTCCATTTGATATTGCCTCCAGCTGAGGCATCCAGCATCATCTTGGTTTGTGAACCAAGCCCTCCAAGGAAAGTTAGGACTACTTCTTGATCTTCAAAGCCATTGATGAGTCAATATTTTATTCACTTCACTTAGTTTATTGTACTAGAATTAATCAGGGAATTGTGCTTAATCGTCCGTTATTTTCCTATTTTTCCTAATTGTGCTTAATTCGATCAGAAATTCTTATTTTAACTAATTTGAATTATCTGAGCTTATTATTTTGCATTATTAATTATGGGAAAATTTTGGATATCTTTTTGGGACATTTGAAGGCTAAATGAGAAATGACAAATGAGCCCAATGTATTTCAGCCACTTCAATTTTCGCTGGTTGCTGTGTGAATTTTGTGTCAACTTGTTTGTCCTCGTTTGAGTTCAATTCTTATCCTTTTTCCATGCAATTTTTTTTCATAGTTTCGTCTAGATGTCTATTTTCACATATAGTTTTTCGTTTGTTCAAACTCGTTTTGTGTTGTTCCCAGTATTTTTTTTACTATCCTATGTCAGTCAAGTGATTACTGTTTGAGTGTTATAATATGTTTGCATTGTTTGCTTGCTGTTTAGTACTTATGGTGGTTGGAATTTATCATTGGAAGGTGTTAAGATCTTCCAACACTCTTAAGCAAGGTTGATTGGCACACATCCACGTCCTTAAGTAGCTGCCAAGTTCTTGAAAGAAGAGAAGGCCCATGAGAAGGGATGCATGGTGATTGAATGGAGAAAGGTGTCTAGCAAGGATGAAGAATGGAGGTGCAGCAGCCACCTTGAGAGGAGAATACGTTCCAGTAAGAAGTGAAGATCCCACGGCTGCCACATAGAGAAGAAGAGTCACGGTACTCATGTGGAGAAAAAGAGTTGATTAGTTTTGAGCACAATCATTCACTTTGCTTGCACCAGCCGCCACTCTCTCCCAATTTCCTATTCCAGCAGCAGAATTTTTCATATTTTTTTTGGAGAGAAGAGGTTGGTTATTGAATGGAGGGACCCTTGCTTCCTTTTGTTGGTACGTTTGTATGCTTGTGGTGATTAAATTGAAGAAAGTCAAAAGTGCTAGAAAGAAAAGGACAAAGAAGTGGGTACCATGTTTTATTTCTTTTAGTTGGTTTACGGTGACATGGAGCACTAGATGGCTGAATTTGTAGAGTAGTGCACATAAGTTAAATGAAATAAAGATAATGGGACGGTAAGAGGGGAAGGAGAACGTTTGGAAAAACTTGATGGAGGGCCCCTTGGTTTCATTTTACACCATCCAAAGAAAGACTTGAATTTTGGCTTTAAAAGGGAGAAAGTAGGGGCTGGAAAAACACGTTCCAGTAGAGTAAAAAGCCGTGGGGGGAAAAAGTCCAGCAGCAGCTGGACAGTAGAGAAGAAGAGCTGGAACGGTGTAGGGCTTGAAGAATCACAGTACACAAAGTTGATGCACACTTCTTGTAATGTTGAATTTCCAATTTACTTTTCCTCTTCTTCTTCTTCTTTGTTGTAATAAATTTATGCACAATTTAAATCCAATGCACTAATTTAATTTCCCGTTGTTAAATTTTCCAGAACTGTTTTACTGTTTCTATTTACTGCTGTAATCTTATTTCTGCTGTACTTGAACTCCTGTATCCAGTTTTGTATAATTGAATCTTTGTTGTTGTTTTATTTCTTTTGCATGTTGATTATTTTACTGTAATTTTATTTTCTCTGTATTTTACTGCAGTAATTTTAATTTCGTTTTTACTGTTTTCTAAAATTTACTGTTTTTTATTTTTACTATTTCTGTATTTACTATTTTCTGTATTTTCTATTTTTCTGTATTTTCGTTTTTACTGTTCCAGATTTGTTTTCACTGTTCCATGTTACTGTATTTTCGTTTTTACTGTTTCAGATTTATTTTTACTGTTTTATGTTGCTGTAATTTCATAATTACTGTTTTAAATTTCGTTTTATTGTTTTTAAATTTTGTTTTACTGTTTTGAATTTTATTTTAATAATTTCAATTTCCGCACACAAAAATCAAACCCCCCCCTTTCGTGTGTAAAAAATCAGAGACTGAACCGCCACAATATTGGTCCTTGAGAGACGACCTAGGAGTCACATCCTAGCTATACTACATTCTTTATCTGTATCAAATTTGTATGACCGCGACAGTCGTATCAGCCATGCGTGGGAGTTTTACGTAACAAGCTTTTATACCTGTCCCATGCATGTCCCAGTGATTCTTCCATGCCCTGCTTGAATGAAGATATCTCTTGCTTTCCTTTAGTCACCTTAGATTGTGGGAAGTATTTGTTTAAGAATTTTGTAACCACTGCTTCCCACTCTGTGAAACTTTCTTCTGGAAAAGAGTTCAACCAAAGCTTAGCATTGCCTCCCAATGAGAAAGGAAACAAGCTAAGTTTGATTGCTTCGTCTGGCACCCCATTAATTTTGACTGTATTGCAAATCTCATTAAAAGTAGTCAGGTGCTCATATGGGCTTTCGTGAGATAACCCATTAAATTGATTACTCTTCACCAGTTGAATCAGTGCTGGTTTGACCTCCATGTTGGCTGCATTGACTCTAGGTCTAGCTATGCTATTGAAGTGCTGAGGTCCAGCAAGATTAGTGTAATCTGCAAGAGTTCTTCTAACATTATTGCCCTCCATACTTCCTGTGCTATGAACAGAACCTTGTGGTGATGATTGCAAGAGAGTTTTTGGAGAAGGGAAAAGTTCTCTAGACGTTCTGATTCTTCTCCTCCTTCTACTCTCTTCTAGACCTTCAAGAAGTGGTTCTGTTGTTTTCTTACTTCTAGTTCGAATTGCTTCCTGCATGCACAAGAAAACAAAACCCTAGAAAAGATTTGTTAGCACAAAAAGATATAAAAGAAGATATAAATTCAAAAGATAAAAGATTCAGAAGATAAGAAGATAAAAGATTTAGAAGATAGAAAGATAAAAGATTTAAAAGATAAAAAGATAAAAGATAAAATAAAATAAAATCTAATCCTAAAAGATAAAATAAAATCTAACCTAATCTAAAAGATAAAGATAAAATAAAATCTAATAAACTCTAACCTAACCAAATAAAATCAAATCTAATAAAATCTAATCTAAAAAGATAAAAAAATAAAATCTAACCTAATCTAAAAAAAATAAAAAGATAAAATAAAATAAAAACAGAAAAAATAAAAACAGAAATTCAAAATTAAAGTCAAAGATAATCAATAATCACACAAATTAACCAGTTAAACCACGAATCCCCGGCAACGGCGCCAAAAACTTGATGGACAAATTTGTAAGCACCAAAATATGATGTCACAAACTTGTTTCACAATCGGCAAGTATGACCGAATCGTTCAAGTAATAAACTTGGTAAGACCAAGTATCGTTCTTCCCAAAGGACTCACGGCCTAGTTTAGTTATGTGATTTGTTGATTAGCTAGGACTTACAAACGAAATATTTAGAGTTTAAAATGCAAGACAGAAAATAAACATGTATGCATGAAGTTTGATCAATGGCAAAGACAAAAGATAAACACTTTCAATGAAATATATGAATGAATGTGTTGTTGGGGGTCAATTTCATCTCATCCACTCTCATATATTTTAGGAATTCAACATTCAAATCATCATTGTTAATGCCACTCTCTAATGTACCATTCTAGATGGCTTCTCCCTAATCACGAGTTCATACAATTCCTAGCATTCCTAATGATTAGTTCATGAGTGCAGGAGCTTAACGACAACCAATATAATATTGTCAGTATAATATTGGGAGAAATTCCCCGGATCTAGACTTCCCCGTACGTGTCCGTATCGACAAAACCAATAATCATGCATGGAATGAGTTAAACTATGCAAGCATTGAGCAAAGAGGAAAAACCCTAACTAATGATGAAAGAAAGCATATGTCTTAATTAAAAGATGTACTCAACAGATTCCATATATGAGAGCTTCAAGAGATTGCATTGATTCCCCAACAAACATACAAGGTTTAGTTCACCATATTCATGGTGAACCTAGATGAATATCAATGAAAGAATGAAAGAATAAACCCAATAAAGGTGAAGAGGTAGCCTGAGCATCCAAGATCCTCCTTCAAAGGTGTGGAAGAGAGAGTGTTTGCCTCGTTTCTGCCAAAGATACCTAATTCTAGGACGTGCAAGCCCTTATATACTAATCTAGAGTTACAAAAGATTACAAAAGCCCAAGCCCAAAAAGTGCCGCTCAGCGGTATTTACCGCTCAGCGGTGAGTGCGCGTCTTCTTTCTTCCCCTCAGCGGCCATTTGCCCCTCAGCGGTTCCAACGTGACCTCTTGAGTGCCGCTCAGCGGTAAATTGCCGCTGAGCGGTGCCTTTGACTTCTCTTTTTGCACTCTTTCTTGTCTTTTCTAATGTCATCTCTCTCCTTCTTCACTCTTTTCACTAAATTCACCTTAAAACCTACACAAAAACACTTAAATCAAGCATAAACCTGTCCAGCTCTCTTATTTCTGAAAATATGGATAAAAGGCATGATTTCAAGCTAGTTTCTAAGTCTAAAGGTTGCTTTTAGTATCAATTTTAAGCATGAAAATAACAGTTTTTCAACTGTTATCAGTGCTCTGTTCTCTTGCTGAAACTGAAGGTTCTGCATGGTCATCTGCTCCAACAACTCCTGCAATGTAAGCTCAGAAGTAGAAGGTTGAGGAGCTATCTGGGCAGACTCATAAAGTTGCAGCTGTTGTTGTTGCTGGACTGGCGGAGGCATACAAGCATTCTGAGATGGTGCTTCCTGATATTGCTGTGGAGCATCATACCATCCCAAGCTAGGGTTATTCCATCCAAGATCCTTGCTGTAACCATACTGAGCGGGGAAGAATTCATCCAAGAACATATGTTCAAGATCTTCCCAAGAAGTGATGGATCCTGAAGGAAGACAATACAGCCAATCCCTTGCTGCTTCTTGTAATGAATGTGGGAATGCTCTTAAGAACATGTGATCAACCGGTACATGTGGAGGCTTCATTGAAGAGCAAATGCTGTGAAATTCCTCCAAATGTCTGTGTGGGCATTCACCTGCAAAACCATGAAACTTAGGCAGCAAATGTATCAGTCCAGTCTTGAGAACGCAATGAACATCATCCTCAGTAGGTGGAACCGGTTCCCAAAGAGAACTCTCAGAAGTCGGACGATGAGCCATATTGTTCTCAACATACAAATCAGCAGAATATGAATTACAATCAGAGTAACATGCAGAATGAGAAACATAATCAGAGGCACTGGCAGAATAAGCAGTATTCACAAACTTAGAATAGGTAGACATGGAAAAAGAAAAATACTACAAATTACGAAACAAATAAAACACAACACATTTATACATGCAACACGAACACACAAAACAAAACATCACATCACATCACATCACAACACAAGACAAAACACTACACACACAAACACAACAAAAAGACCTAAGACCAAACCATTGGTCCCCGACAACGGCGCCATTTTGATGAGAGGGTCGCACCTCCCAACAAAAGTTGTGCATAAAAGAATGCAGTACAGTACTAGGAAGTGACTCCTAGGTCGTCTCACAAGGACCAAATTGTGGTTCAGTTTCAGGTCAACACGTAAGGGGGTTTTTGTGAAAATTGTTTGGGTTGCGGATGAAATTAAAAAAGCATTGAAATAAAATTAAAACAGTAAAACGAAATTAAACAGTAAAATTCAAATATGAAAACAGAATTAAAATTACATCAGCAAAATATAACAAACAAAAATACAAGAAATCATTTCAACATGTGATATAAAATATGTTAAAGCAAAAGAAATTAAAGAAAGTAAAATTTCTCTACTATTAATTGTGACCAATTCATCTACCAACAAAAAATTAAAAATTGCAAATGCTTCTAAGGAACTACTCCATGACCGTGACATTATGTGGCAAGCAAAGAAAAGAAAAAAAAAATATCAAAACAATGTGGATGTTTCTTCCTTCCAGACATGAACTGCCAACTTCTATAATCTTTTAATAGCATATGGTCCACTCATTTTTGCAAAAGGAATTTAAAGCAATTAAATTTGAAGCTATCAACGTGCACTGCTACTCCTTCTAGTCATGTCTTCCCAAAGAAATAAAGAAGTGCATTATTTGGCCGTGGGCCACTTCTTCCACATGTTATTTGGTCTCTTCCTCTTCATTCACGTAAAGCCTCCCCATTTGAAAGATGTTTTTAAAATGAAAATGCAACTTTTGAAAGCTTTTGTTATTTATCAAACTAAGAAACCAAATTCGGTACTGCACCTCTACTTCACGGTTTTCTTCATGCTTAAAAAGGTAAACAAGGTAGAAATTGGTAAAAGAAAGATGCTGCTAATCTACATATGCATTACCTAAAATAAAAGCAAACAAGACAAAGTATATGGATTGCATAAAAAATGGAAACAAGCATCCAAACTAGTAGGACCGTCCACTCTCTTTGTACAAATTGAAAATATGATTGCTGGAATGAAAGTCATATGCAGACATACTAAATGAATTAAAAGCATCACACACTTCTACTACATGGACAACTCTCTTCCGTGAAAAACCCAAATGGAAAATGCAATTAGAATCCAACAAAGGGAATAAACATCACTCATTCATTCGTCATGAAAATGTTTCCAGTTCTCTCAAAGAACATAATATTCAAGGTACAAAGAAACAAAGCAAAGTAAAAAGAAACAAACTGTCTGCCTCTTGGCATGTGCCTCCTTACAGAACGTGAATTTCCAGTGTCTCAATAATCAAACAAGCTTGCTTCCTTCATTCTCCATCCATGCTGGTATATCTCCTTGTCTATTCTCTATGTGTAGAATCATGGAAGTGGAATAATACCCAGAGCTGTGTGTGTTGCCGTGAGTTCCCCCCAATATAAACGTTCCAGCCAAAAAACTAAAAAAATCCCTCCGTGAGGGTGGCGGCTGCAACTCTTTCTTCAGCTCTCCAATTAAGGGTGAATGACCCACACCCCTTTCCAACGTGGCTTCAGCGTGTGGGCCGCTGCACCAATTCAGCACCACTTTCTTTTTGCTAGATGTCACCCCTATTACTAAATGAAATCAGCCCTTTTCTCATTTCAGCCCATGAGTAAATTCAATTTTCAATTGGAAATTCAAGCTTCTTTACGTGTGCAAAGTGAGAATGAATTTTCACTTTTGTTTCTCATTGGCCCTCTCTTCTTTCCAAGCACACACCTCTCATACTTGTTGGACCTCCTGGACGTGCTTGCTGGAATCAAGCTCCAAAGGTGCATAAACCAAGTTCTGGAAAAATGAAAACCACTTCCTCTGCTGGATCGTGAATGTGGCTGCTTTCTTTTTTTTTTCTTTGCTATCCAATAAAGCCAAGCTGTTGTATGCCTTGTTTAAGAGTGTTGGGAGGTTTTAGCACTGTCCAATGATCAATTCCAGCCACCACAATTACTAAACAGCAAGCAAACAATGCAAACAGATTAGAAATCACTCAAACAGTAATCACTGGACTGACATATGAGGGTAAAATAAATACTGGGAACAGCACAGAACGAATTTGAACAAAGTAAAAACTATACGTTAAAATAGACATCTAGACGAAACTATGAAAAAAAATTGCATGGAAAACGGATAAGAATTGAACTCAAACGAAGACACACAAGTTGACACAACATTCACGCGGCAGCCAGCGAAAATAAAAATGGCTAAGATGCATTGGCTCAAAATTTCCATTTCTCATTTAGCTTTCTAATGTCCCAAAAAGTTATCCAAAATTTTCCCGTAATTAATAATGCAAAATAATAAGCTCAGATAATTCAAATTAGTTAAAATAAGAATTTTCGATCAAATTAAGCACAATTAGGAAAAACAGGAAAATACCGGACGTTTAAGCATAATTCCCCGACTAATTCTAGCACATTAAACTAAGTGAAGTGAGGAAAATAATGGTTCATCAAAGTGGACGAAGTTCACGAAGCGGGCGAAGTGGAGGAAGCGGAGGAAGTGAACTAAGTGGACGAAGTTGACGAAGTGGACGATGTGGACGAAGTGGAGGAAGTGGAGGAAGTTGACGAAGTGGAGGAAGTGGAGGAAGTTGTTGAAGTGGACGAAGTGAAGGAAGTGGACGAAGCGGACGAAGCGGACGCAGTGGACGAAGTTGACGAAGTAGACGAAGTGGACGAAGTCGACGAAGTTGACGAAGATGATGAAGTTGACGAAGTTGACGAAGTTGACGAAGTGGAGGAAGTGGACGAAGTGGACGACATTGACGAAATGGGCGAAGTTGACAAAGTGGAAGAACGAAGTGAACGAAGTTGACGAAATTGACGAAGTGGACGAACCAAGTGGACGAAGTTCAGGAAGTTGAGGAAATGGATGAAGTGGAGGAAGTGGAGGAAGTTGGTGAAGTGGACGAAGTGTCCATAGTGGAGGAGGTGAAGGAAGTGGAGGAAGTGGACGAAGTAGACGACGAAGTTGACGAAGATGACGAAGTGGACGACATTGAAGAAATGGACGAAGTGGACAAACGAAGTGAACGAAGTTGACGAAGTGGACAAACCAAGTGGATGAAGTTGAGGAAGTTGACGAAGTTGAGGAAGTGGAGGAAGTGGAGGAAGTGAAGGAAGTGGAGGAAGTGGAGGAAGTGGAGGAAGTTGGTGAAGTGGACGAAGTGCCCGTAGTGGAGGAAGTGAAGGAAGTGGACTAAGTTGACGAATTGGATGAAGTGGCGGACGTGGGGGAAGTGGAGAAAGTGGCCTAAGTGGACAAAGTTGACGAAGTGTAGGAAGTGGACGATGTGGACGAAGTAGAAGAAGTTGACCAATATGACGAAGTTGACGAAGTGGTCGAACTAGACGAAGAGAACGAAGAGGACGAAGTGGTCGAAGTTGACGAAATGGACGAAGTTGACGAAGTGGACGAAGTTGACGAAGTTGACAAAGTTGACGAAGTTGACGAAGTTGACGAAGTTGACGAACTAGACGAACGAAGTTGACGAACTGGACGAACGAAGTTGACGAAGTTGACAAAGTTGATGAGTGGAGGAAGTTGACGAAGTTGACAAAGTTGATGAGTGGAGGAAGTTGACGAAGTCGAGGAGGAAGTGGAGGAAGTGGACTAAGTGGATGAAGTGGACGAAGTTGACGATGTGGAGGAAGTGGAGGAAGTGGAGGAAGTTGAAGAAGTGGACGAAGTTCACGAAGTCGACGAAGTGGACGAAGTGAAAAAGTTGACGAAGTGGACGAAGTGGAGGAAGTGGACGAAGGGGAAAAAGTGGATGAAGGAGAAGAAGAAGAAGAAGAAGAAGAAGAAGAAGAAGAAGAAGAAGAAGAAGAAGAAGAAGAAAATGAAGAAGAAGAAGAAGAGGAAGAAGTGGAAGAAGTGGAGGAAGTGGAGGAATTGGACGAAGTTGACGAAGATGACGAAGTGGACGAAGTGGACGAGGTGGACGAAGTAGACCAAGTGGACGAAGTGGACGAAGTTGATGAAGTGGACGAAGTGGACAGAGTGGACGAAGTCGACGAAGAGGACGAAGTGGACGATGTTGACGAACTTGACAAAGTGGACGAAGCGGAGGAACTGAGGTAAGTCGACGAAGTGGACGAAGTGGAGGAAGTGAAGGAAGTGGAGGAAGTGGACGAAGTTGACAAAGTGGAAGAAGTTTACGAAGTAGAGGAAGTGGAGGAAGTGCAGGAAGTGGAGAAAGTTGGTGAAGTGACGAAGTGGAGGAAGTGAACGAAGTCGACTAAGTGGACAAATTGGACAAAGTGGAGGACGTGGGGGAAGTGGAGGAAGTGGAGGAAGTGGCCTAAGTGGACGAGGTTGACGAAGTGGAGGAAGTGGAGGAAGTGGAGGAAGTGGAGGAAGTAGAGGAAGTGGAGGAAGTGGACGAAGTGAACGAAGTGGACAAAGTTGACGAAGTGGACAAAGCTGACGAAGTTGACGAAGCTGACGAAGTGGATGAAGTGGACGAAGTGGAGGAACTTGACGAAGTTCGCGAAGTTGACGAAGTGGACGATTTAGAGGAAGTGGAGGAAGTGGAGGGAGTGGAGGAGGTGGGGGAAGTGGACGAAGTGGACAAAGTGAACGAAGTGCACGAAGTTGACGAAGTGGAGGAAGTGGAAGAAGTTGACGAAGTTTACGAAATCGAAGAAGTTGACGTAGTTGATGAAGTTGACGTAGTTGACGAAGTGGACGAAATTGACCAAGTGGACGAAGTGGACGAGGTGGAGGAAGGGGAGGAAGTGGAGGAAGTGGAGGAAGTGGACTAAGTGGACGAAGTTGACGAAGTGGAGGATGTGGAGGAAGTGGAGGAAGTGGACGAAGTGGAGGAAGTGGACGAAGTGCAGGAAGTGGACGAAGTGAAAGAAGTGGACGAAGTTGACGAAGTGGACGAACTGGACGAAGTTGACGAAATGGACGAAGTTGACGAAGTGGACGAAGTTGAGGAAGTGGACGAAGTTGATGAAGTGGAGGAAGTTGACGAAGTGGACGAAGTGGAGGAAGTGTAGGAAGTGGACTAAGTGGGTGAAGTGGACGAAGTTGACGATGTGGAGGAAATGGAGGAAGTGGAGGAAGTTGAAGAAGTGGACGAAGTTGACAAAATGGACGAAGTGGACAAAGTGGACGAAGTGGACGAAGAGGAGGAAGTAGACGAAGTGGAGGAAGTGGACGAAGGGGAAAAAGTGGAAGAAGGAGAAGAAGAAGAAGAAGAAGAAGAAGAAGAAGAAGAAGAAGAAGAAGAAGAAGAAGAAGAAGAAGAAGAAGAAGAAGAAGAAGAAGAAGAAGAAGAAGAAGAAGAAGAAGAAGAAGAAGAAGAAGAAGAAGAAGAAGAAGAAGAAAATGAAGAAGAAGAAGAAGAGGAAGAAGTGGAAGAAGTGGACGAAGTGGAGGAAGTGAAGGAAGTGGACAAAGTGGACGAATTGGACGAAGCTGACGAAGATGACGAAGTGGACGAAGTGGACAAAGGGGACGAAGTCGACGAGGTGGACGAGATGGACGAAGTAGACCAAGTGGACGAAGTGGAGGAATTGGAGCAAGTGGAGGAAGTTGACGAAGTAAACGAAGCGGACGAAGTGCACGAATTGGACGAAGTAGACGAAGGTGACCAAGTGGAAGAAGTGGACGAAGTGGACGAAGTTGAGGAAGTTGAGGAAGTTGACGAAGTGGACAAAGTGGACGAAGTTGAGGAAGTGGAGGAAGTGTAATAGGTGGACGAAGTTGACGAAGTTAACGTAGTGGAGGAAGTGGAGGAAGTGGAGAAAATGGATGAAGTGGAGGAAGTTGACGAAATGGACGAAGTGGACGAAGAGAACGAAGTGGACGAAGTTGACGAAGTGGGAGACGTTGAGGAAGTGGACGAAGTTGACGAAGTGGACGAAGTTGACGAAGTGGGAGACGTTGAGGAAGTGGACGAAGTTGACGAAGTGGATGAAGTGTGCGAAGATGACGAAGTTGACGAAGTGGACGAAGTGGACGAAGTGGACGAAGTGGACAGAGTGGACGAAGTGGACGAAGAGGACGAAGTGGACGAAGTTGACGAAGTGGACGAACTGGACGAAGTTGACGAAGTTGACGAAGTGGACGAAGTGGACAAAGTGGAGGAAACGGAGGAAGTGGGCTAAACGGACGAAGTGGACTAAATGGAGGAAGTGGACCAAGTGGACGAAGTTGACGAAGTGGACGAAGTGGACAGAGTGGACGAAGTGGACGAAGTGACGAAGAGGACGAAGTGGACGAAGTTGACGAAGTGGACGAAGTTGACGAACTTGACGAAGTGGACGAAGTGGACAAAGTGGAGTAAGCGGAGGAAGTGGGCTAAGTGGACGAAGTGGACTAAATGGAGGAAGTGGACGAAGTTGACGAAGTGGACGAGGTGGAAGAAGTTTACGAAGAGGAGGAAGTGGAGAAAGTTGGTGAAGTGGACGAGGTGGACGAAGTGGAGGTAGTGAAGAAAGTGGAATAAGTGGACAAATTGGACAAAGTGGACGACGTGGGGGAAGTGGAGGAAGTGGACGAAGTGGACGAAGTGAACGAAGTGGACGAACTGGACGAACAAGACGAAGTTGACGAAATGGATGAAGTTGACGAAGTGGACGAAGTTGACAAAGTTGATGAAGTGGAGGAAGTTGACGAAGTGGACGAAGTGGAGCAGGTGTAGGAAGTTCACTAAGTGGATGCAGTGGACGAAATGGACAAAGTTAACGATGTGGACGAAGTGGAGGAAGTGGAGGAAGTGGAAGAAGTGGAGGAAGTTGAAGAAGTGGACGAAGTTGACGAAGTGGACGAAGTGGAGGAAGTGGAGGAAGTGGAGGAAGTGGAGGAAATTGAAAAAGTGGACGAAGTTGACGAAGTGGAAGAAGTGGACGAAGTGGACAAAGTGGACGAAGCTGACGAAGTGGACGAAGGGGAAAAAGTGGATGAAGGAGAAGAAGAAGAAGAAGAAGAAAATGAAGAAGAAGAAGAAGAGGAAGAAGAGGAAGAAATGGAAGAAGTGGAGGAAGTGGAGGAAGTGGACAAAGTGGACGAATTGGACGAAATTGACGAAGATGACGAAGTTGACGAAGTGGACGAAGGGGACGAAGTGGACGAGGTGGACGAAGTTGACGAAGGAGAAGAAGTGGACGAAGTTGAGGAAGTGGACGAAGGGGACAGAGTGGACGAAGTCGACGAAGAGGACGAAGTGGACGATGTTGACGAACTTGACAAAGTGGACGAAGCGGAGGAACTGAGGTAAGTCGACGAAGTGGACGAAGTGGAGGAAGTGAAGGAAGTGGAGGAAGTGGACGAAGTTGACGAAGTGGAAGAAGTTTACGAAGTAGAGGAAGTGGAGGAAGTGGAGGAAGTGGAGAAAGTTGGTGAAGTGGACGAAGTGGACGAAGTGGAGGAAGTGGACGAAGTGGAGGAAGTGAACAAAGTCGACTAAGTGGACAAGTTGGACAAAGTGGAGGACGTGGGGGAAGTGGAGGAAGTGGAGGAAGTGGCCTAAGTGGACGAGGTTGACGAAGTGGAGGAAGTGGAGGAAGTGGAGGAAGTGGAGGAAGTGGAGGAAGTAGAGGAAGTGGAGGAAGTGGACGAAGTGAACGAGGTGGACAAAGTTGACGAAGTGGACGATTTAGAGGAAGTGGAGGAAGTGGAGGGAGTGGAGGAGGTGGGGGAAGTGGACGAAGTGGATAAAGTGAACGAAGTGCACGAAGTTGACGAAGTGCACGAAGTTGACGAAGTGGACGAAGTGGAAGAAGTTGACGAAGTTTACGAAATCGAAGAAGTTGACGTAGTTGATGAAGTTGACGTAGTTGACGAAGTGGACGAAGTTGACCAAGTGGACGAAGTGGAGGATGCGGAGGAAGTGGAGGAAGTGGACGAGGTGGAGGAAGGGGAGGAAGTGGAGGAAGTGGACTAAGTGGACGAAGTTGACGAAATGGAGGATGTGGAGGAAGTGGAGGAAGTGGAGGAAGTGGACGAAGTGCAGGAAGTGGACGAAGTGAAAGAAGTGGACGAAGTTGAGGAAGTTGACGAAGTGGACGAACAGGACGAAGTTGACGAAATGGATGAAGTTGACGAAGTGGACGAAGTTGAGGAAGTGGACGAAGTTGATGAAGTGAAGGAAGTTGACGAAGTGGACGAAGTGGAGGAAGTGTAGGAAGTGGACTAAGTGGGTGAAGTGGACGAAGTTGACGATTTGGAGGAAGTGGAGGAAGTTGAAGAAGTGGACGAAGTTGACGAAGTGGACGAAGTGGAGGAAGTGGAGGAAGTGGAGGAAGTGGAGGAAATTGAAAAAGTGGACGAAGTTGACGAAGTGGAAGAAGTGGACGAAGTGGACAAAGTGGACGAAGCTCACGAAGTGGACGAAGTGGACGAAGTGGACGAAGGGGAAAAAGTGGATGAAGGAGAAGAAGAAGAAGAAGAAGAAAATGAAGAAGAAGAAGAAGAGGAAGAAGTGGAAGAAGTGGAGGAAGTGGAGGAAGTGGAGGAAGTGGAGGAAGTGGACAAAGTGGACGAATTGGATGAAATTGACGAAGATGACGAAGTTGACGAAGTGGACGAAGGGGACGAAGTGGACGAGGTGGACGAAGTTGACGAAGGAGAAGAAGTGGACGAAGTTGAGGAAGTGGACAGAGTGGACGAAGTCGACGAAGAGGACGAAGTGGACGATGTTGACGAACTTGACAAAGTGGACGAAGCGGAGGAACTGAGGTAAGTCGACGAAGTGGACGAAGTGGAGGAAGTGAAGGAAGTGGAGGAAGTGGACGAAGTTGACGAAGTGGAAGAAGTTTACGAAGTAGAGGAAGTGGAGGAAGTGGAGGAAGTGGAGAAAGTTGGTGAAGTGGACGAAGTGGAGGAAGTGAACGAAGTCGACTAAGTGGACAAGTTGGACAAAGTGGAGGACGTGGGGGAAGTGGAGGAAGTGGAGGAAGTGGCCTAAGTGGACGAGGTTGACGAAGTGGAGGAAGTGGAGGAAGTGGAGGAAGTGGAGGAAGTGGAGGAAGTAGAGGAAGTGGAGGAAGTGGACGAAGTGAACGAGGTGGACAAAGTTGACGAAGTGGACAAAGCTGACGAAGTTGACGAAGCTGACGAAGTGGATGAAGTGGACGAAGTGGAGGAACTTGACGAAGTTGGCGAAGTTGACGAAGTGGACGATTTAGAGGAAGTGGAGGAAGTGGAGGGAGTGGAGGAGGTGGGGGAAGTGGACGAAGTGGATAAAGTGAACGAAGTGCACGAAGTTGACGAAGTGCACGAAGTTGACGAAGTGGACGAAGTGGAAGAAGTTGACGAAGTTTACGAAATCGAAGAAGTTGACGTAGTTGATGAAGTTGACGTAGTTGACGAAGTGGACGAAGTTGACCAAGTGGACGAAGTGGAGGATGCGGAGGAAGTGGAGGAAGTGGACGAGGTGGAGGAAGGGGAGGAAGTGGAAGAAGTGGAGGAAGTGGACTAAGTGGACGAAGTTGACGAAATGGAGGATGTGGAGTAAGTGGACGAAGTGGACGAAGTGGAGGAAGTGGACGAAGTGCAGGAAGTGGACGAAGTGAAAGAAGTGGACGAAGTTGAGGAAGTTTACGAAGTGGACGAACTGGACGAAGTTGACGAAATGGATGAAGTTGACGAAGTGGACGAAGTTGAGGAAGTGGACGAAGTTGATGAAGTGAAGGAAGTTGACGAAGTGGACGAAGTGGTGGAAGTGTAGGAAGTGGACTAAGTGGGTGAAGTGGACGAAGTTGACGATGTGGAGGAAGTGGAGGAAGTTGAAGAAGTGGACGAAGTGGACGAAAAGGAGGAAGTAGACGAAGTGGAGGAAGTGGACGAAGGGGAAAAAGTGGATGAAGGAGAAGAAGAAGAAGAAGAAGAAGAAGAAGAAGAAGAAGAAGAAGAAGAAGAAGAAGAAGAAGAAGAAGAAGAAGAAGAAGAAGAAGAAGAAGAAGAAGAAGAAAATGAAGAAGAAGAAGAAGAGGAAGAAGTGGAAGAAGTGGACGAAGTGGAGGAAGTGAAGGAAGTGGACAAAGTGGACGAATTGGACGAAGCCGACGAAGATGACGAAGTTGACGAAGTTGACGAAGTGGACAAAGTGGACAAAGTCGACGAGGTGGACGAAGTGGACGAGATGGACGAAGTAGACCAAGTGGACGAAGTGGAGGAATTGGAGCAAGTGGAGGAAGTTGACGAAGTAAACGAAGCGGACGAAGTGCACGAATTGGACGAAGTAGACGAAGTTGACCAAGTGGAAGAAGTGGACGAAGTTGAGGAAGTTGAGGAAGTTGACGAAGTGGACAAAGTGGACGAAGTTGAGGAAGTGGAGGAAGTGTAATAGGTGGACGAAGTTGACGAAGTTAACGTAGTGGAGGAAGTGGAGAAAATGGATGAAGTGGAGGAAGTTGACAAAGTGGACGAAGTTGACAAAGTGGGAGACGTTGAGGAAGTGGACGAAGTTGACGAAGTGGACGAAGTGGGCGAAGTTGACCAAGTAGAGGAAGTGGAGGAAGTGGAGGAAGTGCAGGAAGTGGACGAAGTGGCCGAAGTGGAGGAAGTGCAGAAAGTGGATGAAGTGGAGGAAGTGGAGGAAGTGGGCGAAGTAGAGGAAATGGAGGAAGTGGACGAAGTGGAGGAAGCGGAGGAAGTGGACGAAGTGGACGGAGTAGACAAAGTTGACGAAATGGACGAAGTTGACGAAGTGGATGAAGTTGACGAAGTGGACAAAGTTGACGAACGGGACAAAGTGGAGGAAGTGGACAAAGTGGACGAAATGGAGGAAGTCGAGGAAGTGGACGAAGTTGACGAAGTGGAAGAAGTTGACGAAGTGGACGAAGTTGACGAAGGGGACAAAGTGGACGATGTGGACAAAGTGGAGGAAGTGGACTAAGTGGACGAATTTGGTCAAGTTGACGAAGTTCACGAAGTGGACGAAGTGGAGGAAGTGGACAAAGTTGGTGAAGTGGAGGAAGTGGAGGGTGCGGACGAAGTTGACGAAGTTGACGAAGTGGACGAAGTGGAAGAAATTGACGAAGTGCACGAAGTTGACGAAGTGGACGAAGTTGACGAAGTGGACGAAGTTGACGAAGTGGACGAAGTGGAGGAAGCGGAGGAAGCGGAGGAAGTGGACGAAGTGGACGAAGTTGACGAAGTGGACGAAGTTCACGAAGTGGACGAAGTGGATGAAGTGGACGAAGTGCCGAAGTAGACGAAGTGGTGGAAGTGGGCGAAATGGACAAAGCGGAGGTAGTGGACGAAGTGGACGAAGCGGAGGTAGTGGACGAAGTTGAGGAAGTGGACGAAGTAGACGAAGTGGACGAAGTGGACAAAGTGGACGAAGTGGACAAGGTGGACGAAGTTGACGAAGTGGACGAAGTGGAAGAAGTGCAGAAAGTGGATGAAGTGGAGGAAGTGGAGGAAGTGGGCGAAGTAGAGGAAATGGAGGAAGTGGACGAAGTGGAGGAAGCGGAGGAAGTGGACGAAGTGGACGGAGTGGACGAAGTTGACGAAGTGGACGAAGTTGACGAAGTGGATGAAGTTGACGAAGTGGACAAAGTTGACGAAGGGGACAAAGTGGAGGAAGTGGACAAAGTGGACGAAATGGAGGAAGTCGAGGAAGTGGAGGAAGTGCACGAAGTTGACGAAGTGGACGAAGTTGACGAAGTGGACGAAGTTGACGAAGGGGACAAAGTGGACGATGTGGACAAAGTGGAGGAAGTGGAGGAAGTGGACTAAGTGGACGAATTTGGTCAAGTTGGCGAAGTTCACGAAGTGGACGAAGTGGAGGAAGTGGAGGAAGTGGACAAAGTTGGTGAAGTGGAGGAAGTGAAGGGTGCGGACGAAGTTGACGAAGTTGACGAAGTGGACGAAGTGGAAGAAATTGACGAAGTGCACGAAGTTGACGAAGTGGACGAAGTTGACGAAGTGGACGAAGTTGACGAAGTGGACGAAGTGGAGGAAGCGGAGGAAGCGGAGGAAGTCGACGAAGTGGACGAAGTTGACGAAGTGGACGAAGTTCACGAAGTGGACGAAGTGGATGATGTGGACGAAGTGCCGAAGTGGACGAAGTGGTGGAAGTGGGTGAAGTGGACGAAGCGGAGGTAGTGGACGAAGTTGAGGAATTTGACGAAGTGGAAGAAGTTGACAAGGTGGACGAAGTGGACCACGTTGATGTAGTGGAGGAAGTTGACGAAGGTTGTGAAGTGGAGGAAGCGGAGAAAGTGGACGAAGGGGACGATGTGGAGGAAGTGGAGGAAGTTGACGAACTGGACGAAGTGGACGAAGTGGACGAAGAGGACGAACTGGACGAAGTTGACGACGTTGACGACGTTGACGAAGTGGACGAAGTGGACGAAGTGGAGGATGTGGACTAATTGGACGAAGTTGACGAATTGACGAAGTTGACAAAGTGGACCAAGTTGACGAAGTGGACGAAGCAGAGGAAGTGGACTAAGTGGACGAAGTGGACGAAGTGGACGAAGTGGACGAAGTGGACGAAGTGATGGAAGTGGACGAAGCAGAGGAAATGGACGAAGTGGACGAAGTTGACGAAGTGGACGAACTGGAAGATGTGACGAAGTGGATAAATTTGACGAAGTTGACGAAGTGGAGGAAGTTGACGAAGTTGACGAAGTGGACGAAGTGGAGGAAGCGGAGGAAGTGGACTAAGTGGTTGAAGTGGACACAATGGACGAAGTGGACGAAGTGAACGAGAGGACGAACTGGACGAAGTGGATCGTTGACGAAGTGGACAAAGTGGAGGAAGTGGAGGAAGTGGACTAATTGGACGAAGTTGACGAATTGACGAAGTTGACAAAGTGGATGAAGTGGACGAAGTTGACGAAGTGGACGAAGTGGACGAAGCGGAGGAAGTGGACTAAGTGGACGAAGTGGACGAAGTGGGTGAAGTGGAGGAAGTGGACGAAGCAGAGGAAGTGGACGAAGTTGACGAAGTGGACGAAGTTGGTGAAGTGGAGGAAGTGGAGGAAGTTGAGGAAGTGGACAAAGCGGACGAAGTGGAGGAAGCGGAGAAAGTGGACGAAGTTTAGGAAGTGGAGGAAGTGGTGGAAGTGGACTAAGTGGACGATTTGGCGCAAGTTGAGGACGTGGAGGAAGTGGACTAACTGGACGAAGTTAACGAAGTGGAGGAAGTGGAGGAAGTAGAGGAAGTTGACGAAGATGACGAAGTTGACGAAGTGGACGAAATGGAGGAAGCAGTGGAAGTGGAGGAAGGGGACGAAGTGGACGAAGTGGACTAAGTGGACGAAGTGGACGAAGTGCAGGAAGTGGAGGAAGTCGACGAAGTGGAGGAAATGGGGAAAGTAGACGAAGTTGACGAAGATGACGAAGTGGACGAAGTGGACGAAGTGGACGAAGTGGACGAAGGGGACGAAGTGGACGAAGCGGAGGAAGTGGACGAATTTGACGAGGTGGACGAAGTGGAAGAAGTGGAGGAAGTAGACGAAGTTGACGAAGATGACGAAGTTCACGAAGTGGACGAAGTAGACGAAGTGGACGAAGTGGACGAAGTGGACGAAGAGGACGAAGTGGACGAAGAGGACGAAGTGGACGAAGCTGACGAAGTGGACGAAGTGGAAGAAGTGGAGGAAACTGACGAAGTGGACGAAGTGAACGAAGTGAACAAAGTAGACGAAGTTGACGAAGGGGACAAAGTGGACGATGTGGACAAAGTGGAGGAAGTGGAGGAAGTGGACTAAGTGGACGAATTTGGTCAAGTTGACGAAGTTCACGAAGTGGACGAAGTGGAGGAAGTGGACAAAGTTGGTGAAGTGGAGGAAGTGGAGGGTGCGGACGAAGGTGACGAAGTTAACGAAGTGGACGAAGTGGAAGAAATTGACGAAGTGCACGAAGTTGACGAAGTGGACGAAGTTGACGAAGTGGACGAAGTGGAGGAAGCGGAGGAAGCGGAGGAAGTGGACGAAGTGGACGAAGTTGACGAAGTGGACGAAGTGGATGATGTGGACGACGTGCCGAAGTGGACGAAGTGGTGGAAGTGGGCGAAGTGGACGAAGCGGAGGTAGTGGACGAAGTGGACGAAGCGGAGGTAGTGGACGAAGTTGAGGAAGTGGACGAAGTAGACGAAGTGGACGAAGTGGACAAAGTGGACGAAGTGGACAAGGTGGACGAAGTTGACGAAGTGGACGAAGTGGAAGAAGTGCAGAAAGTGGATGAAGTGGAGGAAGTGGAGGAAGTGGGCGAAGTAGAGGAAATGGAGGAAGTGGACGAAGTGGAGGAAGCGGAGGAAGTGGACGAAGTGGACGGAGTGGACGAAGTTGACAAAGTAGACGAAGTTGACGAAGTGGATGAAGTTGACGAAGTGGACAAAGTTGACGAAGGGGACAAAGTGGAGGAAGTGGACAAAGTGGACGAAATGGAGGAAGTCGAGGAAGTGGAGGAAGTGCACGAAGTTGACGAAGTGGACGAAGTTGACGAAGTGGACGAAGTTGACGAAGGGGACAAAGTGGACGATGTGGACAAAGTGGAGGAAGTGGAGGAAGTGGACTAAGTGGACGAATTTGGTCAAGTTGACGAAGTTCACGAAGTGGACAAAGTGGAGGAAGTGAAGGAAGTGGAGGAAGTGGACAAAGATGGTGAAGTGGAGGAAGTGGAGGGTGCGGACGAAGTTGACGAAGTTGACGAAGTGGACGAAGTGGAAGAAATTGATGAAGTGCACGAAGTTGACGAAGTGGATGAAGTTGATGAAGTGGACGAAGTGGAGGAAGCGGAGGAAGTGGACGAAGTGGACGAAGTTGATGAAGTGGACGAAGTTCACGAAGTGGACGAAGTGGATGATGTGGACGAAGTGCCGAAGTGGACGAAGTGGTGGAAGTGGGCGAAGTGGACGAAGCGGAGGTAGTGGACGAAGTTGACGAATTTGACGAAGTGGACGAAGTGGAAGAAGTTGACAAGGTGGACGAAGTGGACCACGTTGATGTAGTGGAGGAAGTTGACGAAGGTTGTGAAGTGGAGGAAGCGGAGAAAGTGGACGAAGGGGACGAAGTGGAGTAAGTGGAGGAAGTGGAGGAAGCTGACGAAGAGGACGAAGTGGACGAAGTGGACGAAGAGGACGAACTGGACGAAGTTGACGACGTTGACGACGTTGACGAAGTGGACGAAGTGGACGAAGTGGAGGATGTGGACTAATTGGACGAAGTTGACGAATTGACGAAGTTGACAAAGTGGACGAAGTTGACGAAGTGGACGAAGCGGAGGAAGTGGACGAAGTGGGCGAAGTGATGGAATTGGACGAAGCAGAGGAAATGGACGAAGTGGACGAAGTTGACGAAGTGGACGAACTGGAAGATGTGACGAAGTGGATAAATTTGACGAAGTTGACGAAGTGGAGGAAGTTGACAAAGTTGACGAAGTGGACGAAGTGGAGGAAGCGGAGGAAGTGGACTAAGTGGATGAAGTGGACACAGTGGACGAAGTGGACGAAGTGAACGAGAGGACGAACTGGACGAAGTGGACCGTTGACGAAGTGGACAAAGTGGAGGAAGTGGAGGAAGTGGACTAATTGGACGAAGTTGACGAATTGACGAAGTTGACAAAGTGGACGAAGTGGACGAAGTTGACGAAGTGGACGAAGTGGAGGAAGCGGAGGAAGTGGACTAAGTGGAGGAAGTGGACGAAGTAGACGAAGTGGGTGAACAGGAGGAAGTGGACGAAGCAGAGGAAGTGGACGAAGTTGACGAAGTGGACGAAGTTGACGAAGTGGACGAAGTTGGTGAAGTGGAGGAAGTGGAGGAAGTTGAGGAAGTGGACAAAGCGGACGAAGTGGAGGAAGCCGAGAAAGTGGACGAAGTTGAGGAAGTGGAGGAAGTGGTGGAAGTGGACTAAGTGGACGATTTGGCGCAAGTGGAGGACGTGGAGGAAGTGGACTAACTGGACGAAGTTAACAAAGTGGAGGAAGTGGAGGAAGTAGAGGAAGTTGACGAAGATGACGAAGTTGACGAAGTGGATGAAATGGAGGAAGCAGTGGAAGTGGAGGAAGGGGACGAAGTGGAGGAAGTGGACTAAGTGGACGAAGTGGAGGAAGTGGACGAAGTGCAGGAAGTGGAGGAAGTCGACGAAGTGGAGGAAATGGGAAAAAGTAGACGAAGTTGACGAAGATGACGAAGTGGACGAAGTGGACGAAGTGGACGAAGTGAACGAAGTGGACGAAGGGGACGAAGTGGACGAAGCAGAGGAAGTGGACGAATTTGACGAGGTGGACGAAGTGGAAGAAGTGGAGGAAGTAGACGAAGTTGACGAAGATGACGAAGTTCACGAAGTGGACGAAGTAGACGAAGTGGACGAAGTGGACGAAGAGGACGAAGTGGACGAAGAGGACGAAGTGGAGGTAGCTGACGAAGTGGACGAAGTGGAAGAAGTGGAGGAAACTGACGAAGTGGACGAAGTGAACAAAGTAGACGAAGTTGACGAAGTGGAAGAAGTTGACGAAGTGGACGAAGTGGAAGAAGTTGACGAAGTGGATAAAGTTGACGAAGTTGACGAAGTGGAGGAAGTTGACGAAGTGGACGACGTGGAGGAAGCGGAGGAAGTTGACGAAGTGGAGGAAGTGGAGGAAGTTGACAAATTTTGTGAAGTGGACGAAGTGGACGAAATGGACGAAGCGGTGGAAGTGGACGAAGGGGACGAAGTGGAGGAAGTGGAGGAAGTAGACGAAATCGACGAAGTGGAGGAAATGAGGGAAGTAGACGAAGTTGACGAAGATGACGAAGTGGACGAAGTGGAGGAAGTGGACGAAGTGGACGAAGTGGAGGAAGCGGAGGAAGTGGACGAAGCGGAGGAAGTGGACGAATTTGACGAGGTGGACGAAGTGGAAGCAGTGGAGGAAGTAGACAAAGTTGACGAATATGACGAAGTGGACGAAGTGGACGAAGTGGACGAAGTAGACGAAGTGGACGAAGTGGACGAAGTGGACGAAGAGGACGAAGTGGACGAAGTGGAGGAAGCTAACGAAATAGACGAAGTGGACGAAGTGGAGGAAGCTGACGAAGTGGACGAAGTGGACGAAGTGGACGAAGTGAACGAAGTGAACAAAGTAGACGAAGTTTACGAAGTGGAAGAAGTTGACGAAGTTGACCAAGTGGACCAAGTTGAGGAAGTGAAGTAAGTGGACGAATTGACGAAGTTGACAAAGTGGACGAAGATGACGAAGTGGACGAAGTGGAGGATGCGAAGGAAGTGGACTAAGTTGATGAAGTGGGCGAAGTGGAGGAAGTAGACGAAGCGGAGGAAGTGGACGAAGTTGACGAAGTGGAAGAAGTTGACGAAGTGGATGAAGTTGACGAAGTGGACGAAGTGGAGGAAGTTGACGAAGTTGACGAATTTTGTGAAGTGGACGAAATGAAGGAAGCGGTGGATGTGGACGAAGGCTACTGATGGACAAATTTGTAAGCACCAAATTATGATGTCACAAACTTGTTTCACAATCGGCAAGTATGACCGAATCGTTCAAGTAATAAAACTTGGTAAGACCAAGTATCGTTCTTCCCAAAGGACTCACGGCCTAGTTTAGTTATGTGATTTGTTGATTAGCTAGGACTTACAAACGAAATATTCAAAGTTTAATATGCAAAGACGAAAATAAACATGTATGCATGAATTGATCAATGGCAAAGACAAAAGATAAACACTTTCAATGAATTATATGAATGAATATGTTGTTGGGGGTCAATTTCATCTCATCCACTCTCATATATTTTAGGAATTCAACATTCAAATCATCATTGTTAATGCCACTCTCTAATGTACCATTCTAGATGGCTTCTCCCTAATCAAATAGTTCATACAATTCCTAGCATTCCTAATGATTAGTTCATGACTGCAGGAGCTTAAAGGCAACCAATATAATGTTGTCAGTAAAATATTGGGAGAAATTCCCCGGATCTAGACTTCCCCGTACGTGTCCGTATCGACAAAACCAATAATCATGCATTAGAATGAGTTAAACAATGCAAGCATTGAGCAAAGAGGAAAAACCCTAACTAATGATGAAAGAAAGCATATGTCTTAATTCAAAGATGTACTCAACAAATCCATATATGAGAGCTTCAAGAGATTACATTGATTCCCCAACAAACATACAAGGTTTAGTTCACCATCGTCATGGTGAACCTAGATGAATAACAATGAAAGAATGAAAGAATAAACCCAATAAAGGTGAAGAGGTAGCCTGAGCATCCAAGATCCTCCTTCAAAGGGGTGGAAGAGAGAGTGTTTGCCTCGTTTCTGCCAAAGATACCTAATCCTAGGGACGTACAACCCCTTATATACTAATCTAGAGTTACAAAAGATTACAAAAGCCCAAGCCCAAAAAGTGCCACTCAGCGGTATTTACCGCTCAGCGGTGATTGCGCGTCTTCTTTCTTCCCCTCAGCGGCCATTCTGCCCCTCAGCGGTTCCAACGCCACCTCTTGAGTGCCGCTCAGCAGTAGTTTGCCGCTGAGCGGTGCCTTCGTCTTCTCTTTTTGCACTCTTTCTTGTCTTTTCTAATGTCACTTCTCTCCTTCTTCACTCTTTTCACCAAATTCACCTTAAAACCTGCACAAAAACACTAAAATCAAGCATAAACCTGTCCAGCTCTCTTATTTATGAAAATATAGATAAACTGCATGATTTCAAGCTAGTTTCTAAGTCTAAAGGTTGCTTTTAGTATCAAATTTAAGCATGAAAATAACAGTTTTTCAACTGTTATCACAACCCCAAACTTAGAACTTTGCTTGTCCTCAAGCAAACATGATGTAACTCCATCTCCAACCAATTTATATGATGGTTCACTCATTCAAAAATTCTCTTTTTCAAGATAAGTAAAACTTATGACCAAGAGTTCAATCAAGATGTGCACATGCTTTAGTGTTCACAAAGTCATTTAAATTCCAACAAATGCTATTTTGCATGAATGATCAATCAATTAAGCATGGATGTTCATGTGCTCATGGAATATTTCCTCACTAGGTAAAGTGTTTCACTCAACACACAAGTGTATAAGAGGTAAGTGTTTCACTCATTCACTCCACTATCACAATGTCACATGAATCAACTTTGCCTTTCATTTTACCACAATCAAAAACATTCACAAGCATGCATCATCACAAGGACTTTTCAATGGCTTATAATGTGGCTGGGCTAACAAGAAAATTGGTTTTTTCTGGATCACAAAATCCTTGAGTTAAGAGAGTCATAACAACACAATTATCTTATTCATTCCCAACTTTCTTTTGCCTTTGCATTCGCATTGAGCTTTACTTCTTTTTCTTTTCTTTTCTTTTTCTTTGCATATTCTTACTTTTTAGCTCTTAGCTCAATGCTTTTCCTTTTTCATGTTTTCCCAATAACCCCAAACTTGAACATTTATCAATACCACACAAGATATTCTACTTAACTCAAGGTAAAGATTTTCAATCAAGGGTTTCAGTGTATGTTCAAGGCTAAGGGTTCAAAGGTTAGAACACAAAGTGTTCTCTTTTAGTAGGCTAACTTTATGAATTTGGCCAATAAAAAGGGTTTCAACAAAAATGGCCTTGATCACATGATGCAAAACACGCAATTGATTCAATCATAGAAAACCTGGGCAAAATCATTCATGCTTTCAAAGTAATAGCATTCAACAATAACAACTCTGGAGCTCAAAACCTCACATATAAGCTCATTCACATTTGACATACACATCCTGCTTAATTTCACAATCACAATCATGATATCATGCATTTGTTCACAAAGCTTGTGAATCACCTGTATAAGCATTTTAATGTGCACATCATCTCAACATCAATTAATCATAAGCATCATTCAAGCATTACTTATCAAACAATCACAGTTAATAGCAAACCATCATAATAAACCAGGTGTTCAATAGAGTACATCAAACCCTAATCTAAAAATAAAAACAAATAAGTTCAGAAAACTTAAACCAATAAAAGCATAAGCATATGATAGCATTCATCAGTAAATGCTATCTCAACTCCTCATCAGTCTGAGCTGTCCTCTGTATCTTCCTTCTTCTTGGATCTTATAGTCTTGATTCTTTTTGCCCGATGAGGAGGCCATCCCTGCATCAAACATAATTCACAAAACCAAAAGATACATTGTTAAGCATTAGTAAACCATAATGAAGAAATCAGCCCCTTCAATGATGCTCTCTCCCAACCCCAAACTTAGATGGAAAACTAGTGAGCAAGTGAGTGGAAGGGAGATTTTCTAAAGAGGGATGAGGGAAAAGTTGTAGAGAACCTTTGAAAAGGTATGTAGGAGTGTGTGTGTGCAGAGAAAAGCCTGAAAATAGAAGTTTATGTGCAGCTTAGGGTATAAAAATACCCTAATGGGCTCGGGTCCCGCTAAGGGGAACTAAAGCCCATCTGCGAGAGTACCGCTCAGCGGCACTTTCGTGATGTGCTCTTCTCCTTCTTTTCTTAACCTACGTGCCTCCTAGACATGCCCCTCATTGGTTCCCTGCAATTCAATGTTTAAAAATGCTTATGCAAACCCTAACTAAAATAAACAAACAAAAATATTCAATCAACTGGGTTGCCTCCCAGGTAGCGCTTGTTTAACGTCACGAGCCTGACCCAAAATCCACCAACACCCATCAGTAGGTGTTTCAAACTTACCAGCACCCATCAGTAGGTGCAAAATTTTCTTACCAACACCCATCAGTAGGTGTTACAAACTTAGTATCCTTCAGTAGATACTTAACCACCTAGCATCCTTCAGTAGATGCTGGATCCAGTAAAGCTCAAGTTCCTTCTTCTTTTTCTTCTTTCTACTGAACTTCTTCAGAAATTTGATCAAACCAGGAACCTGTTGCAGTGTCTCAATCATAGGAACTTTAATCTCCAATTTCTTGAAGATTTCCATAAAGCACTTAAATTTCTTTTCCTTCCTATGATTCTTCTTTGGATGAGGAAGAGGTTTTTCATATGATTCTTTCTTTTTTTTTTTCGTCCTCTTTTTCTTTTCTCTCACTTTCTTTTTTTCTTTTCTTTTTCTATTCACCTTCTCAATCTTCACACAAATTTTCTCTTCTTCTTTCTCTTCTATCTCTTTTCTCTCTTCTTTTTCCAACTCAACTTTTTCAACATTTACACTCACTAGCTCTTGACACTCTTCCCTGGGGTTAACCTCAGTATTAGCCCCACAATTTCTACTTGGCCTTTCTTCCATCTGTTTGATGATCTGCCCCATCTGAATCTCCAAATTTTTGATAGCAGCTTCAGTGCTCTTTTGGGAAGACTCAGTTTTCTGTATGAAATTGTTGAGAATTTCCTCCAGCCTCATGGACCTTTCATTAAGCATAGAAAACTGTTGCCATAAGGTGGGTTGCTGCTGTTGCTTATTAAATTGACCAGCTTGCCCAGTTTGTCCTTGACCAATGCCTTGATGTGGTTTCCAACCCTGATTATAATTCCCTTGACGGTATGGAACTTGATTAGCCATGAAGTTAACATCCTCCACGGCTTCCACAGGAAAAGCACATTGGCCATTGATGTGATCACCACCACATAATTCGCACAACTGGGTTTGTACCTGTGTAGCAGATTTTAACTCTTTGGGTAATGAAGCAAGAGTTTTGGTCAGAGTTTCCAGCTGTTGAGTTAGAATTTTATTCTGGGCTAGCAAGGCATCATGAGTTTGTAATTGAAGAACCCCTTTTTGTTGCATAGGAGCTCCTCTTTCACTGTGCAGCTCATTATCACTTGTAGCCATATTTTCAATAATTTCAGTTGCTTCCTCTGGAGTCTTCCATTTGATATTTCCTCCTGCTGAGGCGTCAAGCATCATCTTGGTTTGTGAACCAAGACCTTCAAGGAAGATTAGGACTACTTCCACTTCGTCAAATCCATGCGTGGGAATCTTTCTTAATAGGCTTTTATATCTGTCCCATGCATGACCTAATGATTCCTCCATGCCTTGCCTGAAAGATGAGATCTCTTGCTTTCCTTTGTTGACCTTGGAAGAATTGAGTGCCCATATATTTAAATTCTTGACCGAATTGCATCCTGCAAACATTAGGCACAAAACTCTACAAAATATTTGTTAGCACAAAAAGATATAAGAGAAGATATATATTCAAAAGATAAAAAGATAAAAGATTCAGAAGATAGAAGATAAAAGATTTAGAAGATAGAAAGATAAAAGATTCAGAAGATAGAATAAAATAAACTAAAATATAATCTAATCTAATAAAATAAAATCTAATCTAAAAATAAAATAAAATCTAATCTAATCTAATATAAAAAGATAAAATAAAATCTAACCTAATCTAAAAAGATAAAATAAAATCTAATCTAAAAATAAAATCAAATCTAATCTATTCAAATCAAATAAAATCTAATCTAATAAAATAAATTAAAATCAAATAAGATACAAACTGTAAAATATAAACAGAAAAAAAAAAAATAAAATAAAAAAATTCGAAATTTAAATTAAAAATAAAAAAAATAAGTCAAAGATAATCAATAATCACACAAATTAACCAGTTAAACCATGAGTCCCCGGCAACGGCGCCAAAAACTTGATGGACAAATTTGTAAGCACCAAATTATGATGTCACAAACTTGTTTCACAATCGGCAAGTATGACCGAATCGTTCAAGTAATAAAACTTGGTAAGACCAAGTATCGTTCTTCCCAAAGGACTCACGGCCTAGTTTAGTTATGTGATTTGTTGATTAGCTAGGACTTACAAACGAAATATTCAAAGTTTAATATGCAAAGACGAAAATAAACATGTATGCATGAATTGATCAATGGCAAAGACAAAAGATAAACACTTTCAATGAATTATATGAATGAATATGTTGTTGGGGGTCAATTTCATCTCATCCACTCTCATATATTTTAGGAATTCAACATTCAAATCATCATTGTTAATGCCACTCTCTAATGTACCATTCTAGATGGCTTCTCCCTAATCAAATAGTTCATACAATTCCTAGCACTCCTAATGATTAGTTCATGACTGCAGGAGCTTAAAGGTAATGTTGTCAGTAAAATATTGGGAGAAATTCCCCGGATCTAGACTTCCCCGTACGTGTCCGTATCGACAAAACCAATAATCATGCATTAGAATGAGTTAAACAATGCAAGCATTGAGCAAAGAGGAAAAACCCTAACTAATGATGAAAGAAAGCATATGTCTTAATTCAAAGATGTACTCAACAAATCCATATATGAGAGCTTCAAGAGGTTACATTGATTCCCCAACAAACATACAAGGTTTAGTTCACCATCGTCATGGTGAACCTAGATGAATAACAATGAAAGAATGAAAGAATAAACCCAATAAAGGTGAAGAGGTAGCCTGAGCATCCAAGATCCTCCTTCAAAGGGGTGGAAGAGAGAGTGTTTGCCTCGTTTCTGCCAAAGATACCTAATCCTAGGGACGTACAACCCCTTATATACTAATCTAGAGTTACAAAAGATTACAAAAGCCCAAGCCCAAAAAGTGCCGCTCAGCGGTATTTACCGCTCAGCGGTGATTGCGCGTCTTCTTTCTTCCCCTCAGCGGCCATTCTGCCCCTCAGCGGTTCCAACGCCACCTCTTGAGTGCCGCTCAGCGGTAGTTTGCCGCTGAGCGGTGCCTTCGTCTTCTCTTTTTGCACTCTTTCTTGTCTTTTCTAATGTCACTTCTCTCCTTCTTCACTCTTTTCACCAAATTCACCTTAAAACCTGCACAAAAACACTAAATTCAAGCATAAACCTGTCCAGCTCTCTTATTTATGAAAATATAGATAAACTGCATGATTTCAAGCTAGTTTCTAAGTCTAAAGGTTGCTTTTAGTATCAAATTTAAGCATGAAAATAACAGTTTTTCAACTGTTATCAGCGACGAAGTGGAGGAAGTGGACGATTTGGACGAAGTGGAGGAAGTGGAGGAAGTGGGCTAAGTGGACGAAGTTGACGAAGTGGAGGAACTAGACGAAGTGGAGGAAGTGGACGAATTGGACGAAGTTGACGAAGATGACGAAGATGACGAAGTTGATGAAGTGGACGACGGGGACGAAGTGGACGAGGTGGACAAAGTAGACGTAGTGGAAGAAGTGGAGGAAGTGGAGGAAGTTGACGAAGTGAACGAAGTGGACAAATTGGATGAAGTGGACGAAGTGGAAGAAGTGGACGAAGTTGAGGAAGTTCAGGAAGTTGACGAAGTGGACGAAGCTGAGGAAGTGGAGGAAGTGGAATAGGTGGACCAAGTTGACGAACTTAACGAAGTGGAGGAGGTGGAGGAAGTGGAGGAAGTGGGGAAAATAGATGAAGTTGAGGAAGTTGACGAAGTGGACCAAGTAGACGAAGCGGACAAAGTTGAAGAAGTGGACGATTTGGACGAGGTGGACGACGTGGACGAAGTAGACCAAGTGGAGGAAGTGGAGGAAGTGGAAGAAGTGGAGGAAGTGGAGGAAGTGGAGGAAATTGATGAAGTGGACGAAGTGGACGAAGTGGACGAAGTCGACGAAGTGGAAGAAGTGGACGAAGTTGACGAAGTTGACGAAGTTGAGGAAGTTGACGAAGTTGACGAATTGGAGGAAGTGGAGGAAGTTGACGACGAGGTGGACGAAGTTGACGAAGTAGAGGAAGTGGAGGAAGTTGGTGAAGTGGAGGAACTGGAGGAAGTGGAGGAAGTCGAATAAGTGGATGAATTGGACGAAGTGGAGGACGTGGAGGAAGTGGAGGAAGTGGACTAACTCGACGGAGTGGAGAAAGTTGACGAAGTGGAGGAAGTGGAGAAGGTGGAGGAAGTCGACGAAGTGGAGGAAGTGGAGGAAGAGGACGAAGTGGACGAAGAGGACGAAGTGGGAAAAGTTGACGAAGTGGACGAAGTTGACGAAGTGGACAAACGAAGCGGACGAAGTTAACGAAGTTGACGAAGTGGACGAAGTGGACGAAGTGGACGAAGTGGATGACGTTGACGAAGTGGACGAAGTTGACGAAGTCGACGAAGTGGAGGAAGTGCACGAAGTTGACGAAGTGGACGAAGTGGACAAAGTGGACGAGGTGCACGAAGTGGAGAAAGTGGAGGAAGTGGAGGAAGTGGAGGAAGTTGGCGAAGTAGAGGAAATGGAGGAAGTGGACGAAGTGGAGGAACTGGAGGAAGTGGACGAAGTGGAGGAAGTTGACGAAGTGGACGAAGTTGACGAAGGGGACAAAGTGGAGGAAGTGGACAAACTGGAAGAAGTGGAGTAAGTCGAGGAAGTGGAGGAAGTGGACTAAGTGGACGAATTTGGTGAAGTTGACGAAGTGGACGAAGTTGGTGAAGTGGAGGAAGTGGAGGAAGTGGACGAAGCGGACGAAGTTGACGAAGTGGACGAAGTGGAAGAAATTGACGAAGTGCACGAAGTGCACGAAGTTGACGAAGTTGACGAAGCGGACGAAGGGGAGGAAGCGGAGGAAGTGGACGAAGTTGACGAAGTTGATTAAGTGGACGAAGCGGAGGAAGTGGAGGAAGTGGACAAATTTGACGAAGTGGACGAAGTGGAAGAAGTTGACGAAGTGGACGAAGTTGACGAAGTGGAGGAAGTGGAGGAAGTTGACGAAGTTGGCGAAGTGGACGAGGTGGACGAAGCGGAGGAAGTGGACTGAGTGGACGATTTAGAGGAAGTGGAGGACTTGGAGGAAGTGGACTAAGTGGACGAAGTTGACGAAGTGGAGGAAGTGAAGGAAGTAGACGAAGTGAACGAAGTGGACGAAGTTCACAAGTGGAAGAAATTGACGAAGTGGACGAAGTTGACGACATAGTGGACGAAGTTGACGAAGTGGAGGAACCAGAGGAAGTGGGCTAAGTGGACGAAGTGGGCGAAGTGGACGAAGTGGTGGAAGTGGTCGAAGTGGAGGAAGTGGACGAAGCGGAGGAAGTGGACGAATTTGACGAAGTGGATGAAGTGGAACAAGTTGACAAAGTGGACGAAGTGGAGGAAGTGGACGAAGTTGACGTAGTGGAGGAAGTGGCCTAAGTTGACGAAGGTTGTGAAGTGGACGAAGTGGAGGAAGCGGAGAAAGTGGACGAAGGGGGCAAAGTGGAGGAAGGGGACTAAGTGGACGATTTGGATGAAGTGGAGGACGTGGAGGAAGTGGAAGAAGTGGACTAACTGGACGAAGTTAACGAAGTGGAGGAAGTGGAGGAAGTGGAGGAAGTTGACGAAGATGACGAAGTTGACGAAGTGGACGAAGCGGACGAAGCGGACGAAGTGGACGAAGTGGACTAAGTGGACTAAGTGGACGAAGTGGAGGAAGTGGGCGAAGTGGACGAAGTGGACGAAGAGGACGAAGTGGACGAAGTTGACGAAGTTGACGAAGTTGACGAAGTTAACGAAGTGGACGAAGTAGAGGAAGTGGACGAGGTGGAAGAATTTGATGAAGTTGACGAAGTGGAGGAAGTTGACGAAGTTGACTGATGAGTGCATATTTATGCCCAAATTTATGTTTTAAAATTCAAATTTTTGATAGAATAATTGAGCTTAAATGATTGATTTTAAGTGAATTTGTGATGATTGGAATTGTTGGTTTTGGGAATTAAAGAGACGTAAAAAGTGAGTTTTAGCGCACAAAATATTCTTGGATGTTCTTACTTTTATTTGTGCAGCTGAAATTATAAGTTCTGTTGGTCCAAATGGCAATTCAAATGTACAGATGGGCCTAACAGGCTACTTTTACCCTTGCACCTCCCAATTTCCTTACATACACCCCTCTTCTCTTAAACAGGCCTAATACTAAGCCAAACAGTAACCCTATTCTAAATACACCTCCTAAATTTTCCTACCCATACCCCTCCTAAGCTAGACTCCACCAGATCGTGCCACGTGTCCAAATCCTCCCCACCCAGATCTAGTCAAGAATGTTCTGCCACGTCAGCCCTAACCCATGAGCATCATCTTCCACCTTCTCCAAAGAAACCCTAGCCGCTAATGCTGCCAATGCCGTCAGCCGCCGTTCCGCTTTCGCCGTACCATCCTCATCACCGGCCAACTTCTTCTCCCTCCTTTTTCGCCGGACCACCACTCCCGCCACCCAACACCGCCTCGGTCTTGCCGTCACCACCATGCTGTGCCGCCACCGTGAAACCACGCCGCCATGAAATCGCAACACTCCTCCTCCTTCATCGCGAGTTCCGCTCCGCCACCAACCTTCATCGCGCCATTAACGGCGAGTTCTTCATCCACCATTGTCGGAGCACTACAGTCCTCCTCCTCTGAAATCATCACCACCATGACCGCAACCACGCCGCAAGCAGCAGAGCCACCATAGGTCGAAGCCTCCACGCATCAGACCATCACCAGAAACCGCGAAGCCGCCGTGCACTGCTTCTCCAAAATCGCGCCTCGACACTTCAGGCCGCTGCCACTACCGTCCTTCCGCTGTTAACCTTCAAGCCACCACAACGCTTCAACGCACACCGCATCATCGCACAACCCTTCTTCTCCATAAAGCCGCCAGCACCAAAGCGCGACATCCATGGCCGCCGCGACACCACCTTCTCGCGATCCCTTTTCTTCGCACCTCTGCAAGTCGCGTCTCAACCACCTGCACTCAGAAAAATCACATAGCAAAACCCAGAACAAGAAATCGCCACTACAACCACCGTGGCAGCTCCACAATCTCGAGCCTCTCCTCTTTTCCTCACGGCACGCAGACGACAAAAGGGGGAAGCCCTTTCCCCAAATCTGAAACCCTAATTGGGGAAGGAAGAGGGCAGCCACGTGGCGAGCTCCCATTGGTGCGTCCTCCTCTGGTCAAAGCTGGTCAATAAGCTTCCTCTGGTCAAAGTCTGGTCAACGGAGGGGCTTTCTTGCAATTTCAGAAACTCAAAAGGGGCTAAAGTGCAGATAGAGGAAATTTCAGGGCATTAGTGCAATTTTGGAAATTCAGAAAAGCTAAAAGATAAAATTCACTTGTTGAATTAATTTAATTTGGGAATATCAACCCAAAATATCTTCCAAATAATGTTATAATTATCTAAATCTTTTAGTTCACTTAATTCATTCTCTCATACTCCTCTCACTTTTCTTTCATCTTGTATTCAACTCCATTCATGGAGAGCTAAGCATCTAGGGCTATTCTGCTATAATTCCATGACGGATTCTGAGGTTACGTTCAGTTAATGCAATTGTTTACTTTGATTATTGATTTAAGTTGTTCTCTCTATGTCTTTCATCTCTCTATCTTGTTAAAAGTAAAGATTTTTCCATCATAATATGTTTGAATCTACATGCATATTGATTATATGAGTTTTTAGGGTTTCTAGGTTTAATTGAGAATTTACTTTGATTTAATTTAGGAACTTTCATATGATTAAATGGTTTTTACTATCAATTGAAGATCATTCTTTGTTTTGTATTGATTTATCAAGTGATGTTGTAAACATTTTTTCTTTTTCAAATATGTCGTCCCTAATTTTGGACGAAAAAGGAAACTGTAAAGCAGGTGATTTTGAGGACGCGGTGTCAATAGATGATACCTTTGCGGCGTCCGAGTGTGATGTTGAGGTGGCAGAGATTACCTTAGGCAGTAAAATCCTGCCATCTGTGGTACAACCAACCGTTTTGGAGTTGAAACCTTTACCATCCCATTTGAAATATGCTTATCTTGAGAGGGATGAGAAACTCCCTGTTATTATATCTGCATTGCTTACTGATGAGCAGGAAAAACAGCTATTACAGGTTATCAGAGACCACAAGAGAGCAATAGGCTGGACTTTAGCAAATATTCCTGGTATTAGCCCTTCTTTTTGCATGCATAGAATACTTTTGGAGGAGGATGCTAAACCAGTGAGACAACCTCAAGGAAGACTGAATCCTCAACTGATGGGGGTTGTAAAGAAAAAAGACACCAAGTTGCTACAAATAGGTCTTATATATTCAAATTCTAACAGCACTTGGGTGGGCCCTATACATGTGGTTCCCGAGAAATATGGAATCACAATGGTCAAGAACGAGAAGGACAAGTTGACCCCTATTCAAGACAGAAGTGGGTCACATAATGTAGTAGTTGACCATCTTAGTAGGATTGAAAAGGGAAAAGATAACATTCCTATCCAGGATGACTTTTCCAATGAAGTCCTACTAGCATTCCTTCCACCATGAAGGAAGTAAGTTCCTTCATACTTTTTCTTTGCATTTTATATATAAGGCATACATTGAGGACAATGCATAGTTTAAGTGTGGGGGTGTGGGGAAACAATTAATTTTGTTCCCTATTTTGTTTGTCTATTTTGTTTGTTTTTAATAATTATTTGCATTGGATTTGAGAGTTTGAATCAGTAACTGGAATGATCATGAATTCAAAAAAAAAATGAGTCATGTTGATATGAGTGGATTGCTTTTATGATTTGCTGATTGAGTTGACTTGAGAATTTCCTGATTAAATCTTTTGTAAAAGAAATTTGAACCATGTGAGTTTTGAACTTAATGTTAAGGATGGACCACCATGTGCCATACCTATTTTTTTTGTGTGATTTGCCCATGTTTTGTTGATACTCTAATAGTTAGCTTGATTCTATGTTGTGCAACTGAGGTGAATATGCATGATTTGATATGATTGAGGCATTTCTTGTTTTAGCTACTTGGCCAAATAAACGTGTCCTAACAGTAATCCATTGGAACCCTAAGCCTTAAGCCTATTTTTCTTGTTTCCAGTCATTGTCAAATAAAAGAAAAAAAAGAAGGAGTAATGGATTCTGTTAGAAGTAAAGTGAGGAATAAGTGTGTGGGTGAGTACCTCACCCACAAAATAACAATTAAAAAAGCAAAAAGGAAGATGAAAAGTTAGAGTTTTCAAAAAAAAAAAAAAAGAAAGAAAAAGAAAAAGAAAAAAAAATCTTCCTTAAAAGAGCAAGAAATAGAGTTGTTTTTGAAATCAAGTGTCATTACTCTTTCTATATCAATTTCAAAAGCTCAGAAATTCTAAGAAAATTTCCTACCTTTGCCTTGGCCTCAATAAAACCTTAAAAAGCCTTCATGATCAATAATTGCATGTTTACTGAAGTATATGAATGTTAGTCTTGCTAAATATCAAGGGTGTCTACTTACATGGGTATTTTGAGTGTAAACACAAGCCAAAAACACTTGAGAGAATTGGAGAGAAATAGAAACATGTTGACTTGAGTGTTGTCTTTCATATTTGATTTTCTTGGCAATTCAAAAAGGTTAACTCATGTGTGAAGAATAAAGTGATTCCATTTGCATGTCCATGACAAAGTAATGCCTAAATGATTGATCTATGTCTAGTGCTACTCATTCTTTTGATCCAAATGCAAATATGAAATAAAGTGATTCAAAACAAAGTCTTGGAATTAATCAATTTTGCCCAGGAGTGCAAAAGGATAAGTGTGGGGGTGTGATGAGTGCATATTTATGCCCGCATTGACGAAGTGGACGAAGTGGAGGAAGCGGAGGAAGTGGGCTAAGTGGACGAAGTGGATGAAGTGGGCGAAGTGGAGGAAATGGACAAAGCGGAGGAAGTGGACGAAGTTGACGAAGTCGACGAAGTGGACGAAGTTGACAAAGCGGATGAAGTGGATATGGTTGACGAAGTTGACGAAGTGGAGGAAGTGGAGGAAGTTGACGAAGTTGACAAATTTTGTGAAGTGGCCGAAATGGAGGAAGCACTGGAAGTGGACGAAGGGGACGAAGTGGAGGAAGTGGACTAAGTAGACAATTTGGACGAAGTGGAGGAAGTGGACGAAGTTGACGAAGTGGAGGAAGTGGAGGAAGTAGACGAAGTTGACGAAGATCACGAAGTGGAGGAAGTGGAGGAAGTGGAGGAAGTGGACGAAGCGGAGGAAGTGGACGAAGTGGAAGAATTTGACGAAGTGGACGATGTGGAAGAAGTGGAGGAAGTAGACGAAGTTGACGAAGTTGACGAAGTGGACGAAGTGGACGAAGTAGACGAAGTGGACAAAGAGGACGAAGTGGACGAAATGGAAGAAGTGGACGAAGTGGAGGAAGCGGACGAAGTGGAGGAAGCTGACGAAGTGGACGAAGTGGACGAAGTAGACGAAGTGGACGAAGTGAACGAAGTGAACAAAGTAGACGAAGTTGACGAAGTGGAAGAAGTTGACGAAGTGGACGAAGTTGACGAATTTGACGAAGTGGACGAAGTTGACCAAGTGGACGAAGTGGAGGAAGTGGAGGAGGTGGACTAAGTGGACAAAGTTGACGAATTGACGAAGTTGACAAAGTGGACGAAGTAGACGAATTGGACAAAGTGGAGGAAGCGGAGGAAGTGGACTAAGTGGACGAAGTGCACGAAGTGGATGAAGTGGGCGAAGTGGAGGAAGTGGACGAAGCGGAGGAAGTGGACGAAGTTGAGAAAGTGGACGAAGTAGAAGAAGTTGTCGAAGTGGATGAAGTTGACGAAATTGACGAAGTGGACGAAGTGGAGGAGGTTGACGAAGTTGACGAGTTTTGTGAAGTGGGCGAAGTGGACGAAATGGAGGAAGCGGTGGAAGTGGACGAAGGGGACGAAGTGGACTAAGTGGACGAAGTTGACGAAGTGGAGGAAGTGGAGGAAGTCGACGAAGTGGAGGAAGTAGATGAAGTTGACGAAGATGAGGAAGTTGACGAAGTGGAGGAAGTGGACGAAGGGGAAAAAGTGGATGAAGGAGAAGAAGAAGAATAAGAAGAAGAAGAAGAAATTAAAGAAGAAGAAGAACAGGAAGAAGTGGAGGAAGTGGAGGAAGTGGACAAAGTGGACGAATTGGACGAGGTTGACGAAGATGACGAAGTTGACGAAGTGGACGAAGGGGACGAAGTGAAAGAAGTAGACGAGGTGGACGAAGTAGACCAAGTGGAGGAAGTGGAGGAAATGGAGGAAGTTTACGAAGTGGACGAAGTGGATGAATCGGACGAACTGGACAAAGTGGACGAAGTGGAAGAACTGGAGGAAGTTGAGGAAGTTGACGAAGTGGACGAAGTGGACGAAGCTGAGGAAGTGGAGGAAATAGAATAGGTGGACGAAGTTGACGAAGTTAACGAAGTGGAGGAAGCGGAGGAAGTGGAGGAAGTGGAGGAAGTGGAGAAAATGGATAAAGTGGAGGAAGCTGACGAAGTGGACGAAGTTGATGAAGCGGGCGAAGTTGAAGAAGTGGACGATTTGGACGAAGTGGAGGACGTGGAGGAAGTGGAGGAAGAGGAGGAAGAGGAGGAAGTGAAGGAAGTGGACTAAGTGGACGAAGTTGACGAAGTTGACGAAGTGGAGGAAGTGGAGGAAGTGGAAAAAGTCCACGAAATAGAGGAAGTGAACGAAGTACACGAAGTTGACGAAGATGACGAAGTGGACGAAGTGGACGAAGTTGACGAAGTGGACAAAGTGGACGAAGTTGATGAAGTGGACGAAGTGGACAAAGTGGACGAAGTTGACGAAGTCGACGATGTTGACAAAGTGGACGAAGTTGACAAAGTGGACGAAGTTGAGGAAGTGGACGAGGTGGACGAAGTGGACGAGGTGGACGAAGTTGATGAAGAGGACAAAGTGGACGAAGTTGACGAAGTGGACGACGTTGACGAAGTGGACGAAGTTGACGAAGTGGACGAAGTTGACGAAGTGGACGAAGTTGAGGATATGGACGAAGTTGACGAAGTGGACGAAGTGGAATAAGTGGACAAGGTGGACGAAGTTTACGAAGTGGACGAGGTGGACGAAGTTGACGAAGTGGACGAGGTGGACGAAGTTGACGAAGTCGACGAAGTGGAAGATGCGGAGGAAGTGGACTAAGTGGACGAAATTGACGAAGTGGACGATGTGGAGGAAGTGGAGAAAGTGGACGAAGTGAAGGAAGTGGACGAAGTTGACGAAGTGGACGAAGTGGACGAACTTGACGAAGTGGAAGAAATTGACGAAGTTGACGAAGTTGACGACAAAGTGGACGAACTTGAGGAAGTGGAGGAAGTGGAGGAAGTTGACGACGAGGTGGACGAAGTTGACGAAGTGGAGGAAGTGGAGGAAGTGGAGGAAGTTATTGAAGTGGACGAAGTGGAGGAACTGGAGGAAGTGGAGGAAGTCGAATAAGTGGATGAATTGGACGAAGTGGAGGACGTGGAGGAAGTGGAGGAAGTGGACTAACTAGACGAAGTTGAGAAAGTTGACGAAGTGGAGGAAGTGAAGAAGGTGGAGGAAGTCGACGAAGTGGAGGAAGTGGAGGAAGAGGACGAGGTGGACGAAGAGGACGAAGTGGGAAAAGTTGACGAAGTGGACGAAGTTGACGAAGTGGACGAAGGAAGCGGACGAAGTTGACGAAGTTAGAGAAGTGGACGAAGTGGATGAAGTGGACGACGTTGACGAAGCGGACGAAGTTGACGTAGTGGAGGAAGTGGACGAAATTGTCGAAGTGGACCAAGTGGACGAGGTGGACGAAGTGGACGAAGTGGACGAAGTGGACGAAGTGGAAGAAGTGGAGAAAGTGGACGAAGTGGAGGAAGTGGAGGAAGTGGGCAAAGTAGAGGAAATGCAGGAAGTGGACGAAGTGGAGGAAGTGGAGGAACTGGACGAAGTTGACGAAGTGGACAAAGTTGACGAAGGGGACAAAGTGGACGAGGTGGACGAAGTTGACGAAGTGGACGAGGTGGACGAAGTTGACGAAGTGGAAGATGCGGAGGAAGTGGACTAAGTGGACAAAATTGACGAAGTGGAGGAAGTGGAGGAAGTCGACGAAGTGGAGGAAGTCGACGAAGTGAAGGAAGTGGACGAAGTTGACGAAGTGGACGATGTTGACGAAGTGGAAGAAGTGGACGAAGTGGACGAACTTGACGAAGTGGAAGAAATTGACGAAGTGGAGGAAGTTGACGACAAAGTGGACGAACTTGAGGAAGTGGAGGAAGTTGATGACGAGGCGAACGAAGTTGACGAAGTGGAGGAAATGGAGGAAGTTGGTGAAGTGGACGAAGTGGAGCAACTGGAGGAAGTGGGGGAAGTCGAATAAGCGGATGAATTGGACGAAGTGGAGGACATGGAGGAAGTGGAGGAAGTGGACTAACTTGACGAAGTTGAGAAAGCTGACGAAATGGAGGAAGTGGAGAAGGTGGAGGAAGTCGACCAAGTGGAGGAAGTGGAGGAAGAGGACGACGTGGACGAAGCGGACGAAGTAGGAAAAGTTGACGAAGTGGACGAACGAAGCGGACGAAGTTGACGAAGTTAGAGAAGTGGACGAAGTTGATGAAGTCGACGACATTGACGAAGTGGACGAAGTTGACGAAGTCGACGTAGTGGAGGAAGTGGACGAAATTGACGAAATGGACAAAGTGGACCAGGTGGACGAGGTGGACGAAGTTGACGAAGTGGACGAACTGGAAGAAGTGGAGAAACTGGACGAAGTGGAGGAAGTGGGCGAAGTAGAGGAAATGGAGGAAATGGAGGAAGTGGACGAAGTGGAGGAAGTGGAGGAAGTGGTGGAAGTGGAGGAAGTGGAGGAAGTGGACGAAGCAGACGAAGTTGACGAAGTTGACGAAGTGGACGAAGTGGACGAAATGGAAGAAATTGACGAAGTGCACGAAGTTGACGAAGTAGACGAAGTTGACGAAGTGTACGAAGTGGACGAAGTGGACGAAGTGGACGAAATTGACGAGGTTGACGAAGTGGTCGAAGTGGAGGAAGCAGAGGAAGCGAAGGAAGTGGACGAAGTGGACGAAGTTGACGAAGTGGACGAAGTTGATTAAGTGGAGGAAGGGGAGGAAGTGGACGAAGCGGAGAAAGTGGACGAAGTGGACGAATTTGATGAAGTGGACGAAGTGGAAGAAGATGACGAAGTGGACAAAGTGGAGGAAGTGGAGGAGGTTGCCAAAGTTGGCGAAGTGGACGAGGTGGACGAAGCGGAGGAAGTGGAGGAAGTGGACTGAGTGGATGATTTGGAGGAAGTGGAGGACGTGGAGGAAGTGGACTAAGTGGATAAAGTTGACGAAATGGAGGAAGTGAAGGAAGTCGACGAAGTGGAGGAAGTAGACGAAGTGAACGAAGTGGACGAAGTTCACGAAGTGGAAGAAATTGAAGAAGTGGACGAAGTTGATGACGAAGTGGACGAAGTTGACGACGAAGTGGACGAAGTTGACGACGAAGTGGACGAAGTTGACGACGAAGAGGACGAAGTGGATGAAGTGGCCGAAGTGGACGAAGTGGGTGAACTGCGCGAAGTGGAGGAAGTGGACGATGCAGAGGAAGTGGACGAAGTGGACGAATTTGACGAAGTGGAAGAAGTTGACAAACTGGACGAAGTGGAGGAAGTGGAGGAAGTGGACGAAGTTGACGTAGTGGAGGAAGTGGAAGAAGTTGACGAAGTTGACGAAGGTTGTGAAGTGGACGAAGTGGAGGAAGCGGAGAAAGCGGACGAAGGGGACGAAGTGGAGGACGTGGAGGAAGTGGAGGAAGTGGACTAACTGGACGAAGTTAACGAAGTAGAGGAAGTAGAGGAAGTAGAGGAACTTGACGAAGATGACGAAATTGACGAAGTGGACAAAGTGGACGAAGTGGACGAAGAGGACGAAGTGGACGAAGAGGGCGAAGTGATCGAGGTCGACGAAGTGGACGAAGTGGACGAAGTGGAGGAAGTGGAGGAAGTTGACGAAGTTGAGGAAGAGGAGGAAGTGGACTAAGTGGACGAAGTGGATGAAGTAGGCGAAGTGGAGGAAATCGACGAAGCGGAGGAAGTGGACGAAGTTGACGAAGTGGAGGAAGTTGACGAAGTGGACGAAGTGGAAGAAGTTGACGAAGTGGATGAAGTGGATGAGGTTGACGAAGTTGACAAAGTGGAGGAAGTTGACGAATTTTGTGAAGTGGACGAAATGGAGGAAGCGGTGGAAGTGGACGAAATGGAGGAAGCGGTGGAAGTGGACGAAGGGGACGTAGTGGAGGAAGTGCACTAAGTGGACGAAGTGGAGGACGTGGAGGTAGTGGAGGAAGTCGAGGAAGTCGATGATGTGGAGGAAGTGGAGGAAATAGACGAAGTGGAGGAAGTGGAGGAAGTGGAGGAAGTGGAGGAAGTGGAGGAAGTAGACGAAGTTGACGAAGATGACGAAGTTGACGAAGTGGACGAAATGGACGAAGTAGACGAAGTTCACGAAGTGGACGAAGAGGACGAAGTGGACGAAGTGGACGAAGCTGACGAAGTGGATGAAGTGGACAAAGTGGAGGAAGTGGAGGAAGTGAACGAAGTGAACAAAGTCGACGAAGTGGAAGAAGTTGACAAAGTTGACGAAGTTGACGAAGCGGATGAAGTGGACCAAGTGGACGAAGTGGAGGAAGTGCAGCAAGTGGACTAAGTGGACGAAGTTGACAAATTGACGAAGTTGACAAAGTGGACGAAGTTGACGAAGTTGACGAAGTAGAGGAAGCGCAGGAAGTGCACTAAGTGGACAAAGTGGACGAAGTGGATGAAGTGGGCGAAGTGGAGGAAGTGGACGAAGCGGAGGAAGTGGACAAAGTTAACAAAGTGGACGAAGTGGAAGAAGTTGACGAAGTGGATGAAGTGGATGAAGTTGACGAAGTTGACGAAGTGGAGGAAGTGGAGGAAGTTGACGAAGTTGACGAATTTTGTGAAGTGGACAAAATGAGGAAGCGGTGGAAGTGGACGAAGGGGACGAAGTGGACGAAGTGGAGGAAGTAAAGGAAGTGGACTAAGTGGACGATTTGGACGAAGTGGAGGACGTGGAGGAAGTGGAGGATCTAGACGAAGTTGACGAAGATGACGAAGTTGACGAAGTGGAGGAAGTGGAGGAAGTGGAGGAAGTGGACGAAGTGGACGAAGCGGACGAAGTGGACGAATTTGACGAAGTGGACTAAGTGGCAGAAGTGGAGGAAGTAGACCAAGTTGACGAAGATGACGAAGTTGACGAAGTGGACGAAGTGTAGGAAGTAGACGAAGTGGACGAAGTGGAGGAAGTGGACGAAGTGGAGGAAGCTAACGAAGTGGACGAAGTGGACGAAATGGACGAAGTGAACGAAGTGAACAAAGTAGACGAAGTTGACGAAGTTGACGAAGTTGAAGAAGTTGACGAAGTGGACGAAGTTGACGAAGTGGATGAAGTAGACCAAGTGGAGGAAGTGGACTAAGTGGACGAAGTTGACGAATTAACGAAGTTGACAAAGTGGACGAAGTTGACGAAGTGGACGAAGTGGAGGAAGCGGAGGAAGTGGACTAAGTGGACGAAGTGGATGAAGTGGGCGAAGTGGAGGAAGTGGACGAAGGGGAGGAAGCGGAGGAAGTGGACGAAGTGGACAAAGTTGACGAAGTGGATGAAGTGGACGAAGTGGAGGAAGTGGACGAAGCGGAGGAAGTGGACGAATTTGACAAAGTGGAAGAAGTTGACGAAGTGGAGGAAGTTGACGAAGTTGACGAAGTGGGTGAAGTGGACGAGGTGGACAAAGTAGACGAAGCGGACGAAGTGGAGCAAGTGGAGGAAGTGGAGGAAGGGGACTGAGTGGACGAAGTTAACGAATTGACGAAGTTGACAAAGTGGACGAAGTTGACGAAGTGGACGAAGATGAGGAAGCAGAGGAAGTGCACTAAGTGGACGAAGTGGGCGAGGTGGAGGAAGTGCACGAAGCGGAGAAAGTGCACAAAGTGCACAAAGTGGAAGAAGTGGATGATGTTGACGAAGTGGACGAAGTGGATGAAGTTGACGAAGTGGACGAAGTTGACGAAGTTGACGAAGGTTGTGAAGTGGACGAAGCGGAGAAATTGAACGAAGGGGACGAAGTGGAGGAAGTGAACTAAGTGGACGATTTGGACGAAGTGGAGCAAGTGGAGGAAGTGGCGGAAGTGGACTAAGTGGACGAAGTTAACGAAGTGGAGGAAGTTGACGAAGTTGACCAATTTTGTGAAGTGGACGTAGTGGACGAAATGGAGAAAGCGGTGCAAGTGGACAAAGTGGACGAAGTGGAGGAAGTGGAGGAAGTGGACGATTTGGACAAAGTGGAGGACGTGGAGGAAGTGGACTAAGTGGACGAAGTTGACGAAGTTGACGAAGTGGAGGAAGTGGAGGAAGTCGACGAAGTGGAGGAAGTGAAGGAAGTAGACGAAGTGGAGGAAGTGGAAGAAGTAGAAGAAGATGACGAAGATGACGAAGTTGACGAAGTGGACGAAGCGAACGAAGTGGACGAAGTGGACGAAGGGGAGGAAGTGGAGGAAGTTGGCGAAGTTAACGAAGTGGGTGAAGACGAGGTGGATGAAGTGGACGAAACAGAGGAAGTGGACGAAGCGGACGAAGTGGAGGAAGTGGAGGAAATGGAGGAAGTGGACTAAGTGGACGATTTGGAGGAAGTGGAGGACATGGAGGAAGTGGAGGAAGTTGACTAAGTGGACGAAGTTGACGAAGTGGAGGAAGTGGACTAAGTGGACGATTTGGACGAAGTGGAGGACGTGGAGGAAGTGGCGGAAGTGGACTAAGTGGACGAAGTTAACGAAGTGGTGGAAGTGGATGAAGTAGACGAAGTTCACGAAGATGACGAAGTGGACGAAGTGGACGAAGTGGAGGAAGTGGACGAAGAGGACAAAGTGGACGAAGTCGACGAAGTGGACGAAGTTGACCAAGTTGACCAAGTGGACGAAGTGGTGGAAGTGGAGGAAGTGGAGGAAGTCGACTAAGTGGACGAATTGACGAAGTTGACAAAGTGGACGAAGTTGACGAAGTGGACGAAGTGGAGGAAGCGGAGGAAGTGGACTAAGTGGATGAAGTGGGCGAAGTTGAGGAAGTGCACGAAGCGGTGGAAGTGGACAAAGTGGACGAAATGGACGAAGTTGACGAAGTGCACGAAGTGGAAGAAGTGGACGAAGTGGATGAAGTAGATGAAGTTGACGAAGTGCAGGAAGTGGAGGAAGTTGACGAAGTTGACGAATTTTGTGAAGTGGACGAAGTGGACGAAATGGAGAAAGCAGTGCAAGTGGACGAAGTGGACGAAGTGGAGCAAGTGGACTAAGTGGACGATTTGGACAAAGTGGAGGACGTGGAGGAAGTGGAGGAACTGGAGGAAGTGGACTAAGTGGACGAAGTTGAAAAAATTTGACGAAGTGGAGCAAGTGGAGGAAGTCAACAAAGTAGAGGAAGTGGATGAAGTGGAGAAAGTGGAGGAAGTGGACGAAGAGGACGAAGTGGAGGAAGTGGACAAAATTGACGAAGTTGACGAAGTTGACTAAGTGGAATAAATTGACGAAGTGGACGAAGTGGACGAAGTTGAAGAAGTCGATGAAGTGGACGAGGTTGAAGAAGTGGATGAAGTGGAGGAAGTGGAAGAAGTACAGGAAGTGGAGAAAGTGGAGGAAGTGGAGGAAGTTGACGAAGTAGACGAAGTGGCCGAAGTTGTGGCAGTAGACGAAGTTGACGAAGATGACGAAGTTGACGAAGTGGATGAAGTGGATGAAGAGAACGAAATGAACGAAGCGGACGAAGTGAACGAAGTGGACGAAGTGGACGAAGTGGAGGACGTGGAGGAAGTGGCGTGATGAGTCAATATTTTATTCACTTCACTTAGTTTAGTGTGCTAAAATTAATCAGGGAATTGTGCTTAAATGTCCGGTATTTTTCCGTTTTTGTTAATTGTGCTTAATTTGACCAAAAATTCTTATTTTAATTAATTTGAATTATTTGAGTTAATTATTTGCATTATTAATTACAGGAAAAATTTTGGAATTATATTTGGGACATTTGGAGGTCAAAAGAAAATGCCACATCAATTTTATTTTAAACTAAGAAAATGAACTGGAGGTGCTGCCACGTATTTTTGGAAGCACACAGCAGCCTTGGAGCTCACGGTTGCACATCACGCACAGCTCAGTCCAGCAGCTTTCACATGGGAAGAAAGGGGTGCATCCAGCAGCACACTCACGTTCACGGCCCACACAGTTTTCGGTCCAGCAAAGAAGTGAAAACAAGGTGCTGGAAGAAAGAAACCATACACGGCCCACATGAAGAGAAGCACGCGGAGAATGGGCAGCAGCTTGGTTGCAGGTCCACGTCCAACAAGCAACACGGTCCAGCTTGGGAGATCTTCGTCCAGCAGCAACACCTGTCCACAGTAGCAGAGAAGCATCCAGCAAGCGGTCCAAAAAGCAAATACAGCATGGGCTGAAAGAGAGGAACACGTCCAGCTTTGAAGAATGAAAAGGTTACGGAGAGGCAGGATATAGGGGGGGCTCCAGCCGCAACCAAGTACGGAGATTTTTATTTTTGCAATGGAAGGCTACGGCTAGTGGTAGAGTGGTGTCACGGCTGAGAAGAAGCAAGTTGAGTTTGGTCTGCAAGCCACCTAGAAAGCACACGTTCAGTAGCCACTACCATTCTCGGGCTTTTTGTTGGAGGCTGCACGGTGAAGAAGTGAGTTGGAGTGGTAGCAGTGGATGTCACGGCTGCTGGAAGTAGAGAGTTCCAGTAGAGAGTTGATAACAGTTGAAAAACTGTTATTTTCATGCTTAAAATTGATACTAAAAGCAACCTTTAGACTTAAAAACTAGCTTGAAATCATGCTTTTATCTATATTTTCATAAATAAGACAGCTGGACAGGTTTATGCTTGATTTAAGTGTTTTTGTGCAGGTTTTAAGGTGAATTTAGTGAAAGAAGTGAAGAAGGAGAGAGATGGAATCAGAAAAGGAATCAAAGAGTGCAAAAAGAGAAGACAAAGGAACCGCTCAGCGGCATTTTACCGCTGAGCGGCACTCAGGAGGTTGCGGGAGTCACGCTGAGGGGCAAACTGGCCGCTGAGGGGAAGAAAGTGACGCGCAGTCACCGCTGAGCGGCACTTTTTGGGCTTGGGCTTTTGTAATCTTTTGTAACTCTAGATTAGTATATAAGGGCTTGCACGTCCTAGAATTGAGTATCTTTGGCAGAAACGAGGCAAACACTCTCTCTTCCACCCCTTTGAAGGAGGATCTTGGATGCTCAGGCTACCTCTTCACCTTAATTGGGTTTATTCTTTCATTCTTTCATTGTTATTCATCTAGGTTCACCATGAATATGGTGAACTAAACCTTGTATGTTTGTTGGGGAATCAATGTAATCTCTTGAAGCTCTCATATATGGAATCTGTTGAGTACATCTTTTAATTAAGACATATGCTTTCTTTCATCATTAGTTAGGGTTTTTCCTCTTTGCTCAATGCTTGCATAGTTTAACTCATTCCATGCATGATTATTGGTTTTGTCGATACGGACACGTACGGGGAAGTCTAGATCCGGGGAATTTCTCCCAATATTATACTGACAATATTCTATTGGTTGCCTTTAAGCTCCTACACTCATGAACTAATCATTAGGAATGCTAGGAATTGTATGAACTATTTGATTAGGGAGAAGCCATCTAGAATGGTACATTAGAGAGTGGCATTAACAATGATGATTTGAATGTTGAATTCCTAAAATATATGAGAGTGGATGAGATGAAGTGTAGGAATTCAACATTCAAATCATCATTGTTAATGCCACTCTCTAATGTACCATTCTAGATGGCTTCTCCCTAATCAAATAGTTCATACAATTCCTAGCATTCCTAATGATTAGTTCATGACTGCAGGAGCTTAAAGGCAACCAATATAATGTTGTCAGTAAAATATTGGGAGAAATTCCCCGGATCTAGACTTCCCCGTACGTGTCCGTATCGACAAAACCAATAATCATGCATTAGAATGAGTTAAACAATGCAATCATTGAGCAAAGAGGAAAAACCCTAACTAATGATGAAAGAAAGCATATGTCTTAATTCAAAGATGTACTCAACAAATCCATATATGAGAGCTTCAAGAGATTACATTGATTCCCCAACAAACATACAAGGTTTAGTTCACCATATTCATGGTGAACCTAGATGAATAACAATGAAAGAATGAAAGAATAAACCCAATAAAGGTGAAGAGGTAGCCTGAGCATCCAAGATCCTCCTTCAAAGGGGTGGAAGAGAGAGTGTTTGCCTCGTTTCTGCCAAAGATACTAATCCTAGGGACGTACAACCCCTTATATACTAATCTAGAGTTACAAAAGATTACAAAAGCCCAAGCCCAAAAAGTGCCGCTCAGCGGTATTTACCGCTCAGCGGTGGTTGCGCGTCTTCTTTCTTCCCCTCAGCGGCCATTTTGCCCCTCAGCGGTTCCAACGCCACCTCTTGAGTGCCGCTCAGCGGTAGTTTGCCGCTGAGCGGTGCCTTCGTCTTCTCATTTTGCACTCTTTCTTGTCTTTTCTAATGTCACTTCTCTCCTTCTTCACTCTTTTCACCAAATTCACCATAAAACCTGCACAAAAACACTTAAATCAAGCATAAACCTGTCCAGCTCTCTTATTTATGAAAATATAGATAAACTGCATGATTTCAAGCTAGTTTCTAAGTCTAAAGGTTGCTTTTAGTATCAAAATTAAGCATGAAAATAACAGTTTTTCAACTGTTATCACATAGCTAGACCTAGAGTCAATGCAGCCAACATGGAGGTCAAACCAGCACTGATTCAACTGGTGAAGAGTAAACAATTTAATGGGTTATCTCACGAAAGCCCATATGAGCACCTGACTACTTTTAATGAGATTTGCAATACAGTCAAAATTAATGCGGTGCCAGACGAAGCAATCAAACTTAGCTTGTTTCCTTTCTCATTGGGAGGCAATGCTAAGCTTTGGTTGAACTCTTTTCCAGAAGAAAGTTTCACAGAGTGGGAAGCAGTGGTCACAAAATTCTTAAACAAATACTTCCCACAATCTATGGTGACTAAAGGAAAGCAAGAGATATCTTCATTCAAGCAGGGCATGGAAGAATCACTGGGACATGCATGGGACAGGTATAAAAGCTTGTTACGTAAAACTCCCACGCATGGCTTTGAAGATCAAGAAGTAGTCCTAACTTTCCTTGGAGGGCTTGGTTCACAAACCAAGATGATGCTGGATGCCTCAGCTGGAGGCAATATCAAATGGAAGACTCCAGAGGAAGCAACTGAAATTATTGAAAACATGGCTACAAGTGATAATGAGCTGCACGGTGAAAGAGGAACTCCTATGCAACAGAAAGGGGTTCTTCAATTACAAACCCATGATGCCTTGCTAGCCCAGAATGAAATTCTAACTCAACAGCTGGAAACTCTGACCAAAACTCTTGCTTCATTACCTAAAGAGTTAAAATCTGCTGCACAGGTACAAACCCAGTTGTGCGAATTATGTGGGGGTGATCACATCAATGGCCAATGTGCTTTTCCTGTAGAAGCCGTGGAGGATGTTAATTTCATGGCTAATCAGTTTCCATACCGTCAAGGGAATTATAATCAGGGTTGGAAACCACATCCAAGTATTGGCCAAGGACAAACTGGGCAAGCTAATCAGTATAATAAGCAGCAGCAGCAACCAACCTTGTGGCAACAATTATCTATGCTTAATGAAAGATCAACAAGGTTGGAAGAAACTCTTCAGCAATTCATTCAGAAAACTGAATCTTCTCAAAAGAGCACTGAAGCTGCTATAAAGAATTTGGAGATTCAGATGGGTCAGATTACCAAGCAATTGGAAGAAAGACCAAACAGAAACTTTGGGGCTAATACTGAGGTTAACCCCAGAGAAGAGTGCAAAGTGGTCAAGAGTGTGAATGAAGAGATCATTGAGTTAGAAGAAGATGAAACAGAAGAGAGAAGAGAAGAAGAAAGAAAGGACATTTTGCCTTTTCCAACAAATCAGGAGAAACCAATGGATTTCACAGATTTATTCAGAATGGTTGATAATGAAGCTCCTTGGGAACAAATTCTACAGAAAATAGCAGTTTACACAAAATTTGAAGAAGGAACCTCTACAAAAAGAAGACGTAGAGATGATGAGGAAGAAAAGTGTGTAACTGTTAAGAAAGAATCATTCCCACCAAAAGCAGCAGATCCAGGTAGTTTTTCTATCCCTTGCACTATAGGGAAGAAAAAGGTAAAGAAAGCTCTCCTTGATTTAGGCTCAAGTGTTAACTTGATGCCTTATTCTCTATTGGAGCAAATTGGCCATGTTAAAATAAAACCTGTAAAGGTTAATCTTGTAATGGTTGATGGATCTTCAAAGGAGCCATGTGGGATTGTAGAAGACATTGTAGTTTGTGTTGGCAAACTTCAGTTTTTGGCAGACTTTGTGGTGATGAAGATGGAGACCGAAAAAATACCTTTCATACTGGGAAGACCGTTTATGAAAACGGCCAGGGCTATCATAGATGTTAATGAAGGTATAGTGGTGCTCCAGGACAGAGAGGAGAGAGTGGTGGTGGATGTTTTCAAAGATGAGATACAAGCAAAGGAGGAAGAGTCTAGTTATAAAGCTGCATTTCGAGATGCACCCATGACTAGAGGTAAAAATGAAAATCTTGAAGTTTCTGATAACCATTGTTTGTTTTTTCAGGTACCCAAGGTAGAAGAGATTGGAAAAGGAGAAGAAGTTCCTAGCGACTGGAAGAAAAGAAGACCCCAACTTGGCACCCCTGTAAGACTCAAGAACAAGTTGTGGGTTATAAAAGGCTTTAAAGAGAAGGAGATGATAGAGATAGAGTCTCCATATTCTAGAGAATCCAAAACAGTCCAAAGGAAGCAGTTGAAAGGTTGGTGGAAGGACAACATCAACCATAAAGAAGATGGAACATGAGCTTTAACAGGGTCAAGCTAGTGACGTTAAAGGAGCGCTTGCTGGGAGGCAACCCAGTGGCTTTACAAACTTTTGATTTGTTTTGGTTTTGTAACTTTTAATTTGTGAACATTATTCTGGACATTATTTTGTTGGATCTAGCATCTACTGAAGGATGCTAGGTGGTTAAGTATCTACTGAAGGATACTAAGTTTGTAACACCTACTGATGGGTGTTGGTGAGAAGATTTTTGCACCTACTGATGGGTGCTGGTAAGTTTGAAACACCTACTGATGGGTGTTGGTGGATTTTGGGTCAGGCTCGTGACGTTAAACAAGCGCTACCTGGGAGGCAACCCAGTTGATTGATTGTTTTTGTTTGTTTTAATTTTGTTAGGGTTTGCATAAGCATTTTTAACATTGAATTGCAGGGATCATATGAGGGGTATGCTAGGAAGGCACGTAGGTCAAGAAAAGAAGGAGAAGGGCACATCACGAAAGTGCCGCTGAGCGGCAATTACCGCTGAGAGAGTGTTGTGTATACCTGGAGGACACTTCCAAAGGAATAGATCTGGCTCAGTGGTTAACATTAGGAGGACATATTTGACTCCTCTTGCAAAGTATTGGATGGCATTTTCTCATGCCAACATTCAGCCATGTTCACATGTGTCAGATATTACTCTCAGCAGGGCACTATTCATCTACTGTGCTATCAGAAACTTGAATGTTAATATTGGGCAGGTGATAGCTGATGAGATTAGTGTGTGTGCTAACACCTCAAACAATAAAGCACCACTGGGACATCCTTCTTTGATCACTCACCTTTGCAAGCAAGCTGGGGTGGACACTTCTGTTCCACCATTTGAGAGGCCAAGAAAAGCTATAGATGAGGCCTATTACAGACAATACTGTGGAGGTGAGGAGGCAGCTCAGCCAGTTCCACCACGCCAGGCTCGTAGAGAGAGAGGGCCAGCACAGAGCAGGACATCTGCTGATACACATGAAGCAGAACCATTCCAGATGAGGGACATGTATATGTCTCTTATAGGTGCTCAGTTGCAGTCCATCCATAGAGGGCAGGTGGCCACGGCTGAGATGATAGTGGGGATGTATGATACCCCTCCAGCACACAGGTGGACTATGGATGAATTCCATAATGTGGTAGCTTGGTGATGAGTCAATATTTTATTCACTTCACTTAGTTTATTGTGTTAAAATTAGTCGGGGAATTGTGCTTAAACGTCCGGTATTTTTTTGTTTTTGCTAAATGTGCTTAATTCGATCAGAAATTCTTATTTTAATTAATTTGAATTATCTGAGCTAATTATTTTACAAGGAAAATTTGGAAATACAATTTGGGACATTTGAAGGTTAAATAAGAAATGGAAATAGAGCCCAATGTATTTCAGCCATTTCAGTTTTCGTTGGTTGCTGCGTAAATTTTGTGTCAACTTGTTTGTCCCCGTTCAGGTTCAATTCTTATCCGTTTTCCATGCAATTTTTTTTCATAGTTTCGTATGGATGTCTATTTTCACGTATAGTTTTTCTTTTGTTCAAATTCCTTTTGTGTTGTTCCCAGTAATTGTTTTACTCCCCTGTGTCAGTCAAGTTCTTACTGTTTAAGTGGCTTCTAATTTGTTTGCATTGTTTGCTTATTGTTTGATTCTTCTGGTGGCTGGAATTTATCATTGGAAGGTGTTAAGATCTTCCAACACTCTTAAGCAAGGTTGATTGGCACATCCACATAAAAAAGCATTTTAAATCATTTTGGTTGAAAGCTCATGTTAGGAGGAATCCAAAATACAATGTGCTGAATTTTATTAAAGGAAGAAAATTGCATTCAGCCCACGGTTTTTATCAAATAAATTGGAAAACAATAGCATGGTCCATGACCAATCCACGTTGGCAGCAAAGCACACATCACATGGGAAGAGCTCCATAATGAAATGCTGAATTTGTTTGAAGTAGAAGAAACAAAAAACACACGTTAAAATCTCACATCCAAAAGAAGCTAAAAGTGCTGAATTTTATTTATTGTTTCACGGCACATGATATCTTCTTTCTCTTTGCAAATGAATGTGAATGGGAGACAATATATTATGGAGGGGACCACCATGTTGAAAGCAAAAGGTTTTGCTTCACCACGTGAAAACAATTCAATTCTTGAATTGTGAGAAGCACTACACCACACGGCCATACCACCTTGCACAAGCCTAGGGCCCATTGAAAACTTATTTTGGTGGAATCAAAGTGGGAGCCGCACCCTTTCTTGGTTTGGAGCGTGAATTCCAATTGGCTTGGCCATTAAATGGGGAAAAGCATACGGAACAGAGGCTTAATATTCCAGCATATGGGAAGCTTGGATCCACTTTTGCTATTAAAGAACCGTGACTGAATTTGCTAGAAAGAAAGTGCAAAAGGGTCAAGCAAAATAGGGGTCTCTCTCTTTATATTCGAGCTGCAAGAAGTGGTGCTGATGGGAACGCTGTTGGCTGAAAGAAAAAAAAGCACATCACCATTCAGGAAGGCCTAGGAGCAGCCACACGCAAAGAGCACAGAAGGTGCAGCAGCTGGTCCATCTTGGAGAAGTGCAGCTCAGGGAAGATCACGGTCCAGCACGTCCAGCAAAGGAAATGGCCTTCATGCATCCAGCAGCTAGGAAGCATGTAGAGGCTACGGACATGCGAAGGGAGGTAGCATCCAACTTGGAGTGGGAACCATTTCCACGAAAGAGGAGAGTGTCACGACAATAGTGGTAGAAGATGACAAGTTGGCACATTGGACGGCCCCATCTATTTTCATACGTCCGTGAATATTTGGTGAAGAAAGTCTTCAACCTACGGGAGACAAAAAAACGAAACACGGCTGGAATCAAGGAGGAGTACACAGGAACATGCTTTAGAATTGGCTATAAAAGAAGAAGAGCATGCAGAGAAGAAGATTATGAGAATTTGATTAGATTTTAGGAATTAGATTTTAGAGTAGGAATTAGGAGTACTCACAGCCCCTGGAAGAGGCTCTCACCTCTTCCTCTTCCAAAGCTCTCTGTAATTTCCATTTCAAACATTGCCAAAATGTAGTTTTAATTTCTGAAGCAGTAGTATGTCACCTTTGCTTGTGTTATTTTTAGTTGTACTGTTGATTTTAATTTAAGTGTTGCAAGCTTTGATAAATTGCATTTCCAGTTAAATATTTTTATTGTCTCTTTTATTTTATCGTTTAATGTTTTTCTGCACCGTTAAATTCTTTCATTGCGTTTTACCGTTCAGTTTATTTTCAACGTCGTTTTTACTAATCATTTTCATTGTTCCTTTGGGTAAAATTTATTTACACTGCTGTTATGCTTTCTGCATGTTTATTCTTCTAGCATTTTAATTTCAAACACTATTGAATTTTCCATTTTTCACTTTTACCGTCTTTTACCGTTCGGTTTTACCATCTTTTAAATTTATTTCAGTATTTTCAATTTTGTTGTCTTATTTAATTTCCAGTTTTAATTTTATTTTCCGTACCAAAAATCACAAAACCCCCCCCACTTCGTGTAAAAAAAAATCTGAGACTAAACCACCAAAATTGGTCCTTGAGAGACGACCTAGGAGTCACTTCCTAGTAATTATACTGCATTAATTTTTGCACATCAAATTTGTATGACCGCGATAGTCGTATCAAATTTTGGCGCCGCTGCCGGGGACCAATCAATGGAGGTTTGGTTTTAGATTTTTGTTGTATAAAGTTTTGTTCTGTTAATATGTTTGTTTTGTGTGTTCTGTCTTGTATATTTCTGTAGGCGATAACGACACCTTCAACAAATTTTGGCGGCGTTGTCACTTCAGTTCCAGGTTTTTGTTTTAAGATTTGTACTGTGTTAATATATATTGTGTATATATGTGTTTAATTGTGCTATGTTCAGTATTTAGTTGTTATTAAAAAAAAAAATTGAAAATTAAAAAAAAAGAAAAAAAAAATTAATTAAAAATTTTTACTATTGATGTTCTGTCTTGTGTGTGCTTGTAGCATGTATAAATGTGTTTTGTTTTATCTGATTCGTAATTTTTAGTTTTTAGTTTTTACTTTTTATTTTTCCATGTCTACCTATTTTAATGTTGTGAATAATGCTTATTCTGCCAATGTCTGTGATTATGATTCTTATTCTGCATATTACTTTGATTTTAAATCTGCTGATTTTTATGATGAGAACAATATGTTCCATCATCCAATTTCTGAGAGCTCTCTTTGGGAGCCAGTTCCACAATATGAGAGTCAGCAGTATGATTCTCCTATTCAAATAACTCCTCAGCCTTCTATTTCTGAACCTACATTAAAGGAGTTACTAGAGCAGATGACAATGCAGAACATTCAGTTTCAGAAAGGGAACATGCAGTTCAAGCAAGAGAGCATGGAGTTCCAGCAGGAAACTCAAGCTGCCATACAGAATCTGAGTGATCAGATCAGGCAGATGGCCACTCTTGTACCTGAGGAGACTGATGAAAATTTTGGGGACCCGACAGAAGTAAGCAGTAATCCTGAACCAGGTAGACCACCTTCATCCTCCACTACTTTACCAATCTTCAAGGAAGTGGAGGTAAGCATACCGCAAATTGATTATTCTGTTGACTGTGTTATTAAAGATTATGCTGATGATAGGTATGCTTGTAATCATATTGTTGCTGAGCATGTTTTTAATTCTCCCTCTGAACATGAATCTGAGCCTGTTAAAGATATTATTTCTACATTTGAAACCGATTCATGTTATGAGGATTTATCTGAGGTTCAGCCTATTACACTAGAATTGGGTGTCATACCCCTGCATGAAATTTCTGCGGAACCACATTGCACTAACCATGTTGCAGGAGGTACGTATAAATTTGATCAACATACACCCACAGTGGAAAACAAAGGTGCTGACACTGACAGTTCAAAGATCAACAAGCACCTACTGAATCCGCTCAGTAACAATATTTGCTGCTTAGATCCGGCGGTGGAGGACATTTCACTGCTTGATCAAATCTGGAGGATGAAGCAGTTCGTCCTCAACAATTTCATACTGGATCCTGAAGCGAAGAACATCTCCCTACAAATCCAAAATTGGCAACTGCCACCCTGACCAGGGAAGTTTTCTTTTTCTTTCTTCCCAGTTTTCATATTTTTAGTGCACTTGTCCTTTATCTGTTTGTTATTTTAGTTTATGATTTTATGCTTAGAAAACATTTAGGACAGTGTAGTTTAAGTGTGGTCTCGGGAAGATTCTGCATTTTGTTTTTCCTTTTTTACTTAGTTTTCGAATTGTTATCTTTAAAAAAAAAAAAAAAAAAAAATTTGTGTATTCTATTTCAGGTGTGTTATTTTGTTAATGTATGTTTTGTAAATATGTGTTTTGTATGGTGTTTTTGACATTTGTGTTTTGTCTGCTTTGATATTTTGTGTTCGGTATTAGGTCTTTTGTTTCGTTAATATGTGTTCTGTTTTTATTTAATTAGTTTTTGAAAAAAAATAAAAATCAACAAAGTGCATAATTAACATGTAAGGGCAGAGAGGTGTAATTTGAGCTAAAACTATCTGAGTACTTTTATTGAAAATACCAAATACACCGAAAACAGTCTGTCTTACACTGATAATAATAAAAATAAAAACAAAAACATAATAAAGATGTTCGGGGGTCGATCATTTCTGATCGTTAATATTACAGACCATTAATAAAAAAAAAACATAAAAACATAAAAACATAAAAAAAATATATAAGTGTTCATATTACAGTCCTTAATTCTGGCCACACTCGGCCAACAAAAACATAAAAAAAAAATAAATAAATAAATAAAAAAAAAAAAAAAAAAAACATAAAACTTTAAAAATGGAAGAATTCTCGAGCTGGTTGTGGTGGTCTAAGGGAGAGCTCCGTTGAGGGAGCTCTGGTTCGAAAAGTCACGAGCGGAGGCTTTGGTGGAGGAATTTCTCGTTCATTTCTGTCGTCATCGATAATGATCGGAACTGGAAACAAATTCAGCAGCCTCGGTGCCCTCATTATCACCCAGTTGTTTTCTTTCAAACAAAAAAATAAAAAATAAAAAAATAAAAAAATAAAAAACATGTGTTAATAATAGAAGAGGAAGTGAAAAAATTTCAATGGAGGTATGATGAGAGTTCTTACCGTACATATACAGCGGCAGTTGTGAAAAGAGAGTGCCTGTGGGGTCTATCTCCGCTTGCCAGCGCCTGACCCGATTGCCATGGTTGTTAAACCAGCAGTGCACGTTGTATTCAGTGGCTTCGCCGAAGGTCCTTAGTCGAGACGCGATCTCGACGACTTGCGCTCGGCTTGGGTGTGTGACCCCATAGTTGTAGATTTTGGTCATCATCGTGATCTGATCATCTGTAGGACGCCATCGTTGACTGGTATATCTCTCTGATTCCATATCACTCATCCTTCCTCTCGTAATATACAAATACATAAATAAAAAAAAATACATATAAAAAGAACAAAAACAAGAAAAAAAAAGCATAACATAAAAAAAAAAAAAAAAAAAAAACATAAAAACATTAGATTCTTAATTCAGTGTTTTCTTTATTTGTTCTTGTTTCCTTTCAGATTTATTTTGTCCAGTCATGCTTGATGTGTCAGTTTTTGGTCTCAGATCTGTTTCACGGTCCTCGCAAAGGGTCCTAAACGGATCTATGTCCAGTTGTCCTGTTGTCCTTGTTCTTGTATATTATGTTTATGTGTTTATTTAGTTTTAAGTGGGGTACGTGGCGTTGTTCTACCCGATTGTCTCTGCAATACCTTCAATCGAAGGGAGATTAACGTCTGATTTCCAGCCGATATACCCCTTAAGTTTTTAGACAGTTGTGTTTTATGTGTTTTAAGTGTTTAGCAGGTGAAAAAGAAAGCAGAATAAGAAAAAGAAAAAAAAATGAAAGATCTGGAAAGCAGGAAAAGGAGAAGAAGGAAAGCAGGAAGGCATAACAGCAGAATAAGCAGTATGACAGGAAAGAAGAAAAATGAAGCAAAAAGACGGCAAGAAAAGTTAAGCAAGCAGAAAGAAAAAGGGATCCAGGTGTAGAGGACTTACCTGGAGTAGTAGGCTTGCAGAGGCTCTTCGCGGATCTCACTCAGACTCTTCAGAAGACGCAGAGACAGAGCTCCTCGCAGATCTCAGACTCTTCAGATGGCACGGTGGCAGAGGTTCCGCACAGCTCCAGATGCTCAGAGGAGAGGCTCCCTGCAGAGATCCAGACGCTCGAGAGAGTAGAGAGCAAAGAGAGCAGAGAAGAGAGGAGAGCGGGGAGAGATTAGGGAGTAGAGAGAGACTGAGGGATCAGAAATGGCGCTGGACGCGGAGGAGTGCCTCATTTATAGCCAGATTGCCTTCCACTGTAGCAACAGTTCCGGTCTTTGCCACCGAGACTGTTGTCACAGTACCGGTATCCTTTTTCAGAAAAAAAAAAAATAAAAATAAAAATAATAATAATAATAATAATAAAAATTATTAGCATCTACTGATGGGTGCTAGGTGTTTTAGACATCTGCTGATGGATGTCCCTGATAACATCTGCTGATGGATGTTACTGAAAAATTTCTTCCCATTTTTCCTAACTTTGTATTGCACTTGTCTATATTATTTGACTGCTCTGAATTTGATCATCTGATGATTGTAACACACTGAGGACATTGTGTGATTTAAGTGTGGTCTACTGGGGAGAAATTTTGATTTTTCTGTTAGTCTCTCTTAGTATGTATTTTGTGTGTTAAATTTTTTGTTTTTGAGTGTTAAATTTTTCTGTTTTTAAGTTATTTTTATCGAGTTTTGTGTGCAATAAATTTTACATTTTTCTCCTGATTTCTGGATTTTGTCTAAGTTGTAGATTTTTCCTTCACTTACTTACTACTTATAGATTGTAATCCTTGCTTTTCTTTGCTTGGAAAGATAATTATACGTTTGAGAGGTTGATTTGATTGTGACAAACACCCTGAGTGAGATTTGAGCCACTTAATTTTCTTTCTTGTGTGTGATATGTCTCTTGATTGCTTGCACATATGCCTTGGCTTGATTCTTTTTTATATACTTGATTGATATGCATGTTCAGACGTGATAAAGGCATTTTTGTTCTTCAGCCTCTTTAGCCAAATAAGCCTACCTTGTTATTATCCTTTGATACACCCTTTGAGCCTATACTGTATATATTTCTTTGTGTTGAAGCTCATACACTGACCCTGAGTAAAAACCAGTGATTACCTTAACCTTAGGGAAGTCTGGAGCTATAGAAGTGTTTTGTGAAAAAGTGTGGTCTCCTGGGGAATTCTGATGAATTGGCTATTTGGTTCCTCATCATATTTTGAAATTATGAATTCTATCCTGTGGTGTGATTAAAAAAAAACAGGATGAAAAATTTTTTGATGAGAAAAAGAAAAAATTGAAAAATAATTCTATGAATAATTGAGTCAAGAAAGGGATTGAATTAGAGGTTTGGGTGAGATTTCACTGTATTTACACTTATTCCCTAGTGCTTCTTTATTTCTTCTGAGCTATAGCTACTTATCCAAATTTATCCTCCCCTGTCCTTGGCCCCATTACAACCCAGTAAAGACCTTTTGATCTGAAGATGCATATGTTTTAAAGTATTGATAATTAGAAGCTTGCCAAGTCTGCTTGTGTTTGTTTTCTTGAGTGCATTGAGTGACATTGATTTACCTTAAACACTTGAGAGAAACACTATGAGTGCATCTGTGAGGTTTTGTTATTTTCAAATCGCCTCTTGAGCTGATTGATTATTTTACCATGCTTTGAATTGCTTGGATGATTTCTGTAAGTATCTGCTTTCTTTGATTTTGTGTTGGATATTGTCTACATCTTTTCATTATTTAGATTTCTTGAGAACTTTGTAAATTTTGTTTATTTTCTTGTAAGTCTTTGTTTTCTGTATGCTGCATTTGTGTCAATCCTTTAAAAGTCCTTTGAACCATTCCCTGATTTACGTCTTAATTTTGCCCAGGAGTGCAAAAGACTAAGTGTGGTCTATTTTGATGAGTCAATATTTTATTCACTTCACTTAGTTTATTGTGTTAAAATTAGTCGGGGAATTGTGCTTAAACGTCCGGTATTTTTCTGTTTTTGCTAAATGTGCTTAATTCGATCAGAAATTCTTATTTTAATTAATTTGAATTATCTGAGCTAATTATTTTACAAGGAAAATTTGGAAATACAATTTGGGACATTTGAAGGTTAAATAAGAAATGGAAATAGAGCCCAATGTATTTCAGCCATTTCAGTTTTCGCTGGTTGCTGCGTAAATTTTGTGTCAACTTGTTTGTCCCCGTTCAGGTTCAATTCTTATCCGTTTTCCATGCAATTTTTTTTCATAGTTTCGTATGGATGTCTATTTTCACGTATAGTTTTTCTTTTGTTCAAATTCCTTTTGTGTTGTTCCCAGTAATTGTTTTACTCCCCTGTGTCAGTCAAGTTCTTACTGTTTAAGTGGCTTCTAATTTGTTTGCATTGTTTGCTTATTGTTTGATTCTTCTGGTGGCTGGAATTTATCATTGGAAGGTGTTAAGATCTTCCAACACTCTTAAGCAAGGTTGATTGGCACATCCACATAAAAAAGCATTTTAAATCATTTTGGTTGAAAGCTCATGTTAGGAGGAATCCAAAATACAATGTGCTGAATTTTATTAAAGGAAGAAAATTGCATTCAGCCCACGGTTTTTATCAAATAAATTGGAAAACAATAGCATGGTCCATGACCAATCCACGTTGGCAGCAAAGCACACATCACATGGGAAGAGCTCCATAATGAAATGCTGAATTTGTTTGAAGTAGAAGAAACAAAAAACACACGTTAAAATCTCACATCCAAAAGAAGCTAAAAGTGCTGAATTTTATTTATTGTTTCACGGCACATGATATCTTCTTTCTCTTTGCAAATGAATGTGAATGGGAGACAATATATTATGGAGGGGACCACCATGTTGAAAGCAAAAGGTTTTGCTTCACCACGTGAAAACAATTCAATTCTTGAATTGTGAGAAGCACTACACCACACGGCCATACCACCTTGCACAAGCCTAGGGCCCATTGAAAACTTATTTTGGTGGAATCAAAGTGGGAGCCGCACCCTTTCTTGGTTTGGAGCGTGAATTCCAATTGGCTTGGCCATTAAATGGGGAAAAGCATACGGAACAGAGGCTTAATATTCCAGCATATGGGAAGCTTGGATCCACTTTTGCTATTAAAGAACCGTGACTGAATTTGCTAGAAAGAAAGTGCAAAAGGGTCAAGCAAAATAGGGGTCTCTCTCTTTATATTCGAGCTGCAAGAAGTGGTGCTGATGGGAACGCTGTTGGCTGAAAGAAAAAAAAGCACATCACCATTCAGGAAGGCCTAGGAGCAGCCACACGCAAAGAGCACAGAAGGTGCAGCAGCTGGTCCATCTTGGAGAAGTGCAGCTCAGGGAAGATCACGGTCCAGCACGTCCAGCAAAGGAAATGGCCTTCATGCATCCAGCAGCTAGGAAGCATGTAGAGGCTACGGACATGCGAAGGGAGGTAGCATCCAACTTGGAGTGGGAACCATTTCCACGAAAGAGGAGAGTGTCACGACAATAGTGGTAGAAGATGACAAGTTGGCACATTGGACGGCCCCATCTATTTTCATACGTCCGTGAATATTTGGTGAAGAAAGTCTTCAACCTACGGGAGACAAAAAAACGAAACACGGCTGGAATCAAGGAGGAGTACACAGGAACATGCTTTAGAATTGGCTATAAAAGAAGAAGAGCATGCAGAGAAGAAGATTATGAGAATTTGATTAGATTTTAGGAATTAGATTTTAGAGTAGGAATTAGGAGTACTCACAGCCCCTGGAAGAGGCTCTCACCTCTTCCTCTTCCAAAGCTCTCTGTAATTTCCATTTCAAACATTGCCAAAATGTAGTTTTAATTTCTGAAGCAGTAGTATGTCACCTTTGCTTGTGTTATTTTTAGTTGTACTGTTGATTTTAATTTAAGTGTTGCAAGCTTTGATAAATTGCATTTCCAGTTAAATATTTTTATTGTCTCTTTTATTTTATCGTTTAATGTTTTTCTGCACCGTTAAATTCTTTCATTGCGTTTTACCGTTCAGTTTATTTTCAACGTCGTTTTTACTAATCATTTTCATTGTTCCTTTGGGTAAAATTTATTTACACTGCTGTTATGCTTTCTGCATGTTTATTCTTCTAGCATTTTAATTTCAAACACTATTGAATTTTCCATTTTTCACTTTTACCGTCTTTTACCGTTCGGTTTTACCATCTTTTAAATTTATTTCAGTATTTTCAATTTTGTTGTCTTATTTAATTTCCAGTTTTAATTTTATTTTCCGTACCAAAAATCACAAAACCCCCCCCACTTCGTGTAAAAAAAAATCTGAGACTAAACCACCAAAATTGGTCCTTGAGAGACGACCTAGGAGTCACTTCCTAGTAATTATACTGCATTAATTTTTGCACATCAAATTTGTATGACCGCGATAGTCGTATCACTTGGCCAGAAGAACCATTGCATGGAGGAGCTGAAGCAGCTGAAGCTTCAGCCAGAGATATGGAAGAAGATGAAGCTGAGGAGGAGGATGCATTTGATGATGATGAGGAGGAGGAGGAAGAGGAAGATACAGAGGACAGCTCAGACTGATGAGGAGCTGAGATAGCATTTACTGATGAATGCTATCATATGATTATGCTTTTGTGGTTTAAGTTTTCTGAACTTATTTATTTTATGTTTTTAGATTAGGTTGATGTACTCTATTGAACACCTGGTTTCTTATGATGGTTTGCTATTAACTGTGATTGTGTGATAAGTAATGCTTGATGATGCTATATGATTAATTGATGTTGAGATGATGTGCACATTAAAATGCTTATACAGGTGATTCACAAGCTTTGTGAACAAATGCATGATATCATGATTGTGATTGTGAAATTAAGCAGGATGTGTATGTCAAATGTGAATGAGCTTATATGTGAGGTTTTGAGCTCCAGAGTTGTTATTGTTGAATGTTATTACTTTGGAAGCATGAATGATTTTGCCCAGGTTTTCTATGATTGAATCAATTGCTTGTTTTGCATCATATGATCAAGGCCGTTTGTTGCAACCCTTTTTATTGGCCAAATTCATAAAGTTAGCCTACTAAAAGAGAACACTTTGTGTTCTATCCTTTGAACCCTTAGCCTTGAATATACACTGAAACCCTTGATTGAAAATCTTTACCTTGAGTTAAGTAGAAGATCTTGTGTGGTATTGTTAAATTTTCAAGTTTGGGGTTATTGGGGAAACATGAAAAAGGAAAAGCATTGAGCTAAGATCTAAAAAGTAAGAATATGCAAAGAAAAAGAAAAGAAAAGAAAAAGAAGCAAAGCTCAATGCAAATGCAAAGGCAAGTTGGGAATGAATAAGAAAAATTGTGTTGTTATGATTCTCTTAACTCAAGGATTTTGTGATCCAGAAAAACCAATTTTCTTGTTAGCCCAGCCACATTATAAGCCATTGAAAAGTCCTTGTGATGATGCATGCTTGTGAATGTTTTTGATTGTGGTTAAATGAAAGGCAAAGTTGATTCATGTGACATTGTGATAGTGGAGTGAATGAGTGAAACACTTTACCTCTTATACACTTGTGTGTTGAGTGAAACACTTTACCTAGTGAGGAAATATTCCATAAGCACATGAACATCCATGCTTAATTGATTGATCATTCATGAAAAATAGCATTTGTTGGAACTTAAATGATTTTGTGAATACTAAAGCATGTGCAAATCTTGATTGAACTCTTGGTCATAAGTTTGAGTGAAGTTGTTACTTATCTTGAAAAGAGGATTTTGAATGAGTGAACCATCATATGAATTGGTTGGAGATGGAGTTACATTTTGTTTGCTTGAGGACAAGCAAAGTTCTAAGTTTGGGGTTGTGATAACAGTTGAAAAACTGTTATTTTCATGCTTAAAATTGATACTAAAAGCAACCTTTAGACTTAAAAACTAGCTTGAAATCATGCTTTTATCTATATTTTCATAAATATGAGAGCTGGACAGGTTTATGCTTGATTTAAGTGTTTTTGTGCAGGTTTTAAGATGAATTTAGTGAAAAGAGTGAAGAAGGAGAGAGATGACATTAGAAAAGACAAGAAAGAGTGCAAAAAGAGAAGTCGAAGGCACCGCTCAGCGGCATTTTACCGCTGAGCGGCACTCAGGAGGTTGCGGGAGTCACGCTGAGGGGCAAACTGGCCGCTGAGGGGAAGAAAAGTGACGCGCAATCACCGCTGAGCGGTATTTACCGCTGAGCGGCACTTTATGGGCTTGGGCTTTTGTAATCTTTTGTAACTCTAGATTAGTATATAAGGGCTTGCACGTCCTAGAATTAGGTATCTTTGGCAGAAACGAGGCAAATACTCTCTTTTCCACCCCTTTGAAGGAGGATCTTGGATGCTCAGGCTACCTCTTCACCTTTATTGGGTTTATTCTTTCATTCTTTCATTGTTCATCTAGGTTCACCATGAATATGGTGAACTAAACCTTGTATGTTTGTTGGGGAATCAATGTAATCTCTTAAAGCTCTCATATATGGAATCTGTTGAGTACATCTTTTAATTAAGAATTATGCTTTCTTTCATCATTAGTTAGGGTTTTTCCTCTTTGCTCAATGCTTGCATAGTTTAACTCATTCCATGCATGATTATTGGTTTTGTCGATACGGACACGTACGGGGAAGTCTAGATCCTGGGAATTTCTCCCAATATTATACTGACAATATTATATTGGTTGTCGTTAAGCTCCTGCACTCATGAACTAATCATTAGGAATGCTAGGAATTGTATGAACTCGTGATTAGGGAGAAGCCATCTAGAATGGTACATTAGAGAGTGGCATTAACAATGATGATTTGAATGTTGAATTCCTAAAATATATGAGAGTGGATGAGATGAAATTGACCCCCAACAACATATTCATTCATATATTTCATTGAAAGTGTTTATCTTTTGTCTTTGCCATTGATCAAATTTCATGCATACATATTTATTTTCGTCTTCGCATATTAAAATTTAAATATTTCATTTGTAAGTCCTAGCTAATCAACAAATCACATAACTAAACTAGGCCTTGAGTCCTTTGGGAAGAACGATACTTGGTCTTACCAAGTTTATTACTTGAACGATTCGGTCATACTTGCCGATTGTGAAACAAGTTTGTGACATCATATTTTGGTGCTTACAAATTTGTCCATCAGCGGACGAAGTGGACGAAGTGGAAGAAATTGACAAAGTGGACGAAGTTGACGAAGTGGACGAAGTGGACGAAGTTGAAGAAGTGGACGAAGTGGAGGAATCGGAGGAGGAAGTTGACTAAGTGGACGAAGTTGACGAAGTGGAGGAAGTACACGAAGTGGAGGAAGTGGAGGAAGTGGACGAAGCGAAGGAAGTGGACGAAGTGGAAGAAGTTGACGAAGTTGACGTAGTGGATGAAGTGTACGAAGTTGACGAAGAAGACGAAGTTGAGAAAGTGGACGAAGTTGACGATGTGGAACAAGTGGACAAAGTGGACGAAGTGGACGAAGTGGACGAAATTGCCGAAGTGGACGAGGTGGACGAAGCTGAGGAAGTGGACTAAGTGGACGAAATTGAAGAAATTTATGAAGTGGAGGAAGTGGACGAATTGGAGGAAGTGGATGAAGTGGAGGAAGTGGAGGAAGTGGAGGATGTGTAGAAAGTGGACCAAGTTGACGAATTGACGAAGTGGACGAAATTGGTGAAGTGGACGAAGTTAAGGAACCAGACGAAGTGAAGGAAACGGACGAAGCGGACCAAGTTGACGAAGTTGACAAAGTGGACGAAGAGGAAGAAATTGACAACGTTGACGAAGTGGACGATGTTGACGAAGCTGATGAAGTTGAGAAAGTGGACGAAGTTGACGATGTGGACCAAGTGGACGAACTAGACGAAGTGGACGAAGTGGACGAAGTGGATGAAGTGGACGAAGTGGACGAAGTGGACGAAATTGACGAAGTGGAGGAGGTGGACGAAGCGGAGGAAGTGGACTAAGTGGACGAAATTGAAGCAATTTACGAAGTGGAGGAAGTGGACGAATTGGAGGAAGTGGACGAAGTGAACGAAGTGGACGAATTGGACGAAGTGGACGAAGTTGACGAAGTGGACCAAGTGGACCAAGTGGACGAAGTTTACGAAGTGGACGAAGTTGACGATATTGACGAAGTGGACGAAGTGGACGAACTGGACGAAGAGGACGAAGAGGACGAAGTGGACAAAGTTGACGAAGTAGACAAAGTTGACGAAGTGGACGAAGTTAACGAAGTGGACGAAGTTGACGAAGTGGACGAAGTTGACGAAGTGAACGAAGTGGAGGAACCGGAGGAAGTGGACTAAGTGGACGAAGATGACGAAGTGGACGAAGTGGAAGAAGTTGACGAAGTTGGCGAATTTGACGAAGTGGACGAAGTTGACGAAGTGGAGGCACTGGAGGAAGTGGACTAAGTGGACGAAGTGGAAGAAGTTGACCAAGTGGACGAATTTCACGTAGTGAACGAAGTGGACGAAGTTGACGAAGTGGACGAAGTTGACGAAGTTGACGAAGTGGACGCAGTGGAAGAAGTTGACGAAGACGACGAAGTTGAGGAAGTGGACGAAGTTGAGGAAGTGGACGAAGTGGAGGAAGTTGACGAAGTGGACGAAATGGACGAAGTGGACGAACTGGAAGAAGTGGAAGAAGTTGACGAAGTGGACGAAGTGGACGAACTGGAAGAAGTGGAAGAAGTTGACGAACTGGACGAAGTGGACGAAGTGGACGAAGTGCACGAAGAGGACGAAGTGGACAAAGTTGACGAAGTGGAAAAAATTGACGAAGTTGATGAGTTCGACGATATGAACGAAATGGAGGAAGTGGACGAAGTGAACGCAGTGGACAGAGTAAATGGAGTGGACGAAGTGGAAGAAGTTGACGAACTGGACGAAGTTGACGGTGTTGACGAAGTGGAGGAAGTGGAGGAAGTGGAGGAAGTTGGTGAAGTGGACGAAGTGGACGAAGTAGAGGAAGTGGAGGATGTGGAGGAAGTGGAAGAAGTGGAGGAAGTGGAGGAATTTGACGAAGTGGACGAAGTGGACGCAGTGGATGACGTGGAAGATGTGGAAGAAGTTGAAGAAGCGGACGAAGTAGATGAAGTGGACGAAGTTGACGAAGTGGACGAAGTGGACGAAGTGCACGAAGTGCACGAAGAGGACGAAGAGGACGAAGAGGACGAAGAGGACAAAGTTGACGAAGTGGACAAAGTTGAAAAAGTTGACAAAGTTGACAAAGTGGACGAACCGGAGGAAGTGGACTAAGTGGACGAAGTTGACGAAGTGGACGAAGTGGACGAAGAGGACGAAGAGGACAAAGTGGACAAAGTTGACGAAGTGTAAGAAGTTGATGAAGTGGAGGAAGTGGACGAAGTGGAAGAACTGGAAGAAGTTGACGAAGTGGACGAAGTGGACAAAGAGGACGAAGTGGACAAAGTTGACGAAGTGGACAAAGTTGACGAAGTTGACGAAGTGGACGAAGTGGACGAAGTTGACGAAGTGGAAGAAGTTGACGAAGTGGACGAAATGGACGAATCGGAGGAAGTGGACTAAGGGGACGAAGTTGATGAAGTGGACGAAGTGGAAGAAGTTGACGAAGTGGACGAAGTTGAAAGAAGTTGACGAAGTTGACGAAGTTGACGACGTGGACGAAGTGGAAGAAGTTGACGAAGTGGAAGAAGTTGACGAAGTGGACGAAGTTGACGAAGTGGACGAAGTTGACGAAGTGGACAAAGTTGTTGCAGTTGACGAAGTGGACGAAGTGGACGAAGTGGAGGAAGTTGACGAAGTGGACGAAGTGGAAGAAGTGGAAGAAGTGGACGAAGTGGACGAAGTTGACGAAGTTGACGAAGTGGACGAAGTGGAGGAAGTTGACGAAGTGGAGAAGTGGAAGAAGTGGAAGAAGTTGACGAAGTGGACGAAGTGGACAAAGTTGACGAAGTGGACGAAGTTGACGAAGTGGACGAAATGGAGGAAATTGACGAAGTGGACGAAGTGGAAGAAATGGAAGAAGTGGAAGAAATGGAAGAAGTAGACGGAGTTGACGAAGTGGATGAAATTGACGAAGTGGACGAAGTTGAGGAGGTGGACGAAGTAGAGGAAGTGGAGAAAGTTGACTAAGTGGACGAATTGACGAAGTTGACGAAGTGGGCGAAGTTGGTGAAGTGGACGAAGTTGAGGAAGCGGACGAAGTGGAGGAAGCGGACGAAGCGGACCAAGTTGACGAAGTTGACGAAGTGGAAGAAATTTTCATAAGTGGACGAAGTGGACGAAATGGACGAAGTGCACGAAGTTGACGAAGTTGACGAAGTGGACGAAGTTGACGAAGTGGACGAAGTTGACGGTGTTGACGAAGTGGAGGAACTGGAGGAAGTGGAGGAAGTTGGTGAAGTGGACGATGTGGACGAAGTGGACGAAGTAGAGGAAGTGGAGGATGTGGAATAAATGGAAGAAGTGGAGGAAGTGGAGGAATTTGACGAAGTGGACGCAGTAGACAAAGTGGAAGATGTGGAAGAAGTTGAAGAAGCGGACGAAGTGGACGAAGTTGACGAAGTGGACGAAGTGGACGAAGTGGACGAAGTGGACGAAGTGGACGAACTGGACGAAGTGGACGAACTGGACGAAGTGCACGAAGTGCACGAAGAGGACGAAGAGGACGAAGAGGACGAAGTGGACAAAGTTGACGAAGTGGACAAAGTTGAAAAAGTTGACGAAGTTGACGAAGTGGAAGAAGTTGACGAAGTGGACGAACCGGAGGAAGTGGACTAAGTGGACGAAGTTGGCGAAGTGGACGAAGTGGACGAAGAGGACGAAGTGGACAAAGTTGACGAAGTGTAAGAAGTTGATAAAGTGGAGGAAGTGGAGGAAGTCGAAGAACTGGAAGAAGTTGACGAAGTGGACGAAGTGGACGAAGTGGACAAAGAGGATGAAGTGGAGAAAGTTGACGAAGTGGACAAAGTTGACGAAGTGGACGAAGTTGACGAAGTGGAAGAAGTTGACGAAGTGGACGAAGTGGAGGAACCGGAGGAAGTGGACCAAGTGGACGAAGTTGACGAAGTGGAAAAAATTGACGAAGTTGACGAATTCGACGATATGAACGAAATGGAGGAAGTGGACGAAGTGAACGCAGTGGACGGAGTGGACGAAGTGGAAGAAGCTGACGAACTGGACGAAGTTGACGAAGTTGACGGTGTTGACGAAGTGGAGGAAGTGGAGGAAGTGGAGGAAGTTGGTGAAGTGGACGAAGTGGACGAAGTAGAGGAAGTGGAGGATGTGGAGGAAGTGGAAGAAGTGGAGGAAGTGGAGGAATTTGACGAAGTGGACGAAGTGGACGAAGTGGACGCAGTGGATGAAGTGGAAGATGTGGAAGAAGTTGAAGAAGCGGACCAAGTAGACGAAGTGGACGAAGATGACGAAGTGGACGAAATGGACAAAGTGGACGAAGTGGACGAAGTGGACGAAGTGCACGAAGAGGACGAAGAGGACGAAGTGGACAAAGTTCACTAAGTGGACAAAGTTGAAAAAGTTGACGAAGTTGACGAAGTGGAAGAAATTGACGAAGTGGACGAACCGGAGGAAGTGGACTAAGTGGACGAAGTTGACAAAGTGGACGAAGTGGACGAAGTGGACGAAGAGGACGAAGGGGACGAAGTGGACAAAGTTGACGAAGTGTAAGAAGTTGATGAAGAGGAGGAAGTGGAGGAAGTAGACGAAGTGGAAGAACTGGAAGAAGTTGACGAAGTGGACGAAGTGGACGAAGTGGACGAGGTGGACAAAGAGGATGAAGTGGACAAAGTTGACGAAGTGGACGAAGTGGACAAAGTGGACGAAGTTGAGAAAGTGGACGAAGTGGACGAAGTGGAAGAAGTTGACGAAGTGGAGGAACCGGAGGAAGTGGACTAAGTGGACGAAGTTGACGAAGTGGACGAAGTGGACGAAGTGGACGAAGTGGACGAAGTGGAAGAAGTTGACGAAGTGGATGAAGTTGAAGAAGTTGACGAAGTTGACGACGTGGAGGAAGTGGAAGAAGTTGACGAAGTGGACGAAGTTGACGAAGTGGACAAAGTTGATGAAGTTGACGAAGTGGACGAAGTGGACGAAGTGGACGAAGTGGAGGAAGTTGACGAAGTGGACGAAGTGCAAGCAGTGGAAGAAGTTGACGAAGTGGACGAAGTTGACGAAGTTGACGAAGTGGACGAAGTGGAGGAAGTTGACAAAGTGGACGAAGTGGAAGAAATTGAAGAAGTGGAAGAAATGGAAGAAGTAGACGGAGTTGACGAAGTGGATGAAATTGACGAAGTGGACGAAGTTGAGGAGGTGGACGAAGTAGAGGAAGTGGAGAAAGTGGACTAAGTGGACGAATTGACGAAGTTGACGAAGTGGGCGAAGTTGGTGAAGTGGACGAAGTTGAGGAAGCGGACGAAGTGGAGGAAGCGGACGAAGTGGAGGAAGCGGACGAAGCGGACCAAGTTGACGAAGTGGAAGAAATTTTCATAAGTGGAAGAAATGGACGAAGTGGACGAAGTTGACGAAGTTGACGAAGTGGACGAAGTTGACGAAGTGGACGAAGTTGACGGTGTTGACGAAGTGGAGGAAGTGGAGGAACTGGAAGAAGTGGAGGAAGTTGGTGAAGTGGACGAAGTGGACAAAGTGGACGAAGTAGAGGAAGTGGAGGATTGATGGTCAAATTTGTAAGCACCAAAATATGATGTCACAAACTTGTTTCACAATCGGCAAGTATGACCGAATCGTTCAAGTAATAAACTTGGTAAGACCAAGTATCGTTCTTCCCAAAGGACTCACGGCCTAGTTTAGTTATGTGATTTGTTGATTAGCTAGGACTTACAAACGAAATATTTAGAGTTTAAAATGCAAGACAGAAAATAAACATGTATGCATGAAGTTTGATCAATGGCAAAGCAAAAGATAAACACTTTCAATGAATTATATGAATGAATATGTTGTTGGGGGTCAATTTCATCTCATCCACTCTCATATATTTTAGGAATTCAACATTCAAATCATCATTGTTAATGCCACTCTCTAATGTACCATTCTAGATGGCTTCTCCCTAATCACGAGTTCATACAATTCCTAGCATTCCTAATGATTAGTTCATGAGTGCAGGAGCTTAAAGGCAACCAATAGAATATTGTCAGTATAATATTGGGAGAAATTCCCCGGATCTAGACTTCCCCGTACGTGTCCGTATCGACAAAACCAATAATCATGCATGGAATGAGTTAAACTATGCAAGCATTGAGCAAAGAGGAAAAACCCTAACTAATGATGAAAGAAAGCATATGTCTTAATTAAAAGATGTACTCAACAGATTCCATATATGAGAGCTTCAAGAGATTACATTGATTCCCCAACAAACATACAAGGTTTAGTTCACCATATTCATGGTGAACCTAGATGAATAACAATGAAAGAATGAAAGAATAAACCCAATAAAGGTGAAGAGGTAGCCTGAGCATCCAAGATCCTCCTTCAAAGGGGTGGAAGAGAGAGTGTTTGCCTCGTTTCTGCCAAAGATCCCTAATTCTAGGACGTGCAAGCCCTTATATACTAATCTAGAGTTACAAAAGATTACAAAAGCCCAAGCCCATAAAGTGCCGCTCAGCGGTGATTGCGCATCACTTTTCTTCCCCTCAGCGGCCAGTTTGCCCCTCAGCGTGACTCCCGCAACCTCCTGAGTGCCGCTCAGCGGTAAAATGCCGCTGAGCGGTGCCTTCGACTTCTCTTTTTGCACTCTTTCTTGTCTTTTCTAATGTCATCTCTCTCCTTCTTTACTCTTTTCACTAAATTCATCTTAAAACCTTCACAAAAACACTTAAATCAAGCATAAACCTGTCCAGCTCTCATATTTATGAAAATATAGATAAAAGCATGATTTCAAGCTAGTTTTTAAGTCTAAAGGTTGCTTTTAGTATCAATTTTAAGCATGAAAATAACAAATTTTCAACTGTTATCAAGGATGTGGAGGAAGTGGAAGAAGTGGAGGAAGTGGAGGAATTTGACGAAGTGGACGCAGTGGACGAAGTGGAAGATGTGGAAGAAGTTGAAGAAGCGGACGAAGTAGACGAAGTGGACGAAGTTGACAAAGTGGACGAAGTGGATGAAGTGGACGAGGTGGACAAACTGGACGAAGTGCACGAACAGGACGAAGAGGACGAAGTGGACAAAGTTGACGAAGTGGACGAACCGGAGGAAGTGGACTAAGTGGACGAAGTTGGCGAAGTGGACGAAGAGGACGAAGTGGACAAAGTTGACGAAGTGTAAGAAGTTGATAAAGTGGAGGAAGTGGAGGAAGTCGAAGAACTGGAAGAAGTTGACGAAGTGGACGAAGTGGACAAAGAGGACGAAGTGGACAAAGTTGACGAAGTGGACAAAGTTGACGAAGTTGACGAAGTGGACGAACTTGACGAAGTGGCAGAAGTTGACGAAGTGGCAGAAGTTGACGAAGTGGACGAAGTGGAGGAACCGGAAGAAGTGGACCAACTGGACGAAGTTGACGAAGTGGACGAAGTTGACGAAGTGGAAAAAATTGACGAAGTTGACGAATTCGACGATATGAACGAAATGGAGGAAGTGGACGAAGTGAACGGAGTGGACGAAGTGGAAGAAGTTGACGAAGTTGACGGTGTTGACGAAGTGGAGGTAGTGGAGGAACTAGAGGAAGTGGAGGAAGTTGGTGAAGTGGACGAAGTGGACGAAGTAGAGGAAGTGGAGGATGTTGAGGCAGTGGAAGAAGTGGAGGAAGTGGAGGAATTTGACGAAGTGGACGAAGTGGACGAAGTGGACGGAGTGGATGAAGTGGAAGATGTGGAAGAAGTTGAAGTAGCGGACGAAGTAGACGAAGTGGACGAAGTTGACGAAGTGGACGAAGTGCACGAAGAGGACGAAGAGGACGAAGAGGACGAAGTGGACAAAGTTGACGAAGTGGACAAAGTTGAAAAAGTTGACGAAGTTGACGAAGTGGAAGATGTTGACAAAGTGGACGAACCGGAGGAAGTGGACTAAGTGGACGAAGTTGGCGAAGTGGACGAAGTGGACGAAGAGGACGAAGAGGACGAAGTGGACAAAGTTGACGAAGTGTAAGAAGTTGATGAAGAGGAGGAAGTGGAGGAAGTAGACGAAGTGCAAGAACTGGAAGAAGTTGACGAAGTGGACGAAGTGGACGAAGTGGACAAAGTTGACGAAGTGGACAAAGTTGAAAAAGTTAACGAAGTGGACAAAGTTGACGAAGTGGACGAAGTAGACGAAGTGGAAGAAGTTGACGAAGTGGACGAAGTGGAGGAACCGGAGGAAGTGGACTAAGTGGACGAAGTGGAAGAAGTTGACGAAGTGGACGAAGTGGACGAAGTTGAAGAAGTTGACGAAGTTGACGACGTGGACGAAGTGGAAGAAGTTGACGAAGTGGACGAAGTTGACGAAGTGGACAAAGTTGACGAAGTTGACGAAGTGGACAAAGTGGATGAAGTGGAGGAAGTTGACGAAGTGGATGAAGTGGAAGCAGTGGAAGAAGTTGACGAAGTGGACGAAGTGGACGAAGTGGACGAAGTGGAGGAAGTTGACGAAGTGGACGAAGTGGAAGAAGTGGAAGAAGTTGACGAAGTGCACGAAATGGAGGAAATTGACGAAGTGGACGAAGTGGAAGAAGTGCAAGAAGTAGACGGAGTTGACGAAGTGGATGAAATTGACGAAGTGGACGAAGTTGAGGAGGTGGACGAAGTGGACGCAGTGGACGAAGTGGAAGATGTGGAAGAAGTTGAAGAAGCGGACGAAGTAGACGAAGTGGACGAAGTTGACGAAGTGGATGAAGTGGAAGAAGTGGACGAAGTGGACGAAGTGCACGAAGAGGACGAAGAGGACGAAGAGGACGAAGTGGACAAAGTTGACGAAGTGGACAAAGTTGAAAAAGTTGACGAAGTTGGCGAAGTGGAAGAAGTTGACGAAGTGGACGAACCAGAGGAAGTGTACTAAGTGGACGAAGTTGGCGAAGTGGACGAAGTGGACGAAGAGGACGAAGAGGACGAAGTGGAAAAAGTTGACGAAGTGTAAGAAGTTGATAATGTGGAGGAAGTGGAAGTACTGGAAGAAGTTGACGAACTGGACGATGTGGACGAAGTGGTAAAAGAGGACGAAGTGGATAAAGTTTACGAAGTGGACAAAGTTGACGAAGTTGACGAAGTGGACGATGTTGACGAAGTGAAAGAAGTGGAAGAAGTGGAAGAAGTAGACGGAGTTGACGAAGTGGATGAAATTGACGAAGTGGACGAAGTTGAGGAGGTGGACGAAGTAGAGGAAGTGGAGAAAGTGGACTAACTGGACGAATTGACGAAGTTGACGAAGTGGGCGAAGTTGGTGAAGTGGACGAAGTTAAAGAAGCGGACGAAGTGGAGGAAGTGGACGAAGCGGACCAAGTTGACGAAGTTGACGAAGTGGAAGAAATTTTCATAAGTGGACGAAGTGGACGAAATGGACGAAGTGGACGAAGTTGACGAAGTGGACGAAGTTGACGAAGTGGACGAAGTTGACGGTGTTGACGAAGTGGAGGAAGTGGAGGAACTGGAAGAAGTGGAGGAAGTTGGTGAAGTGGACGAAGTGGACGAAGTAGAGGAAGTGGAGGATGTGGAGGAAGTGGAAGAAGTGGAGGAAGTGGAGGAATTCGACGAAGTGGACGAAGTTGAAGATGTGGAAGAAGTTGAAGAAGCGGACGAAGTAGACGAAGTGGACGAAGTTGACGAAGTGGACGAAGTGGACGAAGTGGATGAAGTGGACGAGGTGGACGAGATGGACGAAGTGCACGAACAGGACGAAGAGGACGAAGTGGACAATGTTGACGAAGTGGACAAAGTTGAATAAGTTGACGAAGTTGACGAAGTGGAAGAAGTTGACGAAGTGGACGAACCGGAGGAAGTGGACTAAGTGGACGAAGTTGGCGAAGTGGACGAAGAGGACGAAGAGGACGAAGTGGACAAAGTTGACGAAGTGTAAGAAGTGCAGGAAGTGGAGGAAGTCGAAGAACTGGAAGAAGTTAACGAAGTGGACGAAGTGGACGAAGTGGACAAAGAGGACGAAGTGGACAAAGTTGACGAAGTGGACAAAGTTGACGAAGTTGACGAAGTGGACGAACTTGACGAAGTGGCAGAAGTTGACGAAGTGGACGAAGTGGAGGAACCGGAAGAAGTGGACCAACTGGACGAAGTTGACGAAGTGGACGAAGTTGACGAAGTGGAAAAAATTGACGAAGTTGACGAATTCGACGATATGAACGAAATGGAGGAAGTGGACGAAGTGGACGAAGTGGACGAAGTGAACGGAGTGGACGAAGTGGAAGAAGTTGACGAACTGGACGAAGTTGACGAAGTTGACGAAGTTGACGGTGTTGACGAAGTGGAGGTAGTGGAGGAACTGGAGGAAGTGGAGGAAGTTGGTGAAGTGGACGAAGTGGACGAAGTAGAGGAAGTGGAGGATGTTGAGGCAGTGGAAGAAGTGGAGGAAGGGGAGGAATTTGACGAAGTGGACGAAGTGGACGGAGTGGATGAAGTGGAAGATGTGGAAGAAGTTGAAGAAGCGGACGAAGTAGACGAAGTGGACGAAGTTGACGAAGTGGACGAAGTGGACGAAGTGGACGAAGTGCACGAAGAGGACGAAGAGGACGAAGAGGACGAAGTGGACAAAGTTGACGAAGTGGACAAAGTTGAAAAAGTTGACGAAGTTGACGAAGTGGAAGATGTTGACGAAGTGGACGAACCGGAGGAAGTGGACTAAGTGGACGAAGTTGGCGAAGTGGACGAAGTGGACGAAGAGGACGAAGAGGACGAAGTGGACAAAGTTGACGAAGTGTAAGAAGTTGATGAAGAGGAGGAAGTGGAGGAAGTAGACGAAGTGCAAGAACTGGAAGAAGTTGACGAAGTGGACGAAGTAGACGAAGTGGACAAAGTTGACGAAGTGGACAAAGTTGAAAAAGTTGACGAAGTGGACGAAGTTGACGAAGTGGACGAAGTGGAAGAAGTTGACGAAGTGGACGAAGTGGAAGAAGTTGACGAAGTGGACGAAGTTGAAGAAGTTGACGAAGTTGACGAAGTGGACGAAGTGGAAGAAGTGGACGAAGTGGACGAAGTTGACGAAGTGGACAAAGTTGACGAAGTTGACGAAGTGGACGAAGTGGATGAAGTGGAGGAAGTTGACGAAGTGGACGAAGTGGAAGCAGTGGAAGAAGTTGACGAAGTGGACGAAGTTGACGAAGTGGACGAAGTTGACGAAGTTGACGAAGTGGACGAAGTGGAGGAAGTTGACGAAGTGGACGAAGTGGAAGAAGTGGAAGAAGTTGACGAAGTGGACGAAGTTGACGAAGTGCACGAAATGGAGGAAATTGACGAAGTGGACGAAGTGGAAGAAGTGGAAGAAGTAGACGGAGTTGACGAAGTGGATGAAATTGACGAAGTGGACGAAGTTGAGGAGGTGGACGAAGTGGACGCAGTGGACGAAGTGGAAGATGTGGAAGAAGTTGAAGAAGCGGACGAAGTAGACGAAGTGGACGAAGTTGACGAAGTGGATGAAGTGGACGAAGTGGACGAAGTGCACGAAGAGGACGAAGAGGACGAAGAGGACGAAGTGGACAAAGTTGACGAAGTGGACAAAGTTGAAAAAGTTGACGAAGTTGGCGAAGTGGAAGAAGTTGACGAAGTGGACGAACCGGAGGAAGTGGACTAAGTGGACGAAGTTGGCGAAGTGGACGAAGTGGACGAAGAGGACGAAGAGGACGAAGTGGACAAAGTTGACGAAGTGTAAGAAGTTGATAATGTGGAGGAAGTGGAGGAAGTGGAAGAACTGGAAGAAGTTGACGAACTGGACGATGTGGACGAAGTGGTAAAAGAGGACGAAGTGGACAAAGTTTACGAAGTGGACAAAGTTGACGAAGTTGACGAAGTGGACGATGTTGACGAAGTGGAAGAAGTGGAAGAAGTGGAAGAAGTAGACGGAGTTGACGAAGTGGATGAAATTGACGAAGTGGACGAAGTTGAGGAGGTGGACGAAGTAGAGGAAGTGGAGAAAGTGGACTAAGTGGACGAATTGACGAAGTTGACGAAGTGGGCGAAGTTGGTGAAGTGGACGAAGTTGAGGAAGCGGACGAAGTGGAGGAAGCGGACGAAGCGGACCATGTTGACGAAGTGGAAGAAATTTTCATAAGTGGACGAAGTGGACGAAATGGACGAAGTGGACGAAGTTGACGAAGTGGACGAAGTTGACGAAGTGGAAGAAGTTGACGGTGTTGACGAAGTGGAGGAAGTGGAGGAAGTGGAGGAAGTTGGTGAAGTGGACGAAGTGGACGAAGTAGAGGAAGTGGAGGATGTGGAGGAAGTGGAAGAAGTGGAGGAAGTGGAGGAATTTGACGAAGTGGACGAAGTGGACGCAGTGGACGCAGTGGAAGATGTGGAAGAAGTTGAAGAAGCGGACGAAGTAGACGAAGTGGACGAAGTGGACGAAGTGCACGAACAGGACGAACAGGACGAACAGGATGAAGAGGACGAAGTGGACAAAGTTGACGAAGTGGACAAAGTTGAAAAAGTTGACGAAGTGGAAGAAGTTGACGAAGTGGACGAACCGGAGGAAGTGGACTAAGTGGACGAAGTTGGCGAAGTGGACGAAGTGGACGAAGAGGACGAAGAGGACGAAGTGGACAAAGTTGACGAAGTGTAAGAAGTTGATAAAGTGGAGGAAGTGGAGGAAGTGGAAGAACTGGAAGAAGTTGAAGAAGTGGACGAAGTGGACGAAGTGGACGAAGTGGACAAAGAGGACGAAGTGGACAAAGTTGACGAAGTGGAAAAAGTTGACGAAGTTGACCAAGTGGACGAAGTTGACGAAGTGGAAGAAGTTGACGAAGTGGACGAAGTGGAGGAACCGGAGGAAGTGGACTAAGTGGACGAAGATGACGAAGTGGACGAAGTGCAAGAAGTTAACGAAGTAGACGAAGTTGAAGAAGTTGACGAAGTTGACGACGTGGACGAAGTGGAAGAAGTTGACGAAGTGGACGAAGTTGACGAAGTTGACGAAGTGGATGAAGTGAAAGAAGTGGAAGAAGTTGACGAAGTGGACGAAATGGAGGAAATTGACGAAGTGGAAGAAGTGGAAGAAATGGAAGAAGTAGACTAAGTTGACGAAGTGGATGAAGTTGACGAAGTGGACGAAGTGGACGAAGTTGAGGAGGTGGACAAAGTGGACGAACGGGAGGAAGTGGAGGAAGTGGAGGAGGTGGAGACAATGGACTAAGTGGACGAATTGACGAAGTGACGAAGTGGGCGAAGTTGGTGAAGTGGACGAAGTTGAGGAAGCGGACGAAGTGGAGGAAGCGGACGAAGCGGACCAAGTTGACGAAGTTGACAAAGTTGACGAAGTGGAAGAAATTTTCAGAAGTGGACGAAGTGGAGGAAATGGACGAAGTGGACTGATAACAGTTGAAAAACTGTTATTTTCATGCTCAAAATCGACACTAAAAGCAACCTTTATGCTTAAAAACTAGCTTGAAATCATGCTTTTATCCATATTTTCAGAAATAAGAGAGCTGGACAGGTTTATGCTTGATTTAAGTGTTTTTGTGCAGGTTTTAAGGTGAATTTAGTGAAAGAAGTGAAGAAGGAGAGAGATGGAATCAGAAAAGAGATCAAAGAGTGCAAAAGGAGAAGCCGAAGGCACCGCTCAGCGGCATTTTACCGCTGAGCGGCACTCAGGAGGTCACGGGAGGTCCGCTGAGGGGCAAACTGGCCGCTGAGGGGAAGAAAAGGGACGCGCAGTCACCGTTGAGCGGTATTTACCGCTGAGCGGCACTTTTATGGGCTTGGGCTTTTGTAATCTTTTGTAACTCTAGAATAGTATATAAGGGCTTGCACGTCCTAGAATTAGTATCTTTGGCAGAAACGAGGCAAAAACTCTCTCTTCCATCCCTTTGAAGGAGGATCTTGGATGTTCAGGCTACCTCTTCACCTTTATTGGGTTTATTCTTTCATTCTTTCATTGATATTCATCTAGGTTCACCATGAATATGGTGAACTAAACCTTGTATGTTTGTTGGGGAATCAATGTAATCTTTTGAAGCTCTCATATATGGAATCTATGCTTGCATCTTTTAATTAATATTTATGCTTTCTTTCATCATTAGTTAGGGTTTTTCCTCTTTGCTTAATGCTTGCATGGTTTAACTCATTCGATGCATGATTATTGGTTTTGTCGATACGGGCACGTACGGGGAAGTCTAGATCCGGGGAATTTCTCCCAATATTATATTGGTTGTCGTTAAGCTCCTGCACTTATGAACTAATCATTAGGAATGCTAGGATTTGTATGAACTCGTGATTAGGGAGAAGCCATCTAGAATGGTACTTTAGAGAGTGGCATTAACAATGATGATTTGATTGTTGAATTCCTAAAATGTATGAGAGTGGATGAGATGAAATTGATCCCCAACAACATATTCATTCATATATTTCATTGAAAGTGTTTATCTTTTGTCTTTGCCATTGATCAAACTTCATGCATACATGTTTATTTTCTGTCTTGCATATTAAAATTTAAGTATTTCGTTTGTAAGTCCTAGCTAATCAACAAATCACATAACTAAACTAGGCCGTGAGTCCTTTGGGAAGAACGATACTTGGTCTTACCAAGTTTATTACTTGAACGATTCGGTCATACTTGCCGATTGTGAAACAAGTTTGTGACATCATATTTTGGTGCTTACAAATTTGTCCATCAAGTTTTTGGCGCCGTTGCCGGGGACTCTGGTTTAACTGGTTAATTTGTGTGATTATTGATTATCTTTGACTTTAATTTTGAATTTCTGTTTTTATTTTCTGTTTTTATTTTTTCGGTTTTTATTAGATTAGATTAGATTTTATTTTATCTTATTTTATTTGATTAGATTAGATTAGATTTTATTTTTAGATTTGATTTGATTTTATTTTATCTTCTATCTTTTAAATCTTGTATCTTCTATCTTCTGAATCTTTTATCTTTTTATCTTCTGAATATATATCTTCTCTTATATCTTTTTGTGCTAACAAATATTTTCTAGGGTTTTGTTTTCTTGTGTATGCAGGAGGCAATTCGAACTAGGAGTAAGAAAACAACAGAACCTCTTCTTGAAGGTCTAGACGAGAGTAGACGGAGGAGAAGAATCAGAACATCTAGAGAACTTTTCCCTTCTCCAGAAACACTCTTACAATCATCACCACAAGGTTCTGTTCATAGCACAGGAAGTATGGAGGGTAATAATGGTAGAAGAACTCTTGCAGACTACACCAATATTGCTGGGCCTCAACACTTTAACAGCATAGCTAGACCTAGAGTCAATGCAGCAAATATGGAGGTCAAACCAGCACTGATTCAACTGGTGAAGAGTAATCAATTTAATGGGTTATCTCATGAAAGCCCATATGAGCACCTCACTACCTTTAATGAGATTTGCAATACAGTCAAGATTAATAGGGTGCCAGACGAAGCAATCAAACTTAGCTTGTTTCCTTTCTCATTGGGAGGCAATGCTAAGCTTTGGTTGAATTCTTTTCCAGAAGAAAGTTTCACAGAGTGGGAAGCAGTGGTCACAAAATTCTTAAACAAATACTTCCCACAATCTAAGGTGACTAAAGGCAAGCAAGAGATTTCTTCATTCAAGCAGGGCATGGAAGAATCACTGGGGCATGCATGGGACAGGTATAAAAGCTTGTTACGTAAAACTCCCACGCATGGCTTTGAAGATCAAGAAGTAGTCTTAACTTTCCTTGGAGGGCTTGGTTCACAAACCAAGATGATGCTGGATGCCTCAGCAGGAGGCAATATTAAATGGAAAACTCTAGAGGAAGCAACTGATATTATAGAAAATATGGCTACTAGTGATAATGAGCTGCACAGTGAAAGAGGAGCTCCTATGCAACAAAAAGGGGTTCTTCAATTACAAACACATGATGCCTTGCTAGCTCAGAATAAAATTCTAACTCAACAGCTGGAGACTCTGACCAAAACTCTTGCTCAATTACCCAAAGAGTTGAAATCTGCTGCACAGGTACAAACCCAGTTATGCGAATTATGTGGGGGTGATCACATCAATGGCCAATGTGCTTTTCCTGTGGAAGCCGTGGAGGATGTTAATTTCATGGCTAATCAATTTCCATACCGTCAAGGGAATTATAATCAGGGTTGGAAACCACATCCAAGCATTGGTCAAGGACAAACTGGGCAAGCTAATCAATATAATAAGCAGCAGCAGCAATCAACCTTGTGGCAACAGTTATCTATGCTTAATGAAAGATCAACAAGGTTGGAAGAAACTCTTCAGCAATTGATACAGAAAACTGAATCTTCTCAAAAGAGCACTGAAGCTGCTATAAAGAATTTGGAGATTCAAATGGGTCAGATTACCAAACAATTGGAAGAAAGGCCGAATAGAAACTTTGGGGCTAATACTGAGGTTAACCCCAGAGAAGAGTGCAAGGTGGTAGAGAGTGCTGATGATGAGAAAGTTGAGTTAGATACAGAAGAGAGAAGTGAAACAGAGAGAAAAAGCACGTTTCCTTTTCCAATCCATCAAGGGAAACCAATGGACTTCACAGAGTTATTCAAAATGGTGGATAATGATGCACCTTGGGAGCAAATTTTGCAACAGATTACGGTTTACACCAAATCTAATGAAGAAAGCTCTACAAAGAAGAGACGTAGAGATGATGAGGAAAAAAAGTGTATAACTGTTAAGGAAGAGTCATTCCCACCTAAAGCATCAGATCCATGTAGTTTTTCTATCCCTTGTACTATAGGGAAGAAAAAGGTAAAGAAAGCTCTCTTTGATTTAGGTTCAAGTGTTAACTTAATACCTTATTCTGTACTGGAGCAAATTGGCAATGTTAAAATGAAACCTGTAAAGGTTAATTTAGTAATGGCCGATGGATCTTCAAAGGAGCCATGTGGGATTGCAGAAGACATTGTAGTTTGTGTTGGCAAACTTCAGTTTTTGGCAGACTTTGTGGTGATGAAGATGGAAACCAAGAAAATACCTATCATTCTTGGAAGACCGTTTATGAAAACGGCCAGGGCTATCATAGATGTAAATGAAGGTATAGTGGTGCTCCAGGATAGAGAGGAGAGAGTGGTGGTGGATGTCTTCAAAGATGAGACACAAGCAAAGGAGGAAGAAGCCAGTTATAAAGCTGCATATCGAGATGCACCCATAACTAGAGGTAAAGATGAAAATCTTGAGGTTTCAGGTAACCATTGTTTGTTGTTTCAGGTACCCAAGGAAGAAGAAATTGGAAGAGGAGAAGAAATTCCTAGGGACTGGAAGAAAAGAAGACTCCAACTTGGCACACCTGTAAGAATCAAGAATAGGTTGTGGGTTGTGAAGGGCTTTAAAGAAAAGGAGATGATAGAGATAGAGTCTCCATATTCTAGAAGAACCAAAACAGTTCAAAGGAAGCAGCTGAGAAGTTGGTAGACTGACAACATCAACTATAAAGAAGATAAAACTTGAGCTTTGCTGGGTCAAGCTAATGTCGTTAAAAGAGCGCTTGCTGGGAGGCAACCCAGTGATTTACAAACTTTTGATTTTGATTTTGGTTGTGTAACTTTTAATTTGTGGACATTATTTTGTGAATATTTTGTTGGATCCAGCATCTACTGAAGGATGCTAGGTGGTTAAGTATCTACTGAAGGATACTAAGTTTGTAACACCTACTGATGGGTGTTGGTGAGAAGATTTTGCACCTACTGATGGGTGCTGGTAAGTTTGAAACACCTACTGATGGGTGTTGGTGGATTTTGGGTCAGGCTCGTGACGTTAAACAAGCGCTACCTGGGAGGCAACCCAGTTGATTGATTGTTTTCTGTTTGTTTATTTTAGTTAGGGTTTGCATAAGCATTTTTAACATTGAATTGCAGGGAACCAGTGAGGGGTATGTCTAGGAGGCACATAGGTCAAGAAAAGAAGGAGAAGGGCACATCACGAAAGTGCCGCTGAGCGGCAATTACCGCTGAGCGGTACTCTCGCAGATGGGCTTTAGTTCCCCTTAGCGGAACCCGAGCCCATTGGGGTATTTTTAAACCCTAAGCTGCGCGATTTTTCATTCTTTCAAGCTCTTCTCTGCACAAGCACTTCCACATACCTTCTCTTAGGTTTTCCACATCTTTTCACTCTTCCCTCTTAAGAAAAATTTCTCTTCCACTCACTTTTTCACTAGTGTGCCATCAAAGTTTGGGGTTGGAAGAGAGTATTCTAGTTTGGAAGCATTCTCATTGCATCTAGTATCTCCACCCAAGTAAGTAAAATGCATTATGTTCATTCTAGGGTTCTTGAATTTGAATGTGATTGTCAAAGCATGAATATTTAGGGGTTTTGATTTCTATGCATGATTTGATGATATATTTGATGTTTGAACCGATTAAACTGCATGATTATGAACTGGAAAACTGAAAATTGCATTTGGGTGGAGTTAGGAAAGCTTTAAAACAGTTTTTTTAAAAATCTGCAGAGTTACCGCTGAGCGGCATTTACCGCTGAGCGGCATTTACCGCTGAGCGGCACTCTGCCAGATTTGGTTCTTTTGAACTTTTGCGTGTTGGATTGTGGTACTGGTGGCGCTGAGGGGAAATTCTGTCCCTCAGCAGTGGTTTAGCTTCGAAAGGAGTTGTGTTCTGTGTTTACTAATGATTAACATCATGTTCTGTGGTTTTGTAATTGTGTTTGAATGCAGGAATGGCATCCTCTTCAGGAAAGAGATTGAAAACCATGGCAACCAAGAGAAAGGAAAAGGAACCAGAGCAACCCCATAATGGCAGGTTCCTCTCTAGGAAACATGAGAAACACTTTAGGGTGGTTCAGGACAGGAGACTTCTGATGGAAAGAAAAGTTGGAATGATACCTAACTTTGCTCCTCAATTTGGAGAGCAAGTGTTAGGTAATGATTGGGGAAAGCTAGCCACTTATCCTGCACCTGCCAACATAGCTGTGGTAAAGGAATTTTACACCAATGCAAAGAAGATTGGTGATTATCCAGCTGAGAATTATTTGGGCTATGTCAGAGGCCATGCTATCAGGTATGATCCTGATTCTATCAACAACTTCCTGGATACTGTGTGGGCTGGTGAGCAATGCCAGTTTGCTCTTTGCATGGAGGAAGGTGCTGATTTTGAGGATGTGGAGAGAGTGTTGTGTATACCTGGAGGACACTTCCAAAGGAATAGATCTGGCGCAGTGGTTAACATTAGGAGGACAGATTTGACTCCTCTTGCAAAGTATTGGATGGCATTTTCTCATGCCAACATTCAGCCATGTTCACATGTGTCAGATATCACTCTCAGCAGGGCACTATTCATCTACTGTGCTATCAGAAACTTGAATGTTAATATTGGGCAGGTGATAGCTGATGAGATTAGTGTGTGTGCTAACACCTCAAACAACAAAGCACCACTAGGACATCTGATAACAGTTGAAAAACTGTTATTTTCATGCATAAAATTGATACTAAAAGCAACCTTTAGACTTAAAAACTAGCTTGAAATCATGCTTTTATCTATATTTTCAGAAATAAGAGAGCTGGACAGGTTTATGCTTGATTTAAGTGTTTTTGTGCAGGTTTTAAGGTGAATTTAGTGAAAGAAGTGAAGAAGAAGAGAGATGGAATCAGAAAAGGAATCAAAGAGTGCAAAAGGAGAAGCCGAAAGCACCGCTCAGCGGCATTTTACCGCTGAGCTGCACTCAGGAGGTCACGGGAGGTCCGCTGAGGGGCAAAATGGCCGCTGAGGGGAAGAAAAGGGACGCGCAGTCACCGCTGAGCGGTATTTACCGCTGAGCGCCATTCTTAATAATGGGCTTGGACTCGTTTTTTGGCACTTTTATGGGCTTGGGCTTAGATCTTTTGTAATTCTAAAATAGTATATAAGGACTTGCACGTCCTAGAATAAGTATCTTTGGCAGAAACGAGGCAAACACTCTCTCTTCCACCCCTTTGAAGGAGGATCTTGGATGCTCAGGCTACCTGTTCACCTTTATTGGGTTTATTCTTTCATTCTTTCATTGTTATTCATCTAGGTTCACCATGAATATGGTGAACTAAACCTTGTATGTTTGTTGGGGAATCAATGTAATCTCTTGAAGCTCTCATATATGGATTTGTTGAGTACATCTTCTAAGTAAGACATATGCTTTCTTTCATCATTAGTTAGGGTTTTTCCTCTTTGCTCAATGCTTGCATTGTTTAACTCATTCTAATGCATGATTATTGGTTTTGTCGATACGGACACGTACGGGGAAGTCTAGATCCGGGGAATTTCTCCCAATATTATACTGACAATATTCTATTGGTTGCCTTTAAGCTCCTGCACTCATGAACTAATCATTAGGAATGCTAGGAATTGTATGAACTATTTGATTAGGGAGAAGCCATCTAGAATGGTACATTAGAGAGTGGCATTAACAATGATGATTTGAATGTTGAATTCCTAAAATATATGAGAGTGGATGAGATGAAATTGACCCCCAACAACATATTCATTCATATAATTCATTGAAAGTGTTTATCTTTTATCTTTGCCATTGATCAAACTTCATGCATACATGTTTATTTTCTGTCTTGCATATTAAACTTTGAATATTTCGTTTGTAAGTCCTAGCTAATCAACAAATCACATAACTAAACTAGGCCGTGAGTCCTTTGGGAAGAACGATACTTGGTCTTACCAAGTTTATTACTTGAACGATTCGGTCATACTTGCCGATTGTGAAACAAGTTTGTGACATCATAATTTGGTGCTTACAAATTTGTCCATCAAGTTTTTGGCGCCGTTGCCGGGGACTCGTGGTTTAACTGGTTAATTTGTGTGATTATTGATTATCTTTGACTTTAATTTTAAATTTCTGTTTTTATTTTCTGTTTCTATCTTTTTCTATTTTATCTTTTTAGATTAGATTTTATTTTATTTGGTTAGGTTAGATTTTATTAGATTTTGTTTTATCTTTTTATATTAGGTTAGATTTTATTTTTTAGATTTGATTAGATTTGATTTTATCTTTTTAGATTTTATTTTATCTTTTAGGATTAGATTTTATTTTATTTTATCTTTTTATCTTTTAAATCTTTTATCTTTCTATCTTCTGAATCTTTTATCTTCTTATCCTTTGAATATATATCTTCTCTTATATCTTTTTGTGCTAACAAATCTTTTCTAGGTTTTTGTTTTCTTGTGCATGCAGGAAGCAATTCGAACTAGAAGTAAGAAAACAACAGAACCACTTCTTGAAGGTCTAGAAGAGAGTAGAAGGAGGAGAAGAATCAGAACGTCTAGAGAACTTTTCCCTTCTCCAGAAACTCTCTTGCAATCATCACCACAAGGTTCTGTTCATAGCACAGGAAGTATGGACGGCAATAATGTTAGAAGAACTCTTGCAGATTACACTAATCTTGCTGGACCTCAGCACTTCAATAGCATAGCTAGACCTAGAGTCAATGCAGCCAACATGGAGGTCAAACCAGCACTGATTCAACTGGTAAAGAGTAATCAATTCAATGGGTTATCACATGAAAGCCCATATGAGCACCTTACTACCTTTAATGAGATCTGCAACACGGTCAAGATTAATGGGGTGCCAGACGAAGCAATCAAACTTAGCTTGTTTCCTTTCTCATTGGGAGGCAATGCTAAGCTTTGGTTGAACTCTTTTCCAGAAGAAAGTTTCACAGAGTGGGAAGCAGTGGTCACAAAATTCTTAAATAAATACTTCCCACAATCTAAGGTGACTAAAGGAAAGCAAGAGATATCTTCATTCAAGCAGGGCATGGAAGAATCACTGGGGCATGCATGGGACAGGTATAAAAGCTTGTTACGTAAAACTCCCACGCATGGCTTTGAGGATCAAGAAGTAGTCTTAACTTTCCTTGGAGGGCTTGGTTCACAAACCAAGATGATGCTGGACGCCTCAGCAGGAGGCAATATGAAATGGAAAACTCCAGAGGAAGCAACTGAAATCATAGAAAATATGGCTACTAGTGATAATGAGCTGCACAGTGAAAGAGGAGCTCCTATGCAACAAAAAGGGGTTCTTCAATTACAAACACATGATGCCTTGCTAGCTCAGAATAAAATTCTAACTCAACAGCTGGAAACTCTGACCAAAACTCTTGCTTCATTACCTAAAGAGTTAAAATCTGCTGCACAGGTACAAACCCAGTTGTGCGAATTATGTGGGGGAGATCACATCAATGGCCAATGTGCTTTTCCTGTGGAAGCCATGGAGGATGTTAATTTCATGGCTAATCAGTTTCCATACCGTCAAAGCAACTACAATCAAGGTTGGAAACCACATCCAAGCATTGGCCAAGGACAAACTGGGCAGGCTAATCAATATAATAAGCAGCAGCAGCAACCAACCGTGTGGCAACAATTATCTAAGCTTAATGAAAGATCAACAAGGTTGGAAGAAACTCTTCAGCAATTTATACAGAAAACTGAATCTTCTCAAAAGAGCACTGAAGCTGCTATAAAGAATTTGGAGATTCAGATGGGTCAGATCACCAAGCAATTGGAAGAAAGGCCAAACAAAAACTTTGGGGCTAATACTGAGGTTAACCCTAGAGAAGAATGCAAAGTGGTCAAGAGTGTGAATGAAGAGATTATTGAGTTAGAAGAAGATGAAACAGAAGAGAGAAGAGAAGAAGAAAGAAAGGACACTTTTCCTTTTCTAACAAATCAGGAGAAACCAATGGATTTCACAGATTTATTCAGAATGGTTGATAATGAAGCTCCTTGGGAACAAATTCTACAGAAAATAGCAGTTTACACAAAATCTGATGAAGGACCCTCTACAAAAAGAAAACGTAGAGATGATGAGGAAGAAAAGTGTATAACTGTTAAGAAAGAGTCATTCCCACCAAAAGCAGCTGATCCAGGTAGTTTTTCTATCCCTTGCACTATAGGGAAGAAAAAGGTAAATAAAGCTCTCCTTGATTTAGGCTCAAGTGTTAACTTGATGCCTTATTCTCTATTGGAGCAAATTGGCCATGTTAAAATAAAACCTGTAAAGGTTAATCTTGTAATGGCTGATGGATCTTCAAAGGAGCCATGTGGGATTGCGGAAGACATTGTAGTTTGCGTTGGCAAACTTCAGTTTTTGGCAGACTTTGTGGTGATGAAGATGGAGACCGAAAAAATACCTTTCATACTGGGAAGACCGTTTATGAAAACGGCCAGGGTTATCATAGATGTTAATGAAGGTATAGTGGTGCTCCAGGACAGAGAGGAGAGAGTGGTGGTGGATGTGTTCAAAGATGAGATACAAGCAAAGGAGGAAGAAGCCAGTTATAAAGCTGCATTTCGAGATGCACCCATAACTAGAGGTAAAAATGAAAATCTTAAGGTTTCTGATAACCATTGTTTGTTTTTTCAGTTACCCAAGGTAGAAGAGACTGGAAAAGGAGAAGAAGTTCCTAGAGACTGGAAGAAAAGAGGACTCCAACTTGGCACACCTGTAAGATTCAAGAACAAGTTGTGGGTTATAAAAGGCTTTAAAGAGAAGGAGATGATAAAGATAGAGTCTCCATATTCTAGAGAATCTAAAACAGTCCAAAGGAAGCAGTTGAGAAGTTGGTGGAAAGACAACATCAACTATAAAGAAGATGGAACGTGAGCTTTATTGGGTCAAGCTAGTGACATTAAAGAAGCGCTTGCTGGGAGGCAACCCAGTGGATTTACAAACTTTTAATTTTGATATTGGTTTTGTAATTTTTTTAAACTGTGAACATTATTCTGGACATTATTTTGTTGGACCTAGCATCTACTGAAGGATGCTATGTGGTTAAGTATCTACTGAAGGATACTAGGTTTTTAACACCTACTGATGGGTGTTGGTAAGAAGATTTTGCACCTACTGATGGGTGCTGGTAAGTTTGAAACACCTACTGATGGGTGTTGGTGGATTTTGGGTCAGGCTCGTGACGTTAAACAAGCGCTACCTGGGAGGCAACCCAGTTGATTGATTGTTTTTGTTTGTTTTATTTTAGTTAGGGTTTGCATAAGAATTTTAAACATTGAATTGCAGGGAACCAGTGAGGGGCATGTCTAGGAGGCACGTAGGATAAGAAAAGAAGGAGAAGAGCACATCACGAAAGTGCCGCTGAGCGGCAACTTACCGCTGAGCGGCAACTTACCGCTGAGCGGCAACTTACCGCTGAGCGGTACTCTCGCAGATGAGCTTTAGTTTCCCCTTAGCGGGATCCGAGCTCATTAGGGTATTTTTAAACCCTAAGTTGTGCAAATGCTTTTATTTTCAGGCTTTTCTCTGCACACACACTCCTACATACCTTTTCAAAGGTTCTCTACAATTTTTTCCTCATCCCTCTTTAGAAAATCTCCCTTCCACTCACTTGCTCACTAGTTTTCAATCTAAGTTTGGGGTTGGGAGAGAGCATCATTGAAGGGGCTGATTTCTTCATTGTGGTTTACTAATGCTTAACAATGTATCTTTTGGTTTTGTGAATTATGTTTGATGCAGGGATGGCCTCCTCATCGGGCAAAAAGAATCAAGACTATAAGATCCAAGAAGAAGGAGGATACAGAGGACAGCTCAGATTGAGGAGGAGTTGAGATAGCATTTACTGATGAATGCTATCATAACTAGAGCAGGACTTATGCTTTTGTTTGGTTTAAGTTTTCTGAACTTATTTGTTTTTGTTTTTAGATTAGGGTTTGATGTACTCTATTGGAAACCTGGTTTGTGTGATGGTTTGCTATTAACTGTGATTGTTTGATAAGTAATGCTTGAATGATGCTTATGATTAATTGATGTTGAGATGATGTGCACATAAAATGCTTATACAGGTGATTCACAAGCTTTGTGAACAAATGCATGATATCATGATTGTGATTGTGAAATTAAGCAGGATGTGTATGTCAAATGTGAATGAGCTTATATGTGAGGTTTTGAGCTCCAGAGTTGTTATTGTTGAATGCTATTACTTTGGAAGCTTGAATGACTTTGCCCAGGTTTTCTATGATTGAATCAATTTATTGTTTTGTATCATGTGATCAAGGCCATTTGTTGGAACCCTTTTTATTGGCCAAATTCATAAAGTTAGCCTACTAAAAGAGAACACTTTGTGTTCTAACCTTTGAACCCTTAGCCTTGAACATACACTGAAACCCTTGATTGAAAATCTTTACCTTGAGTTAAGTAGAAGATCTTGTGTGGTATTGTTAAATGTTCAAGTTTGGGGTTATTGGGAAATCATGAAAAAGGAAAAGCATTGAGCTAAGAGCTAAAAAGTAAGAATATGCAAAAGAAAAGAAAAGAAAAAGAAGCAAAGCTCAATGCAAATGCAAATGCAAAGGCAAAAGAAAGTTGGGAAGAATAAGAATAATTGTGTTGTTATGACTCTCTTAACTCAAGGATTTTGTGATCCAGAAAAACCAATTTTCTTGTTAGCCCAGCCACATTATAAGCCATTGAAAAGTCCTTGTGATGATGCATGCTTGTGAATGTTTTTGATTGTGGTAAAATGAAAGGCAAAGTTGATTCATGTGACATTGTGATAGTGGAGTGAATGAGTGAAACACTTTACCTCTTATACACTTGTGTGTTGAGTGAAACACTTTACCTAGTGAGGAAATATTCCATAAGCACATGAACATCCATGCTTAATTGATTGATCATTCATGAAAAATAGCATTTGTTGGAATTTAAATGACTTTGTGAACACTAAAGCATGTGCACATCTTGATTAAAGTCTTGGTCATAAGTTTGAGTGAAGTTGTTACTTATCCTGAAAAAAGAGGATTTTTGAATGAGTGAACCATCACATGAATTGGTTGGAGATTGAGTTACATTTTGTTTGCTTGAGGACAAGCAAAGTTCTAAGTTTGGGGTTGTGATAACAGTTGAAAAACTGTTATTTTCATGCTTAAAATTGATACTAAAAGCAACCTTTAGACTTAAAAACTAGCTTGAAATCATGCTTTTATCTATATTTTCAGAAATAAGAGAGCTGGACAGGTTTATGCTTGATTTAAGTGTTTTTGTGCAGGTTTTAAGGTGAATTTAGTGAAAGAAGTGAAGAAGGAGAGAGATGGAATCAGAAAAGGAATCAAAGAGTGCAAAAGGAGAAGCCAAAAGCACCGCTCAGCGGCACTTTACCGCTGAGCGGCACTCAGGAGGTCACGGGAGGTCCGCTGAGGGGCAAAATGGCCGCTGAGGGGAAGAAAAGGGACGCGCAGTCACCGCTGAGCGGTATTTACCACTGAGCGCCATTCTTAATAATGGGCTTGGACACGTTTTTTGGCACTTTTATGGGCTTGGGCTTAGATCTTTTGTAATTCTAAAATAGTATATAAGGACTTGCACGTCCTAGAAGTAGTATCTTTGGTAGAAACGAGGACAACACTCTCTCTTCCACCCCTTTGAAGGAGGATCTTGGATGCTCAGGCTACCTCTTCACCTTTATTGGGTTTATTCTTTCATTCTTTCATTGTTATTCATCTAGGTTCACCATGAATATGGTGAACTAAACCTTGTATGTTTGTTGGGGAATCAATGTAATCTCTTGAAGCTCTCATATATGGATTTGTTGAGTACATCTTCTAAGTAAGACATATGCTTTCTTTCATCATTAGTTAGGGTTTTTCCTCTTTGCTCAATGCTTGCATTGTTTAACTCATTCTAATGCATGATTATTGGTTTTGTCGATACGGACACGTACGGGGAAGTCTAGATCCGGGGAGTTTCTCCCAATATTATACTGACAATATTCTATTGGTTGCCTTTAAGCTCCTGCACTCATGAACTAATCATTAGGAATGCGAGGAATTGTATGAACTATTTGATTAGGGAGAAGCCATCTAGAATGGTACATTAGAGAGTGGCATTAACAATGATGATTTGAATGTTGAATTCCTAAAATATATGAGAGTGGATGAGATGAAATTGACCCCCAACAACATATTCATTCATATAATTCATTGAAAGTGTTTATCTTTTATCTTTGCCATTGATCAAACTTCATGCATACATGTTTATTTTCTGTCTTGCATATTAAACTTTGAATATTTCGTTTGTAAGTCCTAGCTAATCAACAAATCACATAACTAAACTAGGCCGTGAGTCCTTTGGGAAGAACGATACTTGGTCTTACCAAGTTTATTACTTGAACGATTCGGTCATACTTGCCGATTGTGAAACAAGTTTGTGACATCATAATTTGGTGCTTACAAATTTGTCCATCAACATCCTTCTTTCATCACTCACCTTTGCAAGCTAGCTGGGGTGGACACTTCTGTTCCACCATTTGAGAGGCCAAGGAAAGCCATTGATGAGGCTTATTACAGACAGTACTGTGGAGGTGAGGATGCAGCTCAGCCAGTTCCACCACGCCATGTTCGTAGAGAGAGAGGGCCAGCACAGAGCTGGACATCTGCTGATACACATGAAGCAGAACCATTCCAGATGAGGGACATGTATATGTCTCTTATAGGTGCTCAGTTGCAGTCCATTCACAGAGGGCAGGTGGCTACTGCTGAGATGATAGTGGGGATGTATGATACACCTCCAGCCCACAGGTGGACTATGGATGAATTCCATAATGTGGTAGCTTGGCCAGAAGAACCATTGCATGGAGGAGGAGCTGAAGCTTCAGCTCGAGACATGGAAGAAGATGAAGCTGAGGAGGAGGATGCATTTGATGATGATGATGATGAGGAAGAAGAGGAAGATACAGAGGACAGCTCAGACTGATGAGGAGCTGAGATAGCATTTACTGATGAATGCTATCATATGATTATGCTTTTGTGGTTTAAGTTTTCTGAACTTATTTGTTTATGTTTTTAGATTAGGGTTGATGTACTCTATTGAACACCTGTTTTCTTATGATGGTTTGCTTTTTACTGTGATTGTTTGATAAGTAATTCTTGAATGATGCTTATGATTAATTGATGTTGAGATGATGTGCACATTAAAAATGCTTATACAGGTGATTCACAAGCTTTGTGAACAAATGCATGATATCATGATTGTGATTGTGAAATTAAGCAGGATGTGTATGTCAAATGTGAATGAGCTTATATGTGAGGTTTTGAGCTCCAGAGTTGTTATTGTTGAATGCTATTACTTTGAAAGCAGGAATGATTTTGCCCAGGTTTTCTATGATTGAATCAATTGCTTGTTTTGTATCATATGATCAAGGCCGTTTGTTGGAACCCTTTTTATTGGCCAAATTCATAAAGTTAGCCTACTAAAAGAGAACACTTTGTGTTCTATCCTTTGAACCCTTAGCCTTGAATATACACTGAAAACCCTTGATTGAAAATCTTTACCTTGAGTTAAGTAGAAGATCTTGTGTGGTATTGTTAAATGTTCAAGTTTGGGGTTGTTGGGAAAACATGAAAAAGGAAAAGCATTGAGCTAAGAGCTAAAAAGTAAGAATATGCAAAGAAAAAGAAAAAGAAAAGAAAAGAAAAAGAAGTAAAGCTCAATGCAAATGCAAAGGCAAAAGAAAGTTGGGAAGAATAAGAATAATTGTGTTGTTATGATTCTCTTGACTCAAGGATTTTGTGATCCAGAAAAACCAATTTTCTTGTTAGCCCAGCCACATTATAAGCCACTGAAAAGTCCTTGTGATGATGCATGCTTGTGAATGTTTTTGATTGTGGTAAAATGAAAGGCAAAGTTGACTCATGTGACATTGTGATAGTAGAGTGAATGAGTGAAACATTTTACCTCTTATACACTTGTGTGTTGAGTGAAACACTTTACCTAGTGAGGAAATATTCCATAAGCACATGAACATCCATGCTTAATTGATTGATCATTCATGAAAAATAGCATTTGTTGGAATTTAAATGACTTTGTGAACACTAAAGCATGTGCACATCTTGATTGAACTCTTGGTCATAAGTTTGAGTGAAGTTGTTACTTGTCTTGAAAAAGAGGATTCTTGAATGAGTGAACCATCATATGAATTGGTTGGAGATTGAGTTACATTTTGTTTGCTTGAGGACAAGCAAAGTTCTAAGTTTGGGGTTGTGATAACAGTTGAAAAACTGTTATTTTCATGCTCAAAAGTGACACTAAAAGCAACCTTTATGCTTAGAAACTAGCTTGAAATCATGCTTTTATCCATATTTTCAGAAATAAGAGAGCTGGACAGGTTTATGCTTGATTTAAGTGTTTTTGTGCAGGTTTTAAGGTGAATTTAGTGAAAGAAGTGAAGAAGGAGAGAGATGGAATCAGAAAAGAGATCAAAGAGTGCAAAAGGAGAAGCCGAAGGCACCGCTCAGCGGCATTTTACCGCTGAGCGGCACTCAGGAGGTCACGGGAGGTCCGCTGAGGGGCAAACTGGCCGCTGAGGGGAAGAAAAGGGACGCGCAGTCACCGCTGAGCGGTATTTACCGCTGAGCGGCACTTTTATGGGCTTGGGCTTTTGTAATCTTTTGTAACTCTAGAATAGTATATAAGGGCTTGCACGTCCTAGAATTAGTATCTTTGGCAGAAACGAGGCAAACACTCTCTCTTCCATCCCTTTGAAGGAGGATCTTGGATGTTCAGGCTACCTCTTCACCTTTATTGGGTTTATTCTTTCATTCTTTCATTGATATTCATCTAGGTTCACCATGAATATGGTGAACTAAACCTTGTATGTTTGTTGGGGAATCAATGTAATCTTTTGAAGCTCTCATATATGGAATCTATGCTTGCATCTTTCAATTAAGATTTATGCTTTCTTTCATCATTAGTTAGGGTTTTTCCTCTTTGCTTAATGCTTGCATGGTTTAACTCATTCGATGCATGATTATTGGTTTTGTCGATACGGGCACGTACGGGGAAGTCTAGATCCGGGGAATTTCTCCCAATATTATATTGGTTGTCGTTAAGCTCCTGCACTTATGAACTAATCATTAGGAATGCTAGGAATTGTATGAACTCGTGATTAGGGAGAAGCCATCTAGAATGGTACTTTAGAGAGTGGCATTAACAATGATGATTTGATTGTTGAATTCCTAAAATGTATGAGAGTGGATGAGATGAAATTGATCCCCAACAACATATTCATTCATATATTTCATTGAAAGTGTGTATCTTTTGTCTTTGCCATTGATCAAACTTCATGCATACATGTTATTTTCTGTCTTGCATATTAAAATTTAAGTATTTCGTTTGTAAGTCCTAGCTAATCAACAAATCACATAACTAAACTAGGCCGTGAGTCCTTTGGGAAGAACGATACTTGGTCTTACCAAGTTTATTACTTGAACGATTCGGTCATACTTGCCGATTGTGAAACAAGTTTGTGACATCATATTTTGGTGCTTACAAATTTGTCCATCATGGACGAAGTTGACGAAGTTGACGAAGTTGACGAAGTGGACGAAGTTGACGAAGTGGACGAAGTTGACGGTGTTGACGAAGTGGAGGAACTGGAGGAGGTGGAGGAAGTTGGTGAAGTGGACGAAGTGGACGAAGTGGACGAAGTAGAGGAAGTGGAGGATGTGGAGGAAGTGGAAGAAGTGGAGGAAGTGGAGGAATTTGACGAAGTGGACGCAGTGGAAGATGTGGAAGAAGTTGAAGAAGCGGACGAAGTAGACGAAGTGGACGAAGTTGACGAAGTGGACGAAGTGGACGAAGTTGACGAAGTGGACGAAATGGACGAAGTGGACGAAGTGGACGAAGTGCACGAAGAGGACGAAGAGGACGAAAAGGACGAAGTGGACAAAGTTGACGAAGAGGACAAAGTTGAAAGAGTTGACGAAGTTGACGAAGTGGAAGAAGTTGACGAAGTGGACGAACCGGAGGAAGTGGACTAAGGGGACGAAGTTGACGAAGTGGACGAAGTGGACGAAGTGGATGAAGTGGACGAAGTGGACGAAGACGACGAAGAGGACGAAGTGGACAAAGTTGACGAAGTGTAAAAAGTTGATGAAGTGGAGGAAGTGGAGGAAGTGGAAGAAGTGGAAGAACTGGAAGAAGTTGACGAAGTGGACGAAGTGGACAAAGTGGACAAAGAGGACGAAGTGGACAAAATTGACGAAGTGGACAAAGTTGACGAAGTGGACGAAGTGGACGAAGTGGAAGAAGTTGACGAAGTGGACGAAGTGGAGGAACTGGAGGAAGTGGACTAAGTGGACAAAGTTGACGAAGTTGACGAAGTGGAAGAAGTTGACGAAGTGGACGAAGTTGCAGAAGTTGACGAAGTGGACGAAGTTGACGAAGTTGACGAAGTTGACGAAGTTGACGACGTGGACGAAGTGGAAAAAGTTGACGAAGTGGACGAAGTTAACGAAGTGGACGAAGTTGACGAAGTGGACGAAGTGGAGGAAGTTGATGAAGTGGACGAAGTGGAAGAAGTTGACGAAGTGGACGAAGTTGACGAAGTGGAGAAGTGGACGAAATGGAGGAAATTGACGAAGTGGACGAAGTGGAAGAAGTGGAAGAAGTGGAAGAAGTGGAAGAAATGGAAGAAGTAGACGAAGTGGATGAAGTTGTTGAAGTGGACGAAGTTGAGGAGGTGGACAACGTGGACGAACGGGAGGAAGTGGAGAAAGTGGACGAATTGACGAAGTTGACGAAGTGGGCGAAGTTGGTGAAGTGGACGAAGTTGAGGAAGCGGACGAAGTGGAGGAAGCGGACGAAGTTGACGAAGTTGACAAAGTTGACGAAGTGGACGAAATGGACGAAGTGGACGAAGTTGACGAAGCTGATGAAGTTGACGAAGTTGACAAAGTGGACGAAGTTGAAGAAGTGCAGGAAGTGGTCAAAGCGGAGGAAGTGGACGAAGCACAGGAAGTGGAGGAAGTGGACGAAGATGACGAGGTGACTAAGTGAACAAAGTTGGTGAAGTGGAGGAAGTGGACGAAGCGGACGAAGTGGACGAAGTTGACGAAGTGGAAGAAGTTGACGAAGTGGACGAAGTTGACGAAGTGGACGAAGTGGAGGAAGTGGACGAAGCGGAGGAAATGGACGAAGTGGAAGAAGTTGAAGAAGTTGAAGAAGTTGACGAAGTGGACAAAGTGGAGGAAGTTGACGAAGTGGACGAAGTGGAAGAAGTGGAAGAAGTTGATGAAGTGGACGAAGTTGACGAAGTGGACGAAATGGAGGAAATTGACGAAGTGGACGAAGGGGATGAAGTGGAAGAAGTGGAAGAAGTGGAGGAAGTGGAAGAAATGGAAGAAGTAGACGAAGTTGACGAAGTGGATGAAGTTGACAAAGTGGACGAAGTTAAGGAGGTGGACAAAGTGGACGAACGGGAGGAAGTGGAGGAAGGGGAGAAAGTGGACTAAGTGGACGAATTGACGAAGTGGACTGATGAGAGGGTCGCACCTCCCAACAAAAGTTGTGCATAAAAGAATGCAGTATAGACTAGGAAGTGACTCCTAGGGCGTCTCTCAAGGACCAATTTGTGGTTCAGTCTCAGATCAAACACGTAGTGGGGGGGTTTGTGAAAGGCTTGTGAATGCAATCTGAACTAAATTAAAATTTGAAAATCGAACACAACCGAATATAATTGACGGTATTCAAGTGCGTAAAAACACTAAACTGAACACAACAACGAATAATTATCCCAACACAATTTCATGCTATTAAAATGCAACACTTAATTAGAAAGATGACAAGCAATTCCACATATAATGTAAAATATCCTAAGGCAAAAGAAATAAGAAAAGATAAATTTTTTTCTACCATTTCACGTGACTCATGTGCTCTCCTTAATCAACAAAATGATTAAAAACATTCATCGCTTGAGCATTTTCCCAACCGTGAATCAAAGCCAATGGAGCACCTCTTCTTCTTGGACGCAATGTGAACCAGCCGTGGCAAGCACCTCACAAACGTGACACCACACTGCTGGACTGAAATCCTTCTCTCCATCCTAATTGATTAAACCTTGCTTTTGAAAGTAGAATAAGCACTTCCAATTTTCAAACCCAAAATAAATGACTGGATCCCTATGCTACTCCTATCTAAGTTGTCCATTCATTCTTAAAAAAAAAAAAATACAATAAATGCATCAAATGCCGTGGCCACCTCTTCCTTCACCTGAATCAAGGTTCCACTTTTGCTTTCTAAATGGCAGCTGTAAACAAGACCGTGTGCTTCCTTCTTCTAGGCCGTTCCATTTCTCTACTCCATAAGAAATAAATCATGCGTGTCCCGTTTCATTCTTCCAGCTCACACGTGCACACCATTCATTCCAGCCCTTCTCTTTTCTCCATCACCGTGCTCTCTTCCAGCGTAACAGCGTCCGTTTTGGAGCTTTTTCTTCCAGGACTTTCAACATCCACCTACTCCCATCTTTTTCTTATTACCGTGCACACCAGCCATGACACCTCAACGTGCTTCTACTGCATCCAACGGTGACAAACGTGCTTCCATCACATGCGTGCCAGCTCCTGGAATCAACCGTGCTCACCAACACCTCTTCACTCCAGGAAAAATAAAAGAACCAGCTTGCTTCCTTAGCTCCACATCCGTGCACATCATTCTTCCAATCAACATTCTCCTTCTCGGTCACTGCTCCAGCGGCTGGCTCCTAGCACCTCTAGCACCGTTTGCTTCCAGCAGTAACATTATTTAACTCTCAACGCTGTTTGCAGCTTCTTCCACTCAACCAAACCGTTTAATAATGAAGCACTATGAGCCAAAATGAAATTAAATGGCAACTTGAGAACGAAACTCATGCACAAGTCAAAGCAAAAAATTAAATTCCATAAAAGCTTCCTTCGCAACAGTGTTTTTCAGCCAAAAGAAAAATTCTCCAGCAAAATAAAAACCCGAGAGAGACCCCAAAGAGAACCAAGACCGAGAGTGTAAAGAAACTAAAAACAGTGGCCAAAACCAAGTGCAAGTGGCGGCTGTTCCTTAGGCCGTGAGTTCCCTTTTTAATAAGGGTGGGGTCCACACAAAACCCTAAGATGCCAAGCCATCTTTCTCTACTATTTGGGTCTAATCTAGTTTACCAAAAATTATCCCAAAATGTAAAAGTTAATACAGAAATTCTAAACTACTGAATTACAATTTAATTAATTCTAAAATGTCTGTCTGGAGAGTCTTGAATTTATTTGGCATTCTTCCTGATGTCCCAAAATGTATTTCCGAAATTTTCCTGCACTTCAAAAATACACTTAATCAGCTCAGAAAACCCAAATTAGCACAATTACAAATTTCTGACCAAATTAAGCAAAATTCGGAAAACGAGGAAATAACAAACAATTAAACACAATTCCCTGGTTTATTTAAGTGCAATAAACTAAATATAATTCAAGAAATAATGACTCATCAACAGGTTTCATTTTAACATTGCCAATTTGCTCCAGTAAAGAATAAGGTATCAAGTTAACACTTGAACCTAAATCAAGGAGAGCTTTCTTTACCTTTTTCTTCCCTATAGTACAAGGGATAGAAAAACTACCTGGATCTGATGCTTTAGGTGGGAATGACTCTTCCTTAACAGTTATACACTTTTTTTCCTCACCATCTCTACGTCTCTTCTTTGTAGAGATTTCTTCATTAGATTTGGTGTAAACCGTAATCTGTTGCAGAATTTGCTCCCAAGGTGCATCATTATCCACCATTTTGAATAACTCTGTGAAGTCCATTGGTTTCTCTTGATGGATTGGAAAAGGAAGCGTGCTTTTGCTCTTGGTTTCACTTCTCTCTTCTGTATCTAACTCAACTTTCTCATCATCAACACTCTCTACCACCTTGCACTCTTCTCTGGGGTTAACCTCAGTATTAGCCCCAAAGTTTCTATTCGGCCTTTCTTCCAATTGCTTGGTAATCTGACCCATTTGAATCTCAAAATTCTTTATAGCAGCTTCAGTGCTCTTTTGAGAAGATTCAGTTTTCTGTATGAATTGCTGAAGAGTTTCTTCCAACCTTGTTGATCTTTCATTAAGCATAGATAACTGTTGCCACAAGGTTGGTTGCTGCTGCTGCTTATTATATTGATTAGCTTGCCCAGTTTGTCCTTGACCAATGCTTGGATGTGGTTTCCACCCTTGATTATAGTTCCCTTGACGGTATTGAAATTGATTAGCCATGAAATTAACATCCTCCACGGCTTCCACAGGAAAGGCACATTGGCCATTGATATGATCACCACCACATAATTCGCACAACTGGGTTTGTATCTGTGCAGCAGATTTCAACTCTTTAGGTAGTTGAGCAAGAGTTTTAGTCAAAGTCTCCAGCTGTTGAGTTAGAATTTTATTCTGAGCTAGCAAGGCATCATGTGTTTGTAATTGAAGAACCCCTTTTTGTTGCATAGGAGCTCCTCTTTCACTGTGCAGCTCATTATCACTAGTAGCCATGTTTTCTATAATTTCAGTTGCTTCCTCTGGAGTTTTCCATTTAATATTGCCTCCTGCTGAGGCATCCAGCATCATGTTGGTTTGTGAACCAAGCCCTCCAAGGAAAGTTAAGACTACTTCTTGATCTTCAAAACCATGCGTGGGAGTTTTACGTAACAAGCTTTTATACCTGTCCCATGCATGCCCCAGTGATTCTTCCATGCCCTGCTTAAATGAAGAAATCTCTTGCTTGCCTTTAGTCACCTTAGATTGTGGGAAGTACTTGTTTAAAAATTTTGTGACCACTGCTTCCCACTCTGTGAAACTTTCTTCTGGAAAAGAATTCAACCAAAGCTTAGCATTGCCTCCTAATGAGAAAGGAAACAAGCTAAGTTTGATTGCTTCGTCTGGCACCCCATTAATCTTGACTGTGTTGCAAATCTCATTAAAGGTAGTGAGGTGCTCATGTGGGCTTTCATGAGATAACCCATTAAATTGATTACTCTTCATCAATTGAATCAGTGCTGGTTTGACCTCCATATTGGCTGCATTGACTCTAGGTCTAGCTATGCTGTTAAAGTGTTGAGGCCCAGCAATATTAGTGTAGTCTGCAAGAGTTCTTCTACCATTATTATTCTCCATACTTCCTGTGTTATGAACAGAACCTTGTGGTGATGATTGTAAGAGAGTTTCTGGAGAAGGGAAAAGTTCTCTAGATGTTCTGATTCTTCTCCTCCGTCTACTCTCGTCTAGACCTTCAAGAAGAAGTTCTGTTGTTTTCTTACTCCTAGTTCGAATTGCCTCCTGCATACACAAGAAAACAAAACCCTAGAAAATATTTGTTAGCACAAAAAGATATAAGAGAAGATATATATTCAAAAGATAGAAAGATAAAAGATTCAGAAGATAAAATAAAATAAAATAAAATATAATCTAATCTAATAAAATAAAATAAAATCTAATCTAATCAAATCAAATCAAATAAAATCTAATCTAATCTAATAAAATAAAATCAAATAAAATCAAATCAAATAAGATAAAATAAAAACCGAACAAATAAAAACAGAAATTCAAAACAGAAATTCAAAATTAAAGTCAAAGATAATCAATAATCACACAAATTAACCAGTTAAACCAGAGTCCCCGACAACGGCGCCAAAAACTTGATGGACAAATTTATGATCACCAAAATATGATGTCACAAACTTGTTTCACAATCGGCAAGTATGACCGAATCGTTCAAGTAATAAACTTGGTTGGACCAAGTATCGTTCTTCCCAAAGGACTCTCGGCCTAGTTTAGTTATATGATTTGTTGATTAGCTAAGACTTAAGAACGAAATATTTGGAGTTTAATATGCAAGACAGAAAATAAACATGTATGCATGAGTTTTTGATTAATGGCAAAAGCAAAAGATAAACACTTTCAATGAAATATATGAATGAATATGTTGTTGGGGTTCAATTTCATCTCATCCACTCTCATATATGTTAGGAATTCAACATTCAAATCATCATTGTTAATGCCACTCTCTAAAGTACCATTCTAGATGGCTTCTCCCTAATCACGAGTTCATACAATTCCTAACATTCTTAATGATCAGTTCATAAGTACAGGAGCTTAACGACAACCAACATAATATTGGGAGATATTCCCCGGATCTAGACTTCCCCGTACGTGCCCGTATCGACAAAACCAATAATCATGCATAGAATGAGTTAAACCATGCAAGCATTAAGCAAAGAGGAAAAACCCTAACTAATGATGAAAGAAAGCATAAATCTTAATTAAAAGATGCAAGCATAGATTCCATATATGAGAGCTTCAAGAGATTACATTAATTCCCTAACAAACATACAAGGTTTAGTTCACCATATTCATGGTGAACCTAGATGAACAAATGAAAGAATGAAAGAATAAACCCTAAAAAGGTGAAGAGGTAGCCTGAGCATCCAAGATCCTCCTTCAAAGGGGTGGAAGAGAGAGTGTTTGCCTTGTTTCTGCCAAAGATACAAACTCTAGGACGTCCTAAAGCTTATATACTATTCTAAAATTACAAAAGATCTAAGCCCAAGCCCATAAAAGTGCCAGAAAACAAGTCCAAGCCCATTAAGAATGGCGCTCAGCGGTAAATACCGCTCAGCGGTGACTGCGCGTCTCTTTTCTTCCCCTCAGCGGCCATTTTGCCCCTCAGCGGACCTCCCGTGACCTCCTGAGTGCCGCTCAGCGGTAAAATGCCGCTGAGCGGTGCTTTCGGCTTCTCCTTTTGCACTCTTTGATTTCTTTTCTGATTCCATCTCTCTCCTTCTTCACTTCTTTCACTAAATTCACCTTAAAACCTGCACAAAAACACTTAAATCAAGCATAAACCTGTCCAGCTCTCTTATTTCTGAAAATATGAATAAAAGCATGATTTCAAGCTAGTTTCTAAGTCTAAAGGTTGCTTTTAGTGTCAATTTTAAGCATGAAAATAACAGTTTTTCAACTGTTATCACCCACATTGAAGCACACGTCCAGTAAACATCACCTCGGCCCAGCTTGCTTTCATATGAAGAGCATCACGTTCCAGCAGCTTTCACATGGGAAGCAGGGTGTGCATCCAGCAACACGTGCAACATCCACCGAGAGAATGAAGATCCACACGTCCATCACGGTCCAAGCAGCACACGTCCACGCTCATTCTTCACGGTCAAGGGGTGCACATCCAGCCTTCAAAGAAGTAAAGCAGAGCGCGGCCCACAAGTTGAATCCACGTCCAAGCACACGGGTTTGGTTTCCATCTCGGTCCAACAAAAGCAGCTTGGGGGAGGTGCACGCGGAAAGAGCGTTGATGAGTCGTTATTTCTTGAATTATATTTAGTTTATTGCACTTAAATAAACCAGGGAATTGTGTTTAATTGTTTGTTATTTCCCCGTTTTCCGAATTCTGCTTAATTTGGTCGGAAAATTGTAATTGTGCTAATTTGGATTTTCTGAGCTGATTAAGTGCATTTTTGAAGTGCAGGAAAATTTCGGAAATACATTTTGGGACATCAGGAAGAATTCCAAATAAATTCAAGACTCTCCACACAGACATTTTAGAATTAATTAAATTGTAATTCAGTAGTTTAGAATTTCTTTATCAACTCTTATATTTTGGGTCAATTTTTGGTAAATTAGAGTAGACCCAAAAAAATTAGAAGTTAGTGACTTGGCACCCTAGGGTTTTATTTGTGTGGACCCTACCCTAAAACAAAGGACACACGGCCCTTAGAAGAGTGCAGCCGCCACACATTTTAAAACACACACTCTCGGTCTCTCGTTTTTTTTTTTGGGGGGCTTCTTGACTTTATTTGGAACGTTGTTATTGAATGAAGAAGGAGTAGCACACAGGATTTTCATTTTGGTTTGGTGCGCAGAAATTAATTCTTGAGGTGCAGCATGTTCATTTGATTACTTAATTTTCTAGCTATGGTTACGTACAACGTTGGTGTGGGGTGATTCAATTTTCTTTTCATTTGCTTGGAGTGCTGAATTTACTTTTTGCCAATGGAAAAAGTGTTGATTTATTGTTGAAAAGAGAGGTTACAGCCTTGGGATGGGAATCTGGAGCAGCACTTGCTTTTAGCAAAGTTTATTTTATTCTAATGGGAGCTGTCACGTCCGGCATTGGGTTGTTGGTGTGCATACGGAGACAAGTGTTGATGGGATGAAAGGGTGTGCACGAAAATGTGGAGCTGGTAGAAGAGAAGCTGCACGTTCATGGAATGAAAAATAGATTAGGTGGGAGTCTAGGAGATGGGACGTGCCAGGGTATTTGGTAGCTGAATCTTAGCTAATTTTTTTTCTTTATTTATTTGGGAATGAAGAGGCGGTAGGTAGGAGCATGTCCAGCAACAGAGTCATTCATCTTTCATTCTAAGATCTCACGTCCACATTGTAGGGTCCATGAGGTGATTCATTTTGATAGGCAGAGGCGTTAAGTGATTTTGGGAGACTCAAATGCATTTTAATTGCACAAGGGTGCAGCCGTCACATCAAAGGGAGTAGCGCAAAGAAACTTCGATTCAATCCTTTTACTGTTTAAGTGTTTTTTTTCACGGTTGGCATGATGAATTTAATGTTTAGTTCTAGGATACATTCTCTTTCTCTTAGGGAGAAAACAGTGCTTACTTAGATATTTATTATTTTTATTAAAAGAAAACGTTGATTCACTGGAGGCGCACATGGTTTGCATCAGGAAGGTTTCTTTAAATTTTTTTTTCTTTACACACACTTGCACCCAGAATGTTCTATATTATATACATTGACATGCATTTAGTTTGGAAGCAGCTTGCTCATTTTAATTCAGCTTACTGTTCATGCGTGATTTTTTGCAATTCCATAGTGTTAGATGAATTTTCAGATTTCTCTAGTGCATTTAAATTAGTTCACACATCTTACTTTAGGACCGTTCAGTTTACTGCTTGATTCATTTTATTGTTGTCTATTAGGTTCAATTGTGATAATTTAATTGTATTGTTAGCTTTAGTGACCAACCGTTTTGATTCTTTATTTACATCCGTGTTTATGTTCGTGTTTTAATTTCGTCATTTGCATTCACAAACTCTTCACAAACCCCCCCCCACTACGTGTTTGATCTGAGACTGAACCACAATTTGGTCCTTGAGAGACGACCTAGGAGTCACTTCCTAGTCTATACTGCATTCTTTTATGCACAACTTTTGTTGGGAGGTGCGACCCCTCTCATCAAAATGGTGCCGTTGTCGGGGACCAATGGTTCAGTCTTAGGTCTTTTTGTTGTGTCAGTGTGTGTTGTGTCTTGTCTTGTGTTGTGATGTGATATTCTGTTTTGTGTGTGCGTGTTGCATGTATAAATGTGTTGTGTTTTATTTGTTTCGTAATTTTTAGTATTTTTTTTCCTATGTCTACCTATTCTGGTTATGTGAATAGTGCTTATTCTGTGAGTGCCTCTGATTATGATTCTCCTTCTGCATGTTACTCTGATTGTAATTCACATTCTGCTGATTTGTATGTTGAGAACAATATGGCTCATCCTCCGACTTCTGAGAGTTCTCTTCGGGAACCGGTTCCACCTACTGAGGATGATGTTCATTGCGTTCTCAAGACTGAACTGATACATTTGCTGCCTAAGTTTCATGGTTTTGCAGGTGAATGCCCACACAAACATTTGGAGGAATTCCACAGCATTTGCTCTTCAATGAAGCCTCCACATGTACCGGTTGATCACATGTTCTTAAGGGCATTCCCACATTCATTACAAGAAGCAGCAAGGGATTGGCTGTATTGTCTTCCTCCAGGATGCATCACTTCTTGGGAAGATCTTAAGCATCTGTTCTTGGATGAATTCTTCCCTGCTCAGTATGGTTACAACAACGATCCTGGATGGAATGACCCTAGCTTGGGATGGTATGATGCTCCACAGCAATATCAGAAAGCACCATTTCATAATACTTATATGCCTCAACCAGTCCAGCAACAACAACAGCTGCAACTTTATGAGTCTGCTCAGATAGCTCCTCAGCGTTCTACTTCTGAGCCTACATTGCAGGAGTTGTTGGAGCAGATGACCATGCAGAACTTTCAGTTTCAGCAAGAGAACATGCAGTTTCAACAAGAAATAGGAGCTGTCATTCATAGTATGACTGATCAGATAGGGCAGATGGCCACTCAACTCACTGAGGAACAGTCTCAAGATTCAGAGTTACCATTTCAGACCGTTCAGATCCCAGATGATGTTAGTGTCATTCGCATAGGAGATGGGGAGCAGAGTCATGAGTTTACCATTGCGCCACCTACTTTCCCATCGCCCTATGTCCCCACTCTTGCACCTGAGGAGACTGCTGAAGATCTTGAGGACCAGGCAGGTATAAGCAGTAACCCTGAACCAGGTAGACCACCTTCATCTTCCCACACTTTAGCAATCTTCAAGGAAGAGGAGGTAAGCATACCTCAATTTGATTATGTTGATGATTATGTTGTTGAGAGGTATGCTGATGATTGTATTGTTGTTGAGTCTAATTTTAATTTTCCCTCTATGCATGATGAGAACCAATTTTTGATGTCGCATCCGAATGTTTATTCTCCATGCATTGAACATGAATCTGAGTCTGTCGTTGATATTGCTTGTGATTTTGAAATTGATTCATGTTCTGAGGATGTATCTGAGGTTCAGTCTGTTACACTGGGATTGGGTGTTATACCCCTGCATGTAATTTCTGTAGAGCCACATTGCACTAACCTTATTGCAGGAGGTACACAAGAATTTGACCAACATGCACCCACAGTAGAAAACAAAGGTGCTAACACTCACAAAAGCTTCAACATCAGTAGGCATCTGCTGAGCCCGCTCATCAACAGTCTTTGCTTCTTAGATCCAGTTGTGGATGATATCTCCCTACTAGATCAAATATGGAGGATGAAGCAATTCTTCCTCAAAATTTGCTTGTTGGATTCTGTGGTGGAAGACATCTCCCTGAAAGTCCGAAATTGGCAACTGCCACCATGATCAGGGGAGTTTTCTTTCTCTCTTCTCCCCCTTTCCCTACTTTTATTGCACTTGTCCATGATCTGTTGATTGTTATGATTTCTGATCTTATGCTTATCACACATTGAGGACACTGTGTAGTTTAAGTGTGGTCTATTTATTGGGGGAGATTCTGATTTTACTTTGATAGCTTTTGTTTTCTTTGTTAAATTTTTTCTTTTCTAGGTAGTTTTTGTTGTGTCTTGTGTACAGTTTTGCATGCTTTTCGTGAATTCTGGATTGTGGTCAGGTTGTCAGTTTTCCTTCACTTCATTGATACTCTGAGATGTTGGATTCCTTACTTTTCTTTGCTTGGAAGATGATCATGATGTTTGAGAGTTGAATTGATTGTGACACAAATGCCCTGTGTGAGAATTTGAGCCACTTTATGTTCTTTCTTGAGTGTGATATGTCTCTTGATTGCTTGCACATATGCCTTGGCTTGACTCTTGTTGATAATTCTTGATTGATATGCATGTTTGGAAGTGATAAAGGCAGTTTTGTTCTTGAGCTTCTCTAGCCAAATAAGCCCACCTTGTTCTAATCCTTTGAAAACCCTTTTTGAGCCTATACTTTCCCCCATTTCTTTATTTCGAATGCCCATACATTAGCCCTAAGTGAAAAACCATGATTACCTTAACCTTAGGGAATTTTGGAGCTTTGGAAGTGTTTTGGGAACAAGTGTGGTCTCTTTGGGGTTTCTGATGAGTTGGCTAGTCGGTTCCTCTTCTTGTTTTGTTTTGGTAAATATATGTGTATCTTGTCTTTTACAGTTTTGTTTTGAAAAGAGAGAAAAGAAAGGAGACAGGATGAAAAAAAAAAAGAGAGCAGAAAAATAGTGAAAAAAAATGTGAATAATTGTGAATAATGGAGTCAAGAAGAGGATGGAATTAGAGGTTGTGGGTGTGTTTGAATGTGTTTACACTTGTTCCCCATTGCTCCTCTGTTCCTTATGGTTTGTAGCTTCTTATCCAGATATATCCTCCCTTGTCCTTGGCCCCATTACAACCATGAAAAGACCTTTTGATTTAAACATGCGTATGTGCTTGAGTGTTGATATTAGAGGCTTGCTAAGTCTATTTGTGATTGCTTTCTTGAGTGCATTGAGTGACATTGATTTACCTTAAACACTTGAGAGAAACACTGATTGTGTGCATCTGTGAGGCTCTGTTGCTTTTGATTCATCTCTTGAACTGATTGAATGTTTTCCTTGTACTGAATTGTTTGGATGATTCTTTGAGTATTTGCTTTCATTGACTCTGTGTGGGATTCTGCCTATACCTTTTACCGTCCAGATTTTGTGAGAATTGTGCAACTGTGTTTCTGGTTTGGAGTCTTTGTTGTCTGTCTTTCGAGTCTGTGTCAGCTTCCTGATGTTTGAGTAGTTCCCTGGTTTTCGTTTTGGTTTTGCCCAGGAGTGCAAAAGACTAAGTGTGGTCTATTTTGATGAGTCGTTATTTCTTGAATTATATTTAGTTTATTGCACTTAAATAAACCAGGGAATTGTGTTTAATTGTTTGTTATTTCCCCGTTTTCCGAATTCTGCTTAATTTGGTCGGAAAATTGTAATTGTGCTAATTTGGATTTTCTGAGCTGATTAAGTGCATTTTTGAAGTGCAGGAAAATTTCGGAAATACATTTTGGGACATCAGGAAGAATTCCAAATAAATTCAAGACTCTCCACACAGACATTTTAGAATTAATTAAATTGTAATTCAGTAGTTTAGAATTTCTGTATCAACTCTTATATTTTGGGTCAATTTTTGGTAAATTAGAGTAGACCCAAAAAAATTAGAAGTTAGTGACTTGGCACCCTAGGGTTTTATTTGTGTGGACCCTACCCTAAAACAAAGGACACACGGCCCTTAGAAGAGTGCAGCCGCCACACATTTTAAAACACACACTCTCGGTCTCTCGTTTTTTTTTTGGGGGGCTTCTTGACTTTATTTGGAACGTTGTTATTGAATGAAGAAGGAGTAGCACACAGGATTTTCATTTTGGTTTGGTGCGCAGAAATTAATTCTTGAGGTGCAGCACGTTCATTTGATTACTTAATTTTCTAACTATGGTTACGTACAACGTTGGTGTGGGGTGATTCAATTTTCTTTTCATTTGCTTGGAGTGCTGAATTTACTTTTTGCCAATGGAAAAAGTGTTGATTTATTGTTGAAAAGAGAGGTTACAGCCTTGGGATGGGAATCTGGAGCAGCACTTGCTTTTAGCAAAGTTTATTTTATTCTAATGGGAGCTGTCACGTCCGGCATTGGGTTGTTGGTGTTCATACGGAGACAAGTGTTGATGGGATGAAAGGGTGTGCACGAAAATGTGGAGCTGGTAGAAGAGAAGCTGCACGTTCATGGAATGAAAAATAGATTAGGTGGGAGTCTAGGAGATGGGACGTGCCAGGGTATTTGGTAGCTGAATCTTAGCTAATTTTTTTTCTTTATTTATTTGGGAATGAAGAGGCGGTAGGTAGGAGCATGTCCAGCAACAGAGTCATTCATCTTTCATTCTAAGATCTCACGTCCACATTGTAGGGTCCATGAGGTGATTCATTTTGATAGGCAGAGGCGTTAAGTGATTTTGGGAGACTCAAATGCATTTTAATTGCACAAGGGTGCAGCCGTCACATCAAAGGGAGTAGCGCAAAGAAACTTCGATTCAATCCTTTTACTGTTTAAGTGTTTTTTTTCACGGTTGGCATGATGAATTTAATGTTTAGTTCTAGGATACATTCTCTTTCTCTTAGGGAGAAAACAATGCTTACTTAGATATTTATTATTTTTATTAAAAGAAAACGTTGATTCACTGGAGGCGCACATGGTTTGCATCAGGAAGGTTTCTTTAATTTTTTATTCTTTACACACACTTGCACCCAGAATGTTCTATATTATATACATTGACATGCATTTAGTTTGGAAGCAGCTTGCTCATTTTAATTCAGCTTACTGTTCATGCGTGATTTTTTGCAATTCCATAGTGTTAGATGAATTTTCAGATTTCTCTAGTGCATTTAAATTAGTTCACACATCTTACTTTAGGACCGTTCAGTTTACTGCTTGATTCATTTTAATGTTGTCTATTAGGTTCAATTGTGATAATTTAATTGTATTGTTAGCTTTAGTGACCAACCGTTTTGATTCTTTATTTACATCCGTGTTTATGTTCGTGTTTTAATTTCGTCATTTGCATTCACAAACTCTTCACAAACCCCCCCCCCCACTACGTGTTTGATTTGAGACTGAACCACAATTTGGTCCTTGAGAGACGACCTAGGAATCACTTCCTAGTCTATATTGCATTCTTTTATGCACAACTTTTGTTGTGAGGTGCGACTGATGGACAAATTTGTAAGCACCAAATTATGATGTCACAAACTTGTTTCACAATCGGCAAGTATGACCGAATCGTTCAAGTAATAAACTTGGTAAGACCAAGTATCGTTCTTCCCAAAGGACTCAAGGCCTAGTTTAGTTATGTGATTTGTTGATTAGCTAGGACTTACAAACGAAATATTCAAATTTTAATATGCGAGACAGAAAATAAACATGTATGCATGAAGTTTTATCAATGGCAAAGACAAAAGATAAACACTTTCAATGAATTATATAAATGAATATGTTGTTGGGGGTCAATTTCATCTCATCCACTCTCATATATTTTAGGAATTCAACATTCAAAGCACCATTGTTAATGCCACTCTCTAATGTACCATTCTAGATGGCTTCTCCCTAATCACGAGTTCATACAATTCCTAGCATTCCTAATGATTAGTTCATGAGTGCAGGAGCTTAAAGGCAACCAATAGAATATTGTCAGTATAATATTGGGAGAAATTCCCCGGATCTAGACTTCCCCGTACGTGTCTGTATCGACAAAACCAATAATCATGCATGGAATGAGTTAAACTATGCAAGCATTGAGCAAAGAGGAAAAACCCTAACTAATGATGAAAGAAAGCATATGTCTTAATTAAAAGATGTACTCAACAGATTCCATATATGAGAGCTTCAAGAGATTACATTGATTCCCCAACAAACATACAAGGTTTAGTTCACCATATTCATGGTGAACCTAGATGAATAACAATGAAAGAATAAACCCAATAAAGGTGAAGAGGTAGCCTGAGCATCCAAGATCCTCCTTCAAAGGGGTGGAAGAGAGAGTGTTTGCCTCGTTTCTGCCAAAGATACCTAATTCTAGGACGTGCAAGTCCTTATATACTATTCTAGAGTTACAAAAGATTACAAAAGCCCAAGCCCAAAAAGTGCCGCTCAACGGTATTTACCGCTCAGCGGTGAGTGCGCGTCTTCTTTCTTCCCCTCAGCGGCCATTTTGCCCCTTAGCGTGACTCCCGCAACCTCTTGAGTGCCGCTCAGCGGTAAAATGCCGCTGAGCGGTGCCTTCGATTTCTCTTTTTGCACTCTTTCTTGTCTTTTCTAATGTCATCTCTCCCCTTCTTCACTCTTTTCACTAAATTCATCTTAAAACCTGCACAAAAACACTTAAATCAAGCATAAACCTGTCCAGCTCTCATATTTATGAAAATATAGATAAAAGCATGATTTCAAGCTAGTTTTTAAGTCTAAAGGTTGCTTTTAGTATCAATTTTAAGCATGAAAATAACAGTTTTTCAACTGTTATCACAACCCCAAACTTAGAACTTTGCTTGTCCTCAAGCAAACAAAATGTAACTCAATCTCCAACCAATTCATATGATGGTTCACTCATTCAAAATCCTCTTTTCAAGATAAGTAACAACTTCACTCAAACTTATGACCAAGAGTTCAATCAAGATGTGCACATGCTTTTAGTGTTCACAAAGTCATTTAAATTCCAACAAATGCTATTTTTCATGAATGATCAATCAATTAACCATGGATGTTCATGTGATTATGGAATATTTCCTCACTAGGTAAAGTGTTTCACTCAACACACAAGTGTATAAGAGGTAAAGTGTTTCACTCGTTCACTCTACTATCACAATGTCACATGAGTCAACTTTGCCTTTCATTTAACCACAATCAAAAACATTCACAAGCATGCATCATCACAAGGACTTTTCAATGGCTTATAATGTGGCTGGGCTAACAAGAAAATTGGTTTTTCTGGATCACAAAATCCTTGAGTTAAGAGAATCATAACAACACCATTATTCTTATTCATTCCCAACTTTCTTTTGCCTTTGCAATTGCATTGAGCTTTACTTCTTTTTCTTTTCTTTTCTTTTTCTTTGCATATTCTTACTTTTTAGCTCTTAGCTCAATGCTTTTCCTTTTTCATGTTTTCCCAACAACCCCAAACTTGAACATTTAACAATACCATACAAGATATTCTACTTAACTCAAGGTAAAGATTTTCAATCAAGGGTTTTCAGTGTATGTTCAAGGTTATGGGTTCAAAGGATAGAACACAAAGTGTTCTCTTTTAGTAGGCTAACTTTATGAATTTGGCCAATAAAAAGGGTTCCAACAAATGGCCTTGATCATATGATGCAAAACAAGCAATTGATTCAATCATAGAAAACCTGGGCAAAATCATTCATGCTTTCAAAGTAATAGCATTCAACAATAACAACTCTGGAGCTCAAAACCTCACATATAAGCTCATTCACATTTGACATACACATCCTGCTTAATTTCACAATCACAATCATGATATCATGCATTTGTTCACAAAGCTTGTGAATCACCTGTATAAGCATTTAATGTGCACATCATCTCAACATCAATCAATCAATAAGCATCATCAAGCATTACTTATCACACAATCACAGTTAATAGCAAACCATCATAAGAAACCAGGTGTTCAATAGAGTACATCAAACCCTAATCTAAAAACAAAAACAAATAAGTTCAGAAAACTTAAACCACAAAAGCATAATCATATGATAGCATTCATCAGTAAATGCTATCTCAGCTCCTCATCAATCTGAGCTGTCCTCTGTATCTTCCTCCTCCTCTTCATCATCATCTTCATCAAATGCATCCTCCTCCTCAACTTCATCTTCTTCCATATCTCTAGCTGAAGCTTCAGCTGCTTCAGCTCCTCCATGCAATGGTTCTTCTGGCCAAGCTACCACATTATGGAATTCATCCATAGTCCACCTGTGTGCTGGAGGGGTATCATACATCCCCACTATCATCTCAGCCGTGGCCACCTGCCCTCTGTGGATGGACTGCAACTGAGCACCTATAAGAGACATATACATGTCCCTCATCTGGAATGGTTCTGCTTCATGTGTATCAGCAGATGTCCGGCTCTGTGCTGGCCCTCTCTCTCTACGAGCCTGGCGTGGTGGAACTAGCTGAGCTGCCTCCTCACCTCCACAGTACTGTCTGTAATAGGCCTCATCTATAGCTTTTCTTGGCCTCTCAAATGGTGGAACAGAAGTGTCCACCCCAGCTTGCTTGCAAAGGTGAGTGATCAAAGAAGGATGTCCCAGTGGTGCTTTGTTGTTTGAGGTGTTAGCATACACACTAATCTCATCAGCTATCACCTGCCCAATATTAACATTCAAGTTTCTGATAGCACAGTAGATGAATAGTGCCCTGCTGAGAGTGATATCTGACACATGTGAGCATGGCTGAATGTTGGCATGAGAAAATGCCATCCAATACTTTGCAAGAGGAGTCAAATCTGTCCTCCTAATGTTAACCACTGCTCCAGATCTATTCCTTTGGAAGTGTCCTCCAGGTATACACAACACTCTCTCAACATCCTCAAAGTCAGCACCTTCCTCCATGCTAAGAGCAAACTGGCATTGCTCACCAGCCCACACAGTATCCAGGAAGTTGTTGATGGAATCAGGATCATACCTGATGGCATGGCCTCTGACATAGCCCAAATAATTCTCAGCTGGATAATCACCAATCTTCTTTGCATCGGTGTAGAATTCCTTCACCACAGCTATGTTGGCAGGCGCTGGATAAGTGGCTAGCTTTCCCCAATCATTTCCTAACACTTGCTCTCCAAATTGAGGAGCAAAGTTAGGTATCATTCCAACCTTTCTCTCCATTAGAAGTCTCCTGTCCTGAACCACCCTAAAGTGCTTCTCATGTTTCCTAGAGAGGAACCTTCCATTATGGGGCTGCTCTGGTTCCTTTTCCTTCCTCTTGGTTGCCATGGTTTTCAATCTCTTTCCTGAAGAGGATGCCATTCCTGCATTCAAACACAATTACAAAACCACAGAACATGATGTTAATCATTAGTAAACACAGAACACAACTCCTTTCGAAGCTAAACCACCGCTGAGGGCCAGAATTTCCCCTCAGCGCCACCAGTGCCACATTCCAACACGCAAAAACCAGAAAAAACCAAGTCTGGCAGAGTGCCGCTCAGTGGTAATTGCCGCTCAGCGGTGATCTGTAGATTTTTGCAAATCTCGTTTTAAAACTGTCCTAACTCCACCCAAATGCAATTTTCAGTTTTCCAGTTCATAATCAAGCAGTTTAATCGGTTCAAACATCAAATATATCATCAAATCATGCATAGAAATCAAAACCCCTAAATATTCATGCTTTGACAATCACATTCAAATTCAAGAACCCTAGAATGCATTTTACTTACTTGGGTGGAGATGCTAGATGATATGAGAATGCTTCCAAACTAGAATGCTCTCTTCCAACCCCAAACTTTGATGGCACACTAGTGTAAAAGTGAGTGGAAGAGAGATTTTCTAAAGAGGGAAGAGTGAAAAGATGTGGAAAACCTAAAAGAGGGTATGTGGGAGTCTTTGTGCAGAGAAGAGCTTGAAAGAATGTAAAAACGCGCAGCTTAGGGTTTAAAAATACCCCTGATGAGAGGGTCGCACCTCCCAACAAAAGTTGTGCATAAATCAATGCAGTATAAGCTAGGAAGTGACTCCTAGGTCGTCTCTCAAGGACCAATTTCAGTTCAATCTCATATCAACACGTAATGAAGGGGGGGTTTTGAAAATTTTGTGAATGCAATTAAACTAAATCTAAACTTTAAAATCAAACACACCCTAATATGACTAAAAACATTAAAATGAAAATTGCTTAGAACAAATTAAACATGCAACAAACCGAAAGGTATCAAACTGACAATTCCATAAACGCAAGTAGGCACCAACTCATACGCACATAATTAAGCAAAAAAAATAAATAAATAAAAATAAAAATAAAAATTTACGGAAGTTGGTAATTGGAATGCACCAAAAGTCAATCACGCTTCAATTGGAATGTATGCTAAGAAAAAGGGGATCCACTTCCGTGCACCCTTCCATCCAATCTCAATCACTGTTTCGGGCTTCTCTTTAAAGAAAATTTAAATCCTTAGAATGCTTCTTCTTTCTTCACGTAATTCACCACCAACCACTGCCACTTTTTTGCTTCTCCTATCTAAGTTATCATTCATTCTTAAAGGATAAAGAATTGTATCAATGACCGTGGGCCACCTCTTCCTTCACGTGAATGAACTTCTTCATAGACCAAAACAAACCAGCTGTAAAGTGCTTCTCTTCTCCCACTCCACATAAGCCATCAACGTCCCATCATTTTCCCACCTAATCTACTCTTCATTTCTCATTCACCATGCACATTCTACCTCTGCATCCAAACTCCGTGCACACCATTATCTTCACACTACATTCTCTTTATCAACCCGTGACCTCCTTGCTTTCAACTCCACTTTCTACTCATTCAATGAAAGACAAAAAAAAAACCAATTCTCATTATTGCAATCCTATAATGTGCTGCACCGTTTTCCATTCAACACCGCTTCAAACTTCCACGATCAGTCACCGTGTTTCTTCTTCTATGCACACCAACGCTGGAAATCTCTGTCCCAGCTCCACGTCACTGACACACCGAGAAAGGTAGCAAGCTTCTAGAATCTCCGTGCTCACCACACACCTTCTCAGCTCCTTCTTTAATCAACCTACCAGCAGCTTGCGTGGCCTTCCTTTTCTCCAGCCGTGCGCCTCACTTCTTCCCGGACGCCCAACACGCGCACGCTGTGCTCTCCACTTCTCTTCCAGCTTACACTGCAGCCTGCACAAGCTTCTTCCGAAATGGAATCAGCTCCTTCTCCGTGCAGCTACTGGAATCAGCGCTCTACACTCACCATGCCATCTCTTCTCTTTTTGTAAAGTGAGTATTAAATAAATAAAAACTTCTCCCTGCTTCACTTTCAGCACCGCTTCAAACTTCAAATTGAAATCAGCTCTTCCTCTCCATTACGTTGCCTTGCTGGACCGAAAGCTGCTAAAAGAATTCACCTAATGCTCTACTGCTGGACCGTGCACACCATTCATTCCGCACCTTCTCTTACTGGACTTGGATGACCGAAATTTCACTCAAGTTCATGAGCCAAAATGAAATTAAAAATGGAGAGGTAAAACGTAACAGCGTCAAACACAGTGCATAAAAACCAAAAAAATGAGAAGGCAATGAAAGTTTAGCCACCGGAACAAAACATTCTCCTCCAATCCAAAACAGCGTACAAAGTAAAAACAAAATCTGTGTGGCCAATGACAGTGTTCACATTTTTCTCCTTTCAAACGTTCAAAACCAAAGCCACTAAAAAAAGACGAGAGAGACCGAGAGTGAGTCAAAGAAGTCACCCCCCCTTTCCAGCAGAGTGGCGGCTAGCTGCTCTCAAAGCTACATTTTTTTCCAATATCCATCCCGTTCCAAAGAAACCGAGAGAGCCCACCAAGAAGTTCCGTGGCCCCCCCCTCCTAAAGCAAAGTGGCGGCTGCTCTATCTAAGGACGTGTGTCCTTTTTTTGTAGGGTAGGGTCCACACAAAAACCCTAAGATGCCAAGTCTCTTTCTCTACTTTTTAAGTCTAATCTAGTTTATCAAAAATTGACCCAAAATATAAGAGTTGATACAGAAATTTTAAACTACTGAATTACAGTTTAATTAATTCAAAAATGTCTGTCTGGAGAGTCTTGAATTTATTTGGCATTCTTCCTGATGTCCCAAAATGTATTTCCGAAATTTTCCTGCACTTCAAAAACGCACTTAATCAGCTCAGAAAACCCAAATTAGCATAATTACAAATTTCCGACCAAATTAAGCAGAATTCGGAAAACGGGAAATAACAAACAATTAAACACAATTCCCTGGTTTATTTAAGTGCAATAAACTAAATATAATTCAAGAAATTACGACTCATCAAAATAGACCACACTTAGTCTTTTGCACTCCTGGGCAAAACCAAGACGAAAACCAGGGAACTACTCAAACATCAGGGAGCTGACACAGACTCGACAGACAGACAACAAAGACTCAACAAGGACAGAAACACAGTTGCACAATTCTCACAAAATCTGGACAGTAAAAGGTATAGGCGGAATCCACACAGAGTCAATGAAAGCAAATACTCAAAGAATGATCCAAACAGTTCAGTACAAGGAAAACAGTCAATCAGTTCAAGAGATGAATCAAAAGCAACAGAGCCTCACAGATGCACACAGTCGGTGTTTCTCTCAAGTGTATAAGGTAAGTCAATGTCACTCAATGCACTCAAGAAAGCAATCACAAACAGACTTGGCAAGCCTCTAATATCAACACTCAAGCACATACGCATGTTCAAATCAAAAGGTCTTTTCATGGTTGTAATGGGGCCAAGGACAAGGGATGATATATCTGGATAAGAAGCTACAAACCATAAGGAATAGAGAAGCAATGGGGAACAAGTGTAAACACATTCAAACACACCCACAACCTCTAATTCCATCCTCTTCTTGACTCCATTATTCACAATTATTCACATTTTATTATTTTTTTTTTTCACTATTTTTTTTCATCGTGTCTCTTTTCTTTACTCTATTCAGCACACAATTTCAAGAGACAAGATACACCACATGTTTACAAAAACACGATAAGAAGAGGGCTCACTAGCCAATTCTTCTGAAACTCCCAGGAGACCACACTTGTTCCCAAAACGCTTCCAAAGCTCCAAAATTCCCTAAGGTTAAGGTAATCATGGTTTTTCACTTAGGGCTAGTGTATGAGCATTCGAAATAAAGAAATGGGGGAAAGTATAGGCTCAAAAAGGGTTTTCAAAGGATTAGAACAAGGTGAGCTTATTTGGCTAGAGAGGCTCAAGAACAAAACTGCCTTTATCACTTCCAAACATGCATATCAATCAAGAGTTATCAACAAGAGTCAAGCCAAGGCATATGCGCAAGCAATCAAGAGACATATCACACACAAGAAAGAACATAAAGTGGCTCAAATCTCACACAGGGTAATTCTGTCACAATCAATTCAACTCTCAAAAATCATAATCATCTTCCAAGCAGAGAAAAGCAAGGATTTCCAACCAATCAGAGTATCAATCAAGTGAAGGAAATGATAAGTCTACAACCCAAACAAAGTCCAGAAATCAAGAGAAATATGTAAAACTGTACACAAAACAAAACAAAAACTACCTAGAAAAGAAAAAATTTAACACGGAAAACGAAAACTAATGAAGAAAAATCAGAATCTCCCTCAATAGACCACACTTAAACTACACGGTGTCCTCAATGTGTCATAAGCATAAGATCGAAAATCAAAACAGTGAACAGATCATGGACAAGTGCAATAAAAGTAGGGAAAGGGGGAGAAGAGAGAAAGAAAACTCCCCTGATCATGGTGGTAGTTGCCAATTTTGGACTTTCAGGGAGATGTTTTCCGCCATAGTATCCAGCAAGTAGGTTTTGAGGACGAACTGCTTCATCCTCCAAATCTGATCTAGCAGTGAAATGTTTTCCATAGCTGGATCTATGCACTGATTGTTGATGAGCAGGTTCAGCAGGTGCCTACTCATGTTGAAGCTTTTGTGAGTGTTAGCACCTTTGTTTTCCACTGTGGGTGCATGTTGGTCAAATTCTTGTGTACCTCCTGCAATAGGGTTAGTGCAATGTGGCTCTACAGAAATTACATGCAGGGGTATAACACCCAATCCAAGTGTAACAGACTGAACCTCAGATACATCCTCAGAACATGAATCAATTTCAAAATCACAAGCAATATCAACGACAGACTCAGATTCATGTTCAATGCATGGAGAATAAACATTCGGATGCGACATCAAAAATTTGTTCTCATCATGCATAGAGGGAAAATTAAAATCAGACTCAACAACAATACAATAATCAGCATACCTCTCAACAACATAATCATGCATCGCACAATCATCAACAGAATAATCAATTTGAGGTATGTTTACCTCCACTTCCCTAAAGATTGGAATAGTGGTGGAGGATGAAAATGGTCTACCTGGCTCAAAATTGCTGCTTATACCTGCCTGCTTCTCAAAATACTCATCACTCTCCTCAGGTGCAAGAGTAGGGACATAGGATGATGGGAAAGTAGATGGCACAATAGTAAGTTCATGACTCTTCTCCCCATCTTCTATGTTGATGCCACTATCATCATCATCTGGAATCTGAACAGTCTGAAATGGTAACTCTGAATCTTGAGACTGTTCCTCAGTGAGTTGAGTGGCCATCTGCCCTATCTGATCAGTCATACTCTGAATGGCAGCTCCTATCTCTTGCTGGAACTGAAAGTTCTGCATGGTCATCTGCTCCAACAACTCCTGCAATGTAGGCTCAGAAGTAGAAGGCTGAGGAGCTATTTCGGCAGGAGCACTATACTGCTGACTCTCGTATTGCTGGACTGGTGGAGGCATAAAAGTACTCTGGAATGGTGGTTCTTGATATTGATGCTGTGGAGCATCATACCATCCCAAGGTAGGGTCATTCCATCCAAGACCATTGCTGTAAGCATATTGCACAGGGGAAAATTTGCTCAGAAACTGATGCTCAAGATATCCCCAATCGGTAACGGATCTCAGAGGAAGAGAGTCTTTCCAATCCTTAGCTGCTCCTTGTAATGAATGTGGAAATGCGCTCAAGAAAATGTAATCAATGTCAGAGTGCGGCTGCAGCGGAATGGTTAGCGCGGAATAACAAACCCAGAGGGGTTTTTAATACTAACGTGTGCCTTTTAATTTCTACTCAATTAAACTTACTTAGCAATTAATAATAACAAATAAAGCAAGAGTAAGGTTGAGAGAAATTTGCACAGATGATTTTATCCTGGTTCGGATCTTACCAATCCTACGTCCAGTCGCTTATCTCAAAACAAGATAAACAATTTCACTAACACAAAACAATTACAAACTACAATCACAAAGATACAATTTGTAAGAGTTTAGAAAACACCTCTCTTGATACCACAAGAGATGAAACTACACCTCCTTTGAGTCTTCACAAAGGATGAACACCTCCTCCGAATACTTCACGAAGGATGAACACCTCCTTCGAATACTTCACGAAGGATGAACCTCTTCCGAACACCTCCTCAGACACACCAAGGATGAACCGGCTATTTCCTCTGTCACCGTAGCAGCACTTCACCAGCTCCACAGACAAGAGTTTCACAAGCCGAGCAAGAACACACAAGTCTCAAGAGTTTCAGAGTTCTAGAGCACAAGGGAAGAGTTTCTGTGTCTCTGTTATTTTTTTGAGAGGAAATGAGAGTCTATTTATAGACTCATCCAAAGGCTCTTCCATTCACTAAAAGACAAACTTAACGGCTAGTTTGTCCAACGGCCATAAACGGCTAGTTTCTCCAACGGCCATAAACGGCTAGTTTGTCCAACGGTCATAAACGGCTAGTTTCTTCAACGACTAGTTTCTCCAACGTCCGTGTTAAGTGCGATACTCTTACCGTTAACCGTCACTATTCACGTGAATAGTGTTACTATTCATGTGAATAGTACTATAGTGTTTTGTTGCAATGATTTACTATAGTAATTTTACAAAACACTTTTCTTTTTCTAATCTAAGTCCTATACATATTTCTAAGAGTATTACAAAAGCTTTCCATCACAATATAAGTCTTCATAACATCTTGAATCTTGATTTCTCTTGACTTGATTTGGACATCATCAAAACTTCATCTTCATCATTTTGCTAACAATCTCCCCCTTTTTGATGATGATCAAAAACTCCTTGATTTAAAGCTTTTGGTAATAATCTGTATTTAAAACACAACTTATGGAAGAAAGAGTGCATTAGTGAATAAGCACAAATAGTACAAATAGGCAAATAAGCTTTAAACATTTTCTCCCCCTTTTTGATCATAATTAAAAAGTTGTGTTGATGTTCTCCCCCTAAGATAATACTCCCCCTTAATAAAAGCATGTATGCATATAAGCTAAAAATATTTCAAATTTAAAGATTCATTCAAACATGCACAATAGGATATTTAAAGCAAATATTTTTAGGAGAAAGATCTTATAAAACATTGTTTAGATCTTTATCTTGAGGATTGTCATCATTCTTTGCTTCATTTGTTGTCTTCTACAAATCTTCATCATTTCCTGCATGTAATTCAACTGACTCAAGAGGTTTTGCCTCAAGGTCTACAATTTCATCAAAGACAACATGCACACATAAAAATTTTTCCGATTTAAAACTATATATGCTTTATATATTAGACGATATCCAAAAAAAATAGTTTTATCGGTCTTGGAATAAAAATTTTCTTAAATTTTGTTTTAAAGAAAAAAAATTGGTACCCAACAATTTTGTTTAGGTCCTTTGGGTTAGATTTAGAAAAAAGAAATCATTTTATAACCCAAACATATCTACCACTTGGAACACCATAATGCTTAATTTTACATTTATTTGAAGTATGACCCTTTTTCATACAATAAAAGCATGATACAACATTTGTGTTCCTATAAGTTGTTCCTTTTCTACCCAAGTTCTACGGGTTCTATGATTATTTTTATTTTTAATTCTAGGAACATACTTATTTTTAACAACCTTATTTTCATTAGTTTTACTACATTCTCCTGAGGTTGTTTGTTCTAGTAGTTTCTTAAAATTTTCACAAGAAGCACATTCATCACTACTAGTAAATTTACCCTTTTCAAAAAATAAAACTTTATTTTTCAAATCTTTATTTTCTTCAAAAATATTTTCAAAATTTAATTTTAAATTCTTATTTTCTTCAAGAATATTTTCAAAGTCTGATTTCAAATTTTTATTTTCTTCAGAAATATTTTCAAAATTTAATTTTAAATTTTTGAAATCCTTTTTCAATTTCTGATGGGCTTTATCTAATTTTTCAGATTCTACTATTAAAGCAGCATAAATTTCATGCAATTCATTTTCGCTAATTTGACTAGAATTATCAGAATCGCTAGATGTACTTACTTGGCTTCCAGTGTCGTCGTTCACTACTAAACAGATGTATGCTTGCTCATCAGAATCACCCATACTTGATGTTGTGCTTGATGAAGAGCTTGAATTATTCTCTTCCATGATTAAATTATTCGTTTTATCACACCCGATTTCATCTCCGCCTTCATGAGTTACTCTTAAAGTTTCCCACATTTCTTTAGCGGTTTTACAAACAGAAATCCTGTAAAACTCATCAACAGTCAATGCTGACGCAATGATATTCCGGGCTTTTACATCATTCTGAGATCTTCTCTTTTCTTCAATGGTCCATTGGTCACGGGACTTTGGTTCCTGCATATTGTTAGTTGGAACAAAAGGACCAAATGCAACAACATCCCAAATATCTACATCAATAGATTCCATAAATATTTGCATTCTGACCTTCCAAAATGCGTAATTTTCACCTGTGAATAGTGGTGGTCTATTGATAGAAGCACCCTCTGCGAATGTTTGATGCGATCCCGCCATTTGAATGACTATCAAAGCAAGCTCTGATACCAATTGTCAGAGTGCGGCTGCAGCGGAATGGTTAGCGCGGAATAACAAACCAAGAGGGGTTTTTAATACTAACGTGTGCCTTTTAATTTCTACTCAATTAAACTTACTTAGCAATTAATAATAACAAATAAAGCAAGAGTAAGGTTGAGAGAAATTTGCACAGATGATTTTATCCTGGTTCGGATCTTACCAATCCTACGTCCAGTCGCTTATCTCAAAACAAGATAAACAATTTCACTAACACAAAACAATTACAAACTACAATCACAAAGATACAATTTGTAAGAGTTTAGAAAACACCTCTCTTGATACCACAAGAGATGAAACTACACCTCCTTTGAGTCTTCACAAAGGATGAACACCTCCTCCGAATACTTCACGAAGGATGAACACCTCCTTCGAATACTTCACGAAGGATGAACCTCTTCCGAACACCTCCTCAGACACACCAAGGATGAACCGGCTATTTCCTCTGTCACCGTAGCAGCACTTCACCAGCTCCACAGACAAGAGTTTCACAAGCCGAGCAAGAACATACAAGTCTCAAGAGTTTCAGAGTTCTAGAGCACAAGGGAAGAGTTTCTGTGTCTCTGTTATTTTTTTGAGAGGAAATGAGAGTCTATTTATAGACTCATCCAAAGGCTCTTCCATTCACTAAAAGACAAACTTAACGGCTAGTTTGTCCAACGGCCATAAACGGCTAGTTTCTCCAACGGCCATAAACGGCTAGTTTGTCCAACGGTCATAAACGGCTAGTTTCTTCAACGACTAGTTTCTCCAACGTCCGTGTTAAGTGCGATACTCTTACCGTTAACCGTCACTATTCACGTGAATAGTGTTACTATTCATGTGAATAGTACTATAGTGTTTTGTTGCAATGATTTACTATAGTAATTTTACAAAACACTTTTCTTTTTCTAATCTAAGTCCTATACATATTTCTAAGAGTATTACAAAAGCTTTCCATCACAATATAAGTCTTCATAACATCTTGAATCTTGATTTCTCTTGACTTGATTTGGACATCATCAAAACTTCATCTTCATCATTTTGCTAACAATCAAGAGGGACATCTGGAGGCTTCATTAAAGAGCACATGATGTGGAGCTCCTCCAAATGTCTGTGTGGGCATTCTCCTGCAAAACCATGAAACTTAGGCAGCAAATGTATCAGTCCAGGGGTGAGATCGCAATGAAGATCATCCTCCTTAAGTGAAACCGGCTCACAAAGAGCACTCTCAGAAATTAGAGGATGAGTCATATTGTTCTCAACATAGAAATCAACAGAATATGAATTATAATCAGAGTAACATGCAGAAGGAGAATCATAATCAGAGGCACTCACAGAATAAGCACCATTCACATAACCAAAATAGGTAGACATGGAAAAAGAAAAATACTAAAAATTACGAAACAAATAAAACACAACACATTTATACATGCACCACGCACACAAAACAGAACATCACATCACATCACATCATAACACAAGACAAAACACAACACACACAAACACAACAAAAAGACCTAGGACTAAACCATTGGTCCCCGGCAACGGCGCCATTTTGATGAGAGGGTCGCACCTCCCAACAAAAGTTGTGCATAAATTAATGCAGTATAAGCTAGGAAGTGACTCCTAGGTCGTCTCTCAAGGACCAATTTCGGTTCAATCTCAGATCAACACGTAATGAAGGGGGGGGGGTTTTGAAAATTTTGTGAATGCAATTAAACTAAATCTAAACTTTAAAATCAAACACACCCTAATATGACTAAAAACATTAAAATGAAAATTGCTTAGAACAAATTAAACATGCAACAAACCGAAAGGTATCAAACTGACAATTCCATAAACGCAAGTAGGCACCAACTCATACGCACATAATTAAGCAAAAAAATAAATAAATAAAAATAAAAATAAAAATTTACGGAAGTTGGTAATTGGAATGCACCAAAAGTCAATCACGCTTCAATTGGAATGTATGCTAAGAAAAAGGGGATCCACTTCCGTGCACCCTTCCATCCAATCTCAATCACTGTTTCGGGCTTCTCTTTAAAGAAAATTTAAATCCTTAGAATGCTTCTTCTTTCTTCACGTAATTCACCACCAACCACTGCCACTTTTTCGCTTCTCCTATCTAAGTTATCATTCATTCTTAAAGGATAAAGAATTGTATCAATGACCGTGGGCCACCTCTTCCTTCACGTGAATGAACTTCTTCATAGACCAAAACAAACCAGCTGTAAAGTGCTTCTCTTCTCCCACTCCACATAAGCCATCAACGTCCCATCATTTTCCCACCTAATCTACTCTTCATTTCTCATTCACCATGCACATTCTACCTCTGCATCCAAACTCCGTGCACACCATTATCTTCACACTACATTCTCTTTATCAACCCGTGACCTCCTTGCTTTCAACTCCACTTTCTACTCATTCAATGAAAGACAAAAAAAAAAAACCAATTCTCATTATTGCAATCCTATAATGTGCTGCACCGTTTTCCATTCAACACCGCTTCAAACTTCCACGATCAGTCACCGTGTTTCTTCTTCTATGCACACCAACGCTGGAAATCTCTGTCCCAGCTCCACGTCACTGACACACCGAGAAAGGTAGCAAGCTTCTAGAATCTCCGTGCTCACCACACACCTTCTCAGCTCCTTCTTTAATCAACCTACCAGCAGCTTGCGTGGCCTTCCTTTTCTCCAGCCGTGCGCCTCACTTCTTCCCGGACGCCCAACACGCGCACGCTGTGCTCTCCACTTCTCTTCCAGCTTACACTGCAGCCTGCACAAGCTTCTTCCGAAATGGAATCAGCTCCTTCTCCGTGCAGCTACTGGAATCAGCGCTCTACACTCACCATGCCATCTCTTCTCTTTTTGTAAAGTGAGTATTAAATAAATAAAAACTTCTCCCTGCTTCACGTTCAGCACCGCTTCAAACTTCAAATTGAAATCAGCTCTTCCTCTCCATTACGTTGCCTTGTTGGACCGAAAGCTGCTAAAAGAATTCACCTAATGCTCTACTGCTGGACCGTGCACACCATTCATTCCGCACCTTCTCTTACTGGACTTGGATGACCGAAAGTTCACTCAAGTTCATGAGCCAAAATGAAATTAAAAATGGAGAGGTAAAACGTAACAGCGTCAAACACAGTGCATAAAAACCAAAAAAATGAGAAGGCAATGAAAGTTTAGCCACCGGAACAAAACATTCTCCTCCAATCCAAAACAGCGTACAAAGTAAAAACAAAATCTGTGTGGCCAATGACAGTGTTCACATTTTTCTCCTTTCAAACGTTCAAAACCAAAGCCACTAAAAAAAGACGAGAGAGACCGAGAGTGAGTCAAAGAAGTCACCCCCCCTTTCCAGCAGAGTGGCGGCTAGCTGCTCTCAAAGCTACATTTTTTTCCAATATCCATCCCGTTCCAATGAAACCGAGAGAGCCCACCAAGAAGTTCCGTGCCCCCCCCCCTCCCCTCCTAAAGCAAAGTGGCGGCTGCTCTATCTAAGGACGTGTGTCCTTTTTTTTTAGGGTAGGGTCCACACAAAAACCCTAAGATGCCAAGTCTCTTTCTCTACTTTTTAAGTCTAATCTAGTTTATCAAAAATTGACCCAAAATATAAGAGTTGATACAGAAATTTTAAACTACTGAATTACAGTTTAATTAATTCAAAAATGTCTGTCTGGAGAGTCTTGAATTTATTTGGCATTCTTCCTGATGTCCCAAAATGTATTTCCGAAATTTTCCTGCACTTCAAAAACGCACTTAATCAGCTCAGAAAACCCAAATTAGCATAATTACAAATTTCCGACCAAATTAAGCAGAATTCGGAAAACGGGAAATAACAAACAATTAAACACAATTCCCTGGTTTATTTAAGTGCAATAAACTAAATATAATTCAAGAAATTACGACTCATCAACCCCAATGGGCTCGGGTTCCGCTAAGGGGAACTTAAGCCCATCTGCGTTAGTACCGCTCAGCGGCACTTTCGTGATGTGCCCTTCTCCTTCTTTTCTTGACCTACGTGCCTTCTTAGCATACCCCTCATAGGTTCCCTGCAATTCAATGTTAAAAATGTTAGCAAAATGATGAAGATGAAGTTTTGATGATGTCCAAATCAAGTCAAGAGAAATCAAGATTCAAGATGTTATGAAGACTTATATTGTGATGGAAAGCTTTTGTAATACTCTTAGAAATATGTATAGGACTTAGATTAGAAAAAGAAAAGTGTTTTGTAAAATTACTATAGTAAATCATTGCAACAAAACACTATAGTACTATTCACATGAATAGTAACACTATTCACATGAATAGTGACGGTTAACGGTAAGAGTATCGCACTTAACACGGACGTTGGAGAAACTAGTCGTTGAAGAAACTAGCCGTTTATGACCGTTGGACAAACTAGCCGTTTATGGCCGTTGGACAAACTAGCCGTTTATGGCCGTTGGAGAAACTAGCCGTTAAGTTTGTCTTTTAGTGAATGGAAGAGCCTTTGGATGAGTGATGATACGGGTCGCACCGCTCACAAAAGTTGAGTGCACGAAAATAATGCAGTATAGTTTACTAGGATTTGACTCCTAGGTCGTCTCTCGAGGACCAATTTGTGGTTCAGTCTCAGATCAAACACAGAGTGGGGGGGGTTGTGAATTTTGGTTTTGTGCGGAAAAATAAATTAAAACTGGAATTTAAATACGACAAAATTAAAAACACTGAAATAAATTTTAACGGTGGTAAAAACTGAACGGTAAAAGACTGTAAAACCAGAAAATGTAAAATTCATCAGTGCTTGAAATGAAAACATTGTAATAGTAAACATGCAGAAAATGTAACAGCCGTGTAAATAAAATTTACCCAAAGCATCGGTGAAAATGAACAGTAAAAACGACGTTGAAAATAAACCGAATGGACAAACACATTGACTGAATTTAACAGTTCAGAAAACAGTAAATGGTAAAATAAAGAGACAATAAAATAAAATCACTTGACTGAAAATGAAATTTATCAAACATTAAACTCTTAAATTAAAATTCCAAGACAGTAAAGATAAGCAATAAAACGAGAAAACTGTAACACACGTTTCAGAAATAAAAGCTACATTTTTGCACTGTTAATGAAAACTCAGAGCCTCTGGAAGAGAGGAACCGAGAGTGTTTCCTACTCCTAATTCTAATCTCAAACTCTACTAAAATCTACTCTGCATGCTGCCTTCCTTTTATAACCAATACTCTGACCAACTCCCGTAGCATAGTCTCCTCCCGTGAACTGCCTTCATGTTTCGTTTTGTCTTGCAGTAGGTTGAAGACTTCCTTTCACTCCTAATATTGCCAAAGAAATAGAATGGTCCCTCTTTTGTTTGTCTTCTTCTTCAATTTGCAGCCGGCTGTAGCTTCTCCATTCTCCCAAATTGCTGAACCATTCTTACCAAAGCTTCACTCACGGCATCCCCTTAATCAATCACCATGCAGCTGCTGGTGTTGTAAAAACCGTGAGCCACTTCCCTTGGATGTGAGTTGGACGTGCTCCTTCCTTCACTGCTGGACCATGTAAACCGTGAGCTCCTCTCTAGCCGTGCCAACACCTCAAGCTTTCTCCTTCTCATTTCAACGTTTCTTCCTCTGGATGCCAAACCTCTGTGCCTTCCTCCCTCTTGGTGTCTGTTCCAAGCTGGATGCTCTTCATTTTGCTACTGGAACGCAACTCTCTGCTGCTGGAATCAACCGTGATAACGTGCACACCAGTCTAGCTTTTGTTGCTGGAATAAAAATCAGAGAGAGAGACCCTCAACGTGGATGGGTGCTCCTCCTTCTTTCTTCCAATGGCTGGACACTGCTGCACATCTTTCTGGATCTGCAACCAAGCTACTGTGCTGGACCAACCGTGAGCTTCTCTTCCCATTGAAAATCTAGAACCGAAACTTGTGTGGGTTGGAAGAGATGGAGAGTTAAAATAAATCTGCACTCCAAGCTTCTAAAAAAAAACGTAACCTTTCATAAGTGGTGGAAGGATCCATAAACCGTGAGCCTTGAGTGGAGAAAGCATGTCAAAAATTCTGCACACCAAGCCAAAGTGATTAACGTGAAGTGGTGGCTCCCATGTGTTGTCTAGCTTTGCAAAATTCTTCTCTAGAAAGAATGCAGCCGTGGCCTTCATAGGTGGTGGTCCCCTTCATCTTTTATTCCATCATGTGATGCCAAAATGAATGCATAATGTGTTGTCTCCTTTGGACAAAATAAACAAAACAAATTCATGTTGCAATTCTCTCCCATGGCCGTGACTTCTCAAGGAATGTGGTCCCCCTTGTTATTCTACTTTAAACAAAATCAGCATTTCATTTTGAAGTTATCCCATGTGGACTTTCAACCATGTGGTAGCCATTTCCAAGAATTACATTTCTATGCATTGTTTCCTTTCAAAACCGTGAGCTCCACTAAGTGATGGTCCCCTTCTCTTTTCCATTCAATACATGTAATGCTTGCTGCAACAAAAAAATGAATGGCCGTGTGGTGCATTTTTATAAGCCATTTTATGCTTCTTAAAATTGAATAAATGAAGGACTTGCTTCCCAAGAAAGTTGTGCTTATGTGAATGTTTCCAAATGCATGTCTACTGTAAGTGCACCTCCAATGATCAATTCCAGCTATCACAAGTATCAAACAACAAGCAAACAATTTAGAAGTCACTCAAACAGTAAACACAAGACTGACATAGGGGAGTAAAAAAAATACTGGGAACAACACATAATGAATTTGAACAAAATAAAAACTATACGTGAAAATAGACATCCAGACGAAACTATGAAAAAAAATTGCATGGAAAACGGATAAGAATTGATCTCGAACGAAGACACACAAGTTGACACAACATTCACGCAGCAACCAGCGCGAAAATTCAAATGGTTGAAATGAATTTGGCTCAATTTTCATTTCATTTAGCCTTCAAATGTCCCAAAAAGATATCCAAAATTTTCCCATAATTAATAATGCAAAATAATAAGCTCAGATAATTCAAATTAGTTAAAATAAGAATTTCTGATCGAATTAAGCACAATTAGGAAAAATAGGAAAAATACTGGACAATTAAGCACAATTTCCTGATTAATTTTAGTACAATAAACTAAGTGAAGTGAAGAAAATATTGGTTCATCAAAATAGACCACACTTAGTCTTTTGCACTCCTGGGCAAAATTAAGACGCAAATCAGGGAATAGTTCAAAGGACTTCTAGGAAGGTGACACACACTCAGCACGCAGAAAACAAAGACTCAAGAAAAATAAAAAGAATTTACAGAATTCTCAAGAATTATGGACCGATGAAAGAAGTAGAAATTTTCCAACACAAAATCAAGAAAAGCACATACTTACAGAATCATCCAAGCAATTCACAGTATGACAAAATGATTAATCAGCTCAAGAGGTGATTTAAAAATAACATAACCTCACAGATGCACTAATAGTGTTTCTCTCAAGTGTTTAGGGTAAATAATTTCAACTCAATGTACTCAAGAAAACAAACACAAGTAGACTTGGCAAGTTTCTAATATCAACACTTAAAACATAAGCACGTTTAGATCAAAAGGTCTTTACTGGGTTGTAATGGGGCCAAGGACAGGGGAGGATAATTTTGGATAAGTAGCTATAGCACAGAAGAAAATAGAGGAGCAATGGGGAAAAAGTGTAAACACAGTGAAATCTCACCCAAACCTCTAATTCAATCCTCTTCTCGACTCCATTATTCACAGAATTATTTTTCAATATTTTCTCTTTTTCTCATCAAATTTTTTTTTTCCATCCTGTCTCTTTTCTTTTCTCTCTTTATCACACAACAGGATATAAATCATACTTCCATAACATGATGAGGAACCAACTAGCCAATTTATCAGAATTCCCAAGGAGACCACACTTATTCACAAAATACTTCTATAGCTCCAGACTTTCCTAAGGTTAAGGTAATCATTTGTTTTTCACTTAGGATCAGTGTATGAGCTTCAACACAAAGAAATATATACAGTATAGGCTCAAAGGGGTTATCCAAGGATAATAACAAGGTAGGCTTATTTGGCTAAAGAGGCTCAAGAATAAAATTGCCTTTATCACCTCTAAACATGCATATAAATCAAGTATATCAATAAGAATCAAGCCAAGGCATATGTGCAAGAAATCAAGAGTCATATCACACAAGAAAGAACATTAAGTGGCTCAAATCTCACACAGGGTATCCGTGTTATAATCAATTCAACCTCTTGAACACATAATCATCTTTCCAAGCAGAGAAAAGCAAGGATTGCAATCTATAAGTATTAAGTAAGTGAAGGAAAAATCTACAACTTAGACAAAATCCAGAAATCAGGAGAAAAATGTAAAATTTATTGCACACAAAACTCGATAAAAATAACTTAAAAACAGAAAAATTTAACACTCAAAAACAAAAAATTTAACACACAAAATACATACTAAGAGAGACTAACAGAAAAATCAAAATTTCTCCCCAGTAGACCACACTTAAATCACACAATGTCCTCAATGTGTTCTAAGCATACATCAGCAATCAAAACAGGAAACATATTATGGACAAGTGCAATAAAAGTAAGGAAAAAGGGAGAGAAAGAAAATGCAAACTCCCGCAGGTTATGGTGGAAGCTGCCAATTTTGGACTTTCAGGGAGATGTCTTCAGAATCCAGCAAGGAAGTTTTGAGGACGAACTGTTTCATCCTCCAAATTTGATCAAGCAGTGAAATGTTTTCCACTGCTGGATTTATGCAGTTATTGTTGATGAGCAGGTTCAGCAGGTGCCTATTGTTGTTGAAACTTTGGTGAGCGGTGGCACCTTTGTCTTCCACTGTGGGTGCATGCTGATCAAATTTATATGTACCTCCTGCAATATGGTTAGTGCAAAATGGTTCCACAGAAATATCATGCAGAGGTATAACACCCAATCCCAATTCATCATACCGAGCCTTAGATACAACCTCATAACATGAATCCGTTTCAAATGTAGAAACAATATCTATAACAGGTTCAGATTCATGTTCAGTGCATGGAGAACAAATATTTGAATGTGATAGTAAAAAGCGGTCCTCATCATGCACAGAGGAAAAATTAAAATCATGCTCAGCAACAATATAGTCATCAGCATACCTCTCAACAACATAGTCATCAATATAATCAAATTGAGGTATGCTTACCTCCTCTTCCTTGAAGATTTCTAGAGTGTGGGAAGGTGAAGGTGGTCTACCTGGTTCAGGATTACTGCTTACTTCTGCCGGGTCCCCAAAATTTTCATCAGTCTCCTCAGGTGCAAGAGTGGCCATCTGCCTGATCTGATCACTCAGATTCTGTATGGCAGCTTGAGTTTCCTGCTGGAACTCCATGCTCTCTTGCTTGAACTGCATGTTCCCTTTCTGAAACTGAATGTTCTGCATTGTCATCTGCTCTAGTAACTCCTTTAATGTAGGTTCAGAAGTAGAAGGCTGAGGAGTTATTTGAATAGGAGAATCATACTGCTGACTCTCATATTGTGGAACTGGCTCCCAAAGAGAGCTCTCAGAAATTGGATGATGGAACATATTGTTCTCATCATAAAAATCAGCAGATTTAAAATCAAAGTAATATGCAGAATAAGAATCATAATCACAGACATTGGCAGAATAAGCATTATTCACAACATTAAAATAGGTAGACATGGAAAAATAAAAAGTAAAAACTAAAAACTAAAAATTACGAATCAGATAAAACAAAACACATTTATACATGCTACAAGCACACACAAGACAGAACATCAATAGTAAAAATTTTTAATTAATTTTTTTTTTTTTTTAATTTTCAATTTTTTTTTTAATAACAACTAAATACAGAACATAGCACAATTAAACACATATATACACAATATATATTAACACAGTAAAAATCTAAAACAAAAACCTGAACTGAAGTGACAATGCCGCCAAAATTTGCTGAACACAAAACACACAAAACACACATATTAACAGAACAAAAATTTACATAACAAAATCTGAAACCGAACCGTTATTGATTGGTCCCCGGCAACGGCGCCATTTTTGATGATACGGGTCGCACCGCTCACAAAAGTTGAGTGCACGAAAATAATGCAGTATAGTTTACTAGGATTTGACTCCTAGGTCGTCTCTCGAGGACCAATTTGTGGTTCAGTCTCAGATCAAACACAGAGTGGGGGGGGTTGTGAATTTTGGTTTTGTGCGGAAAAATAAATTAAAACTGGAATTTAAATACGACAAAATTAAAAACACTGAAATAAATTTTAACGGTGGTAAAAACTGAACGGTAAAAGACTGTAAAACCAGAAAATGTAAAATTCATCAGTGCTTGAAATGAAAACATTGTAATAGTAAACATGCAGAAAATGTATTTGGTAAAATAAATTAAAACTGCACTGGAAATTAAACACTACTAAATTTAAAACACTAAAATTTAACCACGGTAAAAACTAAACGGTAAAAGATGGTAAAAAAAAAAACTAAACGGTAAAATTAAACGCATAAATAAAAACATCAGTGAAAATACGTTGATAGAAAATAAACCGTAAAAATGACGTTGAAAATAAACTGAACGGTAAAAAGCAATGACTCAATTTAACAGTACAGAAAATACTGAACGATAAATTTAACAGATAAAAACATTTAACTGAAAATGGAATTCATCACAAATTGAACACTTAAATTAAAATTCTGGACAAAAGATAAAAATTAAATGAAGATACAGCTCCAAACACTGACACGAAATAAAATTCCACACTATTGCACTGTTTGAAATGAAAATAACTGAGAAATCTACTGGAAGGGAAGAGGCAGAGCCTCTTCCGGGCCGTGCATTAAAACTACCCCTAATTCTAATCTAAAATCTAATGAATCTCTTCTCTGCCTCAGCTTCTCTTTTATAACCAATACTCTGACCAACTCCCGTAGCATAGTCTCCTCCCGTGAACTGCCTTCATGTTTCGTTTTGTCTTGCAGTAGGTTGAAGACTTCCTTTCACTCCTAATATTGCCAAAGAAATAGAATGGTCCCTCTTTTGTTTGTCTTCTTCTTCAATTTGCAGCCGGCTGTAGCTTCTCCATTCTCCCAAATTGCTGAACCATTCTTACCAAAGCTTCACTCACGGCATCCCCTTAATCAATCACCATGCAGCTGCTGGTGTTGTAAAAACCGTGAGCCACTTCCCTTGGATGTGAGTTGGACGTGCTCCTTCCTTCACTGCTGGACCATGTAAACCGTGAGCTCCTCTCTAGCCGTGCCAACACCTCAAGCTTTCTCCTTCTCATTTCAACGTTTCTTCCTCTGGATGCCAAACCTCTGTGCCTTCCTCCCTCTTGGTGTCTGTTCCAAGCTGGATGCTCTTCATTTTGCTACTGGAACGCAACTCTCTGCTGCTGGAATCAACCGTGATAACGTGCACACCAGTCTAGCTTTTGTTGCTGGAATAAAAATCAGAGAGAGAGACCCTCAACGTGGATGGGTGCTCCTCCTTCTTTCTTCCAATGGCTGGACACTGCTGCACATCTTTCTGGATCTGCAACCAAGCTACTGTGCTGGACCAACCGTGAGCTTCTCTTCCCATTGAAAATCTAGAACCGAAACTTGTGTGGGTTGGAAGAGATGGAGAGTTAAAATAAATCTGCACTCCAAGCTTCTAAAAAAAAACGTAACCTTTCATAAGTGGTGGAAGGATCCATAAACCGTGAGCCTTGAGTGGAGAAAGCATGTCAAAAATTCTGCACACCAAGCCAAAGTGATTAACGTGAAGTGGTGGCTCCCATGTGTTGTCTAGCTTTGCAAAATTCTTCTCTAGAAAGAATGCAGCCGTGGCCTTCATAGGTGGTGGTCCCCTTCATCTTTTATTCCATCATGTGATGCCAAAATGAATGCATAATGTGTTGTCTCCTTTGGACAAAATAAACAAAACAAATTCATGTTGCAATTCTCTCCCATGGCCGTGACTTCTCAAGGAATGTGGTCCCCCTTGTTATTCTACTTTAAACAAAATCAGCATTTCATTTTGAAGTTATCCCATGTGGACTTTCAACCATGTGGTAGCCATTTCCAAGAATTACATTTCTATGCATTGTTTCCTTTCAAAACCGTGAGCTCCACTAAGTGATGGTCCCCTTCTCTTTTCCATTCAATACATGTAATGCTTGCTGCAACAAAAAAATGAATGGCCGTGTGGTGCATTTTTATAAGCCATTTTATGCTTCTTAAAATTGAATAAATGAAGGACTTGCTTCCCAAGAAAGTTGTGCTTATGTGAATGTTTCCAAATGCATGTCTACTGTAAGTGCACCTCCAATGATCAATTCCAGCTATCACAAGTATCAAACAACAAGCAAACAATTTAGAAGTCACTCAAACAGTAAACACAAGACTGACATAGGGGAGTAAAAAAAATACTGGGAACAACACATAATGAATTTGAACAAAATAAAAACTATACGTGAAAATAGACATCCAGACGAAACTATGAAAAAAAATTGCATGGAAAACGGATAAGAATTGATCTCGAACGAAGACACACAAGTTGACACAACATTCACGCAGCAACCAGCGCGAAAATTCAAATGGTTGAAATGAATTTGGCTCAATTTTCATTTCATTTAGCCTTCAAATGTCCCAAAAAGATATCCAAAATTTTCCCATAATTAATAATGCAAAATAATAAGCTCAGATAATTCAAATTAGTTAAAATAAGAATTTCTGATCGAATTAAGCACAATTAGGAAAAATAGGAAAAATACTGGACAATTAAGCACAATTTCCTGATTAATTTTAGTACAATAAACTAAGTGAAGTGAAGAAAATATTGGTTCATCAATGAGTCTATAAATAGACTCTCATTTCCTCTCAAAAAATATCTAGAGACACAGAAACTCTTCCCTTGTGCTCAAATACTCAGAATTCTTTGAGACTTGTGTGTTCTTGTTCGGCTTGTGAAACTCTTGTCTGTGGAGCTGGTGAAGTGCTGCTACGGTGACAGAGGAAATAGCCGGTTCATCCTTGGTGTGTCTGAGGAGGTGTTCGGAAGAGGTTCATCCTTCGTGAAGTATTCGAAGGAGGTGTTCATCCTTCGTGAAGTATTCGGAGGAGGTGTTCATCCTTTGTGAAGACTCAAAGGAGGTGTAGTTTCATCTCTTGTGGTATCAAGAGAGGTGTTTTCTAAACTCTTACAAATTGTATCTTTGTGATTGTAGTTTGTAATTGTTTTGTGTTAGTGAAACTGTTTATCTTGTTTTGAGATAAGCGACTGGACGTAGGATTGGTAAGATCCGAACCAGGATAAAATCATCTGTGCAAATTTCTCTCAACCTTACTCTATTTAATTGTTATTATTAATTGCTAAGTAAGTTTAACTGAGTAGAAATTAAAAGGCACACGTTAGTATTAAAAACCCCTCTTAGTTTGTTGTTTCCACGCTAACCCATCCGCTGCAGCCGCTTCTGACAATTGGTATCAGAGCTTGCTTTGATAGTCATTCAAATGGCGGGATCGTTTCAAACATTCGCAGAGGGTGCTTCTATCAATAGACCACCACTATTCACAGGTGAAAATTACGCATTCTGGAAGGTAAGAATGCAAATATTTATGGAATCTATTGATATAGATATTTGGGATGTTGTTGCATTTGGTCCTTTTATTCCAACTAACAATATGCAGGAACCAAAGCCCCGTGACCAATGGACTGCTCAAGATAAGAAAAAATTTGGTAATGATGTAAAAGCTCGTAATATTATTTCATCTGCTTTAACTGTTGATGAGTTTTACAGGATTTCTGTTTGTAAAACTGCACAAGAAATGTGGGAAGTACTGAAAGTAACCCATGAAGGTACAGATGATGTTAAGAGAGCTAGAAAGAATACCTTAATCCAGGAATACGAAATGTTCAGGATGAAGCAAGGGGAAACAATAGTAGATGTTCAGAAACGCTTCACCAACATCGTAAACCATCTTATTGGACTAGGTAAGTCTTTCGATACTGATGAGCTTAATATAAAAATTTTGAAATCTTTAGACAGGTCTTGGCAACCAAAAGTGACTGCAATTTCTGAGTCACAAAATCTCAACACAATGACCATGGCTGCATTATTTGGAAAGTTGAGAGAGCATGAACTTGACCTCGGAAGACTTGATGAAGAAGAATCAAAAGCCAAAAACAACAAGAAGAGTTTGGCGTTAAAGTCGGAGGTTGAAAGAAGCAAAGGTAAATCGGAAGATGAAGACTCAAACGAAGAAGAAGAATTGAGACTCATGATAAAAAGACTCAACAAGTTCATGAAGTCTAAAGGTAAAGGAAAATTTAGATACGAAAAGAAAGATAATCCAGTATCTTCCTCAAATTACCGATGCTACGGTTGTGGAGAAAAAGGACATTTAAAAGCAGACTGCCCAAATCAAAAGAAGGGTGAAGAAAAGAAAGAAAAGAAATTCTTCAAGAAAAAGAAGGCATACATTGCATGGGAAGACGACAATGAGACCATTTCAGATTCAAGCTACTCAAATGAAGAAGCAAACATCTGTTTAGTGGTGAACGACGACGCTGGAAGCCAAGTAAGTACATCTAGCGATTCTGATAATTCTAGTCAAATTAGTGAAAATGAATTGCATGAAATTTATGCTGCGTTAATAGTAGAATCTGAAAAATTAGATAAAGCCCATCAGAAATTGAAAAAGGATTTCAAAAATTTAAAATTAAATTTTGAAAATATTTCTGAAGAAAATAAAAATTTGAAATCAGATTTTGAAAATATTCTTGAAGAAAATAAGAATTTAAAATTAAATTTTGAAAATATTTTTGAAGAAAATAAAGATTTGAAAAATAAAGTTTTAATTTTTGAAAAGGGTAAATTTGCTAGTAGTGATGAATGTGCTTCTTGTGAAAATTTTAAGAAACTACTAGAACAAACAACCTTAGGAGAATGTAGTAAGAATAATGAAAATAAGGTTGTTAAAAATAAGTATGTTCCTAAAATTAAAAATAAACACAATCATAGAACCCGTAGAACTTGGGTAGAAAAAGGAACAACTTATAGGAACACAAATGTTGTATCATGCTTTTATTGTATGAAAAAGGGTCATACATCTAACAAATGTAAAATTAAGCATTATGGTGTTCCAAGTGGTAGATATATTTGGGTTGTAAAATGATTTCAATTTTGTTTTTTTTTTAATTAACCCAAAGGACCCATACAAAATAGTTGGGTACCTATTGTTTAAAATTTAGAATTTCTTTAAAACAATATTTAATTATTATTCCAAGGTAGATGGAATTATTTTAATTTATTTTATATACAAAGCATATATAGTTTTCAAACGGAAAATATTTGAAATAGAAGAATATGTGCATGTTGTCTTTGATGAAATTGTAGACCTTGAGGCAAAACCTCTTGAGTCATTTGAATTACATGCAGACAATGATGAAGATTTGAAGAAGCAACAAATGAAGTGAAGAATGATGACAATCCTCAAAGATGAAGATCTAAACAATGTTTTATAAGATCTTTCTCCTAAAAATATTTGCTTTAAATATCCTATTGTGCATGTTTGAATGAATCTTTAAATTTGAAATATTTTTAGCTCATATGCATACATGCTTTTATTAAGGGGGAGTATTATCTTAGGGGGAGAACATCAACACAACTTTTTAATTATGATCAAAAAGGGGGAGAAAATGTTTAAAGCTTATTTGCCTATTTGTACTATTTGTGCTTATTCACTAATGCACTCTTTCTTCCATAAGTTGTGTTTTAAATACAGATTATTACCAAAAGCTTTAAATCAAGGAGTTTTTGATCATCATCAAAAAGGGGGAGATTGTTAGCAAAATGATGAAGATGAAGTTTTGATGATGTCCAAATCAAGTCAAGAGAAATCAAGATTCAAGATGTTATGAAGACTTATATTGTGATGGAAAGCTTTTGTAATACTCTTAGAAATATGTATAGGACTTAGATTAGAAAAAGAAAAGTGTTTTGTAAAATTACTATAGTAAATCATTGCAACAAAACACTATAGTACTATTCACATGAATAGTAACACTATTCACGTGAATAGTGACGGTTAACGGTAAGAGTATCGCACTTAACACGGACGTTGGAGAAACTAGTCGTTGAAGAAACTAGCCGTTTATGACCGTTGGACAAACTAGCCGTTTATGGCCGTTGGACAAACTAGCCGTTTATGGCCGTTGGAGAAACTAGCCGTTAAGTTTGTCTTTTAGTGAATGGAAGAGCCTTTGGATGAGTCTATAAATAGACTCTCATTTCCTCTCAAAAAATATCTAGAGACACAGAAACTCTTCCCTTGTGCTCAAATACTCAGAATTCTTTGAGACTTGTGTGTTCTTGTTCGGCTTGTGAAACTCTTGTCTGTGGAGCTGGTGAAGTGCTGCTACGGTGACAGAGGAAATAGCCGGTTCATCCTTGGTGTGTCTGAGGAGGTGTTCGGAAGAGGTTCATCCTTCGTGAAGTATTCGAAGGAGGTGTTCATCCTTCGTGAAGTATTCGGAGGAGGTGTTCATCCTTTGTGAAGACTCAAAGGAGGTGTAGTTTCATCTCTTGTGGTATCAAGAGAGGTGTTTTCTAAACTCTTACAAATTGTATCTTTGTGATTGTAGTTTGTAATTGTTTTGTGTTAGTGAAACTGTTTATCTTGTTTTGAGATAAGCGACTGGACGTAGGATTGGTAAGATCCGAACCAGGATAAAATCATCTGTGCAAATTTCTCTCAACCTTACTCTATTTAATTGTTATTATTAATTGCTAAGTAAGTTTAACTGAGTAGAAATTAAAAGGCACACGTTAGTATTAAAAACCCCTCTTAGTTTGTTGTTTCCACGCTAACCCATCCGCTGCAGCCGCTTCTGACAAAAAATGCTTATGCAAACCCTAACTAAAATAAACAAATAGAAAACAATCAATCAACTGGGTTGCCTCCCAGGTAGCGCTTGTTTAACGTCACGAGCCTGACCCAAAATCCACCAACACCCATCAGTAGGTGTTTCAAACTTACCACCACCCATCAGTAGGTGCAAAATTTTCTCACCAACACCCATCAGTAGGTGTTACAAACTTAGTATCCTTCAGTAGATACTTAACCACCTAGCATCCTTCAGTAGATGCAGGATCCAACAAAATAATGTCCAGAATAATTTTCACAAATTACAAGTTACAAAACCAAATTAAAAGTCAAAAGTTTGTAAATCACTGGGTTGCCTCCCAGCAAGCGCTTCTTTAACGTCACTAGCTTGACCCAATAAAGTTCAAGTTCCATCTTCTTTATAATTGATGTTGTCAGTACACCAACGTCTCAACTGCTTCCTTTGGACTGTTTTGGATTCTCTAGAATATGGAGACTCTATCTCTATCATCTCCTTCTCTTTAAAGCCTTTTATAACCCACAACTTGTTCTTGAGTCTTACAGGAGTGCCAAGTTGGGGTCTTCTTTTCTTCCAGTCTCTAGGAACTTCTTCTCCTTTTCCAATCTCTTCTACCTTGGGTACCTGAAAAAACAAACAATGGTTATCAGAAACTTCAAGATTTTCATTTTTACCTCTAGTCATGGGTGCATCTCGAAATGCAGCTTTATAACTTGTTTCTTCCTCCTTTGCTTGTCTCTCATCTTTGAAAACATCCACCACCACTCTCTCCTCTCTGTCCTGGAGCACCACTATACCTTCATTAACATCTATGATAGCCCTGGCCGTTTTCATAAACGGTCTTCCCAGTATGAAAGGTATTTTTTCGGTCTCCATCTTCATCACCACAAAGTCTGCCAAGAACTGAAGTTTTCCAACACAAACTACAATGTCTTCTGCAATCCCACATGGCTCCTTTGAAGATCCATCAGCCATTACAAGATTAACCTTTACAGGTTTTATTTTAACATGGCCAATTTGCTCCAATAGAGAATAAGGCATCAAGTTAACACTTGAGCCTAAATCAAGGAGAGCTTTCTTTACCTTTTTCTTCCCTATAGTGCAAGGGATAGAAAAACTACCTGGATTTGCTGCTTTTGGTGGGAATGACTCTTTCTTAACAGTTATACACTTTTCTTCCTCATCATCTCTACGTCTTCTTTTTGTAGAGGTTCCTTCTTCAGATTTTGTGTAAACTGCTATTTTCTGTAGAATTTGTTCCCAAGGAGCTTCATTATCAACCATTCTGAATAAATCTGTGAAATCCATTGGTTTCTCCTGATTTGTTGGAAAAGGCAAAATGTCCTTTCTTTCTTCTTCTCTTCTCTCTTCTGTTTCTCCTTCTTCTAACTCAATAATCTCTTCATTCACACTCTTGACCACTTTGCACTCTTCTCTGGGGTTAACCTCAGTATTAGCCCCAAAGTTTCTGTTTGGTCTTTCTTCCAATTGCTTGGTGATCTGACCCATCTGAATCTCCAAATTCTTTATAGCAGCTTCAGTGCTCTTTTGAGAAGATTCAGTTTTCTGAATGAATTGCTGAAGAGTTTCTTCCAACCTTGTTGATCTTTCATTAAGCATAGATAATTGTTGCCACAAGGTTGGTTGCTGCTGCTGCTTATTATACTGATTAGCTTGCCCAGTTTGTCCTTGGCCAATACTTGGATCTGGTTTCCAACCCTGATTATAATTCCCTTGACGGTATGGAAACTGATTAGCCATGAAATTAACATCCTCCACGGCTTCCACAGGAAAAGCACATTGGCCATTGATGTGATCTCCCCCACATAATTCGCACAACTAGGTTTGTACCTGTGCAGCAGATTTTAACTCTTTAGGTAATGAAGCAAGAGTTTTGGTCAGAGTTTCCAGCTGTTGAGTTAGAATTTTATTCTGGGCTAGCAAGGCATCATGGGTTTGTAATTGAAGAACCCCTTTCTGTTGCATAGGAGTTCCTCTTTCACTGTGCAGCTCATTATCACTTGTAGCCATGTTTTCAATAATTTCAGTTGCTTCCTCTGGAGTCTTCCATTTGATATTGCCTCCAGCTGAGGCATCCAGCATCATCTTGGTTTGTGAACCAAGCCCTCCAAGGAAAGTTAGGACTACTTCTTGATCTTCAAAGCCATGCGTGGGAGTTTTACGTAACAAGCTTTTATACCTGTCCCATGCATGTCCCAGTGATTCTTCCATGCCCTGCTTGAATGAAGATATCTCTTGCTTTCCTTTAGTCACCTTAGATTGTGGGAAGTATTTGTTTAAGAATTTTGTGACCACTGCTTCCCACTCTGTGAAACTTTCTTCTGGAAAAGAGTTCAACCAAAGCTTAGCATTGCCTCCCAATGAGAAAGGAAACAAGCTAAGTTTGATTGCTTCGTCTGGCACCCCATTAATTTTGACTGTATTGCAAATCTCATTAAAGGTAGTCAGGTGCTCATATGGGCTTTCGTGAGATAACCCATTAAATTGATTACTTTTCACCAGTTGAATCAGTGCTGGTTTGACCTCCATGTTGGCTGCATTGACTCTAGGTCTAGCTATGCTATTGAAGTGCTGAGGTCCAGCAAGATTAGTGTAATCTGCAAGAGTTCTTCTAACATTATTGCCCTCCATACTTCCTGTGCTATGAACAGAACCTTGTGGTGATGATTGCAAGAGAGTTTCTGGAGAAGGGAAAAGTTCTCTAGACGTTCTGATTCTTCTCCTCCTTCTACTCTCTTCTAGACCTTCAAGAAGTGGTTCTGTTGTTTTCTTACTTCTAGTTCGAATTGCTTCCTGCATGCACGAGAAAACAAAACCCTAGAAAAGATTTGTTAGCACAAAAAGATATAAAAGAAGATATATATTCAAAAGATAAAAAAATAAAATATTCAGAAGATAAGAAGATATGAAGATAAAAGATTTAAAAGATAAAAAGATAAAAGATAAAATAAATTCAAATCCTAAAAGATAAAATAAAATCTAACCTAATCTAAAAGATAAAATAAAATCTAATAAAATCTAACCTAACAAAATAAAATAAAATCTAATCTAATCTAATCTAAAAAGATAAAATAAAATCTAAAAAGATAAAATAAAATAAAAACAGAAAAATAAAAACAGAAATTCAAAATTAAAGTCAAAGATAATCAATAATCACACAAATTAACCAGTTAAACCACGAATCCCCGGCAACGGCGCCAAAAACTTGATGGACAAATTTGTAAGCACCAAAATATGATGTCACAAACTTGTTTCACAATCGGCAAGTATGACCGAATCGTTCAAGTAATAAACTTGGTAAGACCAAGTATCGTTCTTCCCAAAGGACTCACGGCCTAGTTTAGTTATGTGATTTGTTGATTAGCTAGGACTTACAAACGAAATATTTAGAGTTCAATATGCAAAGACGAAAATAAACATGTATGCATGAAATTTGATCAATGGCAAAGACAAAAGATAAACACTTTCAATGAATTATATGAATGAATATGTTGTTGCGGGTCAATTTCATCTCATCCACTCTCATATATTTTAGGAATTCAACATTCAAATCATCATTGTTAATGCCACTCTCTAATGTACCATTCTAGATGGCTTCTCCCTAATCACGAGTTCATACAATTCCTAGCATTCCTAATGATTAGTTCATGAGTGCAGGAGCTTAACGACAACCAATATAATATTGTCAGTATAATATTGGGAGAAATTCCCCGGATCTAGACTTCCCCGTACGTGTCCGTATCGACAAAACCAATAATCATGCATGGAATGAGTTAAACTATGCAAGCATTGAGCAAAGAGGAAAAACCCTAACTAATGATGAAAGAAAGTATATGTCTTAATGATACATCCTAGGAGATGTGGAGAAGCAGATCCGTGAGATTGGAGGTGCAAAGAGGCATGGACAGCTGCTGAAACCAATGGAACAGTAGCTGCAGAGTTGTATTTTCAGGAGCAGATTGGAAAGGAGTCTTGGATGTGAAGCAGCGGATGATTGGTGATTATGGTGGATGGATATGGAGGCTAGCTTGGAGAGGTGGTTCACAACTCAGAAGGCTTCCTAGAGTGGAAGGAAGTTGCAATGGAAATCAAGCAAAGAAGTGACTCTTGGAGAAGGAATTTGCTATGCATTTCAGCAGAAATTCTTTACTACAATCCAAAAGTCATTTACAAGCTTTTCCTATGAGATTTTATAGATTAATCTCGATGCTTTAGGCAAGCAAATTTCACGTTGCAGATCTGATCCCATGTGCTACATGTTTAGCTTCTAAAACACGTGAAAATCATGTTTTATGTGAATAAAAACAATTACTCATGCAGCCCCATAGAAGGATAAGTACACCCCCTTTTTTATAGAAATGTCCTTTTTACCCTTCTCCATGTTTTGGCAGATTTGGCATATCTTCTTGTTCTCCAATTTTCCATCCAAAGATAGCAAATAGTACTTGACCTTGAGGAGAATATTCATCTTGGAGCTTTTTGGCCATTCCTCTTGTGATGGGTCCTATGGTGTTAGACCTTCTTGTATCATCCCCTCCCGCTTGAGAAGGATTTGCCCTCAAATCCAAAAGATCTTCATCTTCACTATCAAATCCTGCAAAAGGTTTAAGATCAGATACATTGAAGGTAGCATGAACACCATATTCAGGAGGAAGATCAAGTTGATAAGCATTGTTATTAATCCTCCTGATCACTCTAAAGGGTCCATCTCCTCTAGGATTGAGTTTAGATTTTCTTAGTTGAGGAAATCTTTCCTTTCTAAGATGAATCCAAACTAAATCTCCTTCATTGAAGATTAACTCTTTCTTGCCCTTATTATGTTTCTTGGCATATTTCTCATTTTGTTGTTGAATTTGAATTTTAACCGTTTGATGTAAATCTTTGATAAATTTAGATTTAGATACCCCATCTTGATGAACAAAATCAATAGAATTTGGAAGGGGTATTAAATCCATGGGTGTCAAAGGATTAAAACCATAAACAACTTCAAAAGGAGACAATTTAGTAGTTCCATGAACTACTCTATTGTAGGCAAACTCAACATGAGGCAGGTACTCATCCCAAGATTTGTGATTTCCTTTAAGAACTACCCTTAGTAAAGTGGAAAGAGATCTATTGACTACTTCAGTTTGACCATCTGTTTGAGGATGGCAAGTAGTAGAAAAAGATAACTTAGTCCCTAATCTAGACCATAAGGTCCGCCAAAAGTGACTAAGAAATTTTGTATCTCTATCCGAAACTATTACCTTAGGTAACCCATGAAGTTTAACCACATCTCTAAAGAATAACTTTGCAATGTTGCTTGCATCATCTACTTTGTGGCAGGGTATAAAATGAGCCATTTTGCTAAATCTGTCTACTACCACAAAGATAGAGTCAAAACCCCTAGAAGTTTTGGGAAGACCTAACACAAAATCCATACTTATCTCTTCCCAAGGGGTGGAAGCAACATTCAAAGGAGTATAAAGTCCATGAGGCATTGATTTAGATTTAGCTTCTAAACAAGTTATACACTTAAAGCAATGCCTTTGAACATCCCTTCTCATGTGAGGCCAAAAGAATTTTTCTTTTAACATGCCAAGGGTCTTTTCTACCCCAAAATGCCCCATTAATCCTCCCTCATGTGTCTCTTTAACAAGGAGTTTTCTATGTGACCCTTGGGGAATGCAAATTTTTCCTTCTTTAAAAAGATACCCCTCTTTCACATAGAATCCTCCTTGAGGCTTATTGAGACATTCCTCATAGATATGAGCAAAATCAGGATCTTGTGAATACAATTCAAGAATGTTATTAAATCCAAGAATTTGAGCTCCCAATGTGGCTAATAGATTAATTTTTCTTGACAAAGCATCGGCCACCACATTGGATTTTCCTTTCTTGTATTTAATAACATAAGTGAATTGTTCAATGAATTCCAACCACTTAGCATGCCTCTTTTGTAACTTGTGTTGACTCTTCAAATACTTAAGTGATTCATGATCACTATGAATGATAAACTCCTTGGCAACAAGGTAATGTTCCCAAGTTTGAAGAGCCCTCACAAGTGCATAGAGTTCTTTGTCATAGGTGGGGTAATTACAAGAGGCACCATGAAGTTTTTCACTAAAGTATGCAATTGGGTGTCCTTCTTGTAATAATACTGCACCTATGCCAAATCCTGAAGCATCACATTCTAGCTCAAAAGTTTTGGAAAAATTTGGCAAAGCTAGAATGGGTGCTTGTGTGAGCTTCTCTTTGAGTAGCTCAAAAGCTTTTTGTTGTTTATCCCCCCAATGGAATGTAACATCTTTTTTCACCAACTCATTGAGGGGTGAAGCAAGACTAGAGAAGTTAGGAACAAATCTTCTGTAAAAGCTTGCCAACCCATGGAAGCTCCTTACTTCTCCTACATTCTTTGGAGGAGGCCAATCTTGGATGGCCTTTATTTTTTCTGGGTCCACATGAACCCCATTTTTGGTGACCACAAATCCAAGAAATATGACACTATCAACACAAAAGGTACACTTGTCAAAGTTTGCAAACAATTTGTGTGTTCTAAGAATTGTTAAAACAATTCTCAAATGATTTTCATGGGTTTGCAAATTTTGACTGTATACCAAAATATCATCAAAGTACACAACTACAAACTTCCCAATGCAATCCCTAAGAACATGATTCATAAGTCGCATGAATGTGCTTGGAGCATTTGTAAGACCAAAAGGCATAACTAGCCATTCATATAATCCAAACTTGGTCTTAAAGGCAGTTTTCCATTCATCACCTTCTTTAATTCTTATTTGGTGATAGCCACTTTTTAAATCTACCTTTGAAAATATTTGTGCTCCATGCAATTCATCCAACATATCATCAAGCCTAGGAATGGGATGTCTATACTTGATTGTGATGTTGTTGATAGCTCTACAGTCACAACACATGCGCCACTTCCCATCTTTTTTTGGAACAAGCAACACTGGTACAGCACATGGACTTAGACTCTTTTGAACTAAGCCTTTATCTAGCAACTCTTGGACTTGTGTTTCAATCTCCTTAGTTTCTTGGGGGTTGGTCCTATAGGCTGGCCTATTAGGAAGAACTGCCCCTGGAATGAAATCAATTTGATGTTCTATTCCTCTTATGGGTGGAAGCCCTTTTGGAATTTCTTGTGGGAATAGATCATCAAATTCTTTCAAAAGTTTTTGAATGGATGGAGAAAGAGTTGAAGTCTTTGATTCACTAGATGTGCATGTAAGTGTCCCTTGACAAAGAAGAAGATATGAAGGTTGCTCAACTTGAAGTGTATTGATTAAGGTCTTTTTGTTTAAAAGAACTTCATGTTGAGTGACCTTAGGTGGCACACTTGTTTCCCTACCCTCCTTTCTTTTTGACTTTTTCTTTTGGTCATGTTCTTGTTTTCTTAAAGACTTCATTTGTGCTTGATCCTTAGCCACTTGGGTAGGAGTCAAAGGATGAAGCACAAACTTCTTGTCCTTTTGATGGATAGTGATGGTATTGGTTAGACCATGATGGATAGTTTGATGATCAAATTGCCATGGTCTCCCCAATAACACATGACATGCTTCCATGGGAACTATATCACATAAAACTTCATCTTTGAAGTTCCCAATGGAAAATGCCAACTTCACTTGATTCTTGACTATTATATCCCCATCTTCATTTAGCCAATGAAGTTTATAAGGTTTTGGATGGGGTATAATATCAAGCTTCAACTTCTCAACCAACCTTGTACTACAACAATTGCAACAAGATCCACTATCAACAATGAGAGAACAATGATTTTCTTGAATTTTACATCTTGTGTGAAAGATGTTCTCTCTTTGTGATATGTGTTCAAGACTTGGTTGGTTGCTAAGTATCCTTCTCACCATGAGAAGTTGCCCATCATCAGCATATATTTCCTCTTCCCTCTCTTCTTCCTCACTCTCACTTGTACTAGTTGGGGTGTCACTTTCACTACTATAAATGTCCTTGCCTTTCAAAATAATGTTTCTTTTTGTAGGACATTGAGTAGCTACATGACCCCTTCCTAGACATTTGAAGCATTTGATTTCACTTGTTCTGGTGTGTGAGGGTGTTTCTTTCTTGGGTCTCTCTTCTATTTTGGCTAGAGGTTTAAATGGCTCTTTTTCTTTAAAAATTTTCTTTTCAAAAGTAGGTTGAACTTGAATTCTTTTAGAAGAAGATTTTCTCAAGTTTTGTTGTTCTACCTTTATACACATTTGAACAAGATCATTCAAATCTCTATAAGGTAGAAGTTCAACCCTATCTCTTATGTCAAAATTGAGCCCACTTAAAAATCTAGCTAAAGTAATTTCTGGACCCTCCACTATGCCTGCCCTCATCATATACAACTCCATCTTTTGTCTATATTCCTCAACTGTCATAGACCTTTGTTGTAACCTTTGGAGTTTATCCATGAGTTCTCTATTGTAGTAGGAGGGGATGTGTCTCCTCCTAAGGGCAGACTTGAGATCATTCCAATAGTGGATGGGAGGGGCTTGATGTCTAAGCCTCTCTTTGACCAAGGCAGTCCACCAGTACATTGCATACCCTTGAAAGCTTAGGGTAGCTAGAGAGACCTTCCTCTCTTCACTCACTTGGTGGCATTCAAATAATTGTTCCACCTTCATCTCCCAATCAAGATAAGCCTCTACATTGTCCTTCCCATGGAAGTGAGGCAACACAACATTGACTTCTTTAGGGGGTGGAGGTGCATGAGAATTTCTCCTATGCCTTCTAGAAGTAGAAGGCTGATGAGGGTAATAATCACCCAGACTCATGGTCATCCCTCCCTCTTGAGAATTGTCACTCTGACTTCCCCTAGACTTACTTTTCCTTATCATTCTCAACTCATCTTGAATAACAGCATTTTGAAGCTCTCTATTGACTTTCTCTTCATTCATTTCTCTTCTCATTTCCTTGAATTCATTAACTAAAGTTTGAAGAGAAAAATGTTCTTTTTCACTATCACTAATCCTAGGAGAATGCCTTCTAGACATTATGATGGACTTAAATGTTATTCTTGAAGTAAAGACTATAGATTTCACTTGAAAGCAATATTCCAGGTAAGGGAGGTGATTCACTAGGAATGCTTAAGTACCAAGCCTTATCCTTGCCAAATATGCTTCTAGTTACTTACTAGAGTCCTTAGATCAAAATCACTCTTAAATCCACTTAAGTCTTAAAGACACAAAGAAAACACAAAGCAAAGAAAAGAAAACACAACCTAACTCTAAATTCGGACCCCTAAGAGAGCTTCCTATTCGCACAAGATATATACTATCTAGTCGAGAATGGGACAAGCAATTAAAGTGAGGTCTCCTAGGTGAGGCTTAGATTTTGGATCTAAGACACACTCACCGTCTACCAATTTTAGTTTGTGAGACTTCTTTGAGTCTAGTTACAAATGAGGGAAGAGCACTTGTGAACTCTAGCACCTCACTTGCTTGGATTTGGAACTTATAACCAAAGAAAAACAATGGAAATTACAAAGAAATTTGGTAAATTGGAAAGGACAAGTTAAAATAGGCTAAGGGACAATGTGTGCAGCTTTGGTTGCTCTCAAAGAACTTGAATCTACTGGATTCCAAACAATTCTCTCAGCTGCAAGGTGCCTAAACCAAGAAATTAATTTTCTGCAGTATAGAATGCTGCTGCAGTCACGGTTTTGCCTTCTTCAAGGGTCAACTTCATTCACTTTTCTTCACCAATTGAACTTCCTTTGATGCTTCCACTTGCAGTGATCCTTCTGAGTTATAGTTCACCAATCCAACAAACCAATTAATCACAGAAACTACCACCACAATTGCCAGCAAAATCACATCCAAGTGACAGCAACACCAAGACTTTTGTCAAACAGATGGTGTGCAGAGTGTTCAAAATTCAAAAAGCAAGCAATTAAATGGCTATCAATCACGGTGGCACCTCAAAATGATCTTAGGAATGGCTCTAGAACAGAATTAAAACACAAGAAAAGACTTTAAATCAGAATCACACACAAATTGGTTATGCATTGAAAATTGACAAAACTGTTTGATGAAATGCCTGAACCAGATTTCTGCACCAGATTTCTGCACCAGATTTCTGCACCAGATTTTTACACACTTCAACTTTCGAAACTGATGATGCAATGGTCCTAAGTGCCTTTTAACATATGTAATATCGCTTTTGACTTGTTATCTTAATATTTTTAATGAACCATGGCTTTTACTGCATCTAAAAAATGATAAATCAAGCAAAGTAATGCAGTGCAGAATTGGATAAAAAAAAAACCAGTACAGTTTTGACAGCAGAGTCAATCTTTCAATGCAGAAAATAGACCAAATGAACAGTACTGCACCTAGTTATTTTCCAATGATTCAAACATGTTTTGATGATGAATGATGACTTGTTGGAACTAATTGAATGCATCAAAACTATATAAAACAGAAAATCACTACTGCAGTACCAGATTTCAGCTAACTTTAACAACTAGCATGGTCAAATTTTGATTCAAAAGTAATTCTGATTTGAAAACAGCAAAGAGGAGTTAGAAATGGTATTTGAAAGTTGCACAAATGCAGAAATTCAGTGTTGATGATGGTTAGTAATGATCTAATACTAACCACACACAATTAAGCAGAATTGACTCAAGGAAACTCATGCATCTCGGTTACTGCATTTTTTTTATGCTTACACATTACAAAACACTTGGAATCAACTCATTTCATGTTCCAAATGATTCAGACATTAACTCATTCAATTGTTGTTCAATAGAACAGTGCACTATGCTATATGAACAGTGGAATTTTTTTGTTACAGCAGTACACTTTCTGGAAAACAGAACAGCAACTAAAACAAATCATGCAGATCTGAGTTTGGTTGGCAAATTTAAACACCTGAGCTCATCTCTTGATTGTTCATTGCTCTTAATTGGTGTAGCCACATCCAACACTTTCAGAACCGTGAAACTGGGTTAAAAACCAGATTTGATGACAGAACATCAAATTAACCAAACATGACTAAGACAAAACGGAAAATGATGCTCAAATGATTAAAATGACTCAAAACAGCAAGAGATAACCGAATAAAATGATGATAGACTCAAGCAAATAGAGCTGGTATCAATAAAACTCAAAACATAGAAACCTAAACACATCATAGATGCTGAAACAGAAACAGAATTTAGAAGAACCACAAGACATAGCAGGAATTTGAATGACAGTTTGAAAAATGAAAGATGAAGCCACTTATCTCACGGTTCAAGTTAGAACCTATGCTCTGAATACCACTTGATACATCCTAGGAGATGTGGAGAAGCAGATCCGTGAGATTGGAGGTGCAAAGAGGCATGGACAGCTGCTGAAACCAATGGAACAGTAGCTGCAGAGTTGTATTTTCAGGAGCAGATTGGAAAGGAGTCTTGGATGTGAAGCAGCGGATGATTGGTGATTATGGTGGATGGATATGGAGGCTAGCTTGGAGAGGTGGTTCACAACTCAGAAGGCTTCCTAGAGTGGAAGGAAGTTGCAATGGAAATCAAGCAAAGAAGTGACTCTTGGAGAAGGAATTTGCTATGCATTTCAGCAGAAATTCTTTACTACAATCCAAAAGTCATTTACAAGCTTTTCCTATGAGATTTTATAGATTAATCTCGATGCTTTAGGCAAGCAAATTTCACGTTGCAGATCTGATCCCATGTGCTACATGTTTAGCTTCTAAAACACGTGAAAATCAAGTTTTATGTGAATAAAAACAATTACTCATGCAGCCCCATAGAAGGATAAGTACACCCCCTTTTTTATAGAAATGTCCTTTTTACCCTTCTCCATGTTTTGGCAGATTTGGCATATCTTCTTGTTCTCCAATTTTCCATCCAAAGATAGCAAATAGTACTTGACCTTGAGGAGAATATTCATCTTGGAGCTTTTTGGCCATTCCTCTTGTGATGGGTCCTGTGGTGTTAGACCTTCTTGTATCACTTAATTAAAAGATGTAAACAACAGATTCCATATATGAGAGCTTCAAGAGATTACATTGATTCCCCAACAAACATACAAGGTTTAGTTCACCATATTCATGGTGAACCTAGATGAATATCAATGAAAGAATGAAAGAATAAACCCAATAAAGGTGAAGAGGTAGCCTGAGCATCCAAGATCCTCCTTCAAAGGGGTGGAAGAGAGAGTGTTTGCCTCGTTTCTGCCAAAGATACTAATTCTAGGACGTGCAAGCCCTTATATACTAATCTAGAGTTACAAAAGATTACAAAAGCCCAAGCCCAAAAAGTGCCGCTCAGCGGTATTTACCGCTCAGCGGTGAGTGCGCGTCTCCTTTCTTCCCCTCAGCGGCCATTTTGCCCCTCAGCGTGACTCCCGCAACCTCTTGAGTGCCGCTCAGCGGTAAATTGCCGCTAAGCGGTGACTTCGGCTTCTTCTTTTGCACTTTTTCATGTCTTTTCTAATGTTATCTCTCTCCTTCTTCACTCTTTTCTCTAAAATCACCTTAAAACCTGCACAAAAACACTTAAATCAAGCATAAACCTGTCCAGCTCTCATATTTATGAAAATATAGATAAAAGCATGATTTCAAGCTAGTTTTTAAGTCTAAAGGTTGCTTTTAGTATCACTTTTAAGCATGAAAATAATAGTTTTTCAACTGTTATCATGACACAAATGCCCTGTGTGAGAATTTGAGCCACTTTATGTTCTTTCTTGTGTGTAATATGTCTCTTGATTGCTTGCACATATGCCTTGGCTTGACTCTTGTTGATAGTTCTTGATTGATATGCATGTTTGGAAGTGATAAAGGCAATTTTGTTCTTGAGCCTCTCTAGCCAAATAAGCTTACCTTGTTTTAATTCTTTGATAACCCATTTTGAGCCTATACTTTCCACCATTTCCTTGTTTTGAAGCTCATACACTAGCCCTCAGTGAAAAAACAATGATTACCTTAACCTTAGGAAATTTTGGAGCTTTGGAAGTGTTTTGGGAACAAGTGTGGTCTCTTGGGGGTTTCTGATGAGTTGGCTAGTTGGTTCCTCTTCTTGTTTTGTTTTGGTAAATATATGTGTATCTTGTCTTTTACAATTTTGTTTTGAAAAGAGAGAAAAGAAAAGAGACAGGATGAAAAAAAAAGAGAGCAGAAAAATAGTGAAAAAAAAAATGTGAATAATTGTGAATAATGGAGTCAAGAAGAGGATGGAATTAGAGGTTGTGGGTGTTTGAATGTGTTTACACTTGTTCCCCATTGCTCCTCTGTTCCTTATGGTTTGTAGCTTCTTATCCAGATATATCCTCCCTTGTCCTTGGCCCCATTACAACCATGAAAAGCCCTTTTGATTTGAACATGCGTATGTGCTTGAGTGTTGATATTAGAGGCTTGCCAAGTCTATTTGTGATTGCTTTCTTGAGTGCATTGAGTGACTGATGGACAAATTTATGAGCACCAAAATATGATGTCACAAACTTGTTTCACAATCGGCAAGTATGACCGAATCGTTCAAGTAATAAACTTGGTTGGACCAAGTATCGTTCTTCCCAAAGGACTCTCGGCCTAGTTTAGTTATATGATTTGTTGATTAGCTAAGACTTACAAACGAAATAATTGAGATTTTATATGCAAGAGACGAAAATAAACATGTATGCATGAGTTTTTGATCAATGGCAAAAGCTAAAGATAAACACTTTCAATGAAATATATGAATGAATATGTTGTTGGGGGTCAATTTCATCTTATCCACTCTCATATATTTTAGGAATTCAACATTCAAATCATCATTGTTAATGCCACTCTCTAAAGTACCATTCTAGATGGCTTCTCCCTAATCACGAGTTCATACAATTCCTAGCATTCCTAATGATCAGTTCATAAGTGCAGGAGCTTAACGACAACCAACATAATATTGGGAGAAATTCCCCGGATCTAGACTTCCCCGTACGTGCCCGTATCAACAAAATCAATAATCATGCATCGAATGAGTTAAACAATGCAAGCATTTAGCAAAGAGGAAAAACCCTAACTAATGATGAAAGAAAGCATAAATCTTAGATTAAGATGCAAGCATAAATTCCATATATGAGAGCTTCAAGAGATTACATTGATTCCCCAACAAACATACAAGTTTAGTTCACCATATTCATGGTGAACCTAGATGAATTACAATGAAAGAATGAAAGAATAAACCCTAAAAAGGTGAAGAGGTAGCCTGAGCATCCAAGATCCTCCTTCAAAGGGGTGGAAGAGAGAGTGTTTGCCTCGTTTCTGCCAAAGATACAAACTCTAGGACGTCCTAAAGCTTATATACTATTCTAAAATTACAAAAGATCTAAGCCCAAGCCCATAAAAGTGCCAGAAAACAAGTCCAAGCCCATTAAGAATGGCGCTCAGCGGTAAATACCGCTCAGCGGTGACTGCGCGTCTCTTTTCTTCCCCTCAGCGGCCATTTTGCCCCTCGGCGGACCTCCCGTGACCTCCTGAGTGCCGCTCAGCGGTAAAATGCCGCTGAGCGGTGCTTTCGGCTTCTCCTTTTGCACTCTTTGATTTCTTTTCTGATTCCATCTCTCTCCTTCTTCACTTCTTTCACTAAATTCACCTTAAAACCTGCACAAAAACACTTAAATCAAGCATAAACCTGTCCAGCTCTCTTATTTCTGAAAATATGAATAAAAGCATGATTTCAAGCTAGTTTCTAAGTCTAAAGGTTGCTTTTAGTGTCAATTTTAAGCATGAAAATAACAGTTTTTCAACTGTTATCAGTGACATTGATTTACCTTAAACACTTGAGAGAAACACTAATTGTGTGCATCTGTGAGGTTTTGTTGCTTTTGATTCACCTCTTGAGCTGATTGATCATTTTGCCATGTCTTGAATTGCTTGGATGATTTCATGAGTATCTGCTTTCTCTGATTGATTCTGTGTTGGATATTGTCCACTTCCTTTCTTGGTTCAGATTCCTGGAGAACTGTGTAATTCTGTTTCTGTTCCTGTTTTGAAGTCTTTGTTGTTTGTCTGGCGAGTCTGTGTCACCTCCCTGATGTTTGAGTAGTTCCCTGGTTTTCGTCTTGGTTTTGCCCAGGAGTGCAAAAGACTAAGTGTGGTCTATTTTGATGAGTCAATATTTTCTCAATTTCACTTAGCTTATTGTACCGAATTTAATCAGGGAATTGTGCTTAAATGTCCAGTATTTTCCCATTTTTCTTAATTGTGCTTAATTTGATCGGAAATTCAAATTTTAATTAATTTGAATTATTTGAGCTAATTATTTGCATTATTAATTGTAGGGAAATTTTTGGAAATGTGTTGGGACTTAAAGATAAATTAAGTGACCTTCATTTTGGCATTTGGTGGTCATGAGAGGAAGGATGCTACGTCCTGGAAGTGTGAATCTACTAAAGCACACGGACACATAGTTTTTGCTTGTATCAAATTGAAGAAAAATTGAAAGAGATACATGCTGGAAAGAAGCAATTCACGTCCAACTCTCAAATGCAAGTGTGCTGAATTTGTTGAAGTGAAAATAGCACACGCGGACCCCACACTTTTGCATGTCCCAAGACTTGTTAGATGAAACAAATTAAACAAAAAGGCCAATGGGGACCACCTTACAAGTGCATCTCACGGCACATTCATTTTGGGATTAGCTAAACAATTTTAACACACACGGCCCACGTGGAGATCAGATCTTTGTATATGCACCCAAAAGAAGCAAAAGCACACTCCAGCAAGCAATTCACGGCCCACACCAGCAACCTCGTGTCCACACAGTTTTCGGTCCAACACATTCCGCACCTTCACCACGCTCCAGCATCACCACGGCCCAACATGTTTCTTCAATTCCCAGCAGCTTGGGGTGTGCACGGGAGAGAAAGAAGAGAAGCACTCGGCCCTTGGAAAGAAAGCGTTCACAGAACCAGCAAGAGGGGTGCGTGGAGAGAATGGAAGGTGTCCAAAGAAGCAGCTCATCCAGAAACAATCCAGCAGCATCCAGCTGAAGCACGTGGTGTCCAAAGGAGAAGCATGGCCCACACTTGGCAGCAGCCTTCACGGTCCAAGAGGTGTTGCACGACCAGTAAAAAGAGGGTGCATCCAGCATTCCAGCTTGGAAAACACGGAGGTAAGCAAGTCCAGCTTGGTGGAGAAATAGGGAGCTACGGAGAGGAGCAGGGTTCGGGTTTTTTTTTAAGGGGTCATTCACCCTTATTTTTGAAGCCGCCACCCTCACGGGATCTTCTTTTTATTTTGGCTGGCACGTTTTTTATAGGGGAGAAAAAAATATGAACACTGCCACTGTGATTTAATCCATGGAAAAATGTTTGCTAATCGCATTTGACATCGTCTGTGTTAGGTTTCAGTCAGCGCTTTTCAATTTCCACTCATTTCTAACTTTGATACTTCTTGGGATATGTGCCTTCAATTATTTCAAGATGCAGCTTCGGGCAATCTTAGACCAGAAAACTGGAAGACAATAGTGCACGGAGCTGGAACGAAAAGGCTATGCTACTTTTATATTGTGTTTAATGCTTTTAAGATGTCTTTTCCTTGAGAAATGAGGAACTAGATTAGGTTAGGCAAGCTGCTGCCACGGAGAAAGGCTACCCCATTTGCGTTTATTGGATTAAACATTTTGCAGATTCATTTACCTTTAGAAATGAAGAAGTGATTTAATAGGAGAATGAAGTGATGTCTCGGTTGTCTCACGGCTGCACACATGGAGGAAGGGTGCATACGCTGATGCTGCACGGAGCACACACGGGATGATGTGACATTGACTTTACATTAGAATAGAGTGTTTAGTTTGGTTTCATGCAGAGAATGAGCTAGAAGCAAAGAGAAGGAAGTCACGACTCCTGGAAGAAAAGAGATTGCTTTTGATTTATGGAATGAGAAGTACAGTAGGTGGTAGTATGGGGGCTGGAATGATGAGCCCATGGTGCAGCACGTTAATAGAGAATGAATTGGAGATGAACGGTTGAATGCGTTAGGTAGCGTGGTGTCACGGCTCGGATGGACCGCTGCACGGTTATTTCATTTTGCGTTGGGAGCTTTCAATTTTTTTATGTGCATTTAATTTTTTAGCTCATCATTGCATTTTAATAGTTTTGGATTTCTTTTTCTTATTTCTCTAATGCATTTAAATTAGTTTTGGCTTTAGGAATGTTTAATTTACTGTTATCATGTTGTCTGTTTTGTTCAGTTTATTTATCTTCTTGCATTTCCAATTTCCTCACTTATTTTAGAAACCGTTCGGTATTCACACTTTGTTAATTCATTTCACTGTTTTCAATTATGTTTGGTTGTATTTAATTTCCAGTCTTAATTTACATCATTTTCGAATCACAAAAACACTTTCAAACCCCCCCACTACGTGTTTAGATCTGAGACTGAAACCTTGAGAGACAACCTAGGAGTCACTTCCTAGCATTGTACTGCATTCTTTTATGCACAACTTTTGTTGGGAGGTGCGACCCTCTCATCACAAATACCCTGTGTGAGAATTTGAGCCACTTGATATTCTTTCTTGTGTGTGATATGTCTCTTGATTGCTTGCGCATATGCCTTGGCTTGACTCTTGTTGATAACTCTTGATTGATATGCATTTTTGGAAGTGATAAAGGCAATTTTGTTCTTGAGCCTCTCTAGCCAAATAAGCTTACCTTGTTTTGATCCTTTAATAACCCCTTTTGAGCCTATACTTTCCCCCATTTCTTTGTTTTGAAGCTCATACACTAGCCCTAAGTGAAAAACCATGATTACCTTAACCTTAGGGAATTTTGGAGCTTTGGAAGTGTTTTGGGAACAAGTGTGGTCTCTGATAACAGTTGAAAAACTGTTATTTTCATGCTTAAAATTGATACTAAAAGCAACCTTTAGACTTAAAAACTAGCTTGAAATCATGCTTTTATCTATATTTTCATAAATATGAGAGCTGGACAGGTTTATGCTTGATTTAAGTGTTTTTGTGCACGTTTTAAGATGAATTTAGTGAAAAGAGTGAAGAAGGAGAGAGATGACATTAGAAAAGACAAGAAAGAGTGCAAAAAGAGAAGTCGAAGGCACCGCTCAGCGGCATTTTACCGCTGAGCGGCACTTAGGAGGTTGTGGGAGTCACGCTGAGGGGCAAAATGGCCGCTGAGGGGAAGAAAGAAGACGCGCAATCACCGCTGAGCGGTAAATACCGCTGAGCGGCACTTTATGGGCTTGGGCTTTTGTAATCTTTTGTAACTCTAGATTAGTATATAAGGGCTTGCACGTCCTAGAATTAAGTATCTTTGGCAGAAACGAGGCAAACACTCTCTCTTCCACCCCTTTGAAGGAGGATCTTGGATGCTCAGGCTACCTCTTCACCTTTATTGGGTTTATTCTTTCATTCTTTCATTGTTATTCATCTAGGTTCACCATGAATATGGTGAACTAAACCTTGTATGTTTGTTGGGGAATCAATGTAATCTCTTGAAGCTCTCATATATGGAATCTGTTGAGTACATCTTTTAATTAAGACATATGCTTTCTTTCATCATTAGTTAGGGTTTTTCCTCTTTGCTCAATGCTTGCATAGTTTAACTCATTCCATGCATGATTATTGGTTTTGTCGATACGGACACGTACGGGGAAGTCTAGATCCGGGGAATTTCTCCCAATATTATACTGACAATATTCTATTGGTTGCCTTTAAGCTCCTGCACTCATGAACTAATCATTAGGAATGCTAGGAATTGTATGAACTCGTGATTAGGGAGAAGCCATCTAGAATGGTACATTAGAGAGTGGCATTAACAATGGTGATTTGAATGTTGAATTCCTAAAATATATGAGAGTGGATGAGATGAAATTGACCCCCAACAACATATTCATTCATATATTTCATTGAAAGTGTTTATCTTTTGTCTTTGCCATTGATCAAACTTCATGCATACATGTTTATTTTCTGTCTCGCATATTAAAATTTGAATATTTCGTTTGTAAGTCCTAGCTAATCAACAAATCACGTAACTAAACTAGGCCTTGAGTCCTTTGGGAAGAACGATACTTGGTCTTACCAAGTTTATTACTTGAACGATTCGGTCATACTTGCCGATTGTGAAACAAGTTTGTGACATCATAATTTGGTGCTTACAAATTTGTCCATCAGTCTCCTGGGGGTTTCTGATGAATTGGCTGGTTGGTTCCTCTCCTGGTTTTGCTTTTAGAAATATGATTTATATCTTGTCTCTTACAGTTGCGTGCTAAAGAGAGAAAAGAAAAGAGACAGGATGAAAAAAAAATTGTGAATAATTTTGAATAATGGAGTCAAGAAGAGGATGGAATTAGAGGTTGTGCGTGTGTTTGAATGTGTTTACACTTGTTCCCCATTGCTCCTCTGTTCCTTATGGGTTGTAGCTTCTTATCCAGATATATCCTCCCTTGTCCTTGGCCCCAATACAACCATGAAATGACCTTTTGATTTGAACATGCTGATAACAGTTGAAAAACTGTTATTTTCATGCTTAAAATTGATACTAAAAACAACCTTTAGACTTAAAAAACTAGCTTGAAATCATGCTTTTATCTATATTTTCAGAAATAAGAGAGCTGGACAGGTTTATGCTTGATTTAAGTGTTTTTGTGCAGGTTTTAAGGTGAATTTAGTGAAAGAAGTGAAGAAAGAGAGAGATGGAATCAGAAAAGGAATCAAAGAGTGCAAAAGGAGAAGCCGAAAGCATCGCTCAGCGGCATTTTACCGCTGAGCGGCACTCAGGAGGTCACGGGAGGTCCGCTGAGGGGCAAACTGGCTGCTGAGGGGAAGAAAAGGGACGCGCAGTCACCGCTGAGCGGTATTTACCGCTGAGCGGCACTTTTATGGGTTTGGGCTTTTGTAATCTTTTGTAATTCTAAAATAGTATATAAGGACTTGCACGTCCTAGAATTAGTATCTTTGGCAGAAACGAGGCAAACACTCTCTCTTCCACCCCTTTGAAGGAGGATCTTGGATGCTCAGGCTACCTCTTCACCTTTTTAGGGTTTATTCTTTCATTCTTTCATTGTAATTCATCTAGGTTCACCATGAATATGGTGAACTAAACCTTGTATGTTTGTTGGGGAATCAATGTAATCTCTTGAAGCTCTCATATATGGAATTTATGCTTGCATCTTAATCTAAGATTTATGCTTTCTTTCATCATTAGTTAGGGTTTTTCCTCTTTGCTTAATGCTTGCATGGTTTAACTCATTCGATGCATGATTATTGGTTTTGTCGATACGGGCACGTACGGGGAAGTCTAGATCCGGGGAATTTCTCCCAATATTATGTTGGTTGTCGTTAAGCTCCAGAACTTATGAACTGATCATTAGGAATGCTAGGAATTGTATGAACTCGTGATTAGGGAGAAGCCATCTAGAATGGTACTTTAGAGAGTGGCATTAACAATGATGATTTGAATGTTGAATTCCTAAAATATATGAGAGTGGATAAGATGAAATTGACCCCCAACAACATATTCATTCATATATTTCATTGAAAGTGTTTATCTTTTGCTTTTGCCATTGATCAAAAACTCATGCATACATGTTTATTTTCTGTCTTGCATATTAAACCTCAATTATTTCGTCTGTAAGTCTTAGCTAATCAAGAAACCACATAACTAAACTAGGCCGTGAGTCCTTTGGGAGAACGATACTTGGTCTTACCAAGTTTATTACTTGAACGATTCGGTCATACTTGCCGATTGTGAAACAAGTTTGTGACATCATATTTTGGTGATCATAAATTTGTCCATCAAGTTTTTGGCGCCGTTGCCGGGGACTCTGGTTTAACTGGTTAATTTGTGTGATTATTGATTATCTTTGACTTTAATTTTGAATTTCTGTTTTTATTTTCGTTTATTTTATCTTATTTGATTTGACTAGATTAGATTTGATTTTATTTTATTTTATTTTATTTGATTAGATTAGATTTTATTTTATTTTATTTTATCTTATTAGGTTAGATTAAATTTTATTTTATTTTATTTTATTCTATCTTATTTTATTTTATCTTCTGAATCTTTTATCTTCTGAATATATATATTCTCCTATATCTTTTTGTGCTAACAAATATTTTCTAGAGTTTTGTGCCTAATGTTTGCAGGATGCAATTCGAACAATAATTTAATAGGCACTCAATTCTACCAAAGTAATCTCAACCACTGGTGGGAACATGACTCGAGCATGGATCAAAGCCAATTTTGGCAAGCTGCCAGACAATTTGAGAACCAACCACAACAACAATGGCAGCAACAAAGCTTTAAAATCAACAAAGGGAAGCAAGAGATCTCTTCATTTAGACAAGGCATGGAAGAATCACTGGGGCATGCATGGGACAGGTATAAAAGCCTATTACGAAAGACTCCCACGCATGGATTTAACGAAGGAGAAGTAGTCCTAATCTTCCTTGGAGGTCTTGGTTCACAAACCATGATGATGCTTAACGCCTCAGCTGGAGGCAATATCAAATGGAAGACTCCAGAGGAAGCCACAGAAATAATTGAAAACATGACTACTAATAACAATAAGTGGAACAGTGAAAGAGGAGCTCCTATTCAACAAAAAGGAGTTCTACAGTTGCAATCCAATGATGCCTTGATAGCTCAGAACAAGTTAATAACTCAACAATTGGAGAATCTCTCAAAGATACTTGAACAATTGCCACAAGAGTTAAAGACTGTTGCACAGGTACAATCCCAATTGTGCGAATTGTGTGGAGGTGACCATATCAATGGTCAATGTGCCTTTCCAGTTGAAGCCGTAGAGGATGTAAACTACATGACCAATCAGTACCGTCAAGGGAGCTACAATCAAGGGTGGAAACCACTCCCAAGTATTGGTCAGGAACAAAGTGGGCAAGCTGGACAAACTGGGCAATTTAACAAGCAACAGCAACAACCAACCTTATGGCAACAAATTTCTATACTTAATGAAAGATCAATAAGGTTGGAAGAAACTCTTCAGCAATTTATACAGAAAACTGAATCTTCTTAAAAGAGCACTGAAGCTGCTATTAAGAACTTGAAGATTCAAATGGGGCAGATTACCAAGCAGTTGGAAGAAAGGCCTGACACGGATTTTGGGGCTAATACTGAGGTTAACCCCAGGGGAGAGTGTCAAGAGCTAGTGAGTGTAAATGTTGAAAAAGTTGAGTTGGAAAAAGAAGAGAGAAAAGAGAGAGAAGAGAAAGAAGAAGAGAAAATTTGTGTGAAGATTGAGAAGGTGAGTAGAAAAAGAAAAGAAAAAAAGAAAGTGAGAGAAAAGAGAAAGAGGACGAGAGAAAAAAATAAAGAATCATATGAAAAATCTCGTCCCCATCCAAAGAAGTATCATAGGAAGAAGGAATTTGAGTGCTTTATGGAAATCTTCAAGAAATTGGAGATTAAAGTTCCTATGATTGAGACACTGCAACAAGTTCCTGGTTTGATCAAATTTCTGAAGAAGTTCAGTAGAAAGAAGAAAAAGAAGAAGGAACTTGGGCTTTACTGGGTCAAGCTAGTGACGTTAAAAGAGCGCTTGCTGGGAGGCAACCCAGTGATTTACAAACTTTTGACTTTTGATTTGGTTTTGTCACTTTTAATTTGTGGACATTATTTTGTAAATATTTTGTTGGATACAGCATATACTGAAGGATGCTAGGTGGTTAAGTATCTACTGAAGGATACTAAATTTGTAACACCTACTGATGGGTGTTGGTGAGAAACTTTTGCACCTACTGATGGGTGTTGGTAAGTCTGTAACACCTACTGATGGGTGTTGGTAAGTTTGAAACACCTACTTATGGGTGTTGGTGGATTTTGGGTCAGGCTCGTGACGTTAAACAAGCGCTACCTGGGAGGCAACCCAGTTGATTGATTGTTTTTTGTTTGTTTATTGTAGTTAGGGTTTGCATAAGCATTTTTAACACTGAATTGCAGGGAACCAGTGAGGGGTATGTCTAGGAGGCACGTATGTCAAGAAAAGAAGGAGAGGAGCACTTCACGAAAGTGCCGCTGAGCGGCAACTTACCGCTGAGCGGTACTCTCGCAGATGGGCTTAAGTTCTCCTTAGCGGGACCCGAGCCCATTAGGGTATTTTTATTGTCAGAGCGGCTGCAGCGGAATGGTTAGCGTGGAAACAAACCAAGAGGGGGGGTGAATTGGTTATATTCAAATATTATCCCTTTTTAATATTTTTCTCTTAATTTCTTACTAAGCAGATAATTAAACGTAAATAACAGAGTAAGGGAAAGAGAAAAATTACACAGGTATTTTATCCTGGTTCAGATCACTAAGATCCTACGTCCAGTCGCTTATCTCAAATAAGATAAACCTTTTTCACTATCACAAAACTATTACAAATATTAGTCACACAGAAAAACAATTTGTAACAGTTTAGAAATTACCACCTCTCTTGAAACCACAAGAGATGAAACAACACCTCCTTTGAATCTTCACAAAGGATGATCACCTCCTTCGAATGCTTCACGAAGGATAATTCTCTTCCAGACACTTCCTCAGACACACCAAGGATGATCCAGCTATTCCTCTATCACCGTAGCAGTATTTAACCAACTCTACAGACAGAGTTTCCTTAGCTGAGCAAGAGCACACAATTCTCAAAGAGTTCAGAGATGTTTTGCACAAGGGAAGAGTTGGATTTGAGAGAAAATGAGAGTCTATTTATAGACATCTCAAAAAGGCTCTTCCATTTTCGTTTGTAGCCTTTCTGACTGTGTTAATCGATTAGCTCCACTTGTTAATCGATTAACACTCCAACGGATAGTTCAACGTCTCAAAAAATGGCTAGTTTTTCAAACGGTCACTGTGTTAATCGATTAACAGCCCTTGTTAATCGATTAACGTTAATCGATTAACACCCTGTGTTAATCGATTAACACCGAAATTCTGTGCTTCGCCATTTGCCTCTGGAACAATCGATTAACGCCCTCTGTTAATCGATTAACGTTAATCGATTAACACCCTGTGTTAATCGATTAACACTGCACAGATTTTGTTCTTGATTTATTTTTACATCACTTTTGAATACATACATGAAACTACTAATTATCCTATGTTCATACAATTTTTACAAGGTTTTACAAGTCTTCTAAGATCATTCTTCATGAGTCTTGTTTGTTCTTGACTTGATTTGGACATCATCAAAACTTCATCTTCATCATTTTGCTAACAATCTCCCCCTTTTTGATGATGATCAAAACCTTCTTGAATTAAAGCTTTTGTGAACCAGCTGTATAAAAAATAACTTAAGGAAGAAAAAAATTGTTAGTGAACTTAGAAAAAATATTTTAAGACATTAACTATTTCTCCCCCTTTTTGATCATTATTAAAAAGTGATGTATAATTACTCCCCCTTAATATATTAGAATCTATACTCCCCCTTACTAAAAGCATAGATGCATAGAAATATTAAGATAAGAGAACACACATTTTTATTGAATTGTAAAGAGGCATACAAGCATAGAAGCATACATAAAGGGCACACACAAATAAAAACATAGAATCATAAAGATGCCTAATCATCATCACTATCAGGGACATATAGTTTGGCAAGTTTGTCATCAATCTCATTAAGATGAGTATTAATCTCATCATAACGAAGATTGTGATATGCCATCATATCGTCCATTCGTGTTTGTTGCATTGTGGCCATGGCTTCAATTTGTCTAGAAATACTTTCTAGACTATATTCTTGTGGAGGATTTGATGGTCCAGCAACATTGGTTGGTTGAGGCATAGGGATATCTTCCTCCTCTTCAGCTGAGGCATCTTCTTCTTGTGCAATATCTTCATCAGCGCGGACAAACAAATTTCCTTGTCTTATAAATCCCATTTGATGCAAAGCAGACTCTTCAATTTTATGGGTACGTAAGACAGTGAGATGTTTTTCTCCGGTGACATCCACCCCTTTATAATAAATACATATCAATGAAACAAGGAGAGGATATGGGAGATGACCTCTGTCATACCGCTTGGCACGGACCATAGTATCTGAGATGAGACTTGCCCAGTTGATGTTGATATTTTGAGTTAGTGCAGACATGAGCATCAAATCAGTTTCAAAACATTGGGCAAGGTTGGTACCTCTTGGACAAAGCAACCACACAATTAGATAATGAAGAATTCTTTCTTCCATTCTAAGATTTCCAACTAGAAGATATCTCCTATTTGGTAGTGGTTGTTGAGGATTACGCATGAAGGAGCGATATGCCATAATTTTGTTAAAATTACCAAAGTCATTTGGCACATGCAGAGAATTTTCTAGTATGGGAAGATGAGCAACATTTGTCCAAATGTCATTATCCAAAATAATATCTACTCCCTTAACACGAGTGAAAACAATACCATCTTGACTCTTAAGATTGTAGTAGAATACTCTTACCAAATCTGGATAATAACGTCCTTGAAGTTGCAAGAAATGTTGGACTCCTTGCTCAACTAATTGCCCAGAAAACTGAAATTGATTTGCAGTAAACCAATTTAGATCAACAAACTTTTGGCGAAGAATCTTCCTTTCTTTCCACCATTGCAGATATTCGTCATGCCTTCCAACATCGGAAATCCAACCATGAATATTTGGACCACGTGCGGGAGGCGTGCTTTCCGATCCATAGCTTCTTCTCCTTCTTCTTCTTGATGGTTCAGCCATGAGAGTGTGAAAAGAATTTTGGGACAGCAAAAAAAAATGGACAGCAAAGAAATTTAAGAGATTTTGAGTGGGAGAGTGAATGGTAATGTGTAATGAAGGATTGGATGGGTATAAATAGGCTTAAAAAGGCTCCCCCAACGTTCATAATCATCAAAGAGCCGTTTATGGCCGTTTTTAGCCGTTACAAACGGCTAGATTCTGCAAAATTTACTGCAGGTTACCGTTGTTAATCGATTAACAGGGCCTGTTAATCGATTAACGTTAATCGATTAACACCCTGTGTTAATCGATTAACTGACGCTGATTTCCGAAAAACGTCAAATTTTTACCTATATCTAATTTTGAGATATTTTCAATATTCCTAAGTCTCTTCTAAGCTCATAGAATCTATCCTTAGGCAATGCTTTGGTGAAAATATCAGCTAATTGATGTTGAGTATCAATATATTCTATCTCACAATCTCCTTTTTGCACATGATCTCTAAGAAAGTGGTGCCTAATCTCAATGTGCTTGGTTCTAGAGTGCATTATGGGATTCTTTGTAAGGTTTATGGCACTTGTATTATCACACTTAAGTGGTATATGATCTAAGTAAATGTCATAATCTTCTAATTGCTGTTTCATCCATAAAATTTGTGCACAACAATTTCCTGCATATTGTTAGTTGGAATAAAAGGACCAAATGCAACAGCATCCCAAATATCTATATCAATAGATTCCATAAATATTTGCATTCTTACCTTCCAGAATGCGTAATTTTCACCTGTGAATAGTGGTGGTCTATTGATAGAAGCACCCTCTGCGAATGTTTGAAACGATCCCGCCATTTGAATGACTATCAAAGCAAGCTCTGATACCAATTGTCAGAGCGGCTGCAGCGGAATGGTTAGCGTGGAAACAAACCAAGAGGGGGGGTGAATTGGTTATATTCAAATATTATCCCTTTTTAATATTTTTCTCTTAATTTCTTACTAAGCAGATAATTAAACGTAAATAACAGAGTAAGGGAAAGAGAAAAATTACACAGGTATTTTATCCTGGTTCAGATCACTAAGATCCTACGTCCAGTCGCTTATCTCAAATAAGATAAACCTTTTTCACTATCACAAAACTATTACAAATATTAGTCACACAGAAAAACAATTTGTAACAGTTTAGAAATTACCACCTCTCTTGAAACCACAAGAGATGAAACAACACCTCCTTTGAATCTTCACAAAGGATGATCACCTCCTTCGAATGCTTCACGAAGGATGATTCTCTTCCAGACACTTCCTCAGACACACCAAGGATGATCCAGCTATTCCTCTATCACCGTAGCAGTATTTAACCAACTCTACAGACAGAGTTTCCTTAGCTGAGCAAGAGCACACAATTCTCAAAGAGTTCAGAGATGTTTTGCACAAGGGAAGAGTTGGATTTGAGAGAAAATGAGAGTCTATTTATAGACATCTCAAAAAGGCTCTTCCATTTTCGTTTGCAGCCTTTCTGACTGTGTTAATCGATTAGCTCCACTTGTTAATCGATTAACACTCCAACGGATAGTTCAACGTCTCAAAAAACGGCTAGTTTTTCAAACGGTCACTGTGTTAATCGATTAACAGCCCTTGTTAATCGATTAACGTTAATCGATTAACACCCTGTGTTAATCGATTAACACCGAAATTCTGTGCTTCGCCATTTGCCTCTGGAACAATCGATTAACGCCCTCTGTTAATCGATTAACGTTAATCGATTAACACCCTGTGTTAATCGATTAACACTGCACAGATTTTGTTCTTGATTTATTTTTACATCACTTTTGAATACATACATGAAACTACTAATTATCCTATGTTCATACAATTTTTACAAGGTTTTACAAGTCTTCTAAGATCATTCTTCATGAGTCTTGTTTGTTCTTGACTTGATTTGGACATCATCAAAACTTCATCTTCATCATTTTGCTAACATTTATACCTCAAGCTGCGTTTTAGGGTTTCTTTCCAGGCACAAACACTTCCACATACCTTCTCCTAGGTTTTCCACATCTTTTCACTCTTCCCTCTTAAGAAAATTTCTCTTCCACTCATTTTTTCACTAGTGTGCCATCAAAGTTTGGGGTTGGAAGAGAGCATTTTAGCTTGGAAGCATTCTCATTACATCTAGTATCTCCACCCAAGTAAGTAAAATGCATTTTGTTCATTCTAGGGTTCTTGAATTTGAATGTGATTGTCAAAGCATGAATATTTAGGGGTTTTGATTTCTATGCATGATTTGATGATATATTTGATGTTTGAACCGATTAAACTGCATGATTATGAACTGGAAAACTGAAAATTGCATTTGGGTGGAGTAGGAAAGCTTTAAAACAGGTTTTTCAAAAATCTGCAAAGTTACCGCTGAGGGGTAAACTGCCGCTGAGCGGCACTCTGCCAGATTTGATTTTTCTGGTTTGTTGCGTGTTGGAATGTGGCACTGGTGGCACTGAGGGGAAATTCTGGCCCTCAGCGGTGGTTTAGCTTCGAAAGGAGTTGTGTTCTGTGTTTACTAATGATTAACATCATGTTCTATGGTTTTGTATTTGTGTTTGAATGCAGGAATGGCATCTTCTTCAGGAAAAAGATTGAAAACCATGACAACCAAGAGAAAGGAAAAGGAACCAGAGCAATCCCATAATAGCAGGTTCCTCTCAAGGAAACATGAGAAGCACTTTAGGGTGGTTCAGGACAGGAGACTTCTGATGGAGAGAAAAGTTGGAATGATACCTAACTTTGCTCCTCAATTTGGAGAGCAAGTGTTAGGGAATGATTGGGGAAAGCTAGCCACTTATCCTGCACCTGCCAACATAGCTGTGGTAAAGGAATTCTACACCAATGCAAAGAAGATTGGTGATTATCCAGCTGAGAATTATTTGGGCTATGTCAGAGGCCATGCTATCAGGTATGATCCTGATTCTATCAACAACTTCCTGGATACTGTATGGGCTGGTGAGCAATGCCAGTTTGCTCTTTGCATGGAGGAAGGTGCTGATTTTGAGGATGTGGAGAGAGTGCTGTGTATACCTGGAGGACATTTCCAAAGGAATAGATCTGGCGCAGTGGTTAACATTAGGAGGACAGATTTGACTCCTCTTGCAAAGTATTGGATGACATTTTCTCATGCCAACATTCAGCCATGTTCACATGTGTCAGATATCACTCTCAGCAGGGCACTATTCATCTACTGTGCTATCAGAAACTTGAATGTTAATATTGGGCAGGTGATAGCTGATGAAATTAGTGTGTGTGCTAACACCTCAAACAACAAAGCACCACTAGGACATCCTTCTTTGATCACTCACCTTTGCAAGCAAGCTGGGGTGGATACTTCTGTTCCACCATTTGAGAGGCCAAGAAAAGCTATTGATGAGGCTTATTACAGACAGTACTGTGGAGGTGAGGATGTAGCTCAGCCAGTTCCACCACGCCAGGCTCGTAGAGAAAGAGGGCCAGCACAGAGCAGGACATCTGCTGATACACATGAAGCAGAACCATTCCAGATGAGGGACATGTATATGTCTCTTATAGGTGTGATGAGAGGGTCGCACCTCCCAAAAAACGTTGTGCATAAAAGAATGCAGTACAATGCTAGGAAGTGACTCCTAGGTCGTCTCTCAAGGACCAAATGTGGTTCGAGTCTTAGGTCAAACACGTAGTGGGGGATTTTGAAAGTGTTTGTGAATGTAAATAACTAAATTAAAATTGGAAATTAAATACAACCGAATATAATTGACAACATTAAAGTGAGTATTAAAATAAAAAAAATAGAAAAAAAAAAAACAAACTAGCGGCATTTAAATATTCCCACATTCCAGCTAAAGCAATTGGAGCAATGAAATAAATTGTTGAAGAAATGGACATCCATAAACCATCGATTGCAAAGCATTAATTCACGTGCAGCAAGAATTAAAATTCAATGCACGTCTTCATGAACCAATTGAATATGAACTTTTAGCTTAACATTAAATGCATTTCATCACAAAAATCAATGAATTAAAAATACGTAAGAAATAAAGTGATTTAAATAAACATGCTGCTTCTTGAATGCATATATATAATATAATTTATACTTATTGAATTCAAACGTGAAAGTGAAGAAGATGAGAATGAAATGAGCTAGCTGCTTCAACCTAAATCCACTTTAATATATAAGGTACGAAAATAAAATGACTCAAGCGTGAAAAGGTAAAAACCAAACACCTCTTCCTTGCTCCACATCACGGACAACACTCTATTTCTTCATTCATTCTCGAACACCGTGCACACCAACTCTGGACCATCCATTTATTGTCCGTGTGCTTCCAAAAATCCTAGACTCTTCTCCTCTAAACGTAACAAGCCTTGCTCCATCCATTCTCCGTGACACGTTGGATGCTACGTGCTCCAGGTCTCCACTCTCAATCTCCGTGTGCTTAAACATACTTCTTCCATCCCATCATCACCAACCCGTCAGCTATTCATTTCTTCCGTTCAAGAACAACATTCAGCCAAAAGTAAAGTTCAAAAAATCCAAAAATAAATGGCCTGCAAACTAAGGACCGAGAGAGTCAAAATGGCAAGTGGCCAGTAGTGGCTGTGAACGTTCTTCAAAATAAAAACATTCAAAAACTTCAAAAGATGTTCAAAGCAAAAGCCTCTAAAATCCCATCCGAGAAAGTGGCGGCTAATTTCTTAAACCCAAAAGAAAAAAATAAAAGCTCCACACTTCCTCATGTTCGTCTCTCCCCTCATGAACCAGCACCGCTGCTGCGTCCAACTCAACGTGCAACAGCTCCTACATCTCCAATCCAATAGAACGTGTAAGTGGCGGCCTCCCTTCGCTCGTCCAACCAAGAAGAAAGTAACGAGTACAATGTCTCTCCCTGAAACAAGTGGCGGCTGGAGCTTTAAATCCAACCCCCAATTCCCTTCAGCTATGTGCCTCCAGACCTGGTTCACATTGCTGCTCTTTGAAGCCCTTGCTGGATACACCCCCTTTTCACTGCTGGAGCCCTTGCTTTCTTGGACGCTCACGTTGTTGGATCCACCTTTCACAGCCAACTGGACGCTCCAAGTGCACTGTTTCTTCGTTTGGGCCGTGAGCTTCCAAATTCAGGCCGTGACACTCCTAATCTCCGTGTGCACCTCCGCTTCTCTCCAAACACACCTGCTCAAATCCAAGCTGCTGGACCAATTGCCTTGTGCACCTTTTCTCATGCTGCTGGGCCGCCTCTGGACGTAGTTGTGCCCTTCCGTGAGCTGGAAATAACTTTGGAGCTTTCCATTCCAGCACGTCACCAATTAATAATCACTTTTTCTAATTGTTCACGTGACAACTACTGTACTTTTGTGCTCTTCACTCATTTTACCTCCAAGTGTCCCAAATTGTATTTCCAGAATTTTTCTGCAATTAATAATACAAATAATTTGCTCAAATAATTCAAATTAATTAAAATTAGAATTTTTGGTCAAATTAAGCTCAATTAGTAAAAATAGGAAAATACTGGACAATTAAGCACAATTCCTCGATTAATTTTAGCACAATAAACTAAGTGAAGTGAACAAAATATTGACTCATCAAGGTGCTCAGTTGCAGTCCATTCACAGAGGGCAGGTGGCTACTGCTGAGATGATAGTGGGGATGTATGACACACCTCCAGCCCACAGGTGGACTATGGATGAATTTCATAATGTAGTAGCTTGGCCAGAAGAACCATTACATGGAGGAGGAGCTGAAGCAGCTGAAGCTTCAGCTAGAGATATGGAAGAAGATGAAGCTGAGGAGGAGGATGCATTTGATGATGATGAGGAGGAGGAGGAAGAGGAAGATACAGAGGACAGCTCAGACTGATGAGGAGCTGAGATAGCATTTACTGATGAATGCTATCATATGATTATGCTTTTGTGGTTTAAGTTTTCTGAACTTATTTGTTTTTGTTTTTAGATTAGGGTTTGATGTACTCTATTGAACACCTGGTTTCTTATGATGGTTTGTTATTAATTGTGATTGTGTGATAAGTACTGCTTGATGATGCTTATTGATTGATTGATGTTGAGATGATGTGCACATTAAAATGCTTTACAGGTGATTCACAAGCTTTGTGAACAAATGCATGATATCATGATTGTGATTGTGAAATTAAGCAGGATGTGTATGTCAAATGTGAATGAGCTTATATGTGAGGTTTTGAGCTCCAGAGTTGTTATTGTTGAATGCTATTACTTTGGAAACATGAATGATTTTGCCCAGGTTTTCTATGATTGAATCAATTGCTTGTTTTGCATCATATGATCAAGGCCGTTTGTTGGAACCCTTTTTATTGGCCAAATTCATAAAGTTAGCCTACTAAAAGAGAACAGTTTGTGTTCTATCCTTTGAACCCTTAGCCTTGAATATACACTGAAAACCCTTGATTGAAAATCTTTACCTTGAGTTAAGTAGAAGATCTTGTGTGGTATTGTTAAATGTTCAAGTTTGGGGTTGTTGGGAAAACATGACAAAGGAAAAGCATTGAGCTAAGAGCTAAAAAGTAAGAATATGCAAAGAAGAAGAAAGAAAAAGAAAAGAAAAGAAAAAGAAGCAAAGCTCAATGCAAATGCAAAGGCAAAAGAAAGTTGGGAATGAATAAGATGATTGTGTTATTATGATTCTCTTAACTCAAGGATTTTGTGATCCAGAAAAACCAATTTTCTTGTTAGCCCAGCCACATTATAAGCCATTGAAAAGTCCTTGTGATGATGCATGCTTGTGAATGTTTTTGATTGTGGTAAAATGAAAGGCAAAGTTGATTTATGTGACATTGTGATAGTAGAGTGAATGAGTGAAACACTTTACCTCTTATACACTTGTGTGTTGAGTGAAACACTTTACCTAGTGAGGAAATATTCCATAAGCACATGAACATCCATGCTTAATTGATTGATCATTCATGAAAAATAGCATTTGTTGGAATTTAAATGACTTTGTGAACACTAAAGCATGTGCACATCTTGAATGAACTCTTGGTCATAAGTTTGAGTGAAGTTGTTACTTATCTTGAAAAAGAGAATTTTTGAATGAGTGAACCATCATATGAATTGGTTGGAGATTGAGTTACATTTTGTTTGCTTGAGGACAAGCAAAGTTCTAAGTTTGGGATTGTGATAACAGTTGAAAAACTGTTATTTTCATGCTTAAAATTGATACTAAAAGCAACCTTTAGACTTAAAAAACTAGCTTGAAATCATGCTTTTATCTATATTTTCAGAAATAAGAGAGCTGGACAGGTTTATGCTTGATTTAAGTGTTTTTGTGCAGGTTTTAAGGTGAATTTAGTGAAAGAAGTGAAGAAAGAGAGAGATGGAATCAGAAAAGGAATCAAAGAGTGCAAAAGGAGAAGCCGAAAGCATCGCTCAGCGGCATTTTACCGCTGAGCGGCACTTAGGAGGTCACGGGAGCTCCGCTGAGGGGCAAACTGGCCGCTGATGGGAAGGAAAGGGACGCGCAGTCACCGCTGAGCGGCACTTTTATGGGCTTGGGCTTTTGTAATCTTTTGTAATTCTAAAATAGTATATAAGGACTTGCACGTCCTAGAATTAGTATCTTTGGCAGAAACGAGGCAAACACTCTCTCTTCCACCCCTTTGAAAGAGGATCTTGGATGCTCAGGCTACCTCTTCACCTTTTTAGGGTTTATTCTTTCATTCTTTCATTGATATTCATCTAGGTTCACCATGAATATGGTGAACTAAACCTTGTATGTTTGTTGGGGAATCAATGTAATCTCTTGAAGCTCTCATATATGGAATTTATGCTTGCATCTTAATCTAAGATTTATGCTTTCTTTCATCATTAGTTAGGGTTTTTCCTCTTTGCTTAATGCTTGCATGGTTTAACTCATTCGATGCATGATTATTGGTTTTGTCGATACGGGCACGTACGGGGAAGTCTAGATCCGGGGAATTTCTCCCAATATTATGTTGGTTGTCGTTAAGCTCCTGAACTTATGAACTGATCATTAGGAATGCTAGGAATTGTATGAACTCGTGATTAGGGAGAAGCCATCTAGAATGGTACTTTAGAGAGTGGCATTAACAATGATGATTTGAATGTTGAATTCCTAAAATATATGAGAGTGGATAAAATGAAATTGACCCCCAACAACATATTCATTCATATATTTCATTGAAAGTGTTTATCTTTTGCTTTTGCCATTGATCAAAAACTCATGCATACATGTTTATTTTCTGTCTTGCATATTAAACCTCAATTATTTCGTCTGTAAGTCTTAGCTAATCAAGAAACCACATAACTAAACTAGGCCGTGAGTCCTTTGGGAGAACGATACTTGGTCTTACCAAGTTTATTACTTGAACGATTCGGTCATACTTGCCGATTGTGAAACAAGTTTGTGACATCATATTTTGGTGATCATAAATTTGTCCATCACATGCGTATGTGCTTAAGTGTTGATATTAGAGGCTTGCCAAGTCTATTTGTGTTTCCTTTCTTGAGTGCACTGAGTTGACATTGTTTATCCTAAACACTTGAGAGATACAGTGATAGTGCATCTGTGAGGTTTTGTTACTTTTGATTCACCTCTTGAGCTGATTGATCATTTTGTCATGTCTTGAATTGCTTGGATGATTTCATGAGTATCTGCTTTTTCTGATTCATTCTGTGTTGGATATATTGTCTACTTCTATTCTTCGTCCAGATTCCTCGAGAACTGTGTAATTTTGTTTCTGTCCTCGTTAGTCTTTGTTTTCAGTGTGTTGAGTTTGTGTCACTTCCCTGATGTCCTTTGAACTATTCCTTGATTTGCGTCTTGATTTTGCCCAGGACTGCAAAAGACTAAGTGTGGTCTATTTTGATGAGTCAATATTTTCTTGACTTCTCTTAGTTTAGTGTGCTAGAATTAATCAGGGAATTGTGCTTAAATGTCCGGTATTTTTCCGTTTTTGCTAATTGTGCTTAATTTTACCAAAAATTCTTATTTTAATTAATTTGAATTATTTGAGCTAATTATTTTCATCATTGATTGCAGGAAAAATTTTGGAGATACATTTTGGGACATCAGAAAGAATGCAAAATAAATTCAAGACTCTCCACACAGACATTTCAGAATTAATTAAATTGTAATTCAGTAGTTTAGAATTTTTGAATCAACTCTTACATTTTGGGTCAATTTTTGGTAAAGTAGATTAGACCCAAAAGTAGAGGTTAGTGACTTGGATCCTAGGGTTTTATTGTGTGAACCCCACCCTTATTAAAGGAAGGACACACGACCCTTGTCTAGCCGCCAGGGGCCACACATTTTTTTTACGCTCTAGGTCTTGAGTTTTGGGAGACTATTGTATTTCGAAACTTTTTCTTGGGGGCTGAACGTTGTTTTTGAATTGAAGGAATGGAATGATTTTTATCATCTTTGCCGAATTCTCATTGTCGCTTCCATTTGGTTACAACACTTTCATTTTCTTTTCGTTTTTTTTAATTCTAACATGTTGACGGGTTCTAGTGGTAGATTAGGAGCACTTTCATACGGTGATTTGAGATTGGATGGAGGGCTGTCATGGAGAGTGAGCTGATTTCTTTTCACATGGAGAATGAAATGGAGGTAAGTGTTGATTGGAAGAAGTGGAATGGTGTACGCGTGTTGTGCTGGAAGAAGTGAAGCACGAAGTTGAAAGGAAAGACACACGTACGGTGGCAGGGAGAAGTCACATCCAAGCATACAAAAAAGGGTTGTTACGTTTAGGAAGAGGAGAAAAGAGTGGAGATAGTGACGGTGCAAGCTGCTGGAACGTGTTGGAGGATTAATGTGCCACGGCTGGAAGGAAGAAGTGAAGTGGTGTCTCGGCTTTTGAATGTTGCACGGTTCTTATTCCTTCTTTTAAGGTGATTCCCGGCTTGGGAGAATGGTAGCTGGAAGAGCAAGCCGTGTGATGCCCACGTGAAGATGTGACATTGATTTTGCATTAGAATAGAACGTTTAATTTGGTTTCATGCGGAGAATGAATTGGAGGTAAGTGGTTGAATGTAGTAGGTTAAGTGGTGTATACGGTTACGTGTTGGAAGCTTGAGGTGCCACGGCTGGAAGCAAAGAGGAGAAGGGTGATTTGTTTTAGTGGTGTGATGAGTCGATATTTTATTGACTTCACTTAGTTTATTGTGCTAGAATTAATCAGGGAATTGTGCTTAAATGTCCGATATTTTCCCGTTTTCACCAATTGTGCTTAATTTGATCGGAAATTCAAATTTTAATTAATTTGAATTATTTGAGCTAATCATTTGCATTATTAATTGTAGGGAAATTATTGGATAATAATTTGGGACATTTGGAAAAACATTCACACACTTTGCTTAGAAGAACTTGCACTGCATTTATTTATTCTGTGTGTTGATAAATATTTTTCTTGAATTTGTAATAGCTAAGGTCCATTGGAAAATTAATTTTGGAAGGGGGGCCACCAAGTTGAGAAGCTCAGGGTTTCAGAATTCCCTTGAAAGATAACAAGTGTGATTTTTGTTGTTGGAGGAAGCCACCTTCTCTAAGGAAATTCACGACAATGTAGAAGTAAATGAACATGATTTGGAATGAAATAGAAGCTGCCACGTGAAATGAGCATGGGCCCATGGAAGCAAGCAGAAATAAGCACATGGCATGCAACACATGTCCACGCGGCCCAAAGCACACATCAAACACACGCGGAAGCAGCCTTCACGGAGCAGTCCACCTTTCATCCGCAAGCTTGCAGGGGTGTAGGAAGGCAATGGAGGTGCACACATCACCTCGGCCCAGCTTGCTTTCATATGGAGAGCATCACGTTCCAGCAGCTTTCACATGGGAAGCAGGGGGTGCATCCAGCAAGCACGTGAAGCAGCTCATCCATTCTACATCTAGAATTGGCCCAGCAGCTGGAGAAGAGAAGCACACTCACACGCACGGGTGATGGACAAATTCGTAAGCACCAAATTATGATGTCACAAACTTGTTTCACAATCGGCAAGTATGACCGAATCGTTCAAGTAATAAACTTGGTAAGACCAAGTATCGTTCTTCCCAAAGGACTCACGGCCTAGTTTAGTTATGTGATTTGTTGATTAGCTACGACTTACAAACGAAATATTTAGAGTTTAAAATGCAAGACAGAAAATAAACATGTATGCATGAAGTTTGATCAATGGCAAAGCAAAAGATAAACACTTTCAATGAATTATATGAATGAATATGTTGTTGGGGGTCAATTTCATCTCATCCACTCTCATATATTTTAGGAATTCAACATTCAAATCATCATTGTTAATGCCACTCTCTAATGTACCATTCTAGATGGCTTCTCCCTAATCACGAGTTCATACAATTCCTAGCATTCCTAATGATTAGTTCATGAGTGCAGGAGCTTAAAGGCAACCAATAGAATATTGTCAGTATAATATTGGGAGAAATTCCCCGGATCTAGACTTCCCCGTACGTGTCCGTATCGACAAAACCAATAATCATGCATGGAATGAGTTAAACTATGCAAGCATTGAGCAAAGAGGAAAAACCCTAACTAATGATGAAAGAAAGCATATGTCTTAATTAAAAGATGTACTCAACAGATTCCATATATGAGAGCTTCAAGAGATTACATTGATTCCCCAACAAACATACAAGGTTTAGTTCACCATATTCATGGTGAACCTAGATGAATAACAATGAAAGAATGAAAGAATAAACCCAATAAAGGTGAAGAGGTAGCCTGAGCATCCAAGATCCTCCTTCAAAGGGGTGGAAGAGAGAGTGTTTGCCTCGTTTCTGCCAAAGATACTAATTCTAGGACGTGCAAGCCCTTATATACTAATCTAGAGTTACAAAAGATTACAAAAGCCCAAGCCCAAAAAGTGCCGCTCAGCGGTATTTACCGCTCAGCGGTGATTGCGTGTCTTCTTTCTTCCCCTCAGCGGCCATTTTGCCCCTCAGCGGTTCCAACGTCACCTCTTGAGTGCCGCTCAGCGGTAGTTTGCCGCTGAGCGGTGCCTTTGACTTCTCTTTTTGCACTCTTTCTTGTCTTTTCTAATGTCATCTTTCTCCTTCTTCACTCTTTTCACCAAATTCACCTTAAAACCTGCACAAAAACACTGAAATCAAGCATAAACCTGTCCAGCTCTCTTATTTCTGAAAATATGGATAAAAGGCATGATTTCAAGCTAGTTTCTAAGTCTAAAGGTTACTTTTAGTATCAATTTTAAGCATGAAAATAACAGTTTTTCAACTGTTATCACAACCCCAAACTTAGAACTTTGCTTGTCCTCAAGCAAACAAAATGTAACTCAATCTTCAACCAATTCATATGATGGTTCACTCATTCAAAAATTCTCTTTTTCAAGATAAGTAACAACTTCACTCACTTATGACTAAGAGTTCATTCAAAATGCGCACATGCTTTAGTGTTCACAAAGTCATTTAAGTTCCAACAAATGCTATTTTTCATGAATGATCAATCAATTAAGCATGGATGTTCATGTGCTCATGGAATATTTCCTCACTAGGTAAAGTGTTTCACTCACACTCAAGTGTATAAGAGGTAATCACTCATTCACTCTACTATCACAATGTCACATGAATCAACTTTGCCTTTCATTTTACCACAATCAAAAACATTCACAAGCATGCATCATCACAAGGACTTTTCAATGGCTTATAATGTGGCTGGGCTAACAAGAAAATTGGTTTTTCTGGATCACAAAATCCTTGAGTTAAGAGAATCATAACAACACAATTATTCTTATTCATTCCCAACTTGCCTTTGCATTTGCATTTGCATTTGCATTGAGCTTTACTTCTTTTTCTTTTCTTTTCTTTGCATATTCTTACTTTTTAACTCTTAGCTCAATGCTTTTCCTTTTTCACAACAACCCCAAACTTGAACATTTGTGAATACCACACAAGATATTCTACTTAACTCAAGGTAAAGATTTTCAATCAAGGGTTTCAGTGTATGTTCAAGGCTAAGGGTTCAAAGGATAGAACACAAAGTGTTCTCTTTTAGTAGGCTAACTTTATGAATTTGGCCAATAAAAAGGGTTTCAACAAAAACGGCCTTGATCACATGATGCAAAACAAGCAATTAATTCAATCATAGAAAACCTGGGCAAAGTCATTCAAGCTTCCAAAGTAATAGCATTTAACAATAACAACTCTGGAGCTCAAAACCTCACATATAAGCTCATTCACATTTGACATACACATCCTGCTTAATTTCACAATCACAATCATGATATCCTGCATTTGTTCACAAAGCTTGTGAATCACCTGTATAAGCATTTTAATGTGCACATCATCTCAAAATCAATCAGTCAATAAGCATCATTCAATCATTACTTATCAAACAATCACAGTTAATAGCAAACCATCATAATAAACCAGGTGTTCAATAGAGTACATCAAACCCTAATCTAAAAACATAAAATACTCACAAAACACTGGGTTGCCTCCCAGTAAGCGCTTGTTTAACGTCCCGAGCCTGACCCAAACTTTCAAGAATCAACCAGCAACATCATTGTAGAACATTGTTGCACCTCTCCCCCTAGATAAGGCTTGAGACGTTGACCATTTACCACCCAACTTCTCTGTGGATTATCAGATGGATTAAATATTTCAATTGCCCCATGCGGATGCACTTCTTTTATCACAAATGGTCCTGTCCATTTTGACTTCAGCTTCCCAGGAAATATCTTCAATCTTGAATTGAACAATAATACCTGTTGTCCTGGATTGAAAACTCTATTCACCAACTTCCTGTCATAATAAAATTTCATTTTGTCTTTGTACGCCTTGGATGAATCATATGCATGTAAGCGCATTTCTTCAAGCTCCAAAATCTGCCGTCTGCGTGTACATTGAGTGTCATAAGGATCAAAATTCAAGAATTTCAAAGCCCATAATGCTCTATGCTCCAATTCGACTGGCAAATGGCATGCTTTCCCATAGACTAATTGAAATGGTGATAATCCCATGGACGTCTTCATTGCTGTTCTATAAGCCCAAAGAGCATCATCCAATTTGAGAGACCAATCCTTTCTTGATGAAGTCACAGTTTTTTCCAGGATTCTTTTTATCTCCCTGTTAGATACCTCAGCTTGTCCATTAGTTTGTGGATGATAAGGTGCAGCTACCTTATGCTTCACTCCATAGTGTTTGAGTACTTTTTCTTGCTGATAATTGCAAAAATGAGATCCTCCATCACTAATCAACACTCTTGGAGTGCCAAAACGTGAGAATATCTGCCTCTTCAGGAATTTAATTACCGTGCTAGCATCATTTTTAGGACAAGCTAATGCTTCCACCCATTTACTCACATAATCCACTGCTACCAGAATATATTCATTGTTGAAAGATGGAGGGAAGGGTCCAACAAAGTCAATACCCCAACAATCAAAAACCTCAACCTCTAAAATACCTTGTAAAGGCATCTCATGACGTTTAGTGATTGTCCCTGCTCTTTGACATTTATCACAATTCCTAGCATGATTATGAGCATCTTTAAATAAAGTTGGCCAATAAAACCCTGATTGAAGGACTTTTGCTGCTGTTCTTTCTCCATTAAAATGTCCTCCATAAGGTGAATCATGACAATGCCAGAGAATTCCTTCTGCTTCTTCATTTGTAACACATCTCCTTAGAAGATTATCTGCTCCAATTTTGAACAAATATGGATCATCCCACACAAACTGCTTGGCATCATGTAGAAATTTCTTTCTCTGTTGCCAAGTTAAGTCATCTGGCATGACTCTTGCAGCTTTGAAATTTGCCATATCAGCAAACCAGGGCCTCTGCTGAATATACATGAGTGATTCATCTGAAAAAGATTCCCAAATTGCAAACTCCTTGCTAGTGACCTCATTGTTGACTAACCGTGACAAATGATCAGCAATTAAATTCTCACTTCCTTTCTTATCACGGATTTCTACATCAAATTCTTGCAATAGTAGTACCCATCTAATCAGACGTGGCTTAGAATCTGGTTTTGTCAACAAATATTTAATAGCTGCATGATCTGTATAGACAATCACCTTAGACCTAATGAGATAGGGTCTAAATTTCTCTAGAGCATATACAATGGCAAGAAACTCTTTCTCTGTGGTAGCATAATTCAATTGAGCATCATTCAACACTTTGCTAGCATAATAGATTGGATGAAACTTTTGTTCTTTCCTTTGGCCGAGAACAACTCCTAATGCATAATCACTTGCATCACACATTAATTCAAAATTTTGATTCCAGTCTGGTGCTACAATCACTAGAGCTGACACTAGCTTCTTTTTCAATATATCAAAAGCTTTCAGACAGTCTTCATTCATCACAAAAGGAGCATCCTTCATCAAAAGATTACTCAATGGTTTAGCAATTTTTGAGAAATCTTTGATGAATCTTCTATAAAACCCAGCATGACCAAGAAAACTCTTAATCCCCCTTACATTTGTTGGGGGAGGCAGTTTCTCAATGACTTCTACTTTGGCTTTATCCACCTCAATTCCTTTAGCAGAAATTTTATGCCCCAATACAATCCCTTCAGTTACCATGAAATGACATTTCTCCCAATTCAAAACCAGATTTGTCTGAACACATCTTTTGAGGACAGTGTTCAAATTAGCTAAACATCTTTGGAAAGAATTTCCAAAAACTGAGAAATCATCCATGAATACTTCAATGCATTTTTCTAAAAGATCAGAAAAGATTGCCTGCATACACCTCTGAAACGTAGCTGGAGCATTACATAATCCAAAAGGCATCTTTCTATATGCAAAGATACCAAAAGGACAAGTAAAAGCCGTCTTCTCCTGGTCTTTTGGATCTACCACAATTTGATTATATCCAGAATATCCATCTAGAAAACAATAGAAAGCCTGCCCTGATAACCGTTCTAGCATCTGATCCATGAAGGGAAGAGGAAAATGATCTTTCCTAGTAGCTTTATTCAGCTTCCTGTAATCAATGCACATACGCCAGCCAGTAACTGTCCGGGTAGGAATGAGTTCATTCTTATCATTATAAATTACTGTCATCCCCCCTTTCTTTGGAACCACCTGTACTGGACTCACCCATTCACTGTCAGAGATTGGATAAATGATACCAGCTTCTAGCAGTTTCAACACTTCTTTTCTGACCACCTCCTTCATGACAGGATTTAACCTTCTCTGAGGTTGAGCACTTGGTTTATAGTCCTCTTCCATAAAAATCCTGTGCATGCAATAAGTTGGGCTTATACCTTTGAGATCTGATATTGACCACCCAATTGCTTCTTTGTTGGCTTTCAGAATTTCTATCAACTGCTCTTCTTCTTGTAAAGATAAAGAGTTATTGATGATGACTGGCTTTGTTTCACCCTCTTTTAAAAACACATATTTCAGATGTGGTGGCAATCTTTTTAATTCTGGTGACTGTGCTTTACTTGTTTCTTCCTTATCAATTGTTTCAAATATTAGATCTTCCTCTGGACTCTTTTTCAATGTTTCCAAGTCCATCAGACATTCATCAATCAATTTTTCTTCTTCCTCATCCAAATCTTCACATGCATCAATGAGAGTCATTTCCAATGAAGAAATATTACGCACCATTCTCTCCTGAACCATACAAACTTCATCAAGTTCATCAAATTGAAAACATGCTTTGTCATCATTTGGATATGTCATGGCCTTAGATACATCAAAAGTGACCTCTTCATCATCAACTCTCAGTTTAAGCTTACCATTCTCTACATCAATCAGAACTCTAGCAGTCTTCATAAAAGGTCTCCCCAGAATAAGAGGAACATCACTAGTTCCTTCCATCTCCATCACAATAAAATCCACTGGGAATACAAATTTGTCGACCTTCACTAGAACATCTTCAACCACTCCATATGGATATTTAAGAGACCTGTCTGCCAATTGAAGAGCCATTCTGGTTGGTTTAATTTCCAGCCCCTGAATTGTTCTGCACATGGCTAGCGGCATTAGATTAATGCTAGCTCCCAAATCAATCAATGCTCTTCCGACTTTCACATCTCCTATGGTGCATGGAATAGTGAAGCTTCCTGGGTCTTTAAGTTTAGGAGGTAGTTTCTGTATGATTGCACTGCAATTGCCCTGTATATTGATAGTTTCCTTCTCAATGTACTTGTGTTTCTTTGTGAGAAGTTCCTTCAAGAATTTTGCATATGCTGGCATCTGTTGCAATGCTTCAGAGAATGGTATAGTAATCTCCAGCTTCTTAAACAATTCCATGAATCTTTCCAACTGCTTTTCTTTCTCCTTCCTTGAATAACCCTTTGGATAAGGAAGTGGCTTTTCATACTCTTTTTCTTTCTGTCTCTCTTCTCTCTCTTTTTTTTCTCTCCTCTCTTCTTCTTCTTTTTTCTCTTTTTCTCTCTCAATTCTTTCTTTCCACTCACATGATTCTTTTTCACTCTCACTCTCATTTTTTTTCTCTCCTCTCTCTTTTTGTCTCTCCTCTAACACTCTACCACTTCTAGTCACAACAGTTTTACATTCCTTTCCAAGATTATCATGTTTAATCTCATCAACTATTCTCTCAACATGACCCTCCAATTTTTTAAATGCAGCATCCACATTATGACAATAGGACACATTTGTCTTCAAGAATCTCTGGAAAGTCTCTTCAAGCTTTGTTGTTTTCTCAACTGGAGTAAATTGCATCTGCCATTTTTGTTGCTCTTGAACCATTGAGTCTTGTTGTATTTCCTGTGGTATTTGAGAAAGTTTCATGGTTACTTCCTCAAGCTGTTGAGAGAGAGATCTATTTTGGGCAAGCAGAGCCTCATTTAATTTTGACAACTCCTTCTGATTAAGATCTCCTGGGTCAATATTGAGTTCGTTGTCACTAGTAGCCATATTTTCAATAATTTCAATTGCTTCCTCTGGAGTCTTCCAATTGATATTGCCTCCTGCTGAGGCATTCAGCATCATCTTGGTGTGTGAACCAAGCCCTCCAAGGAAAGTTAGGACTACTTCATGTTCTTTAAAGCCATGCATGGGAGTTTTACGTAACAAGCTTTTATATCTGTCCCATGCATGTCCCAGTGATTCTTCCATGCCCTGCTTGAATGAAGATATCTCTTGCTTTCCTTTAGTCACCTTAGATTGTGGGAAGTACTTATTTAAGAATTTTGTGACCACTGCTTCCCACTCTGTGAAACTTTCTTCTGGAAAAGAGTTCAACCAAAGCTTAGCATTGCCTCCCAATGAGAAAGGAAACAAGCTAAGTTTGATTGCTTCGTCTGGCACCCCATTAATCTTGACCGTGTTGCAGATCTCATTAAAGGTAGTAAGGTGCTCATATGGGCTTTCATGTGATAACCCATTGAATTGATTACTCTTCACCAGTTGAATCAGTGCTGGTTTGACCTCCATGTTGGCTGCATTGACTCTAGGTCTAGCTATGCTATTGAAGTGCTGAGGTCCAGCAAGATTAGTGTAATCTGCAAGAGTTCTTCTAACATTATTGCCCTCCATACTTCCTGTGCTATGAACAGAACCTTGTGGTGATGATTGCAAGAGAGTTTCTGGAGAAGGGAAAAGTTCTCTAGACGTTCTGATTCTTCTCCTCCTTCTACTCTCTTCTAGACCTTCAAGAAGTGGTTCTGTTGTTTTCTTACTTCTAGTTCGAATTGCTTCCTGCATGCACAAGAAAACAAAACCCTAGAAAATATTTGTTAGCACAAAAAGATATAAGAGAAGATATATATTCAAAAGATAAGAAGATAAAAAGATAAAAGATTTAGAAGATAGAAAGATAAAAGATTTAAAAGATAAGATAAAATAAAATCTAATCTAAAAAGATAAAATAAAATCTAACCTAACCAAATAAAATAAAATCTAATCTAAAAAGATAAAACAGAAAAAGTTAGAAACAGAAAATAAAAACAGAAATTTAAAATTAAAGTCAAAGATAATCAATAATCACACAAATTAACCAGTTAAACCACGAGTCCCCGGCAACGACGCCAAAAACTTGATGGACAAATTTGTAAGCACCAAATTATGATGTCACAAACTTGTTTCACAATCGGCAAGTATGACCGAATCGTTCAAGTAATAAACTTGGTAAGACCAAGTATCGTTCTTCCCAAAGGACTCACGGCCTAGTTTAGTTATATGATTTGTTGATTAGCTAGGACTTACAAACGAAATATTCAAAGTTTAATATGCAAGACAGAAAATAAACATGTATGCATGAAGTTTGATCAATGGCAAAGACAAAAGATAAACACTTTCAATGAAATATATGAATGAATATGTTGTTGGGGTTCAATTTCATCTCATCCACTCTCATATATTTTAGGAATTCAACAATCAAATCATCATTGTTAATGCCACTCTCTAATGTACCATTCTAGATGGCTTCTCCCTAATCAAATAGTTCATACAATTCCTAGCATTCCTAATGATTAGTTCATGAGTGCAGGAGCTTAAAGGCAACCAATAGAATATTGTCAGTATAATATTGGGAGAAATTCCCCGGATCTAGACTTCCCCGTACGTGTCCGTATCGACAAAACCAATAATCATGCATTAGAATGAGTTAAACAATGCAAGCATTGAGCAAAGAGGAAAAACCCTAACTAATAATGAAAGAAAGCATATGTCTTACTTAGAAGATGTACTCAACAAATTCCATATATGAGAGCTTCAAGAGATTACATTTATTCCCCAACAAACATACAAGGTTTAGTTCACCATATTCATGGTGAACCTAGATGAATAACAATGAAAGAATGAAAGAATAAACCCAATAAAGGTGAAGAGGTAGCCTGAGCATCCAAGATCCTCCTTCAAAGGGGTGGAAGAGAGAGTGTTTGCCTCGTTTCTGCCAAAGATACTAATCCTAGGGACGTACAACCCCTTATATACTAATCTAGAGTTACAAAAGATTACAAAAGCCCAAGCCCAAAAAGTGCCGCTCAGCGGTATTTACCGCTCAGCGGTGATTGCGCGTCTTCTTTCTTCCCCTCAGCGGCCATTTTGCCCCTCAGCGGTTCCAACGTCACCTCTTGAGTGCCGCTCAGCGGTAGTTTGCCGCTGAGCGGTGCCTTTGACTTCTCTTTTTGCACTCTTTCTTGTCTTTTCTAATGTCACTTCTCTCCTTCTTCACTCTTTTCACTAAATTCACCTTAAAACCTACACAAAAACACTCAAATCAAGCATAAACCTGTCCAGCTCTCTTATTTATGAAAATATATATAAACTGCATGATTTCAAGCTAGTTTCTAAGTCTAAAGGTTGCTTTTAGTATCAAATTTAAGCATGAAAATAACAGTTTTTCAACTGTTATCAATAAGCTCATTCACATTTGACATACACATCCTGCTTAATTTCACAATCACAATCATGATATCCTGCATTTGTTCTCAAAGCTTGTGAATCACCTGTATAAGCATTTTAATGTGCACATCATCTGAACATCAATCAATCAATAAGCATCATCAAGCATTACTTATCACACAATCACAGTTAATAGCAAACCATCATAAGAAACTAGGTGTTCAATAGAGTACATCAAACCCTAATCTAAAAACAAAAACAACTTACAAGATACTGGGTTGCCTCCCAGTAAGCGCTTGTTTAACGTCCCGAGCCTGACCCAAACTTTCAAGGATCAACCAACAACATCATTGTGGAAAATTGTTGCACCTCTCCCCCTAGATAGGGCTTGAGACGTTGACCATTTACCACCCAACTTCTCTGTGGATCATCAGATGGATTAAATATTTCAATTGCCCCATGCGGATGCACTTCTTTTATCACAAATGGTCCTGTCCATTTTGACTTCAACTTCCCAGGAAATATCTTCAATCTTGAATTGAACAATAATACCTGTTGTCCTGGATTGAAAACTCTATTCACCAACTTCCTGTCATGATAAAATTTCATTTTGTCTTTGTAAGCCTTGGATGAATCATATGCATGTAAGCGCATTTCTTCAAGCTCCAAAATCTGCCGTCTGCGTGTACATTGAGTATCATAAGGATCAAAATTCAAGAATTTCAAAGCCCATAATGCTCTATGCTCCAATTCGACTGGCAAATGGCATGCTTTCCCATAGACTAATTGAAATGGTGATAACCCCATAGACGTCTTCATTGCTGTCCTATAAGCCCAAAGAGCATCATCCAATTTGAGAGACCAATCCTTTCTTGATGAAGTCACAGTCTTTTCCAGGATTCTTTTTATCTCCCTGTTAGATACCTCAGCTTGTCCATTGGTTTGTGGATGATAAGGTGCAGCTACCTTATGCTTTACTCCATAGTGTTTGAGTACTTTCTCTAGCTGATAATTACAAAAATGAGATCCTCCATCACTAATCAACACTCTTGGAGTGCCAAAACGTGAGAATATCTGCCTCTTCAGGAATTTAATTACCGTGCTAGCATCATTTTTAGGACAAGCTAATGCTTCCACCCATTTACTCACATAATCCACTGCTACCAGAATATATTCATTGTTGAAAGATGGAGGGAAGGGTCCAACAAAGTCAATACCCCAACAATCAAAAACCTCAACCTCTAAAATACCTTGTAAAGGCATCTCATGACGTTTAGTGATTGTCCCTGCTCTTTGACATTTATCACAATTCCTAGCATGATTATGGGCATCTTTAAATAAAGTTGGCCAATAAAACCCTGATTGAAGGACTGTTGCTGCTGTTCTTTCCCCATTAAAATGTCCTCCATAAGGTGAATCATGACAATGCCAGAGAATTCCTTCTGCCTCTTCATTTGTAACACATCTCCTTAGAAGATTATCTGCTCCAATTTTGAACAAATACGGATCATCCCACACAAACTGCTTGGCATCATGTAAAAATTTCTTTCTCTGTTGCCAAGTTAAGTCTTCCGGCATGACTCTTGCAGCTTTGAAATTGGCCATATCAGCAAACCAGGGCCTCTGCTGAATATACATGAGTGATTCATCTGAAAAAGATTCCCAGATTTCAGACTCCTTGTTAGTGACCTCATTGTTGACTAACTGTGACAAATGATCAGCAATTAAGTTCTCACTTCCTTTCTTATCGCGAACTTCTACATCAAATTCTTGCAACAGTAGTACCCATCTGATCAGACGTGGCTTAGAATCTGGTTTTGTCAACAAATATTTGATAGCTGCATGATCTGTGTAGACAATCACTTTAGACCCAATAAGATAAGGTCTAAATTTCTCTAGAGCATATACAATGGCAAGAAACTCTTTCTCTGTGGTAGCATAATTCAATTGAGCATCATTCAGCACCTTGCTAGCATAATAAATTGGATGAAACTTTTGTTCTTTCCTTTGCCCAAGGACAACTCCTATTGCATAATCACTTGCATCACACATCAATTCAAAATTTTGATTCCAATCTGGTGCTACAATTACTGGAGCTGACACTAGCTTCTGCTTCAATATATCAAAAGCTTTCAGACAGTCTTCATTCATCACAAAAGGAGCATCCTTCATCAAAAGATTACTCAATGGTTTAGCAATTTTTGAAAAATCTTTGATGAATCTTCTATAGAACCCAACATGACCAAGAAAACTCCTAATCCCCCTTACATTTGTCGGTGGGGGCAGTTTCTCAATGACTTCTACTTTGGCTTTATCCACCTCAATTCCTTTAGCAGAAATTTTATGCCCCAGTACAATCCCTTCAGTTACCATGAAATGACATTTCTCCCAATTCAAAACCAGATTTGTCTGAACACATCTTTTGAGGACAGTGTTCAAATTAGCTAAACATCTTTGGAAAGAATTTCCAAAAACTGAGAAGTCATCCATGAATACTTCAATGCATTTTTCTAAAAGATCAGAAAAGATTGCCTGCATACACCTCTGAAACGTAGCTGGAGCATTACATAATCCAAAAGGCATCTTTCTATATGCAAAGATACCAAAAGGACAAGTAAAAGTCGTCTTCTCCTGGTCTTTTGGATCTACCACAATTTGATTATATCCAGAATATCCATCTAGAAAACAATAGAAAGCCTGCCCTGATAACCTTTCTAGCATCTGATCCATGAAGGGAAGAGGAAAATGATCTTTCCTAGTAGCTTTATTCAACTTCCTATAATCAATGCACATACGCCAGCCAGTAACCGTCCGAGTAGGAATAAGCTCATTCTTATCATTATAAATTACTGTCATCCCACCTTTCTTTGGAACCACCTGTACTGGACTCACCCATTCACTGTCAGAGATTGGATAGATGATACCAGCTTCTAGCAGTTTTAACACTTCTTTTCTGACCACCTCCTTCATGACAGGATTTAACCTTCTCTACGGTTGAGCACTTGGTTTATAGTCCTCTTCCATAAAAATCCTGTGCATGCAATAAGTTGGGCTTATACCTTTGAGATCTGATATTGACCACCCAATTGCTTCTTTGTTGGCTTTCAGAATTTCTATCAACTGCTCTTCTTCTTGTAAAGATAAAGAGTTATTGATGATGACTGGCTTTGTATCACCCTCTTCTAAAAACACATATTTCAGATGTGATGGCAATCTTTTTAATTCTGGCGACTGTGCTTTGATTGTTTCTTCCTTATCAATTGTTTCAAATATTGGATCTTCCTCTGGACTCTTTTTCAATGTTTCCAAGTCCATCAGACATTCATCAATCAATTTCTCTTCTTCTTCATCCAAATCTTCACATGCATCAATGAGAGTTTTTTCCATTGGTGAAATATTACGCACCATTCTTTCTTGAACCATACAAACTTCATCAAGTTCATCAAATTGAAAGCATGCTTTATCATCATTTGGATATGTCATGGCCTTGGATACATCAAAAGTGACCTCTTCATCATCAACTCTCAGTTTAAGCTTACCATTCTCTACATCAATCAGAACTCTAGCAGTCTTCATAAAAGGTCTCCCAAGAATAAGAGGAACATCACTAGTTCCTTCCATCTCCATCACAATAAAATCCACTGGAAATACAAATTTGTCAACCTTCACTAGAACATCTTCAACCACTCCATATGGATATTTAAGAGACCTGTCTGCCAATTGAAGAGCCATTCTGGTTGGTTTAATTTCCAACCCGTGAATTGTTCTGCACATGGATAACGGCATTAGATTAATGCTAGCTCCCAAATCAATCAATGCTCTTCCAACTTTCACATCTCCTATGGTGCATGGAATGGTGAAGCTTCCTGGGTCTTTAAGTTTAGGAGGTAGTTTCTGTATGATTGCACTGCAATTGCCCTGTACATTGATAGTTTCCTTCTCAGTGTACTTGTGTTTCTTTGTGAGAAGTTCCTTCAAAAATTTTGCATATGCTGGCATCTGTTGCAATGCTTCAGAGAATGGTATAGTAATCTCCAGCTTCTTAAACAGTTCCATGAATCTTTCCAACTGCTTTTCTTTCTCCTTCCTTGAATAACCCTTTGGATAAGGAAGTGGCTTTTCATACTCTTTTTCTCTCTCTCTCTCTTCTCTCTCATTTTTTTCTCTCCTCTCCTCTTCTTCTTTTCTCTTTTTCTCTTTTTCTCTCTCTCAACTCTTTCTTTCCACTCACATGATTCTTTTTCACTCTCACTCTCATTTTTTTCTTTCTCTCTCTCTTTTTGTCTCTCCTCTAACACTCTACCACTTCTGGTCACAACAGTTTTACAATCCTTTCCAAGGTTATCATGTTTAATCTCGTCAACTATTCTCTCAACATGACTCTCCATTTTTTTAAATGCAGCATCCACATTATGACAATAGGACGCATTTGTCTTCAAGAATCTCTGAAAAGTCTCTTCAAGCTTTGTTGTTTTCTCAACTGAAGTAAATTGCATCTGCCATTTTTGTTGCTCTTGAACCATTGAGACCTGTTGTATTTCCTGTGGTATTTGAGAAAGTTTCATGGTTACTTCCTCAAGCTGTTGAGAGAGAGTTCTATTTTGGACAAGCAGAGCCTCATTTAATTTTGACAACTTCTTCTGATTAAGATCTCCTGTGTCAATGTTGAGTTCGTTGTCACTAGTAGCCATATTTTCAATAATTTCAGTTGCTTCCTCTGGAGTCTTCCATTTGATATTGCCTCCTGCTGAGGCATTCAGTATCATCTTGGTGTGTGAACCAAGCCCTCCAAGGAAAGTTAAGACTACTTCATGTTCTTTAAAGCCATGCATGGGAGTTTTACGTAACAAGCTTTTATATCTGTCCCATGCATGCCCCAGTGATTCTTCCATGCCCTGCTTGAATGAAGAAATCTCTTGCTTTCCTTTAGTCACCTTAGATTGTGGGAAGAATTTGTTTAAAAACTTTGTAACTACTGCTTCCCACTCTGTGAAACTTTCTTCTGGAAAAGAGTTCAACCAAAGCTTAGCATTGCCTCCCAATGAGAAAGGAAACAAGCTAAGTTTGATTGCTTCGTCTGGCACCCCATTAATCTTGACTGTATTGCAAATCTCATTAAAGGTACTCAGGTGCTCATATGGGCTTTCGTGAGATAACCCATTAAATTGATTACTCTTCACCAGTTGAATCAGTGCTGGTTTGACCTCCATGTTGGCTGCATTGACTCTAGGTCTAGCAATGCTGTTGAAGTGCTGAGGTCCAGCAAGATTAGTGTAATCTGCAAGAGTTCTTCTAACATTATTGCCCTCCATACTTCCTGTGCTATGAACAGAACCTTGTGGTGATGATTGCAAGAGAGTTTCTGGAGAAGGGAAAAGTTCTCTAGACGTTCTGATTCTTCTCCTCCTTCTACTCTCTTCTAGACCTTCAAGAAGTGGTTCTGTTGTTTTCTTACTTCTAGTTCGAATTGCTTCCTGCATGCACAAGAAAACAAAACCCTAGAAAAAAATTGTTAGCACAAAAAGATATAAGAGAAGATATATATTCAAAAGATAAAAAGATAAAAGATTCAGAAGATAAGAAGATAAGAAGATAAAAGATTTAGAAGATAGAAAGATAAAAGATTTAAAAGATAAAAAGATAAAAGATAAAATAAAATCTAACCTAACCTAAAAGATAAAGATAAAATAAAATCTAACCTAACCAAATAAAATAAAATCTAATCTAATCTAAAAGATAAAATAAAATAAAATCTAATCTAAATAAAATCTAACCTAAAAAGATAAAATAAAATCTAAAAATAAAATCTAACCTAATCTAAAACAAATAAAATCTAATCTAAAAAGAGATAAAATAAAAACAGAAAAAAATAAAAACAGAAATTCAAACTTAAAGTCAAAGATAATCAATAATCACGCAAATTAACCAGTTAAACCACGAGTCCCCGGCAACGGCGCCAAAAACTTGATGGACAAATTTGTAAGCACCAAATTATGATGTCACAAACTTGTTTCACAATCGGCAAGTATGACCGAATCGTTCAAGTAATAAACTTGGTAAGACCAAGTATCGTTCTTCCCAAAGGACTCACGGCCTAGTTTAGTTATGTGATTTGTTGATTAGCTAGGACTTACAAACGAAATATTTAGAGTTTAAAATGCAAGACAGAAAATAAACATGTATGCATGAAGTTTGATCAATGGCAAAGCAAAAGATAAACACTTTCAATGAATTATATGAATGAATATGTTCTTGGGGGTCAATTTCATCTCATCCACTCTCATATATTTTAGGAATTCAACATTCAAATCATCATTGTTAATGCCACTCTCTAATGTACCATTCTAGATGGCTTCTCCCTAATCACGAGTTCATACAATTCCTAGCATTCCTAATGATTAGTTCATGAGTGCAGGAGCTTAAAGGCAACCAATAGAATATTGTCAGTATAATATTGGGAGAAATTCCCCGGATCTAGACTTCCCCGTACGTGTCCGTATCGACAAAACCAATAATCATGCATGGAATGAGTTAAACTGTGCAAGCATTGAGAAAGAGGAAAAACCCTAACTAATGATGAAAGAAAGCATATGTCTTAATTAAAAGATGTACTCAACAGATTCCATATATGAGAGCTTCAAGAGATTACATTGATTCCCCAACAAACATACAAGGTTTAGTTCACCATATTCATGGTGAACCTAGATGAATAACAATGAAAGAATGAAAGAATAAACCCAATAAAGGTGAAGAGGTAGCCTGAGCATCCAAGATCCTCCTTCAAAGGGGTGGAAGAGAGAGTGTTTGCCTCGTTTCTGCCAAAGATACTAATTCTAGGACGTGCAAGCCCTTATATACTAATCTAGAGTTACAAAAGATTACAAAAGCCCAAGCCCAAAAAGTGCCGCTCAGCGGTATTTACCGCTCAGCGGTGATTGCGCGTCTTCTTTCTTCCCCTCAGCGGCCATTTTGCCCCTCAGCGGTTCCAACGTCACCTCTTGAGTGCCGCTCAGCGGTAGTTTGCCGCTGAGCGGTGCCTTTGACTTCTCTTTTTGCACTCTTTCTTGTCTTTTCTAATGTCATCTCTCTCCTTCTTCACTCTTTTCACCAAATTCACCTTAAAACCTGCACAAAAACACTGAAATCAAGCATAAACCTGTCCAGCTCTCTTATTTCTGAAAATATGGATAAAAGGCATGATTTCAAGCTAGTTTCTAAGTCTAAAGGTTGCTTTTAGTATCAATTTTAAGCATGAAAATAACAGTTTTTCAACTGTTATCAACGGGCTGAATCCAGAAGCAACTTTGGTGTGCTGTCCAGCAGCCTGCACACGTGGAGAAACATCAACATCCAGCTCCAACACAGCCTTAAATCACACGTCCAACATCACGCCACGGACGGCCCAGCTTCAGCTAAAAAAAATGGGAGAAGACGTCCAGTGCAGCAGCAGCTTCATGCGGTGAAGAGAATGTTGGCTTTAGGAGGTGCATCCAGCACACGGTCCAGCAGAGAAGAAAAAAACGTGGTGCTGGAAGAAAAAAATCATTCCACGGTCCAGAGAATTCCACGCTCCAGCTTCAGCAATGGTCCAGCTGCCACAGGGAGAAATAGAAGAGAAGCGGTCCAGAGGCAAAAAAAAAGAGGTCCAGCATCCAGAGGGCACACGGGGGGGGAGAGTGGTGTCTGGTTTTTAGGGGGATCACACGTCCAGCCGCCACCTGGGATTAATTTTCATTTTATTTGTTTTTGGCTGGGTTTTTCTTTTGAAAAGAGAATGTGAACACTGCACTTGCCAGTTTTTTTTGTTTTTTTGGAAAGTTCTTGGCTTTGAACATTTTTTTTAGCATGAATGAAAGGCTCATTTTGTTTATTTTTAAGAAGAGAAGCTGCACGTTCAAAAAAAATGAAGTAGATTAGGTTACGGAGAGAGAGAATGGAGCGGTGCTGAATGAAGAGGTAATGGGAGTATGGTGTGCACGGCTGGGAGCTATACGGTGATTAAGCATGGATGAAGTTTTATTTTCTTTCTTTTAGAGAACTCTCGGTTTTCATTTTCTTAGAGAATAGGATGTTGTTTTAATTAGAAGAAAAGGTGGCCCACGCTAATTTGCATTGTGCAGCCCCTAAGGAAACTTTTGGTTCAATCCTTTTACTATTCAATGTTTGTTTTTACTGTTGCCATGATGAAATTACATTTAATGCTTAGCTCTAGGATGCATTCACACGTTGATTCAGGGGAGGCCCACATTGCACTGGGAAACTTTGGTTCAATCCTTTTATATCATATGCATTTAGCTTGGAAGCATCATCTTTATTTCAACTTACTGCTCACGCATTTATTCTAGTATTTCTTCCGCATAAATATGCATTCCATCTTATTTCAGTTGCATTGGGCTTCAAGGGGTGACGCTTTGAAATTCAATAGTGTTAAATGAATGTTCAGATTTCTCTAATGCATTTAAATTAGTTTTGGCTTTAAGAATGTTTAATTTATTGTTATCATGTTGTCTGTTCTGTTCAGTTTATTTATCTTCTTGCATTTCCAATCTCCTCACTTATTTTAGAAACCGTTCGGTATTCACGTTTTGTTAATTCATTTCACTGTTTTCAATTATGTTTGGTTGTATTTAATTTCCAGTCTTAATTTACATCATTTTCGAATCACAAAAACACTTTCAAAATCCCCCCCAATTCGTGTTTGACCTAAGTCTCGAATCGCATTTGGTCCTTGAGAGACGACCTAGGAGTCACTTCCTAGTCTATACTGCATTCTTTTATGCACAACTTTTGTTGGGAGGTGCGACCCTCTCATCAAAATGGCGCCGTTGCCGGGGACCAACGGTTCAGTCTTAGGTCTTTTTGTTGTGTTAGTGTGTGTTGTGTTTTGTCTTGTGTTGTGATGTGATGTGATGTGATGTTCTGTTTTGTGTGTGCGTGTTGCATGTATAAATGTGTTGTGTTTTATTTGTTTCGTAATTTGTAGTATTTTTCTTTTTCCATGTCTATCTATTCTGATTTCGTGAATACTGCTTGTTTTGCTAGTGCCTCTGATTATGATTCTCATTCTGCATGTTACCCTGATTGTAATTCATATTCTGCTGATTTCTATGTTGAGAACAATATGACTCATCCTCTAATTTCTGAGAGTGCTCTTTGTGAGCCGGTTTCACTTAAGGAGGATGATCTTCATTGCGATCTCACCCCTGGACTGATACATTTGCTGCCTAAGTTTCATGGTTTTGCAGGAGAATGCCCACACAGACATTTGGAGGAGCTCCACATCATGTGCTCTTCGATGAAGCCTCCAGATGTCCCTCTTGATTACATTTTCTTGAGCGCATTTCCGCATTCATTACAAGGAGCAGCTAAGGATTGGAAAGACTCTCTTCCTCTGAGATCCGTTACCGATTGGGGATATCTTGAGCACCAGTTTCTGAGCAAATTTTCCCTTGAGCAATATTATTACAGCAACGGTCTTGGATGGAATGACCCTACCTTGGAATGGTATAATGCTCCACAGCATCATTATCAAGAACCACCATTCCAAAGTACTTGTATGCCTCCACCAGTCCAGCAATATCAGAGTCAGCAATATGATGCTCCTGCCCAAATAGCTCCTCAGCCTTCTACTTCTGAGCCTACATTGCAGGAGTTGTTGGAGCAGATGACCATGCAGAACCTTCAGTTTCGGCAAGAGAACATGTAGTTCCAGCAAGAAATAGGAGCTGCCATTCAGAGTATGACTGATCAGATAGGGCAGATGGCCACTCAACTCACTGAGGAACAGTCTCAAGATTCAGAGTTACCATTTCAGACTGTTCAGATTCCAGATGATGATGATAGTGGCATCAACATAGAAGATGGGGAGAAGAGTCATGAACTTACTATTGTGCCATCTACTTTCCCATCATCCTATGTCCCTACTCTTGCACCTGAGGAGAGTGATGAGTATTTTGAGGAGCAGGCAGAAATAAGCAGTAACCCTGAACCAGGTAGACCACCTTCATCTTCCCACACTTTAGCAATCTTCAAGGAAGAGGAGGTAAGCATACCTCAATTTGATTATGTTGATGATTGTGCTATGCATGATTATGATGTGTGATGAGTCGATATTTTGTTCACTTCACTTAGTTTAATGTGCTATAATTAATCGGGAAATTATGCTTAATTGTCCACTATTTTCCCATTTTTCTTGATTGTGCTTAATTCGATCAGAAATTCTTATTTTACTTAAATTTGAATTATCTGAGCTAATTATTTGCATTAGTAATTGCAGGGAAAAATTGTTGATAATATTTGGAGAGTTAAAATGTGACATCAATTATATTTTAAGCTAAAATGCTAAGAGATGTGAATTTCAATTGTTTTTAGGAGACTTGCAGTAATGTCACGATTTTGGGCATTAAATTCTTCTACACTCACAGCTGCATTTGAATTGGAGTAAGGTCCAACCAGCCTCTGGTGAAAGGTCACGCATATTCAAATACCACATGTCAATTCATTTTGGCAAGTATTCAACAGGGAACAAAAGTGAGAAAGCCACCTGAAGAATTTTTCTTTGGCTTTGGAGAATGAAGTAAAACCGTGAAGCACTTAATTTGGAAGTAAATTAATTGGAATGAGAAAAGAGGGGCCACGTTGAAATGAAGTGGAGTTCACGTAGGGCACATGGAAAAGCCATTTTGGAAAAGCATTCATTAAATACATATTTTGGAATCAAAAGTGGGAGCCACCAATTTAAGTGGAAGTTCACGTCACACATGGGAGTAGCTCCAACATGTTGAATTTTATTAATGGTTTTGTTTTGAAAGGAAATGGTGTCACGGCCCCACACAAAAGAAATTGCATTCACTTTGGTTTCAATGTGCAGAATTGTTTACGGTGCTATTCCACTCCACACAACTTGAAAGTTCACGGTCTTCTTGGCTTGGCAACGGCATCTTCAGAGCTTGAAGAAGCAAGCAGTCCAGCACCTTCACTCTTCCTAGACGCATCCAGCTGGTTTGGGAAGAAGGGGGCGCCTGAAGTGGAGACACATCCAGCCACCACGGTTCAACACCTTGTTGAAGCCATCCAGCATGGAGAAAGAAGTGCACACGCGAGCGGCAAGAAGGGGAGAAAGCTGGAACGTGTTGAAGCAGCCACCCAAGTGGGTCTCTCTTGGTTTGCATTCTAGAAGCTTCACACAGAAAGCACACAACTCACGTGGGTGCAGCAGTAGGCAACAGAGATGATGGACTTTGGATGTGCAGATTTCTTTTGCTTTTCCACTTGGTTCATTGGCTGGAAAGAAGAGTGGCTCACGGTGGTTGAAAGAGAAGCGTGAGGTGTTGCATGGGGAGAAAGAAAGATACACACGGACACCACATGGAGGGGTATGGATGAGGTAGAGAGCTGTGTTTCATTATTGGAAGAGAAGAGTTATCATTTGCAAGGGAGAATGGAGCTGCAGCGTCCAGTTTTAAAGAACCACGGCTGCCACCAAGCTGTTGTAACGTCTGCCTCACGGTGCTAGAATGTTTTGAGTTGTATTGAATAACAAAACACATCACGGTGAAGGCTGGATGGAGAAGGAAGCACACAGGTCCACCAGTGCAGCACACGTCCAAGGCAGAAGAATGTTCACGGCAAAGTGGTGAACAAGATGACAAGAGTAGGTGCAAAATGGAGGGCCCTCACACTATTCTCTCACGGCCAGAAACTATTGTTCACCAATTTGTGCAAGAAAAGATGCAAAACAAAACTGAAACGGAGGAGATCACGGGAGGATGTTCAGATTTTTGCTATAAATGAAACACAGCAGATAGCAGAAGGGGCATTAGAATTAGGAGGAGGCAGTAGTGAGAGGAGGAGACGGTTTGGAAGAGGCTATGGCCTCTTTCCATATTTTTTTCTAGTAGCTCTCGGTTCTCATTGGCATTTTAATTTGTCTCTCTTCCAGTAGCTCTCGGTCCTTATTCCTCATCAGTAAAACAATTGTAGAATTTCATTTCTGTAATGTTTGTTTGTTTTATCCAGGATTTTTATTTGAAGTATAAGTCTTTAATTAATTTTATTTTCAGTTAAATGTTTTTATCTGTTAAATTTACCGTTTATGATTTTCTCCACCGTTAAATTATGTCAATGTGATTTTACTGTCTTTTACCGTTCAGTTTTTACCGTGATTAAAATTTATTTCAACATTTTTAATTTTGTTTTATTCAATTACCAGTTGCAATTTAATTTTCCACACCAAAACCAAAAACACTATCAAAACCCCCCACTTCGTGTTAAATCTGAGACTGAACCCAATATTGGTCCTTGAGAGACGACCTAGGAGTCACTTCCTAGTATTATACTGCATATTTTCGTGCAATCAACACTTTTGTGAACGGTGCGACCCGTTCATCAATGTGTATAGGTGTGTTGATGATTATATTGTTGATGAGTCTGTTCTTAATTGTCCTTCTCTGCATGATGAGAACCACTTTCTGCTATCACATCCAAATGTTTATCCTCCATGCACTGAACATGAATCTGAGTCTGTTGTTGATATTGCTTTTGAATTTGAAATTGATTCATGTTCTGAGAGTATATCTGTTGTTCAGCCTGTTACACTGGGATTGGGTGTTCTACCCCTGCATGAAATTTCTGTAGAGGCACATTGCACTAACCCTATTGCAGGAGGTACAAATGAATTTGATCAACAAACACCCACAGTGGACAACAAAGGTGCTCACAATGACAAAAGCTTCAAGATCAATAAGCACCTGTTGAACCCGCTCATCAACAATCACTTCTTCTTAGATCCTGCTGTGGATGATATCTCCCTGCTAGATCAAATCTGGAGGATGAAGCAATTCTTCCTCAGAACTTTCTTGCTGGATACTGTGGTGGAAGACATCTCCCTGCAAGTCCAAAATTGGCAACTGCCACCATGATCAGGGGAGTTTTCCTTTTCTCTTCTCCCCTTTTCCCTACTTTTATTGCACTTGTCCATGATCTGTTGACTGTTATGATTTATGATCTTATGCTTATGACACATTGAAGACACTGTGTAGTTTAAGTGTGGTCTATTGGGGGAGATTTTTATTTTTCTTTGTTAGTTTTTGTTTTCTTGGTTAAATTTTTTCTTTTCTAGGTTATTTTTGTCGTGTCTTGTGTACAGTTTTACATGTTTCTCTTCATTTCTGGACTGTGTTAAAGTTGTAGACTCGTCTTTCACTTCACTTCATTGATACTCTGATTTGTTTGAAATCCTTGCTTTTCACTGCTTGGGAAGATGATTATGATGTTTGAGAGGTTGAATTGATTGTGACAATTACCCTGTGTGAGATTTGAGCCACTTTATGTTCTTTCTTGTGTGTGATACGTCTCTTGATTGCTTGCGCATATGCCTTGGCTTGACTCTTGTTGATAATTCTTGATTGATATGCATGTTTGGAAGTGATAAAGGCAGTTTTGTTTTTGAGCCTCTCTAGCCAAATAAGCTTACCTTGTTCTGATCCTTTGAAAACCCCTTTTGAGCCTATACTTTCCTCATTTCTTTGTTTTGAAGCTCATACACTAATGATTTTGTGATAACAGTTGAAAAACTGTTATTTTCATGCTTAAAATTGATACTAAAAGCAACCTTTAGACTTAAAAACTAGCTTGAAATCATGCTTTTATCTATATTTTCAGAAATAAGAGAGCTGGACCGGTTTATGCTTGATTTAAGTATTTTTGTGCAGGTTTTAAGGTGAATTTGGTGAAAGAAGTGAAGAAGGAGAGAGATGACATTAGAAAAGACAAGAAAAAGTGCATAAAGGAGAAGCCGAAGGCACCGCTCAGCGGCATTTTACCGCTGAGCGGCACTCAAGAGGTTGCGGGAGTCACGCTGAGGGGCAAAATGGCCGCTGAGGGAAAGAAAGGAGACGCGCACTCACCGCTGAGCGGTATTTGCCGCTGAGCGGCACTTTTTGGGCTTGGGCTTTTGTAATCTTTTGTAACTTTAGAATAGTATATAAGGGCTTGCACGTCCTAGAATTAGTATCTTTGGCAGAAACGAGGCAAACACTCTCTCTTCCACCCCTTTGAAGGAGGATCTTGGATGCTCAGGCTACCTCTTCACCTTTATTGGGTTTATTCTTTCATTCTTTCATTGTTCATCTAGGTTCACCATGAATATGGTGAACTAAACCTTGTATGTTTGTTGGGGAATCAATGTAATCTCTTGAAGCTCTCATATATGGAATCTTTGCTTGCATCTTTTAATTAAGACTTATGCTTTCTTTCATCATTAGTTAGGGTTTTTCCTCTTTGCTCAATGCTTGCATAGTTTAACTCATTCCATGCATGATTATTGGTTTTGTCGATACGGACACGTACGGGGAAGTCTAGATCCGGGGAATTTCTCCCAATATTATACTGACAATATTATATTGGTTGTCGTTAAGCTCCTGCACTCATGAACTAATCATTAGGAATGCTAGGAATTGTATGAACTCGTGATTAGGGAGAAGCCATCTAGAATGGTACTTTAGAGAGTGGCATTAACAATGATGATTTGAATGTTGAATTCCTAAAATGTATGAGAGTGGATGAGATGAAATTGACCCCCAACAACATATCCATTCATATATTTCATTGAAAGTGTTTATCTTTTGTCTTTGCCATTGATCAAAGTTCATGCATACATGTTTATTTTCGTCTTTGCATATTAAACTTCAAATATTTCGTTCTTAAGTCTTAGCTAATCAACAAACCACATAACTAAACTAGGCCGTGAGTCCTTTGGGAAGAACGATACTTGGTCTTACCAAGTTTATTACTTGAACGATTCGGTCATACTTGCCGATTGTGAAAATAGTTTGTGACATCATATTTTGGTGCTTACAAATTTGTCCATCAAGTTTTTGGCGCCGTTGCCGGGGACTCGTGGTTTAACTGGTTAATTTGTGTGATTATTGATTATCTTTGACTTTAATTTTGAATTTCTGTTTTTATTTTTTTATCTTTTTAGGTTAGATTTTATTTTATCTTATTTTTTAGATTAGATTTTATTTTATTTTATCTTTTAGAATTAGGTTAGATTTTGTTTTATCTTTTAGATTAGATTAGATTTTATTTGGTTAGGTTAGATTTTATTTTATTTTATCTTTATCTTTTAGATTAGGTTAGATTTTATTTTATTTTATTCTATCTTATTTTATCTTTCTATCTTCTAAATCTTTTATCTTCTAAATCTTTTTATCTTTTGAATCTATATCTTCTCCTATATCTTTTTGTGCTAACAAATCTTTTCTAGCGTTTTGTTTTCTTGTGCATGCAGGAAGCAATTCGAACTAGGAGTAAGAAAACAACAGAACCACTTCTTGAAGGTCTAGAAGAGAGTAGAAGGAGGAGAAGAATCAGAACGTCTAGAGAACTTTTCCCTTCTCCAGAAACTCTCTTGCAATCATCACCACAAGGTTCTGTTCATAGCACAGGAAGTATGGAGGACAATAATGTTAGAAGAACTCTTGCAGATTATACTAATCTTGCTGGACCTCAGCACTTCAATAGCATAGCTAGACCTAGAGTCAATGCAGCCAACATGGAGGTCAAACCAGCACTGATTCAACTGGTGAAGAGTAATCAATTTAATGGGTTATCTCATGAAAGCCCATATGAGCACCTTACTACCTTTAATGAGATTTGCAATACAATCAACATTAATGGGGTGCCAGACGAAGCTATCAAACTTAGCTTGTTTCCTTTCTCATTGGGAGGCAATGCCAAGCTTTGGTTGAACTCTTTTCCAGAAGAAAGTTTCACAGAGTGGGAAGCAGTAGTTACAAAGTTTTTAAACAAATACTTCCCACAATCTAAAGTGACTAAAGGGAAGCAAGAGATTTCTTCATTCAAGCAGGGCATGGAAGAATCACTGGGACATGCATGGGACAGGTATAAAAGCTTGTTACGTAAAACTCCCACGCATGGCTTTGAAGATCAAGAAGTAGTCCTAACTTTCCTTGGAGGGCTTGGTTCACAAACCAAAATGATGCTGGATGCCTCAACTGGAGGCAATATCAAATGGAAGACTCCAGAGGAAGCAACTGAAATTATTGAAAACATGGCTACAAGTGATAATGAGCTGCACAGTGAGAGAGGAACTCCTATGCAACAGAAAGGGGTTCTTCAATTACAAACACATGATGCTTTGCTAGCACAGAATAACATTCTAACTCAACAGCTGGAGACTCTGACCAAAACTCTGGCTCAACTACCTAAAGAGTTGAAATCTGCTGCACATGTACAAACCCAGTTGTGCGAATTATGTTGGGGTGATCACATCAATGGCCAATGTGCTTTTCCTGTGGAAGCCGTGGAGGATGTTAATTTCATGGCTAATCAATTTCCATACCGTCAAGGGAATTATAATCAGGGTTGGAAACCACATCCAAGCATTGGTCAAGGACAAACTGGGCAAGCTAATCAATATAATAAGCAGCAGCAGCAACCAACCTTTTGGCAACAGTTATCTATGCTTAATGAAAGATCAACAAGGTTGGAAGAAACTCTTCAGCAATTCATACAGAAAACTGAATCTTCTCAAAAGAGCACTGAAGCTGCTATAAAGAATTTGGAGATTCAAATGGGTCAGATCACCAAGCAATTGGAAGAAAGGCCAAACAGAAACTTTGGGGCTAATACTGAGGTTAACCCTAGAGAAGAGTGCAAAGTGGTCAAGAGTGTGAATGAAGAGATCATTGAGTTAGAAGAAGGAGAAACAGAAGAGAGAAGAGAAGAAGAAAGAAAGGACATTTTTCCTTTTCCAACAAATCAGGAGAAACCAATGGATTTCACAGATTTATTCAGAATGGTTGATAATGAAGCACCTTGGGAACAAATTTTACAAAAAATAGCAGTTTACACAAAATCTGATGAAGGAACCTCTACAAAAAGAAGACGTAGAGATGATGAGAAAGAAAAGTGTATAACTGTTAAGAAAGAGTCATTCCCACCAAAAGCAGCAGATCCAGGTAGTTTTTCTATCCCTTGTTCTATCGGGAAGAAAAAGGTAAAGAAAGCTCTCCTTGATTTAGGCTCAAGTGTTAACTTGATGCCTTATTCTCTATTGGAGCAAATTGGCCATGTTAAAATAAAACCTGTAAAGGTTAATCTAGTAATGGCTGATGGATCTTCAAAGGAGCCATGTGGGATTGCAGAAGACATTGTAGTTTGTGTTGGCAAACTTCAGTTTTTGGCAGACTTTGTGGTGATGAAGATGGAGACCGAAAAGATACCTTTCATACTGGGAAGACCGTTTATGAAAACGGCCAGGGCTATCATAGATGTTAATGAAGGTATAGTGGTGCTCCAAGACAGAGAGGAGAGAGTGGTGGTGGATGTTTTCAAAGATGAGATACAAGCAAAGGAGGAAGAGTCTAGTTATAAAGCTGCATTTCGAGATGCACCCATGACTACAGGTAAAGATGAAAATCTTGAAGTTTCAGGTAACCATTGTTTGTTTTTTCAGGTACCCAAGGTAGAAGAGATTGGAAAAGGAGAAGAAGTTCCTAGAGACTGGAAGAAAAGAAGACTCCAACTTGGCACACCTGTAAGACTCAAGAACAAGTTGTGGGTTATAAAAGGCTTTAAAGAGAAGGAGATGATAGAGATAGAGTCTCCATATTCTAGAGAATCCAAAACAGTCCAAAGGAAGCAGTTGAAAGGTTGGTGGAAGGACAACATCAACTATAAAGAAGATGGAACATGAGCTTTAACAGGGTCAAGCTAGTGACGTTAAAGGAGCGCTTGCTGGGAGGCAACCCAGTAGATTTACAAACTTTTGATTTGTTTTGGTTTTGTAACTTTTAATCTGTGAACATTATTCTGGACATTATTTTGTTGGATCTAGCATCTACTGAAGGATGCTAGGTGGTTAAGTATCTACTGAAGGATACTAGGTTTGTAACACCTACTGATGGGTGTTGGTGAGAAGATTTTGCACCTACTGATGGGTGCTGGTAAGTTTGAAACACCTACTGATGGGTGTTGGTGGATTTTGGGTCAGGCTCGTGACGTTAAACAAGCGCTACCTGGGAGGCAACCCAGTTGATTGAATATTTTTGTTTGTTTATTTTAGTTAGGGTTTGCATAAGCATTTTTAAACATTGAATTGCAGGGAACCAATGAGGGGCATGTCTAGGAGGCACGTAGGTTAAGAAAAGAAGGAGAAGAGCACATCACGAAAGTGCCGCTGAGCGGCAACTTACCGCTGAGCGGTACTCTCGCAGAATGAGCTTTAGTTCCCCTAAGTGGAACCCGAGCCCATTAGGGTATTTTTTATACCCTAAGCTGTGCAAATGCTTTTATTTTCAGACTCTTCTCTGCACACACACTCCTACATACCTTTTCAAAGGTTCTCTACAACTTTTCCCTCATCCCTCTTTAGAAAATCTCCCTTCCACTCACTTGCTCACTAGTTTTCCATCTAAGTTTGGGGTTGGGAGAGAGCATCATTGAAGGGGCTGATTTCTTCATTATGGTTTACTAATGCTTAACAATGTATCTTTTGGTTTTGTGAATTATGTTTGATGCAGGGATGGCCTCCTCATCGGGCAAAAAGAATCAAGACTATAAGATCCAAGAAGAGGAAGATACAAAGGACAACTCAGATTGATGAGGAGCTGAGATAGCATTTACGGATGAATGCTATCATATGCTTATGCTTTTGTTGGTTTAAGTTTTCTAAACTTATTTATTTTATGTTTTAGATTAGGGTTAATGTACTCTATTGAACACCTGGTTTATTATGATGGTTTGCTATTAACTGTGATTGTGTGATAAGTAATGCTTGATGATGCTTATTGATTGATTGATGTTGAGATGATGTGCACATTAAAATGCTTATACAGGTGATTCACAAGCTTTGTGAACAAATGCATGATATCATGATTGTGATTGTGAAATTAAGCAGGATGTGTATGTCAAATGTGAATGAGCTTATATGTGAGGTTTTGAGCTCCAGAGTTGTTATTATTGAATGCTATTACTTTGAAAGCATGAATGACTTTGCCCAGGTTTTCTATGATTGAATCAATTGCTTGTTTTGCATCATGTTATCAAGGCCGTTTGTTGAAACCCTTTTTATTGGCCAAATTCATAAAGTTAGCCTACTAAAAGAGAACACTTTGTGTTCTATCCTTTGAACCCTTAGCCTTGAATATACACTGAAAACCCTTGATTGAAAATCTTTACCTTGAGTTAAGTAGAAGATCTTGTGTGGTATTGTTAAATGTTCAAGTTTGGGGTTATTGGGGAAACATGAAAAAGGAAAAGCATTGAGCTAAGAGCTAAAAAAGTAAGAATATGCAAAGAAGAAGAAAAAGAAAAGAAAAGAAAAAGAAACAAAGCTCAATGCAAATGCAAAGGCAAAAGAAAGTTGGGAATGAATAAGAATAATTGTGTTGTTATGATTCTCTTAACTCAAGGATTTTGTGATCCAGAAAAACCAATTTTCTTGTTAGCCCAGCCACATTATAAGCCATTGAAAAGTCCTTGTGATGATGCATGCTTGTGAATGTTTTTGATTGTGGTAAAATGAAAGGCAAAGTTGATTCATGTGACATTGTGATAGTGGAGTGAATGAGTGAAACACTTTACCTCTTATACACTTGTGTGTTGAGTGAAACACTTTACCTAGTGAGGAAATATTCCATAAGCACATGAACATCCATGCTTAATTGATTGATCATTCATGAAAAATAGCATTTGTTGGAACTTAAATTACTTTGTGAACACTAAAGCATGTGCACATCTTGATTGAACTCTTGGTCATAAGTTTGAATGAAGTTATTACTTATCTTGAAAAAGAGAATTTTTGAATGAGTGAACCATCATATGAATTGGTTGGAGATTGAGTTACATCTTGTTTGCTTGAGGACAAGCAAAGTTCTAAGTTTGGGGTTGTGATAACAGTTGAAAACCTGTTATTTTCATGCTTAAAATTGATACTAAAAGCAACCTTTAGACTTAAAAACTAGCTTGAAATCATGCTTTTATCTATATTTTCAGAAATAAGAGAGCTGGACCGGTTTATGCTTGATTTAAGTGTTTTTGTGCAGGTTTTAAGGTGAATTTGGTGAAAGAAGTGAAGAAGGAGAGAGATGACATTAGAAAAGACAAGAAAAAGTGCAAAAAGGAGAAGCCGAAGGCACCGCTCAGCGGCATTTTACCGCTGAGCGGCACTCAAGAGGTTGCGGGAGTCACGCTGAGGGGCAAAATGGCCGCTGAGGGGAAGAAAGGAGACGCGCACTCACCGCTGAGCGGTATTTGCCGCTGAGCGGCACTTTTTGGGCTTGGGCTTTTGTAATCTTTTGTAACTTTAGAATAGTATATAAGGGCTTGCACGTCCTAGAATTAGTATCTTTGGCAGAAACGAGGCAAACACTCTCTCTTCCACCCCTTTGAAGGAGGATCTTGGATGCTCAGGCTACCTCTTCACCTTTATTGGGTTTATTCTTTCATTCTTTCATTGTTCATCTAGGTTCACCATGAATATGGTGAACTAAACCTTGTATGTTTGTTGGGGAATCAATGTAATCTCTTGAAGCTCTCATATATGGAATCTTTGCTTGCATCTTTTAATTAAGACTTATGCTTTCTTTCATCATTAGTTAGGGTTTTTCCTCTTTGATCAATGCTTGCATAGTTTAACTCATTCCATGCATGATTATTGGTTTTGTCGATACGGACACGTACGGGGAAGTCTAGATCTGGGGAATTTCTCCCAATATTATACTGACAATATTATATTGGTTGTCGTTAAGCTCCTGCACTCATGAACTAATCATTAGGAATGCTAGGAATTGTATGAACTCGTGATTAGGGAGAAGCCATCTAGAATGGCACTTTAGAGAGTGGCATTAACAATGATGATTTGAATGTTGAATTCCTAAAATGTATGAGAGTGGATGAGATGAAATTGACCCCCAACAACATATCCATTCATATATTTCATTGAAAGTGTTTATCTTTTGTCTTTGCCATTGATCAAATTTCATGCATACATGTTTATTTTCGTCTTTGCATATTAAACTTCAAATATTTCGTTCTTAAGTCTTAGCTAATCAACAAACCACATAACTAAACTAGGCCGTGAGTCCTTTGGGAAGAACGATACTTGGTCTTACCAAGTTTATTACTTGAACGATTCGGTCATACTTGCCGATTGTGAAACAAGTTTGTGACATCATATTTTGGTGCTTACAAATTTGTCCATCATGGCTGCATTGACTCTAGGTCTAGCTATGCTGTTAAAGTGCTGAGGTCCAGCAATCTTGGTGTAATCTGCAAGAGTTCTGCTAACATTATTGTTCTCCATATTTCCTGTGCTATGAACAGAACCTTGTGGTGATGATTGTAAGAGAGTTTCTGGAGAAGGGAAAAGTTCTCTAGACGTTCTGATTCTTCTCCTCCGTCTACTGTCTTCTAATCCTTCAAGAAGAGGTTCTGTTGTTTTCTTACTCCTTGTTCTAATTGCTTCCTGCATACACAAGAAAACAAAACCCTAGAAAATATTTGTTAGCACAAAAAGATATAGGAGAAGATAAATATTCAGAAGATAAAAGATTCAGAAGATAGAATAAAATAAAATAAAATAAAATCTAATCTAATCAAATAAGATAAAATAAAATAAAAACAGAAAAATAAAAACAGAAATTCAAAATTAAAGTCAAAGATAATCAATAATCACACAAATTAACCAGTTAAACCAGAGTCCCCGGCAACGGCGCCAAAAACTTGATGGACAAATTTATGAGCACCAAAATATGATGTCACAAACTTGTTTTACAATCGGCAAGTATGACCGAATTGTTCAACTAATAAACTTGGTAAGACCAAGTATCGTTCTCCCAAAGGACTCACGGCCTAGTTTAGTTGTGTGGTTTGTTGATTAGCTAAGACTTAAGAACAAAATAATTGAAGTTTAATATGCAAAACAGAAAATAAACATGTATGCATGAAGTTTTGATCAATGGCAAAAGCAAAAGACAAATACTTTCAATGAAATATATGGATGAATATGTTGTTGGGGGTCAATTTCATCTTATCCACTCTCATATATTTTAGGAATTCAACATTCAAATCATCATTGTTAATGCCACTCTCTAAAGTACCTTTCTAGAAGGCTTCTCCCTAATCACGAGTTCATACAATTCCTAGCATTCCTAATGATCAGTTCATAAGTGCAGGAGCTTAACGACAACCAACATAATATTGGGAGAAATTCCCCGGATCTAGACTTCCCCGTACGTTCCCGTATCGACAAAACCAATAATCATGCATCAAATGAGTTAAACAATGCAAGCATTAAGCAAAGAGGAAAAACCCTAACTTATGATGAAAGAAAGCATAAGTCTTAATTAAAAGATGTAAAAACAAGTTCCATATATGAGAGCTTCAAACGATTACATTGATTCCCCAACAAACATAAAAGGTTTAGTTCACCATATTCATGGTGAACCTAGATGAACAATAATGAAAGAATGAAGGATAAAACCCTAGAAAGGTGAAGAGGTAGCCTGAGCATCCAAGATCCTCCTTCAAAGGGGTGGAAGAGAGAGTGTTTGCCTCGTTTATGCCAAAGATACAAACTCTAGGACGTCCTAAAGCTTATATACTATTCTAAAATTACAAAAAATCTAGGCCCAAGCCCATAAGTGTGCCGCTCAGCGGTAAAGTACCGCTCAGCGGTGAGTGCGCGTCTCGTTTATTCCCCTCAGCGGCCATTTTGCCCCTCAGCGGACCTCCCGCGACCTCCTGAGTGTCGCTCAGCGGTAAACTGCCGCTGAGCGGTGACTTCGGCTTCTCCTTTTGCACTTTTTAATGTCTTTTCTGATTTCATCTCTCTCCTTCTTCACTTCTTTCACCAAATTTACCTTAAAACCTGCACAAAAACACTGAAATCAAGCATAAACCTGTCCAGCTCTCTTATTTCTGAAAATATGGATAAAAGTATGATTTCAAGCTAGTTTCTAAGTATAAAGGTTGCTTTTAGTATCAATTTTAAGCATGAAAATAACAGTTTTTCAACTGTTATCAGAGACCTGTTGTATTTCTTGTGGTATTTGAGAAAGCTTCATAATTACTTCTTCCAACTGTTGAGAGATAATTCTATTTTGAATAAGCAAAGCATCATTTGATTGTAACAACTCCTTCTGACTAAGATATCCTCTTTCAATATTAAGTTTGTTGTCACTAGTAGCCATATTTTCAATAATTTCTGTTGCTTCCTCTGGAGTTTTCCATTTAATGTTTCCTCCTGCTGAGGCATCAAGCATCATCTTGGTTTGTGAACCAAGACCTCCAAGGAAGGTAAGGACTACTTCCACTTCATCGAATCCATGCGTGGGTGTTTTTCGTAGCAAGCTTTTGTATCTATCCCATGCATGACCCAGTGATTCTTCCATGCCCTGCCTGAATGAAGAAATCTCTTGCTTGCCTTTGTTCACCTTTGATTGTGGGAAGTATTTATTTAGAAACTTGGCTACCACTGCTTCCCACTCTGTGAAACTTCCCTCTGGAAAAGAATTTAACCAAAGCTTAGCATTGCCTCCTAATGAGAAAGGAAACAAGCTAAGTTTGATCGCTTCATCTGGCACCCCATTGATTTTCACTGTGTTGCAGATCTCATTAAATGTAGTGAGGTGCTCATATGGGCTTTCATGAGATAACCCATTGAATTGATTGCTCTTCACCAGTTTGATCAATGCTGGTTTGACCTCCATGTTAGCTGCATTGACTCTAGGTCTAGCTATACTGTTAAAGTGCTGAGGTCCAGCTGTATTGGTTTAATCATCAAGAGTTCTTCTAATATTATTGTTCTCCATATTTTATGTGCTATGGTCAAACTTGTTTAACCCTCGGCAAGTGTGACCGAATCATATCAAGTAATAAACTCGGTAAGACCAAGTATCGTTCTCCCAAAGGACTCACGGCCTAGTTAGTTATATGATTTCTTGATTATTTAAGACTTGTGAACAAATTGTTATAAGTTTCAAATGCAAAAGACAAAAAGTAAACATGTATGCATGTGATGATCAATGGGAAAGAAGAAACAAAACACATGAATTGAAATATGTGGATGAGTATTGATGACAAATTTATGAACACCGAAAAACGGCTGATGAGAGGGTCGCACCTCCCAACAAAAATTGTGCATAAAAGAATGCAGTATAGACTAGGAAGTGACTCCTAGGTCGTCTCACAAGGACCAATATTGCGGTTCAGTCTCAGATCACACACGGAAAAGGGGGGTTTGTGATTTTTGTGAATGCAAATGAACTAAATTAAAACACGAATCTAAATATAAATGTAAATACAAAATTAAAACGGTTGGTCACTAAAGTTCACATTGCAACTAAAATAAATAAAAAAAAACTAAAATAAAGCATTCAATGTGAAAGTGTGTGAACTAAGTGCAATGTAATAAACAAATAAGAAAACTCATTCAATGCTCTTAAATTAAACTGCAGTATTGGGCTAACACATTAAATGCATGTTGGAATAAAGCATGAAAATTGCAAAACAAAATCACCACCGGTTCAACACAATGTAAAGAGAAAACCTTTGGAACTTTCTTTCCCTCCCTGGACACAACCGAATGCCTAATCCAATTGAATAAAAATTTCACCCGTGTGCTGGAATAAAATCAATCATGTTTCCTTACATCTGTGATAGCTGATCAACATAATGATGCATTACATTCCCCTAAATTAAAAGAAGAATAAATTCCATGATGTGACGTGTGTGCACTTTGACGCTGCTCCAAAAAGAAATCCGTGTTACTCTTTTTTAAAAGAAAATTTAATTTTTTTTTTCAATATAAAAATCACCGTGAGCACCTAAAAGACCAATGATGCAAACTGAGAATGGAACTGAGCAATTGAAAAGCGGTTGTGCAATCCAAAATAATCACTGTTCATGCATCTAAATAAAAAAAAAACTAATTCCCATAGTGCTGCTAGAGAGAAACCGAGAGCCCTTCCAGGCCGTGACACCTCCAACTTCAATGTCTGGCTCTCCTCTGGAACGTGCTAGCTGGAATCAAGCTTCAAGAGTGAATGAACCAAATTTAAAACAGCGTTTCCCATTCTCCCACTGCACTACATTGCTTGCTACTGTTCCTTCTCGTGCACACTAACTAAATGAGTCCCGTGAGCTACTGGATTAGAAACCCGAGAGAGAAAGGAGAACAGTCGTAGCCCTTCCTCTCCCATGTCCGTGATCCCCCCTTGTTTAATGCACTGGAATGTGTTTTTAAACAAATATGCGGTGACCACTTTTACACTAGCAAGATCTAAGACTTAGTCTTCATTGACAAATATTATATTCTTTCCACTCCACAATTAATTAATTGATGCAGCCGTGTAAAAGTAACAAAAATCATGGAAAAAAATAAGATGCAACAATTGAAATAGCTATCAGATTGAAATTTACACTACAACAAACACGTTAACAGCCAAGAGGATAAAGCTACGTCAATCAATGTTCTCCAATGTGTAGAATAAAATTAGTTCAAGCATCCAGATATAAAACAGAACCTCTTAAAGCTAAGCTCCCTTCCTTCCCTTCTGAACACAGTCTGCAATGAAAGATCAACCAGAAACTCTTCTCAGTAGCAGCCGAACGTCTCCTCCTCTGCATTCAGCTCAACCATTCTCCATTCTCTCCTCCGTGGCGGCTGGACCTACTCTCACCCCCTACCCTACACTACTACGGACTGCACTACTGATGGAAAAATTTGTAAGCACCAAAATATGATGTCACAAACTTGTTTCACAATCGGCAAGTATGACCGAATCGTTCAAGTAATAAACTTGGTAAGACCAAGTATCGTTCTTCCCAAAGGACTCACGACCTAGTTTAGTTATATGATTTGTTGATTAGCTAAGACTTAAGAACGAAATAATTGGATTATATTATGCAAGACAGAAAATAAACATGTATGCATGAAATTTGATCAATGGCAAAGACAAAAGATAAACACTTTCAATGAAATATATGAATGGATATGTTGTTGGGGGTCAATTTCATCTCATCCACTCTTATACATTTTAGGAATTCAACATTCAAATCATCATTGTTAATGCCACTCTCTAAAGTACCATTCTAGATGGCTTCTCCCTAATCACGAGTTCATACAATTCCTAGCATTCCTAATGATTAGTTCATGAGTGCAGGAGCTTAACGACAACCAATATAATATTGTCAGTATAATATTGGGAGAAATTCCCCGGATCTAGACTTTCCCGTACGTGTCCGTATCGACAAAACCAATAATCATGCATGGAATGAGTTAAACTATGCAAGCATTGAGCAAAGAGGAAAAACCCTAACTAATGATGAAAGAAAGCATATGTCTTAATTAAAAGATGTAAACAACAGATTCCATATATGAGAGCTTCAAGAGATTACATTGATTCCCCAACAAACATACAAGGTTTAGTTCACCATATTCATGGTGAACCTAGATGAATATCAATGAAAGAATGAAAGAATAAACCCAATAAAGGTGAAGAGGTAGCCTGAGCATCCAAGATCCTCCTTCAAAGGGGTGGAAGAGAGAGTGTTTGCCTCGTTTCTGCCAAAGATACTAATCCCAAGGACGTGCAAGCCCTTATATACTAATCTAGAGTTACAAAAGATTACAAAAGCCCAAGCCCAAAAAGTGCCGCTCAGCGGTATTTACCGCTCAGCGGTGATTGCGCGTCTCCTTTCTTCCCCTCAGCGGCCATTTTGCCCCTCAGCGTGACTCCCGCAACCTCTTGAGTGCCGCTGAGCGGTGCCTTCGTCTTCTCTTTTTGCACTCTTTCTTGTCTTTCCTAATGTCACCTCTATCCTTCTTCACTCTTTTCACTAAATTCACCTTAAAACCTGTACAAAAACACTTAAATCAAGCATAAACCTGTCCAGCTCTCTTATTTATGAAAATATAGATAAACTGCATGATTTCAAGCTAGTTTTTAAGTCTAAAGGTTGCTTTTAGTATCACATTTAAGCATGAAAATAACAGTTTTTCAACTGTTATCACAACCCCAAACTTAGAACTTTGCTTGTCCTCAAGCAAACAAGATGTAACTCAATCTCCAACCAATTCATATGATGGTTCACTCATTCAAAAATCCTCTTTTTCAAGATAAGCAACAACTTCACTCAAACTTATGACCAAGAGTTCATTCAAGATGTGCACATGCTTTAGTGTTCACAAAGTCATTTAAATTCCAACAAATGCTATTTTTCATGAATGATCAATCAATTAAGCATGGATGTTCATGTGCTTATGGAATATTTCCTCACTAGGTAAAGTGTTTCACTCAACACACAAGTGTATAAGAGGTAAAGTGTTTCACTCATTCACTCCACTATCACAATGTCACATGAATCAACTTTGCCTTTCATTTTACCACAATCAAAAACATTCACAAGCATGCATCATCACAAGGACTTTTCAATGGCTTATAATGTGGCTGGGCTAACAAGAAAATTGGTTTTTCTGGATCACAAAATCCTTGAGTTAAGAAAATCATAACAACACAATTATTCTTATTCTTCCCAACTTGCCTTTGCATTTGCATTTGCATTGAGCTTTACTTCTTTTTCTTTTCTTTTCTTTTTCTTTGCATATTCTTACTTTTTAGCTATTAGCTCAATGCTTTTCATGTTTTCCCAACAACCCCAAACTTGAACATTTAACAATACCACACAAGATCTTCTACTTAACTCAAGGTACAGATTTTTAATCAAGGGTTTCAGTGTATGTTCAAGGCTATGGGTTCAAAGGATAGAACACAAAGTGTTTTCTTTTAGTAGGCTAATTTTATGAATTTGGCCAATAAAAAGGGTTCCAACAAACGGCCTTGATCATATGATGCAAAACAAGCAATTGATTCAATCATAGAAAACCTGGGCAAAATCATTCATGCTTCCAAAGTAATAACATTCAACAATAACAACTCTGGAGCTCAAAACCTCACATATAAGCTCATTCACATTTGACATACACATCCTGCTTAATTTCACAATCACAATCATGATATCATGCATTTGTTCACAAAGCTTGTGAATCACCTGTATAAGCATTTTAATGTGCACATCATCTCAACATCAATTAATCATAAAGCATCATCAAGCATTACTTATCACACAATCACAGTTAATAGCAAACCATCATAAGAAACCAGGTGTTCAATAGAGTACATCAAACCCTAATCTAAAAAACAAAAACAAATAAGTTCAGAAAACTTAAACCACAAAAGCATAATCATATGATAGCATTCATCAGTAAATGCTATCTCAGCTCCTCATCAATCTGAGCTGTCCTCTGTATCTTCCTCCTCCTCTTCATCATCATCTTCATCAAATGCATCCTCCTCCTCAACTTCATCTTCTTCCATATCTCTAGTTGAAGCTTCAGCTGCTTCAGCTCCTCCATGCAATGGTTCTTCTGGCCAAGCTACCACATTATGGAATTCATCCATAGTCCACCTGTGTGCTGGAGGGGTATCATACATCCCCACTATCATCTCAGCCGTGGCCACCTGCCCTCTGTGAATGGACTGCAACTGAGCTCCTATAAGAGACATATACATGTCCCTCATCTGGAATGGTTCTGCCTCATGAGTATCAGCAGATGTCCTGCTCTGTGCTGGCCCTCTCTCTCTACGAGCCTAGCGTGGTGGAACTGGCTGAGCTGCCTCCTCACCTCCACAGTACTGTCTGTAATAGGCCTCATCTATAGCTTTTCTTGGCTTCTCAAATGGTGGAACAGAAGTGTCCACCCCAGCAAGCTTGCAGAGGTGAGTGATCAAAGAAGGATGTCCTAGTGGTGCTTTGTTGTTTGAGGTGTTAGCACACACACTAATCTCATCAGCTATCACCTGCCCAATATTAACATTCAAATTTCTGATAGCACAGTAGATGAATAGTGCCCTGCTGAGAGTAATATCTGACACATGTGAACATGGCTGAATGTTGGCATGAGAAAATGCCATCCAATACTTTGCAAGAGGAGTCAAATATGTCCTCCTAATGTTAACCACTGAGCCAGATCTATTCCTTTGGAAGTGTCCTCCAGGTATACACAGTACTCTCTCCACATCCTCAAAATCAGCACCTTCCTCCATGCTAAGAGCAAACTGGCATTGCTCACCAGCCCACACAGTATCCAGGAAGTTGTTGATAGAATCAGGATCATACCTGATAGAATGGCCTCTAACATAGCCCAAATAATTCTCAGCTGGATAATCACCAATCTTCTTTGCATTGGTGTAGAATTCCTTCACCACAGCTATGTTGGCAGGTACAGGATAAGTGGCTAGCTTTCCCCAGTCATTCCCTAACACTTGCTCTCCAAATTGAGGAGCAAAGTTAGGTATCATTCCAACCTTTCTCTCCATTAGAAGTCTCCTGTCCTGAACCACCCTAAAGTGCTTCTCATGTTTCCTAGAGAGGAACCTGCCATTATGGGGTTGCTCTGGTTCCTTTTCCTTCCTCTTGGTTGCCATGGTTTTCAATCTCTTTCCTGAAGAGGATGCCATTCCTGCATTCAAACACATATCCAAAACCACAGAACATGATGTTAATCATTAGTAAACATAGAACACAACTCCTTTCGAAGCTAAACCACCGCTGAGGGCCAGAATTTCCCCTCAGCGCCACCAGTGCCCCATTCCAACACGCAAAAACCAGAAAAAACCTAATCTGGCAGAGTGCCGCTCAGCGGTAATTGCCGCTCAGCGGTGATCTGCAGATTTTTGCAAATCTCTTTTTAAAATTGTCCTAACTCCACCCAAACGCAATTTTCAGTTTTCCAGTTCATAATCAAGCAGTTTAATCGGTTCAAACATCAAATATATCATCAAATCATGCATAGAAATCAAAACCCCTAAATATTCATGCTTTGACAATCACATTCAAATTCAAGAACCCTAGAATGAACAAAATGCATTTTACTTACTTGGGTGGAGATGCTAGATGATATGAGAATGCTTCCAAACTAGAAGGCTCTCTTCCAACCCCAAACTTTGATGGCACACTAGTGAGAAAGTGAGTGGAAGAGAAATTTTTCTAAGAGGGAAGAGTAAAAAGATGTGGGAAACCTAAGAGAAGATATGTGGAAGTGTTTGTGCAGAGAAGGGCTTGAAAGAATGTAAAATAGCGCAGCTTAGGGTTTAAAAATACCCTAATGGGCTCGGGTTCCGCTAAGGGGAACTTAAGCCCATCTGCGATAGTACCGCTCAGCGGTAAATGCCGCTCAGCGGCACTTTCGTGATGTGCCCTTCTCCTTCTTTTCTTGACCTGCGTGCCTTCCTAGCATACCCCTCATAGGTTCCCTGCAATTCAATGTTAAAAATGCTTATGCAAACCCTAACTAAAATAAACAAATAGAAAACAATCAATCAACTGGGTTGCCTCCCAGGTAGCGCTTGTTTAACGTCACGAGCCTGACCCAAAATCCACCAACACCCATCAGTAGGTGTTTCAAACTTACCAACACCCATCAGTAGGTGTTACAGACTTACCAGCACCCATCAGTAGGTGCAAAATTTTCTCACCAACACCCATCAGTAGGTGTTACAAACTTAGTATCCTTCAGTAGATACTTAACCACCTAGCATCCTTCAGTAGATGCTGTATCCAACAAAATATTTACAAAATAATGTCCACAAATTTAAAATTACAAAACCAAATCAAAAGTTAAAAGTTTGTAAATCCACTGGGTTGCCTCCCAGCAAGCGCTCTTTTAACGTCATTAGCTTGACCCAGTAAAGCTCAAGTTCCTTCTTCTTTTTCTTCTTCTTTCTACTGAACCTCTTTAGAAATTTAATCAAACCAGGAACCTGTTGCAGTGTCTCAATCATAGGAACTTTAATCTCCAATTTCTTGAAGATTTCCATAAAGCACTCAAATTCCTTCTTCCTATGATACTTCTTTGGATGGGGACGAGGTTTTTCATATGATTCTTTATTTTTTTCTCTCGTCCTCTTTCTCTTTTCTCCCACTTTCTTTTTTTCTTTTCTTTTTCTACTCACCTTCTCAATCTTCACACAAATTTTCTCTTCTTCTTTCTCTTCTCTCTCTTTTCTCTCTTCTTTTTCCAACTCAACTTTTTCAACATTTACACTCACTAGATCTTGACACTCTCCCCTGGGGTTAACCTCAGTATTAGCCCCAAAATCCGTGTCAGGCCTTTCTTCCAACTGCTTGGTAATCTGCCCCATTTGAATCTTCAAGTTCTTAATAGCAGCTTCAGTGCTCTTTTGAGAAGATTCAGTTTTCTGTATAAATTGCTGAAGAATTTCCTCCATCCTCATGGACCTTTCATTAAGCATAGATAACTGTTGCCATAAGGTGGGTTGCTGCTGCTGCTTATTATATTGACCCGCTTGCCCAGTTTTCCCTTGACCAATGCTTGGGTGTGGTTTCTACCCCTGATTGTAGCTCCCTTGATGATACTGATTGGTCATGTAGTTTACATCCTCTACGGCTTCAACTGGAAAGGCACATTGACCATTGATATGGTCGCCTCCACACAATTCGCACAACTGGGATTGTACCTGTGCAACAGTCTTCAACTCTTTGGGTAGTTGTGCAAGTATCTTTGTGAGATTCTCCAACTGTTGAGTTAGTATCTTGTTCCGAGCTAGCAAGGCATCATTGGATTGCATCTGCAGAACTCCTTTTTGTTGAATTGGAGCTCCTCTTTCACTGTTCCACTTATTGTCATTAGTAGTCATGCTTTCAATTATTTCTGTGGCTTCCTCTGGAGTTTTCCATTTGATATTGCCTCCTGCTGAGGCATCAAGCATCATCATGGTTTGTGAACCAAGACCTCCAAGGAAGATTAGGACTACTTCTCCTTCGTTAAATCCATGCGTGGGAGTCTTTCTTAATAAGCTTTTGTACCTGTCCCATGCATGCCCCAGTGATTCTTCCATGCCTTGTCTAAATGAAGAGATCTCTTGCTTCCCTTTGTTGATTTTAAAGCTTTGTTGCTGCCATTGTTGTTGTGGTTGGTTCTCAAATTGTCCGGCAGCTTGCCAAAATTGGCTTTGATCCATGCTTGAGTCATGCTCCCACCAGTGGTTGAGATTACTTTGGTAGAATTGAGTGCCTATTAAATTCTTGTTCGAATTGCATCCTGCAAACATTAGGCATAAAACTCTAGAAAATATTTGTTAGCACAAAAAGATATAGGAGAAGATATATATTCAAAAGATAAAAAGATAAAAGATTCAGAAGATAGAAGATAAAAGATTCAGAAGATAGAAGATAAAATAAAATAAAATAAAATCTAATCTAATCTAATAAGATAAAATAAAATAAAATCCAATCTAATAAAAAAAAATAAAATCTAATCTAATCTAGTCAAATCAAATAAGATAAAATAAAATAAAAACAGAAAAATAAAAACAGAAATTCAAAATAAAATAAAATCAAATAAAATACAAACTGTAAAATATAAACAGAAAAAAAAAATAAAAAAATAAAAAAAATTTGAAATTTAAATTAAAAATAAAAAAAAGTAAGTCAAAGATAATCAATAATCACACAAATTAACCAGTTAAACCAGAGTCCCCGGCAACGGCGCCAAAAACTTCATGGACAAATTTGTAAGCACCAAAATATGATGTCACAAACTTGTTTCACAATCGGCAAGTATGACCGAATCGTTCAAGTAATAAACTTGGTAAGACCAAGTATCGTTCTTCCCAAAGGACTCACGGCCTAGTTTAGTTATATGATTTGTTGATTAGCTAAGACTTAAGAACGAAATAATTGGATTATATTATGCAAGACAGAAAATAAACATGTATGCATGAAATTTGATCAATTGCAAAGACAAAAGATAAACACTTTCAATGAAATATATGAATGGATATGTTGTTGGGGGTCAATTTCATCTCATCCACTCTCATACATTTTAGGAATTCAACATTCAAATCATCATTGTTAATGCCACTCTCTAAAGTACCATTCTAGATGGCTTCTCCCTAATCACGAGTTCATACAATTCCTAGCATTCCTAATGATTAGTTCATGAGTGCAGGAGCTTAACGACAACCAATATAATATTGTCAGTATAATATTGGGAGAAATTCCCCGGATCTAGACTTTCCCGTACGTGTCCGTATCGACAAAACCAATAATCATGCATGCAATGAGTTAAACTATGCAAGCATTGAGCAAAGAGGAAAAACCCTAACTAATGATGAAAGAAAGCATATGTCTTAATTAAAAGATGTAAACAACAGATTCCATATATGAGAGCTTCAAGAGATTACATTGATTCCCCAACAAACATACAAGGTTTAGTTCACCATATTCATGGTGAACCTAGATGAATATCAATGAAAGAATGAAAGAATAAACCCAATAAAGGTGAAGAGGTAGCCTGAGCATCCAAGATCCTCCTTCAAAGGGGTGGAAGAGAGAGTGTTTGCCTCGTTTCTGCCAAAGATACTAATCCCAAGGACGTGCAAGCCCTTATATACTAATCTAGAGTTACAAAAGATTACAAAAGCCCAAGCCCAAAAAGTGCCGCTCAGCGGTGATTGCGCGTCTCCTTTCTTCCCCTCAGCGGCCATTTTGCCCCTCAGCGTGACTCCCGCAACCTCTTGAGTGCCGCTCAGCGGTAGTTTGCCGCTCAGCGGTGCCTTCATCTTCTCTTTTTGCACTCTTTCTTGTCTTTTCTAATGTCACCTCTATCCTTCTTCACTCTTTTCACTAAATTCACCTTAGAACCTGCACAAAAACACTTAAATCAAGCATAAACCTGTCCAGCTCTCTTATTTATGAAAATATAGATAAACTGCATGATTTCAAGCTAGTTTTTAAGTCTAAAGGTTGCTTTTAGTATCACTTTTAAGCATGAAAATAACAGTTTTTCAACTGTTATCAACTACCCTACTGGAACGCCCCCTTCCCCAAGTGGCAGCTCCTCTCTTTTTTGTGCAGGCCGAGACCCTCCTTCTCATGTGGGCCCGTGCTTCTTTTTTTCAGCTCATCAAATTATCACTTGAAAATAGCGTCACCTTCCCAAGCTTGCTGGACCGTGTCTTTGCTTCTGAACCGTGTATTTTCTGCGTGCACCGCTGCTCTCCTTGCTGGACCATGAACGTGGCAGCTGCTTCCAGATGCCACTGGACTCCCGTGCGTGTGAGTGTGCTTCTCTTCTCCCAGCAGCCTCTGCTCAAATTGCTTTGCACACCTCTTGCTGGACGGGAGCTCCCAGGCTGGACCACTTCTTCCGGGTGCTTCTTTCTTCACGCACCATCCCTTCGCTGCTTCCCATGTGGCTTCTGCTGGGTGCTTGCCAAATTGAGTGAAGCCCCTGGACCGTTTCCGTGTGCACCTCCTCCCGTGACTCCACTTCCATCACCAAATAAAATCAGCACTCCACTTAATTTCCATGGGCCCCAGCTGCCATCTGTTTGCTCTCCAAACTGCTTTTCCTGCTGGACCGTGAATCATTTTTTTCTTCCAGCACCACGTTTTCACTTCTCTGCTGGACCGTGAGTGTCGTTTGCCATGTGCTTCTTTTCTTTCTCCTCCGTGGCAGCTGCTCTCCTATTCTCCGTGTGCACCCCTATAATTTAAATCCACACCTCCTCTCTCATTTTATTTTAAAACATAATTGATGTGGTATTTCTTTTCACCTCCAAATGTCCCAAATATTATCCAACAATTACCCTACAATTAATAATGCAAATAATTAGCTCAAATAATTCAAATTAATTAAAATAAGAATTTTTGGTCAAATTAAGAACAATTATCAAAAACGGGAAAATACCGGACAATTAAGCACAATTCCCCGATTAAATTCGGTACAATAAACTAAGTGAAGTGAATAAAATATTGACTCATCAAAATAGACCACACTTAGTCTTTTGCACTCCTGGGCAAAATCAAGACGCAGATCAAGGAATAGTTCAAAGGACTTTTAGGAAGGTGACACAGACTCAGCATACAGAAAACAAAGACTCAACAAGGACAGAAACAGAATTACACAGTCCTCAAGAAATCTGGACAGAGAAAAGAAGTAGACAATTCCAACACAAAATGAATCAGAGAAAGCAGATACTCATGAAATCATCCAAGCAATTCAAGACATGGCAAAATGATCAATCAGCTCAAGAGGTGAATGAAAAGTAACAAAACCTCACAGATGCACTATCAGTGTTTCTCTCAAGTGTCTATGGTAAGCTGATGGACAAATTTGTAAGCACCAAATTTTGATGTCACAAACTTGTTTCACAATCGGCAAGTATGACCGAATCGTTCAAGTAATAAACTTGGTAAGACCAAGTATCGTTCTTCCCAAAGGACTCACGGCCTAGTTTAGTTATGTGATTTGTTGATTAGCTAGGACTTACAAACGAAATATTCAAAGTTTAATATGCAAGACAGAAAATAAACATGTATGCATGAAGTTTGATCAATGGCAAAGACAAAAGATAAACACTTTCAATGAATTATATGAATGAATATGTTGTTGGGGGTCAATTTCATCTCATCCACTCTCATATATTTTAGGAATTTCAACATTCAAATCATCATTGTTAATGCCACTCTCTAATGTACCATTCTAGATGGCTTCTCCCTAATCACGAGTTCATACAATTCCTAGCATTCCTAATGATTAGTTCATGAGTGCAGGAGCTTAAAGGCAACCAATAGAATATTGTCAGTATAATATTGGGAGAAATTCCCCGGATCTAGACTTCCCCGTACGTGTCCGTATCGACAAAACCAATAATCATGCATGGAATGAGTTAAACTATGCAAGCATTGAGCAAATAGGAAAAACCCTAACTAATGATGAAAGAAAGCATATGTCTTAATTAAAAGATGTAAACAACAGATTCCATATATGAGAGCTTCAAGAGATTACATTGATTCCCCAACAAACATACAAGGTTTAGTTCACCATATTCATGGTGAACCTAGATGAATAACAATGAAAGAATGAAAGAATAAACCCAATAAAGGTGAAGAGGTAGCCTGAGCATCCAAGATCCTCCTTCAAAGGGGTGGAAGAGAGAGTGTTTGCCTCGTTTCTGCCAAAGATACTAATTCTAGGACGTGCAAGTCCTTATATACTATTTTAGAATTACAAAAGATCTAAGCCCAAGCCCATAAAAGTGCCAGAAAACGAGTCCAAGCCCATTATTAAGAATGGCGCTCAGTGGTAAATACGGCTCAGCGGTAACTGCGCTTCCCTTTTCTTCCCCTCAGCGGCCAGTTTGCCCCTCAGCGGACCTCCCGTGACCTCCTGAGTGCCGCTCAGCGGTAAAATGCCGCTGAGCGGTGCCTTCGGCTTCTCCTTTTGCACTCTTTGATTCCCTTTCTGATTCCATCTCTCTCTTTCTTCACTTCTTTCACTAAATTCACCTTAAAACCTGCACAAAAACACTTAAATCAAGCATAAACCTGTCCAGCTCTCTTATTTCTGAAAATATAGATAAAAGCATGATTTCAAGCTAGTTTTTAAGTCTAAAGGTTGCTTTTAGTGTCAATTTTAAGCATGAAAATAACAGTTTTTCAACTGTTATCACAACCCCAAACTTAGAACTTTGCTTGTCCTTAAGCAAACAAAATGTAACTCAATCTCCAACCAATTCATATGATGGTTCACTCATTCAAAAATTCTCTTTTTCAAGATAAGTAATAACTTCATTCAAACTTATGACCAAGAGTTCAACCAAGATGTGCACATGCTTTAGTGTTCACAAAGTCATTTAAATTCCAACAAATGCTATTTTTCATGAATGATTAATCAATTAAGCATGGATGTTCATGTGCTTATGGAATATTTCCTCACTAGGTAAAGTGTTTCACTCAACACACAAGTGTATAAGAGGTAAAGTGTTTCACTCATTCACTCCACTATCACAATGTCACATGAATCAACTTTGCCTTTCATTTTACCACAATCAAAAACATTCACAAGCATGCATCATCACAAGGGCTTTTCAATGGCTTATAATGTGGCTGGGCTAACAAGAAAATTGGTTTTTCTGGATCACAAAATCCTTGAGTTAAGAGCATCATAACAACATAATTATTCTTATTCATTCCCAACTTTCTTTTGCCTTTGCATTTGCATTGAGCTTTACTTCTTTTGCATATTCTTACTTTTTAGCTCTTAGCTCAATGCTTTTCCTTTTTCATGTTTCCCCAACAACCCCAAACTTGAACATTTAATAATACCACACAAGATCTTCTACTTAACTCAAGGTAAAGATTTTCAATCAAGGGTTTTCAGTGTATATTCAAGGCTAAGGGTTCAAAGGATAGAACACAAAGTGTTCTCTTTTAGTGGGCTAACTTTATGAATTTGGCCAATAAAAAGGGTTCCAACAAACGACCTTGATCATATGATGCAAAATAAGCAATTGATTCAATCATAGAAAACCTGGGCAAAATCATTCATGATATCATGCATTTGTTCACAAAGCTTGTGAATCACCTCTATAAGCATTTTAATGTGCACATCATCTCAACATCAATTAATCATAAGCATCATTCAAGCATTACTTATCAAACAATCACAGTTAATAGCAAACCATCATAATAAACCAGGTGTTCAATAGAGTACATCAAACCCTAATCTAAAAACAAAAACAACTTACAAGATACTGGGTTGCCTCCCAGTAAGCGCTTTTTTAACGTCCCGAGCCTGACCAAAACTTTCAAGGATCAACCAACAACATCATTGTGGAAAATTGTTGCACCTCTCCCCCTAGATATGGCTTGAGACGTTGACCATTTACCACCCAACTTCTCTGTGGATCATCAGATGGATTAAATATTTCAATTGCCCCATGCGGATGCACTTCTTTTATCACAAATGGTCCTGTCCATTTTGACTTCAACTTCCCAGGAAATATCTTCAATCTTGAATTGAACAATAATACCTGTTGTCCTGGATTGAAAACTCTATTCACCAACTTCCTGTCATGATAAAATTTCATTTTGTCTTTGTAAGCCTTGGATGAATCATATGCATGTAAGCGCATTTTTTCAAGCTCCAAAATCTGCCGTCTGCGTGTACATTGAGTATCATAAGGATCAAAATTCAAGAATTTCAAAGCCCATAATGCTCTATGCTCCAATTCGACTGGCAAATGGCATGCTTTCCCATAGACTAATTGAAATGGTGATAATCCCATAGACGTCTTCATTGCTGTCCTATAAGCCCAAAGAGCATCATCCAATTTGAGAGACCAATCCTTTCTTGATGAAGTCACAGTCTTTTCCAGGATTCTTTTTATCTCCCTGTTAGATACCTCAGCTTGTCCATTGGTTTGTGGATGATAAGGTGCAGCTACCTTATGCTTTACTCCATAGTGTTTGAGTACTTTCTCTAGCTGATAATTGCAAAAATGAGATCCTCCATCACTAATCAACACTCTTGGAGTGGCAAAACGTGAGAATATCTGCCTCTTCAGGAATTTAATTACCGTGCTAGCATCATTTTTAGGACAAGCTAATGCTTCCACCCATTTACTCACATAATCCACTGCTACCAGAATATATTCATTGTTGAAAGATGGAGGGAAGGGTCCAACAAAGTCAATACCCCAACAATCAAAAACCTCAACCTCTAAAATACCTTGTAAAGGCATCTCATGACGTTTAGTGATTGTCCCTGCTCTTTGACATTTATCACAATTCCTAGCATGATTATGGGCATCTTTAAATAAAGTTGGCCAATAAAACCCTGATTGAAGGACTTTTGCTGCTGTTCTTTCCCCATTAAAATGTCCTCCATAAGGTGAATCATGACAATGCCAGAGAATTCCTTCTGCCTCTTCATTTGTAACACATCTTCTTAGAAGATTATCTGCTCCAATTTTGAACAAATACGGATCATCCCACACAAACTGCTTGGCATCATGTAAAAATTTCTTTCTCTGTTGCCAAGTTAAGTCTTCCGGCATGACTCTTGCAGCTTTGAAATTTGCCATATCAGCAAACCAGGGCCTCTGCTGAATATACATGAGTGATTCATCTGAAAAAGATTCCCAGATTTCAGACTCCTTGTTAGTGACCTCATTGTTGACTAACCGTGACAAATGATCAGCAATTAGGTTCTCACTTCCTTTCTTATCACGGATTTCTACATCAAATTCTTGCAACAGTAGTACCCATATGATCAGACGTGGCTTAGAATCTGGTTTTGTCAACAAATATTTGATAGCTGCATGATCTGTGTAGACAATCACCTTAGACCCAATAAGATAAGGTCTAAATTTCTCTAGAGCATATACAACGGCAAGAAACTCTTTCTCTGTGGTAGCATAATTCAATTGAGCATCATTCAGCACCTTGCTAGCATAATAAATTGGATGAAACTTTTGTTCTTTCCTTTGCCCAAGGACAACTCCTATTGCATAATCACTTGCATCACACATCAATTCAAAATTTTGATTCCAATCTGGTGCTACAATTACTGGAGCTGACACTAGCTTCTGCTTCAATATATCAAAAGCTTTCAGACAGTCTTCATTCATCACAAAAGGAGCATCCTTCATCAAAAGATTACTCAATGGTTTAGCAATTTTTGAGAAATCTTTGATGAATCTTCTATAGAACCCAGCATGACCAAGAAAACTCCTAATCCCCCTTACATTTGTCGGTGGGGGCAGTTTCTCAATGACTTCTACTTTGGCTTTATCCACCTCAATTCCTTTAGCAGAAATTTTATGCCCCAGTACAATCCCTTCAGTTACCATGAAATGACATTTCTTCCAATTCAAAACCAGATTTGTCTGAACACATCTTTTGAGGACAGTGTTCAAATTAGCTAAACATCTTTGGAAAGAATTTCCAAAAACTGAGAAGTCATCCATGAATACTTCAATGCATTTTTCTAAAAGATCAGAAAAGATTGCCTGCATACACCTCTGAAACGTAGCTGGAGCATTACATAATCCAAAAGGCATCTTTCTATATGCAAAGATACCAAAAGTACAAGTAAAAGTCGTCTTCTCCTGGTCTTTTGGATCTACCACAATTTGATTATATCCAGAATATCCATCTAGAAAACAATAGAAAGCCTGCCCTGATAACCTTTCTAGCATCTGATCCATGAAGGGAAGAGGAAAATGATCTTTCCTAGTAGCTTTATTCAGCTTCCTATAATCAATGCACATACGCCAGCCAGTAACCGTCCGAGTAGGAATAAGCTCATTCTTATCATTATAAATTACTGTCATCCCACCTTTCTTTAGAACCACCTGTACTGGACTCACCCATTCACTGTCAGAGATTGGATAGATGATACCAGCTTCTAGCAGTTTTAACACTTCTTTTCTGACCACCTCCTTCATGACAGGATTTAACCTTCTCTGCGGTTGAGCACTTGGTTTATAGTCCTCTTCCATAAAAATCCTGTGCATGCAATAAGTTGGGCTTATACCTTTGAGATCTGATATTGACCACCCAATTGCTTCTTTGTTGGCTTTCAGAATTTCTATCAACTGCTCTTCTTCTTGTAAAGATAAAGAGTTATTGATGATGACTGGCTTTGTATCACCCTCTTCTAAAAACACATATTTCAGATGTGATGGCAATCTTTTTAATTCTGGCGACTGTGCTTTGATTGTTTCTTCCTTATCAATTGTTTCAAATATTGGATCTTCCTCTGGACTCTTTTTCAATGTTTCCAAGTCCATCAGACATTCATCAATCAATTTCTCTTCTTCTTCATCCAAATCTTCACATGCATCAATGAGAGTTTTTTCCAATGGTGAAATATTACGCACCATTCTTTCTTGAACCATACAAACTTCATCAAGTTCATCAAATTGAAAGCATGCTTTATCATCATTTGGATATGTCATGGCCTTGGATACATCAAAAGTGACCTCTTCATCATCAACTCTCAGTTTAAGCTTACCATTCTCCACATCAATCAGAACTCTAGCAGTCTTCATAAAAGGTCTCCCAAGAATAAGAGGAACATCACTAGTTCCTTCCATCTCCATCACAATAAAATCCACTGGAAATACAAATTTGTCGACCTTCACTAGAACATCTTCAACCACTCCATATGGATATTTAAGAGACCTATCTGCCAATTGAAGAGCCATTCTGGTTGGTTTAATTTCCAACCCCTGAATTGGTCTGCACATGGATAACGGCATTAGATTAATGCTAGTTCCCAAATCAATCAATGCTCTTCCAACTTTCACATCTCCTATGGTGCATGGAATGGTGAAGCTTCCTGGGTCTTTAAGTTTAGGAGGTAGTTTCTGTATGATTGCACTGCAATTGCCCTGTACATTGATAGTTTCCTTCTCAGTGTACTTGTGTTTCTTTGTGAGAAGTTCCTTCAAAAATTTTGCATATGCTGGCATCTGTTGCAATGCTTCAGAGAATGGTATAGTAATTTCCAGCTTCTTAAACAGTTCCATGAATCTTTCCAACTACTTTTCTTTCTCCTTCCTTGAATAACCCTTTGGATAAGGAAGTGGCTTTTCATACTCTTTTTCTCTCTCTCTCTCTTCTCTCTCATTTTTTTCTCTCCTCTCCTCTTCTTCTTTTCTCTTTTTCTCTCTCTCAACTCTTTCTTTCCACTCACATGATTCTTTTTCACTCTCACTCTCATTTTTTTCTTTCTCTCTCTCTTTTTGTCTCTCCTCTAACACTCTACCACTTCTGGTCACAACAGTTTTACAATCCTTTCCAAGGTTATCATGTTTAATCTCGTCAACTATTCTCTCAACATGACTCTCCATTTTTTTAAATGCAGCATCCACATTATGACAATAGGACGCATTTGTCTTCAAGAATCTCTGGAAAGTCTCTTCAAGCTTTGTTGTTTTCTCAACTGAAGTAAATTGCATCTGCCATTTTTGTTGCTCTTGAACCATTGAGACCTGTTGTATTTCCTGTGGTATTTGAGAAAGTTTCATGGTTACTTCCTCAAGCTGTTGAGAGAGAGTTCTATTTTGGACAAGCAGAGCCTCATTTAATTTTGACAACTTCTTCTGATTAAGATCTCCTGTGTCAATGTTGAGTTCGTTGTCACTAGTAGCCATATTTTCAATAATTTCAGTTGCTTCCTCTGGAGTCTTCCATTTGATATTGCCTCCTGCTGAGGCATTCAGTATCATCTTGGTGTGTGAACCAAGCCCTCCAAGGAAAGTTAAGACTACTTCATGTTCTTTAAAGCCATGCATGGGAGTTTTACGTAACAAGCTTTTATATCTGTCCCATGCATGCCCCAGTGATTCTTCCATGCCCTGCTTGAATGAAGATATCTCTTGCTTTCCTTTAGTCACCTTAGATTGTGGGAAGTATTTGTTTAAGAATTTTGTAACCACTGCTTCCCACTCTGTGAAACTTTCTTCTGGAAAAGAGTTCAACCAAAGCTTAGCATTGCCTCCCAATGAGAAAGGAAACAAGCTAAGTTTGATTGCTTCGTCTGGCACCCCATTAATTTTGACTGTATTGCAAATCTCATTAAAGGTAGTGAGGTGCTCATATGGGCTTTCATGAGATAACCCATTAAATTGATTACTTTTCACCAGTTGAATCAGTGCTGGTTTGACCTCCATGTTGGCTGCATTGACTCTAGGTCTAGCTATGCTATTGAAGTGCTGAGGTCCAGCAAGATTAGTGTAATCTGCAAGAGTTCTTCTAACATTATTGCCCTCCATACTTCCTGTGCTATGAACAGAACCTTGTGGTGATGATTGCAAGAGAGTTTCTGGAGAAGGGAAAAGTTCTCTAGACGTTCTGATTCTTCTCCTCCTTCTACTCTCTTCTAGACCTTCAAGAAGTGGTTCTGTTGTTTTCTTACTTCTAGTTCGAATTGCTTCCTGCATGCACAAGAAAACAAAACCTAGAAAAGATTTGTTAGCACAAAAAGATATAAAAGAAGATATAAATTCAAAAGATAAAAAGATAAAAGATTCAGAAGATAAGAAGATAAAAGATTTAGAAGATAGAAAGATAAAAGATTTAAAAGATAAAAAGATAAAAGATAAAATAAAATAAAATCTAATCCTAAAAGATAAAATAAAATCTAACCTAATCTAAAAGATAAAGATAAAATAAAATCTAATAAAATCTAATCTAAAAAGATAAAAAAATAAAATCTAACCTAATCTAAAAAGATAAAAAGATAAAATAAAAACAGAAAAAATAAAAACAGAAATTCAAAATTAAAGTCAAAGATAATCAATAATCACACAAATTAACCAGTTAAACCACGAGTCCCCGGCAACGGCGCCAAAAACTTGATGGACAAATTTGTAAGCACCAAATTTTGATGTCACAAACTTGTTTCACAATCGGCAAGTATGACCGAATCGTTCAAGTAATAAACTTGGTAAGACCAAGTATCGTTCTTCCCAAAGGACTCACGGCCTAGTTTAGTTATGTGATTTGTTGATTAGCTAGGACTTACAAACGAAATATTCAAAGTTTAATATGCAAGACAGAAAATAAACATGTATGCATGAAGTTTGATCAATGGCAAAGACAAAAGATAAACACTTTCAATGAATTATATGAATGAATATGTTGTTGGGGGTCAATTTCATCTCATCCACTCTCATATATTTTAGTTCACCATATTCATGGTGAACCTAGATGAATAACAATGAAAGAATGAAAGAATAAACCCAATAAAGGTGAAGAGGTAGCCTGAGCATCCAAGATCCTCCTTCAAAGGGGTGGAAGAGAGAGTGTTTGCCTCGTTTCTGCCAAAGATACTAATTCTAGGACGTGCAAGTCCTTATATACTATTTTAGAATTACAAAAGATCTAAGCCCAAGCCCATAAAAGTGCCAGAAAACGAGTCCAAGCCCATTATTAAGAATGGCGCTCAGCGGTAAATACCGCTCAGCGGTAACTGCGCTTCCCTTTTCTTCCCCTCAGCGGCCAGTTTGCCCCTCAGCGGACCTCCTGTGACCTCCTGAGTGCCGCTCAGCGGTAAAATGCCGCTGAAGGGTGACTTCGGCTTCTCCTTTTGCACTCTTTGATCTCTTTTCTGATTCCATCTCTCTCCTTCTTCACTTCTTTCACTAAATTCACCTTAAAACCTGCACAAAAACACTGAAATCAAGCATAAACCTGTCCAACTCTCTTATTTCTGAAAATATGGATAAAAGCATGATTTCAAGCTAGTTTCTAAGTATAAAGGTTGCTTTTAGTATCAATTTTAAGCATGAAAATAACAGTTTTTCAACTGTTATCACAACCCCAAACTTAGAACTTTGCTTGTCCTCAAGCAAACAAAATGTAACTCAATCTCCAACCAATTCATATGATGGTTCACTCATTCAAAAATCCTCTTTTTCAAGATAAGTAACAACTTCACTCAAACTTATGACCAAGAGTTCAATCAAGATGTGCACATGCTTTAGTGCTCACAAAGTCATTTAAATTCCAACAAATGCTATTTTTCATGAATGATCAATCAATTAAGCATGGATGTTCATGTGCTTATGGAATATTTCCTCACTAGATAAAGTGTTTCACTCAACACACAAGTGTATAAGAGGTAAAGTGTTTCACTCATTCACTCCACTATCACAATGTTACATGCGTCAACTTTGCCTTTCATTTTACCACAATCAAAAACATTCACAAGCATGCATCATCACAAGGACTTTTCAATGGCTTATAATGTGGCTGGGCTAACAAGAAATTTGGTTTTTCTGGATCACAAAATCCTTGAGTTAAGAGAATCATAACAACACAATTATTCTTATTCATTCCCAACTTTCTTTTGCCTTTGCATTTGCATTGAGCTTTGCTTCTTTTTCTTTTCTTTACTTTTTCTTTTTCTTTGCATATTCTTACTTTTTAGCTCTTAGCTCAATGCTTTTCCTTTTTCATGTTTTCCCAACAACCCCAAACTTGAACATTTAACAATACCACACAAGATCTTCTACTTAACTCAAGGTAAAGATTTTTCAATCAAGGGTTTTCAGGTTATGTTCAAGGCTAAAGGTTCAAAGGATAGAACACAACGTGTTCTTTTTTAGTGGGCTAACTTTATGAATTTGGCCAATAAAAAAGGTTCCAACAGACGGCCTTGATCACATGATGCAAAACAAGCAATTGATTCAATCATAGAAAACCTGGGCAAAATCATTCATGTTTCCAAAGTAATAGCATTCAATCAATAACAACTCTGGAGCTCAAAACCTCACATATAAGCTCATTCACATTTGACATACACATCTTGCTTAATTTCACAATCACAATCATAATATCCTGTATTTGTTCACAAAGCTTGTGAATCACCTGTATAAGCATTTTATTTGCACATCTATCTCAACATCAATCAATCAATAAGCATCATCAAGCATTACTTATCACACAATCACAGTTAATATCAAACCATCATAAGAAACCAGGTTTCAAATAGAGTACATCAAACCTAATCTAAAAACAAAAAATACTTACAAGATACTGGGTTGCCTCCCAGTAAGCGCTTGTTTAACGTCCCGAGCCTGACCCAAACTTTCAAGGATCAACCAACAACATCATTGTGGAAAATTGTTGCACCTCTCCCCCTAAATAGGGCTTGAGACGCTGACCATTTACCACCCAACTTCTTTGTGGATCATCAGCAAACGGATTAAATATTTCAATTGCTCCATGCGGATGCACTTCTTTTATCACAAATGGTCCTGTCCATTTTGACTTCAGCTTCCCAGGAAATATCTTCAATCTTGAATTGAACAATAGTACCTGTTGTCCTGGATTAAAAACTCTATTCACCAACTTCCTGTCATGATAAAATTTAATCTTGTCTTTGTAAGCCTTGGATGAATCATATGCATGTAACCGCATTTCTTCAAGCTCCAAAATCTGCCTTCTGCGTGTGCATTGAGTTTCATAAGGATCAAAATTCAAGAATTTCAAAGCCCATAATGCTCTATGCTCCAATTCGACTGGCAAATGGCATGCTTTCCCATAGACTAATTGAAATGGTGATAATCCCATAGACGTCTTCATTGCTGTCCTATAAGCCCAAAGAGCATCATCCAATTTGAGAGACCAATCCTTTCTTCATGAAGTCACGGTTTTTTCCAGGATTCTTTTTATCTCCCTGTTAGACACCTCAGCTTGTCCATTGGTTTGTGGATGATAAGGTGCAGCTACCTTATGCTTTACTCCATAGTGTTTGAGTACTTTCTCTAGCTGATAACTGCAAAAATGAGATCCTCCATCACTGATCAACACTCTTGGAGTGCCAAAACGTGAGAATATCTGCCTCTTCAGGAATTTAATTACCGTGCTAGCCTCATTTTTAGGACAAGCTAATGCTTCCACCCATTTACTCACATAATCCACTGCTACCAGAATATATTCATTGTTGAAAGATGGAGCGAAGGGTCCAACAAAGTCAATACCCCAACAATCAAAAACCTCAACCTCTAAAATACCTTGTAAAGGCATCTCATGACGTTTAGTGATTGTCCCTGCTCTTTGACATTTATCACAATTTCTAGCATGATTATGGGCATCTTTAAATAAAGTTGGCCAATAAAACCCTGATTGAAGGACTTTTGTTGCTGTTCTTTCTCCATTAAAATGTCCTCCATAAGGTGAATCATGACAATGCCAGAGAATTCCTTCTACTTCTTCATTTGTAACACATCTCCTTAAAAGATTATCTGCTCCAATTTTGAACAAATACGGATCATCCCACACAAACTGCTTGGCATCATGCAGAAATTTCTTTCTCTGTTGCCAAGTTAAGTCTTCCGGCATGACTCTTGCAGCTTTAAAATTCGCCATATCAGCAAACCAGGGCCTCTGCTGAATATACATGAGTGATTCATCTGAAAAAGATTCCCATATTTCAGACTCCTTGCTAGTGACCTCAATGTTGACTAACCGTGACAAATGATCAGCAATTAAGTTCTCACTTCCTTTCTTATCACGGATTTCTACATCAAATTCTTGCAATAGTAATACCCATCTAATCAGACGTGGCTTTGAATCTGGTTTTGTCAACAAATATTTGATAGCTGCATGATCTGTATAGACAATCACCTTAGACCCAATAAGATAAGGTCTAAATTTCTCTAGAGCATATACAATGGCAAGAAACTCTTTCTCTGTGGTAGCATAATTCAATTGAGCATCATTCAGCACCTTGCTAGCATAATAAATTGGATGAAACTTTTGTTCTTTCCTTTGACCAAGGACAACTCCTATTGCATAATCACTTGCATCACACATTAATTCAAAATTTTGATTCCAATCTGGTGCTACAATTACTGGAGCTGACACTAGCTTCTTCTTCAATATATCAAAAGCTTTCAGGCAATCTTCATTCATCACAAAAGGAGCATCCTTCATCAAAAGATTACTCAATGGTTTAGCAATTTTTGAGAAATCTTTGATAAATCTTCTATAAAACCCAGCATGACCAAGAAAACTTCTAATCCCCTTTACATTTGTTGGTGGAGGTAGTTTCTCAATAACTTCTACTTTAGCTTTGTCTACCTCAATTCCTTTAGCAGAGATTTTATGCCCCAATACAATTCCTTCAGTTACCATGAAATGACATTTCTCCCAATTCAAAACCAGATTTGTCTGAACACATCTTTTGAGGACAGTGTTCAAATTAGCTAAACATCTTTGGAAAGAATTTCCAAAAACTGAGAAATCATCCATGAATACTTCAATGCATTTTTCTAAAAGATCCGCAAAGATTGCCTGCATACACCTCTGAAACGTAGCTGGAGCATTACATAATCCAAAAGGCATCTTTCTATATGCAAAGATACCAAAAGGACAAGTAAAAGCCGTCTTCTCCTGGTCTTTTGGATCTACCACAATTTGATTATATCCAGAATATCCATCTAGAAAACAATAGAAAGCCTGCCCTGATAACCTTTCTAGCATCTGATCCATGAAGGGAAGAGGAAAATGATCTTTCCTAGTAGCTTTATTAAGCTTCCTGTAATCAATGCACATACGCCAACCAGTGACTGTCCGAGTAGGAATAAGTTCATTCTTATCATTATAAATTACTGTCATCCCACCTTTCTTTGGAACTACCTGTACTGGACTCACCCATTAACTGTCAGAAATTGGATAGATGATACCAGCTTTTAGTAGTTTCAACACTTCTTTTCTGACCACCTCCTTCATAACAGGATTTAACCTTCTCTGTGGTTGAGCACTTGGTTTATAATCTTCTTCCATAAAACTTTTGTGCATGCAATAAGTTGGGCTAATACCTTTAAGATCTGATATTGCCCATCCAATTGCTTCTTTGTTGGATTTCAGAATTTCTATCAATTGCTCTTCTTCTTGTAGAGATAAAGAGTTACTGATGATAACTGGCTTTGTTCCATCTTCTTCTAAAAACACATATTTCAGATGTGATGGCAATCTTTTTAATTCTGGCGACTGTGCTTTGATTGGTTCTTCCTTATCAATTATTTCGAATATTGGATCTTCCTCTGGACTCTTTTTCAATGTTTCCAAATCCATCAGACATTCATCAATCAATTTCTCTTCTTCTTCATCTAAATCTTCACATGCATCAATGAGAGTTTTTTCCAATGGAGAAATATTTCGCACCATTCTTTCTTCAACCATACAAACTTCATCAAGTTCATCAAATTGAAAACATGCTTTGTCATCATTTGGATATGTCATGGCTTTGGATACATCAAAAATGACTTCTTCATCATCAACTCTCAATTTAAGCTTACCATTCTCTACATCAATCAAAACCCTAGCAGTCTTCATAAAAGGTCTCCCAAGAATAAGAGGAACATCACTAGTTCCTTCCATCTCCATCACAATAAAATCCACTGGAAATACAAATTTGTCGACCTTCACTAGAACATCTTCAACCACTCCATATGGATATTTAAGAGACCTGTCTGCCAATTGAAGAGCCATCCTGGTTGGTTTAATTTCCAACCCCTGAATTGTTCTGCACATGGATAGCGACATTAGATTAATGCTAGCTCTCAAATCAATCAATGCTCTTGCAACTTTCACATCTCCTATTGATAAGCGACGGCTTGAGCTGAATCCGAAGATGTCGTGAAATCCAGACTTGATCGAGTTGAAGATCCGAGAAACAGCGGAAGAAGCAGATGTAGTCAAGAACCCTAGTAGTTGGATTCGAAGATGAACGGCGAGGAACAAAAAATGAGATTCAAGCAGAAATGACTCAAGCAGAAACCTAATGAACAGATCAAGACCAAAAACACATGAATCAACACAAGACAGAGAAGGAATCATAATGAACAACACGAATATTGAAGAGATTCAACACGAATGAATAAGACAAAGTAAAATACTCAAGACATTGCACGAATGATAATCAACAACACAAAAAACTTGAAAACAAGCAAACGCACAAATTGAATCTCAAGAACAGAGAACAGATCGAGACAGAACTTTTGAGAATCGACGAAAAGTAACTCAGATCAGAGAGAAACGAGATACTTAGCTCAAGCGGACGCGCCTAACCTAGGCTCTGAATACCACATGATAAGCGACGGCTTGAGCTGAATCCGGAGATGTCGTGAAATCCAGACTTGATCGAGTTGAAGATCCGAGAAACAACGGAAGAAGCAGATGTAGTCAAGAACCCTAGTAGTTGGATTCGAAGATGAACGGCGAGGAACAAACCAGAGATTCGAGGTTTGTTCGGTTGAAAACCTAGGGTTTGAAGCGGAAGCAGATTTGGATGGTGGAGAGGTGATTTTAATCGGCGAGAAAGGTGAGGTCCTACGGTGACAGTGTGGTTCGTGGTGGAGAAGCTCTCTCTCGAGAGTGAAGTAGACGAAAATTCGCGAAATGAATATGTGATATGGTGCTGACGGAACTCGAGAGTGAATAAGGTACGCGTGGCAGTAGATCAGAGGCCAGCCACGAGGAAGCTCTTAATTGGTGAGAGTGGCGTGAGATGGATGGAGTGGAGGAGAGAGAATCTGATAATGGAAAATGAGAGAATGGATATTGTGAATGGAAGGTGGCTAGAGGAGATCCTTTGGGATTCTCTAGCTTTGACTTTCAAGGGAATTAAATTCTGGAGTTCTCTCAACAGAAAGTTTAATTCATTATTCTCAAAAGTACCTTACCAGAGGTGGTGGCATGTCTATATATAGGACTAAAAGTCCCTCCTATCTAGCACATGCCTAACACCTTTTACACATGTTTTTAATAAAAGTAAAATAAACTATACTAAACTAATTGGCGTTGGTCCCCGCGTATCACCTATGGTGCATGGAATAGTGAAACTTCCTGGGTCTTTAAGTTTAGGAGGTAATTTCTGTATGATTGCACTGCAATTACCCTGTATATTGATAGTTTCCTTCTCAATGTACTTGTGTTTCTTTGTGAGAAGTTCCTTCAAAAATTTTGCATATGCTGGCATCTGTTGCAATGCTTCAGAGAATGGTATAGTAATCTCCAACTTTTTAAAAAGTTCCATGAATCTTTCCAACTGCTTTTCTTTCTCCTTCCTTGAATAACCCCTTGGATAAGGAAGTGGCTTTTCATACTCTTTTTCTTTCTGTCTCTCTTCTCTCTCTTTTTTTTCTCTCCTCTCCTCTTCTTCTTTTTCCTTTTTCTCTCTCTCAACTCTTTCTTTCCACTCACATGTTTCTTTTTCACTCTCACTCTCATTTTCTTTCTCCTCTCTCTCTTTTTGTCTCTCCTCTAACACTCTACCACTTCTAGTCACAACAGTTTTACATTCCTTACCAAGATTATCATGTTTCATCTCGTCAACTATTCTCTCAACATAAACCTCCAATTTTTTAAATGCAGCATCCACATTATGACAATAAGACGCATTCGTCTTCAAGAATCTTTGGAAAGTCTCTTCAAGCTTTGTTTTTTTCTCAACTGGAGTAACTTGCGTCTGCCATTGTTGTTGTTGCACTTGAACCATTCAAACCTGTTGTATTTCCTGTGGTATTTGAGAAAGTCTCATGGTTGCTTCTTCAAGCTGTTGAGAGATAATTCTATTTTGGATAAGCAAAGCCTCATTTGATTGTAACAACTCCTTCTGACTAAGGTCTCTTTTTTCAATATTGAGTTCGTTGTCACTAGTAGCCATATTTTCAATAATTTCAGTTGCTTCCTCTGGAGTCTTCCATTTGATATTGCCTCCAGCTGAGGCGTTAAGTATCATCTTGGTTTGTGAACCAAGCCCTCCAAGGAAAGTTAAGACTACTTCATGTTCTGCAAAACCATGCGTGGGAGTTTTACGTAACAAGCTTTTATACCTGTCCCATGCATGCCCCAGTGATTCTTCCATGCCCTGCTTAAATGAAGAAATCTCTTGCTTGCCTTTAGTCACCTTAGATTGTGGGAAGTACTTGTTTAAAAATTTTGTGACCACTGCTTCCCACTCTGTGAAACTTTCTTCTGGAAAAGAATTCAACCAAAGCTTAGCATTGCCTCCCAATGAGAAAGGAAACAAGCTAAGTTTGATAGCTTCGTCTGGCACCCCATTAATCTTGACTGTGTTGCAAATCTCATTAAAGGTAGTGAGGTGCTCATATGGGCTTTCATGAGATAACCCATTAAATTGATTACTTTTCACCAGTTGAATCAGTGCTGGTTTGACCTCCATATTGGCTGCATTGACTCTAGGTTTAGCTATGCTGTTACAGTGCTGAGGTCCAGCAATATTGGTGTAATCTGCAAGAGTTCTTCTAATATTATTGTTCTCCATACTTCCTGTGCTATGAACAGAACCTTGTGGTGATGACTGTAAGAGAGTTTCTGGAGAAGGGAAAAGTTCTCTAGACGTTCTGATTCTTCTCCTCCGTCTACTGTCTTCTAATCCTTCAAGAAGAGGTTCTGTTGTTTTCTTACTCCTTGTTCTAATTGCCTCCTGCATGCACAAGAAAACAAAACCCTAGAAAAGATTTGTTAGCACAAAAAGATATAGGAGAAGATAAAGATTCAAAAGATAAAAGATTCAGAAGATAAAATAAAATCTAATCAAATAAAATAAGATAGAATAAAATAAAATAAAATAAAATCTAATCTAATCTAATAAGATAAAATAAAATAAAATAAAAACAGAAAAATAAAAACAGAAATTCAAAATTAAAGTCAAAGATAATCAATAATCACACAAATTAACCAGTTAAACCAGAGTCCCTGGCAACGGCGCCAAAAACTTGATGGACAAATTTATGATCACCAAAATATGATGTCACAAACTTGTTTCACAATCGGCAAGTATGACTGAATCGTTCAAGTAATAAACTTGGTTGGACCAAGTATCGTTCTTCCCAAAGGACTCTCAGCCTAATTTAGTTATATGATTTGTTGATTAGCTAAGACTTACAAACGAAATAATTGAGATTTTATATGCAAGAGACGAAAATAAACATGTATGCATGAGTTTTTGATCAATGGCAAAAGCAAAAGATAAACACTTTCAATGAAATATATGAATGAATATGTTGTTGGGGGTCAATTTCATCTTATCCACTCTCATATATTTTAGGAATTCAACATTCAAATCATCATTGTTAATGCCACTCTCTAAAGTACCTTTCTAGAAGGCTTCTCCCTAATCACGAGTTCATACAATTCCTAGCATTCCTAATGATCAGTTCATAAGTTCAGGAGCTTAACGACAACCAACATAATATTGGGAGAAATTCCCCGGATCTAGACTTCCCCGTACGTTCCCGTATCGACAAAACCAATAATCATGCATCGAATGAGTTAAACAATGCAAGCATTAAGCAAAGAGGAAAAACCCTAACTAATGATGAAAGAAAGCATAAATCTTAGATTAAGATGCAAGCATAAATTCCATATATGAGAGCTTCAAGAGATTACATTGATTCCCCAACAAACATACAAGGTTTAGCTCACCATATTCATGGTGAACCTAGATGAACAAATGAAAGAATGAAAGAATAAACCCTAAAAAGGTGAGAGGTAGCCTGAGCATCCAAGATCCTCCTTCAAAGGGGTGGAAGAGAGAGTGTTTGCCTCGTTTCTGCCAAAGATACAAACCCTAGGACGTCCTAAAGCTTATATACTCTTCTAAAATTACAAAAAATCAAAGCCCAAGCCCATAAGTGTGCCGCTCAGCGGTAAAGTACCGCTCAGCGGTGACTGCGCGTCTCGTTTCTTCCCCTCAGCGGCCATTTTGCCCCTCAGCGGACCTCCCGTGACCTCCTGAGTGCCGCTCAGCGGTAAAATGCCGCTGAAGGGTGACTTCGGCTTCTCCTTTTGCACTCTTTGATCTCTTTTTTGATTCCATCTCTCTCCTTCTTCACTTCTTTCACTAAATTCACCTTAAAACCTGCACAAAAACACTGAAATCAAGCATAAACCTGTCCAGCTCTCTTATTTCTGAAAATATGGATAAAAGCATGATTTCAAGCTAGTTTCTAAGTATAAAGGTTGCTTTTAGTATCAATTTTAAGCATGAAAATAACAGTTTTTGAACTGTTATCAAGCTCCAAAATTCCCTACGGTTAAGGTAATCATGGTTTTTCACTTAGGGCTAGTGTATGAGCTTCAAAACAAAGAAATGGGGGAAAATATAGGCTCAAAAGGGGTTATCAAAGGATCAGAACAAGGTAAGCTTATTTGGCTAGAGAGGCTCAAGAACAAAACTGCCTTTATTACTTCCAAACATGCATATCAATCAAGAATTATCAACAAGAGTCAAGCCAAGGCATAGGCGCAAGTAATTGATGAACGTGTCGCACCGCTCACAAAAGTTGATTGCACGAAAATATGCAGTATAACTAGGAAGTGACTCCTAGGTCGTCTCTCAAGGACCAATTTTGTTGGTTCAGTCTCAGATTTGTTTCACACTAAGTGGGGGGTTTGTGGATGTTTTGTATACGGGAAAATTAAATTAAAATTAAAACAACAGTGCAGAAAACGTAAATGCAGTGAATAAATAAAGTACAAAAAAACCGTAAATTGCAAAACTAAATAAAAAGTGCTGAAATAAAATTCAAAACAGTAAAACGGTAATTAAATTGCAGAAACAGTAATTGTGTAGAAAATGGTAAAGGAAAATAAAATTCAACGAACATTGATTGAAAAACGCAAACTGAAAAATACAATTAAAATTCAACTTGGAAACTGGAATTTGAATCAAACACAGAACCTCCCCCAGAGGGGAGGAGGAAAAATGAACACTCAAAATAAAAAACGTCCGTGATTGCTCTCCCTAAAACTACTCCTCAAATCTCCTCTCCTTCTCCTTTGCTGCCCATTCCATTTTATAGCCCAGAATTCTGAACCCGTGAGCTTTCCTTGTCTCCACCAAGATTTTGTTTTTGTTGCTCGCGTATCAATCTTTCTTGACTTCTTTCAACTCCTAAGTTTGCAAAGAAATGGAATGGGGCCCTCCACTTGTGTAGACTAATCTTGTCATCTTCTACCCATCATCTGCTGAATAGATTACTGCTTCATCTTCAACTCATTCCCGTGACTCCAAGCTGCTGTGTGAACGTTGCTGCCATGATTGTAGCCATAACCATGCACCTCCAAACTACTGTAGCTTCCTCTGCTGGACCATGGGTTTTATTTCTTTCATCTTCAACGTCAACTTCTAGGTTTCTCTTTTCCTCCCATTCTCGTGCATACTGCTGGATGCTCCTCTTCCAAGGTCATGTGTTGGCTTCTCTTTGCTGGACTGTGAAGGTCTTCTCTACTGGACCAGCTGCTTCCAATCTCTTCTCCTTCGCATGATGGGCATGAGTTATTGCTGGAGCTTCCTTCCTTGTGCTTTCTTCAAAGCTGCTGTCCGAGAACTCCCTTGCTTGAACGTGCAACTTCTTTTGCCATCACATGCTACTTCCCTTCAATCTTCCAGCAAACTTGCTTCTTCTTCAATCTCATCTTGGACGTGCTGGTCACGGCTCTGAAGTGTGCAGCTACTTCAAGTTGCTGGTCAAGACATCCTCTTTTCCAAGTTATGGAAGCTTTCTCTCCCAATTGGAAACCGTTGCAGACCAATGGTCCCAATGTATTGGTCCAAGAAATATGTTTAAACTTTGGAGCAAGCCTTTCACGTGAAAACGTGAATAGGAGCCTCCACCTATGTCATCTTTTCAATTTTTGAGAATAGTATTTGCAGCCCCACTATTGTCATATGTTTGCCACCATCAATTCCATACCCGTGCTTAGCATTTAGGAATGTGGAATTTCCAACCAAGTGGTGGCCCCCTCCTCCATGTGCTTCATGGCCATTTGTTTACATAGAAAAGGAATGACAATTTGCTTCCTTACGTGTTACTTCTTTCTCCAAAATGAAAGCATTCTTTTTTTTTTCAAGCGGGGCCATGTTTGTTTTATTCTATTTAACATATTATTTACCTAAAAAGAGAAGCATTCACGTGAACTCTTGCATTCCAACAAAGATGGTTTTAAAAATTCTTTCTATGTGAATGTGGCATAAACATTGGTGCACGGTTCATGAGCCATTTCTCTCTATAAAATACAAATAAATTTTAATTTAAAATGTAATTTATGAGAAATTTATCTTTTTGGTCCCAAAATATTATTCAATATTTTCTCTGCAATCACTAATACAAATAATTAGCTCAAATAATTCAAATTAATTGAAATTAGAATTTCTGGTCAAATTAAGTACATTTAGTGAAAACGGGAAAATACCAGACATTTTAGCACAATTCCTTGATCAAATTCGGTACAATAAACTAAGTGAAGTGTATAAAATATCGACTCATCAAAATAGACCACACTTAGTCTTTTGCACTCCTGGGCAAAATTAAGACGCAAATCAGGGAATGGTTCAAAGGACTTTTAGGGAGGCGACACAAAACTCAGCAGACAGAAAAATAAAAACTCACGAGAAAAATAAACCAAATTTACACAATTCTCAAGAATTCTTGGACAAATAAAAGAAGTAGAAATTATCCAACACAAATCAAATAAAGCAGATACTTACAGAAATCATCCAAACAATTCAATACACAGCAAAATGATTAATCAGCTCAAGAGGTGATTCAAAAATAACATAGCCTCACAGATGCACTATAGTGTTTCTCTCAAGTGTCTAGGGTAAACATTTCAACTCAAAGCACTCAAGAAAACAAACACAAATTGACTTGGCAAGCTTCTAATATCAACACTCAAAACATATGCACGTTTAGATCAAAAGGTCTTTATTGGGTTGTAATGGGGCCAAGGACAGGGGATGATAAATTTGGATAAGTAGCTATAGCTCAGAGAAAATAGAGGTGCTCTAGGAAAAAATGTAAACATAGTGAAATCTCACCCAAACCTCTAATTCAATCCTCTTCTCGACTCCATTATTCACAAAATTATTTTTCAAATTTCTCTTTTTCTCATCAAATGTTTTTCATCCTGTCTTTTTTTTTTCACACAACAGGATATAAATTATCATTTCAAAACATGATGAGGAACCAACTAGCCAATTCATCAGAATTCCCAAGGAGACCACACTTATTCTCAAAACACTTCTATAGCTCCAGACTTTCCTAAGTTTAAGGTAATCATTTGTTTTTCACTTAGGATCAGTGTATGAGCTTCAACACAAAGAAATATATACAGTATAGGCTCAAAGGGGTTATCAAAGGATAATAACAAGGTAGGCTTATTTGGCTAAAGAGGCTCAAGAATAAAATTGCCTTTATCACTTCCAAAAATGCATATAAATCAAGTATATCAAAAAGAATCAAGCCAAGGCATATGTGCAAGCAGTCAAGATACATATGACACAAGAAAGAAAATTAAGTGGCTCAAATTCTCACACAGGGTATCCGTGTTATAATCAATTCAACCTCTTGAACACATAATCATCTTTCCAAGCAGAGAAAAGCAAGGATTGCAATCTATAAGTATTAAGTAAGTGAAGGAAAAATCTACAACTTAGACAAAATCCAGAAATCAGGAGAAAAATGTAAAATTTATTGCACACAAAACTCGATAAAAATAACTTAAAAACAGAAACATTTAACACTCAAAAACAAAAAATTTCAAAAACAAAAAATTTAACACACAAAATACAAACTTAACAGAAACTAACAGAAAATCAAAATTTCTCCCCAGTAGACCACACTTAAATCACACAATGTCCTCAGTGTGTCACAATCATCAGATTATCAATTTCAGAGCAGCAAATAATATAGACAAGTGCAATAAAAAGTTAGGAAAAATGGGAAGAAATTTTCAGAAACATCCATCAGCAGATGTTAATATTATTTTATTTTTTATATATTTTTTTTAATTTTATTTTATTTTTTTTTATTTTATTTTTTTTTTTATTTTTTTTTTATTTTTTTTTTTATTTTTTTTTTAATTTTTTTTTTTTATTTTTTTTTTTGAAAAAGGATACCGGTACTGTGACAACAGTCTCGGTGGCAAAGACCGGAACTGTTGCTACAGTGGCAGAATTTTGGCTATTAATAGGCCAACTTCGGCTCCCGAGCGGCATTTCTGACTGCTCTGCTCTCTCTCTCTCTACTTCTCACTTCTCTCTCCGCTCTCCTCACTCTCAACCTGAGCATCTGGAACCTCTGCGAGGAAGCTCTGTCCCCGGCCTTCTGAAGAGTCTGAGTGAGATCCGTGAGGAGCCTCTGCCTGTGTGCCTTCGGAGCGTCTAAGATCTGCGTCAAGCTTCTGTAAGCCCTACTACTCCGGGTAAGTCATCTGCACCTTGGATCTCCTTCTTTCTGCCGTTTAAGCTTTCTGCTCTTTTCTTTGCTTTTCAGTTCTTCTCCTTTTACAGCTTTCAGATCTATCATTTTTTTTCTTTTTCCTGCTTTCAGTTCCTTCTTTATTTTCAGCTCTTATTCGCTTTATTTTTCACCTGCTAAACACTTAAAACACATAAAACACAATTGTCTTAAAACTTAAGGGGTATATAGGCTGGAAACCAGACGTTAATCTCCCTTCGATTGAAGGTATTGCAGAGACAATCGGGTAGAACAACGCCACGTACCCCACTTAAAACTAAAACACAGAAACTGAATATACAAGAACAATATGGACAAGGACACTGGACGTAGATCCGTTTAGGACCCTTTTGCAAGGACCGTGAAACAGATCTGAGACCAAAAACTGAAACATCAAATACAGACTGGACAAAATAAATCTAAAAGGAAACAAGAACAAATAAAGAAAACAGAGAACTAATCTAATTTTTTTATGTTTTTTTTTTATGTTATGCTTTTTTTTTTCTTGTTTTTGTTCTTTTTATATGTATTTATTTTTTATTTATGTATTTGTATATTACGAGAGGAAGGATGAGTGATATGGAATCAGAGAGATATACCAGTCAACGATGGCGTCCTATAGATGATCAGATCACGATGATGACCAAAATCTACAACTATGGGGTCACACACCCAAGCCGAGCGCAAGTCGTCGAGATCGCGTCTCGACTAAGGACCTTCGGCGAAGCCACTGAATACAACGTGCACTGCTGGTTTAACAACCATGGCAATCGGGTCAGGCGCTGGCAAGCGGAGATAGACCCCACTGGCACTCTCTTTTCACAACTGCCGCTGTATATGTACGGTAAGACCTCTGATCACACCTCCATTGAATTTTCCATTCCTCTTCTATTATTAACACAAGTTTTTTATTTTTTATTTATTTATTTATTTATTTTTTTTTTTTGTTTGAAAGAAAACAACTGGGTGATAATGAGGGCACCGAGGCTGCTGAATTTGTTTCCAGTTCCGATCATTATCGATGACGACAGAAATGAACGAGAAATTCCTCCACCAAAGCCTCCGCTCGTGACTTTTCGAACCAGAGCTCCCTCAACGGAGCTCTCCCTTAGACCACCACAACCAGCTCGAGAATTCTTCCACTTTTAAAGTTTTGTTTATTTATTTTTTTTTATGTTTTTATTGGCCGAGTGTGGCCAGAATATGGGCTGTAATATGAACACTTATATTTTTGTTGTTTTTATTTTTTTTATGTTTTTATGATGTTTTTGTTTTTTATTTGGTTTGTAATATTAACGATCACTAAAGATCGACCCCCGAACATCTTTTATTTTCATATATATCTACTGCATCTTTATATTCAGATCTGTTCAAGCTCCTATTTTCCATTACTGTAATTTTGCTATTATGAATGAAATATTTTCTTAGTCTAAAAATTTGCAATCAAAGATCTGTATGAAAACAACTAAGAAATTGTATTTACAGTGAAGGAAAATAAGGAAAATAAATGAGATCTGAAGTGAAAATTTTTAATGAAATATTGGTAAGAAACTGAGGGTCGAAATAAAATCAAGGACTACGCAAAACAATTTTTGAATTTTTGATTTTTTTTTTATTTTTTTTTAATTTTTATTTTTTTTTTTATTTTTTTTTTATTTATTTATTTTTTTTAAGGATAACAGTTTGAAAACTAAGAAAGAAAAATAAATATACATATCAGAATACAGATTTGGCACGCTTTTAAACAAAAACAATTTTATCACAAAATTTTTTTTTTTTTCTTTTTAGTAAAAACACTAAGAATGAGGAAGCAAATAAAACACAAAACACATTTTTTTTTCGTTTTTAAATATATGAAAAATAAATATATGTACATCTCATAACAATTAAATTTGAAAAGAAAAAATTTTTTTGCACACTTAAAAAAAAAATTATCACAAATAAATTTTTTTTTTTTTAAAAAAAATAATAACTCGAAAACTAATAAAGAAAAATAAAAGGAAAAAATAAACATAAAAGAAAACAAAATTCAGAATCTTCCCGAGACCATACTTAAATTACACTGTCCTAAATGTTTTCTAAGCATAAGATCATCAATTAAAACACTAACAGATAAAGGACAAATGCAATAAAAGTAGGAAAACGGGGAAGAAAGAAAAAGAAAACTCCCCTGGTCAGGGTGGCAGTTGCCAATTTTGGATTTGTAGGGAGATGTTCTTCTCTTTAGGCTCCAGCATGAAATTGTTGAGGACGAACTGCTTCATCCTCCAGATTTGATCAAGTAGGGAAATATCTTCCACCACCGGATCTAAGCAGCAATTATTGTTACTGAGCGGATTCAGCAGGTGCCTGTTGATCTTCAAACTATCAGTGTCAGCACCTTTGTTTTCCACTGTGGGTGTATGTTGATCAAATTTATACGTACCTCCTGCAACATGATTAGTGCAATGTGGCACTGCAGAAATTTCATGCAGAGGTATAACACCCCATCCCAATTCATCATACTGAGCCTTAGATAAATCCTCATAACATGAATCAATTTCTAAATTGCATGCAATATTAATCATAGACTCAGATTCATGTTCAGTGCATGAAGAATAACCATTCGAATGTGATAGTAAAAAGCGGTTCTCATCATGCACAGAGGAAAAATTAAAATCAGACTCAGCAAGAATATAGTCATTAGCATACCGATCATCATCACAATCAACATAATAATCAAATTGTGGTATGCTTACCTCCTCTTCCTTGAAGATTTCTAAAGTGTGGGAAGATGAAGGTGGTCTACCTGGTTCAGGATTACTGCTTACTTCTGCCGGGTCCCCAAAATTTTCATCAGTCTCCTCAGGTGCAAGAGTGGCCATTTGCCTGATCTGATCACTCAGATTCTGTATGGCAGCTTGAGTTTCCTGCTGGAACTCCATGCTCTCTTGCTTGAACTGCATGTTCCCTTTCTGAAACTGAATGTTCTGCATTGTCATCTGCTCTAGTAACTCCTTTAATGTAGGTTCAGAAGTAGAAGGCTGAGGAGTTATTTGAATAGGAGAATCATACTGCTGACTCTCATATTGTGGAACTGGCTCCCAAAGAGAGCTCTCAGAAATTGGATGATGGAACATATTGTTCTCATCATAAAAATCAGCAGATTTAAAATCAAAGTAATATGCAGAATAAGAATCATAATCACAGACATTGGCAGAATAAGCATTATTCACAACATTAAAATAGGTAGACATGGAAAAATAAAAAGTAAAAACTAAAAACTAAAAATTACGAATCAGATAAAACAAAACACATTTATACATGCTACAAGCACACACAAGACAGAACATCAATAGTAAAAATTTTTAATTAATTTTTTTTTTTTTTTTAATGTTAAATTTTTTTTTTTTAATAACAACTAAATACAGAACATAGCACAATTAAACACATATATACACAATATATATTAACACAGCATAATCGAAAAACACAGCAAAAATCTAAAACAAAAAACCTGGAACTGAAGTGACAACGCCGCCAAAATTTGTTGAAGGTGTCGTTATCGCCTACAGAAATATACAAGACAAAACACACAAAACAAACATATTAACAGAACAAAACTTTATACAACAAAAATCTAAAACCAAACCTCCATTGGTCCCCGGCAACGGCGCCATTTCTTGATGAACGTGTCGCACCGCTCACAAAAGTTGATTGCACGAAAATATGCAGTATAACTAGGAAGTGACTCCTAGGTCGTCTCTCAAGGACCAATTTTGTTGGTTCAGTCTCAGATTTGTTTCACACTAAGTGGGGGGTTTGTGGATGTTTTGTATACGGGAAAATTAAATTAAAATTAAAACAACAGTGCAGAAAACGTAAATGCAGTGAATAAATAAAGTACAAAAAAACCGTAAATTGCAAAACTAAATAAAAAGTGCTGAAATAAAATTCAAAACAGTAAAACGGTAATTAAATTGCAGAAACAGTAATTGTGTAGAAAATGGTAAAGGAAAATAAAATTCAACGAACATTGATTGAAAAACGCAAACTGAAAAATACAATTAAAATTCAACTTGGAAACTGGAATTTGAATCAAACACAGAACCTCCCCCAGAGGGGAGGAGGAAAAATGAACACTCAAAATAAAAAACGTCCGTGATTGCTCTCCCTAAAACTACTCCTCAAATCTCCTCTCCTTCTCCTTTGCTGCCCATTCCATTTTATAGCCCAGAATTCTGAACCCGTGAGCTTTCCTTGTCTCCACCAAGATTTTGTTTTTGTTGCTCGCGTATCAATCTTTCTTGACTTCTTTCAACTCCTAAGTTTGCAAAGAAATGGAATGGGGCCCTCCACTTGTGTAGACTAATCTTGTCATCTTCTACCCATCATCTGCTTAATAGATTACTGCTTCATCTTCAACTCATTCCCGTGACTCCAAGCTGCTGTGTGAACGTTGCTGCCATGATTGTAGCCATAACCATGCACCTCCAAACTACTGTAGCTTCCTCTGCTGGACCATGGGTTTTATTTCTTTCATCTTCAACGTCAACTTCTAGGTTTCTCTTTTCCTCCCATTCTCGTGCATACTGCTGGATGCTCCTCTTCCAAGGTCATGTGTTGGCTTCTCTTTGCTGGACTGTGAAGGTCTTCTCTACTGGACCAGCTGCTTCCAATCTCTTCTCCTTCGCATGATGGGCATGAGTTATTGCTGGAGCTTCCTTCCTTGTGCTTTCTTCAAAGCTGCTGTCCGAGAACTCCCTTGCTTGAACGTGCAACTTCTTTTGCCATCACATGCTACTTCCCTTCAATCTTCCAGCAAACTTGCTTCTTCTTCAATCTCATCTTGGACGTGCTGGTCACGGCTCTGAAGTGTGCAGCTACTTCAAGTTGCTGGTCAAGACATCCTCTTTTCCAAGTTATGGAAGCTTTCTCTCCCAATTGGAAACCGTTGCAGACCAACTGATGAATCATTATTTTATTCACTTCATTTAGTTTATTGTGCTAGAATTAATCAGGGAATTGTGCTTAATTGTCCAGTATTTTCCCATTTTACTGAATTGAGCCTAATCCGATCAGAAATTCTTATTTTAATTAATTTGAATTATCTGAAACGAATTATTTACATTATTGAGTGCAGGAAAAATTTTGGAAAATATTTTTGGACATTTAGACTTTCTGTACAAATTCCCAATTTCTCTCGGGTAATCGTTTACAGGGGTGCTGTAAACGAGGGTCACCCCACACTCCTTGGCCTCACATCACATCACCATCCACCCTCTCCCACCACTGGAACACCTGAACAAGCCTCAGACAGGGGCAGAAGTGCCTAAAAGTCAGTTTTTTTGCCAATGGTGACCTGTGTTCACCTGACTGAGTACCTGTGTTGGACTTTCTGTACAAATTTGCAATTCCTCTCGTGTAATCGTTTACAGGGGTGCTGTAAACGATTACCAGTGCTGCGTGAATTTTGTGTCAACTTGTGTGTCTTCGTTCGAGATCAATTCTTATCCGTTTTCAATGCAATTTTTTTTCATAGTTTCGTCTAGATGTCTAGTTTCATGTATAACTTTTACTTTGTTCAAATGCGTTCTGTACTGTTCCCAGTAATTTGTTTACTCTCCTATGTCAGCCTAGTACTACGTGAATGTTGTGTCAACTTGTTTGTCCTCGTTCGAATTCAATTCTTATCCGTTTTGCATGCAGTTTTTTTTCATAGTTTCGTACGGATGTCTATTTTCATGTATAGTTTTTACTTTGTTCAAATTCGTTATGTGTTGTTCCCAGTAATTGTTTTACTCCCCTGTGTCAGTCAAGTTCATACAGTTTAAGTGGCTTCTAATTTGTTTGCATTGTTTGCTTGTTGTTTCATACTTGTGGTAGCTGGAATTGATCATTGGACGATGCTAAGACCTCCAAACACTCAAGGATTCAACACTCATATTGGCACTTTTGTTTTCATTTTGGTTTCTAAGAGAAACAAGAAGCAACCTCACGGCCTCATAATTTGGAAAACAAAGTAGATTTGAAGCAAAATGATGGAGAGAGACCACCTTGCATTCAGCCCACGGTTCTCAAATGTGGAAGATAACAATTGTGATTTTTTTTTATCATGGAGGAAGCCATATTCTGAGTATATGCCACGGCAATGTAAATTGGCTAGCACAAAAGAACAAATCAATTGGAATTGAAGAAGGGGCCACGTTGGAGACAACACATGGGCCACCACTTTGTTATTTAATGGATGATTGGCAAAACAAAACTCATGCTCACGTTGTTGGAATGATACATAGAAGACCACACATAATGGAGTGAGATAATGGAGGGGACCACGTTTTTGAAGAAAGAAAGCTTATGGTTCTCTTAATTTTGGAGTGGTGTACAAGGGGCTGCACTTCCACGGTACCAAACCAAAGGTGAAAAGCAAAAAGAGAAGACACGGCCATTGCTGCAAAGAGCATCCAGTCCAGTACCGTCCAGCAGCATGTTGAAGAGAAATAAGGAGATGGCACAGGGAAGGTCCTCCTCTTTCAGCACGTCCAAACAGCCACCATGTTAAGGGAGTGAAGCATCAAGGTTGGAAGAGGCAAATGCTGGAAGGAGGTGCTCACGGTGATCTTCATTTTAGAAGTGATGGAAGTAGAAGCAATGGAGTGGGAGCCCACGGCAGAAAACCATTTCCGTAAAGAGATAAAGAAGTGTGTGGCAACTAATTGAAGAAGACGTCTAGCTTGGAGCAGCCACCAGTAGAGAAGATCCACATGTCCAGCTGCTGGTCCAGTAAAGGAGATGCTCCACAATCTTAATCTAGTTGAAGAAGAAGAAGCCGTGAGCAAGGAGCTGGAAAATGGAAGCAAAGGCAACAACACCAGCAGCACTTGGAGAGTTACGTTCCAGCACATGTCCAGGGAGAAAAGTGGATTCTTAGAATGAAGAAGGGAGTTCTCGGTAAAGAGCTGGAGTAGCCACAGTCCAACAGCTTCACGTGCAGCAACAACAACATCCACCATGCACAGCAGAGGAAGCTACAGCAGTTTGGAGTGGGGCACACGGTTGAAAGGAATTTGCGTGAATGGGGGAAGCCTAAGCACAACCTAAGCAAACGGACACCACATAGAGGACCTCTTTTGGCACGACTAGGAGCAAATTGGTGGGAGAAATTCCCCAAAACAGGAGCTGCCAATTAGGACAAACCCATAAGCAGACAAGGTCCGTGAAATGAAGAAGGAAATCAGGAGACTTTGTTAAGAGAAGTGGTTATAAATTGGCAGCAGCAGAGCACACTTTGGAAGGGATTTTAGATTAGAATTAGGGGTAGTTTTAATGCACGGCCCGGAAGAGGCTCTGCCTCTTCCCTCCCAGTAGATGTCTCAGTTATTTTCATTTCAAACAGTGCAATAGTGTGGAATTTTATTTCGTCAGTGTTTGGAGCTGTATCTTCATTTAATTTTTATCTTTTGTTCAGAATTTTAATTTAAGTATTGAATGCTTTGATGAATTCCATTTTCAATTAAGTACTTTTATTTTTTACTGTCTCTATTATTTTACCATTTAGTATTTTCTGCATCGTTAAATTCTGTCATTGTGTTGTACTGGTCATGTTATTTTCAAGAATCGTTTTTACGGTTTATTTTTACTGGAGCTATTGGTAAATTTTAATTACACTGTTATTTTGTCTTCTGCATATTTACTGTTTTGTATTTTAAATTCCAACACTGTAATTTTTTCCATTGTCTATTTTTACCATTTTTTTTTTACCGTTCAGTTTTTACCACTGTTAAAATTTATTTCAGTGTTTTTAAATTTTGTTGTCTTATTTAAATTCCAGTTCATTTTAATTTATTTGCATTCAAAAATATCCACAAACCCCCCCCACTTCGTGTTAAATCTAAGACCGAACCACAAATATTGGTCCTTGAGAGACGACCTAGGAGTCAAATCCTAGTTATACTGCATTAATTTCTGTGCACATCAAATTTGTATGACCGCGACAGTCGTATCAAAATTTTGGCGCCGTTGCCGGGGACCAATCAATAACGGTTCGGTTTCAGATTTTGTTATATTAAGTTTTGTTCTGTTAATATGTTTGTTTTGTGTGTTTTGTCTTGTATATTTCTGTAGGCGACAACGACACCTTCAGCAAATTTTGGCGGCGTTGTCACTTCAGTTCCAGGTTTTTCATTTTAGATTTTTGCTGTGTTTTTCGATTTTTACTGTGTTAATATATGTTTTGTCTTTTATATTTTTATTGTGCTATGTTCTGTATTTAGTTGTTATTAAAAAAAAAAATTGAAAATTAAAAAAAAAAAAATTAATTAAAAATTTTTTACTATTGATGTTCTGTCTTGTGTGTGCTTGTAGCATGTATAAATGTGTTGTGATTTATCTGTTTCGTAATTTTTAGTATTTAGTTTTTATTTGTTTTATTTTTATTTTTCCATGTCTACCTATTCTGGTTATGTGAATTCTGCTTATTCTGCCAATGTCTGTGATTATGAATCTTATTCTGCATCTTACTCTGATTGTAATTCTGCTGAATTCTATAATGAGAATTATAATGATCCTGAGTGGAATGATCTTAACAACGAATGGTACGATACCCCACAAGATCATTATCTAGAACCACCATTCGAGAGTCCTTTCATGCCTCCACCAGTCCAGCAATATCAGAGTCAGCAGTATAATGTTCCTGCCCAAGTAGCTTCTCAGCCTTCAACTTCTGAACCTACATTGAAGGAGTTATTGGAGCAGATGACCATGCAGAACATTCAGTTTCAGAAAGGGAACATGCAGTTCAAGCAAGAGAGCATGGAGTTCCAGCAGGAAACTCAAGCTGCCATACAGAATCTGAGTGATCAGATCAGGCAGATGGCCACTCTTGCACCTGAGGAGACTGATGAATATTTTGAGGACCAGGCAGGTACAAGCAGCTATTTTGAACCAGGTAGACCACTTTCATTTTCCACCAACATACCTCAATTTGATGATTATGTTGTTGAGAGGTATGTTGATAATTATATTGTTGCTGAGCATGATTTTAATTTTCCCTCTATGCATGACGAGAATAATTTTGTGTTATCAGATCTGAATATTTGTTCTCCATGCACTGAACATGAATTTAAACCTGTTATAGATATTGTTTCTACATTTCAAACTGATTCATGTTATGAGGTTGTATCTAAGGCTCAGTATGATGAATTGGGATTGGGTGTTATACCTCTGCATGACATTTCTGTGGAACCATTTTGCACTAACCATACTGCAGGAGGTACGTATAAATTTGATGAGCAGACACCCACAATTGAAGACAGAGGTGCAAGCACCCAGAACGATTTCAACATCAACAGGCACCTATTGAATCTAGTCATCAACAATAATTGTTTGGATCCAGCCGTGGAAGACATTTCACTGCTTGATCAAATCTGGAGGATGAAGCAGTTCGTCCTCAAAACTTCCGTGCTGGATCATGAAGTGGAAAACCTCTCCCTACAAGTCCAAAATTGGCAACTGCCACCCTGACCAGGGGAGTTTTCTTTTTCTTTCTTCCCCGTTTTCCTACTTTTATTGCATTTGTCCTTTATCTGTTCAGTGTTTTAACTGATGATCTTATGCTTAGAACACGTTTAGGACAGTGTAGTTTAAGTGTGGTCTTGGGGGAGATTCTGATTTTTGTTTTTCTTATAAGTTTGTTTTTCCCTTTTCTTCTTAGTTTTCGAATTGTTATCTAAAAAAAAATAAAAAAAAAAAAAGTTTTTGTGTTTTGTTTCAAGTCTCTTAATGTATGTTTATGTGCTTTGTTTGATGTTTTTGACATATGTGTTTTATCTGCGTTGATATTTTGATTCTGTATTAGGTCTTTTGTTTCGTTATTATGTGTTCTGTTTTTATTTTTTTATTTAGTTTTTGTTAAAAAAAAAATTATTTTAAGAGCAGATTTAACATGTAAGGCAGAGAGGTGAAGTTTTAGCAGAGACACTAATCTGAGTGCATTTATTGAACATACCATATGCGCAGAAAACATTCTGTCTTACATAATAATAAAAATAAAATTCATAAAAATAAAATAAAGATGTCCGAGGGTCGATCTTGTCTGATCGTTAATATTACACACCATAATAAATAAAAACATAAAAACATAATAAAAAAAAAAAAAAAATAAAAACAACAAAAATATAAGTGTTCTTATTACAGCCCATATTCTGGCCACACTCGGCCAATTAAAACATAAAAAAAAAAAAAAAAAAAATAATAATAAAACACTAAAACTGAAAGAACTCTCGAGCTGGTTGTGGTGGTCTAAGAGAGAGCTCCGTTGAGGGAGCTCTGGTTCGGAATGCGAGCGGAGGCTTTGGTGGAGGAATTTCTCGTTCATTTCTGTCATCATCGATGATGATCGGAACTGGAAACAAATTCAGCAGCCTCGGTGCCCTCATTATCACCCAGTTTTTTTCTTTCAAACAAAAAAATAAAAAAATAAAAAAATAAATAACTTGTGTTAATTATAGAAGAGGAAGTGAAAATTTCAATAAAAATGGAGGTGTGATCAGAGGTCTTACCATACATGTACAGCGGCAGTTGTGAAAAGAGAGTGCCAGTGGGGTCTATCTCCGCTTGCCAGTGCTTGACCCGATTGCCGTGGTTGTTGAACCAGCAGTGTACGTTGTATTCAGTGGCTTCGCCGAAAGCCCTTAGTCGAGACGCGATCTCGACGACTTGCGCTCGGCTTGGGTGTGTGACCCCATAGTTGAATATTTTGGTCATCATCGTGATCTGATCGTCGGTTGGACGCCACCGTTGACTGGTATATCTCTCTGATTCCGTTTCACTCATCCTTCCTCTCGTAATATACAAATACATAAATAAAAAATAAATACATATAAAAAGAACAAAAACAAGAAAAATAAAAATAAACATAAAAAAAAATAAAAAATAAAAAGAACTAAAAAAAAAAAAAAAAAAATTTTTTAGATTAGTTCTGTGTTTTCTTTATTTGTTCTTGTTTTCTTTTAAATTTATTTTGTCCTGTCTGTCTTTGATTGCTTGATGTGTCAGTTTTTGGTCTCAGATCTGTTTCACGGTCCTCGCAAAGGGTCCTAAACGGATCTACGTCCAGTTGTCCGGTTGTTCTTGTCCATATTGTTCTTGTATATTATGTTTATGTGTTTATTTTTAAGTGGGGTACGTGGCGTTGTTCTACCCGATTGTCTCTGCAATACCTTCAATCGAAGGGAGATTAACGTCTGGTTTCCAGCCGATATACCCCTTAAGTTTTAAGACAATTGTGTTTTATGTGTTTTAAGTGTTTAGCAGGTGAAAAATAAAGCGAATAAGAGCTGAAAATAAAGATGGAACTGAAAGCAGGAAAAAAAAAAAAATGAAAATGAAAGATCTGGAAAGCAGGAAAAGGAGAAACAGGAAAGCAGGAAATAAAGAGGGAGAGCAGGCAAGAGATCAGAGCAGAAAGCTGAAAATAAACAGGAAAGCAGGAAATAAAGAGGGAGAGCAGGGCAGAGATGAAAAATAAAGGTAATACAGAGAGAGAGAGAGCAGAAAAAGCGGAAAGAAAGGCAGATCCAGGAGCAAAGGACTTACCTGGAGTAGTAGGCTGGCAGAGAAGCTCCTCGCAGATCTCAGACTCTTCAGATGGCACGGTGGCAGAGGTTCCGCACAGCTCCAGATGCTTAGAGGAGAGGCTCCCTGCAGAGATCCAGACGCTCGAGAGAGTTGAGAGAGTCGAGAGAGAGCAGAGAGTTGAGAGAGCAGAGAGAGAGAGCAGAGGAGTAGAGAGAGATTGAGCGTTCAGAAATGGCGCTGGACGCGGAGGAGCAGCCTTTTATAGCCAAAGCTTTCCACTGTAGCAACAGTTCCGGTCATTCCCACCGAGACTGTTGTCACAGTACCGGTATCCTTTTTCAGAAAAAAAAAAAATAAAATAAAAAATAAAAAAAATAAAATAAAATGAAAAAATTAAATTAGCATCTACTGATGGGTGCTAGGTGTTTTAGACATCTGCTGATGGATGTCACTGATAACATCTACTGATGGATGTTATTGAAAATTTCTTCCCATTTTTTCTACTTTTTATTGCACTTGTCTATATTATTTGACTGCTCTGAAATTGATCATCTGATGATTGTAACACACTGAGGACATTGTGTGATTTAAGTGTGGTCTACTGGGAAGAAATTCTGATTTTTCTGTTAGTTTGTATTTTATGTGTTAAAATTTTTGTTTTTGAGTGTTAAATTTTTTTTCTGTTTTAAGTTATTTTTATCGAGTTTTGTGTGCAATAAATTTTACATTTTTCTCTTGATTTCTGGATGAGGTTTAAGTTGTAGATTTTTTCCTTCACTTACTTAATACTTATGGTTTGAAATCCTTGCTTTTCTCTGCCTGGAAAGATGATTATACGTTTGAGAGGTTGATTTGATTGTGACAAACACCCTGAGTGAGATTTGAGCTACTTAATTTTCTTTCTTGTGTGTGATATGTCTCTTGATTGCTTGCACATATGCCTTGGCTTGATTCTTTTTGATATACTTGATTGATATGCATGTTCAGACGTGATAAAGGCATTTTTGTTCTTGAGCCTCTTTAGCCAAATAAGCCTACCTTGTTATTATCCTTTGATAACCCCTTTGAGCCTATACTGTATATATTTCTTTGTGTTGAAGCTCATACACTGATCCTAAGTGAAAAACAAATGATTACCTTAACCTTAGGAAAGTCTGAAGCTATAGAAGTATTTTGAGAATAAGTGTGGTCTCCTTGGGAATTCTGATGAATTGGCTAGTTGGTTCCTCATCATGTTTTGAAATGATAATTTATATCCTGTTGTGAAAAAAAAAAAAAAAGAAGAAGAAGACAGGATGAGAAAAAAAAATTTTGATGAGAAAAAGAAAAAATTGAAAAATCATTTTGTGAATAATGGAGTCGAGAAGAGGATTGAATTAGAGGTTTGGGTGAGATTTCACTGTGTTACATTTTTTTCCCTAGTGCACCTCTATTTCTTCTGAGCTATAGCTACTTATCCAAATTTATCCTCCCCTGTCCTTGGCCCCATTACAACCTAGTAAAGACCTTCTGATCTGAACATGTGTATGATTTAAGTATTGATATTAGAAACTTGCCAAGTCTACTTGTGTTTGCTTTCTTGAGTGCATTGAGTTGAAATTATTTACCCTAGACACTTGAGAGAAACACTGTGAGTGCATCTGTGAGGTTTTGACATTTTTGAATCACCTCTTGAGCTGATTGATTATTTTACCATGCTTTGAATTGCTTGGATGATTTCTGTAAGTATCTGCTTTTCTTGATTTTGTGTTGGATATATTCTACTTCTTTTATTTGTCTAGAATTCTTGAGAACTGTGTAAAATTTTGTTTGCTTTCTTGCGAGTTTTTTATTTTTCTGTCTGCTGAGTTTGTGTCATTATTCCCAAAGTCCTTTGAACCATTCCCTGATTTGCGTCTTAATTTTGCCCCGGAGTGCAAAAGACTAAGTGTGGTCTATTTTGATGAATCATTATTTTATTCACTTCATTTAGTTTATTGTGCTAGAATTAATCAGGGAATTGTGCTTAATTGTCCAGTATTTTCCCATTTTACTGAATTGAGCCTAATCCGATCAGAAATTCTTATTTTAATTAATTTGAATTATCTGAAACGAATTATTTACATTATTGAGTGCAGGAAAAATTTTGGAAAATATTTTTGGACATTTAGACTTTCTGTACAAATTCCCAATTTCTCTCGGGTAATCGTTTACAGGGGTGCTGTAAACGAGGGTCACCCCACACTCCTTGGCCTCACATCACATCACCATCCACCCTCTCCCACCACTGGAACACCTGAACAAGCCTCAGACAGGGGCAGAAGTGCCTAAAAGTCAGTTTTTTTGCCAATGGTGACCTGTGTTCACCTGACTGAGTACCTGTGTTGGACTTTCTGTACAAATTTGCAATTCCTCTCGTGTAATCGTTTACAGGGGTGCTGTAAACGATTACCAGTGCTGCGTGAATTTTGTGTCAACTTGTGTGTCTTCGTTCGAGATCAATTCTTATCCGTTTTCAATGCAATTTTTTTTCATAGTTTCGTCTAGATGTCTAGTTTCATGTATAACTTTTACTTTGTTCAAATGCGTTCTGTACTGTTCCCAGTAATTTGTTTACTCTCCTATGTCAGCCTAGTACTACGTGAATGTTGTGTCAACTTGTTTGTCCTCGTTCGAATTCAATTCTTATCCGTTTTGCATGCAGTTTTTTTTCATAGTTTCGTACGGATGTCTATTTTCATGTATAGTTTTTACTTTGTTCAAATTCGTTATGTGTTGTTCCCAGTAATTGTTTTACTCCCCTGTGTCAGTCAAGTTCATACAGTTTAAGTGGCTTCTAATTTGTTTGCATTGTTTGCTTGTTGTTTCATACTTGTGGTAGCTGGAATTGATCATTGGACGATGCTAAGACCTCCAAACACTCAAGGATTCAACACTCATATTGGCACTTTTGTTTTCATTTTGGTTTCTAAGAGAAACAAGAAGCAACCTCACGGCCTCATAATTTGGAAAACAAAGTAGATTTGAAGCAAAATGATGGAGAGAGACCACCTTGCATTCAGCCCACGGTTCTCAAATGTGGAAGATAACAATTGTGATTTTTTTTTATCATGGAGGAAGCCATATTCTGAGTATATGCCACGGCAATGTAAATTGGCTAGCACAAAAGAACAAATCAATTGGAATTGAAGAAGGGGCCACGTTGGAGACAACACATGGGCCACCACTTTGTTATTTAATGGATGATTGGCAAAACAAAACTCATGCTCACGTTGTTGGAATGATACATAGAAGACCACACATAATGGAGTGAGATAATGGAGGGGACCACGTTTTTGAAGAAAGAAAGCTTATGGTTCTCTTAATTTTGGAGTGGTGTACAAGGGGCTGCACTTCCACGGTACCAAACCAAAGGTGAAAAGCAAAAAGAGAAGACACGGCCATTGCTGCAAAGAGCATCCAGTCCAGTACCGTCCAGCAGCATGTTGAAGAGAAATAAGGAGATGGCACAGGGAAGGTCCTCCTCTTTCAGCACGTCCAAACAGCCACCATGTTAAGGGAGTGAAGCATCAAGGTTGGAAGAGGCAAATGCTGGAAGGAGGTGCTCACGGTGATCTTCATTTTAGAAGTGATGGAAGTAGAAGCAATGGAGTGGGAGCCCACGGCAGAAAACCATTTCCGTAAAGAGATAAAGAAGTGTGTGGCAACTAATTGAAGAAGACGTCTAGCTTGGAGCAGCCACCAGTAGAGAAGATCCACATGTCCAGCTGCTGGTCCAGTAAAGGAGATGCTCCACAATCTTAATCTAGTTGAAGAAGAAGAAGCCGTGAGCAAGGAGCTGGAAAATGGAAGCAAAGGCAACAACACCAGCAGCACTTGGAGAGTTACGTTCCAGCACATGTCCAGGGAGAAAAGTGGATTCTTAGAATGAAGAAGGGAGTTCTCGGTAAAGAGCTGGAGTAGCCACAGTCCAACAGCTTCACGTGCAGCAACAACAACATCCACCATGCACAGCAGAGGAAGCTACAGCAGTTTGGAGTGGGGCACACGGTTGAAAGGAATTTGCGTGAATGGGGGAAGCCTAAGCACAACCTAAGCAAACGGACACCACATAGAGGACCTCTTTTGGCACGACTAGGAGCAAATTGGTGGGAGAAATTCCCCAAAACAGGAGCTGCCAATTAGGACAAACCCATAAGCAGACAAGGTCCGTGAAATGAAGAAGGAAATCAGGAGACTTTGTTAAGAGAAGTGGTTATAAATTGGCAGCAGCAGAGCACACTTTGGAAGGGATTTTAGATTAGAATTAGGGGTAGTTTTAATGCACGGCCCGGAAGAGGCTCTGCCTCTTCCCTCCCAGTAGATGTCTCAGTTATTTTCATTTCAAACAGTGCAATAGTGTGGAATTTTATTTCGTCAGTGTTTGCAGCTGTATCTTCATTTAATTTTTATCTTTTGTTCAGAATTTTAATTTAAGTATTGAATGCTTTGATGAATTCCATTTTCAATTAAGTACTTTTATTTTTTACTGTCTCTATTATTTTACCATTTAGTATTTTCTGCATCGTTAAATTCTGTCATTGTGTTGTACTGGTCATGTTATTTTCAAGAATCGTTTTTACGGTTTATTTTTACTGGAGCTATTGGTAAATTTTAATTACACTGTTATTTTGTCTTCTGCATATTTACTGTTCTGTATTTTAAATTCCAACACTGTAATTTTTTCCATTGTCTATTTTTACCATTTTTTTTTTACCGTTCAGTTTTTACCACTGTTAAAATTTATTTCAGTGTTTTTAAATTTTGTTGTCTTATTTAAATTCCAGTTCATTTTAATTTATTTGCATTCAAAAATATCCACAAACCCCCCCCACTTCGTGTTAAATCTAAGACCGAACCACAAATATTGGTCCTTGAGAGACGACCTAGGAGTCAAATCCTAGTTATACTGCATTAATTTCTGTGCACATCAAATTTGTATGACCGCGACAGTCGTATCACCAACGGTCCCAATGTATTGGTCCAAGAAATATGTTTAAACTTTGGAGCAAGCCTTTCACGTGAAAACGTGAATAGGAGCCTCCACCTATGTCATCTTTTCAATTTTTGAGAATAGTATTTGCAGCCCCACTATTGTCATATGTTTGCCACCATCAATTCCATACCCGTGCTTAGCATTTAGGAATGTGGAATTTCCAACCAAGTGGTGGCCCCCTCCTCCATGTGCTTCATGGCCATTTGTTTACATAGAAAAGGAATGACAATTTGCTTCCTTACGTGTTACTTCTTTCTCCAAAATGAAAGCATTCTTTTTTTTTTCAAGCGGGGCCATGTTTGTTTTATTCTATTTAACATATTATTTACCTAAAAAGAGAAGCATTCACGTGAACTCTTGCATTCCAACAAAGATGGTTTTAAAAATTCTTTCTATGTGAATGTGGCATAAACATTGGTGCACGGTTCATGAGCCATTTCTCTCTATAAAATACAAATAAATTTTAATTTAAAATGTAATTTATGAGAAATTTATCTTTTTGGTCCCAAAATATTATTCAATATTTTCTCTGCAATCACTAATACAAATAATTAGCTCAAATAATTCAAATTAATTGAAATTAGAATTTCTGGTCAAATTAAGTACATTTAGTGAAAACGGGAAAATACCAGACATTTTAGCACAATTCCTTGATCAAATTCGGTACAATAAACTAAGTGAAGTGTATAAAATATCGACTCATCAGTAATCAAGAGGCATATCACACAGAAGAAAGAACAATAAGTGGCTCAAATCTCACACAGGGTAATTCTGTTACAATCAATTCAACCTTTTAAACATCATAATCATCTTCCCAAGAAAAGAAAAACAAGGATTTCAAGCCAAGTATCAGTGAAGTGAAGGTCAAGTCTACAACCTAAACAAAGTCCAGAAACCAAGAGAAACATGTAAAACTGTACACCAGACAAAACAAAAATTGCCTAGAAAAGAAAAAAAAATTTAACCAAGAAAACAAAAACTAACAAAGAAAAATAAAAATCTCCCCCAATAGACCACACTTAAACTACACAGTGTCCTCAATGTGTCATAAGCATAAGATCAGAAATCATAACAGTCAACAGATCATGGACAAGTGCAATAAAAGTAGGGAAAGGGGGAGAAGAGAGAAAGAAAACTCCCCTGATCATGGTGGCAGTTGCCAATTTTGGACTTTCAGGGAGATGTCTTCCACCACAGGATCCAACCAGGAAGTTTTGAGGACGAACTGCTTCATCCTCCAAATCTGATCTAGCAGTGAAATGTTTTCCACAGCTGGATCTATGCAGTGATTGTTGATGAGTGGGTTCAGCTGGTGCTTATTGATGTTGAAACTAGTGTGAATGTAAGCACCTTTTCCTTCCACTGTGGGTGCATGTTGGTCAAATTCATGTGTACCTCCTGCAACATGGTTAGTGCAATGTGGCTCCAAAGAAATGACATGCAGAGGTATAACACCCAATCCTAGTGTAACAGGCTGAACCTCAGATACATCCTCAGAACATGAATCAATTTCAAAATCACAAGCCATATCAACTACAGACTCAGATTCACGTTCAATGCATGGAGAATAAACATTCGGATGCGACAGCAAAAATTGGTTCTCATCATGCATAGAGGGAAAATTAAAATCAGACTCAACAACAATATAATCATCAGCATACCTCTCAACAACATAATCATCAATAGCACAATCATCAACAGAATAATCAATTTGAGGTATGTTTACCTCCACTTCCCTAAAGATTGGAATAGTGGTGGAGGATGAAAATGGTCTACCTGGCTCAAAATTGCTGCTTATACCTGCCTGGTCCTCAAAATCTTCATAAGTCTCCGCATGTGCAAGAGTAGAGGCATCTGAAGGTGGGAAAGTATGTGGCGCAGTAGTAAGCTCATGACTCTTCTCCCCATCTTCTATGTTGATGCCCCTAACATCATCTGGGATCTGAACAGTCTGAAATGGTAACTCTGAATCTTGAAACTGTTCCTCAGTGAGTTGAGTGGTCATCTGCCCTATCTGATTGCTCAAACATTGAAGATGTGCTCTGTTCTCTTGCTGAAACTGAAAGTTCTGCATGGTCATCTGCTCCAACAACTCCTGCAATCTAAGTGATGAGTCGATATTTTACTGACTTCACTTAGTTTATTGTGCTAGAATTAATCAGGGAATTGTGCTTAAATGTCCGATATTTTCCCGTTTTCACCAATTGTGCTTAATTTGATCGGAAATTCAAATTTTAATTAATTTGAATTATTTGAGCTAATTATTTGCATTATTAATTATAGGGAAATTATTGGATAATAATTTGGGACATTTGGAAAAACATTCACACAGTTTGCTTAGAAGAACTTGCACTGCATTTATTTATTCTGTGTGTTGATAAATATTTTTCTTGAATTTGTAATAGCTAACGTCCATTGGAAAATTAATTTTGGAAGAGGGGCCCACATCAAAGCACGTTCCAGCAAGGAGGATTTCCGGAAGCAAACTTGAGGTGTGGGAAGCATCTTGGGAGGTGCAAACGGACAGCAGGAGCAACTTTGGATGGATCATGACTGAATGGAGAAGGGGTGCATCCAGCAAGCATCCAGCAGCTCCAGCAATTTGAATTGAAGTTGCGGCAGTCCAGCACCCACATTTAGACGCATCCGGGTGGCATCCAACAATCAACACATCTGGGAGGTGCACATGGAATTCCATTCACGGTCCTGCACACGTGGAGAAGCACCAACATCCAGCCTTCACACATCAGCACACGCGGCCCACATCCAGATTGAGAAGGAGAACTGGTCCAACCTTGGAGCTTCCGTCCAGCAACACCATGCGGAGAATGGGAAGCGGTCCGAAAAGCAATTTGAGCACGGGTGGCATCCAACAATCAACTGAAGGAGGTGCACACGTCCACGCTCATTTTTCTCGGTCCAACAGGGGTGCATCCAGCAACACTCGTGAGCACGAGAAAGGAGCTTCACAAGTCCAGCTTTGGAGGATGAAGAGGTTACGGAAGAGCCCACCAAGGCCTGAAGCAATCACACAAGCGGGGTCCAGCAAAGGTAGTGTAGGGTAGTGTAGGGCAGGGAGGAGAGACGTCAAGCCGCCACTTGGAGGGCTCTTTCTTTTCTCTCTCGGTTTTGAACAGGAGGGATATTGGAGAAAAAGTTGTAGCTTTGAGAGCTTCAAGGCTTATGATGGAAAAGTTTACGCCGTCACAGGGGATGAGAAAATGAAAGCACATTTTTTTTACTTCTCCATTTCTTATTTTGAAAACGCTGTTACGATTGAATGAAAGGCATCTACTTTGATTTTGTGTTATTGATTATACATGGCCATTTTCATTTCTTTTGGTTTTAGCATTTTTTTTATTGGAGTTTTCATTCAAGAAAACATTGTTCCATCACGGAGAAGCTTTGATTTTTGCGTGGAGAATGTAGCCGTTCATTCACTTTAGATAGATGAAGGAGCTGGAAGCAGGTAGCGCACTGATGGACAAATTTGTAAGCACCAAAATATGATGTCACAAACTTGTTTCACAATCGGCAAGTATGACCGAATCGTTCAAGTAATAAACTTGGTAAGACCAAGTATCGTTCTTCCCAAAGGACTCACGGCCTAGTTTAGTTATGTGATTTGTTGATTAGCTAGGACTTACAAACGAAATATTTAGAGTTCAATATGCAAAGACGAAAATAAACATGTATCCATGAAATTTGATCAATGGCAAAGACAAAAGATAAACACTTTCAATGAATTAAATGAATGAATATTTTGTCGGGGGTCAATTTCATCTCATCCACTCTCATATATTTTAGGAATTCAACATTCAAATCATCATTGTTAATGCCACTCTCTAATGTACCATTCTAGATGGCTTCTCCCTAATCAAATAGTTCATACAATTCCTAGCATTCCTAATGATTAGTTCATGAGTGCAGGAGCTTAAAGGCAACCAATAAAATATTGTCAGTATAATATTGGGAGAAATTCCCCGGATCTAGACTTCCCCGTACGTGTCCGTATCGACAAAACCAATAATCATGCATGGAATGAGTTAAACTATGCAAGCATTGAGCAAAGAGGAAAAACCCTAACTAATGATGAAAGAAAGCATATGTCTTACTTAAAAGATGTAAACAACAGATTCCATATATGAGAGCTTCAAGAGATTACATTGATTCCCCAACAAACATACAAGGTTTAGTTCACCATATTCATGGTGAACCTAGATGAATATCAATGAAAGAATGAAAGAATAAACCCAATAAAGGTGAAGAGGTAGCCTGAGCATCCAAGATCCTCCTTCAAAGGGGTGGAAGAGAGAGTGTTTGCCTCGTTTCTGCCAAAGATACCTAATTCTAGGACGTGCAAGCCCTTATATACTAATCTAGAGTTACAAAAGATTACAAAAGCCCAAGCCCAAAAAGTGCCGCTCAGCGGTATTTACCGCTCAGCGGTATTTACCGCTCAGCGGTGATTGCGCGTCTTCTTTCTTCCCCTCAGCGGCCATTTTGCCCCTCAGCGTGACTCCCGCAACCTCCTGAGTGCCGCTCAACGGTAGTTTGCCGCTGAGCGGTGCCTTTGTCTTCTCTTTTTGCACTCTTTCTTGTCTTTTCTAATGTCACTTCTCTCCTTCTTCACTCTTTTCACTAAATTCACCTTAAAACCTGCACAAAAACACTTAAATCAAGCGTAAACCTGTCCAGCTCTCTTATTTATGAAAATATAGATAAAAGGCATGATTTCAAGCTAGTTTTTAAGTCTAAAGGTTGCTTTTAGTATCACTTTCAAGCATGAAAATAACAGTTTTTCAACTGTTATCACAACCCCAAACTTAGAACTTTGCTTGTCCTCAAGCAAACAAGATGTAACTCCATCTCCAACCAATTTATATGATGGTTCACTCATTCAAAATCCTCTTTCCAAGATAAGTAACAACTTCACTCAAACTTATGACCAAGAGTTCAATCAAGATGTGCACATGCTTTAGTGTTCACAAAGTCATTTAAGTTCCAACAAATGCTATTTTTCATGAATGATCAATCAATTAAGCATGGATGTTCATGTGCTTATGGAATATTTCCTCACTAGGTAAAGTGTTTCACTCAACACACAAGTGTATAAGAGGTAAAGTGTTTCACTCATTCACTCTACTATCACAATGTCACATGAATCAACTTTGCCTTTCATTTTACCACAATCAAAAACATTCACAAGCATGCATCATCACAAGGACTTTTCAATGGCTTATAATGTGGCTGGGCTAACAAGAAAATTGGTTTTTCTGGATCACAAAATCCTTGAGTTAAAAGAATCATAATAACACAATCATCTTATTCATTCCCAACTTGCCTTTTCATTTGCATTGAGCTTTGCTTCTTTTTCTTTTCTTTTCTTTGCATATTCTTACTTTTTAGCTCTTAGCTCAATGCTTTTCATGTTTTTCCAACAACCCCAAACTTGAACATTTAGCAATACCACACAAGATCTTCTACTTAACTCAAGGTAAAGATTTTCAATCAAGGGTTCGGTGTATATTCAAGCTATGGGTTCAAAGGATAGAACACAAAGTGTCCTCTTTTAGTTTTAGTAGGCTAACTTTATGAATTTGGCCAATAAAAAGGGTTCCAACAAACGGCCTTGATCATATGATGCAAAACAAGCAATTGATTTAATCATAGAAAACCTGGGCAAAATCATTCATGCTTTCAAAGTAATAGCATTCAACAATAACAACTCTGGAGCTCAAAACCTCACATATAAGCTCATTCACATTTGACATACACATCCTGCTTAATTTCACAATCACAATCATGATATCATGCATTTGTTCACAAAGCTTGTGAATCACCTATATAAGCATTTTAATGTGCACATCATCTCAACATCAATCAATCAATAAGCATCATTAAGCATTACTTATCACACAATCACAGTTAATAACAAACCATCATAATAAACCAGGTGTTCAATAGAGTACATCAACCCTAATCTAAAAACAAAAACAAATAAGTTCAGAAAACTTAAACCACAAAAGCATAATCATATGATAGCATTCATCAGTAAATGCTATCTCAGCTCCTCATCAGTCTGAGCTGTCCTCAGTATCTTCCTCCTCTTCCTCATCATCATCATCATCAAATGCATCCTCCTCCTCAGCTTCATCTTCTTCCATATCTCTGGCTGAAGCTTCAGCTGCTTCAGCTCCTCCTCCATGCAATGGTTCTTCTGGCCAAGCTACCACGTTATGGAATTCATCCATAGTCCACCTGTGTGCTGGAGGGGTATCATACATCCCTACTATCATCTCAGCCGTGGCCACCTGCCCTCTGTGGATGGACTGCAACTGAGCACCTATAAGAGACATATACATGTCCCTCATCTGGAATGGTTCTGCTTCATGAGTATCAGCAGATGTCCGGCTCTGTGCTGGCCCTCTCTCTCTACGAGCCTGGCGTGGTGGAACTGGCTGAGCTGCCTCCTCACCTCCACAGTACTGTCTGTAATAGGCCTCATCTATAGCTTTTCTTGGCCTCTCAAATGGTGGAACAGAAGTGTCCACCCCAGCTTGCTTGCAAAGGTGAGTGATCAAAGAAGGATGTCCCAATGGTGCTTTGTTCTTTGAGGTGTTAGCACACACACTAATCTCATCAGCTATCACCTGCCCAATATTAACATTCAAGTTTCTGATAGCACAGTAGATGAATAGTGCCCTGCTGAGAGTGATATCTGACACATGTGAGCATGGCTGAATGTTGGCATGAGAAAATGTCATCCAATACTTTGCAAGAGGAGTCAAATCTGTCCTCCTAATGTTAACCACTGCTCCAGATCTATTCCTTTGAAAGTGTCCTCCAGGTATGCACAACACTCTCTCAACATCCTCAAAGTCAGCACCTTCCTCCATGCTAAGAGCAAACTGGCATTGTTCACCAGCCCACACAGTATCCAGGAAGTTGTTGATGGAATCAGGATCATACCTGATGGCATGGCCTCTGACATAGCCCAAATAATTCTCAGCTGGATAGTCACCAATCTTCTTTGCATTGGTGTAGAATTCCTTCACCACAGCTATGTTGGCAGGCGCTGGATAAGTGGCTAGCTTCCCCCAATCATTCCCTAACACTTGCTCTCCAAATTGAGGAGCAAAGTTAGGTATCATTCCAACCTTTCTCTCCATTAGAAGTCTCCTGTCCTGAACCACCCTAAAGTGCTTCTCATGTTTCCTAGAGAGGAACCTGCCATTATGGGGCTGCTCTGGTTCCTTTTCCTTCCTCTTGGTTGCCATGGTTTTCAATCTCTTTCCTGAAGAGGATGCCATTCCTGCATTCAAAACACAAATCCAAAACCACAGAACATGATGTTAATCATTAGTAAACACAGAACACAACTCCTTTCGAAGCTAAACCACCGCTGAGGGCCAGAATTTCCCCTCAGCGCCACCAGTACCACATTCTAACACGCAAAAACCAGAAAAAACCAAGTCTGGCAGAGTGCCGCTCAGCGGTAATTGCCGCTCAGCGGTGATCTGCAGATTTTTGCAAATCTCTTTTTAAAACTGTCCTAACTCCACCCAAATGCAATTTTCAGTTTTCCAGTTCATAATCAAGCAGTTTAATCGGTTCAAAAATCAAATATATCATCAAATCATGCATAGAAATCAACACCCCTAAATATTCATGTTTTGACAATCCTATTCAATTTCAAGAACCCTAGAATGAACAAAATGCATTTTACTTACTTGGGTGGAGATGCTAGATGATATGAGAATGCTTCCAAACTAGAATGCTCTCTTCCAACCCCAAACTTTGATGGCACACTAGTGAAAAAGTGAGTGGAAGAGAAATTTTTCTAAGAGGGAAGAGTAAAAAGATGTGGGAAACCTAAGAGAAGATATGTGGAAGTGTTTGTGCAGAGAAGGGCTTGAAAGAATGTAAAAACGCGCAGCTTAGGGTTTAAAAATACCCCAATGGGCTCGGGTTCCGCTAAGGGGAACTTAAGCCCATCTGCGATAGTACCGCTCAGCGGTAATTGCCGCTCAGCGGCACTTTCGTGATGTGCCCTTCTCCTTCTTTTCTTGACCTACGTGCCTTCCTAGCATACCTCTCATAGGTTCCCTGCAATTCAATGTTAAAAATGCTTATGCAAACCCTAATTAAAATAAAACAATCAAAAACAATCAATCAACTAGGTTGCCTCCCAGGTAGCGCTTGTTTAACGTCACGAGCCTGACCCAAAATCCACCAACACCCCTCAGTAGGTGTTTCAAACTTACCAGCACCCATCAGTAGGTGCAAAATTTTCTCACCAACACCCATCAGTAGGTGTTACAAACCTAGTATCCTTCAGTAGATACTTAACCACCTAGCATCCTTCAGTATATGCTAGATCCAACAAAATAATGTCCAGAATAATGTTCACAGATTAAAAGTTACAAAACCAAAACAAATCAAAAGTTTGTAAATCTACTGGGTTGCCTCCCAGCAAGCGCTCTTTTAACGTCATTAGCTTGACCCAGTAAAGCCCAAGTTCCTTCTTCTTTTTCTTCTTTCTACTGAACTTCTTCAGAAATTTGATCAAACCAGGAACTTGTTGCAGTGTCTCAATCATAGGAACTTTAATCTCCAATTTCTTGAAGATTTCCATAATGCACTCAAATTCCTTCTTCCTATGATACTTCTTTGGATGGGGACGAGATTTTTCATATGATTCTTTATTTTTTTCTCTCGTCCTCTTTCTCTTTTCTCTCACTTTCTTTTCTTCTTTTATTTTTCTACTCACTTTCTCAATCTTCACACAAATTTTCTCTTCTCTCTCTTTTCTCTCTTCTTTTTCCAACTCAACTTTTTCAACATTTACACTCACTAGCACTTCACACTCTTCCCTGGGGTTAACCTCAGTATTAGCCCCAAAATCCGTGTCAAGCCTTTCTTCCAACTGCTTGGTAATCTGCCCCATTTGAATCTTCAAGTTCTTAATAGCAGCTTCAGTGCTCTTTTGAGAAGATTCAGTTTTCTGTATAAATTGCTGAAGAGTTTCTTCCAACCTTATTGATCTTTCATTAAGTATAGAAATTTGTTGCCATAAGGTTGGTTGTTGTTGTTGCTTGTTAAATTGCCCAGTTTGTCCAGCTTGCCCACTTTGTCTTTGACCAACACTTGGGTGTGGTTTCCACCCTTCATTGAAATTCTCCTGACTGTAGGGAAATTGATTGGCCATGAAGTTAACATCCTCTAAAGCTTCTGCTGGACAGGCGCATTGACCATTGATATGATCACCTCCACATAATTCACACAACTGTGATTGAACCTGTGCAACAGTCTTTAACTCTTTTGGCAGTTGTTCAAGTATCTTTGTGAGATTCTCCAATTGTTGAGTTATTAACTTGTTTTGAGCTATCAAGGCATATTTGGATTGCAACTGTAGAACTCCTTTTTGTTGAATAGGAGCTCCTCTTTCACTGTTCCACTTATTGTCATTAGTAGTCATGCTTTCAATTATTTCTGTGGCTTCCTCTGGAGTCTTCCATTTGATATTGCTTCCAGCTGAGGCGTTAAGCATCATCTTGGTTTGTGAACCAAGACCTCCAAGGAAGATTAGGACTACTTCTCCTTCGTTAAATCCATGCGTGGGAGTCTTTCGTAATAGACTTTTATACCGTCCCATGCATGCCCCAGTGATTCTTCCATGCCTTGTCTAAATGAAGAGATCTCTTGCTTCCCTTTGTTGATTTTAAAGCTTTGTTGCTGCCATTGTTGTTGTGGTTGGTTCTCAAATTGTCCGGTAGCTTGCCAAAATTGGCTTTGATCCATGCTTGAGTCATGTTCCCACCAATGGTTGAGATTACTTTGGTAGAATTGAGTGCCCATTAAATTCTTGTTCGAATTGCATCCTGCAAACATTAGGCACAAAACTCTAGAAAATATTTGTTAGCACAAAAAGATATAGGAGAAGATATATATTCAGAAGATAAAAGATTCAGAAGATAAAATAAAATAAGATAGAATAAAATAAAATAAAATCAAATCAAATCTAATCTAATCTAATAAGATAAAATAAAATCTAATCTAATCAAATAAAATAAAATCAAATCTAATCTAGTCAAATCAAATAAAATCTAATCTAATCAAATAAAATAAAATAAAATAAAATCAAATAAGATACAAACTGTAAAATATAAACAGAAAAAAAATAAAATATAAAAAAAATTCGAAATTTAAATTAAAAATAAAAAAATAAGTCAAAGATAATCAATAATCACACAAATTAACCAGTTAAACCAGAGTCCCCGGCAACGGCGCCAAAAACTTGATGGACAAATTTGTAAGCACCAAAATATGATGTCACAAACTTGTTTCACAATCGGCAAGTATGACCGAATAGTTCAAGTAATAAACTTGGTACGACCAAGTATCGTTCTTCCCAAAGGACTCACGGCCTAGTTTAGTTATGTGATTTGTTGATTAGCTAGGACTTACAAACAAAATATTTAGAGTTCAATATGCAAAGACGAAAATAAACATGTATGCATGAAATTTGATCAATGGCAAAGACAAAAGATAAACACTTTCAATGAATTAAATGAATGAATATGTTGTCGGGGGTCAATTTCATCTCATCCACTCTCATATATTTTAGGAATTCAACATTCAAATCATCATTGTTAATGCCACTCTCTAATGTACCATTCTAGATGGCTTCTCCCTAATCAAATAGTTCATACAATTCCTAGCATTCCTAATGATTAGTTCATGAGTGCAGGAGCTTAAAGGCAACCAATAAAATATTGTCAGTATAATATTGGGAGAAATTCCCCGGATCTAGACTTCCCCGTACGTGTCCGTATCGACAAAACCAATAATCATGCATGGAATGAGTTAAACTATGCAAGCATTGAGCAAAGAGGAAAAACCCTAACTAATGATGAAAGAAAGCATATGTCTTACTTAAAAGATGTAAACAACAGATTCCATATATGAGAGCTTCAAGAGATTACATTGATTCCCCAACAAACATACAAGGTTTAGTTCACCATATTCATGGTGAACCTAGATGAATATCAATGAAAGAATGAAAGAATAAACCCAATAAAGGTGAAGAGGTAGCCTGAGCATCCAAGATCCTCCTTCAAAGGGGTGGAAGAGAGAGTGTTTGCCTCGTTTCTGCCAAAGATACCTAATTCTAGGACGTGCAAGCCCTTATATACTAATCTAGAGTTACAAAAGATTACAAAAGCCCAAGCCCAAAAAGTGCCGCTCAGCGGTATTTACCGCTCAGCGGTGATTGCGCGTCTTCTTTCTTCCCCTCAGCGGCCATTTTGCCCCTCAGCGTGACTCCCGCAACCTCCTGAGTGCCGCTCAGCGGTAGTTTGCCGCTGAGCGGTGCCTTTGTCTTCTCTTTTTGCACTCTTTCTTGTCTTTTCTAATGTCACTTCTCTCCTTCTTCACTCTTTTCACTAAATTCACCTTAAAACCTGCACAAAAACACTTAAATCAAGCGTAAACCAGTCCAGCTCTCTTATTTATGAAAATATAGATAAAAGGCATGATTTCAAGCTAGTTTTTAAGTCTAAAGGTTGCTTTTAGTATCACTTTCAAGCATGAAAATAACAGTTTTTCAACCGTTATCACGCACGGGAGGAGAATGCACGCGGACGGCTGGAATGGTGTCCTCGTTCCGTGAACTAGCGTCCTTTCTATTCATTTTGAGAGGAGCGTGTGTCTCGACCTTGGAAGAGAATGAAGGCAAATGTCACGAATGGGAGTAGTAGTGGTACGGTGCTGAAGTATGTAGCGGATTGAGGAGAAAGCTGGAGGTGTCACGGGAGCTGGAAGAACCCACGTGAAGATGTCACGTCCAGGAAAAAAAAATCATTTTTAGCATTTGCTTTCATTTTGAAGTTCACGGTGCACATGGTTTCGTCCAGAGGAGATAAAATCATGTAGTTTTATTTTCATTGCTATTTTTATATTATATGTGATGGATGTGTCTTTGAGCTTTTTAATTTTTTTTTTAACTTTGCATTTTATTTCGATTGAAGCACTTTTCACTTTAATGTTGTCTATTAGGTTCAGTTGTGTCAATTTAGTTATGATATTAGCTTAAGTGACCAACCGGTTTTAATCCGGAGTTTACATCCGTGTTTATGTTTCATCTTTAATTTCTTCAATTGCATTCACAAACTTTTCACAAAACCCCCCCCACTACGTGTTGATCTGAGACTGAACCCAATTTGGTCCTTGTGAGACGACCTAGGAGTCACTTCCTAGTACTGTACTGCATTATTCTATGCACAACTTTTGTTGGGAGGTGCGACCCTCTCATCAGTAAGCTCAGAAGTAGAAGGTTGAGGAGCTATCTGGGCAGACTCATAAAGTTGCAGCTGTTGTTGTTGCTGGACTGGCGGAGGCATACAAGCATTCTGAGATGGTGCTTCCTGATATTGCTGTGGAGCATCATACCATCCCAAGCTAGGGTCATTCCATCCAGGATCGTTGTTGTAACCATACTGAGCGGGGAAGAATTCATCCAAGAACAGATGCTTAAGATCTTCCCAAGAAGTGATGCATCCTGGAGGAAGACAATACAGCCAATCCCTTGCTGCTTCTTGTAATGAATGTGGGAATGCCCTTAAGAACATGTGATCAACCGGTACATGTGGAGGCTTCATTGAAGAGCAAATGCTGTGAAATTCCTCCAAATGTCTGTGTGGGCATTCACCTGCAGAACCATGAAACTTAGGCAGCAAATGTATCAGTCCAGTCTTGAGAATGCAATGAACATCATCCTCAGTAAGTGGAACCGGTTCCCAAAGAGAACTCTCAGAAGTCGGACGATGAGCCATATTGTTCTCAACATACAAATCAGCAGAATATGAATTGCAATCAGAGTAACATGCAGAATGAGAAACATAATCAGAGGCACTGACAGAATAAGCAGTATTCACAAACTCAGAATAGGTAGACATGGAAAAAGAAAAATACTACAAATTACGAAACAAATAAAACACAACACATTTATACATGCAGCACGCACACACAAAACAGAACATCACATCACATTACATCACAACACAAGACAAAACACTACACACACAAACACAACAAAAAGACCTAAGATTGAACCATTGGTCCCCGGCAACGGCGCCATTTTGATGAGAGGGTCGCACCTCCCAACAAAAATTGTGCATAAAAGAATGCAGTATAGACTAGGAAGTGACTCCTAGGTCGTCTCACAAGGACCAATATTGCGGTTCAGTCTCAGATCACACACGGAAAAGGGGGGTTTGTGATTTTTGTGAATGCAAATGAACTAAATTAAAACACGAATCTAAATATAAATGTAAATACAAAATTAAAACGGTTGGTCACTAAAGTTCACATTGCAACTAAAATAAATAAAAAAAAACTAAAATAAAGCATTCAATGTGAAAGTATGTGAACTAAGTGTAATGTAATAAACAAATAAGAAAACTCATTCAATGCTCTTAAATTAAACTGCAGTATTGGGCTAACACATTAAATGCATGTTGGAATAAAGCATGAAAATTGCAAAACAAAATCACCACCGGTTCAACACAATGTAAAGAGAAAACCTTTGGAACTTTCTTTCCCTCCCTGGACACAACCGAATGCCTAATCCAATTGAATAAAAATTTCACCCGTGTGCTGGAATAAAATCAATCATGTTTCCTTACATCTGTGATAGCTGATCAACATAATGATGCACTACATTCCCCTAAATTAAAAGAAGAATAAATTCCATGATGTGACGTGTGTGCACTTTGACGCTGCTCCAAAAAGAAATTAGTGTTACTCTTTTTTAAAAGAAAATTTAATTTTTTTTTTCAATATAAAAATCACCGTGAGCACCTAAAAGACCAATGATGCAAACCGAGAATGGAACTGAGCAATTGAAAAGCGGTTGTGCAATCCAAAATAATCACTGTTCATGCATCTAAATAAAAAAAAAAACTAATTCCCATAGTGCTACTAGAGAGAAACCGAGAGCCCTTCCAGGCCGTGACACCTCCAACTTCAATGTCTGGCTCTCCTCTGGAACGTGCTAGCTGGAATCAAGCTTCAAGAGTGAATGAACCAAATTTAAAACAGCGTTTCCCATTCTCCCACTGCACTACATTGCTTGCTACTGTTCCTTCTCGTGCACACTAACTAAATGAGTCCCGTGAGCTACTGGATTAGAAACCTGAGAGAGAAAGGAGAACAGTCGTAGCCCTTCCTCTCCCATGTCCGTGATCCCCCCTTGTTTAATGCACTGGAATGTGTTTTTAAACAAATATGCGGTGACCACTTTTACACTAGCAAGATCTAAGACTTAGTCTTCATTGACAAATATTATATTCTTTCCACTCCACAATTAATTAATTGATGCAGCCGTGTAAAAGTAACAAAAATCATGGAATAAAATAAGATGCAACAATTGAAATAGCAATCAGATTGAAATTTACACTACAACAGACACGTTAACAGCCAAGAGGATAAAGCTACGTCAATCAATGTTCTCCAATGTGTAGAATAAAATTAGTTCAAGCATCCAGATACAAAACAGAACCTCTTAAAGCTAAGCTCCCTTCCTTCCCTTCTGAACACAGTCTGCAATGAAAGATCAACCAGAAACTCTTCTCAGTAGCAGCCGAACGTCTCCTCCTCTGCATTCAGCTCAACCATTCTCCATTCTCTCCTCCGTGGCGGCTGGACCTACTCTCACCCCCTACCCTACACTACTACGGACTGCACTACCCTACTGGAACGCCCCCTACCCCAAGTGGCAGCTCCTCTCTTTTCTGTGCAGGCCGAGACCCTCCTTCTCATGTGGGCCCGTGCTTCTTTTTTTCAGCTCATCAAATTATCACTTGAAAATAGCGTCACCTTCCCAAGCTTGTTGGACCGTGTCTTTGCTTCTGAACCGTGTATTTTCTGCGTGCACCGCTGCTCTCCTTGCTGGACCATGAACGTGGCAGCTGCTTCCAGATGCCACTGGACTCCCGTGCGTGTGAGTGTGCTTCTCTTCTCCCAGCAGCCTCTGCTCAAATTTCTTTGCACACCTCTTGCTGGACGGGAGCTCCCAGGCTGGACCACTTCTTCCGGGTGCTTCTTTCTTCACGCACCATCCCTTCGCTGCTTCCCATGTGGCTTCTGCTGGGTGCTTGCCAAATTGAGTGAAGCCCCTGGACCGTTTCCGTGTGCACCTCCTCCCGTGACTCCACTTCCATCACCAAATAAAATCAGCACTCCACTTAATTTCCTTGGGCCCCTGCTGCCATCTGTTTGCTCTCCAAACTGCTTTTCCTGCTGGACCGTGAATCATTTTTTTCTTCCAGCACCTGATGACCCAAACTTATTAGCCGTTGCTAGGACTCGGGTTCAATCCCCAAATCCCCGGCAACGGCGCCAAAAACTTGATGGCCCAAACTTGTAAGCACCAAAATATGATGTCACAAACTTGTTTCACAATCGGCAAGTATGACCGAATCGTTCAAGTAATAAAACTTGGTAAGACCAAGTATCGTTCTTCCCAAAGGACTCACGGCCTAGTTTAGTTGTGTGGTTTGTTGATTAGCTAAGACTTAAGGACGAAATAATTGGATTATATTATGCAAGACGAAAATTTAAACATGTATGCATGAATTGATCAATGGCAAAGACAAAAGATAAACACTTTCAATGAATTATATAAATGAATATGTTGTTGGGGGTCAATTTCATCTCATCCACTCTCATATATTTTAGGAATTCAACATTCAAATCATCATTGTTAATGCCACTCTCTAATGTACCATTCTAGATGGCTTCTCCCTAATCAAATAGTTCATACAATTCCTAGCATTCCTAATGATTAGTTCATTACAGCAGGAGCTTAAAGGCAACCAATATAATGTTGTCAGTAAAATATTGGGAGAAATTCCCCGGATCTAGACTTCCCCGTACGTGTCCGTATCGACAAAACCAATAATCATGCATTAGAATGAGTTAAACAATGCAAGCATTGAGCAAAGAGGAAAAACCCTAACTAATGATGAAAGAAAGCATATGTCTTAATTCAAAGATGTACTCAACAAATCCATATATGAGAGCTTCAAGAGATTACATTGATTCCCCAACAAACATACAAGGTTTAGTTCACCATCGTCATGGTGAACCTAGATGAATAACAATGAAAGAGTGAAAGAATAAACCCAATAAAGGTGAAGAGGTAGCCTGAGCATCCAAGATCCTCCTTCAAAGGGGTGGAAGAGAGAGTGTTTGCCTCGTTTCTGCCAAAGATACTAAACTAAAGGACGTGCAAGCCCTTATATACTAATTTAGAGTTACAAAAGATTACAAAAGCCCAAGCCCAAAGAGTACCGCTCAGCGGTATTTACCGCTCAGCGGTAGTTGCGCGTCACAATTCTTCCCCTCAGCGGCCATTTGCCCCTCAGCGTGACTCCCGCAACCTCCTGAGTGCCGCTCAGCGGTAGTTTGCCGCTGAGCGGTGCCTTCGTCTTCTCTTTTTGCACTCTTTCTTGTCTTTTCTAATGTCACTTCTCTCCTTCTTCACTCTTTGCACCAAATTCACCCTAAAACCTGCACAAAAACACTCAAATCAAGTGTAAACCTGTCCAGCTCTCTTATTTCTGAAAATAAAGATAAAAGGTGTGATTTCAAGCTAGTTTCTAAGTCTAAAGGTTGCTTTTAGTATCAATTTTAAGCATGAAAATAACAGTTTTTCAACTGTTATCACAACCCCAAACTTAGAACTTTGCTTGTCCTCAAGCAAACAAAATGTAACTCCATCTCCAACCAATTCATATGATGGTTCACTCATTCAAAATCCTCTTTTCAAGATAAGTAATAACTTCACTCAAACTTATGATCAAGAGTTCAATCAAGATATGCACATGCTTTAGTGTTCACAAAGTCATTTAAGTTCCAACAAATGCTATTTTTCATGAATGATCAATCAATTAAGCATGGATGTTCATGTGTTCATGGAATATTTCCTCACTAGGTAAAGTTTTTCACTCAACACACAAGTGTATAAGAGGTAAGTGTTTCACTCATTCACTCTACTATCACAATGTCATATGAATCAACTTTGCCTTTCATTTTACCACAATCAAAAACATTCACAAGCATGCATCATCACAAGGACTTTTCAATGGCTTATAATGTGGCTGGGCTAACAAGAAAATTGGTTTTTCTGGATCACAAAATCCTTGAGTTAAGAGAATCATAACAACACAATTATTCTTATTCATTCCCAACTTTCTTTTGCCTTTGCATTCGCATTGAGCTTTACTTCTTTTTCTTTGCTTTTCTTTTTCTTTGTATATTCTTACTTTTTAGCTCTTAGCTCAATGCTTTTCCTTTTTCATGATTTCCCAATAACCCCAAACTTGAACATTTATCAATACCACACAAGATATTCTACTTAACTCAAGGTAAAGATTTTCAATCAAGGGTTCAGTGTATATTCAAGGCTATGGGTTCAAAGGATAGAACACAAAATGTTCTCTTTTAGTAGGCTAACTTTATGAATTTGGCCAGTAAAAAGGGTTTCAACAAACACGGCCTTTGATCATATGATGCAAAACAAGCAATTGATTCAATCATAGAAAACCTGGGCAAAGTCATTCAAGCTTCCAAAGTAATAGCATTCAACAATAACAACTCTGGAGCTCAAAACCTCACATATAAGCTCATTCACATTTGACATACACATCCTGCTTAATTTCACAATCACAATCATGATATCTTGCATTTGTTCACAAAGCTTGTGAATCACCTGTATAAGCATTTTAATGTGCACATCATCTCAACATCAATCAATCAATAAGCATCATCAAGCATTACTTATCACATAAACACAGTTAATAGCAAACCATCATAAGAAACCGGGTGTTCAATAGAGTACATCAAACCCTATTCTAAAAACAAAAACAAATAAGATACTCACAAAACACTGGGTTGCCTCCCAGTAAGCGCTTGTTTAACGTCCCGAGCCTGACCCAAACTTTCAAGGATCAACCAGCAACATCATTGTAGAACATTGTTGCACCTCTCCCCCCAGATAAGGCTTGAGACGTTGACCATTTACCACCCAACTTCTCTGTGGATTATCAGATGGATTAAATATTTCAATTGCCCCATGCGGATGCACTTCTTTTATCACAAATGGTCCTGTCCATTTTGACTTCAGCTTCCCAGGAAATATCTTCAATCTTGAATTGAACAATAGTACCTGTTGTCCTGGATTGAAAACTCTATTCACCAACTTCCTGTCATGATAAAATTTAATTTTTTCTTTGTAAGCCCTGGATGAATCATATGCATGTAACCGCATTTCTTCAAGCTCCAAAATCTGCCTCCTGCGTGTGCATTGAGTGTCATAAGGATCAAAATTCAAGAATTTCAAAGCCCATAATGCTCTATGCTCCAATTCAACTGGCAAATGGCATGCTTTCCCATAGACTAATTGAAATGGTGATAATCCCATGGACGTCTTCATTGCTGTTCGATAAGCCCAAAGAGCATCATCCAATTTGAGAGACCAATCCTTTCTTGATGAAGTCACAGTTTTTTCCAGGATTCTTTTTATCTCCCTGTTAGATACCTCCGCTTGTCCATTAGTTTGTGGATGATAAGGTGCAGCTACCTTATGCTTCACTCCATAGTGTTTGAGTACTTTCTCTAGCTGATAATTGCAAAAATGAGATCCTCCATCACTAATCAACACTCTTGGAGTGCCAAAACGTGAGAATATCTGCCTCTTCAGGAATTTAATTACCGTGCTAGCATCATTTTTAGGACAAGCTAATGCTTCCACCCATTTACTCACATAATCCACTGCTACCAGAATATATTCATTGTTGAAAGATGGAGGGAAGGGTCCAACGAAGTCAATACCCCAACAATCAAAAACCTCAACCTCTAAAATACCTTGTAAAGGCATCTCATGACGTTTAGTGATTGTCCCTGCTCTCTGACATTTATCACAATTCCTAGCATGATTATGGGCATCTTTAAATAACGTTGGCCAATAAAACCCTGATTGAAGGACTTTTTCTGCTGTTCTTTCCCCATTAAAATGTCCTCCATAAGGTGAATCATGACAATGCCAGAGAATTCCTTCTGCTTCTTCATTTGTAACACATCTCCTGAGAAGATTATCTGCTCCAATTTTGAACAAATATGGATCATCCCACACAAACTGCTTGGCATCATGCAGAAATTTCTTTCTCTGTTGCCAAGTTAAGTCTTCCGGCATGACTCTCGCAGCTTTGAAATTTGCCATATCAGCAAACCAGGGCCTCTGCTGAATATACATGAGTGATTCATCTGAAAAAGATTCCCAGATTTCAGACTCCTTGCTAGTGACCTCATTGTTGACTAACCGTGACAAATGATCAGCAATTAAGTTCTCACTTCCTTTCTTATCACGGATTTCTACATCAAACTCTTGCAAAAGTAGTACCCATCTAATCAGACGTGGCTTAGAATCTGGTTTTGTCAACAAATATTTGATAGCTGCATGATCCGTATAGACAATCACCTTAGACCCAATAAGATAAGGTCTAAATTTCTCTAGAGCATATACAATGGCAAGAAACTCCTTCTCTGTGGTAGCATAATTCAATTGAGCATCATTCAGCACCTTGCTAGCATAGTAAATTGGATGAAATTTTTGTTCTTTCCTTTGACCAAGGACAACTCCTATTGCATAATCACTTGCATCACACATCAATTCAAAATTTTGATTCCAATCTGGTGCTACAATTACTGGAGCTGACACTAACTTCTGCTTCAATATATCAAAGGCTTTCAGACAGTCTTCATTCATCAGAAAAGGAGCATCCTTCATCAAAAGATTACTCAATGGTTTAGCAATTTTTGAGAAATCTTTGATGAATCTTCTATAAAACCCAGCATGACCAAGAGAACTCCTAATCCCCCTTACATTTGTTGGTGGGGGCAGTTTCTCAATGACTTCTACTTTGGCTTTATCCACCTCAACTCCTTTAGCAGAAATTTTATGCCCCAGTACAATCCCTTCAGTTACCATGAAATGACATTTCTCCCAATTCAAAACCAGATTTGTCTGAACACATCTTTTGAGGACAGTGTTCAAATTAGCTAAACATCTTTGGAAAGAATTTCCAAAAACTGAGAAGTCATCCATGAATACTTCAATGCATTTTTCTAAAAGATCAGAAAAAATTGCCTGCATACACCTCTGAAACGTAGCTGGAGCATTACATAATCCAAAAGGCATCTTTCTATATGCAAAGATACCAAAAGGACAAGTAAAAGCCGTCTTTTCCTGGTCTTTTGGATCTACCACAATTTGATTATATCCAGAATATCCATCTAGAAAACAATAGAAAGCCTGCCCTGATAACCTTTCTAGCATCTGATCCATGAAGGGAAGAGGAAAATGATCTTTCCTAGTAGCTTTATTCAGTTTCCTATAATCAATGCACATACGCCAGCCAGTAACTGTCCGAGTAGGAATCAGCTCATTCTTATCATTATAAATTACTGTCATCCCACCTTTCTTTGGCACCACCTGTACTGGACTCACCCATTCACTGTCAGAGATTGGATAGATGATACCAGCTTCTAGCAGTTTCAACACTTCTTTTCTGACCACCTCCTTCATGACAGGATTTAACCTTCTCTGTGGTTGAGCACTTGGTTTATAGTCCTCTTCCATAAAAATCCTGTGCATGCAATAAGTTGGGCTTATACCTTTGAGATCTGATATTGACCACCCAATTGCTTCTTTGTTGGCTTTCAGAATTTCAATCAACTGCTCTTCTTCTTGTAAAGATAAAGAGTTATTGATGATGACTGGCTTTGTTTCACCCTGTTCTAAAAACACATATTTCAGATGTGGTGGCAATCTTTTCAATTCTGATGACTGTGCTTTGATTGTTTCTTCCTTATCAATTGTTTCAAATGTTGGATCTTCCTCTGGATTCTTTTTCAATGTTTCCAAGTCCATCAGACATTCATCAATCAATTTTTCTTCTTCCTCATCCAAATCTTCACATGCATCAATGAGAGTTTTTTCCAATAGAGAAATATTACGCACCATTCTTTCCTGAACCATACAAACTTCATCAAGTTCATCAAATTGAAAACATGCTTTGTCATCATTTGGATATGTCATGGCCTTGGATACATCAAAAGTGACCTCTTCATCATCAACTCTCAGTTTAAGCTTACCATTCTCTACATCAATCAGAACTCTAGCAGTCTTCATAAAAGGTCTTCCCAGAATAAGAGGAACATCACTAGTTCCTTCCATCTCCATCACAATAAAATCCACTGGGAATACAAATTTGTCGACCTTCACTAGAACATCTTCAACCACTCCATATGGATATTTAAGAGACCTGTCTGCCAATTGAAGAGCCATTCTGGTTGGTTTAATTTCCAGCCCCTGAATTGTTCTGCACATGGCTAGCGGCATTAGATTAATGCTAGCTCCCAAATCAATCAATGCTCTTCCAACTTTCACATCTCCTATGGTGCATGGAATAGTGAAGCTTCCTGGGTCTTTAAGTTTAGGAGGTAATTTCTGTATGATTGCACTGCAATTGCCCTGTATATTGATAGTTTCCTTCTCAATGTACTTGTGTTTCTTTGTGAGAAGTTCCTTCAAAAATTTTGCATATGCTGGCATCTGTTGCAATGCTTCAGAGAATGGTATAGTAATCTCCAGCTTCTTAAACAGTTCCATGAATCTTTCCAACTGCTTTTCTTTCTCCTTTCTTGAATAACCCTTTGGATAAGGAAGTGGCTTTTCATACTCTTTTTCTCTCTCTCTCTCTTCTCTCTCATTTTTTTCTCTCCTCTCCTCTTCTTCTTTTCTCTTTTTCTCTCTCTCAACTCTTTCTTTCCACTCACATGATTCTTTTTCACTCTCACTCTCATTTTTTTCTTTCTCTCTCTCTTCTCGTCTCTCCTCTAACACTCTACCACTTCTGGTCACAACAGTTTTACAATCCTTTCCCAGGTTATCATGTTTAATCACGTCAACAATTCTCTCAACATGACTCTCCATTTTTTTAAATGCAACATCCACATTATGACAATAGGACGCATTTGCCTTCAAGAATCTCTGTAAAGTCTCTTCAAGCTTTGTTGCTTTCTCAACTGAAGTAAATTGCATCTGCCATTTTTGTTGCTCTTGAACCATTGAGACCTGTTGTATTTCCTGTGGTATTTGAGAAAGTTTCATGGTTACTTCCTCAATCTGTTGCGAGAGAATTCTATTTTGGACAAGCAAAGCCTCATTTAATTTTGACAACTCCTTCTGATTAGAATCTCCTTTTTCAATATTGAGTTCATTGTCACTAGTAGCCATATTTTCAATAATTTCAGTTGCTTCCTCTGGAGTCTTCCATTTGATATTACCTCCTGCTGAGGCATTCAGCATCATCTTGGTTTGTGAACCAAGCCCTCCAAGGAAAATTAGGACTACTTCATGTTCTTTAAAGCCATGCATGGGAGTTTTTCGTAACAAGCTTTTATATCTGTCCCATGCATGCCCCAGTGATTCTTCCATGCCCTGCTTGAATGAAGATATCTCTTGCTTTCCTTTAGTCACCTTAGATTGTGGGAAGTATTTGTTTAGAAACTTTGTAACCACTGCTTCCCACTCTGTGAAACTTTCTTCTGGAAAAGAGTTCAACCAAAGCTTAGCATTGCCTCCCAATGAGAAAGGAAACAAGCTAAGTTTGATTGCTTCGTCTGGCACCCCATTAATCTTGACTGTATTGCAAATCTCATTAAAGGTAGTCAGGTGCTCATATGGGCTTTCATGTGATAACCCATTAAATTGATTACTCTTTACTAGTTGAATCAGTGCTGGTTTGACCTCCATGTTGGCTGCATTGACTCTAGGTCTAGCTATGCTATTGAAGTGTTGAGGTCCAGCAAGATTAGTGTAATCTGCAAGAGTTCTTCTAACATTATTGCTCTCCATACTTCCTGTGCTATGAACAGAACCTTGTGGTGATGATTGCAAGAGAGTTTCTGGAGAAGGGAAAAGTTCTCTAGACGTTCTGATTCTTCTCCTCCTTCTACTCTCTTCTAGGCCTTCAAGAAGTGGTTCTGTTGTTTTCTTACTCCTATTTCGAATTGCTTCCTGCATGCACAAGAAACAAAACCCTAGAACAGATTTGTTAGCACAAAAAGATATAAGAGAAGATATATATTCAAAAGATAAAAAGAGAAAAGATTCAGAAGATAAGAAGATAAAAGATTCAAAAGATAAAAAGATAAAAGATAAAATAAAATTTAAAAATAACATAAAATCTAACCTAAAAGATAAAATAAAATAAAATCTAAACTAACCAAATAAAATAAAATCTAATCTAATCTAAAAAGATAAAACATAAAAAGATAAAAACAGAAAATAAAAACAGAAATTTAAAATTAAAGTCAAAGATAATCAATAATCACACAAATTAACCAGTTAAACCACGAGTCCCCGGCAACGGCGCCAAAAACTTGATGACCCAAACTTATTAGCCGTTGCTAGGACTCGGGTTCAATCCCCAAATCCCCGGCAACGGCGCCAAAAACTTGATGGCCCAAACTTGTAAGCACCAAAATATGATGTCACAAACTTGTTTCACAATCGGCAAGTATGACCGAATCGTTCAAGTAATAAAACTTGGTAAGACCAAGTATCGTTCTTCCCAAAGGACTCACGGCCTAGTTTAGTTGTGTGGTTTGTTGATTAGCTAAGACTTAAGGACGAAATAATTGGATTATATTATGCAAGACGAAAATTTAAACATGTATGCATGAATTGATCAATGGCAAAGACAAAAGATAAACACTTTCAATGAATTATATAAATGAATATGTTGTTGGGGGTCAATTTCATCTCATCCACTCTCATATATTTTAGGAATTCAACATTCAAATCATCATTGTTAATGCCACTCTCTAATGTACCATTCTAGATGGCTTCTCCCTAATCAAATAGTTCATACAATTCCTAGCATTCCTAATGATTAGTTCATTACAGCAGGAGCTTAAAGGCAACCAATATAATGTTGTCAGTAAAATATTGGGAGAAATTCCCCGGATCTAGACTTCCCCGTACGTGTCCGTATCGACAAAACCAATAATCATGCATTAGAATGAGTTAAACAATGCAAGCATTGAGCAAAGAGGAAAAACCCTAACTAATGATGAAAGAAAGCATATGTCTTAATTCAAAGATGTACTCAACAAATCCATATATGAGAGCTTCAAGAGATTACATTGATTCCCCAACAAACATACAAGGTTTAGTTCACCATCGTCATGGTGAACCTAGATGAATAACAATGAAAGAGTGAAAGAATAAACCCAATAAAGGTGAAGAGGTAGCCTGAGCATCCAAGATCCTCCTTCAAAGGGGTGGAAGAGAGAGTGTTTGCCTCGTTTCTGCCAAAGATACTAAACTAAAGGACGTGCAAGCCCTTATATACTAATTTAGAGTTACAAAAGATTACAAAAGCCCAAGCCCAAAGAGTACCACTCAGCGGTATTTACCGCTCAGCGGTAGTTGCGCGTCACAATTCTTCCCCTCAGCGGCCATTTGCCCCTCAGCGTGACTCCCGCAACCTCCTGAGTGCCGCTCAGCGGTAGTTTGCCGCTGAGCGGTGCCTTCGTCTTCTCTTTTTGCACTCTTTCTTGTCTTTTCTAATGTCACTTCTCTCCTTCTTCACTCTTTGCACCAAATTCACCCTAAAACCTGCACAAAAACACTCAAATCAAGTGTAAACCTGTCCAGCTCTCTTATTTCTGAAAATAAAGATAAAAGGTGTGATTTCAAGCTAGTTTCTAAGTCTAAAGGTTGCTTTTAGTATCAATTTTAAGCATGAAAATAACAGTTTTTCAACTATTATCAGCACCACGTTTTCACTTCTCTGCTGGACCGTGAGTGTCGTTTGCCATGTGCTTCTTTTCTTTCTCCTCCGTGGCAGCTGCTCTCCTATTCTCCCTGTGCACCCCTATAATTTAAATCCGCACCTCCTCTCTCATTTTATTTTAAAACATAATTGATGTGGTATTTCTTTTCACCTCCAAATGTCCCAAATATTATCCAACAATTTCCCTACAATTAATAATGCAAATAATTAGCTCAAATAATTCAAATTAATTAAAATAAGAATTTTTGGTCAAATTAAGCACAATTATCAAAAACGGGAAAATACCGGACAATTAAGCACAATTCCCCGATTAAATTCGGTACAATAAACTAAGTGAAGTGAATAAAATATTGACTCATCAACGGCGCCACAAACTTGTTTAACAATCGGCAAGTGTGACCGAATTGTTTCAAGTAATAAACTCGGTAAGACCAAGTATCGTTCTCCCAAAGGACTCACGGCCTAGTTTAGTGATGTGATTCGTTGATTATTTAAGACTTAAGAACGAAATAAGTGGAGTTTAATATGCAAAACAGAAAATAAACATGTATGCATGAATTTGATCAATGGCTAAAACAAAATACAAACACTTCAATGGAATATACGGATGAGTATGTTGTTGGGGTTATCAATTTCATCTTATCCACTCTCACATACTTTAGGATTTCAACATTCTTTTCATCATTGTTAATGCTACTCTCTAAATTACCTTGCAAGAAGGCCTATCCCTAATTACGAGTTCATACGATTCCTAGCCATCCTAATAATTAGTTCTTTTAGTGCAGGAGCTTAATGGCAACCAATATACTATTGGGAGAAATTCCACAGATCTAGACTTTCCCGTACGTTCCCGTATCGACAAAATCAATAATCATAAATTGAATGAGTTAAACAAAGCAAGCATTGAGCAAAGAGGAAAAACCCTAACTAATGATGAAAGAAAGCATAGGTCTTAAATATAAGATGTAAAAACAAATTCCATATATGAGAGTTTCACACGACTACATTGATTCCCCAACAACAATACAAGGTTTAGTTCACCATATTCATGGTGAAACTAGATGAATAATAATGAAAGAATGAAAGATAAAACCCTAGAAAGGTGAAGAGGTAGCCTGAGCATCCAAGATCCTCCTTCAAAGGGGTGGAAGCGAGAGTGTTTGCTTCGTTTCTGCCAAAGATACAAACCCTAGGACGTCCTAAAGCTTATATACTATTCTAAAATTACAGAAAATTTAGGCCCAAGCCCATAAGTGTGTCGCTCAGTGGTAAGTGCGTGAGTTGGTTTCTACCCCTCAACGGCCATTTTACCCCACAACGGATCCCCCGTGAGCTTCTGAGTGCCGCTCGGCGGTAAACTACAGCTGACGGCAGTTGCGGCTTCTCCTTTTGCACTTTTTGATGTCTTTTCTAATTTCATCTCTCTCCTTCTTCACTTCTTTCACCAAATTCACCTTAAAACCTGCACAAAAACACTGAAATCAAGCATAAACCTGTCCAGCTCTCTTATTTCTGAAAATATGAATAAAAGCATGATTTCAAGCTAGTTTCTAAGTGTTAAAGGTTGCTTTTAGTATCAATTTCAAGCATGAAAATAACAGTTTTTCAACTGTTATCAAGTATGTTGTTGGGGCAATCAATTTCATCTTGTCCACTCTCATATATTTTAGGAATTCATCATTCTTTTCATCAATGTTAATGACACTCTCTAAATTACCTTAAACCCGATGTCTCGGCGAAGAAAGCCTAATCATAATCACTAGTTTACAATGTCTTGTCTCCCTAGCAATTAATCATGCATTATAGTGAACGAAAGCTTAACGGCAACCAACCATCATATTCGTATGTCTAGGTTTATACTACTGTTGGGAGAGTTTCCCCGGATCTAGATTTTACCGTATGTGTCCATATCAATGAAACCAATAATCATGACATCGAATGAGTTAAACAATGCATGCTTTGAGCAAAGAGGAAAAACCCTAACTAATGATGAAAGAAAGCATGTATCATAAATATGATGTTTAAACACAAAATTCCATATATGAGAGCTTCAAAAGATTACATTGATTCCCCAACAACAAGAAGAGTTTAGTTCACCATATTCATGGTGAAACTAGATGAAATACAATGAAAGAGTGAAAGATAGAACCCTAGAAAGTTGAGTAGGTAGCCTTAGCATCCAAGATCTTCCTCCAAGGGGTGGAAAGGTGTGTGTTTGCTTCGTACTCTGCCAAAGATACAAACCCTAGGACGTCCTAAAGCTTATATACTATTCTAAAAAATACAAAAAATTAGGCCCAAACCCATAAAAGTAACAGAAAACCGGTCCAAGCCCATTTAGAATGGCGCTCAGCGGTATTTTACCACTAAGCGGTAGTAGCGCATGACCCATTTTGCCCCCCAGCTGCTATTTTTTCCCTCAGCGGTGATTTCGACACCTGAAAATTGCCGCTCAGCGCAAAATTACCGCTCAACGCCACTCGGTCGCAACTTTTTCTGCATTCTGGTTGACTTTTCAGCATTTTGGTTGACTGGTTCACTTTTCTGGTTGACTGGTTGACTTTACTAGTTTATGGTTGACTTTTCAGCATCCCAATCATTCGGTACTTCAATTCTTCTTTCAAATCATTCAATTAGCCTACAAAATCAAGGAAATCTTGCACAAAACCATTAAATTCACCTTCAACTCTATTATTCAAAAAACTAAAGCAAAAATATGAGTTCAAGCTTGTTTCTAAGTCTTAAAGGTTGCTTTTGGTATCAATTTTAAGCATATAAATAACGATTTTTCAACCGTTATCACAACCCCAAACTTAAAACTTTGCTTGTCCTCAAGCAAACAAGATGTAACTCAATCTTCCATCAATAAATACAACGGTTCACCCCATTCAAAAATCCTCTTTTCAAGATAAGTAAGTACTCAATTAAGCTCATTGCAAAGATTTCAATCAAGACATGCACATGCTTTAGTGTTCACACAATCACATACTATCCAACAAATGCTACTTTTCATGAATGATCAATCAACTAAGCAAAGATGTTCTTATGTGTTCATGGAATCTTTCCTCACTAGATAAAATGTTTCACTCAAACACACAAGTGTATAAGAGGTATTCACTCATTCACTCTACTATCACAATGTCACATGAATTGACTTTGCCTTTCATTTAACCACAATCAAATACATTCACAAGCATGCATCATCACAAGGACTTTTCAATGGCTTATAATGTGGTTGGGCTAACAAGAAAATTTGTTTTTCTAGATCACAAAACCGTTGAGTTAAGAGAATCATATAAACACAATCATTCTTACTTATTCCCAACTTTCCTTTGCATTGAGCTTTGCTTTTTCTTCTCTTCTCTTTCTCTTTTTCTTTTTCTTTTCACATACTTAGTTCTTAGCTCAATGCTTTTTATTTTCCCTTTTTCAAAATTTCCCAATAACCCCAAAATTGAACATTTATAAATACCACAAAATATTTTCTACTTAACTCAAGGTAAAGCTTTTCACAAAGGGTTTTCAAATCATGTTCAAGGCTAAGGGTTCAAAGGATTGAACACATAGTGCTCCCTTTTGTGGGGCTAAAATCATGCATTTGGCTAATAAAAGGATTACCAACAAATGGCCTTCATCATATGATGCAAACAAGCAATTGATTCAATCATAGAAAACCTGGGCAAAGTCATTCATGATTTCAAAGTAATAGCATTCAATCACAACAACTCTGGAGCTTAAAGCCTCACATATAAGCTCATTCACATTCCACATATACACATCCTGCTTAGTATCATAATCACAATCACAACATAATGCATTTGTTCACAAAGCTTGTGAACCATCTGTATAAGCATATAATGTGCACAATCTCAACATCATCAAAACAACAATCATAAGCAAACCATCATAACAGACAAAGTTTCCAATTGAGTACATCAAACCCTATTCTAAAAATAGAAGAAAATAAGTTCAATAATATAAAACCAAACAAAAGCATAAATAAATCCTGCTCTAGTGCTGATAGCATCCATCAGTAAATGCTATCTTAGCTCCTCATCAGTCTGTGTTGTCATCTACATCCTCCTCCTCTTCCTCATCTTCAACATCCTCAAATGCGTCATCATCAGCATCATCTTCATCCTTCTCCATGGTTGAAGCTTCAGCTGCTCCAGCTCTACCGTCTTAGGCCTACTCCTCTGGCCAAGCTACCACATTATGGAACTCATCCATAGTCCACCTGTGTGCTGGGGGTGTATCATACATTCCAACAATGATGCTCTCTCCCAACGCCAAACTTAGATGGAAAACTAGTTAGAAAGTGAGTGGAAGGGAGATTTTCTCAAGAGGAATGAAGGGAAAAATGTAGAGAACCTTTGGAAAAGTGTTTAGGAGTGTGTGTGCAGAGAAGAATCTGAAAATAGAGGCCAAAGCGTGACTTAGGGTATAAAAATACCCTAATGGGCTCGGGTTCCGCTGATGCGGCTGTCGCGGCCCATCAAATTTGATGTGCATTAAAGAATGTAGTATAGTGCTAGGAAGTGACTCCTAGGTCGTCTCTCAAGGACCAAAAATGGTTCGAGACTTAGGTCAAACACGTAGTGGGGGGGTTTGAAAAGTGTTTTTGTGATTAAAATTGAACTAAATTAAAACTGAAAATTAAACACAATCGACATAATTGAAAAGTATTAAAGTGAATGAAAATAATAAACCGAACAATCCTAAAACAAGTGAGAAAATTGGTAATGCAGGAAGATAAAGAACCCGAACAAAATAGACAACACAGTGAACGGAAACAATAAAAACCGAGCTTGTGTTAACTTGAAAGCACCGATTGAATGCAACAGTTAAATAAAGAAACTCATCTAATGCTATTAAATTGCAACATTCAGCTAATAAACGAAATACACGTTGTAGTCATCTAGAGGGGGCACATCACCCGCGGAAACAATAATGAAAACATGCTTGAATAGTAGAATAATATAAATTAGTAAACTATTTCAACCTAAAAGCATTTCAATATATAGAATAAAAGAAAATAATTCTCGGTCCAAGCGTTAATACAAATTGAAGAATCTATTGGAGCTCTCTTCTTTTCCAGCACATTGAATTGAGCTTTAGCCATGTGCATATTCTCCAAAGGATGAATGAAAAGACCGTTGTACCTACCTAATGAGTCACCGCCTATTCTTTTCGAAAAGCAAGGTTGCATGTGATAAAATAAAAAATAGGCTGAGACACCACTTTCTCCAAGCCTCTGGACTTACATTTTGGATGTAATCAAATTCCTCCCTCCGTGTTCATTCTCTACGCCAAAATAAATCTCCCCCAAGGTGGCGGTTGGCTCCTCACACGTCCTAGCTCCAGGCCGAGACATCCTTGCTTCTGCTTTCTCTCCCTTTTTGTCGTGTGAAGGATGTCTTTAGCTTGCTGGACTGCTCAAAATCCCCTTATCCGCGGGCTCCCTTTTCCATCTCCTGGACGCAACCCGCTGTTGGAATACCGCTGGACCGTTTCTTCTTTTTTTGCCACTTATTGGTCGCGTGGTGCTGGACCAAGATGCTCCTGGAAAGCTGGACGCTCCCTCCAAGCTGCTGGACTTGAAGGCTTCTACTGGACCAAGCTCTGGTCAATGCTGGATGTGCTTGTTTTATTTTTCTTCTTTTTTTCCTCAACTGGAGCGTGAATGTGTGCAGGCCGTGGATCTTCCAATTGAACCAAAGAAAATAATATCCTCCACACTTCCTCATGTGTGATGCTGCCCTAAAGCCCAACATCCGCTCTCTTCTCCACGTGTGCACACCACTTTCTTTCTCATGCTTTCTCTTCCCAAGGTGGCTGTTGTGCTACCTTCCCTTCTTCCGTGGGCCTCTTGCCTTGTTGTCCAAAGTTCCTTCTCATGGACCCTATGGATGAAGAATTGAATGAGTGCAGGCCTTGTGTTGATGTCCGCGTGCAGCCCTCCCTTGTGCACCTCTCCAAAATGAAGATGAATTGCTTCTTACTAAATGTCACCGCACACACTTCTCAAATATAAATAAGTGCTTCACCCGAAATCCATCACCACGTGAGCCCTCCTTCTTGTTCACATTTCTTTTGTGGAGAGTCTTGAATTATATGACAACCCTCCAAATGTCCCAAATATTATCCAACAATTTCTCCCTCCAGAACGGACGTCTAAGAGAGGCTGACATGGTAGTTGAGGAGTTAATGCGTTCAGCCTCTTAAACGTCCGTCAGGGGGGGCCCCGACATCTATAATATTATAAACATCCAGCCCCCTCCAGAACGGACATTTAAGAGGCTGAATGCAATTAACTCTTCAACTACCCTGTTAGCCTCTTAGACGTCCGTTCTGGAGGGGTCCGGACGTCTATAATATTATAGACGTCGGGGCCCCCCTAACGGACGTTTAAAACCCCCCGCGAATATCAATTTTTAAATCTCGAAGACGTCATATTAGTGACTGCCCCAACCTATAGAATATTTTAGACGTCGGGGCCTTCCAGTAACGAACGTCTAGTGGCATTTATACAAAAACGCGAACCCGCGAGGAGTTACGCTCACTGTTCATCGTCTTCCCCGCGATTTCACTCTGCGCATTGCATTTCCAGGTTGGTTTTTCTCTGTTTTGGACCGTTTAAATTTACTTTTAATCCGATTAAATTGTTTTGTGACGAAATATCTTTCATTTGGACCGATTAAAAATCGTTTTCGGTGCGTTTTGGTGCAGTTTCTTGCGTGTTCTTGGGCGGTGCTTTTTGGCCTACCTTTTAGGTCGTGCACTCCTCCATTTCCCTCCATTTTAATTTCGAATCTGCTCTTCAGGTTAGCTTCTTCGTTAATAATTTTTTTATACGCATGTTATTGGGTTTTGTGTATGCATGTTTTTGACTTTAAGGTCTGCATGTGTTATTGGCTTTTGAATATGCATGTATTAGTTGTGTTATTATAATTTTCATGTTAGATTATAAGTATGACATCATTGAGTGACCCTTAGTTCCCGTTTGAAATTTAACACAAACGATTAATCTTTTAATCGTTTGTGTTAAATTTTGAATTGTCCGATTGGACAGTTTGAAAAAATTAATTTTCATAATTTGTAATAACATGTAAGTTGGAGTCTATGGATAAGATTGATAAACTTTCGGTTCAGTATTTGTGTTATTCTCCGGATGCATATTTGATTGTGGTCATCGTTGACTACTCTCATTTCGTGTATTTCGGAGACCAATGCGAAATGCTGCCGAAATTTTATCAAAATTATGATGTAGACTTCTTTGCACGTGTCTTAGCAAATTATGAAAATTAATTTTTTTGAATGGGTAGGGCCTAACCTTGTGAGAGTTAAAAACTTAAACTAATGATTCGACCAACATAGAATGGATCGAAGCTGGATGAATGAACGTCGCACCAGTGAAGAATATTATAAGGGTGTTTCGGAGTTCTTGCAATACGTTGAACAAAATGCTAAGTCTGTGAACGGGACATATTTTTGTCCTTGTGTGCGTTGTCTTAATCAAATACGGCAAGACTTAGGCAATGTGTGTGACCATCTATTCATGTTCGGCATCATGAGGACGTATACCGTTTGGACTTGGCATGGAGAAGTATTGGACCAGCCTACCACGTCACGAGGAACAGATTATGTGGAAGAATGGATGAATGATCATTTAGAGGACATGATACGTGATGTCGGTGAAGATAATTTTGGAAGAGCTAATTTGTATTATTCTCTTATAAATGATTCATAGCAACTGTTGTTTCCCGGATGCTCGAACTTTACACGTCTATCTGCAACTTTAAAGTTGTTTAGTTTAAAAGCAAGGAATGGATGGACCGATAAAAGTTTCACCGAGTTGTTGGAGTTGTTGAAGGAGATGCTTCCAGAAAATAATACTCTACCTATTCGTAATTACGAGGCAAAATTTTTTTTATGTCGTATGGGTCTTGAATATCAAAAGATACATGCTTGTCCTAATGATTATGTTTTGTACACAAAGGAGTTTTGCTTCGCTAAAGTATTGTCCAACATGTGGTTTATCCCGTTTTAAAAAGAAATATGACAAAAACACTGCCGATGAAGGTAATGATGGTGCACCTGCTAAGGTGATGTGGTATTTGCCTATAATACCTAGGTTCAAACGTATGTTTTCTGTTAAAGAAGATGCAAAGAACCTTAAATGGCACTTTGACGGAAGAAAGTGCGATAGTCTTCTTCGACACCCTGCTGATTCACCTCAATGGAAAAAGATTGATAAAAAATTTCCAGAGTTTGGTGTAGATCCAAGAAACTTAAGACTTGCACTTGCAACTGACGGTTTGAATCCTTATGGAAACTTAAGTAGAAAACACAATTCATGGCCAGTTATGTTGATGATTTACAATCTTTCTCCTATGTTGTGCATGAAGAGAAAATATGTGGTGTTGTCCATGATGATAGCGGGTCCTAGACAACCTGGAAATGACATTGATGTTTACTTAAAACCTTTAATTGATGATTTGCAATTGTTGTGGGAAGAAGGGGTGGACGTGTTTGATTCACATGTTTGATGCACAAATTTATGATCACCAAAATATGATGTCACAAACTTGTTGAACAATCGGCAAGTATGACCGAATCGTTTCAAGTAATAAACTCGGTAAGACCAAGTATCGTTCACCCAAAGGACTCACGGCCTAGTTTAGTTATGTGATTCTTTGATTAGCTAAGACTTAAGGACGAAATTATTGGAGTTTAATATGCAAAACAGAAAATAAACATGTATGCATGAGATTTTGATTAATGGCAAAAGCAAAAGACAAGCACTTTCAATGAAATATATATATGAATATGTTGTTGGGGGTCAATTTCATCTTATCCACTCTCATATATTTTAGGAATTCAACATTCAAATCATCATTGTTAATGCCACTCTCTAAATTACCTTGTCAAGAAGGCCTATCCCTAATTACGAGTTCATACGATTCCTAGCATTTCTAGTAATTAGTTTTCTTAGCACAGGAGCTTAATGATGGACAAATTTATGAACACCAAAATATGATGTCACAAACTTGTTTTACTATCGGCAAGTATGACCAAATCGTTCAAGTAATAAACTTGGTAAGACCAAGTATCGTTCTTCCCAAAGGACTCACGGCCTAGTTCAGTTGTGTGGTTTGTTGATTAGCTAAGACTTAAAGACGAAATACTTGGATTATATTACGCAAAAGACGAAAGTAAACATGTATGCATGAAGTTTTGATCAATGGCAAAGGTGATGGACAAATTTGTAAGCACCAAAATATGATGTCACAAACTTGTTTCACAATCGGCAAGTATGACCGAATCGTTCAAGTAATAAACTTGGTAAGACCAAGTATCGTTCTTCCCAAAGGACTCACGGCCTAGTTTAGTTATGTGATTTGTTGATTAGCTAGGACTTACAAACATAATATTTAGAGTTCAATATGCAAGACAGAAAATAAACATGTATGCATGAAGTTTGATCAATGGCAAAGACAAAAGATAAACACTTTCAATGAATTATATGAATGAATATGTTGTTGGGGGTCAATTTCATCTCATCCACTCTCATATATTTTAGGAATTCAACATTCAAATCATCATTGTTAATGCCACTCTCTAATGTACCATTCTAGATGGCTTCTCCCTAATCACGAGTTCATACAATTCCTAGCATTCCTAATGATTAGTTCATGAGTGCAGGAGCTTAACGACAACCAATATAATATTGTCAGTATAATATTGGGAGAAATTCCCCGGATCTAGACTTCCCCGTACGTGTCCGTATCGACAAAACCAATAATCATGCATGGAATGAGTTAAACTATGCAAGCATTGAGCAAAGAGGAAAAAGCCTAACTAATGATGAAAGAAAGCATAAGTCTTAATTAAAAGATGCAAGCAAAGATTCCATATATGAGAGCTTCAAGAGATTGCATTGATTCCCCAACAAACATACAAGGTTTAGTTCACCATATTCATGGTGAACCTAGATGAATATCAATGAAAGAATGAAAGAATAAACCCAATAAAGGTGAAGAGGTAGCCTGAGCATCCAAGATCCTCCTTCAAAGGGGTGGAAGAGAGAGTGTTTGCCTCGTTTCAGCCAAAGATACCTAATTCTAGGACGTGAAAGTCTTTATATACTAATCTAGAGTTACAAAAGATTACAAAAGCCCAAGCCCAAAAAGTGCCGCTCAGCGGTAACTACCGCTCAGCGGTGCCTGCGCGTCACATTTCTTCCCCTCAGCGGCCAGTTTGCCCCTCAGCGTGACTCCCGCAACCTCCTGAGTGCCGCTCAGCGGTAAAATGCCGCTGAGCGGTGCCTTTGTCTTCTCTTTTTGCACTCTTTCTTGTCTTTTCTAATGTCACTTCTCTCCTTCTTCACTCTTTTCACTAAATTCACCTTAAAACCTGCACAAAAACACTTAAATCAAGCATAAACCTGTCCAGCTCTCTTATTTATGAAAATATAGATAAACTGCATGATTTCAAGCTAGTTTTTAAGTCTAAAGGTTGCTTTTAGTATCACTTTTAAGCATGAAAATAACAGTTTTTCAACTGTTATCACAACCCCAAACTTAGAACTTTGCTTGTCCTCAAGCAAACAAGATGTAACTCAATCTCCAACCAATTCATATAATGGTTCACTCTCATTCAAAAATCCTCTTTTTCAAGATAAGTAACAACTTCACTCAAACTTATGACCAAGAGTTCAATCAAGATGTGCACATGCTTTAGTGTTCACAAAGTCATTTAGATTCCAACAAATGCTATTTTTCATGAATGATCAATCAATTAAGCATGGATGTTCATGTGAATATTTCCTCACTAGGTAAAGTGTTTCACTCAACACACAAGTGTATAAGAGGTAAAGTGTTTCACTCATTCACTCTACTATCACAATGTCACATGAGTCAACTTTGCCTTTCATTTAACCACAATCAAAAACATTCACAAGCATGAATCATCACAAGGACTTTTCAACGGCTTATAATGTGGCTGGGCTAACAAGAAAATTGGTTTTTCTGGATCACAAAATCCTTGAGTTAAGAGAATCATAACAACACAATTATTCTTATTCATTCCCAACTTTCTTTTGCCTTTTCATTTGCATTGAGCTTTACTTCTTTTTCTTTTCTTTTCTTTTTCTTCTTCTTTGCATATTCTTACTTTTTAGTTCTTAGCTCAATGCTTTTCATGTTTTCCCAACAACCCCAAACTTGAACATTTAACAATACCACACAAGATCTTCTACTTAACTCAAGGTAAAGATTTTTAATCAAGGGTTTCAGTGTATGTTCAAGGCTATGGGTTCAAAGGATAGAACACAAAGATCTCTTTTAGTAGGCTAACTTTATGAATTTGGCCAATAAAAAGAGTTCCAACAAACGGCCTTGATCACATGATGCAAAACAAGCAATTGATTCAATCATAGAAAACCTGGGCAAAATCATTCATGCTTTCAAAGTAATAGCATTCAACAATAACAACTCTGGAGCTCAAAACCTCACATATAAGCTCATTCACATTTGACATACACATCCTGCTTAATTTCACAATCACAATCATGATATCATGCATTTGTTCACAAAGCTTGTGAATCACCTATATAAGCATTTTATGTGCACATCTATCTCAACATCAATCAATCAATAAGCATCATCAAGCATTACTTATCACTCAATCACAGTTAATAGCAAACCATCATAAGAAACCAGGTGTTCAATAGAGTACATCAAACCTTAATCTAAAAACAAAAACAACTTACAAGATATTGGGTTGCCTCCCAGTAAGCGCTTGTTTAACGTCCCGAGCCTGACCCAAACTTTCAAGGATCAACCAACAACATCATTGTGGAAAATTGTTGCACCTCTCCCCCTAGATAGGGCTTGAGACGTTGACCATTTACCACCCAACTTCTCTGTGGATCATCAGATGGATTAAATATCTCAATTGCCCCATGCGGATGCACTTCTTTTATCACAAATGGTCCTGTCCATTTTGACTTCAACTTCCCAGGAAATATCTTCAATCTTGAATTGAACAATAATACCTGTTGTCCTGGATTGAAAACTCTATTCACCAACTTCCTGTCATGATAAAATTTCATTTTGTCTTTGTAAGCCTTGGATGAATCATATGCATGTAAGCGCATTTCTTCAAGCTCCAAAATCTGTCGTCTGCGTGTACATTGAGTATCATAAGGATCAAAATTCAAGAATTTCAAAGCCCATAATGCTCTATGCTCCAATTCGACTGGCAAATGGCATGCTTTCCCATAGACTAATTGAAATGGTGATAACCCCATAGACGTCTTCATTGCTGTCCTATAAGCCCAAAGAGCATCATCCAATTTGAGAGACCAATCCTTTCTTGATGAAGGCACAGTCTTTTCCAGGATTCTTTTTATCTCCCTGTTAGATACCTCAGCTTGTCCATTGGTTTGTGGATGATAAGGTGCAGCTACCTTATGCTTTACTCCATAGTGTTTGAGTACTTTCTCTAGCTGATAATTGCAAAAATGAGATCCTCCATCACTAATCAACACTCTTGGAGTGCCAAAACGTGAGAATATCTGCCTCTTCAGGAATTTAATTACCGTGCTAGCATCATTTTTAGGACAAGCTAATGCTTCCACCCATTTACTCACATAATCCACTGCTACCAGAATATATTCATTGTTGAAAGATGGAGGGAAGGGTCCAACAAAGTCAATACCCCAACAATCAAAAACCTCAACCTCTAAAATACCTTGTAAAGGCATCTCATGACGTTTAGTGATTGTCCCTGCTCTTTGACATTTATCACAATTCCTAGCATGATTATGGGCATCTTTAAATAAAGTTGGCCAATAAAACCCTGATTGAAGGACTTTTGCTGCTGTTCTTTCCCCATTAAAATGTCCTCCATAAGGTGAATCATGACAATGCCAGAGAATTCCTTCTGCTTCTTCATTTGTAACACATCTCCTGAGAAGATTATCTGCTCCAATTTTGAACAAATATGGATCGTCCCACACAAACTGCTTGGCATCATGCAGAAATTTCTTTCTCTGTTGCCAAGTTAAGTCTTCCGGCATGACTCTTGCAGCTTTGAAATTTGCCATATCAGCAAACCAGGGCCTCTGCTGAATATACATGAGTGATTCATCTGAAAAAGATTCCCAGATTTCAGACTCCCTGCTAGTGACCTCATTGTTGACTAACCGTGACAAATGATCAGCAATTAAGTTCTCACTTCCTTTCTTATCACGGATTTCTACATCAAATTCTTGCAACAGTAATACCCATCTAATCAGACGTGGCTTAGAATCTGGTTTTGTCAACAAATATTTGATAGCTGCATGATCTGTGTAGACAATCACCTTAGACCCAATAAGATAAGGTCTAAATTTCTCTAGAGCATATACAATGGCAAGAAACTCTTTCTCTGTGGTAGCATAATTCAACTGAGCATCATTCAGCACCTTGCTAGCATAATAAATTGGATGAAACTTTTGTTCTTTCCTTTGGCCAAGGACAACTCCTATTGCATAATCACTTGCATCACACATCAATTCAAAATTTTGATTCCAATCTGGTGCTACAATTACTCGAGCTGACACTAGCTTCTGCTTCAATATATCAAAAGCTTTCAGACAGTCTTCATTCATCACAAAAGGAGCATCCTTCATCAAAAGATTACTCAATGGTTTAGCAATTTTTGAGAAATCTTTGATGAATCTTCTATAGAACCCAGCATGACCAAGAAAACTCCTAATCCCCCTTACATTTGTTGGTGGAGGCAGTTTCTCAATGACTTCTACTTTGGCTTTATCTACCTCAATTCCTTTAGCAGAAATTTTATGCCCCAGTACAATCCCTTCAGTTACCATGAAATGACATTTCTCCCAATTCAAAACCAGATTTGTCTGAACACATCTTTTGAGGACAGTGTTCAAATTAGCTAAACATCTTTGGAAAGAATTTCCAAAAACTGAGAAGTCATCCATGAATACTTCAATGCATTTTTCTAAAAGATCAGAAAAGATTGCCTGCATACACCTCTGAAACGTAGCTGGAGCATTACATAATCCAAAAGGAATCTTTCTATATGCAAAAATACCAAAAGGACAAGTAAAAGCCGTCTTCTCCTGGTCTTTTGGATCTACCACAATTTGATTATATCCAGAATATCCATCTAGAAAACAATAGAAAGCCTGCCCTGATAACCTTTCTAGCATCTGATCCATGAAGGGAAGAGGAAAATGATCTTTCCTAGTAGCTTTATTCAGTTTCCTATAATCAATGCACATACGCCAGCCAGTAACTGTCCGAGTAGGAATAAGCTCATTCTTATCGTTATAAATTACTGTCATCCCACCTTTCTTTGGAACCACCTGTACTGGACTCACCCATTCACTGTCAGAGATTGGATAGATGATACCAGCTTCTAGCAGTTTCAACACTTCTTTTCTGACCACCTCCTTCATGACAGGATTTAACCTTCTCTGCGGTTGAGCACTTGATTTATAGTCCTCTTCCATAAAAATCCTGTGCATGCAATAAGTTGGGCTTATACCTTTGAGATCTGATATTGACCACCCAATTGCTTCTTTGTTGGCTTTCAGAATTTCTATCAACTGCTCTTCTTCTTGTAAAGATAAAGAGTTATTGATGATGACTGGCTTTGTATCACCCTCTTCTAAAAACACATATTTCAGATGTGATGGCAATCTTTTTAATTGTGGCGAGTGTGCTTTGATTGTTTCTTCCTTATCAATTGTTTCAAATATTGGATCTTCTTCTGGACTCTTTTTCAATGTTTCCAAGTCCATCAGACATTCATCAATCAATTTCTCTTCTTCTTCATCCAAATCTTCACATGCATCAATGAGAGTTTTTTCTAATGGTGAACTATTACGCACCATTCTTTCTTGAACCATACAAACTTCATCAAGTTCATCAAATTGAAAGCATGCTTTATCATCATTTGGATATGTCATGGCCTTGGATACATCAAAAGTGACCTCTTCATCATCAACTCTCAGTTTAAGCTTACCATTCTCTACATCAATCAGAACTCTAGCAGTCTTCATAAAAGGTCTCCCAAGAATAAGAGGAACATCACTAGTTCCTTCCATCTCCATCACAATAAAATCCACTGGAAATACAAATTTGTCAACCTTCACTAGAACATCTTCAACCACTCCATATGGATATTTAAGAGACCTGTCTGCCAATTGAAGAGCCATTCTGGTTGGTTTAATTTCCAACCCCTGAATTGTTCTGCACATGGATAACGGCATTAGATTAATGCTAGCTCCCAAATCAATCAATGCTCTTCCAACTTTCACATCTCCTATGGTGCATGGAATGGTGAAGCTTCTGATAACAGTTGAAAAACTGTTACTTTCATGCTTAAAATTGATACTAAAAGCAACCTTTAGACTTAGAAACTAGCTTGAAATCAATTTTAAAATTACATGCATTATCAACCACAGACTCATATTCATGTTCAGTGCATGGAGAATAAACATTTGAATGTGATAGTAAAAAGCGATTCTCATCATGCACAGAGGAAAAATTAAAATCATGCTCAGCAACAATATAGTCATCAGCATACCTCTCAACAACATAGTCATCAATATAATCAAATTGAGGTATGCTTACCTCCTCTTCCTTGAAGATTTCTAGAGTGTGGGAAGGTGAAGGTGGTCTACCTGGTTCAGGATTACTGCTTACTTCTGCCGGGTCCCCAAAATTTTCATCAGTCTCCTCAGGTGCAAGAGTGGCCATCTGCCTGATCTGATCACTCAGATTCTGTATGGCAGCTTGAGTTTCCATGCTCTCTTGCTTGAACTGCATGTTCCCTTTCTGAAACTGAATGTTCTGCATTGTCATCTGCTCTAGTAACTCCTTTAATGTAGGTTCAGAAGTACAAGGCTGAGGAGTTATTTGAATAGGAGAATCATACTGCTGACTCTCATATTGTGGAACTGGCTCCCAAAGAGAGCTCTCAGAAATTGGATGATGGAACATATTGTTCTCATCATAAAAATCAGCAGATTTAAAATCAAAGTAATATGCAGAATAAGAATCATAATCACAGACATTGGCAGAATAAGCATTATTCACAACATTAAAATAGGTAGACATGGAAAAATAAAAAGTAAAAACTAAAAACTAAAAATTACGAATCAGATAAAACAAAAAACATTTATACATGCTACAAGCACACACAAGACAGAACATAATAATAATTTTTTTTTTAATATTTGTTTTTTTAATTAACAGACATAATACAAAACACAACACAATAAAAATATAAAAGACAAAACATATATTACAACCACATAATAAAACAAAAACAGTAAAAATCTAAAACAAGAACCTGGACTGAAGTGACAACGCCGCCAAAATTTGCTGAAGGTGTCGTTGTCGCCTACAAAAAATATACAAGACAAAACACACATATTAACAGAACAAAAATTTACACAACAATAATCTAAAACCAAACCTCCATTGATTGGTCCCCGGCAACGGCGCCATTTTTGATGAACGGGTCGCACCGCTCACAAAAGTTGTGCATAAAAGAATGCAGTATAGTGCTAGGAGGTGACTCCTAGGTCGTCTCTCAAGGACCAATATTGGGGTTTAGTCTCAAATTTAAACACGAAGTGGGGGGGTTTTGAAGGTTGTTTTGGTTGCGGTAATATTAAAAGCATTAAAATAAAATTCAAAACAGTAAAACAAAATTTAAAAACAATAAAACGAAATTTAAAACAGTAATTATGAAATTACAGCAGCATAAAACAGTAAAAATAAATCTGAAACAGTAAAAACGAAAATACAGAAAAATAGAAAATACAGTAAATAGTAAATACAGAAATAGTAAAAATAGAAAACAGTAAATTTTAGAAAACAGTAAAAACGAAATTGCTACAGTAAAAACGAAATACAGTAACTTAAAACATTAAAAATAATTCTGGAACAGTAAAAACGAAATACAGAAAAACAAAATACAGAAAACAGTAAAAACAGGAAACAATAAATTTTTGGAAAATGAAATTACAGCAGCACATAATTGCAGTAAAAACAGTAAATACAGAATTACAAAATCAAGAAAACAGTAAAAGTAAATACAGAAAATGAAAACACAGAAAACAGAAAATACAGAAAAACAGTAAATTTCGAAAACAGTAAAAACAGAGTCAAAATTACTGCAGTAAAATACAGAGAGCAAAATTACAGTGAAATAATCAACATGCAAAAGATAGACAACATTAAAATTAAATTGTAGAAATTTGGATACAGAAATTAAAGTACAGCAGTAATTAAATTTCAACAGTAAAAAAAAAACAGTAAAACAGAATTTAAATTTCAGAAACAGTAAATTAAATTAATGCATTGAATTAAAATAGTAGATGAATTTATTACAACAAAAGAAAGGGAAAAGTAAATATGAAATACAACATTACAAGAAGTGTGCATCAACCGTAACCCTCCATCTTCTGTACTGTGATTTTTTTCTTCTCTGTTCCAGCAGTGAGTGGTTCCTAAACTACTCCTCCCATTTTTTTTTTTTATCTCCTCTTCTGCTGCCATTTTATAACCGTGAATTCTGAACCCGTGAGCAAGGTTTTGTTTTTGTTGCCCCGTTAGCATCTATCTTCAGCTCTTTGGACGTGCCAAAGTCAATAAAATGGGCCCTCCAAATGGTGTCCGTGAGCCCTGCTTCCTTCAGCAAAGAACAACTTCTTGCTTCTACTGCTACTGGACCGTGAACGTTGGCCTTGACACCTTCTTCCCAAGCTGGATGTTTTGTTGGATGGAGTCTTGTTGCTAGCTGCTGCACCAGCTTCTCTTTTCTCCACGCTTCATCCCTCACACCGTGAGCTTCTTTGCTTTTATGGAGTTTGTGGTACTGCAACAATAAACCGTGAAACCACTTCTCTTTTATTCCAAAGCATAGCCAAAATGAATGTAGTACGTGGGCCATGAAGCTAAAATTCAGAATTTTTCCAAGCAAATAAGTAGTGGATGGACCCCATAGGCAATTACTTCCTTTTCCATGTAGCCACTTCCCTTCCTTCTTTACGTAAAGTGGCTTCTCCAATTGTGAATCATGTTCCAGCCAACAAAACAATGTGGTGGTCCCAACTTTTGTTTCATTGTTTCCTTTAGCATTTATATAATTCTTTTCTAGAAGAAGAAGGGGTTGCTATATACTTCAATAAATCAGAACTTTGCATTTTGGAGCTCCTCCACGTATTCTACTTCTTAAAGAAATTATATTCTTTTTTTTTTATTATTATTGTGGCTTGGTGTGGCCGTATAAGAGTGTTACTCACGTGAAGTCCCTTCTCCAATTTATTAAGCATTGTGCACTTTCCAGAATGAAAGCATCATGTGAACCTGCATGAACATTGATCCATTTCCTGTTAAGCAATTTAGTACCGTGTGCTGCACCATTTTGTTTTCAAGCTCCACTTCTTAATTTTGAAAGAGACTTTTACAATCAAGCCTATATCGTGTAGAATCCTAAAAACAAAATCTGCACAGCCTTTCTTTGTATAATTAATGTGTCAATTCTCTTTGAATCCCAAAATATTATCCAAAAATTTTTCCTGCAATCAATAATGAAAATAATTAGCTCAGATAATTCAAATTAGTTAAAATAAGAATTTCTGATCAAATTAAGCACAATTAGCCAAAACGGAAAAATACTGGACAATTAAGCACAATTCCCTGATTAAATTTGGTACAATAAGCTAAGTGAAATTGAGAAAATATTGACTCATCAAAATAGACCACACTTAGTCTTTTGCACTCCTGGGCAAAATTAAGACGTAAATCACGGAATGGTTTAAAGGACTTTTAGGAAGGTGACACACACCCAGCACGCAGAAAGCAAAGGCTCAAGAAAAATAAAAGAATTTACAAAATTCTCAAGAATTCTAGACAGATAAAAGAAGTAGAAATTTTTCCAACACAAAATCAAGAAAAACAAATACTTACAGAAATCTGCCAAGCAATTCAAAGTATGGCAAAAATAATTAATCAGTTCAAGAGGTGATTCAAAAATAACAAAACCTCACAGATGCACCAGAAGTGTTTCTCTCAAGTGTTTAAGGTAAATCAATATCACTCAATGTACTCAAGAAAACAAACACAAGTAGACTTGGCAAGTCTCTAATTATCAATACTTAAAACATATGCACGTTTAGATCAAAAGGTCTTTACTGGGTTGTAATGGGGCCAAGGACAGGGGAGGATAAATTTGGATAAGTAGCTATAGCTCAGAAGAAATAGAGGTGCACTAGGGAAAAAAAATGTAAACACAGTGAAATCTCACCCAAACCTCTAATTCAATCCTCTTCTCGACTCCATTATTCATAAAATTATTTTTCAATTTTCTCTTTTTCTCATCAAATTTTTTTTTCATCCTGTCTTCCCTTTTTTTTTTATCACACAGCAGGATATAGATTATCATTTCAAAACATGATGAGGAACCAACTAGCCAATTTATCAGAATTCCCAAGGAGACCACACTTATTCTCAAAATACTTCTATAGCTCCAGACTTTCCTAAGGTTAAGGTAATCATTTGTTTTTCACTTAGGATCAGTGTATGAGCTTCAACACAAATAAATATATACAGTATAGGCTCAAAGGGGTTATCAATGGATAATAACAAGGTAGGCTTATTTGGCTAAAGAGGCTCAAGAATAAAATTGCCTTTATCACTTCTAAACATGCATATAAATCAAGTATATCAATAAGAATCAAGCCAAGGCATATGTGCAAGAAATCAAGAGTCATATCACACAAGAAAGAACATTAAGTGGCTCAAATCTCACACAGGGTATCCGTGTTATAATCAATTCAACCTCTTGAACACATAATCATCTTTCCAAGCAGAGAAAAGCAAGGATTGCAATCTATAAGTATTAAGTAAGTGAAGGAAAAATCTACAACTTAGACAAAATCCAGAAATCAGGAGAAAAATGTAAAATTTATTGCACACAAAACTTGATAAAAATAACTTAAAAGAGAAAAAATTTAACACTCAAAAACAAAAAATTTAACACACAAAATACAATCTAACAGAAAAATCAGAATTTCTTCCCAGTTAAATAGACCACACTTAGTCTTTTGCACTCCTGGGCAAAATTAAGACGTAAATCACGGAATGGTTTAAAGGACTTTTAGGAAGGTGACACACACCCAGCACGCAGAAAGCAAAGGCTCAAGAAAAATAAAAGAATTTACAAAATTCTCAAGAATTCTAGACAGATAAAAGAAGTAGAAATTTTTCCAACACAAAATCAAGAAAAACAAATACTTACAGAAATCTGCCAAGCAATTCAAAGTATGGCAAAAATAATTAATCAGTTCAAGAGGTGATTCAAAAATAACAAAACCTCACAGATGCACCAGAAGTGTTTCTCTCAAGTGTTTAAGGTAAATCAATATCACTCAATGTACTCAAGAAAACAAACACAAGTAGACTTGGCAAGTCTCTAATTATCAATACTTAAAACATATGCACGTTTAGATCAAAAGGTCTTTACTGGGTTGTAATGGGGCCAAGGACAGGGGAGGATAAATTTGGATAAGTAGCTATAGCTCAGAAGAAATAGAGGTGCACTAGGGAAAAAAAATGTAAACACAGTGAAATCTCACCCAAACCTCTAATTCAATCCTCTTCTCGACTCCATTATTCATAAAATTATTTTTCAATTTTCTCTTTTTCTCATCAAATTTTTTTTTCATCCTGTCTTCCCTTTTTTTTTTATCACACAGCAGGATATAGATTATCATTTCAAAACATGATGAGGAACCAACTAGCCAATTTATCAGAATTCCCAAGGAGACCACACTTATTCTCAAAATACTTCTATAGCTCCAGACTTTCCTAAGGTTAAGGTAATCATTTGTTTTTCACTTAGGATCAGTGTATGAGCTTCAACACAAATAAATATATACAGTATAGGCTCAAAGGGGTTATCAATGGATAATAACAAGGTAGGCTTATTTGGCTAAAGAGGCTCAAGAATAAAATTGCCTTTATCACTTCTAAACATGCATATAAATCAAGTATATCAATAAGAATCAAGCCAAGGCATATGTGCAAGAAATCAAGAGTCATATCACACAAGAAAGAACATTAAGTGGCTCAAATCTCACACAGGGTATCCGTGTTATAATCAATTCAACCTCTTGAACACATAATCATCTTTCCAAGCAGAGAAAAGCAAGGATTGCAATCTATAAGTATTAAGTAAGTGAAGGAAAAATCTACAACTTAGACAAAATCCAGAAATCAGGAGAAAAATGTAAAATTTATTGCACACAAAACTTGATAAAAATAACTTAAAAGAGAAAAAATTTAACACTCAAAAACAAAAAATTTAACACACAAAATACAATCTAACAGAAAAATCAGAATTTCTTCCCAGTTAAATAGACCACACTTAGTCTTTTGCACTCCTGGGCAAAATTAAGACGTAAATCACGGAATGGTTTAAAGGACTTTTAGGAAGGTGACACACACCCAGCACGCAGAAAGCAAAGGCTCAAGAAAAATAAAAGAATTTACAAAATTCTCAAGAATTCTAGACAGATAAAAGAAGTAGAAATTTTTCCAACACAAAATCAAGAAAAACAAATACTTACAGAAATCTGCCAAGCAATTCAAAGTATGGCAAAAATAATTAATCAGTTCAAGAGGTGATTCAAAAATAACAAAACCTCACAGATGCACCAGAAGTGTTTCTCTCAAGTGTTTAAGGTAAATCAATATCACTCAATGTACTCAAGAAAACAAACACAAGTAGACTTGGCAAGTCTCTAATTATCAATACTTAAAACATATGCACGTTTAGATCAAAAGGTCTTTACTGGGTTGTAATGGGGCCAAGGACAGGGGAGGATAAATTTGGATAAGTAGCTATAGCTCAGAAGAAATAGAGGTGCACTAGGGAAAAAAAATGTAAACACAGTGAAATCTCACCCAAACCTCTAATTCAATCCTCTTCTCGACTCCATTATTCATAAAATTATTTTTCAATTTTCTCTTTTTCTCATCAAATTTTTTTTTCATCCTGTCTTCCCTTTTTTTTTTATCACACAGCAGGATATAGATTATCATTTCAAAACATGATGAGGAACCAACTAGCCAATTTATCAGAATTCCCAAGGAGACCACACTTATTCTCAAAATACTTCTATAGCTCCAGACTTTCCTAAGGTTAAGGTAATCATTTGTTTTTCACTTAGGATCAGTGTATGAGCTTCAACACAAATAAATATATACAGTATAGGCTCAAAGGGGTTATCAATGGATAATAACAAGGTAGGCTTATTTGGCTAAAGAGGCTCAAGAATAAAATTGCCTTTATCACTTCTAAACATGCATATAAATCAAGTATATCAATAAGAATCAAGCCAAGGCATATGTGCAAGAAATCAAGAGTCATATCACACAAGAAAGAACATTAAGTGGCTCAAATCTCACACAGGGTATCCGTGTTATAATCAATTCAACCTCTTGAACACATAATCATCTTTCCAAGCAGAGAAAAGCAAGGATTGCAATCTATAAGTATTAAGTAAGTGAAGGAAAAATCTACAACTTAGACAAAATCCAGAAATCAGGAGAAAAATGTAAAATTTATTGCACACAAAACTTGATAAAAATAACTTAAAAGAGAAAAAATTTAACACTCAAAAACAAAAAATTTAACACACAAAATACAATCTAACAGAAAAATCAGAATTTCTTCCCAGTAGACCACACTTAAATCACACAATGTCCTCAGTGTGTTACAATCATCAGATTATCAATTTCAGAGCAGCAAATAATATAGACAAGTGCAATAAAATGTTAGGAAATGGGAAGAAATTTTCAGTAACATCCATCAGTAGATGTTTTCAGTGACATCCATCAGTAGATGTCTAAATCACGTAGCACCCATCAGTAGATGCTAATTAATTTTTATTATATTTTTTTTATTTTTTTTTTATTTTTTTTTATTTTTTTTTTTTCTGAAAAAGGAGATGACCGGCACTGTGACAACAGTCTCGGTGGCAAAGACCGGAACTGTTGCTACAGTGGCAGAATTTTGGCTATAAATGAGCCACTCCTCCGCGTCCAGCGCCATTTCCTGACCTAGTCTCTCTCTCTAGTCCTCTCTTCGCCCTCTCTGCTCTCTTCTCTCTCTACTCTCTCTGCTCTACTCTCTCTCTCAACCTGAGCGTCTGGAATCTCTACGGAGCCTCTGCCCCGGTGCCATCTGAGGAGTGTGAGAACCCCGAGGAGCTTCTCTGCCAGCCTACTACTCCAGGTAAGTCATCTGCACCTTGGATCTCCTTCTTTCTGCCGTTTAAGCTTTCTGCTCTTTTCTTTACCTTTTCCTGCTTTCCAGATCTTTCATTTTCAGTATTTCCTTTTTCTGCCCTGCTCTCTTTATTTTTCTTTGCTTGTTCTCTTTCCCTCTCCCTTGTCCTGCTTTCCTGTTATTTATTTTCTTTGCCGCAATACTTGTCCTCTCCCCCTGCCCGATCTATCTTCTCCTTTTCAATTTTTTTCATATTTTTGAAACTGAAAACTCTTAAACACATAAAACACAACTGTCTAAAAACTTAAGGGGTATATCGGCTGGAAACCAGACGTTAATCTCCCTTCGATTGAAGGTATTGCAGAGACAATCGGGTAGAACAACGCCACGTACCCCACTTAAAAATAAAACACAGAAACTGAATATACATGAACAATATGGACAAGGACAACTGGACGTAGATCCGTTTAGGCCCCTTTTGCAAGGACCGTGAAACAGATCTGAGACCAAACACAGAAATATCAAAGACTGACAGGACAACATAAATTTAACGGGAAACAAGAACAAATAAAGAAAACACAAAACTAATCTAAATTTTTTATGCTTTTTTTTTTTTTTATTGTTATTTATGTTATGCTTATTTTTCTTGTTTTTGTTCTTTTTACATTTATTTATTTTTTATTAAAGTATTTGTATATTACGAGAGGAAGGATGAGTGATATGGAATCAGAGAGATATACCAGTCAACGATGGCGTCCTACAGATGATCAGATCACGATGATGACCAAAATCTACAACTATGGGGTCACACACCCAAGCCGAGCGCAAGTCGTCGAGATCGCGTCTCGACTAAGGACCTTCGGCGAAGCCACTGAATACAACGTGCACTGCTGGTTTAACAACCATGGCAATCGGGTCAGGCGCTGGCAAGCGGAGATAGACCCCACAGGCACTCTCTTTTCACAACTGCCGCTATACATGTACGGTAAGAACTCTCATCATACCTCCATTTTTATTGAAATTTTTCATTCCTCTTCTATTATTAACACAAGTTTTATTTTTTTATTTTTTTATTATTTTTTATTTTTTATTTTTTTGTTTGAAAGAAAATAACTGGGTGATAATGAGGGCACCGAGGCTGCTGAATTTGTTTCCAGTTCCGATCATTATTGATGACGACAGAAATGAACGAGAAATTCCTCCACCAAAGCCTCCGCTCGTGACTTTTCGAACCAGAGCTCCCTCAACGGAGCTCTCCCTTAGACCACCACAACCAGCTCGTGAATTCTTCCACTTTTAAAGTTTTGTTTATTTATTTTTTTTTTATGTTTTTATTGGCCGAGTGTGGCCAGAATAAGGACTGTAATATGAACACTTAAGTTTTTTTATGTTTTTAATTTTTTTTTTTTTATGTTGTTTTGTTTTTTATTTGGTTTGTAATATTAACGATCACTAAAGATCGACCCCCGAACATCTTTTAATTTCATATATATCTACTGCAATTTCATTTTCAGATCTGTTCAATCCTAAAAAAAATGTTCAATCCCTTTTCTCCATTACTGTAATTTTTTGCATTGATGAATGAAATATTTTCTTAGTCTAAAAATTTTCAATCAAAAACCTGTATGAGACAACTAAGAAAATATATTTACAACGAAGAAAATAAGGAAAAAGATAAGATCTGAAGTGAAAATTTTCAGTGAATTATTGATATGAAATAATAAGAAATTGAGAGCCGAGAAATTATGGACTACACGCAAAACAATTTTTTTGAAAATGTTTTTTTTTTTTTTTTAAGGGATAACAACTCAAAAACTAAGAAATAAATATACATATCGGAATAAAGATTTGGCACGCTTAAAAAAAAATTTATCACAAATTTTTTCTTTTTATGTTTTTAAATTTTTTTTATTTTTAAAAATAATAATTCGAAAACTAAAAAGAAAAGGAAAAACAAACTTAAAAGAAAAACAAAAATCAAAAACTTCCCGAGACCACACTTAAACTACACTGTCCTAAATGTTTTCTAAGCATAAGATCATCAATTAAAACACTAAACAGATAAAGGACAAGTGCATTAAAAATATGAAAACGGGAAGAAAGAAAAAGAAAACTTCCCTGGTCATGGTGGCAGTTGCCAATTTTGGACTTGTAGGGAGATGTTCCCTTCTTCAGGATCCAGCATGAAAGTGTTGAGGACGAACTGCTTCATCCTCCAAATCTGATCAAGTAGGGAAATATCTTCCACCACCGGATCTAAGCAGCAATTGTTGATGAGCGGGTACAGCAGGTGCCTTCCGAACTTTGATTTGTCAGTGTTAGCACCTATGTTTTCCACTGTGGGTGCATATTGGTCAAATTCATTTGTACCTCCTGCAATAGGGTTAGTGCAAAATGGTTCCACCGAAATTTCATGCAGAGGTAAAACACCCAAATCTAGTGTAACAAGCTGAACCTCAGATACATCCTCAGAACATGAATCAATTTTAAAATTACATGCATTATCAACCACAGACTCATATTCATGTTCAGTGCATGGAGAATAAACATTTGAATGTGATAGTAAAAAGCGATTCTCATCATGCACAGAGGAAAAATTAAAATCATGCTCAGCAACAATATAGTCATCAGCATACCTCTCAACAACATAGTCATCAATATAATCAAATTGAGGTATGCTTACCTCCTCTTCCTTGAAGATTTCTAGAGTGTGGGAAGGTGAAGGTGGTCTACCTGGTTCAGGATTACTGCTTACTTCTGCCGGGTCCCCAAAATTTTCATCAGTCTCCTCAGGTGCAAGAGTGGCCATCTGCCTGATCTGATCACTCAGATTCTGTATGGCAGCTTGAGTTTCCATGCTCTCTTGCTTGAACTGCATGTTCCCTTTCTGAAACTGAATGTTCTGCATTGTCATCTGCTCTAGTAACTCCTTTAATGTAGGTTCAGAAGTACAAGGCTGAGGAGTTATTTGAATAGGAGAATCATACTGCTGACTCTCATATTGTGGAACTGGCTCCCAAAGAGAGCTCTCAGAAATTGGATGATGGAACATATTGTTCTCATCATAAAAATCAGCAGATTTAAAATCAAAGTAATATGCAGAATAAGAATCATAATCACAGACATTGGCAGAATAAGCATTATTCACAACATTAAAATAGGTAGACATGGAAAAATAAAAAGTAAAAACTAAAAACTAAAAATTACGAATCAGATAAAACAAAAAACATTTATACATGCTACAAGCACACACAAGACAGAACATAATAATAATTTTTTTTTTTAATATTTGTTTTTTTAATTAACAGACATAATACAAAACACAACACAATAAAAATATAAAAGACAAAACATATATTACAACCACATAATAAAACAAAAACAGTAAAAATCTAAAACAAGAACCTGGACTGAAGTGACAACGCCGCCAAAATTTGCTGAAGGTGTCGTTGTCGCCTACAAAAAATATACAAGACAAAACACACATATTAACAGAACAAAAATTTACACAACAATAATCTAAAACCAAACCTCCATTGATTGGTCCCCGGCAACGGCGCCATTTTTGATGAACGGGTCGCACCGCTCACAAAAGTTGTGCATAAAAGAATGCAGTATAGTGCTAGGAGGTGACTCCTAGGTCGTCTCTCAAGGACCAATATTGGGGTTTAGTCTCAAATTTAAACACGAAGTGGGGGGGTTTTGAAGGTTGTTTTGGTTGCGGTAATATTAAAAGCATTAAAATAAAATTCAAAACAGTAAAACAAAATTTAAAAACAATAAAACGAAATTTAAAACAGTAATTATGAAATTACAGCAGCATAAAACAGTAAAAATAAATCTGAAACAGTAAAAACGAAAATACAGAAAAATAGAAAATACAGTAAATAGTAAATACAGAAATAGTAAAAATAGAAAACAGTAAATTTTAGAAAACAGTAAAAACGAAATTGCTACAGTAAAAACGAAATACAGTAACTTAAAACATTAAAAATAATTCTGGAACAGTAAAAACGAAATACAGAAAAACAAAATACAGAAAACAGTAAAAACAGGAAACAATAAATTTTTGGAAAATGAAATTACAGCAGCACATAATTGCAGTAAAAACAGTAAATACAGAATTACAAAATCAAGAAAACAGTAAAAGTAAATACAGAAAATGAAAACACAGAAAACAGAAAATACAGAAAAACAGTAAATTTCGAAAACAGTAAAAACAGAGTCAAAATTACTGCAGTAAAATACAGAGAGCAAAATTACAGTGAAATAATCAACATGCAAAAGATAGACAACATTAAAATTAAATTGTAGAAATTTGGATACAGAAATTAAAGTACAGCAGTAATTAAATTTCAACAGTAAAAAAAAAACAGTAAAACAGAATTTAAATTTCAGAAACAGTAAATTAAATTAATGCATTGAATTAAAATAGTAGATGAATTTATTACAACAAAAGAAAGGGAAAAGTAAATATGAAATACAACATTACAAGAAGTGTGCATCAACCGTAACCCTCCATCTTCTGTACTGTGATTTTTTTCTTCTCTGTTCCAGCAGTGAGTGGTTCCTAAACTACTCCTCCCATTTTTTTTTTTTATCTCCTCTTCTGCTGCCATTTTATAACCGTGAATTCTGAACCCGTGAGCAAGGTTTTGTTTTTGTTGCCCCGTTAGCATCTATCTTCAGCTCTTTGGACGTGCCAAAGTCAATAAAATGGGCCCTCCAAATGGTGTCCGTGAGCCCTGCTTCCTTCAGCAAAGAACAACTTCTTGCTTCTACTGCTACTGGACCGTGAACGTTGGCCTTGACACCTTCTTCCCAAGCTGGATGTTTTGTTGGATGGAGTCTTGTTGCTAGCTGCTGCACCAGCTTCTCTTTTCTCCACGCTTCATCCCTCACACCGTGAGCTTCTTTGCTTTTATGGAGTTTGTGGTACTGCAACAATAAACCGTGAAACCACTTCTCTTTTATTCCAAAGCATAGCCAAAATGAATGTAGTACGTGGGCCATGAAGCTAAAATTCAGAATTTTTCCAAGCAAATAAGTAGTGGATGGACCCCATAGGCAATTACTTCCTTTTCCATGTAGCCACTTCCCTTCCTTCTTTACGTAAAGTGGCTTCTCCAATTGTGAATCATGTTCCAGCCAACAAAACAATGTGGTGGTCCCAACTTTTGTTTCATTGTTTCCTTTAGCATTTATATAATTCTTTTCTAGAAGAAGAAGGGGTTGCTATATACTTCAATAAATCAGAACTTTGCATTTTGGAGCTCCTCCACGTATTCTACTTCTTAAAGAAATTATATTCTTTTTTTTTTATTATTATTGTGGCTTGGTGTGGCCGTATAAGAGTGTTACTCACGTGAAGTCCCTTCTCCAATTTATTAAGCATTGTGCACTTTCCAGAATGAAAGCATCATGTGAACCTGCATGAACATTGATCCATTTCCTGTTAAGCAATTTAGTACCGTGTGCTGCACCATTTTGTTTTCAAGCTCCACTTCTTAATTTTGAAAGAGACTTTTACAATCAAGCCTATATCGTGTAGAATCCTAAAAACAAAATCTGCACAGCCTTTCTTTGTATAATTAATGTGTCAATTCTCTTTGAATCCCAAAATATTATCCAAAAATTTTTCCTGCAATCAATAATGAAAATAATTAGCTCAGATAATTCAAATTAGTTAAAATAAGAATTTCTGATCAAATTAAGCACAATTAGCCAAAACGGAAAAATACTGGACAATTAAGCACAATTCCCTGATTAAATTTGGTACAATAAGCTAAGTGAAATTGAGAAAATATTGACTCATCACTACCTCTTCACCTTTATTGGGTTTATTCTTTCATTCTTTCATTGTTATTCATCTAGGTTCACCATGACGATGGTGAACTAAACCTTGTATGTTTGTTGGGGAATCAATGTAATCTCTTGAAGCTCTCATATATGGATTTGTTGAGTACATCTTTGAATTAAGACATATGCTTTCTTTCATCATTAGTTAGGGTTTTTCCTCTTTGCTCAATGCTTGCATTGTTTAACTCATTCTAATGCATGATTATTGGTTTTGTCGATACGGACACGTACGGGGAAGTCTAGATCCGGGGAATTTCTCCCAATATTTTACTGACAACATTATATTGGTTGCCTTTAAGCTCCTGCAGTAATGAACTAATCATTAGGAATGCTAGGAATTGTATGAACTATTTGATTAGGGAGAAGCCATCTAGAATGGTACATTAGAGAGTGGCATTAACAATGATGATTTGAATTTTGAATTCCTAAAATATATGAGAGTGGATGAGATGAAATTGACCCCCAACAACATATTCATTTATATAATTCATTGAAAGTGTTTATCTTTTGTCTTTGCCATTGATCAATTCATGCATACATGTTTATTTTCGTCTTTGCATATTAAACTTTGAATATTTCGTTTGTAAGTCCTAGCTAATCAACAAATCACATAACTAAACTAGGCCGTGAGTCCTTTGGGAAGAACGATACTTGGTCTTACCAAGTTTTATTACTTGAACGATTCGGTCATACTTGCCGATTGTGAAACAAGTTTGTGACATCATATTTTGGTGCTTACAAATTTGTCCATCAAGGTTTTGGCGCCGTTGCCGGGGACTCTGGTTTAACTGGTTAATTTGTGTGATTATTGATTATCTTTGACTTATTTTTTTATTTTTAATTTAAATTTCGAATTTTTTTTATATTTTTTTATTTTTTCTGTTTGTATTTTATTTGATTTGATTAGATTAGATTAGATTTTATTTTATTGTTAGATTAGATTTTATTTTATCTTATTAGATTAGATTAGATTTTATTTTATTTGGTTAGGTTAGATTTTATTAGATTTTATTTTATCTTTATCTTTTATATTAGGTTAGATTTTATTTTATCTTTTAGAATAGATTTTATTTTATTTTATTTTCTATCTTCTAAATCTTTTATCTTCCTATCTTCTGAATCTTTTATTTATCTTTTTATCTTTTGAATATATATCTTCTCTTATATCTTTTTGTGCTAACAAATATTTTCTAGAGTTTTGTGCCTAATGCATGCAGGATGCAATTCGATCAAGAATTTAACTATATGGGCACTCAATTCTACCAAAGTAATCTCAACCACTGGTGGGAACCTCACTCAAGCATGGATCAAAGCCAATTTTGGCAAGCTGCTGGACAATTTGAGAACCAACCGCAACAACAATGGCAGCAACAACCCTTTCCATCAGGAAGCTTGGATAGGTTGGAGGACACCCTTCAACGATTTTTGAAAAATTCCGACTCTACTCAGAAAAGCATTGAAGAATCATGTAAAAGAATGGAGATGCAACTTCGTTACATCAATCAGAGATTGAATGATGATGTTAATACTGAAGTTAACCTTAAGGAGGAAGGGCAAGTCATTATCACTGAAAGTGACAAGATTCTTGATGAGGAAAAATTAGAGGGAGATGAGGAAAGGGTAGAGAGAGAAGAAAAAGAAGAGTTGAGTGAGAAAGTTAAAGATGATGAAAAAGAAAAAGAAGTGGTTGAGAGAGAAGAGAGGAAGAAAATTTGTGTGAAAATAAAGAAGTTGAGAAGAAAAAGAGAAGGGAAGAAAAAAATAAGAGAAAAGAAAAAGAGAAAATTTGGGGAGAGGAAGCATAAGAAAAAGAAGATGAGAGGAAAGAAGAAGGAATCATATGAAAAATCCCATCCTCATCTAAAGAAGAATCATAGGAAGGAAAAGAAATTTAAGTGCTTTATGGAAATCTTCAAGAAATTGGAGATTAAAGTTCCTATGATTGAGACACTGCAACAGGTTCCTGGTTTGATCAAATTTCTGAAGAAGTTCAGTAGAAAGAAGAAAAAGAAGAAGGAACTTGGGCTTTACTGGGTCAAGCTAGTGACGTTAAAGAAGCGCTTGCTGGGAGGCAACCCAGTAGATTTACAAACTTTTGATTTGGTTTTGTAATTTGTAATTTGTGAACATTATTTTGGACATTATTTTGTTGGATTTAGCATCTACTGAAGGATGCTAGGTGGTTAAGTATCTACTGAAGGATACTAAGTTTGTAACACCTACTGATGGGTGTTGGTGAGAAGATTTTGCACCTATTGATGGGTGCTGGTAAGTTTGAAACACCTATTGATGGGTGTTGGTGGATTTTGGGTCAGGCTCGTGACGTTAAACAAGCGCTACCTGGGAGGCAACCCAGTTGATTGATTGTTTTTGTTTGTTTTATTAGGGTTTGCATAAGCATTTTTAACATTGAATTGTAGGGAACCTATGAGGGGTATGCTAGGAAGGCACGTAGGTCAAGAAAAGAAGGAGAAGGGCACATCACGAAAGTGCCGCTGAGCGGCAATTACCGCTGAGCGGTACTAACGCAGATGGGCTTAAGTTCCCCTTAGCGGAACCCGAGCCCATTGGGGTGTTTTTAAACCCTAAGCTGCGCGTTTTTACATTCTTTCAAGCCCTTCTTTGCACAAACACTTCCACATATCTTTCTCTTAGGTTTCCCACATCTTTCTACTCTTCCCTCTTTAGAAAATCTCTCTTCCACTCACTTGCTCACTAGTTTTCCATCTAAGTTTGGGGTGGGAAGAGAGCATTCTAGTTTGGAAGCATTCTCTTATCATCTAGCATCTCCACCCAAGTAAGTAAAATGCATTTTTGTTCATTCTAGGGTTCTTGAATTTGAATGTGATTGTCAAAGCATGAATATTTAGGGGTTTTGATTTCTATGCATGATTTGATGATATATTTGATGTTTGAACCGATTAAACTGCTTGATTATGTACTGGAAAACTGAAAATTGCATTTGGGTGGAGTTAGGACAGTTTAAAAACGAGATTTGCAAAAATCTGCAGGTCACCGCTGAGCGGCATTTACCGCTGAGCGGCACTCTGCCAGACTTGGTTTTTTCTGGTTTTTGCGTGTTTGAATGTGGCACTGGTGGCGCTGAGGGGAAATTCTGGCCCTCAGCGGTGGTTTAGCTTCGAAAGGAGTTGTGTTCTGTGTTTGCTAATGATTAACATCATGTTCTGTGGTTTTGGATGTGTGTTTGAATGCAGGAATGGCATCCTCTTCAGGAAAGAGATTGAAAACCATGGCAACCAAGAGGAAGGAAAAGGAACCAGAGCAGCCCCATAATGGCAGGTTCCTCTCTAGGAAACATGAGAAGCACTTTAGGGTGGTTCAGGACAGGAGACTTCTAATGGAGAGAAAGGTTGGAATGATACCTAACTTTGCTCCTCAATTTGGAGAGCAAGTGTTGGGGAATGATTGGGGAAAGCTAGCCACTTATCCAGCGCCTGCCAACATAGCTGTGGTGAAGGAATTTTACACTAATGCAAAGAAGATTGGTGATTATCCAGCTGAGAATTATTTGGGCTATGTCAGAGGCCATGTTATCAGGTATGATCCTGACTCCATCAACAATTTCCTGGCTACTGTGTGGGCTGGTGAGCAATGTCAGTTTGCTCTTAGCATGGAGGAAGGTGCTGACTTTGAGGATGTTGAGAGAGTGTTGTGCATACCTGGAGGACACTTTCAAAGGAATAGATCTGGAGCAGTGGTTAACATTAGGAGGACAGATTTGACTCCTCTTGCAAAGTATTGGATGGCATTTTCTCATGCCAACATTCAGCCATGCTCACATGTGTCAGATATCACTCTCAGCAGGGCACTATTCATCTACTGTGCTATCAGAAATTTGAATGTTAATATTGGGCAGGTGATAGCTGATGAGATTAGTGTGTGTGCTAACACCTCAAACAACAAAGCACCACTGGGACATCCTTCTTTGATCACTCACCTTTGCAAGCAAGCTGGGGTGGACACTTCTGTTCCACCATTTGAGAGGCCAAGAAAAGCTATAGATGAGGCCTATTACAGACAGTACTGTGGAGGTGAGGAGGCAGCTCAACCAGTTCCACCACGCCAGGCTCGTAGAGAGAGAGGGCCAGCACAGAGCAGGACATCTGCTGATACTCATGAGGCAGAACCATTCCAGATGAGGGACATGTATATGTCTCTTATAGGTGCTCAGTTGCAGTCCATTCACAGAGGGCAGGTGGCCACAGCTGAGATGATAGTGGGGATGTATGATACCCCTCCAGCACACAGATGGACTATGGATGAATTCCATAATGTGGTAGCTTGGCCAGAAGAACCATTGCATGGAGGAGCTGAAGCAGCTGAAGCTTCAGCTAGAGATATGGAAGAAGATGAAGCTGAGGAGGAGGATGCGTTTGATGAAGATGATGATGAAGAGGAGGAGGAAGATACAGAGGACAGCTCAGACTGATGAGGACCTGAGATAGCATTTACTGATGAATGCTAGCATATGTTTATGCTTTTATGGTTTAAGTTTTCTGAACTTATTTGTTTTTGTTTTTAGATTAGGGTTTGATGTACTCTATTGAACACCTGGTTTGTTATGATGGTTTGCTATTAACTGTGATTGTGTGATAAGTAATGCTTGATGATGCTTATTGATTGATTGATGTTGAGATAGATGTGCACATAAAATGCTTATACAGGTGATTCACAAGCTTTGTGAACAAATGCATGATATCATGATTGTGATTGTGAAATTAAGCAGGATGTGTATGTCAAATGTGAATGAGCTTATATGTGAGGTTTTGAGCTCCAGAGTTGTTATTGTTGAATGCTATTACTTTGAAAGCATGAATGATTTTGCTCAGGTTTTCTATGATTGAATCAATTGCTTGTTTTGCATCATATGATCAAGGCCGTTTGTTGGAACCCTTTTTATTGGCCAAATTCATAAAAGTTAGCCTACTAAAAGAGAACACTTTGTGTTCTATCCTTTGAACCCATAGCCTTGAATATACACTGAACCCTTGATTGCAAATCTTTACCTTGAGTTAAGTAGACGATCTTGTGTGGTATTGACAAATGTTCAAGTTTGGGGTTATTGGGGAAACATGAAAAAGGAAAAGCATTGAGCTAAGAGCTAAAAAAAGTAAGAATATGCAAAAGAAAAGAAAAAGAAGCAAAGCTCAATGCAAATGCAAATGCAAAGGCAAAAGAAAGTTGGGAATGAATAAGAATAATTGTGTTGTTATGATTCTCTTAACTCAAGGATTTTGTGATCCAGAAAAACCAATTTTCTTGTTAGCCCAGCCACGTTATAAGCCATTGAAAAGTCCTTGTGATGATGCATGCTTGTGAATGTTTTTGATTGTGGTAAAATGAAAGGCAAAGTTGATTCATGTGACATTGTGATAGTGGAGTGAATGAGTGAAACACTTACCTCTTATACACTTGTGTGTTGAGTGAAACACTTTACCTGGTGAGGAAATATTCCATGAGCACATGAACATCCATGCTTAATTGATTGATCATTCATGAAAAATAGCATTTGTTAGAACTTAAATGACTTTGTGAACACTAAAGCATGTGCACATCTTGATTGAACTCTTGGACATGAGTTTGAGTGAAGTTGTTACTTATCTTGAAAAGAGGATTTTGAATGAGTGAACCATCATATAAATTGGTTGGAGATGGAGTTACATTTTGTTTGCTTGAGGACAAGCAAAGTTCTAAGTTTGGGGTTGTGATAACAGTTGAAAAACTGTTATTTTCATGCTTAAAATTGATACTAAAAGCAACCTTTAGACTTAGAAACTAGCTTGAAATCATGCAATTTATCTATATTTTCATAAATAAGAGAGCTGGACAGGTTTATGCTTGATTTGAGTGTTTTTGTGCAGGTTTTAAGGTGAATTTAGTGAAAAGAGTGAAGAAGGAGAGAAGTGACATTAGAAAAGACAAGAAAGAGTGCAAAAAGAGAAGTCAAAGGCACCGCTCAGCGGCAAACTACCGCTGAGCGGCACTCAGGAGGTTGCGGGAGTCACGCTGAGGGGCAGAATGGCCGCTGAGGGGAAGAAAGAAGACGCGCAATCACCGCTGAGCGGTAAATACCGCTGAGCGGCACTTTTTGGGCTTGGGCTTTTGTAATCTTTTGTAACTCTAGATTAGTATATAAGGGCTTGCACGTCCTTGGGATTAGTATCTTTGGCAGAAACGAGGCAAACACTCTCTCTTCCACCCCTTTGAAGGAGGATCTTGGATGCTCAGGCTACCTCTTCACCTTTATTGGGTTTATTCTTTCATTCTTTCATTGTTATTCATCTAGGTTCACCATGACGATGGTGAACTAAACCTTGTATGTTTGTTGGGGAATCAATGTAATCTCTTGAAGCTCTCATATATGGATTTGTTGAGTACATCTTTGAATTAAGACATATGCTTTCTTTCATCATTAGTTAGGGTTTTTCCTCTTTGCTCAATGCTTGCATTGTTTAACTCATTCTAATGCATGATTATTGGTTTTGTCGATACGGACACGTACGGGGAAGTCTAGATCCGGGGAATTTCTCCCAATATTTTACTGACAACATTATATTGGTTGCCTTTAAGCTCCTGCAGTAATGAACTAATCATTAGGAATGCTAGGAATTGTATGAACTATTTGATTAGGGAGAAGCCATCTAGAATGGTACATTAGAGAGTGGCATTAACAATGATGATTTGAATGTTGAATTCCTAAAATATATGAGAGTGGATGAGATGAAATTGACCCCCAACAACATATTCATTTATATAATTCATTGAAAGTGTTTATCTTTTGTCTTTGCCATTGATCAATTCATGCATACATGTTTATTTTCGTCTTTGCATATTAAACTTTGAATATTTCGTTTGTAAGTCCTAGCTAATCAACAAATCACATAACTAAACTAGGCCGTGAGTCCTTTGGGAAGAACGATACTTGGTCTTACCAAGTTTTATTACTTGAACGATTCGGTCATACTTGCCGATTGTGAAACAAGTTTGTGACATCATATTTTGGTGCTTACAAATTTGTCCATCAGCTTCCTGGGTCTTTAAGTTTAGGAGGTAGTTTCTGTATGATTGCACTGCAATTGCCCTGTACATTGATAGTTTCCTTCTCAGTGTACTTGTGTTTCTTTGTGAGAAGTTCCTTCAAAAATTTTGCATATGCTGGCATCTGTTGCAATGCTTCAGAAAATGGTATAGTAATCTCCAGCTTCTTAAACAGTTCCATGAATCTTTCCAACTGCTTTTCTTTCTCCTTCCTTGAATAACCCTTTGGATAAGGAAGTGGCTTTTCATACTCTTTTTCTCTCTCTCTCTCTTCTCTCTCATTTTTTTCTCTCCTCTCCTCTTCTTCTTTTCTCTTTTTCTCTCTCTCAACTCTTTCTTTCCACTCACATGATTCTTTTTCACTCTCACTCTCATTTTTTTCTTTCTCTCTCTCTTTTTGTCTCTCCTCTAACACTCTACCACTTCTGGTCACAACAGTTTTACAATCCTTTCCAAGGTTATCATGTTTAATCACGTCAACTATTCTCTCAACATGACTCTCCATTTTTTTAAATGCAGCATCCACATTATGACAATAGGACGCATTTGTCTTCAAGAATCTCTGGAAAGTCTCTTCAAGCTTTGTTGTTTTCTCAACTGAAGTAAATTGCATCTGCCATTTTTGTTGCTCTTGAACCATTGAGACCTGTTGTATTTCCTGTGGTATTTGAGAAAGTTTCATGGTTACTTCCTCAAGCTGTTGAGAGAGAGTTCTATTTTGGAAAAGCAGAGCCTCATTTAATTTTGACAACTCCTTCTGATTAGGATCTCCTGTGTCAATATTGAGTTCGTTGTCACTAGTAGCCATATTTTCAATAATTTCAGTTGCTTCCTCTGGAGTCTTCCATTTGATATTACCTCCTGCTGAGGCATTCAGCATCATCTTGGTTTGTGAACCAAGCCCTCCAAGGAAAATTAAGACTACTTCATGTTCTTTAAAGCCATGCATGGGAGTTTTACGTAACAAGCTTTTATATCTGTCCCATGCATGCCCCAGTGATTCTTCCATTCCCTGCTTGAATGAAGAAATCTCTTGCTTTCCCTTAGTCACCTTAGATTGTGGGAAGTATTTGTTTAAAAATTTTGTGACCACTGTTTCCCACTCTGTGAAACTTTCTTCTGGAAAAGAGTTCAACCAAAGCTTAGCATTGCCTCCCAATGAGAAAGGAAACAAGCTAAGTTTGATTGCTTCGTCTGGCACCCCATTAATTTTGACTGTATTGCAAATCTCATTAAAGGTAGTGAGGTGCTCATATGGGCTTTCATGAGACAACCCATTAAATTGATTACTCTTCACCAGTTGAATCAGTGCTGGTTTGACCTCCATGTTGGCTGCATTTACTCTAGGTCTAGCTATGCTATTGAAGTGCTGAGGTCCAGCAAGATTAGTATAATCTGCAAGAGTTCTTCTAATATTATTGCCCTCCATACTCCCTGTGCTATGAACAGAACCTTGTGGTGATGATTGCAAGAGAGTTTCTGGAGAAGGGAAAAGTTCTCTACACGTTCTGATTCTTCTCCTCCTTCTACTCTCTTCTAGACCTTCAAGAAGTGGTTCTGTTGTTTTCTTACTCCTAGTTCGAATTGCTTCCTGCATACACAAGAAAACAAACCCTAGAAAAGATTTGTTAGCACAAAAAGATATAAGAGAAGATATATATTCAAAAGATAAAAAGATAAAAGATTCAGAAGATAAGAAGATAAAAGATTCAAAAGATAAAAAGATAAAAGATAAAATAAAATTTAAAAATAACATCTAATCTTAATCTAAAAGATAAAGATAAAATCTAATAAAATCTAACCTAACAAAATAAAATAAAAATCTAATCTAATCTAATCTAAAAAGATAAAATAAAATCTAAAAAGATAAAATAAAATAAAAACAGAAAAATAAAAACAGAAATTCAAAATTAAAGTCAAAGATAATCAATAATCACACAAATTAACCAGTTAAACCACGAGTCCCCGGCAACGGCGCCAAAAACTTGATGGACAAATTTGTAAGCACCAAAATATGATGTCACAAACTTGTTTCACAATCGGCAAGTATGACCGAATCGTTCAAGTAATAAACTTGGTAAGACCAAGTATCGTTCTTCCCAAAGGACTCACGGCCTAGTTTAGTTATGTGATTTGTTGATTAGCTAGGACTTACAAACATAATATTTAGAGTTCAATATGCAAGACAGAAAATAAACATGTATGCATGAAGTTTGATCAATGGCAAAGACAAAAGATAAACACTTTCAATGAATTATATGAATGAATATGTTGTTGGGGGTCAATTTCATCTCATCCACTCTCATATATTTTAGGAATTCAACATTCAAATCATCATTGTTAATGCCACTCTCTAATGTACCATTCTAGATGGCTTCTCCCTAATCACGAGTTCATACAATTCCTAGCATTCCTAATGATTAGTTCATGAGTGCAGGAGCTTAACGACAACCAATATAATATTGTCAGTATAATATTGGGAGAAATTCCCCGGATCTAGACTTCCCCGTACGTGTCCGTATCGACAAAACCAATAATCATGCATGGAATGAGTTAAACTATGCAAGCATTGAGCAAAGAGGAAAAACCCTAACTAATGATGAAAGAAAGCATAAGTCTTAATTAAAAGATGCAAGCAAAGATTCCATATATGAGAGCTTCAAGAGATTACATTGATTCCCCAACAAACATACAAGGTTTAGTTCACCATATTCATGGTGAACCTAGATGAATATCAATGAAAGAATGAAAGAATAAACCCAATAAAGGTGAAGAGGTAGCCTGAGCATCCAAGATCCTCCTTCAAAGGGGTGGAAGAGAGAGTGTTTGCCTCGTTTCTGCCAAAGATACCTAATTCTAGGACGTGAAAGTCTTTATATACTAATCTAGAGTTACAAAAGATTACAAAAGCCCAAGCCCAAAAAGTGCCGCTCAGCGGTAACTACAGCTCAGCGGTGCCTGCGCGTCACATTTCTTCCCCTCAGCGGCCAGTTTGCCCCTCAGCGTGACTCCCGCAACCTCCTGAGTGCCGCTCAGCGGTAAAATGCCGCTGAGCGGTGCCTTTGTCTTCTCTTTTTGCACTCTTTCTTGTCTTTTCTAATGTCACTTCTCTCCTTCTTCACTCTTTTCACTAAATTCACCTTAAAACCTGCACAAAAACACTTAAATCAAGCATAAACCTGTCCAGCTCTCTTATTTATGAAAATATAGATAAACTGCATGATTTCAAGCTAGTTTTTAAGTCTAAAGGTTGCTTTTAGTATCACTTTTAAGCATGAAAATAACAGTTTTTCAACTGTTATCAAAAGGCAAAAGATAAACACTTTCAATGAAATATACGTATGAATATGTTGTTGGGGGTCAATTTCATCTCATCCACTATCATATATTTTCGGAATTCAACATTCAAATCATCATTGTTAATGCCACTCTCTAAAGTACCTTTCAAGAAGGCTTCTCCATAATTACGAGTTCATACAATTCCTAGCATTCCTAATAATTAGTTCATCAAGTGCAGGAGCTTAACGACAACCAATATAATATTAGGAGAGATTCCCCGGATCTAGACTTCCCCGTACGTTCCCGTATCGACCAAATCAATAATCATGCATCGAATGAGTTAAACAACGCAAGGATTAAGCAAAGAGGAAAAACCCTAACTAATGATGAAAGAAAGCATAAATCTTAAATATAAGATGTAAAAACAAATTCCATATATGAGAGCTTCAAAAGATTACATTGATTCCCCAACAAACATACAATGTTTAGTTCACCATATTCATGGTGAACCTAGATGAATTACAATGAAAGAATAGAAGATAAAACCCTAGAAAGGTGAAGAGGAAGCCTGAGCTTCCAAGATCCTCCTTCAAAGGGGTGGAAGAGAGAGTGTTTGCTTCGTTTCTGCCAAGGATACCTAACCCTAGGAAACCCTAAAGCTTATATATTATTCGTAAATTACAGAAAATTAGGTCCAAGCCCATAAAGTGCCGCTCAGCGGTAAATGCGTGAGTTGGTTTCTTCCCCTCAGCGGCCATTTTGCCCCTCAGCGGATCTCCCGTAAGCTCCTGAGTGCCGCTCTGCGGTAAAATGCCGCTGAGCGGTGACTTCGGCTTCTCCTTTTGCACTTTTTGATGTATTTTCTGATTTCATCTCTCTCTTTCTTCACTTCTTTCACCAAATTCACCTTAAAACCTGCACAAAAACACTGAAATCAAGCATAAACCTGTCCAGCTCTCTTATTTCTGAAAATATCAATAAAAGCATGATTTCAAGCTAGTTTCTAAGTATAAAGGTTGCTTTTAGTATCAATTTTAAGCATGAAAATAACAGTTTTTCAACTGTTATCACAACCCCAAACTTAGAACTTTGCTTGTCCTCAAGCAAACAAGATGTAACTCCATCTTCAACCAATTCATATGATGGTTCACTCATTCAAAAATCTTCTTTTCAATGATAAGTAAAAACTTCAATCAAACTTATGACCAAGATTTCAATCAAGATGTGCACATGCTTTAGTATTCACAAAGTCATTTAAATTCCAACAAATGCTGTTTTTCATGAATGATCACTAAATTAAGCATGGATGTTCATGTGTTCATGGAATATTTCCTCACTAGGTAAAGTGTTTCACTCACACACAAGTGTATAAGAGGTAATCACTCATTCACTCTACTATCACAATGTCACATGAATCAACTTTGCCTTTCATTTTACCATAATCAAAAACATTCACAAGCATGCATCATCAAAGGGACTTTTCAATGGCTTATAATGTGGCTGGGCTAACAAGAAAATTGGTTTTTCTAAATCACAAAGTCCTTGAGTTAAGAGAATCATAAGTACACAATTTTTCTTATTCTTCCCAACTTGCCTTTGCATTCGCATTGAGCTTTGCTTCTTTTTCTTTTCTTTTCTTTTTCTTTGCATATTCTTACTTTTAGCGCTTAGCTCAATGCTTTTCCTTTTTTATATTTTCCCAACAACCCCAAACTTGAACATTTAACAATACCACACAAGATCTTCTACTTAACTCAAGGTAAAGATTTTCAATCAAAGGTTTTCAGTGTATGTTCAAGGCTAAGGGTTCAAAGGATAGAACACAAAGTGTTCTCTTTTAGTGGGCTAGCTTTATGAATTTGGCCAATAAAAAGGGTTCCAACAAACGGCCTTGATCATATGATGCAAGACAAGCAATTGAATCAATCATAGAAAACCTGGGCAAAGTCATTCATGCTTTCAAAGTAATAGCATTTAACAATAACAACTCTGGAGTTCAAAACCTCACATATAAACTCATTGACATTTGACATACACATCCTGTTTAATCTCACAATCACAATCATAATATCCTTCATTTATTCACAAAGCTTGTGAACCACCTGTATAAGCATTTTAATGTGCACATCATCTCAACATCAATCAATCAATAATCATCATCAAGCATTACTTATCAAACAATCTGATAACAGTTGAAAAACTGTTATTTTCATGCTTAATATTGATACTAAAAGCAACCTTTAGACTTAGAAACTAGCTTGAAATCATGCCTTTTATCTATATTTTCATAAATAAGAGAGCTGGACAGGTTTATGCTTGATTTGAGTGTTTTTGTGCAGGTTTTAAGGTGAATTTAGTGAAAAGAGTGAAGAAGGAGAGAAGTGACATTAGAAAAGACAAGAAAGAGTGCAAAAAGAGAAGACGAAGGCACCGCTCAGCGGCAAACTACCGCTGAGCGGCACTCAAGAGGTGGCGTTGGAACCGCTGAGGGGCAGAATGGCCGCTGAGGGGAAGAAAGAAGACGCGCAACCACCGCTGAGCGGTAAATACCGCTGAGCGGCACTTTTTGGGCTTGGGCTTTTGTAATCTTTTGTAACTCTAGATTAGTATATAAGGGCTTGCACGTCCTTGGGATTAGTATCTTTGGCAGAAACGAGGCAAACACTCTCTCTTCCACCCCTTTGAAGGAGGATCTTGGATGCTCAGGCTACCTCTTCACCTTTATTGGGTTTATTCTTTCATTCTTTCATTGTTATTCATCTAGGTTCACCATGACGATGGTGAACTAAACCTTGTATGTTTGTTGGGGAATCAATGTAATCTCTTGAAGCTCTCATATATGGATTTGTTGAGTACATCTTTGAATTAAGACATATGCTTTCTTTCATCATTAGTTAGGGTTTTTTCCTCTTTGCTCAATGCTTGCATTGTTTAACTCATTCTAATGCATGATTATTGGTTTTGTCGATACGGACACGTACGGGGAAGTCTAGATCCGGGGAATTTCTCCCAATATTTTACTGACAACATTATATTGGTTGCCTTTAAGCTCCTGCAGTAATGAACTAATCATTAGGAATGCTAGGAATTGTATGAACTATTTGATTAGGGAGAAGCCATCTAGAATGGTACATTAGAGAGTGGCATTAACAATGATGATTTGAATGTTGAATTCCTAAAATATATGAGAGTGGATGAGATGAAATTGACCCCCAACAACATATTCATTCATATAATTCATTGAAAGTGTTTATCTTTTGTCTTTGCCATTGATCAATTCATGCATACATGTTTAATTTTCGCCTTGCATAATATAATCCAATTATTTTGTCTTTAAGTCTTAGCTAATCAACAAACCACACAACTAAACTAGGCCGTGAGTCCTTTGGGAAGAACGATACTTGGTCTTACCAAGTTTTATTACTTGAACGATTCGGTCATACTTGCCGATTGTGAAACAAGTTTGTGACATCATATTTTGGTGCTTACAAATTTGTTCATCAAGTTTTTGGCGCCGTTGCCGGGGACTCTGGTTTAACTGGTTAATTTGTGTGATTATTGATTATCTTTGACTTATTTTTTTTATTTTTAATTTAAATTTCGAATTTTTTTATTTTTTTTATTTTTTCTGTTTATATTTTACAGTTTGTATCTTATTAGATTTGATTTTATTGTTAGATTAGATTTTGTTTTATCTTTTTAGATTAGGTTAGATTAGATTTTATTTTATTTGGTTAGTTTAGAGTTTATTTTATCTTTTAGGATTAGATTTTATTTTATTAGGTTAGATTTTATTAGATTTTATTTTATCTTTTTATCTTTTTAGATTAGGTTAGATTTTATTTTTAGATTTTATCTTTTTAGATTAGATGTTATTTTTAAATTTTATTTTATCTTTTATCTTTTTATCTTTTGAATCTTTTATCTTCTTATCTTCTGAATCTTTTATCTTTTTATCTTTTGAATATATATCTTCTCTTATATCTTTTTGTGCTAACAAATCTGTTCTAGGGTTTTGTTTCTTGTGCATGCAGGAAGCAATTCGAACTAGGAGTAAGAAAACAACAGAACCACTTCTTGAAGGTCTAGAAGAGAGTAGAAGGAGGAGAAGAATCAGAACGTCTAGAGAACTTTTCCCTTCTCCAGAAACTCTCTTGCAATCATCACCACAAGGTTCTGTTCATAGCACAGGAAGTATGGAGGGCAATAATGTTAGAAGAACTCTTGCAGATTATACTAATCTTGTTGGACCTCAGCACTTCAACAGCATAGCTAGACCTAGAGTCAATGCAGCCAACATGGAGGTCAAACCAGCACTGATTCAACTGGTGAAGAGTAATCAATTTAATGGGTTGTCTCATGAAAGCCCATATGAGCACCTCACTACCTTTAATGAGATTTGCAATACAGTCAAAATTAATGGGGTGCCAGACGAAGCAATCAAACTTAGCTTGTTTCCTTTCTCATTGGGAGGCAATGCTAAGCTTTGGTTGAACTCTTTTCCAGAAGAAAGTTTCACAGAGTGGGAAGCAGTGGTCACAAAATTTTTAAACAAATACTTCCCACAATCTAAGGTGACTAAAGGAAAGCAAGAGATTTCTTCATTCAAGCAGGGCATGGAAGAATCACTGGGGCATGCATGGGACAGATATAAAAGCTTGTTACGTAAAACTCCCATGCATGGCTTTAAAGAACATGAAGTAGTCTTAATTTTCCTTGGAGGGCTTGGTTCACAAACCAAGATGATGCTGAATGCCTCAGCAGGAGGTAATATCAAATGGAAGACTCCAGAGGAAGCAACTGAAATTATTGAAAATATGGCTACTAGTGACAACGAACTCAATATTGACACAGGAGATCCTAATCAGAAGGAGTTGTCAAAATTAAATGAGGCTCTGCTTGTCCAAAATAGAACTCTCTCTCAACAGCTTGAGGAAGTAACCATGAAACTTTCTCAAATACCACAGGAAATACAACAGGTCTCAATGGTTCAAGAGCAACAAAAATGGCAGATGCAATTTACTTCAGTTGAGAAAACAACAAAGCTTGAAGAGACTTTCCAGAGATTCTTGAAGACAAATGCGTCCTATTGTCATAATGTGGATGCTGCATTTAAAAAAATGGAGAGTCATGTTGAGAGAATAGTTGACGTGATTAAACATGATAACCTTGGAAAGGATTGTAAAACTGTTGTGACCAGAAGTGGTAGAGTGTTAGAGGAGAGACAAAAAGAGAGAGAGAAAGAAAAAAATGAGAGTGAGAGTGAAAAAGAATCATGTGAGTGGAAAGAAAGAATTGAGAGAGAGAAAAAGAGAAAAGAAGAAGAGGAGAGGAGAGAAAAAAATGAGAGAGAAGAGAGAGAGAGAGAAAAAGAGTATGAAAAGCCACTTCCTTATCCAAAGGGTTATTCAAGGAAGGAAAAAGAAAAGCAATTGGAAAGATTCATGGAACTGTTTAAGAAGCTGGAGATTACTATACCATTCTCTGAAGCATTGCAACAGATGCCAGCATATGCAAAATTCTTGAAGGAACTTCTCACAAAGAAACACAAGTACATTGAGAAGGAAACTATCAATGTACAGGGCAATTGCAGTGCAATCATACAGAAACTACCTCCTAAACTTAAAGACCCAGGAAGCTTCACCATTCCATGCACCATAGGAGATGTGAAAGTTGGAAGAGCATTGATTGATTTGGGAGCTAGCATTAATCTAATGCCGTTATCCATGTGCAGAACAATTCAGGGGTTGGAAATTAAACCAACCAGAATGGCTCTTCAATTGGCAGACAGGTCTCTTAAATATCCATATGGAGTGGTTGAAGATGTTCTAGTGAAGGTTGACAAATTTGTATTTCCAGTGGATTTTATTGTGATGGAGATGGAAGGAACTAGTGATGTTCCTCTTATTCTTGGGAGACCTTTTATGAAGACTGCTAGAGTTCTGATTGATGTAGAGAATGGTAAGCTTAAACTGAGAATTGATGATGAAGAGGTCACTTTTGATGTATCCAAGGCCATGACATATCCAAATGATGATAAAGCATGCTTTCAATTTGATGAACTTGATGAAGTTTGTATGGTTCAAGAAAGAATGGTGCGTAATATTTCACCATTGGAAAAAACTCTCATTGATGCATGTGAAGATTTGGATGAAGAAGAGAAATTGATTGATGAATGTCTGATGGACTTGGAAACATTGAAAAAGAGTCCAGAAGAAGATCCAATATTTGAAACAATTGATAAGGAAGAAACAATCAAAGCACAGTTGCCAGAATTAAAAAGATTGCCATCACATCTGAAATATGTGTTTTTAGAAGAGGGTGATACAAAGCCAGTCATCATCAATAACTCTTTATCTTTACAAGAAGAAGAGCAGTTGATAGAAATTCTGAAAGCCAACAAAGAAGCAATTGGGTGGTCAATATCAGATCTCAAAGGTATAAGCCCAACTTATTGCATGCACAGGATTTTTATGGAAGAGGACTATAAACCAAGTGCTCAACCGCAGAGAAGGTTAAATCCTGTCATGAAGGAGGTGGTCAGAAAAGAAGTGTTGAAACTGCTAGAAGCTGGTATCATCTATCCAATCTCTAACAGTGAATGGGTGAGTCCAGTACAGGTGGTTCCAAAGAAAGGTGGGATGACAGTAATTTATAATGATAAGAATGAGCTTATTCCTACTCGGACAGTTACTGGCAGGCGTATGTGCATTGATTATAGGAAACTGAATAAAGCTACTAGGAAAGATCATTTTCCTCTTCCCTTCATGGATCAGATGCTAGAAAGGTTATCAGGGCAGGCTTTCTATTGTTTTCTAGATGGATATTCTGGATATAATCAAATTGTGGTAGATCCAAAAGACCAGGAGAAGACGGCTTTTACTTGTCCTTTTGGTATCTTTGCATATAGAAAGATGCCTTTTGGATTATGTAATGCTCCAGCTACGTTTCAGAGGTGTATGCAGGCAATCTTTTCTGATCTTTTAGAAAAATGCATTGAAGTATTCATGGATGACTTCTCAGTTTTTGGAAATTCTTTCCAAAGATGTTTAGCTAATTTGAACACTGTCCTGAAAAGATGCGTTCAGACAAATCTGGTTTTGAATTGGGAGAAATGTCATTTCATGGTAACTGAAGGGATTGTACTGGGGCATAAAATTTCTGCTAAAGGAATTGAGGTGGATAAAGCCAAAGTAGAAGTCATTGAGAAACTGCCTCCACCAACAAATGTAAGGGGGATTAGGAGTTTTCTTGGTCATGCTGGGTTCTATAGAAGATTCATCAAAGATTTCTCAAAAATTGCTAAACCATTGAGTAATCTTTTGATGAAGGATGCTCCTTTTGTGATGAATGAAGACTGTCTGAAAGCTTTTGATATATTGAAGCAGAAGCTAGTGTCAGCTCCAATAATTGTAGCACCAGATTGGAATCAAAATTTTGAATTGATGTGTGATGCAAGTGATTATGCAATAGGAGTTGTCCTTGGCCAAAGGAAAGAACAAAAGTTTCATCCAATTTATTATGCTAGCAAGGTGCTGAATGATGCTCAGTTGAATTATGCTACCACAGAGAAAGAGTTTCTTGCCATTGTATATGCTCTAGAGAAATTTAGACCTTATCTTATTGGGTCTAAGGTGATTGTCTACACAGATCATGCAGCTATCAAATATTTGTTGACAAAACCAGATTCTAAGCCACGTCTGATTAGATGGGTATTACTGTTGCAAGAATTTGATGTAGAAATCCGTGATAAGAAAGGAAGTGAGAACTTAATTGCTGATCATTTGTCACGGTTAGTCAACAATGAGGTCACTAGTAGGGAGTCTGAAATCTGGGAATCTTTTTTAGATGAATCACTCATGTATATTCAGCAGAGGCCCTGGTTTGCTGATATGGCAAATTTCAAAGCTGCAAGAGTCATGCCGGAAGACTTAACTTGGCAACAGAGAAAGAAATTTCTGCATGATGCCAAGCAGTTTGTGTGGGACGATCCATATTTGTTCAAAATTGGAGCAGATAATCTTCTCAGGAGATGTGTTACAAATGAAGAAGCAGAAGGAATTCTCTGGCATTGTCATGATTCACCTTATGGAGGACATTTTAATGGGGAAAGAACAGCAGCAAAAGTCCTTCAATCAGGGTTTTATTGGCCAACTTTATTTAAAGATGCCCATAATCATGCTAGGAATTGTGATAAATGTCAAAGAGCAGAGACAATCACTAAACGTCATGAGATGCCTTTACAAGGTATTTTAGAGGTTGAGGTTTTTGATTGTTGGGGTATTGACTTTGTTGGACCCTTCCCTCCATCTTTCAACAATGAATATATTCTGGTAGCAGTGGATTATGTGAGTAAATGGGTGGAAGCATTAGCTTGTCCTAAAAATGATGCTAGCACGGTAATTAAATTCCTGAAGAGGCAGATATTCTCACGTTTTGGCACTCCAAGAGTGTTGATTAGTGATGGAGGATCTCATTTTTGCAATTATCAGCTAGAGAAAGTACTCAAACACTATGGAGTGAATCATAAGGTAGCTGCACCTTATCATCCACAAACTAATGGACAAGCTGAGGTATCTAACAGGGAGATAAAAAGAATCCTGGAAAAAACTGTGACTTCATCAAGAAAGGATTGGTCTCTCAAATTGGATGATGCTCTTTAGGCTTATAGAACAGCATTGAAGACGTCCATGGGGTTATCACCATTTCAATTAGTCTATGGGAAAGCATGCCATTTGCCAGTTGAATTGGAGCATAGAGCATTATGGGCTTTGAAATTCTTGAATTTTGATCCTTATGACACTCAATGCACACGCAGAAGGCAGATTTTGGAGCTTGAAGAAATGCGGTTACATGCATATGATTCATCCAGGGCTTACAAAGACAAAATTAAATTTTATCATGACAGGAAGTTGGTGAATAGAGTTTTCAATCCAGGACAACAGGTACTATTGTTCAATTCAAGATTGAAGATATTTCCTGGGAAGCTGAAGTCAAAATGGACAGGACCATTTGTGATAAAAGAAGTGCATCCGCATGGGGCAATTGAAATATTTAATCCATCTGATAATCCACAGAGAAGTTGGGTGGTAAATGGTCAACGTCTCAAGCCCTATCTAGGGGGAGAGGTGCAACAATTTTCCACAATGATGTTGTTGGTTGATCCTTGAAAGTTTGGGTCAGGCTCGGGACGTTAAACAAGCGCTTACTGGGAGGCAACCCAGTGTTTTGTGAGTATCTTATTTGTTTTTGTTTTTAGATTAGGGTTGATGTACTCTATTGAATACCTGGTTTCTTATGATGGTTTGCTATTAACTGTGATTGTGTGATAAGTAATGCTTGATGATGCTTATTGATTGATTGATGTTGAGATAGATGTGCACATAAAATGCTTATACAGGTGATTCACAAGCTTTGTGAACAAATGCATGATATCATGATTGTGATTGTGAAATTAAGCAGGATGTGTATGTCAAATGTGAATGAGCTTATATGTGAGGTTTTGAGCTCCAGAGTTGTTATTGTTGAATGCTATTACTTTGGAAGCATGAATGACTTTGCCCAGGTTTTCTATGATTGAATCAATTGCTTGTTTTGTATCATATGATCAAGGCCGTGTTGTTAAAACCCTTTTTATTGGCCAAATTCATAAAGTTAGCCTACTAAAAGAGAACACTTTGTGTTCTATCCTTTGAACCCATAGCCTTAAATATACAATAAAAACCCTTGATTGAAAATCTTTACCTTGAGTTAAGTAGAAGATCTTGTGTGGTATTGTTAAATGTTCAAGTTTGGGGTTGTTGGGAAAACATGAAAAAAGAAAAGCATTGAGCCAAGAGCTAAAAAGTAAGAATGTGCAAAGCAAAGAAAAGAAAAGAAAAAGAAGTAAAGCTCAATGCAAATGCAAATGAAAAGGCAAAAGAAAGTTGGGAAAGAATAAGAATAATTGTGTTGTTATGATTCTCTTAACTCAAGGATTTTGTGATCCAGAAAAACCAATTTTCTTGTTAGCCCAACCATATTATAAGCCATTGAAAAGTCCTTGTGATGATGCATGCTTGTGAATGTTTTTGATTGTGGTAAAATGAAAGGCAAAGTTAATTCATGTGACATTGTGATAGTGGAGTGAATGAGTGAAACACTTTACCTCTTATACACTTGTGTGTTAAGTGAAACACTTTACCTAGTGAGGAAATATTCCATAAGCACATGAACATCCATGCTTAATTGATTGATCATTCATGAAAAATAGCATTTGTTGGAACTTAAATGACTTTGTGAACACTAAAGCATGTGCACATCTTGATTGAACTCTTGGTCATAAGTTTGAGTGAAGTTTTTACTTATCTTGAAAAGAGAATTTTTGAATGAGTGAACCATCATATGAATTGGTTGGAGATTGAGTTACATCTTGTTTGCTTGAGGACAAGCAAAGTTCTAAGTTTGGGGTTGTGATAACAGTTGAAAAACTGTTATTTTCATTCTTAATATTGATACTAAAAGCAACCTTTAGACTTAGAAACTAGCTTGAAATCATGCCTTTTATCTATATTTTCATAAATAAGAGAGCTGGACAGGTTTATGCTTGATTTGAGTGTTTTTGTGCAGGTTTTAAGGTGAATTTAGTGAAAAGAGTGAAGAAGGAGAGAAGTGACATTAGAAAAGACAAGAAAGAGTGCAAAAAGAGAAGACGAAGGCACCGCTCAGCGGCAAACTACCGCTGAGCGGCACTCAAGAGGTGGCGTTGGAACCGCTGAGGGGCAGAATGGCCGCTGAGGGGAAGAAAGAAGACGCGCAACCACCGCTGAGCGGTAAATACCGCTGAGCGGAACTTTTTGGGCTTGGGCTTTTGTAATCTTTTGTAACTCTAGATTAGTATATAAGGGCTTGCACATCCTTGGGATTAGTATCTTTGGCAGAAACGAGGCAAACACTCTCTCTTCCACCCCTTTGAAGGAGGATCTTGGATGCTCAGGCTACCTCTTCACCTTTATTGGGTTTATTCTTTCATTCTTTCATTGTTATTCATCTAGGTTCACCATGACGATGGTGAACTAAACCTTGTATGTTTGTTGGGGAATCAATGTAATCTCTTGAAGCTCTCATATATGGATTTGTTGAGTACATCTTTGAATTAAGACATATGCTTTCTTTCATCATTAGTTAGGGTTTTTTCCTCTTTGCTCAATGCTTGCATTGTTTAACTCATTCTAATGCATGATTATTGGTTTTGTCGATACGGACACGTACGGGGAAGTCTAGATCCGGGGAATTTCTCCCAATATTTTACTGACAACATTATATTGGTTGCCTTTAAGCTCCTGCAGTAATGAACTAATCATTAGGAATGCTAGGAATTGTATGAACTATTTGATTAGGGAGAAGCCATCTAGAATGGTACATTAGAGAGTGGCATTAACAATGATGATTTGAATGTTGAATTCCTAAAATATATGAGAGTGGATGAGATGAAATTGACCCCCAACAACATATTCATTCATATAATTCATTGAAAGTGTTTATCTTTTGTCTTTGCCATTGATCAATTCATGCATACATGTTTAATTTTCGCCTTGCATAATATAATCCAATTATTTTGTCTTTAAGTCTTAGCTAATCAACAAACCACACAACTAAACTAGGCCGTGAGTCCTTTGGGAAGAACGATACTTGGTCTTACCAAGTTTTATTACTTGAACGATTCGGTCATACTTGCCGATTGTGAAACAAGTTTGTGACATCATATTTTGGTGCTTACAAATTTGTTCATCACAATCACAGTTAATAGCAAACCATCACACAAACCAGGTGTCCAATAGAGTACATCAAACCCTAATCTAAAAACAAAAACAAATAAGTTCAGAAAACTTAAACCAACAAAAGCATAAGCATATGATAGCATTCATCAGTAAATGCTATCTCAGCTCCTCTTCAGTCTGAGCCGTCCTCTGTATCTTCCTCTTCCTCCTCATCTTCATCATCTTCAAATGCATCATCATCATCAACATCATCTTCTTCCATCTCCCTTGCTGAAGCTTCAGCTGCTCCAGTTCCTTCTCCATGCACTGGCTCCTCTGGCCAAGCTACCACATTATGGAATTCATCCATAGTCCACCTGTGAGCTGGAGGTGTATCATACATCCCCACAATCATCTCAACAGTGGCCACCTGCCCTCTGTGAATGGACTGCAACTGAGCACCTATAAGAGACATATACATGTCCCTCATCTGGAATGGTTCTGCTTCATGTGTCTCAGCAGATGTCTGGCTCTGTGCTGGCCCTCTCTCTCTACGAGCACGGCGTGGTGGAACTGGCTGAGCTGTTTCCTCACCTCCACAATACTGTGTGTAATAAGCCTCATCAATAGCTTTTCTTGGCCTCTCAAATGGTGGAGCAGAAGTGTCCACCCCAGCTATCTTGCAAAGGTGAGTGATCAAAGAGGGATGTCCCAGTGGTGCTTTGTTGTTTGAGGTATTGGCGCACACACTAATCTCATCAGCTATCACCTGCCCAATATTAACATTCAAGTTTCTGATAGCACAGTAGATGAATAGTGCCCTGCTGAGAGTAATATCTGACACATGTGAACATGGCTGAATGTTGGCATGAGAAAACGCCATCCAATACTTTGCAAGAGGAGTCAAATCCGTCCTCCTAATGTTAACCACTGAGCCAGATCGATTCCTTTGGAAGTGTCCTCCAGATATACACAGTACTCTCTCCACATCCTCATAATCAGCACCTTCCTCCATGCACAGAGCAAACTGGCATTGCTCACCAGCCCACACAGTGTCCAGGAAGTTATTGATAGAATCAGGATCATACCTGATAGCATGGCCTCTGACATAGCCCAAATAATTCTCAGCTGGATAATCACCAATCTTCTTTGCATTGGTGTAAAATTCCTTTACCACAGCTATGTTGGCAGGTGTAGGATATGTGGCTAGCTTTCCCCAGTCATTCCCTAACACTTGCTCTCTAAAGTCTCCTGTCTAAAGAGAGCTGGACAGGTTTATGCTTGATTTCAGTGTTTTTGTGCAGTTTTTAAGGTGAATTTGGTGAAAGAAGTGAAGAAGGAGAGAGATGAAATCAGAAAAGACATTAAAAAGTGCAAAAGGAGAAGCCGAAGTCACCGCTGAGCGGCACTCAGGAGCTTACGGGAGATCCGCTGAGGGGCAAATGGCCGCTGAGGGGAAGAAACGAGACGCGCACTTACCGCTGAGCGGCACACTTATGGGCTTGGGCCTAAATTTTTTGTAATTTTAGAATAGTATATAAGCTTTAGGATGTCCTAGGGTTTGTATCTTTGGCAGAAACGAGGCAAACACTCTCTCTTCCACCCCTTTGAAGGAGGATCTTGGATGCTGATAACAGTTGAAAAACTGTTATTTTCATGCTTAAAATTGATACTAAAAGCAACCTTTATACTTAGAAACTAGCTTGAAATCATGCTTTTATTCATATTTTCTGAAATAAGAGAGCTGGACAGGTTTATGCTTGATTTCAGTGTTTTTGAGCAGGTTTTAAGGTGAATTTAGTGAAAGAAGTGAAGAAGGAAAGAGATGGAATCAGAAAAGACATCAAAAAGTGCAAAAGGAGAAGCTGAAGTTACCGCTCAGCGGCAGTTTACCGCTGAGCGCCACTCAGGAGCTTACGGGAGGTCTGCTGAGGGGCAAAATGGCCGCTGAGGGGAAGAAATTACTCACGCACTCACCGCTGAGCGGTACACTTATGGGCTTGGGCCTTGATTTTCTGTAATTTTAGAATAGTATATAAGCTTTAGGACGTCCTAGGGTTTGTATCTTTGGCAGAAACGAGGAAAACACTCTCTCTTCCACCCCTTTGAAGGAGGATCTTGGATGCTCAGGCTACCTCTTCACCTTTTTAGGGTTTACTCTTTCATTCTTTCATCATTGTTCATCTAGGTTCACCATGAATATGGTGAACTAAACCTTGTATGTTTGTTGGGGAATCAATGTAATCTCTTGAAGCTCTCATATATGGAATTTATGCTTGCATCTTAATCTAAGATTTATGCTTTCTTTCATCATTAGTTAGGGTTTTTCCTCTTTGCTTAATGCTTGCATGGTTTAACTCATTCGATGCATGATTATTGGTTTTGTCGATACGGGCACGTACGGGGAAGTCTAGATCCGGGGAATTTCTCCCAATATTATGTTGGTTGTCGTTAAGCTCCTGCACTTATGAACTGATCATTAGGAATGCTAGGAATTGTATGAACTCGTGATTAGGGAGAAGCCATCTAGAATGGTACTTTAGAGAGTGGCATTAACAATGATGATTTGAATGTTGAATTCCTAAAATATATGAGAGTGGATATGATTAAATTGACCCCCAACAACATGTTCATCCATATATTTCATTGAAAGTGTTTATCTTTTGCTTTTGCCATTGATCAAAAACTCATGCATACATGTTTATTTTCTGTCTTGCATATTAAACCTCAATTATTTCGTTCTTAAGTCTTAGCTAATCAACAAACCACACAACTAAACTAGGCCGTGAGTCCTTTGGGAGAACGATACTTGGTCTTACCAAGTTTATTACTTGAACGATTCGGTCATACTTGCCGATTGTGAAACAAGTTTGTGACATCATATTTTGGTGATCATAAATTTGTCCATCAAGTTTTTGGCGCCGTTGCCGGGGACTCTGGTTTAACTGGTTAATTTGTGTGATTATTGATTATCTTTGACTTTAATCTTGAATTTCTGTTTTTATTTTCTGTTTTTATTTTTTCGGTTTTTATTTTATCTTATTTGATTTGATTTTATTTTATTTTATTTTATTTGATTAGATTAGATTTTATTTGATTTTATTAGATTATATTTGATTTTATTTTATTTGATTTGATTAGATTAGATTTGATTTGACTTTATTTTATCTTATTAGATTAGATTAGATTTCATTTTATTTTATTCTATCTTATTTTATTTTATCTTCTGAATCTTTTATCTTCTGAATATATATCTTCTCCTATATCTTTTTGTGCTAACAAATATTTTGTAGAGTTTTGTGCCTAATGTTTGCAGGATGCAATTCGAACAAGAATTTAATGGGCACTCAATTCTACCAAAGTAATCTCAACCACTGGTGGGAACATGACTCAAGCATGGATCAAAGCCAATTTTGGCAAGCTGCCGGACAATTTGAGAACCAACCACAACAACAATGGCAGCAACAAAGCTTTAAAATCAACAAAGGGAAGCAAGAGATCTCTTCATTTAGACAAGGCATGGAAGAATCACTGGGGCATGCATGGGACAGGTATAAAAGCCTATTACGAAAGACTCCCACGCATGGATTTAACGAAGGAGAAGTAGTCCTAATCTTCCTTGGAGGTCTTGGTTCACAAACCATGATGATGCTTAACGCCTCAGCTGGAGGCAATATCAAATGGAAGACTCTAGAGGATGCCACAGAAATAATTGAAAACATGACTACTAATAACAATAAGTGGAACAGTGAAAGAGGAGCTCCTATTCAACAAAAAGGAGTTCTACAGTTGCAATCCAATGATGCCTTGATAGCTCAGAACAAGTTAATAACTCAACAATTGGAGAATCTCTCAAAGATACTTGAACAATTGCCACAAGAGTTAAAGACTGTTGCACAGGTACAATCCCAGTTGTGCGAATTGTGTGGAGGTGACCATATCAATGGTCAATGTGCCTTTCCAGTTGAAGCCGTAGAGGATGTAAACTACATGACCAATCAGTACCATCAAGGGAGTTACAATCAAGGGTGGAAACCACACCCAAGTATTGGTCAGGAACAAAGTGGGCAAGCTGGACAAACTGGGCAATTTAACAAGCAACAGCAACAACCCTCTCCATCAGTAAATTTGGATGACATCCTTCAACAATTTTTGAAAAATTCTGACTCTACTCAGAAAAGCATTGAAGAATCATGTTAAAGGATGGAGATGCACCTTCGTTTCATTAGTCAAAAATTGAATGTTAAGGTTAATACTGAAGTTAACCTTAAGGAGGAAGGTCAAGCCATTGTCACTGAAAGTGACAAGATTTTTGCTGAGAAAAAAATAGAGAGAGATGAGGAAAAGATAGAGAGAGAAGAAAAAGAAGAGTTGAGTGAGAAAGATAAAGATGATGAAAAAGAAAAAGAAGTGGTTGAGAGAGAAGAGAGGAAGAAAATTTGTGTGAAAATAAAGAACTTAAGAAGAAAAAGAAAAGGGAAGAAAAAAATAAGAGAAAAGAAAAAGAGAAAATTTGGGGAGAGGAAGCATAAGAAAAAGAAGATGAGAGGAAAGAAGAAGGAATCATATGAAAAATCCCATCCTCATCTAAAGAAGAATCATAGGAAGGAAAAGAAATTTAAGTGCTTTATGCAAATCTTCAAGAAATTGGAGATTAAAGTTCCTTTGATTGAGACACTGCAACAGGTTCCTGGTTTGATCAAATTTCTGAAGAAGTTCAGTAGAAAGAAGAAAAAGAAGAAGGAACTTGAGCTTTACTGGGTCAAGCTAATGACGTTAAAAGAGCGCTTGCTGGGAGGCAACCCAGTGGATTTAAAAACTTTTGATTTAGTTTTGTAACTTTTAATTTGTGGACATTATTTTGTAAATATTTTGTTGGATACAGCATCTACGGAAGGATGCTAGGTGGTTAAGTATCTACTGAAGGATACTAAGTTTGTAACACCTACTGATGGGTGTTGGTGAGAAAATTTTGCACCTACTGATGGGTGCTGGTAAGTCTGTAACACCTACTGATGGGTGTTGGTAAGTTTGAAACACCTACTGATGGGTGTTGGTGGATTTTGGGTCAGGCTCGTGATGTTAAACAAGCGCTACTTGGGAGACAACCCAGTTGATTGATTGTTTTTGTTTGTTTTATTTTAGTTAGGGTTTGTATAAGTATTTTAAACATTGAATTGCAGGGAACCAGTGAGGGGCATGTCTAGGAGGCACGTAGGTTAAGAAAAGAAGGAGAAGAGCACATCACGAAAGTGCCACTGAGCGGCAACTTACCGCTGAGCGGTACTCTCGCAGATGGGCTTTAGTTCCCCTTAGCGGGACCCGAGCCCATTAGGGTATTTTTATACCCTAAGTTGTGCATTTGCTCATACTTTCAGACTCTTCTCTGCACACACACTCCTACATACCTTTTCAAAGGTTCTCTACAACTTTTCCCTCATCCCTCTTTAGAAAATCTCCCTTCCACTCACTTGCTCACTAGTTTTCCATCTAAGTTTGGGGTTGGGAGAGAGCATCATTGAAGGGGCTGATTTCTTCATTGTGGTTTACTAATGCTTAACAATGTATCTTTTGGTTTTGTGAATTATGTTTGATGCAGGGATGGCCTCCTCATCGGGCAAAAAGAATCAAGCCTATAAGATCCAAGAAGAAGGAAGATACAGAGGACAGCTCAGACTGATGAGGAGCTGAGATAGCATTTACTGATGAATGTTATCATATCCTTATGCTTTTGTTGGTTCAAGTTTTCTGAACTTATTTGTTTTTGTTTTTAGATTAGGGTTTGATGTACTCTATTGGAAACCTGGTTTGTGTGATGGTTTGCTATTAACTATGATTGTTTGATAAATAATACTTGATGATGCTTATTGATTGATTGATGTTGAGATAGATGTGCACATAAAATGCTTATACAGGTGATTCACAAGCTTTGTGAACAAATGCAGGATATCATGATTGTGATTGTGAAATTAAGCAGGATGTGTATGTCAAATGTGAATGATCTTATATGTGAGGTTTTGAGCTCCAGAGTTGTTATTGTTGAATGCTGTTACTTTGGAAACATGAATGATTTTGCCCAGGTTTTCTATGATTGAATCAATTGCTTCTTTTGCATCATGTGATCAAGGCCGTTTGTTGGAACCCTTTTTATTGGCCAAATTCATAAAGTTAGCCCACTAAAAGAGAACACTTTGTGTTCTATCCTTTGAACCCTTAGCCTTGAACATACACTGAAAACCCTTGATTGAAAATCTTTACCTTGAGTTAAGCAGAAGATCTTGTGTGGTATTGTTAAATGTTCAAGTTTGGGGTTGTTGGGAAAATATGAAAAAGGAAAAGCATTGAGCTAAGAGCTAAAAAGTAAGAATATGAAAAAGAGAAAAGAAAAAGAAGCAAAGCTCAATGCAAATGCAAAAGAAAGTTGGGAATGAATAAGAATAATTGTGTTGTTATGATTTTCTTAACTCAAGGATTTTGTGATCCAGAAAAACCAATTTTCTTGTTAGCCCAGCCACATTATAAGCCATTGAAAAGTCCTTGTGATGATGCATGCTTGTGAATGTATTTGATTGTGGTTAAATGAATGAAGTTTTTACTTATATTGAAAAAGAGGATTTTTGAATGAGTGAACCATCATATGAATTGGTTAAAGATTGAGTTACATCTTGTTTGCTTGAGGACAAGCAAAGTTCTAAGTTTGGGGTTGTGATAACAGTTGAAAAACTGTTATTTTCATGCTTAAAATTGATACTAAAAGCAACCTTTATACTTAGAAACTAGCTTGAAATCATGCTTTTATTCATATTTTCAGAAATAAGAGAGCTGGACAGGTTTATGCTTGATTTCAGTGTTTTTGAGCAGGTTTTAAGGTGAATTTAGTGAAAGAAGTGAAGAAGGAAAGAGATGGAAACAGAAAAGACATCAAAAAGTGCAAAAGGAGAAGCTGAAGTTACCGCTCAGCGGCAGTTTACCGCTGAGCGGCACTCAGGAGCTTACGGGAGGTCCGCTGAGGGGCAAAATGGCCGCTGAGGGGAAGAAATTACTCACGCACTCACCGCTGAGCGGTACTTTACCGCTGAGTGGCACACTTATGGGCTTGGGCCTTGATTTTCTGTAATTTTAGAATAGTATATAAGCTTTAGGACGTCCTAGGGTTTGTATCTTTGGCAGAAACGAGGCAAACACTCTCTCTTCCACCCCTTTGAAGGAGGATCTTGGATGCTCAGGCTACCTCTTCACCTTTTTAGGGTTTATTCTTTCATTCTTTCATCATTGTTCATCTAGGTTCACCATGAATATGGTGAACTAAACCTTGTATGTTTGTTGGGGAATCAATGTAATCTCTTGAAGCTCTCATATATGGAATTTATGCTTGCATCTTAATCTAAGATTTATGCTTTCTTTCATCATTAGTTAGGGTTTTTCCTCTTTGCTTAATGCTTGCATGGTTTAACTCATTCGATGCATGATTATTGGTTTTGTCGATACGGGCACGTACGGGGAAGTCTAGATCCGGGGAATTTCTCCCAATATTATGTTGGTTGTCGTTAAGCTCCTGCACTTATGAACTGATCATTAGGAATGCTAGGAATTGTATGAACTCGTGATTAGGGAGAAGCCATCGAGAATGGTACTTTAGAGAGTGGCATTAACAATGATGATTTGAATGTTGAATTCCTAAAATATATGAGAGGGAAAAGATGAAATTGACCCCCAACAACATATTCATCCATATATTTCATTGAAAGTGTTTATCTTTTGCTTTTGCCATTGATCAAAAACTCATGCATACATGTTTATTTTCTGTCTTGCATATTAAACCTCAATTATTTCGTTCTTAAGTCTTAGCTAAACAACAAACCACACAACTAAACTAGGCCGTGAGTCCTTTAGGAGAACGATACTTGGTCTTACCAAGTTTATTACTTGAACGATTCAGTCATACTTGCCGATTGTGAAACAAGTTTGTGACATCATATTTTGGTGATCCTAAATTTGTCCATCAGATGCTCAGGCTACCTCTTCACCTTTCTAGGGTTTTATCCTTCATTCTTTCATTATTGTTCATCTAGGTTCACCATGAATATGGTGAACTAAACCTTTTATGTTTGTTGGGGAATCAATGTAATCTTTTGAAGCTCTCATATATGGAACCTGTTTTTTTACATCTTTTAATTAAGACTTATGCTTTCTTTCATCATTAGTTAGGGTTTGTCCTATTTGCTTAATGCTTGCATTGTTTAACTCATTCGATGCATGATTATTGGTTTTGTCGATACGGGAACGTACGGGGAAGTCTAGATCCGGGGAATTTCTCCCAATATTATGTTGGTTGTCGTTAAGCTCCTGCACTTATGAACTAATCATTAGGAATGCTAGGAATTGTATGAACTCGTGATTAGGGAGAAGCCTTCTAGAAAGGTACTTTAGAGAGTAGCATTAACAATGATGATTTGAATGTTGAATTCCTAAAATATATGAGAGTGGATAAGATGAAATTGAACCCCCAACAACATATTCATACATAAATTTCATTGAAAGTGTTTATCTTTTGCTTTTTGCCTTTGATCAAAACTTCATGCATACATGTTTATTTTCTGTCTTGCATATTAAACCTCAATTATTTCGTTCTTAAGTCTTAGCTAATCAACAAATCACATAACTAAACTAGGCCGTGAGTCCTTTGGGAGAACGATACTTGGTCTTACCAAGTTTATTACTTGAACGATTCGGTCATACTTGCCGATTGTAAAACAAGTTTGTGACATCATATTTTGGTGCTCATAAAATTGTCCATCAGGCACAAAACCCTAAAAACAATTGTTAGCATAAAAAGATATAAAAGAAGATAGAGATAAGAAGATGAAATAAAAACAGAAAATAGAAAAATAAAAACAGAAAAATAAAATAAAATAAAATAATAACCAAAAAAATAAAATAAAATAAAATACAATCTGAAAAATATAAACAGAAAATAAAAATTCGAAATTTAAATGAAAAATTCAAAAACAAGTTAAAGATAATCAATAATCACACAAATTAACCCGTTAAACCACGAGTCCCCGGCAACGGCGCCAAAAACTTGATGGACAAATTTATGAACACCAAAATATGATGTCACAAACTTGTTTTACTATCGGCAAGTATGATCGAATCGTTCAAGTAATAAACTTGGTAAGACCAAGTATCGTTCTTCCCAAAGGACTCACGGCCTAGTTCAGTTGTGTGGTTTGTTGATTAGCTAAGACTTAAAGACGAAATATTTGGATTATATTATGCAAAAGACGAAAGTAAACATGTATGCATGAAGTTTTGATCAATGGCAAAGGCAAAAGATAAACACTTTCAATGAAATATACGTATGAATATGTTGTTGGGGGTCAATTTCATCTCATCCACTATCATATATTTTCGGAATTCAACATTCAAATCATCATTGTTAGTGCCACTCTCTAAAGTACCTTTCAAGAAGGCTTCTCCCTAATTACGAGTTCATACAATTCCTAGCATTCCTAATAATTAGTTCATCAAGTGCAGGAGCTTAACGACAACCAATATAATATTGGGAGAGATTCCCCGGATCTAGACTTCCCCGTACGTTCCCATATCGACCAAATCAATAATCATGCATCGAATGAGTTAAACAACGCAAGCATTAAGCAAAGAGGAAAAACCCTAACTAATGATGAAAGAAAGCATAAATCTTAAATATAAGATGTAAAAACAAATTCCATATATGAGAGCTTCAAAAGATTACATTGATTCCCCAACAAACATACAAGGTTTAGTTCACCATATTCATGGTGAACCTAGATGAATTACAATGAAAGAATGAAAGATAAAACCCTAGAAAGGTGAAGAGGAAGCCTGAGCATCCAAGATCCTCCTTCAAAGGGGTGGAAGAGAGAGTGTTTGCTTCGTTTCTGCCAAGGATACCTAACCCCAGGAAACCCTAAAGCTTATATATTATTCGTAAATTACAGAAAATTAGGTCCAAGCCCATAAAAGTGCCGCTCAGCGGTAAATGAGTGAGTTGGTTTCTTCCCCTTAGCGGCTGATGAATCAATATTTTATTGATTTCACTTAGTTTATTGTACCGGATTTAATCAAGGAATTGTGCTTGAATGTACAATATTATCCTATTTTTCCTAATTGTGCTAAATTTGATCGGAAATTCTTATTTTAACTAATTTGAATCATCTGAGCTAATTATTTTACAAGGAAAATTTGGAGATACAATTTGGGACATTTGAAGGTTAAAAGAGAAATGGAAATTGAGCCAAATGCATCTCAGTCATTTTAATTTTCGCACAGTGCTGCGTGAATGTTGTGTCAACTTGTGTGTCTTCGTTCGAGTTCAATTCTTATCCGTTTTCTATGCAATTTTTTTTCATAGTTTCGTATGGATGTCTATTTTCCCGTATAGTTTTTACTTTGTTCAAATTCATTCTGTGCTGTTCCCAGTATTTATTTTACTCTCATATGTCAGTCCAGTGATTACTGCTGTTTGTGTCAACTTGTGTGTCTTCGTTTGAGTTCAATTCTTATCCGTTTTCCATGCAATTTTTTTTCATAGTTTCGTATGGATGTCTATTTTCACGTATAGTTTTTATTTTGTTCAAATTCGTTCTGTGTTGTTCCCAGTATTTTTTTTACTCCCCTATGTCATTCCAATGCTTACTGTTTGAGTGATTTCTAATCTGTTTGCATTTGCACGCTGTTACGGAGAATGGATGGCAGCACACATGAATTGGAGAAAGTGGAGGGGTTGATTCACTTTTCATTTTAGATAAAGCTAGGTGCAGCACCCACATAAGAGCACAATATGAATCCACGTCTAGGAAGCAAGTCCAACATGGTTTGGAATTAGAAAGACATCTTAGGTTTTTCTTTGAGCATAAAGAGAAGAAGGGGACCACATTAATTTTGTTAGTATTTGAAGGTTGTGAAAGGAGTAGTTGATGGGATAGAGAAAATGTAGAGATAGTTGAATGTAGAAGTAGTAGTTGAAAGAAGTGTTGTAGTTGTCTTTAGTTGTAGTAGATGTTGGTTGATACAAATGGTAGATGTTGGCTTCTTACATCAAATGGTAGAGTTCATGGGTATTTATAGACCCATAGATTATTCTAGAACATACTAGTCACACCTTATGTGGAATGTTCTAGATTTTTACCTATGTAGAATATTCTTGATTTTTCTTCCTATCTTAGGTTTTTCTAGAATATTCTAGAACTTGTATTACATTTCAATTCTTCTATTTAAGGAGCTTCTACATTCTTCTTGAATTTGCATTACACTTTAATACTCCTCCTTAATGCAAATTCGGTAACTCCAAGCATTGTGCGCAGTAGTTCAAATCTTGGTCTTGGTAACATATCTTCAATTTGATCTTCTTCCTCCGTTTCCTTGACCATAGTTCTTGCTTTGATGCTTCTTCATAACAGTTAGGCTCAATCATGGCCATATTGCAAGTTTCATATATGTCTACCAAAGATCTTACTCTTCTTGGACTAGATTCAGGTGAAGAATCTTGTTGTTGTGGAGGTGGAGAAAGCGTACCTGAATTTTCTTCCTCTTCTTGAGTTTCTTCTTGAGATTGTTGCACTGGAAGTAGAATGTTGCTTTTAACAACTTTTTCTTCTTCCCAATTCCAAGAAGCATTTTCATCAACTTCAACATCTCGACTGATGATGAGCTTTTTCGTTTGTAGGTTGTAGACTCGATAGCCTTTTGATTGTGTGCTATATCCCAAGAATATTCCTCGTATAGTTTTGTCTTCAAGCTTGTGCCTCCTTTGATCAGGAACATGTATGTAGCAAATAGACCCAAATACTCGTAGGTGTTTAGCTGATGGCTTTCTCCCACTCCAAGCTTCAATAGGAGTCTTGTCTTGGACTGCTTTAGTTGGACATCTGTTTAGAATATAAACTGCAGTGTAGATTGCTTCAGCCCAAAAAATGTTAGGCATACTTTTCTCTTTCAGCATTGATCTTGCCATCTCCATAACTGTGCGATTCTTTCTCTCTGACACGCCATTTTGTTGTGGAGTATATGCGACTGTAAGTTGTCGCTCTATGCCTTCATCTTCACAGAATTTGTCAAACTCGTGAGATGTGTACTCCTTGCCACGATCACTTCTAAGTACTTTTAGTTGTTTTCCACTTTGCTTCTCAACAAGGGCCTTGAATTTCTTGAATACTCCAAAAACTTCTGACTTTGCCTTTAAGAAATAGACCCATGTCATTCTAGAGAAGTCATCGATGAAGAGGATGAAATACCTGTTGTTATGATGTGAAGGTGTTCTCATCGGTCCGCAAACATCGGTATGAATCAACTCCAATAAGTCTTTTGCTCTCCATGCTTTGTCTGTCGAGAATGGTAATCGATGTTGTTTTCCGAGGAGACATCCTTCACATGATTCATTATTCTCCTTCAAGCATGGAAGATCTCTCATCATGTTTTTCGTATATAGAAGCTTTAAGGCATGTGTGTTGAAGTGGCCAAATCTCCTATGCCAAAGCCATGAGTCATCAACTTCTACCTTCATGGCAATATTAGTTCCAGGTTTGAAGCTTATAGGAAAGCTTCTATTTCTCTTCTCCATTTTTACTTGGCCAATTTCTATCATTTTACTGTCATAAATTTTGCATGTATCTTTCTCAAAATGAAGAGAATATCCATTCTCCATCATTTGGCCAATACTTAAAAGATTCTCTTTAAGATTTGGAACTAGTAAAACATCCTTGATGAATTTCGTACCTTTTTTTGTCTCCACCATGACAGTTCCTTTGCCTCGAGACTCCACTGTGGTGCCATTTCCTAGCCGAACTTTGACATTGACAGATTTATCAATGTCTTTGAAGATACTTTGATCTTTTGCCATGTGATTATTGCATCCACTATCCAAGTACCAACTTCCTTCTCTACCAGAAGATTCTTGATTAGCGTAGAATAAGAGTTTCTCTTGATTATCTTCTTCCGCAAAGTTTGCTTGATGCTTATTTTTACTACGACAATACTTTTCTATGTGACCAAATTTCTTGCAATAGTGACATTGAGGTTTTCCATGATGCCAACAATCTTTTTCCAAGTGACTTGTCTTTTTACATATGCCACATGGAGGATATTTTTCTTGACGAGTCATAGAGAAGCTTCTAGGATTTTCTTTATTTCTAGAAATTTCTTCTCTACTTTTATTTCCTTCATATTCTTTATTCTGAAACCGTAATTTTAGTTTTGATTGAAAGGCATTTTCAACTGAGTCTTCTTCATGCCTTTTCAATCTTTGTTCATAAGCTTCAAGAGAGCCCATTAGTTGTGTGACTGACAATGTAGCCAAATCTTTTGTTTGTTCAATCGCGGTTGCGATTGCATCATACTTTTGGGGAATAGAAATTAAAATTTTCTCAACGATCTTTTTGTCAAGAATATTTTCCCCATAGGCTCTCATCTGACTAACTATTTCTTTTATTCTAGAATAGTAGTCTTTAATGGTCTCAGATTCTTTCATTCTTAATAATTCAAACTCTCGTCTTAGAGAATGAAGTTTAATATTGCGTACCTCGTCACTTCCTTGAAACTCCTCTTGTATTGTGTTCCAAGCTTGTTTTGCACTTGTGGCACCAATTATCCTTGGAAAAATTGTGTCATCAACTGCTTGTTGAAGAACAAATAAAGCCCTTGAATCCTTCTGCTTGTTTTCTTTCAACTCCTTCTTTTGAGCTGCAGTAAGAGTAGAGGTGTCTTCTGGAATAGTGAATCCCTCTTCTATGATATCCCATAAATCTTGAGAGCGGAAGAATGTCTTCATTTTGACACTCCAAAAATCATAATTTTCTCCTTTGAAAATAGGTACTGGAATTGATGATGTTTGATTAGTAGTAGCCATGTGTTGAGAATATATTTGGAAGTAGTAGAATGAGTTATAGTTTTGTTTGAAGTAGTTGAAAATTTTATCTACGCCCAATAGATGACCGAACGTAGCTCTGGTACCACTGTTAGTATTTGAAGGTTGTGAAAGGAGTAGTTGATGGGATAGAGAAAATGTAGAGATAGTTGAATGTAGAAGTAGTAGTTGAAAGAAGTGTTGTAGTTGTCTTTAGTTGTAGTAGATGTTGGTTGATACAAATGGTAGATGTTGGCTTCTTACATCAAATGGTAGAGTTCATGGGTATTTATAGACCCATAGATTATTCTAGAACATACTAGTCACACCTTATGTGGAATGTTCTAGATTTTTACCTATGTAGAATATTCTTGATTTTTCTTCCTATCTTAGGTTTTTCTAGAATATTCTAGAACTTGTATTACATTTCAATTCTTCTATTTAAGGAGCTTCTACATTCTTCTTGAATTTGCATTACACTTTAATAAATTTCACGGTGCAGCCAAGTCTTGAAGGAAGAGCCCCTTGGTGCAGCACATTATTTAATTGGAAAAGCTTACTTTAAAAGTGAAAAAAAAAGGGTGCTGGATGGGATTAGAAAAGAGGTGCAGATTTTAATTCTTGGTGTGTGCTTATTGGAGGGGCCCTCATGGTTTTGCTACGTAATATTAGCTTGATATAATTGCTACACAATTAAAAGCACACGGCCCCCACAATTCATTTTGGCAACATACAATTGGGCCGTTGCCATACTTTCTTGCAAGGAACGTGAAAGTGAGCTGGAAAGAAGAGGGCCCATCTTATTTTTATTTGGCACTTGGAAGAGATCCAGCAGGAGAATGGGAAGCACAGGGTGCACACGGCTTACATTAGGAGCTACACGCTGCAGCAGAGCAAAATATCCAGCGGCAGTAGCTTGGAGGTGCACAAAGAAGGCATGGTCCAACAATCCTTCACTGGGTCCAGCGGCCACAGTAAAGAGGGGAGGGCTTTTATTTTTGCAGAGAAGAATGTAAGAAAGGGGGGGGCGAGAGGTGGAAAGAGGGAGCCGCCACACTCATTTTGGTTTTTGGCTTTTGAACGTTGTTTTCAATGGGATGAAGGAGAGTCCAGCCGCCACCCTCACTGAGTTTAATTTTTGGCTGGGAACATATTTTTTGAAAGAGAAAGATGGTGCACGCTGTTACGGAGGAATGGAGGCTGTGATGAGAGAAGGGACGTATTCCATGTGAATTTGAGTTTGCTACTGTTACATCCAGCATTTGGAAGCAGCACACGGTGATTCATGGTCAGCTGGAGATGCACTCACAGAGTTTCATTTCTTTTCTTCACGCATGAACCAAACTTGTTTCTTTATAATATATAGATATATATTGAATTGAAAGCATTTTTATTTTTAGAGACATGCTTCATTAGATGTGCTGTCACGGCTTGAATCATTTGTGTCATTAAATGCTCATCTTGCTTCTTAGTCTTTTGCATTGAATATTTTATTTCTAAGCTACAACTTTCGTTTGTTTATTAGTTAGCGTGGTTCCATTTTAATTTAGGTAGATGAGTTTTTGATATCTTTTATTCCATTTCAATTCGGTTATGAGTTGTCTTAATTATTTAGTGCATTTAAATTGGTTCATATGTGCATTTTATTTTTAACCAAGTGTCTCTTATTATCTGCTGAATTTTAATTAGTTTACACGTCTTGTTTTAGGACTGTTTAGTTTGTTGTTTTCGTTCACTATGTTGTCTATCTTGTTCTGCTTCATTATCTTTCTGTATTTCCAATTTCTTCGCTTGCTTTAGAAATCGTTCAATCTCAATGTAGAACCATTCGGTCATTTGTATAACCGTTCGGTCTTTATGTTTTGTTAGTTTATTTCAATGCTTTCAATTATGTTTGGTCGTGTTTAATTTCCAATTTTAATTTAGTTCGTTCCTAATCACAAAAAAAAATCTTTACAAAACCCCCCTTTTTCCGTGTGTGATCTGAGACTGAACACAAGTTGGTCCTTGAGAGACGACCTAGGAGTCACTTCCTAGTACTATACTGCATTCTTTTATGCACAACTTTTGTGGGAGGTGCGACCCTCTCATCAGCGGCCATTTTGCCCCTCAGCGGATCTCCCATAAGCTCCTGAGCGGTGACTTCAGCTTCTCCTTTTGCACTTTTTGATGTATTTTCTGATTTCATCTCTCTCCTTCTTCACTTTTTTCACCAAATTCACCTTAAAACCTGCACAAAAACACTGAAATCAAGCATAAACCTGTCCAGCTCTCTTATTTCTGAAAATATCAATAAAAGCATGATTTCAAGCTAGTTTCTAAGTATAAAGGTTGCTTTTAGTATCAATTTTAAGCATGAAAATAACAGTTTTTCAACTGTTATCACTTAACGACACCCAATATAATATTGGGAGTAATTCCCCGGATCTAGACTTTCCCGTACGTTCCCGTATCGACAAAATCAATAATCATGCATTGAATGAGTTAAACAAAGCAAGCATTAGGCAAAGAGGAAAAACCCTAACTAATGATGAAGGAAAGCATAAATCTTAGATTAAGATGCAAGCACAAATTCCATATATGAGAGTTTCAAAAGATTACATTGATTCCCCAACAAACATACAAGGTTTAGTTCACCATATTCATGGTGAACCTAGATGAACAATAATGAAAGAATGAAAGATAAAACCCTAGAAAGGTGAAGAGGTAGCCTGAGCATCCAAGATCCTCCTTCAAAGGGGTGGAAGAGAGAGTGTTTGCTTTGTTTCTGCCAAAGATACAAACCCTAGGACGCCCTAAAGCTTATATACTATTCTAAAATTACAAAAAATCTAGGTCCAAGCCCGTAAGTGTGCCGCTCAGCGGTAAAGTGCCACTCAGCGGTAAGTGCGTGAGTAGTTTCTTCCCCTCAGCGGCCATTTTGCCCCTCAGCGGTCCTCCCATGAGCTCCTGAGTGCCGCTCAGCGGTAAACTGCCGCTAAGCGGTCCTTGCGGCTTCTCCTTTTGCACTTTTTGATGTCTTTTTTGATTCCATCTCTCTCCTTCTTCACTTCTTTCACTAAATTCACCTTAAAACCTGCACAAAAACACTGAAATCAAGCATGATTTCAAGTTAGTTTCTAAGTGTTAAAGGTTGCTTTTAGTATCAATTTAAGCATGAAAATAACAGTTTTTCAACTGTTATCACAACCCCAAACTTAGAACTTTGCTTGTCCTCAAGCAAACAAGATGTAACTCAATCTTCTACCAATTCATATGATGGTTCACTTATTCAAAGATCCTCTTTTTCAAGATAAGTAAAAATTTCAATCAAACTTATGACCAAGGGTTCAATCAAGATGTGCACATGCTTTAGTGTTCACAAAGTCATTTAAATTCCAACAAATGCTATTTTTCATGAATGATCAATCAATTAAGCATGGATATTCATGTGTTCATGGATTATTTCCTCACTAGGTAAAGTGTTTCACTCACACTCAAGTGTATAAGAGGTAATCACTCATTAACTCTACTATCACAATGTCACATGAATCAACTTTGCCTTTCATTTTACCATAATCAAAAACATTCACAAGCATGCATCATCACAAGGACTTTTCAGTGGCTTATAATGTGGCTGGGCTAACAAGAACATTGGTTTTTCTGGATCACAAAATCCTTGAGTTAAGAGAATCATAGCAACACAATTTTTCTTATTCTTCCCAACTTGCCTTTGCATTTGCATTGAGCTTTGCTTCTTTTTCTTTTCTTTTCTTTTTCTTTGCATATTCTTACTTTTTAGCTCTTAGCTCAATGCTTTTCCTTTTTCATGTTTTCCTAACAACCCCAAACTTGAACATTAAATAATACCACACAAGATCTTCTACTTAACTCAAGGTAAAGATTTTCAATCAAGGGTTTTCAGTGTATGTTCAAGGCTAAGGGTTCAAAGGATAGAACACAAAGTGTTCTCTTTTAGTGGGCTAACTTTATGAATTTGGCCAATAAAAAGGGTTCCAACAAACGGCCTTGATCACATGATGCAAAACAAGCAATTGATTCAATCATAGAAAACCTGGGCAAAATCATTCATGTTTCCAAAGTAATAGCATTCAATCAATAAAAACTCTGGAGCTCAAAACCTCACATATAAGCTCATTCACATTTGACATACACATCCTGCTTAATTTCACAATCACAATCATAATGTCCTGCATTTGTTCACAAAGCTTGTGAATCACCTGTATAAGCATTTTAATGTGCACATCTATCTCAACATCAATCAATCACTAATCATCATCAAGCATTACTTATCACACAATCACAGTTAATAGCAAACCATCATAACAAACCAGGTTTCCAATAGAGTACATCAAACCCTAATCTAAAACAAAAAATTAATAAGTTTAGAAAACTTAAACCCCAAAAGCATAAGCATATGATAGCATTCATCCGTAAATGCTATCTCAGCTCCTCATCAATCTGAGCTGTCCTCTGTATCTTCCTCTTCTTGGATCTTATAGTCTTGATTCTTTTTGCCCGATGAGGAGGTCATCCCTGCATCAAACATAATTCACAAAACCAAAAGATACATTGTTAAGTATTAGTAAACCACAATGAAGAAATCAGCCCCTTCAATGATGCTCTCTCCCAACCCCAAACTTAGATGGAAAACTAGTGAGCAAGTGAGTGGAAGAGAGATTTTCTAAAGAGGCATGAGGGAAAAGTTGTAAAGAACCTTTGAAAAGGTATGTAGGAGTGTGTGCAGAGAATAGTCTGAAAGTATGAGCAAATGCGCAACTTAGGGTATAAAAATACCCTAATGAGCTCGGGTCCCGCTAAGGGGCAACCAAAGCCAATCTGCGATAGTACCGTTCAGCGGTTGTTTTACCGCTCAGCGGCACTTTCGTGAAGTGCTCTTCTCCTTCTTTTCTTAACCTAAGTGCCTCCTAAACATGCCCCTCACTGGTTCCCTGCAATTCAATGTTTAGAATACTTATGCAAACCCTATTATGCAACTAAAATGAAACAAACAAAAACAATCAATCAACTGGGTTGCCTCCCAGGTAGCGCTTGTTTAACGTCACGAGCCTGACCCAAAGTCCACCAACACCCATCAGTAGGTGTTTAAAACTTACCAACACCCATCCGTAGGTGCAAAATTTTCTCATCAACACCCATCAGTAGGTGTTACACACTTAGTATCCTTCAATAGATACTTAACCACCTAGCATCCATCAGTAGATGCTATGTTCAGCAAAATATTCACAAAATCATGTTCAACAGATTAAAAATTACAAACCAAAATAAAATTAAAAGTTTTTTAAATCACTGGGTTGCGTCCCAGCAAGCGCTCTTTTAACGTCATTAGCTTGACCCAGTAAAGCTTAAGTTCCTTCTTTATAGTTGATGTTGTCATTCCACCAACTCCTCAGCTGTTTCCTGTGAACTGTTTTGGTCCTTCTAGAATGTGGAGACTCTATCTCTATCATCTCCTTCTCTTTAAAGCCCTTCACAACCCACAACTTGTTCTTGATTCTTACAGGTGTGCCAAGTTGGAGTCTTCTTTTCTCCCAGTCACCAGGAAGTTCTCCTCCTCTTCCAATCTTTTCTTCCTTGTGTACCTGAAACAACAAACAATGGCTACATGCAACGTTGAAATTTTCATCTTTACGGCTAGTCATGGGTGGATCTTGAAATGCAACTTTATAACTAGCTTCTTCCTCCTGTGTTTGCGTCTCATCTTTAAAGACGTCTATAACCACTCTCTCCTCCCTGTCCTGGAGCACCATTATACCTTCATTTACATCAATGATAGCTCTGGCCGTTTTCATAAACGGTCTTCCAAGTATGATAGGTATCTTCTCTGTCTCCATCTTCATCACCACAAAGTTTGCCAAGAACTGAAGTTTGCCAACACAAACTATAATGTCCTCTACAATCCCACATGGCTCCTTTGAAGATCCATCGGCCATTACTAGATTAACCTTTACAGGTTTCACATTAACATTGCCGATTTGCTCCAGTAAAGAGTAAGGTATCAAGTTAACACTTGAACCTAAATCAAGGAGAGCTTTCTTCACCTTTTTCTTCCCTATGGTACAAGGGATAGAAAAACTGCCTGGATCTGTTGCTTTAGGAGGGAATGACTCTTTTTTAACAGTTATACACTCCTTTGCCTCATCATCTCTACGTCTTTTCTTTGTAGAGATTTCTTCATTAGATTTAGTGTAAACCGTAATCTGTTGTAGAATCTGTTCCCAAGGTGCATCATTATCCACCATTTTGAATAATTCTATGAAGTCTAGTTGTTTCCCTTGATGGATTGGAAAAGGAAAAGTGCTTTTGCTCTCTATTTCTCTTCTCTCTTCTGTATCTAACTCAACTTTCTCATCATCAACACCCTCTACCACCTTGCACTCTTCTCTGGGGTTAACCTCAGTATTAGCCCCGAAATTTCTATTTGGCCTTTCTTCCACCTGTTTGGTGATCTGCCCCATCTGAATCTCCAAATTTTTGATAGCAGCTTCAGTGCTCTTTTGGGTAGACTCAGTTTTCTGTATGAAATTGTTGAGAGTTTCCTCCATCCTCATGGACCTTTCATTAAGCATAGATAACTGTTGCCATAAGGTGGGTTGCTGCTGCTTATTATATTGACCAGCTTGCCCAGTTTGCCCTTGACCAATACTTGAGTGAGGTTTCCACCCCTGATTGTAGCTTCCTTGACGGTACTGATTGGTCATGTAGTTTACATCCTCTACGGCTTCAACTGGAAAGGCACATTGACCATTGATATGGTCGCCTCCACACAATTCGCACAACTGGGTTTGTACCTGTGCAACAGTTTTCAATTCTTTGGGTAATTGTGCAAGAGTTTTGGTCAGAGTCTCCAGCTGTTGAGTTAGAATTTTGTTTTGAGCTAGCAGGGCATCATGTGTCTGTAATTGGAGGACTCCTTTTTGCATAGGAGCTCCTCTCTCATTGTGTAGCTCATTATCACTAGTAGCCATAATTTCTATAATCTCTGTTGCTTCCTCTGGAGTTTTCCATTTAATATTGCCTCCTGCTGAGGCGTCCAGCATCATCTTGGTTTGTGAACCAAGCCCTCCAAGGAAAGTTAAGACTACTTCCTGATCTTCAAAGCCATGCGTGGGTGTTTTTCTTAGCAAACTTTTGTATCTGTCCCATGCATGCCCCAGTGATTCTTCCATACCCTGCTTAAATGAAGAAATCTCTTGCTTGCCTTTTGTCACCTTAGATTGTGGGAAGTACTTGTTTAAAAATTTTGTGACCACTGCTTCCCACTCTGTGAAACTTTCTTCTGGGAAAGAATTCAACCAAAGCTTAGCATTACCTCCCAATGAGAAAGGAAACAAGCTAAGTTTGATAGCTTCGTCTGGCACCCCATTAATTTTGACTGTGTTGCAAATCTCATTGAAGGTAGTGAGGTGCTCATATGGGCTTTCATGAGATAACCCATTAAATTGGTTGCTTTTCACCAGTTGAATCAGTGCTGGTTTGACCTCCATATTAGCTGCATTGACTCTAGGTCTAGCTATACTGTTAAAGTGCTGAGGTCCAGCTATATTGGTGTAGTCAACAAGAGTTCTTCTAACATTGTTGTTCTCCATATTTTTTGTGCTATGAACAGAACCTTGTGGTGATGATTGTAAGAGAGTTTCTGGAGAAGGGAAAAGTTCTCTAGATGTTCAGATTCTTCTCCTCTGTCTACTCTCGTCTAGACCTTTAAGCAGAGGTTCTGTTGTTTTCTTGCTCCTTGTTCTAATTGCTTCCTGCATACACAAGAAAACAAAACCCTAGAAAAGATTTGTTAGCACAAAAAGATATAGGAGAAGATATAGATTCAGAAGATAAAAGATTCAGAGGATAAGATAAGATAATATAAAATAAAATAAAATAAAATAAAATCTAATCTAATCTAATCAAATACATCAAATAAAATCTAATCTAACCAAATCAAATAAAATCTAATCTAATCAAATCAATTAAAATAAAATCAAATAAGATAAAATCAAATCAAATAAAATCAAATCAAATCAAATCAAATCAAATAAAAACCGAAAAAATAAAAACAGAAAATAAAAACAGAAATTCAAAATTAAAGTCAAAGATACTCAATAATCACACCAATTAACCAGTTAAACCAGAGTCCCCGGCAACGGCGCCAAAAACCTGATGCACAAATTTATGATCACCAAAATATGATGTCACAAACTTGTTGAATAATCGGCAAGTATGACCGAATCGTTTCAAGTAATAAACTCGGTAAGACCAAGTATCTTTCTCCCAAAGGACTCACGGCCTAGGTTAGTTATGTGATTCTTTGATTAGCTAAGACTTAAGGACGAAATTATTGGAGTTTAATATGCAAAACAGAAAATAAACATGTATGCATGAGATTTTGATTAATGGCAAAAGCAAAAGACAAACACTTTCAAAGAAATATATATATGAATATGTTGTTGGGGGTCAATTTCATCTTATCCACTCTCATATATTTTAGGAATTCAACATTCAAATCATCATTGTTAATGCCACTCTCTAAATTACCTTGTCAAGAAGGCCTATCCCTAATTACGAGTTCATACGATTCCTAGCATTCCTAATAATTAGTTTTCTTAGCACAGGAGCTTAACGATAACCAATATAATATTGGGAGTAATTCCCCAGATCTAGACTTTCCCGTACGTTCCCGTATCGACAAAATCAATAATCATGCATTGAATGAGTTAAACAAAGCAAGCATTAGGCAAAGAGGAAAAACCCTAACTAATGATAAAGGAAAGCATAAATCTTAGATTAAGATGCAAGCACAAATTCCATATATGAGAGCTTCAAAAGATTACATTGATTCCCCAACAAACATACAAGGTTTAGTTCACCATATTCATGGTGAACCTAGATGAACAATAATGAAAGAATGAAAGATAAAACCCTAGAAAGGTGAAGAGGTAGCCTGAGCATCCAAGATCCTCCTTCAAAGGGGTAGAAGAGAGAGTGTTTGCTTTGTTTCTGCCAAAGATACAAACCCTAGGACGTCCTAAAGCTTATATACTATTCTAAAATTACAAAAAATCTAGGTCCAAGCCTGTAAGTGTGCCGCTCAGCGGTAAAGTGCTGCTCAGCGGTAAGTGCGTGAGTAGTTTCTTCCCCTCAGTGGCCATTTTGCCCCTCAGCGGTCCTCCCGTGAGCTCCTGAGTGCCGCTCAGCGGTAAACTGCCGCTGAGCGGTACTTGCGGCTTCTCCTTTTGCACTTTTTGATGTCTTTTCTGATTCCATCTCTCTCCTTCTTCACTTCTTTCACTAAATTCACCTTAAAACCTACACAAAAACATTGAAATCAAGCATAAACCTGTCCAGCTCTCTTATTTGCTGCTCAACCAACTCATCCTGTACATACAAAAACGAAGATACTTAGAAGACATGCTGTGATAGATACAATCAAACAATGTTTAGAATTTGAACTTACAATTCTTTGTGAGATCAAGGCTGCTGAGGAAGATGTCATGTTCCCATCAGATTTAGTCTGAGCAGCCTTCCACAGCTCGTACCTCGCAGGTGCAGGTGCTAGGTCCGGCGACTCAAGTCCCAAGGCATCTGCTCTGGACTTTCTAAGTTTTGTTTGAGCAGCAAATAAGAGAGCTGGACAGGTTTATGCTTGATTTCAGTGTTTTTGTGCAGGTTTTAAGGTGGATTTGGTGAAAGAAGTGAAGAAGGAGAGAGATTAAATCAGAAAAGACATCAAAAAGTGCAAAAGGAGAAGCCGCAACTGCCGCTCAGCGGCAGTTTATCACTGAGCGGCACTCAGAAGCTCACGGGGGATCCGCTGAGGGGCAAAATGGCCGCTGAGGGGCAAAATGGCCGCTGAGGGGAAGAAACCAACTCACGCACTTACCGATGAGCGGTCCTTTACCGCTGAGCAGCACACTTATGGGCTTGGGCCTAAATTTTCTGTAATTTTAGAATAGTATATAAGCTTTAGGACGTCCTAGGGTTTGTATCTTTGGCAAAAACGAAGCAAACACTCTCTCTTTCACCCCCTTTGAAGGAGGATCTTGGATGCTCAGGCTACCTCTTCACCTTTGTAGGGTTTTATCTTTCATTCTTTCATTATTATTCATCTAGTTTCACCATGAATATGGTGAACTAAACCTTGTATTGTTGTTGGGGAATCAATGTAGTCTTGTGAAACTCTCATATATGGAATTTGTTTTTACATCTTATATTTAAGACCTATGGTTTCTTTCATCATTAGTTAGGATTTTTCCTCTTTGCTCAATGCTTGCTTTGTTTAACTCATTCAATGCATGATTATTGATTTTGTCGATACGGGAACGTACGGGGAAGTCTAGATCTGGGGAATTTCTCCCAATAGTATATTGGTTGCCGTTAAGCTCCTGCACTAAAAGAACTAATTATTAGGAATGCTAGGAATCGTATGAACTCGTAATTAGGGATAGGCCTTCTTGCAAGGTAATTTAGAGAGTGGCATTAACAATGATGAAAAGAATGTTGAATTCCTAAAGTATATGAGAGTGGATAAGATGAAATTGATAACCCCAACAACATACTCATCCATATATTCCATTGAAGTGTTTGTATTTTGTTTTAGCCATTGATCAAATTCATGCATACATGTTTATTTTCTGTTTTGCATATTAAACTCCACTTATTTCGTTCTTAAGTCTTAAATAATCAACGAATCACATAACTAAACTAGGCCGTGAGTCCTTTGGGAGAGCGATACTTGGTCTTACCGAATTTATTACTTGAAACGATTCGGTCACACTTGCCGATTGTTAAACAAGTTTGTGGCGCCGTTTTTCGGTGTTCATAAATTTGTCATGAAGTTTTTGGCGCCGTTGCCGGGGACTCGTGGTTTAACTGGTTAATTTGTGTGATTATTAATTATCTTTGGCTTTAATTTTGAATTTCTGTTTTTATTTTTCTGTTTATATTTTTTCTGTTTTTGTTTTATTTTATTTTATTTTATTTTATTTTATTTTATTTTATTCTCTGAATCTTATATCTTCTCCTATATCTTTTTGTGCTAACCAAATATTCTAGGGTTTTGTGTTCTTGTGTATGCAGGAGACAATTCGAACTAGGAGCAAGATAACTGCAGAACCTCTTCTTGAAGGTTTAGACGAGAGTAGACGGAGGAGAAGAATCCGAACATCTAGAGAACTTTTCACTCCTCCGGAAACTCTATTGCAACCATCACCACAAGGTTCTGACCATAGCACAGAAAATATGGAGAACAATAATATCAGAAGAACTCTTACTGATTACACCAATACAGCTGGACCTCAGCACTTTAACAGTATAGCTAGACCTAGAGTCAATGCAGCTAACATGGAGGTCAAACCAACATTGATCCAACTGGTGAAGAGCAATCAATTCAATGGGTTATCTCATGAAAGCCCATATGAGCACCTCACTACATTTAATGAGATCTGCAACACAGTGAAAATCAATGGGGTGCCAGATGAAGCGATCAAACTTAGCTTGTTTCCTTTCTCATTAGGAGGCAATGCTAAGCTTTGGTTAAATTCTTTTCCAGAGGGAAGTTTCACAGAGTGGGAAGCAGTGGTAACCAAGTTTCTAAATAAATACTTCCCACAATCAAAGGTGAACAAAGGCAAGCAAGAGATTTCTTCATTCAGGCAGGGCATGGAAGAATCACTGGGTCATGCATGGGATAGATACAAAAGCTTGCTACGAAAAACACCCACGCATGGATTCGATGAAGTGGAAGTAGTCCTTACGTTCCTTGGAGGTCTTGGTTCACAAACCAAGATGATGCTTGATGCCTCAGCAGGAGGAAACATTAAATGGAAAACTCCAGAGGAAGCAACAGAAATTATTGAAAATATGGCTACTAGTGATAATGAGCTCAACAGTGAAAGAGGAGCTCCTATGCAACTGAAAGGAGTTCTACAATTACAGACACGTGATCACAAAATAAAATTCTAACTCAACAGCTGGAGACTCTTACTAAAACACTTGCACAATTGCCTAAAGAGTTGAAAACTGCTGCAAAGGTACAATCTCAGTTGTGTGAATTATGTGGAGGGGACCATGTCAATGGTCAATGTGCCTTTCCAGCAGAAGCCGTGGAGGATGTGAATTACTTGACCAATCAATATCGTCAAGGGAACTACAATCAAGGGTGGAAACCACACCCAAGCATTGGTCAAGGGCAAACTGGGCAAGCTGGTCAATTTAATAAGCAGCAGCAACAACCCACCTTAAGGCAGTAGATTTCTATGCTTAATAAAAGGTCCATGAGGATGGAAGACACTCTTAATAATTTCATACAGAAAACTGAGTCTACCCAAAAGAGCACTGAAGCTGCTATCAAGAATTTGGAGATTCAGATGGGGCTGATCACCAAGCAGGTGGAAGAAAGGCCAAATAGAAATTTTGGGGCTAATACTGAGGTTAACCCCAGAGAAGAATGCAAGGTGGTAGAGAGAGCTAAAAATGAGATAGTTGAGTTAGACAAAGGAGAAACCGAAGAGAAAAGAGAAATAGAGAGAAAAAATACTTCTTTTTTTCCAATACATCAAGGGAAACAACTAGATTTCACAGAATTATTCAAGATGGTGGATAATGATGCACCTTGGGAGCAGGTTCTACAACAGATTACGGTTTACACTAAATCTGATGAAGACGTCTCTACAAAGAAAAGACGTAGAGATGATGAGGCAAAGAAGTGTAAAACTGTTAAAAAGGAGCCATTCCCTCCAAAAGCAACAGATCCAGGAGGCTTTTCTATCCCTTGTACCATAGGGAAGAAAAGGATTAAAAAAGCTCTTCTTAATTTAGGTTCAAGTGTTAACTTGATACCTTACTCTTTACTGGAGCAAATCGGCAATGTTAATATGAAACCTGTAAAGGTTAATTTAGTAATGGCCGATGGATCTTCAAATTAACCATGTGGGATTGCAGAGGACATCATAGTTTGTGTTGGAAAACTCCAGTTCTTGGCAGACTTTGTGGTGATGAAGATGGACACAGAAAAGATACCTATCATTCTTGGAAGACCGTTTATGAAAACGGCCAAAGCTATCATTGATGTAAACGAAGGTATAGTGGTGCTCCAGGACCGAGAGGAGAGAGTTGTTGTAGATGTCTTTAAAGATGAGACGCAAACACAGAAGGAAGAAGCTAGTTATAAAGCTGCATTTCAAGATGCACACATGACTAGCCATAAAGATGAAAAGCCCAAGGTTACAGGTAACCATTGTTTGTTGTTTCAGGTACATAAAGGAGATGATGAAGATGAGGAACAAGAGGAAGATACAAAGGACAGCTCAGATTGATGAGGAGCTGAGATAGCATTTACTGATGAATGCTATCATGAACTTATGCTTTTGTTGGTTTAAGTGTTCTGAACTTATTTACTTTTGTTTTAGATTAGGGTTGATGTACTCTATTAGAAACCTGGTTTGTTATGATGGTTTGCTATTGACTGTGATTGTGTGATAAGTAATGCTTGATGATGATTATTGATTGATTGATGTTGAGATAGATGTGCACATTAAATGCTTATACAGGTGATTCACAAGTTTTGTGAACAAATGCAGGATATTATGATTGTGATTGTGAGATTAAGCAGGATGTGTATGTCAAATGTGAATGAGCCTATTTGTGAGGTTTTGAGCTTCTGAGTTTTTATTGATTGAATGCTATTACTTTGAAAGCATGAATGATTTTGCCCAGGTTTTCTATGATTGAATCAATTGTTTGTTTTGCATCATATGGATCAAGGCCGTTTGTTGGAACCCTTTTTATTGGCCAAATTCATGAAGTTAGCCCACTAAAAGAGAACACTTAGTGTTCTATCCTTTGAACCCTTAGCCTTGAACATAAATTGAAAACCCTTGTTGAAAAGCTTTACCTTGAGTTAAGTAGAAAATCTTTTGTGGTATTGTTAAATGTTCAAGTTTGGGGTTGTTGGGCAAGCATGAAAAAGAAAAAGGAAAAGCATTGGGCTAAAAGTTAAGAATAAGAATGTGAAAAGAAAAGAAAAAGAGAAAGAAAAGAAAAGAAAAAGCAAAGCTCAATGTAAAGACAAGTTGGGAAAAATAAGAATAATTGTGTTGTTATGATTCTCTTAACTCAAGGATTTTGTGATCCAGAAAAACCAATTTTCTTGATTAGCCCAGCCACGTTATAAGCCATTGAAAAGTCCTTGTGATGATGCATGCTTGTAAATGTTTTGATTGTGGTTAAATGAAAGGCAAAGTTGATTCATGTGACATTGTGGTAGTGGAGTGAATGAGTGATTACCTCTTATACACTTGTGTGTGAGTGAAACACTTTACCTGGTAAGGAAGTATTCCATGAGCACATGAACATCCATGCTTAATTGATTGATCATTCATGAAAAATAGCATTTGTTTGATATTAACTGACTTTGTGAACACTAAAGCATGTGCACATCTTGATTGAAATCTTGGTCAAAAGTTTGATTGAAGTCTTTGCTTATCTTGAAAAGAAATTTTTGAATGAGTGAACCATCATATGAATGGGTAGAAGATTGAGTTACATCTTATTTGCTTGAGGACAAGCAAAGTTCTAAGTTTGAGGTTGTGATAACAGTTGAAAAACTGTTATTTTCATGCTTGAAATTAATACTAAAAGCAACCTTTAACACTTAGAAACTAGCTTGAAATCATGCTTTTATTCATATTTTCAGAAATAAGAGAGCTGGACAGGTTTATGCTTGATTTCAGTGTTTTTGTGCAGGTTTTAAGGTGAATTTGGTGAAAGAAGTGAAGAAGGAGAGAGATGAAATCAGAAAAGACATCAAAAAGTACAAAAGGAGAAGCCGCAACTGCCGCTCAGCGGTAGTTTACCGCTGAGCGGCACTCAGAAGCTCACGGGGGATCCATTGAGGGGCAAAATGGCCGCTGAGGGGAAGAAACCAACTCACGCACTTACCGCTGAGCGGTACTTTACCGCTGAGCGGCACACTTATGGGCTTGGACCTAAATTTTCTGTAATTTTAGAATAGTATATAAGCTTTAGGACGTCCTAGGGTTTGTATCTTTGGCAAAAACGAAGCAAACACTCTCTCTTCCACCCCTTTGAAGGAGGATCTTGGATGCTCAGGCTACCTCTTCACCTTTCTAGGGTTTTATCTTTCATTCTTTCATTATTATTCATCTAGTTTCACCATGAATATGATGAACTAAACCTTGTATTGTTGTTGGGGAATCAATGTAGTCTTGTGAAACTCTCATATATGGAATTTGTTTTTACATCTTATATTTAAGACCTATGCTTTCTTTCATCATTAGTTAGGGTTTTTCCTCTTTGCTCAATGCTTGCTTTGTTTAACTCATTCAATGCATGATTATTGATTTTGTCGATACGGGAACGTACGGGGAAGTCTAGATCCGGGGAATTTCTCCCAATAGTATATTGGTTGCCGTTAAGCTCCTGCACTAAAAGAACTAATTATTAGGAATGTTAGGAATCGTATGAACTCGTAATTAGGGATAGGCCTTCTTGCAAGGTAATTTAGAGAGTGGCATTAACAATGATGAAAAGAATGTTGAATTCCTAAAGTATATGAGAGTGGATAAGATGAAATTGATAACCCCAACAACATACTCATCCATATATTCCATTGAAGTGTTTGTATTTTGTTTTAGCCATTGATCAAATTCATGCATACATGTTTATTTTCCGTTTTGCATATTAAACTCCATTTATTTCGTTCTTAAGTCTTAAATAATCAACGAATCGCATAACTAAACTAGGCCGTGAGTCCTTTAGGAGAACGATACTTGGTCTTACCGAGTTTATTACTTGAAACGATTCGGTCACACTTGCCGATTGTTAAACAAGTTTGTGGCGCCGTTTTTCGGTGTTCATAAATTTGTCATCAGGCCATAGGCTCATTTATAGCCTGGCCTCGAGCATTGATCATGTCACACATCGCTACTCCACAGGTATAATGTCTTTGTTATTAGTATTTCTATGTTAAGTTTAAAAATATTTGTTGAATAACTCTTTGATGAAAGTCTTATCTTCAGTTCACACGTCCTCAGAAGCAGCCGATTCATGACAAAGTCATACATGAAGATGATGACATGGCTGAAGCAGAGGATGATCCTCTATCAAAGCTAATGACAAGATTACCTAGGTTGAAGAGAGCACTATTAGAACTATACTGGGATTTGAGAGTACTTGGTCTGCCCCCATGTGCCAGTATATATCACATTTCCTGATGCATTGGAGGTGATTGGGGAAGACAGGATGTTGAATATTTCCATCATTCAATTGTGGTGCATGTAAGATAGTTAATTTTGTCTTCCATATGTCTTTTTGTTTGATTCCTATAGTTTCTAACAACTTAACTTTGATCATTTAGGTACATGGACACAATCGTTGTAGACCAAGGTCGATCTTCCATGTACGGATTTGTTGGACCTCAGACCATTCAACCTTATGGTAACACACTTCAAAACAGACAACATTATTTGCAAACATGGATGGATGGGTCAAAAAGAGACGTATACCTTGTGCCATACATTGGTGGGTAGGTGTTGTTATATGTAAAAGTTCATTATTAAAGTTTCCTTAATTACTTAGTTAAATAACTATTTGTCCTTCGTGATAGGTCGCACTAGTAGCTGATGGTCATCATTCCCAAACAATGTAAAATTATATGGTTTTGTTCGTTGCACAGGAAGATGAAAAATGACTTGAGAACATGCTTCAAGGGTAAGTGTTTCTCCAAAAATGACTTTGAATTTGATGTTCCCCTTAAACTTTTATGATAAATATAATTATGATAATTTTACTTTGTGTTTTTAATCTGTACAGAGTTATTGGTAAATCTCGAGGTCAACTAGTTCAAATTTTATATCCAAAGGTTGATTGTCATTTATAGTTATAATTCATTTTCTATGTTATTGAATGATCTAAATAATTGACGATTTAGTGCATCATTTTAGTGTAATCAACAGCAGGATTCATGGGAATTTGGCTTCTATGTCATGTGTTGGATTAAGACCATCATTCGAGCTATCATTACAGATGAATGGAATGAGGTAATGATGCATCCCTTGAATACATTACAAATCAAATTCATCTTTAAACATATATGAAACCATAATGAATCTTTCTTCAATTTTGCAGCGCTTCAAGAGTACATCTCCTATACTAGAGGAAACAATTAGGTAAATAAGGCAGGAGTGGACAACTTATCTTCTGCAAAGATGGAGTTAGGAACAATTTATTTGTTGTTGAACATTCATTAATTTTAGTTTTATAAGTTTATATATTGATAGTTTTGGTATTGGATTATTATGTACATTAAGTAGAACTTTCTTTATATGAAACGCAAATATACTATACTATATATTGTTCTGGGATGATTTTTTGTTTTTCAGGTGTGGTTTTAATGCAAAAATAAATTGATTTTTTTAAAAAAAATGCCCAGTAGACGTCGGTTAGTGCACAAACGGACGTCTATAGACGTCTGGCAGTGCACAAACCGACGTTCAAACCCGTAATCCCTAAACAACTCGTTCATCAATATAGACGTCCGGGGTGGCTTCGCCTATATAGACGTCCAACCCCGGACGTCTATATAGACGTCCGGCCTGACACAACAGACGTTTGACTAACGTCACCCACAAAGACGTCGGGTGCAGGTCGGACGTCAAAAAGCCCAAAGAACAAACGTCTAAAGCCCTTTCTGCACTAGTGGTGGCTAAAGTGGTGGAAGATGAAAATGGTCTACCTGGATCACAATTGTTGCTTATACCTGCCTGTTCCTTAAAATCTTCATCAGTCTCCTCACGTGCAAGACTAGAGTCATAGGATGGTGGGAAAATAGGTGGCATAGTAGTAAGCACATGACTCTGCTCCCCATCTCCTGTGTGGGTGGCACTAACATCATCAGGAATCTGAACAGTCTGAAATGGTGATTCTTCTGAAACTTGAGACTGTTCCTTAGTGAGCTTAATAGCCATCTGCCCTATCTGCTCTGGTATCTTTCATGAACTCAATGTTCTGCATGGCCATCTGCCTCAGTAACTCCTCTAATGTAGGCTCAGAAGTAGAAGGTTGAGGAGCTATTTGGGCAGGAGCATCATATTGCTGACTTTGGTATTGTTGGACTGGTGGAGGCATACAAGTACTCTGGAATGGTGGTTCTTGATAATGATGTTGCTGTGGGGTACCTTGCCATCCCAAGTTAGTGTCATTCCATCCAGGATTATTGTTGTAACCATACTGAGCAGGTAAGAATTCATCCAAGAACAATAGCTTAAGATCTTCCCAAGAAGTGATACACCCTAAATGAAGACAATAAAGCCAATCCTTTGCTGCTCCTTGTAATGAATGTGGGAATGCCCTTAAGAACATGTGATCAACCGGTACATGTGGAGGCTTCATTGAAGAGCAAATGATGTGGAATTCCTCCAAATGTCTATGTGGGCATTCACCTGCAAAACCATGAAACTTAGGCAGCAAATGTATCACTCGAGAGGTGAGAACGCAATGAACATCATCCTCATTAAGTGAAACCGGCTCACAAGGAGCACTCTCAGAAGTTAGAGGATGAGTCATATTGTTCTCAACATAGAAATCAATAGAATATATATGAAGACTGTACTCAGAGTTAGATGCATAAGGAGAATCATAGTCATAGGCACAGGTAGAAGAAGCAGTATTCACAAAATCAAAAGAGGTAGACATGGAATAAGACGGGGGAAGGTAGAAAGGAAATGCTAAAAATTATGAAACAAACAAAACACAACACAATTAAACATGTGACACACACACAATAACGCACACACAAAATAGAACATCACACTCACAATACAAGACAAAACACAACACACACTAACACAACAAAAGACCTAAGACCGAACCGTTGGTCCCCGGCAACGGCACCAAAATTTGATGCGGCTGTCACAGCCCATCAAATTTAATGTGCATTAAAGAATGCAGTATAGTGCTAGGAAGTGACTCCTAGGTCATCTCTCAAGGACCAAATGTGGTTCGAGACTTAGGTCAAACACGTAGTGGGGGGGTTTGAAAAGTGCTTTTGTGATTAAAATTGAACTAAATTAAAACTGAAAATTAAACACAATCGAACATAATTGAAAAGTATTAAAGTGAATGAAAATAATAAACCGAACAATCCTAAAACAAGTGAGAAAATTGGTAATGCAGGAAGATAAAGAAGCCGAACAAAATAGACAGCACAATGAACGGAAACAATAAACTAATCGGTTCTATTTTTAAACAAATTAAAAACTGAGCTTGTGTTAACTTGAAAGCACCGATTGAATGCAATAATTAAATAAAGAAACTCATCTAATGCTATTAAATTGCAACATTCAGCTAACAAAGGAAATGCACATTGTAGTCATCTAGAGGGGCACATCACCCGCGGAAACAATAATGAAAACATGCTTGAACAGTAGAATAATATAAATTAGTAAACTATTTCAACCTAAAAGCATTTCAATATATAGAATAAAAGAAAATAATTCTCGGTCCAAGCGTTAATACAAATTGAAGAATCTATTGGAGCTCTCTTGATGGAGGACCATCTAAGCTTCACATAGGACCTTTAACAAGAGCCATGTCCAAAAGAATCCAAGAGGATGAGGGAGCACTTACTATTTTACTCTTATGGAGTATTAATTACTAAATCTTCTTTATCCTTGCTAAAATACTTTATGTTGTTTTGTAGGCCAAATAAAAAGGAATTGGATCTTATAATGATGCTGCCAAAGAAGCCTTGCTGCTGCACATTAATTAGCCATGAAAGAAACACATTTTACACATTTTACATGTGCAAAACGTGAAACACAAGCAACCGGGTGACTTCCTTCATTTAGCACCTTTTCCATGAGAAACATATGGAGCACATGGATTGGAAACAGCTGCTGCACTTGGATTCTGCACGTTTTACATTTGTAGACTAAGATAGCTTTCATAGCACACTTCCAACGTTCATCTTTGCCTATAAAAAGAGAGCTCATCCATTGTAAATTCAACTTGATTTGTAGTAAAGAAATGCTGCCAATTTTCAGCTTTCACTCTCAAGTTCAACCTTGTGCATTGTTATCTTGCACCTCCTCTAGCTTCTTTCCCCTTTGGAAAGCCTGCTGAGCTAGAACTCTACCATACAGCCACTCCAAAACACCTCCAACATATTATCAAACACCTTGCGTGCATCCAGAAACTCCACTGCATTCTCTCATTCCGCTGCTACTTCTCTGAGTTTTGGAGCTTCTTCTGCATGTCTTGGAGTAGCTTCCATCATTTGGTATCAAGAGCCAGCACGTCCACGCTTGTCTTCAAGAGATAAGCCTCTCTTTTGTTCAATTTTCGTTTCTGTCATGTGCTGTCAAACTCTGTCACTGTTTTAGAAATATTTTTTTTTTCTGTTTTGGTTTAATTCGTGTCTGTGAGTTCTGTAATCATGCATTTGCTTTTCCTTAGTGTTTGTTGATCATTTTAAACGGTGAAAATTGTTTGTATGAGTTCATTCCAGCGTTCAAATTCATTCTCCAGTTTTGTCCAAGTCTTGTGCAATGTGCTGCAGTGTTCTTGCTGTCATGAAGTATTGATTCTGTTCCAGCACTATTTTTTTTGTTTTAATTTGTGTTTAGATGCATGATTAGCACTATATCAATCCTACAAGGCAATGAGACAATGTCTAGCCTGGATGACATGAGCTAAAGCATCCAAAAATCAAAACAAAACCTCATACTGTTTCACAAAAATCTACATCAAAAGTCAATTCTGGTTTGATCTTGAGCAATCTGTTTCAGTCCAGAATTTTTGTTTCTAAAGCATGAGACAAGTTTCTTTGTTGTTATTAAGCATGTCTAAAGTTGTAGCAACTCATATTAAGTAATGAATTACAAAATGCATTGCCTAGTTGCTTACAATCCAATAACATGTGTTGTCCAGAATTTCCAGTCCAAAGCTATCACCGTGCTGATTTCTTTGCTCTGTCTTAGGCCATTTTAATCTTCTAGCTCATCTTTTCTAAGCTAGATCTAGTGCATAGGACCATTCTTCTATCTTGTTTGATCCAGCCAGCCTTGATTCTATGCAATTTTTTTTTCAATTCTAATGTAGATTTCTAGTTTTTTTTTGCTGCATAATTAGCAACTCTGACTATGATTTCGAGCATGTGTATGTTTCTGTGCATTGCAACTGTTTGAACACATTCATTTGATCATTTAAAACCTATTTGCACTGTCCAATTACTCTTTTCATAGCCAAGGTATCATTTCACATCTTGAACCATCATTTTACTTGAAATATGCAAGTGCACACCTCATATTGAGATCTTGTCTGTTTTAGATCAGTTTCATTGAGTTTGGAGTCATTTTTGGTGAATTGAAATTGGTTGGTTACTGTTCATATGGTAACTTTTGGGCTAAATTGGTATTGACTTGCTGCATCACCAAATTTTCCTCATTTTTTTTAGTAGTGCACTTGTCATCTTTTACAGCAGTCAATTTCTTTGCTGATTGAGTGCTTGGACACACCTATTATGATGATATAAAGCTGCTTGCAGTGTCATTGAGCAGTTGACTTCACTGCCATTCAAATTCCATACTGCTGTTGTCATATTTTTAGCCACCATCTCATTCAAATTGTAAACTAGTTTGGCAAAAGTTGGGGATCTTGTCCCAAACACAATTAAATCCATACACAGGTGTAAACCAATCTGAAAGAGGCAATTAAATCACTGCAATCCAGTTTACACATCAAAAAAAAAAAAAACCAGAAAACACAAAATCTGCTGTTCTTTGTGGCATTTCATCAAAAAGTTTTGAATTTTCATCAAACACTTACATTGCACAGAATTCAATCACTGTTTTTGGGTTTTTCTTGTTTTTTTTAATCTGTTCTAGACCCTATCTTAAGTTCCTTTTGTGTGCTAGCCTTTATTCCAGCCCCAAAGTGTTTAGAAATCACTTTTCTTGACTTCCATATACTGTTGTCAGAATTATTTCTGCATTCAACTTTGTTGCAGCACTCTTTTTGATCACTCACTGGTTTTGTGCCTTTTGTCTGCTGGAACCTCATCTTTTGGTAGAGTTTTAACATACAGTTGGACCTTATCAAAGGGGTAGCATCTTAAGGAGTGGAGGTCTTGCTAACTTTGCTACAAGGGAACTTCAAGAGGACTTTCCATTGGCTATCCAACACTTCTTTGCAGCAGAAAAACATCACTTTAGAGTTATATTTCAGCTCATTTCTTTTGCTGTAGCAGCCACACTTGGCTTTGTATAAATTCTTTTATACTTCTTTGTATAAGTGGCATTCTATCACGGAACCTTTGTGGTAATTTCTTCTTGGTTTTTGAAACTTAAAGTGACTTGGAAAAATGCTTTTCAAGCAATTCCAAGTGCACCATACAACATTGTAATAGTTTAGTTTCCACTTCTTAGTGTGAAAGTGTGTCAAGTGGCTCCAAGTGTCATTTGCACTTTCACTTAGGGCCGTGTCTCACTCTTTCATTTCTTTATCATCTTTCTTTACTTTTTGCTTGTTGATATTTGTGTTCTAAGTCTCCGTGATAGCTAGGTGCGCTACCATATAGACAAACCTTCGTTTGGTTTATTAGGAGCATCTCATTATTGCATTCTAATTGTTTTGGAAAGACTTCTCCATTGAAACTTGGGTAAGAAATAGGAGAACCTCTGGCTAAGGAAGGACAAGGTTCTTAAGCTTGTCCATTGAGACTCACCTCTCCTTCCTGGGAGCTATTCGCTTTCTTTACCTTTAGAATCTATCTAGAAGTCATTTCACCAAAAATACAAAAACAAATCTTTGAAAAGTGTTTTGACTCAACACTTGTGAAGCTTTTCAAAACTCTTTTGAAAATCTTTTATCTACTTCACAAGTATGAGTAACTCTAGTATTCAAGGCACCTTTCATCATGATGAGGAAAATATGGAATTGAGAGAGGAACTTAATAGAACTAAAGCTGAGTTAAATGAACTCAGACAGATGGTTGCAAACCTCACTCGCAATCAGAGAGGACAAAATAATGAGGAACACTCTCATAGGCAACACCATGATAATGGTGATCATTCCCAACATAGTGATCACAATAGTTTTCATCCTTTTGATCACTATCAACACCCTCCTAGGAGACACCACCATCATAGGAACCATCATGTGGAACCCAAACTTGACCTTCCCCCCTTCTATGGCAGAGATAATGTGGAAGAATATTTTGAATGGGAGATGAAGGTTGAACAGATTTTTGAATGTTACCACATAGATGATAGGAGGAGAGTGACCTTAGCTACCTTGACTTTTCAAGGTGCAGCCCTTTATTGGTGGACATCAATCATAAGAGATCAAAAGATGAGTGGCGACTATACCATCCAATACTGGAATGAGTTAAAAGCAGCCTTACACAGAACGCATGTACCAGCATATTATGCTAGAGAAGTCATGGACAAGCTCCATGATAACAGTTGAAAAACTGTTATTTTCATGCTTAAAATTGATACTAAAATCAACCTTTATACTTAGAAACTAGCTTGAAATCATACTTTTATTCATATTTTCATAAATAAGAGAGCTGGACAGGTTTATGCTTGATTTCAGTGTTTTTGTGCAGGTTTTAAGGTGAATTTGGTGAAAGAAGTGAAGAAGGAGAGAGATGAAATCAGAAAAGACATTAAAAAGTGAAAAAGGAGAAGCTGAAGTCACCGCTCAGCGGCAGTTTACCGCTGAGCGGCACTCAGGAGCTTACGGGAGATCCGCTGAGGGGCAAAATGGCCGCTGAGGGGAAGAAACGAGACGCGCAGTCACCGCTGAGCGGTACTTTACCGCTGAGCGGCACACTTATGGGCTTGGACCTAGATTTTTTGTAATTTTAGAATAGTATATAAGCTTTAGGACGTCCTAGGGTTTGTATCTTTGGCAGAAACGAGGCAAACACTCTCTCTTCCACCCCTTTGAAGGAGGATCTTGGATGTTCAGGCTACCTCTTCACCTTTCTAGGGTTTTATCCTTCATTCTTTCATTATTGTTCATCTAGGTTCACCATGAATATGGTGAACTAAACTCTGTATGTTTGTTGGGGAATCAATGTAATCTTTTGAAGCTCTCATATATGGAACCTGTTTTTACATCTTTTAATTAAGACTTATGCTTTCTTTCATCATTAGCTAGGGTTTTTCCTCTTTGCTTAATGCTTGCATTGTTTAACTCATTCGATGCATGATTATTGGTTTTGTCGATACGGGCACGTACGGGGAAGTCTAGATCCGGGGAATTTCTCCCAATATTATGTTGGTTGTCGTTAAGCTCCTGCACTTATGAACTGATCATTAGGAATGCTAGGAATTGTATGAACTCGTGATTAGGGAGAAGCCTTCTAGAAAGGTACTTTAGAGAGTGGCATTAACAATGATGATTTGAATGTTGAATTCCTAAAATATATGAGAGTGGATAAGATGAAATTGAACCCCCAACAACATATTCATACATAAATTTCATTGAAAGTGTTTATCTTTTGCTTTTTGCCATTGATCAAAACTTCATGCATACATGTTTATTTTCTGTCTTGCATATAAAATCTCAATTATTTCGTTTGTAAGTCTTAGCTAATCAACAAATCACATAACTAAACTAGGCCGTGAGTCCTTTGGGAAGAACGATACTTGGTCCTACCAAGTTTATTACTTGAACGATTCGGTCATACTTGCCGATTGAAAAACAAGTTTGTGACATCATATTTTGGTGCTCATAAATTTGTCCATCAAGTTTTTGGCGCCGTTGCCGGGGACTCTGGTTTAACTAGTTAATTTGTGTGATTATTGATTATCTTTGACTTATTTTTTTTTATTTTTAATTTAAATTTCGAATTTTTTTTATATTTTTTCTGTTTATATTTTACAGTTTGTATTTTATTTGATTTTATTTTATTTTTCTGTTTTCTGTTTTTCTGTTTTCTGTTTTTATTTTTTGAATCTTATATCTTCTCTTATATCTTTTTGTGCTAACCAAATCTTTTCTAGGGTTTTGTGTTCTTGTGTATGCAGGAGGCAATTCGAACTAGGAGCAAGAAAACAACAGAACCTCTGCTTGAAGGATTAGAAGACAGTAGACGGAGGAGAAGAATCAAAACATCCAGAGAACTTTTTCCTCCTCCGGAAACTCTATTGCAACCATCACCACAAGGTTCTGACAATAGCACAGAAAATATGGAGAATAATAATATCAGAAGAACTCTTGCTGATTACACCAATATTGCTGGACCTTAGCATTTTAACAGCATAGCTAGACCTAGAGTCAATGCAGCCAATATGGAGGTCAAACCAGCACTGATCCAACTGGTGAAAAGTAATCAATTTAATGGGTTATCTCATGAAAGCCCATATGAGCACCTTACTACATTCAATGAAATTTGCAACACAGTCAAAATCAATGGGGTGCCAGATGAAGCGATCAAACTTAGTTTGTTTCCTTTCTCATTGGGAGGCAATGCTAAGCTTTGGTTGAATTCTTTCCCAGAAGGAAGTTTCACAGAGTGGGAAGCAGTGGTAACAAAGTTTCTAAACAAGTACTTTCCACAATCAAAGGTGACAAAAGGCAAGCAAGAGATATCTTCATTTAAGCAGGGCATGGAAGAATCACTGGGGCATGCATGAGATAGATACAAAAGCCTATTAAGAAAGACTCCCACGCATGGATTTAACGAAGGAGAAGTAGTCCTAATCTTCCTTGGAGGTCTTGGTTCACAAACCATGATGATGCTTGACGCCTCAGCTGGAGGCAATATCAAATGGAAGACTCCAGAGGAAGCCACAGAAATAATTGAAAACATGACTACTAATGACAATAAGTGGAACAGTGAAAGAGGAGCTCCTATTCAACAAAAAGGAGTTCTACAGTTGCAATCCAAATATGCCTTGATAGCTCAAAACAAGTTAATAACTCAACAATTGGAGAATCTCACAAAGATACTTGAACAACTGCCAAAAGAGTTAAAGACTGTTGCACAGGTTCAATCACAGTTGTGTGAATTATGTGGAGGTGATCATATCAATGGTCAATGCGCCTGTCCAGCAGAAGATTTAGAGGATGTTAACTTCATGGCCAATCAATTTCCATACAGTCAGGAGAATTTCAATGAAGGGTGGAAACCACACCCAAGTGTTGGTCAAAGACAAAGTGGGCAAGCTGGACAAACTGGGCAATTTAACAAGCAACAACAACAACCAACCTTATGGCAACAAATTTCTATACTTAATGAAAGATCAATAAGGTTGGAAGAAACTCTTCAGCAATTTATACAGAAAACTGAATCTTCTCAAAAGAGCACTGAAGCTGCTATTAAGAACTTGAAGATTCAAATGGGGCAGATTACCAAGCAGTTGGAAGAAAGGCCTGACACGGATTTTGGGGCTAATACTGAGGTTAACCCCAGGGGAGAGTGTCAAGAGCTAGTGAGTGTAAATGTTGAAAAAGTTGAGTTGGAAAAAGAAGAGAGAAAAGAGAGAGAAGAGAAAGAAGAAGAGAAAATTTGTGTGAAGATTGAGAAGGTGAGTAGAAAAAGAAAAGAAAAAAAGAAAGTGAGAGAAAAGAGAAAGAGGACGAGAGAAAAAATAAAGAATCATATGAAAAACCTCGTCCCCATCCAAAGAAGTATCATAGCAAGAAGGAATTTGAGTGCTTTATGGAAATCTTCAAGAAATTGTAGATTAAAGTTCCTATGATTGAGACATTGCAACAAGTTCCTGGTTTGATCAAATTTCTGAAGAAGTTCAGTAGAAAGAAGAAAAAGAAGATGGAACATGAGCTTTATTGGGTCAAGCTAGTGACGTTAAAAGAGCGCTTGCTGGGAGGCAACCCAGTGATTTAAGAACTTTTAATTTTTGGTTTAGTGATGTAATTTTGAACTTTTGGGTATTTTTGTTTTTGTTATAAGTTTGTTACAGGGTTTACATCTACTGATGGATGTTAGGCGGAAGAATATCTACTGAAGGATACTATGTTTGTTTACACCTACTGATGGGTGTTGGTAAGAAAGATTTGCATCTACTGAAGGGTGCTGGAGGATTTTGGGTCAGGCTCGTGACGTTAAACAAGCGCTACTTGGGAGGCAACCCAGTTGATTGATTTTATCTGTATTGTTTGTTTTGATTTTGCTTTAGTTGCATGATAGGGATTGAATGTTTGAGTGATCTGAGAAATTAATTGCAGGGAGCAAGTGAGGGGCATGAGTAGAAGGCACCTAGGGTAAGCTAGGAAGAAGAAAAGCACAACACGAAAGTGCCACTGAGCGGTGGTATCGAAAAAGGGGTTTAGGTTGCCCCTTAGCGGAACCCGAGCCCATTAGGGTATTTTTATACCCTAAGTTACGCTTTGGCCTCTATTTTTAGATTCTTCTCTGCACACACACTCCTAAACATTTTTGCAAAGGTTCTCTACATTTTTCCTTTCATTCCTCTTTAGAAAATCTCCCTTCCACTCACTTTCTCACTAGTTTTCCATCTAAGTTTGGGGTTGGGAGAGAGCATCATTGATGGGTCTGAGTTTTTCAAAGCACTAGAGTAGGATTTGTTTTATTAATCACTTTTGTTTTTAGAATAGGATTTGATGTAATCAATTGGAAACTTTGTCTGTTATGATGGTTTGCTTATGATTGTTGTTTGATAAGTAATATGATAAAAGTTGAAAAACTGTTATTTTCATGCTTAAAATTTACACTAAAAGCAACCTTTAGACTTAGAAACTAGCTTGAAATCATGCTTTTATCCATATTTTCATAAATAAGAGAGCTGGACAGATTTATGCTTGATTTAAGTGTTTTTGTGCAGGTTTTAAGGTGAATTTAGTGAAAGAAGTGAAGAAGGAGAGAGATGGAATCAGAAAAGAGATCAAAGAGTGCAAAAGGAGAAGCCGAAAGCACCGCTCAGCGGCATTTTACCGCTGAGCGGCACTCAGGAGGTCACGGGAGGTCCGCTGAGGGGCAAACTGGCCGCTGAGGGGAAGAAAAGGGACGCGCAGTCACCGCTGAGCGGTATTTACCGCTGAGCGGCACTTTTATGGGCTTGGGCTTTTGTAATCTTTTGTAACTCTAGAATAGTATATAAGGACTTGCACGTCCTAGGATTAGTATCTTTGGCAGAAATGAGGCAAACACTCTCTCTTCCACCCCTTTGAAGGAGGATCTTGGATGCTCAGGCTACCTCTTCACCTTTTTAGGGTTTATTCTTTCATTCTTTCATTGTTCATCTAGGTTCACCATGAATATGGTCAACTAAACCTTGTATGTTTGTTGGGGAATCAATGTAATCTCTTGAAGCTCTCATATATGGAATTTATGCTTGCATCTTTTAATTAAGACTTATGCTTTCTTTCATCATTAGTTAGGGTTTTTCCTCTTTGCTTAATGCTTGCATGGTTTAACTCATTCGATGCATGATTATTGGTTTTGTCGATACGGGCACGTACGGGGAAGTCTAGATCCAGGGAATTTCTCCCAATATTATGTTGGTTGTCGTTAAGCTCCTGTACTTATGAACTGATCATTAGGAATGCTAGGAATTGTATGAACTCGTGATTAGGGAGAAGCCATCTAGAATGGTACTTTAGAGAGTGGCATTAACAATGATGATTTGAATGTTGAATTCCTAAAATATATGGGAGTGGATAAGATGAAATTGACCCCCAACAACATATTCATCCATATATTTCATTGAAAGTATTTATCTTTTGCTTTTGCCATTGATCAAAAACTCATGCATACATGTTTATTTTCTGTCTTGCATATTAAACCTCAATTATTTTGTTCTTAAGTCTTAGCTAATCAACAAACCACACAACTAAACTAGGCCGTGAGTCCTTTGGGAGAACGATACTTGGTCTTACCAAGTTTATTACTTGAACGATTCGGTCATACTTGCCGATTGTGAAACAAGTTTGTGACATCATATTTTGGTGCTCATAAATTTGTCCATCAAGTTTTTGGCGCCGTTGCCGGGGACTCGTGGTTTAACTGGTTAATTTGTGTGATTATTGATTATCTTTGACTTTAATTTTAAATTTCTGTTTTTATTTTCTGTTTTTATTTTTTCGGTTTTTATTAGATTAGATTAGATTTTATTTTATTTTATTTTATTTGATTAGATTAGATTTGATTTTATTTTATTTTTAGATTAGATTTTATTTTATTTTATCTTTTATCTTTTAAATCTTTTATCTTCTATCTTCTGAATCTTTTATCTTCTATCTTCTGAATCTTTTATCTTTTTATCTTTTGAATATATATCTTCTCTTATATCTTTTTGTGCTAACAAATATTTTCTAGGGTTTTGTTTTCTTGTGTATGCAGGAGGCAATTCGAACTAGGAGTAAGAAAACAACAGAACCTCTTCTTGAAGGTCTAAACGAGAGTAGAAGGAGGAGAAGAATCAGAACATCTAGAGAACTTTTCCCTTCTCCAGAAACTCTCTTACAATCATCACCACAAGGTTCTGTTCATAGCACAGGAAGTATGGAGGGTAATAATGGTAGAAGAACTCTTGCAGACTACACCAATATTGCTGGGCCTCAACACTTTAACAGCATAGCTAGACCTAGAGTCAATGCAGCAAATATGGAGGTCAAACCAGCACTGATTCAACTGGTGAAGAGTAATCAATTTAATGGGTTATCTCATGAAAGCCCATATGAGCACCTCACTACCTTTAATGAGATTTGCAACCAGTCAAGATTAATGGGGTGCCAGACGAAGCAATCAAACTTAGCTTGTTTCCTTTCTCATTGGGAGCCAATGCTAAGCTTTGGTTGAACTCTTTTCCAGAAGAAAGTTTCATAGAGTGGGAAGCAGTGGTTACAAAATTTTTGAATAAGTACTTCCCACAATCTAAGGTGACTAAAGGAAAGCAAGAGATTTCTTCATTCAAGCAGGGCATGGAAGAATCACTGGGACATGCATGGGACAGGTATAAAAGCTTGTTACGTAAAACTCCCACGCATGGTTTTGCAGAACATGAAGTAGTCTTAACTTTCCTTGGAGGGCTTGGTTCACAAACCAAGATGATACTTAACGCCTCAGCTGGAGGCAATATCAAATGGAAGACTCCAGAGGAAGCAACTGAAATTATTGAAAATATGACTACTAGTGACAACGAACTCAATATTGAAAAAGGAGACCTTAGTCAGAAGGAGTTGTTACAATCAAATGAGGCTTTGCTTATCCAAAATAGAATTATCTCTCAACAGCTTGAAGAAGCAACCATGAGACTTTCTCAAATACCACAGGAAATACAACAGGTGTCAATGGTTCAAGTGCAACAACAACAATGACAGATGCAATTCACTCCAGTTGAGAAAACAACAAAGCTTGAAGAGACTTTCCAAAGATTCTTGAAGACGAATGAGTCTTATTGTCATAATGTGGATGGTGCATTTAAAAAAATGGAGGTTTATGTTGAGAGAATAGTTGATGAGATGAAACATGATAATCTTGGAAAGGATTGTAAAACTGTTGTGACTAGAAGTGGTAGAGTGTTAGAGGAGAGACAAAAAGAGAGAGAGGAAAAAAAAATGAGAGTGAGAGTGAAAAAGAATCATGTGAGTGGAAAGAAAGAGTTGAGAGAGAGAAAGAGAAAAAAGAAGAAGAAGAGAGGAGAGAAAAAAAAGAGAGAGAAGAGAGACAGAAAGAAAAAGAGTATGAAAAGCCACTTCCTTATCCAAAGGGTTATTCAAGGAAGGAGAAAGAAAAGCAGTTGGAAAGATTCATGGAACTGTTTAAGAAGTTGGAGATTACTATACCATTCTCTGAAGCATTGCAACAGATGCCAGCATATGCAAAATTTTTGAAGGAACTTCTCACAAAGAAACACAAGTACATTGAGAAGGAAACTATTAATATACAGGGAAATTGCAGTGCAATCATACAGAAACTACCTCCTAAACTTAAAGACCCAGGAAGCTTCACTATTCCATGCACCATAGGAGATGTGAAAGTTGGAAGAGCATTGATTGATTTGGGAGCTAGCATTAATCTAATGCCGCTATCCATGTGCAGAACAATTCAGGGGCTGGAAATTAAACCAACCAGAATGGCTCTTCAATTGGCAGACAGGTCTCTTAAATATCCATATGGAGTGGTTGAAGATGTTCTAGTGAAGGTCGACAAATTTGTATTTCCAGTGGATTTTATTGTGATGGAGATGGAAGGAACTAGTGATGTTCTTCTTATTCTTGGGAGACCTTTTATGAAGACTGCTAGAGTTCTGATTGATGTAGAGAATGGTAAGCTTAAACTGAGAGTTGATGATGAAGAAGTCACTTTTGATGTATCCAAGGCCATGACATATCCAAATGATGACAAAGCATGTTTTCAATTTGATGAACTTGATGAAGTTTGTATGGTTCAGGAGAGAATGGTGCGAAATATTTCCCCATTGGAAAAAACTCTCATTGATGCATGTGAAGATTTAGATGAAGAAGAAGAGAAACTGATTGATGAATGTCTGATGGACTTGGAAACATTAAAAAAGAGTACAGAGGTAGATCCAAAATTCGAAATAATTAATAAGGAAGAAGCAGTCAAAGCACAGACACCAGAATTAAAAAGATTGTCTTCACATCTGAAATATGTTTTTCTAGAAGAAGATGGAACAAAGCCAGTCATCATCAATAACTCTTTATCTTTACAAGAAGAAGAGCAGTTGATAGAAATTCTGAAAGCCAACAAAGAAGCAATTGGGTGGTCAATATCAGATCTCAAAGGTATTAGCCCAACTTATTGCATGCACAAGATTTTTATGGAAGAAGACTATAAACCAAGTGCTCAACCACAGAGAAGGTTAAATCCTGTTATGAAGGAGGTGGTCAGAAAAGAAGTGTTGAAACTGCTAGAAGCTGGTATCATCTATCCAATTTCTGACAGTGAATGGGTGAGTCCAGTACAGGTGGTTCCAAAGAAAGGTGGGATGACAGTAATTTATAATGATAAGAATGAACTCATTCCTACTCGGACAGTCACTGGTTGGCGTATGTGCATTGATTACAGGAAGCTTAATAAAGCTACTAGGAAAGATCATTTTCCTCTTCCCTTCATGGATCAGATGCTAGAAAGGTTATCAGGGCAGGCTTTCTATTGTTTTCTAGATGGATATTCTGGATATAATCAAATTGTGGTAGATCCAAAAGACCAGGAGAAGACGGCTTTTACTTGTCCTTTTGGTATCTTTGCGTATAGAAAGATGCCTTTTGGATTATGTAATGCTCCAGCTACGTTTCAGAGGTGTATGCAGGCAATCTTTGCAGATCTTTTAGAAAAATGCATTGAAGTATTCATGGATGATTTCTCAGTTTTTGGAAATTCCTTCCAAAGGTGTTTAGCTAGTTTGAACACTGTTCTCAAAAGATGTGTTCAGACAAATCTGGTTTTGAATTGGGAGAAATGTCATTTCATGGTAACTGAAGGAATTGTATTGGGGCATAAAATCTCTGCTAAAGGAATTGAGGTAGACAAAGCTAAAGTAGAAGTTATTGAGAAACTACCTCCACCAACAAATGTAAAGGGGATTAGAAGTTTTCTTGGTCATGCTGGGTTTTATAGAAGATTTATCAAAGATTTCTCAAAAATTGCTAAACCATTGAGTAATCTTTTGATGAAGGATGCTCCTTTTGTGATGAATGAAGATTGCCTGAAAGCTTTTGATATATTGAAGAAGAAGCTAGTGTCAGCTCCAGTAATTGTAGCACCAGATTGGAATCAGAATTTTGAATTAATGTGTGATGCAAGTGATTATGCAATAGGAGTTGTCCTTGGCCAAAGGAAAGAACAAAAGTTTCATCCAATCTATTATGCTAGCAAGGTGCTAAATGATGCTCAATTGAATTATGCTACCACAGAGAAAGAGTTCCTTGCCATTGTATATGCTCTAGAGAAATTTAGACCTTATCTTATTGGGTCTAAGGTGATTGTCTATACAGATCATGCAGCTATCAAATACTTGTTGACAAAACCAGATTCTAAGCCACGTCTGATTAGATGGGTACTACTATTGCAAGAATTTGATGTAAAAATCCGTGATAAGAAAGGAAGTGAGAATTTAATTGCTGATCATTTGTCACGGTTAGTCAACAATGAGGTCACTAGCAAGGAGTCTGAAATCTGGGAATCTTTTTCAGATGAATCACTCATGTACATTCAGCAGAGGCCTTGGTTTGCTGATATGGCAAATTTCAAAGCTGCAAGAGTCATGCCGGAAGACTTAACTTGGCAACAGAGAAAGAAATTTCTGCATGATGCCAAGCAGTTTGTGTGGGACGATCCATATTTGTTCAAAATTGGAGCAGATAATCTTCTAAGGAGATGTGTTACAAATGAAGAAGCAGAAGGAATTCTCTGGCATTGTCATGATTCACCTTATGGAGGACATTTTAATGGGGAAAGAACAGCAGCAAAAGTCCTTCAATCAGGGTTTTATTGGCCAACTTTATTTAAAGATGCCCATTGATAACAGTTGAAAAACTGTTATTTTCATGCTTAAAATTCATACTAAAAGCAACCTTTAGACTTAGAAACTGGCTTGAAATCATACTTTTATTAATATTTTCATAAATAAGAGAGCTGGACAGGTTTATGCTTGATTTAAGTGTTTTTGTGCAGGTTTTAAGGTGAATTTAGTGAAAGAAGTGAAGAAGGAGAGAGATGGAATTAGAAAAGGAATCAAAGAGTGCAAAAGGAGAAGCCGAAAGTACCGCTCAGCGGCATTTTACCGCTGAGCGGCACTCAGGAGGTCACGGGAGGTCCGCTGAGGGGCAAACTGGCCGCTAAGGGGAAGAAAAGGGAAGCGCAGTCACCGTTGAGCGGTATTTACCGCTGAGCGCCATTCTAAATGGGCTTGGACTTGTTTTTTGGCACTGTTATGGGCTTGGGCTTAGATCTTTTGTAATTTTAGAATAGTATTTAAGGACTTGCACGTCCTAGAGTTAGTATCTTTGGCAGAAACGAGGCAAACACTCTCTCTTCCACCCCTTTGAAGGAGGATCTTGGATGCTTAGGCTACCTCTTCACCTATTTAGGGTTTATTCTTTCATTCTTTCATTATTGTTCATCTAGGTTCACCATGAATATGGTGAACTAAACCTTGTATGTTTGTTGGGGAATCAATGTAATCTCTTGAAGCTCTCATATATGGAATTTATGCTTGCATCTTTTAATTAAGATTTATGCTTTCTTTCATCATTAGTTAGGGTTTTTCCTCTTTGCTTAATGCTTGCATGGTTTAACTCATTCGATGCATGATTATTGGTTTTGTCGATACGGGCACGTACGGGGAAGTCTAGATCCGGGGAATTTCTCCCAATATTACATTGGTTGTCGTTAAGCTCCTGCACTTACGAACTGATCATTAGGAATGCTAGGAATTGTATGAACTCGTGATTAGGGAGAAGCCATCTAGAATGGTACTTTAGAGAGTGGCATTAACAATGATGATTTGAATGTTGAATTCCTAAAATATATGAGAGTGGATAAGATGAAACTGACCCCCAACAACATATTCATTCATATATTTCATTGAAAGTGTTTATCTTTTGCTTTTGCCATTGATCAAAAACTCATGCATACATGTTTATTTTCTGTCTTGCATAATACAATCCAATTATTTCGTTCTTAAGTCTTAGCTAATCAACAAACCACACAACTAAACTAGGCCGTGAGTCCTTTGGGAGAACGATACTTGGTCTTAACAAGTTTATTACTTGAACGATTCGGTCATACTTGCCGATTGTGAAACAAGTTTGTGACATCATATTTTGGTGATCATAAATTTGTCCATCAAGTTTTTGGCGCCATTGCCGGGGACTCTGGTTTAACTGGTTAATTTGTGTGATTATTGATTATCTTTGACTTTAATCTTGAATTTCTGTTTTTATTTTCTGTTTATATTTTTTCGGTTTTTATTTTATCTTATTTGATTTGATTTTATTTTATTTGATTAGATTAGATGTTATTTGATTTGATTAGATTATATTTGATTTTATTTGATTTTATTTGATTAGATTAGATTTGATTTTATTTTATTTTATCTTATTAGATTAGATTAGATTTCATTTTATTTTATTCTATCTTATTTTATTTTATCTTCTGAATCTTTTATCTTCTGAATATATATCTTCTCCTATATCTTTTTGTGCTAACAAATATTTTGTAGAGTTTTGTGCCTAATGTTTGCAGGATGCAATTCGAACAAGAATTTAATGGGCACTCAATTCTACCAAAGTAATCTCAACCACTGGTGGGAACATGACTCAAGCATGGATCAAAGCCAATTTTGGCAAGCTGCCGGACAATTTGAGAACCAACCACAACAACAATGGCAGCAACAAAGCTTTAAAATCAACAAAGGGAAGCAAGAGATCTCTTCATTTAGACAAGGCATGGAAGAATCACTGGGGCATGCATGGGACAGGTACAAAAGCCTATTAAGAAAGACTCCCACGCATGGATTTAACGAAGGAGAAGTAGTCCTAATCTTCCTTGGAGGTCTTGGTTCACAAACCATGATGATGCTTGACGCCTTAGCTGGAGGCAATATCAAATGGAAGACTCCAGAGGAAGCCACAGAAATAATTGAAAGCATGACTACTAATGACAATAAGTGGAACAGTGAAAGAGGAGCTCCTATTCAACAAAAAGGAGTTCTGCAGTTGCAATCCAATGATGCCTTGCTAGCTCAGAACAAGATACTAACTCAACAATTGGAGAATCTCACAAAGATACTTGCACAACTACCCAAAGAGTTGAAGACTGCTGCACAGGTACAATCCCAGTTGTGCGAATTATGTGGAGGCGACCATATTAATGGTCAATGTGCCTTTTCAGTAGAAGCAATAGAGGATGTAAACTACATGACCAATCAATATCGTCAAGGGAGCTACAATCAGGGGTGGAAACCACACCCAAGCATTGGTCAAGGGCAAACTGGGCAAGCGGGTCAATATAATAAGCAGCAGCAGCAACCCACCTTATGGCAACAATTATCTATGCTTAATGAAAGGTCCATGAGGATGGAGGAAACTCTCAACAATTTCATACAGAAAACTGAGTCTACCCAAAAGAGCACTGAAGCTGCTATCAAAAATTTGGAGACTCAGATGGGGCAGATCACCAAACAGGTGGAAGAAAGGCCAAGTAGAAATTGTGGGGCTAATACTGAGGTTAACCCCAGGAAAGAGTGTGAAGTGCTAGTGAGTGTAAATGTTGAAAAAGTTGAGTTGGAAAAAGAAGAGAGAAAAGAGAGAGAAGAGAAAATTTGTGTGAAGATTGAGAAAGTGAGTAGAAAAAGAAAAGAAAAAAAGAAAGTGAGAGAAAAGAAAAAGAGGACGAGAGAAAAAAAGAAAGAATCATATGAAAAACCTCTTCCTCATCCAAAGAAGTATCATAGGAAGGAAAAGAAATTTAAGTGCTTTATGGAAATCTTCAAGAAATTGGAGATTAAAGTTCCTATGATTGAGACACTGCAACAGGTTCCTGGTTTGATCAAATTTCTGAAGAAGTTCAGTAGAAAGAAGAGAAAGAAGAAGGAACTTGAGCTTTACTGGGTCAAGCTAATGACGTTAAAATTGCGCTTGCTGGGAGGCAACCCAGTGGATTTAAAAACTTTTGATTTTGATTTGGTTTTGTAACTTTTAATTTGTGGACATTATTTTGTAAATATTTTGTTGGATACAGCATCTACTGAAGGATGCTAGATGGTTAAGTATCTACTGAAGGATACTAAGTTTGTAACACCTACTGATGGGTGTTGGTGAGAAAATTTTGCACCTACTGATGGGTGCTGGTAAGTCTGTAACACCTACTGATGGGTGTTGGTAAGTTTGAAACACCTACTGATGGGTGTTGGTGGATTTTGGGTCAGGCTCGTGACGTTAAACAAGCGCTACCTGGGAGGCTGATAACAGTTGAAAAACTGTTATTTTCATGCTTAAAATTGATACTAAAAGCAACCTTTAGACTTAGAAACTAGCTTGAAATCATGCAATTTATCTATATTTTCATAAATAAGAGAGCTGGACAGGTTTATGCTTGATTTGAGTGTTTTTGTGCAGGTTTTAAGGTGAATTTAGTGAAAAGAGTGAAGAAGGAGAGAAGTGACATTAGAAAAGACAAGAAAGAGTGCAAAAAGAGAAGTCAAAGGCACCGCTCAGCGGCAAACTACCGCTGAGCGGCACTCAAGAGGTGGCGTTGGAACCGCTGAGGGGCAAAATGGCCGCTGAGGGGAAGAAAGAAGACGCGCAATCACCGCTGAGCGGCACTTTTTGGGCTTGAGCTTTTGTAATCTTTTGTAACTCTAGATTAGTATATAAGGGCTTGCACGTCCTTGGGATTAGTATCTTTGGCAGAAACGAGGCAAACACTCTCTCTTCCACCCCTTTGAAGGAGGATCTTGGATGCTCAGGCTACCTCTTCACTTTTATTGGGTTTATTCTTTCATTCTTTCATTGTTATTCATCTAGGTTCACCATGAATATGGTGAACTAAACCTTGTATGTTTGTTGGGGAATCAATGTAATCTCTTGAAGCTCTCATATATGGATTTGTTGAGTACATCTTTGAATTAAGACATATGCTTTCTTTCATCATTAGTTAGGGTTTTTCCTCTTTGCTCAATGCTTGCATTGTTTAACTCATTCTAATGCATGATTATTGGTTTTGTCGATACGGACACGTACGGGGAAGTCTAGATCCGGGGAATTTCTCCCAATATTTTACTGACAACATTATATTGGTTGCCTTTAAGCTCCTGCAGTCATGAACTAATCATTAGGAATGCTAGGAATTGTATGAACTATTTGATTAGGGAGAAGCCATCTAGAATGGTACATTAGAGAGTGGCATTAACAATGATGATTTGAATGTTGAATTCCTAAAATATATGAGAGTGGATGAGATGAAATTGAACCCCAACAACATATTCATTCATATAATTCATTGAAAGTGTTTATCTTTTGTCTTTGCCATTGATCAATTCATGCATACATGTTTATTTTCGTCTTTGCATATTAAACTTTGAATATTTCGTTTGTAAGTCCTAGCTAATCAACAAATCACATAACTAAACTAGGCCGTGAGTCCTTTGGGAAGAACGATACTTGGTCTTACCAAGTTTGTGACATCATATTTTGGTGCTTACAAATTTGTCCATCAAGTTTTTGGCGCCGCTGCCGGGGACTCGTGGTTTAACTGGTTAATTTGTGTGATTATTGATTATCTTTGACTTTAATTTTAAATTTCTGTTTTTATTTTCTGTTTCTATCTTTTTCTGTTTATCTTTTTAGATTAGATTAGATTTTATTTTGTTAGATTAGATTTTATTAGATTTTATTTTATCTTTTTAGATTAGGTTAGATTTTATTTTTTTTAGATTTGATTAGATTTGATTTTATCTTTTTAGATTTTATTTTATTATTAGATTTGATTTTATCTTTTAGGATTAGATTTTATTTTATTTTATCTTTTATCTTTTTATCTTCTGAATCTTTTATCTTCGTATCTTTTGAATATATATCTTCTCTTATATCTTTTTGTGCTAACAAATCTTTTCTAGAGTTTTGTTTTCTTGTGCATGCAGGAAGCAATTCGAACTAGAAGTAAGAAAACAACAGAACCACTTCTTGAAGGTCTAGAAGAGAGTAGAAGGAGGAGAAGAATCAGAACATCTAGAGAACTTTTCCCTTCTCCAGAAACTCTCTTGCAATCATCACCACAAGGTTCTGTTCATAGCACAGGAAGTATGGAGGGCAATAATGTTAGAAGAACTCTTGCAGATTACACTAATCTTGCTGGACCTCAGCACTTCAATAGCATAGCTAGACCTAGAGTCAATGCAGCCAACATGGAGGTCAAACCAGCACTGATTCAACTGGTGAAGAGTAATCAATTCAATGGGTTATCTCACGAAAGCCCATATGAGCACCTGACTACCTTTAATGAGATTTGCAATACAGTCAAAATTAATGGGGTGCCAGATGAAGCAATCAAACTTAGCTTGTTTCCTTTCTCATTGGGAGGCAATGCTAAGCTTTGGTTGAACTCTTTTCCAGAAGAAAGTTTCACAGAGTGGGAAGCAGTGGTTACAAAATTCTTAAACAAATACTTCCCACAATCTAAAGTAACTAAAGGCAAGCAAGAGATTTCTTCATTCAAGCAGGGCATGGAGGAATCATTAGGTCATGCATGGGACAGATATAAAAGCCTATTAAGAAAGACTCCCACGCATGGATTTAACGAAGGAGAAGTAGTCCTAATCTTCCTTGGAGGGCTTGGTTCACAAACCAAGATGATGCTGGACGCCTCCGCAGGAGGCAATATCAAATGGAAGACTCCAGAGGAAGCCACAGAAATAATTGAAAGCATGACTACTAATGACAATAAGTGGAACAGTGAAAGAGGAGCTCCTATTCAACAAAAAGGAGTTCTGCAGATGCAATCCAATGATGCCTTGCTAGCTCAGAACAATATACTAACTCAACAATTGGAGAATCTCACAAAGATACTTGCACAACTACCCAAAGAGTTGAAGACTGCTGCACAGGTACAAACCCAGTTGTGCGAATTATGTGGTGGTGATCACATCAATGGCCAATGTGCTTTTCCTGTGGAAGCCGTGGAGGATGTTAACTTCATGGCTAATCAAGTTCCATACCGTCAAGGGAACTACAATCAAGGGTGGAAACCACACCCAAGCATTGGTCAAGGGCAAACTGGGCAAGCTGGTCAATTTAATAAGCAGCAGCAGCAACCCACCTTATGGCAACAGTTTTCTATGCTTAATGAAAGGTCCATGAGGCTGGAGGAAATTCTCAACAATTTCATACAGAAAACTGAGTCTTCCCAAAAGAGCACTGAAGCTGCTATCAAAAATTTGGAGATTCAGATGGGGCAGATCATCAAACAGATGGAAGAAAGGCCAAGTAGAAATTGTGGGGCTAATACTGAGGTTAACCCCAGGGGAGAGTGTCAAGAGCTAGTGAGTGTAAATGTTGAAAAAGTTGAGTTGGAAAAAGAAGAGAGAAAAGAGAGAGAAGAGAAAGAAGAAGAGAAAATTTGTGTGAAGATTGAGAAGGTGAGTAGAAAAAGAAAAGAAAAAAAGAAAGTGGGAGAAAAGAGAAAGAGGACGAGAGAAAAAAATAAAGAATCATATGAAAAATCTCGTCCCCATCCAAAGAAGTATCATAGGAAGAAGGAATTTGAGCGCTTTATGGAAATCTTCAAGAAACTGGAGATTAAAGTTCCTATGATTGAGACACTGCAACAGGTTCCTGGTTTGATCAAATTTCTGAAGAAGTTCAGTAGAAAGAAGAAAAAGAAGAAGGAACTTGAGCTTTACTGGGTCAAGCTAGTGACGTTAAAGGAGCGCTTGCTGGGAGGCAACCCAGTGGATTTACAAACTTTTGATTTGTTTTGGTTTTGTAATTTTTAATCTGTGAACATTATTCTGGACATTATTTTGTTGGATCTAGCATCTACTGAAGGATGCTAGGTGGTTAAGTATCTACTGAAGGATACTAAGTTTGTAACACCTACTGATGGGTGTTGGTGAGAAGATTTTGCACCTACTGATGGGTGCTGGTAAGTTTGAAACACCTACTGATGGGTGTTGGTGGATTTTGGGTCAGGCTCGTGACGTTAAACAAGCGCTACCTGGGAGGCAACCCAGTTGATTGATTGTTTTCTGTTTATTTATTTTAGTTAGGGTTTGCATAAGCATTTTTAACATTGAATTGCAGGGAACCTATGAGGGGTATGCTAGGAAGGCACGTAGGTCAAGAAAAGAAGGAGAAGGGCACATCACGAAAGTGCCGCTGAGCGGTACTATCGCAGATGGGCTTAAGTTCCCCTTAGCGGAACCCGAGCCCATTAGGGTATTTTTAAACCCTAGGATGCGCGATTTTACATTCTTTCAAGCTCTTCTCTGCACAAACACTCCTACATATCTTCTCTTAGGTTTTCCTCATCTTTCTACTCTTCCTTCTTTAGAAAATTTCTCTTCCACTCACTTTTACACTAGTGTGCCATCTAAGTTTGGGGTTGGGAGAGAGCATCATTGAAGGGGCTGATTTCTTCATTATGGTTTACTAATGCTTAACAATGTATCTTTTGGTTTTGTGAATTATGTTTGATGCAGGGATGGCCTCCTCATCGGGCAAAAAGAATCAAGACTATAAGATTCAAGAAGAAGGAGGATACAGAGGACAGCTCAGATTGAGGAGGAGTTGAGATAGCATTTACTGATGAATGCTATCATAACTAGAGCAGGACTTATGCTTTTGTTTGGTTTAAGTTTTCTGAACTTATTTACTTCTGTTTTAGATTAGGGTTTGATGTACTCTATTGAACACCTGGTTTCTTATGATGGTTTGCTATTAACTGTGATTGTGTGATAAGTAATGCTTGATGATGCTTATGGATTGATTGATGTTGAGATGATGTGCACATTAAAATGCTTATACAGGTGATTCACAAGCTTTGTGAACAAATGCATGATATCATGATTGTGATTGTGAAATTAAGCAGGATGTGTATGTCAAATGTGAATGAGCTTATATGTGAGGTTTTGAGCTCCAGAGTTGTTATTGTTGAATGCTATTACTTTGGAAGCATGAATGACTTTGCCCAGGTTTTCTATGATTGAATCAATTGCTTGTTTTGCATCATGTGATCAAGGCCGTGTTTTTGAAACCCTTTTCATTGGCCAAATTCATAAAGATAGCCTACTAAAAGAGAACACTTTGTGTTCTATCCTTTGAACCCATAGCCTTGAATATACACTGAACCCTTGATTGAAAATCTTTACCTTGAGTTAAGTAGAAGATCTTGTGTGGTATTGATAAATGTTCAAGTTTGGGGTTATTGGGGAAACATGAAAAAGGAAAAGCATTGAGCTAAGAGCTAAAAAGTAAGAATATGCAAAAAGAAAAGAAAAGAAAAAGAAGCAAAGCTCAATGCAAATGCAAAGGCAAAAGAAAGTTGGGAATGAATAAGAATAATTGTGTTGTTATGATTCTCTTAACTCAAGGATTTTGTGATCCAGAAAAACCAATTTTCTTGTTAGCCCAGCCACATTATAAGCCATTGAAAAGTCCTTGTGATGATGCATGCTTGTGAATGTTTTTGATTGTGGTAAAATGAAAGGCAAAGTTGATTCATGTGACATTGTGATAGTGGAGTGAATGAGTGAAACACTTTACCTCTTATACACTTGTGTGTTGAGTGAAACACTTTACCTAGTGAGGAAATATTCCATAAGCACATGAACATCCATGCTTAATTGATTGATCATTCATGAAAAATAGCATTTGTTGGAACTTAAATGATTTTGTGAATACTAAAGCATGTGCACATCTTGATTGAACTCTTGGTCATAAGTTTGAGTGAAGTTGTTACTTATCTTGAAAAAGAGGATTTTTGAATGAGTGAACCATCATATAAATTGGTTGGAGATGGAGTTACATTATATTTGCTTGAGGACAAGCAAAGTTCTAAGTTTGGGGTTGTGATAACAGTTGAAAAACTGTTATTTTCATGCTTAAAATTGATACTAAAAGCAACCTTTAGACTTAGAAACTAGCTTGAAATCATGCAATTTATCTATATTTTCATAAATAAGAGAGCTGGACAGGTTTATGCTTGATTTGAGTGTTTTTGTGCAGGTTTTAAGGTGAATTTAGTGAAAAGAGTGAAGAAGGAGAGAAGTGACATTAGAAAAGACAAGAAAGAGTGCAAAAAGAGAAGTCAAAGGCACCGCTCAGCGGCAAACTACCGCTGAGCGGCACTCAAGAGGTGGCGTTGGAACCGCTGAGGGGCAAAATGGCCGGTGAGGGGAAGAAAGAAGACGCGCAATCACCGCTGAGCGGTAAATACCGCTGAGCGGCACTTTTTGGGCTTGGGCTTTTGTAATCTTTTGTAACTCTAGATTAGTATATAAGGGCTTGCACGTCCTTGGGATTAGTATCTTTGGCAGAAACGAGGCAAACACTCTCTCTTCCACCCCTTTGAAGGAGGATCTTGGATGCTCAGGCTACCTCTTCACTTTTATTGGGTTTATTCTTTCATTCTTTCATTGTTATTCATCTAGGTTCACCATGAATATGGTGAACTAAACCTTGTATGTTTGTTGGGGAATCAATGTAATCTCTTGAAGCTCTCATATATGGATTTGTTGAGTACATCTTTGAATTAAGACATATGCTTTCTTTCATCATTAGTTAGGGTTTTTCCTCTTTGCTCAATGCTTGCATTGTTTAACTCATTCTAATGCATGATTATTGGTTTTGTCGATACGGACACGTACGGGGAAGTCTAGATCCGGGGAATTTCTCCCAATATTTTACTGACAACATTATATTGGTTGCCTTTAAGCTCCTGCAGTCATGAACTAATCATTAGGAATGCTAGGAATTGTATGAACTATTTGATTAGGGAGAAGCCATCTAGAATGGTACATTAGAGAGTGGCATTAACAATGATGATTTGAATGTTGAATTCCTAAAATATATGAGAGTGGATGAGATGAAATTGACCCCCAACAACATATTCATTCATATAATTCATTGAAAGTGTTTATCTTTTGTCTTTGCCATTGATCAATTCATGCATACATGTTTATTTTCGTCTTTGCATATTAAACTTTGAATATTTCGTTTGTAAGTCCTAGCTAATCAACAAATCACATAACTAAACTAGGCCGTGAGTCCTTTGGGAAGAACGATACTTGGTCTTACCAAGTTTTATTACTTGAACGATTCGGTCATACTTGCCGATTGTGAAACAAGTTTGTGACATCATATTTTGGTGCTTACAAATTTGTCCATCAAGTTTTTGGCGCCGTTGCCGGGGACTCGTGGTTTAACTGGTTAATTTGTGTGATTATTGATTATCTTTGACTTTAATTTTAAATTTATGTTTTTATTTTCTGTTTCTATCTTTTTCTGTTTATCTTTTTAGATTAGATTAGATTTTATTTTGTTAGATTAGATTTTATTAGATTTTATTTTATCTTTTTAGATTAGGTTAGATTTTATTTTTTTTAGATTTGATTAGATTTGATTTTATCTTTTTACATTTTATTTTATTATTAGATTTGATTTTATCTTTTAGGATTAGATTTTATTTTATTTTATCTTTTATCTTTTTATCTTCTGAATCTTTTATCTTCGTATCTTTTGAATATATATCTTCTCTTATATCTTTTTGTGCTAACAAATCTTTTCTAGAGTTTTTTTATACCCTAAGCTGCGCAAGTGCTTTTATTTTCAGGCTCTTCTCTGCACACGCACTCTGATGAGTCAATATTTTATTCACTTCACTTAGTTTATTGTACTAGAATTAATCAGGGAATTGTGCTTAATCGTCCGTTATTTTCCTATTTTTCCTAATTGTGCTTAATTCGATCAGAAATTCTTATTTTAACTAATTTGAATTATCTGAGCTTATTATTTTGCATTATTAATTATGGGAAAATTTTGGATATCTTTTTGGGACATTTGAAGGCTAAATGAGAAATGACAATTGAGCCCAATGCATTTCAGCCACTTCAATTTTCGCTGGTTGCTGTGTGAATTTTGTGTCAACTTGTTTGTCCTCGTTCGAATTCAATTCGTATCCGTTTTCCATTCAATTGTTTTTTCATAGTTTCGTCTAGATGTCTAGTTTCATGTATAACTTTTACTTTGTTCAAATGCATTCTGTACTGTTCCCAGTAATTTGTTTACTCTCCTATGTCAGCCTAGTACTACGTGAATGTTGTGTCAACTTGTGTGTCTTCGTTTGAGTTTAATTCTTATCCGTTTTGCATGCGGTTTTTTTTCATAGTTTCGTATGGATGTCTATTTTCATGTATAGTTTTTACTTTGTTCAAATTCGTTATGTGTTGTTCCCAGTAATTGTTTTACTCCCCTGTGTCAGTCAAGTTCATACTGTTTAAGTGGCTTCTAATTTGTTTGCATTGTTTGCTTGTTGTTTCATACTTGTGGTGGTTAGGAATTGATAATTGAACGGTGCTAAGACCTCCCAACACTCAAGGATTCAACACTCATATTGACACATTTTATAGCTCATTTCAAGAAGCAATATTGGTTTGTTTGGAAACCAGGTTGCAACTCACTGGCTTTTGAAGAAAGTGGCTGCCATAAGTCTTCAGCATTCACAGCCATTCATCTTGTCAAGCCAATACATTGGAATTTCATGATGAAGTGCACACGGCAATATACACAAAAGGAAAGGCCATTTGCAAAATTAGCTTATTCTTTGGCAAGCATTTAAAATGGAAAGTTGGGGCCACCATTTTGAAAGCCTACGTACATGTGGGAGGAACTCCAAAATTATTGAAGGGAATAATGTTAAGAGAAGCAAAATGAATGGGACCACACTCTTCAAAGTTCACGGCCTTGGCTCATTGAAAAATTTAGCAAGTAGAGTGGCTGCAAATTTCAATTGCCTTCTTGCCTTTGAAGAAATAAACACAAGGGACCACCAATCATCCAAAGTTCACGTGCATTTTATCATCTTGCAAGTGCAGCACACGGTTTTTCTATATACAAGGCCCCATGTAAAATTCATTTTTTAAAATAGCAAAACACACTTGAACAAAAGAGGGGCACACTCCTTGAAAGCTCATCACGTAGGAAAGAAACAACAATTCACATCCAGCAAGATTGGCTATAAAGGAGTAGCAGGCAGAGAAGAAATGACATTAGAGTTTTAGGATTAGATTTTAGGAGATTTTAGGAGTAGAGTTACGTTCTGGTTTTCTCCTCCCCTTTGGGGAGGTTTTGTGTTTGATTCAATTTCCAGTATCCAGAAGTGAATTTTAATTGTATTTTCCAGTTGCATTTTTCAATCAATGTTGTTGAATTTCATTTTCATATGCAAATCACCTTTTGTTTACAATTCTGATTTCACATTTAGAATTTGGATCTATGAATTTCAGTCGTTCATTTTAATTCTGTCAAATTTCGATTCCAATTTATAAAACTTCATTTAGTTATTTCTTAGCTTTATTTTTTTTTTTTTGCATTGCTATTTTAATTTTCTGCACAACACCCTTTCAAACCCCCCCCCCCACTTCGTGTGTTAGATCTGAGACTGAACCATCAAAAATTGGTCCTTGAGAGACGACCTAGGAGTCACTTCCTAGTTATACTGCATTAATTTCGTGCAATCAACTTTTGTGAGCGGTGCGACCCGTTCATCAAAAATGGCGCCGTTGCCGGGGACCAATAATGGTTCAGTTTTAGATTTTTGTTCTGTTAATTTTTGTTCTGTTAATATGTGTGTTTTGTGTGTTCTGTCTGTTGTATTTTTGTAGGAGACAACGACACCTTCAGGAAATTTTGGCGGCGTTGTCACTTCAGTTCCAGGTTTTTCGTTTTAGATTTTTGCTGTGTTTTTCGATTATGTTGTGTTAATATATGTTTTGTCTTTTATATTTTATTGTGCTGTGTTCTGTATTTAGTTGCTATATTTAAAAAAAAAAATTTAATTTTTTTTTTTACTATTGATGTTCTGTCTTGTGTGTGCTTGTAGCATGTATAAATGTGTTTAGTTTATCTGTTTCGTAATTTTTAGTTTTTAGTTTTTATTTTTATTTTCCATGTCTACCTATTTTAATTTTGTGAATAGTGCTTATTCTACAAGTGCCTGTAATTATGATTCTCTTTCTGCATATTACTCTGATTCTTGTGCTGATTTTAATACTGAGAAAAATATGGATCATCCTCAAATTCCTGAGAGCTCCCTTTGGGAGCCGGTTCCACCAGTTCAGCAATATCAGAGTCAGCAGTATGATGCTCCTGCCCAAGTAGCTTCTCAGCCTTCAACTTCTGAACCTACATTGAAGGAGTTATTGGAGCAGATGACCATGCAGAACATTCAGTTTCAGAAAGGGAACATGCAGTTCAAGCAAGAGAGCATGGAAACTCAAGCTGCCATTCAGAAGCTGACTGATCAGATCGGGCAGATGGCCACTCAACACTTTCAAGATGATAGTGGCATCAACATAGAAGATGGGGAGCAAAGCTATGAGTTTACTACTACACCCACTTTCCTACCTTTCTATGATCCCACTCTTGCACCTGAGACTGTTGATGATTATTTTAAGGACCAGGCAGGTATGAGTAACACTGTTGAGACAGGTAGACCATTTTTATCTTCCACCGTGGAGGTAAACGTACCTCAACTTGAATGTGCAGTTGATGAATTGGAAATTCATGAGAAAATTTATTCTGAGCAAAAACATGTTTATTCTGAAACTGAGATTACAAGCTCTTTACCAGATCTACCTATACATTCAATTGCTTGTGATTTGTTGCACAATGATTCTACAGGTTTTAGGATTGAAACTGATACAGACTTGATTGACAATTCTGAAGTTTTTGATTCAGTATTAGTCTCTGAAACCATTGGTATAAATGTTGTGTTGAATGAACATGATTACAGTGATGAAATTTCCATTGATAATAGCTTTGCACTGAATGTGGATTTTGTTGATGATGCATATGTCAATATTGATTTTGAGACAGGAATTTTGCAGTCGCATAACATGATAGAGTTAGAACAAAACATTGATCTGACTCAGTTTTCTGAGAATTGTGAATGTGATTGTGAATCTGGTTCTTGCCCGATTTGTATTGAAATTGATTATGTGTTACAAACAGATTCTAAATTCATAACAGATGCTATTGATTATGAGTTTGATGACCAGGTTACAAAAGTAAATGAGAATACAGGTACTGACATAGAGGAAACAATGATAGATGAAGGAAAGTATACTGCTATTTCTCTTATTACTCCGGTGTCACAGACTCAACAACTGCTGGTGGACAGAAGGCTCCTGATTTTGTTGATTCAACAACTTGCTCGGAGAAGAAGGAACAAAAGTCTTGATTTGAGTGAGAGGGCAGTACTGGGCGAGCTGCTCCTGAAGACATCTTCGCCGGATCCTGAGGTGGAAGATATCTCACTGATAGTCCAGAATTGGCAACTGCCACCATGACCAGGGAGCACTCTTTTTCCTCATTATGTACATATTATTTAGCTTTTCTGATGTGTTTTCATGGTTGTGTTTATTTCATTTTTAAATTGTGTTCTGTTTTATTTATTTATTTAGTTTTTGTGTAAAAAAAAAAAATATATATATATATATATATAGTCATAAGAGTAGAATTAACATGTAAGGCAGAGAAGTGAAGTTTTAACAGAGACACTAATCTGAGTGCATTTATTGAAACATAACAAATTCGCAGTAAACATTCTGTCTTACATTGATAATAAAAATAAAATTCATAAAAATAAAATAAAGATGTCCGAGGTTCGATCTTTAGTGATCGTTAATATTACAAACCAAATAAAAAACAAAAACAACATAAAAAAAAAATTAAAAACATAAAAAAAAAAAAAAACATAAGTGTTCATATTACAGTCCTTAATTCTGGCCACACTCGGCCAACAAAAACATAAAAAAAAAAAAAAAATAAATAAACAAAACTTTAATAATGAAAGAATTCACGAGCTGGTTGTGGTGGTCTAAGGGAGAGCTCCGTTGAGGGAGCTCTGGTTCGAAAAGTCACGAGCGGAGGCTTTGGTGGAGGAATTTCTCGTTCATTTCTGTCGTCATCGATAATGATCGGAACTGGAAACAAATTCAGCAGCCTCGGTGCCCTCATTATCACCCAGTTGTTTTCTTTCAAACAAAATATAAAAAATAAAAAAATAAAAAAATAAAAAACTTGTGTTAATAATAGAAGAGGAATGGAAAATTCAATGGAGGTGTGATCAGAGGTCTTACCGTACATGTATAGCGGCAGTTGTGAAAAGAGAGTGCCTGTGGGGTCTATCTCCGCTTGCCAGCGCCTGACCCGATTGCCATGGTTGTTAAACCAGCAGTGCACGTTATATTCGGTGGCATCTGCGAAGGTCCTTAGTCGAGACGCGATCTCGACGACTTGCGCTCGGCTTGGGTGTGTGACCCCATAGTTGTAGATTTTGGTCATCATCGTGATCTGATCATCTGTAGGACGCCATCGTTGACTGGTATATCTCTCTGATTCCATATCAGTCATCCTTCCTCTACTAGTATTCTAAAAAATAAAAAAAAAATAAAAAAAAAAGAAGAAAAATAATAAAAATAAAAAGAACAAAAACATAAAAAAAAAAGAAAAGCAAAACATAAAAAAAAAAGCATAAAAATATATTAGATTCTTAGTTCAGTATTTTCTTTAATTGTTTGTTCTTGTTTCATTTTAGATTTATTTTGTCCTGTCTGTCTTTGATTGTTTTTGTGTCTGGTCTCAGATCTGTTTCACGGTCCTTGCAAAGGGTCCTAAACGGATCTATGTCCAGTTGTCCTTGTCCATATTGTTCTTGTATATTATGTTTCTGTGTTTTATTTAATTTTAAGTGGGGTACGTGGCGTTGTTCTACCCGATTGTCTCTGCCATACCTTCAATCGAAGGGAGATTAACGTCTGGTTTCCAGCCGATATACCCCTTAAGTTTTATGACAATTGTGTTTTATGTGTTTTAAGTGTTTTCAGTTTCAAAAAAAAAATGAAAAAGTTGAAAAGGAGAAGAAAGAAGCATAAAAAGCAGAAGAAAAATAAAGGAAAGCAGGAAAATGGAAAAGAGGGACAGCAGGCAATAGGTCAGAGAAGAAAAAAATGGAAAGCAGGAAAGCAGGATGGTAATAAAAGCAAAAAAAGCAAGCAGAAAGATAAGAAAGAAGGAAAGAAGGAAGGTGCAGAGGACTTACCTGGAGAAGTAGAGCTGGCAGAGAAGCTCCTCGCGGATCTCAGACTCTTCAGTTGGCACGGTGGCAGAGGCTCCTTGCAGGGCTCGTACACCTTCAGAGCACGCGGACACGGTGGGAGAGGCTCCCTGCAGAGATCCAGACGCTCGAGAGAGTAGAGAGAGAAGAGAGCAGAGAGAATAGAGAGTTGAGAGAGCAGAGGAGTAGAGAGAGAGTGAGGGATCAGAAATGGCGCTGGACGCGGAGGAGTGCCTCTTTTATAGCCAGATTGCTTTCCACTGTAGCAACAGTTCCGGTCTTTGCCACCGAGACTGTTGTCACAGTACCGGTCTCCTTTTTCAGAAAAAAAAAATAATAAAAATAAAAATAAAAATAAAAAAAATAAAAAAAAAATAAAAAAATAAAATAAAAATTAATTAGCATCTACTGATGGGTGCTACGTGATTTAGACATCTACTGATGGATGTCACTGAAAACATCTACTGATGGATGTTACTGAAAATTTCTTCCCATTTCCTAACATTTTATTGCACTTGTCTATATTATTTGACTGCTCTGAAGTTGATCATCTGATGATTGTAACACACTGAGGACATTGTGTGATTTAAGTGTGGTCTACTGGGAAGAAATTCTGATTTTTCTGATTTTTCTGTTAGATTGTATTTTGTGTGTTAAATTTTTTGTTTTTGAGTGTTAAATTTTTTCTCTTTTAAGTTATTTTTATCCAGTTTTGTGTGCAATAAATTTTACATTTTTCTCTTGATTTCTGGATGATGTCTAAGTTGTAGATTTTTCCTTCACTTACTTACTACTTATAGATTGTAATCCTTGCTTTTCTTTGCTTGGAAAGATAATTATACGTTTGAGAGGTTGATTTGATTGTGACAAACACCCTGAGTGAGATTTGAGCCACTTAATTTTCTTTCTTGTGTGTGATATGTCTCTTGATTGCTTGCACATATGCCTTGGCTTGATTCTTTTTGATATACTTGATTGATATGCATGTTCAGACGTGATAAAGGCATTTTTGTTCTTGAGCCTCTTTAGCCAAATAAGCCTACCTTGTTATTATCCTTTGATAACCCCTTTGAGCCTATACTGTATATATTTCTTTGTGTTGAAGCTCATACACTGATCCTAAGTGAAAAACAAATGATTACCTTAACCTTAGGAAAGTCTGGAGCTATAGAAGTATTTTGTGAATAAGTGTGGTCTCCTTGGGAATTCTGATGAATTGGCTAGTTGGTTCCTCATCATGTTTTGAAAATATGAATTATATCCTGTTGTGTGATAAAGGAAAAAAAAAAGAAAAGAGACAGGATGAAAAAAAAATGATGAGAAAAAGAGAAAAATTGAAAAATAATTTTGTGAATAATGGAGTCGAGAAGAGGATTGAATTAGAGGTTTGGGTGAGATTTCACTGTGTTTACATTTTTTTCCCTAGTGCACCTCTATTTCTTCTGAGCTATAGCTACTTATCCAAATTTATCCTCCCCTGTCCTTGGCCCCATTATAACCCAGTAAAGACCTTTTGATCTGAACATGCATATGTTTTAAGTATTGATAATTAGAAGCTTGCCAAATCTGATTGTGTTTGTTTTCTTGAGTGCATTGAGTTGAAATGTTTACCGTAGACACTTGAGAGAAACACTGTAGTGCATCTGTGAGGTTATGTTATTTTTAAATCACCTCTTAAGCTGATTGATTATTTTTCCGTGTATTGAATTGCTTGGAAGATTTCTATAAGTATCTGCTTTATTTGATTTGTGTTGGATAATTTCTACTTCTCTTATCTCTCTAGAATTCTTGAGAACTTTGTAAATTTTGTTTATTTTCTTGCGAGTTTTTATTTTCTGTATGTTGCATCTATGTCAGTCCTTTGATGTCGTATTCCCTGATTTGCGTCTTGATTTTGCCCAGGAGTGCAAAAGACTAAGTGTGGTCTATTTTGATGAGTCAATATTTTATTCACTTCACTTAGTTTATTGTACTAGAATTAATCAGGGAATTGTGCTTAATCGTCCGTTATTTTCCTATTTTTCCTAATTGTGCTTAATTCGATCAGAAATTCTTATTTTAACTAATTTGAATTATCTGAGCTTATTATTTTGCATTATTAATTATGGGAAAATTTTGGATATCTTTTTGGGACATTTGAAGGCTAAATGAGAAATGACAATTGAGCCCAATGCATTTCAGCCACTTCAATTTTCGCTGGTTGCTGTGTGAATTTTGTGTCAACTTGTTTGTCCTCGTTCGAATTCAATTCGTATCCGTTTTCCATTCAATTTTTTTTCATAGTTTCGTCTAGATGTCTAGTTTCATGTATAACTTTTACTTTGTTCAAATGCGTTCTGTACTGTTCCCAGTAATTTGTTTACTCTCCTATGTCAGCCTAGTACTACGTGAATGTTGTGTCAACTTGTGTGTCTTCGTTTGAGTTTAATTCTTATCCGTTTTGCATGCGGTTTTTTTTCATAGTTTCGTATGGATGTCTATTTTCATGTATAGTTTTTACTTTGTTCAAATTCGTTATGTGTTGTTCCCAGTAATTGTTTTACTCCCCTGTGTCAGTCAAGTTCATACTGTTTAAGTGGCTTCTAATTTGTTTGCATTGTTTGCTTGTTGTTTCATACTTGTGGTGGTTAGGAATTGATAATTGAACGGTGCTAAGACCTCCCAACACTCAAGGATTCAACACTCATATTGACACATTTTATAGCTCATTTCAAGAAGCAATATTGGTTTGTTTGGAAACCAGGTTGCAACTCACTGGCTTTTGAAGAAAGTGGCTGCCATAAGTCTTCAGCATTCACAGCCATTCATCTTGTCAAGCCAATACATTGGAATTTCATGATGAAGTGCACACGGCAATATACACAAAAGGAAAGGCCATTTGCAAAATTAGCTTATTCTTTGGCAAGCATTTAAAATGGAAAGTTGGGGCCACCATTTTGAAAGCCTACGTACATGTGGGAGGAACTCCAAAATTATTGAAGGGAATAATGTTAAGAGAAGCAAAATGAATGGGACCACACTCTTCAAAGTTCACGGCCTTGGCTCATTGAAAAATTTAGCAAGTAGAGTGGCTGCAAATTTCAATTGCCTTCTTGCCTTTGAAGAAATAAACACAAGGGACCACCAATCATCCAAAGTTCACGTGCATTTTATCATCTTGCAAGTGCAGCACACGGTTTTTCTATATACAAGGCCCCATGTAAAATTCATTTTTTAAAATAGCAAAACACACTTGAACAAAAGAGGGGCACACTCCTTGAAAGCTCATCACGTAGGAAAGAAACAACAATTCACATCCAGCAAGATTGGCTATAAAGGAGTAGCAGGCAGAGAAGAAATGACATTAGAGTTTTAGGATTAGATTTTAGGAGATTTTAGGAGTAGAGTTACGTTCTGGTTTTCTCCTCCCCTTTGGGGAGGTTTTGTGTTTGATTCAATTTCCAGTATCCAGAAGTGAATTTTAATTGTATTTTCCAGTTGCAATTTTCAATCAATGTTGTTGAATTTCATTTTCATATGCAAATCACCTTTTGTTTACAATTCTGATTTCACATTTAGAATTTGGATCTATGAATTTCAGTCGTTCATTTTAATTCTGTCAAATTTCGATTCCAATTTATAAAACTTCATTTAGTTATTTCTTAGCTTTATTTTTTTTTTTTTTGCATTGCTATTTTAATTTTCTGCACAACACCCTTTCAAACCCCCCCCCACTTCGTGTGTTAGATCTGAGACTGAACCATCAAAAATTGGTCCTTGAGAGACGACCTAGGAGTCACTTCCTAGTTATACTGCATTAATTTCGTGCAATCAACTTTTGTGAGCGGTGCGACCCGTTCATCACACTCCTACATACCTTTTCAAAGGTTCTCTACAATTTTTCCCTCATCCCTCTTTAGAAAATCTCCCTTCCACTCACTTGCTCACTAGTTTTCCATCTAAGTTTGGGGTTGGGAGAGAGCATCATTGAAGGGGCTGATTTCTTCATTGTGGTTTACTAATGCTTAACAATGTATCTTTTGGTTTTGTGAATTATGTTTGATGCAGGGATGGCCTCCTCATCGGGCAAAAAGAATCAAGACTATAAGATCCAAGAAGAGGAAGATACAGAGGACAACTCAGATTGATGAGGAGCTGAGATAGCATTTAAGGATGAATGCTATCATATGCTTATGCTTTTGTTGGTTTAAGTTTTCTAAACTTATTTGTTTTTGTTTTTAGATTAGGGTTTGATGTACTCTATTTGAAACCTGGTTTCTTATGATGGTTTGCTATTAACTGTGATTGTTTGATAAGTAATGCTTGAATGATGCTTATGATTAATTGATGTTGAGATGATGTGCACATTAAAATGCTTATACAGGTGATTCACAAGCTTTGTGAACAAATGCATGATATCATGATTGTGATTGTGAAATTAAGCAGGATGTGTATGTCAAATGTGATTGAGCTTATATGTGAGGTTTTGAGCTCCAGAGTTGTTATTGTTGAATGCTATTACTTTGAAAGCATGAATGACTTTGCCCAGGTTTTCTATGATTGAATCAATTGCTTGTTTTGCATCATGTGATCAAGGTCGTTTGTTGAAACCCTTTTTATTGGCCACATTCATAACATTAGCCCACTAAAAGAGAACACGTTGTGTTCTATCCTTTGAACCCTTAGCCTTGAACATACACTGAAAACCCTTATTGAAAAGCTTTACCTTGAGTTAAGTAGAAGATCTTGTGTGGTATTGTTAAATGTTCAAGTTTGGGGTTGTTGGGAAAACATGAAAAACGAAAAGCATTGAGCTAAAAGCTAAAAAAGTAAGAATATGCAAAGAAAAAAAAAGAAAAAGAAGCAAAGCTCAATGCAAATGCAAAGGCAAGTTGGGAATGAATAAGAATAATTATGTTGTTATGATTCTCTTAACTCAAGGATTTTGTGATCCAGAAAAACCAATGTTCTTGTTAGCCCAGCCACATTATAAGCCATTGAAAAGTCCTTGTGATGATGCATGCTTGTGAATGTTTTTGATTGTGGTAAAATGAAAGGCAAAGTTGATTCATGTGACATTGTGATAGTGGAGTGAATGAGGGAAACACTTTACCTCTTATACACTTCTGTGTTGAGTGAAACACTTTACCTGGTGAGGAAATATTCCATAAGCACATGAACATCCATGCTTAATTGATTGATCATTAATGAAAAATAGCATTTGTTGGAATTTAAATGACTTTGTGAACACTAAAGCATGTGCACATCTTGATTGAACTCTTCGTCATAAGTTTGAGTGAAGTTGTTACTTATCTTGAAAAAGAGGATTTTTGAATGAGTGAACCATCATGTGAATTGGTTGGAGATTGAGTTACATTTTGTTTGCTTGAGGACAAGCAAAGTTCTAAGTTTGGGGTTGTGATAACAGTTGAAAAACTGTTATTTTCATGCTTAAAATTGATACTAAAAGCAACCTTTAGACTTAGAAACTGGCTTGAAATCATACTTTTATTCATATTTTCATAAATAAGAGAGCTGAACAGGTTTATGCTTGATTTAAGTGTTTTTGTGCAGGTTTTAAGGTGAATTTAGTGAAAGAAGTGAAGAAGGAAAGAGATGGAATTAGAAAAGGAATCAAAGAGTGCAAAAGGAGAAGCCGAAAGCACCGCTCAGCGGCATTTTACCGCTGAGCGGCACTCAGGAGGTCACGGGAGGTCCGCTGAGGGGCAAACTGGCCGCTGAGGGGAAGAAAAGGGAAGCGCAGTCACCGCTGAGCGGTATTTACCGCTGAGCGCCATTCTAAATGGGCTTGGACTTGTTTTTTGGCACTTTTATGGGCTTGGGCTTAGATCTTTTGTAATTTTAGAATAGTATTTAAGGACTTGCACGTCCTAGAGTTAGTATCTTTGGCAGAAACGAGGCAAACACTCTCTCTTCCACCCCTTTGAAGGAGGATCTTGGATGCTCAGGCTACCTCTTCACCTTTTTAGGGTTTATTCTTTCATTCTTTCATCATTGTTCATCTAGGTTCACGATGAATATGGTGAACTAAACCTTGTATGTTTGTTGGGGAATCAATGTAATCTCTTGAAGCTCTCATATATGGAATTTATGCTTGCATCTTTTAATTAAGATTTATGCTTTCTTTCATCATTAGTTAGGGTTTTTCCTCTTTGCTTAATGCTTGCTTGGTTTAACTCATTCGATGCATGATTATTGGTTTTGTCGATACGGGCACGTACGGGGAAGTCTAGATCCGGGGAATTTCTCCCAATATTATATTGGTTGTCGTTAAGCTCCTGCACTTATGAACTGATCATTAGGAATGCTAGGAATTGTATGAACTCGTGATTAGGGAGAAGCCATCTAGAATGGTACTTTAGAGAGTGGCATTAACAATGATGATTTGAATGTTGAATTCCTAAAATATATGAGAGTGGATAAGATGAAATTGACCCCCAACAACATATTCATTCATATATTTCATTGAAAGTGTTTATCTTTTGCTTTTTCCATTGATAAAAAACTCATGCATACATGTTTATTTTCTGTCTTGCATAATACAATCCAATTATTTCGTTCTTAAGTCTTAGCTAATCAACAAACCACACAACTAAACTAGGCCGTGAGTCCTTTGGGAGAACGATACTTGGTCTTACCAAGTTTATTACTTGAACGATTCGGTCATACTTGCCGATTGTGAAACAAGTTTGTGACATCATATTTTGGTGATCATAAATTTGTCCATCACCCATAATCATGCGAGGAATTGTGATAAATGTCAAAGAGCAGGGACAATCACTAAACGTCATGAGATGCCTTTACAAGGTATTTTAGAGGTTGAGGTTTTTGATTGTTGGGGTATTGACTTTGTTGGACCCTTCCCTCCATCTTTCAACAATGAATATATTCTGGTAGCAGTGGATTATGTGAGTAAATGGGTGGAAGCATTAGCTTGTCCTAAAAATGATGCTAGCACGGTAATTAAATTTCTGAAGAGGCAGATATTCACTACAAGAAAAATGGCAATTATATACAGATTATTATATACGGATTTTTATCCGTATATAATAGGGATGTTATATACGGATTTTATATACGGATCTGTGAAATAGCCTTACATACGGAAAAATCCGTATATAATGAGGTAAAATGTTATATACGGATTATCCGTATATAATATCAGTAGGTAAAATTGGCGCGTGTAAGCGGGACCTTTTCCAGAGATAGATCCGTATGTAAGACCGTATGTAAGTTGACAAAATATTTACCCGCTGATTTTTTATACGGATATGGAGATAATTAATAATTAAAAAATAAAACTAAATAATATAGAAGTGTATCACTTTTCTCCCTCCCTCCCTCGAGCCAAGTTTCTCCCCTTCTCGAGCCCTAGCTATTCGTCCTTCTCCACTCGTACCTATGCCTCGTTCTCGTCATTGATCTTCCTCACTCACTGCAACCTTCTCCCTCGTTCAGGCTTATTCTCCCTCATGGAGCGTTATTCTGTATGCTACTGCAACCTTCTCCCTCGTTGAACCTCTCTCAAAGGCTAACTTGAAGTCTCCTCTGTCGAACGCAGTGAAAGGCTCTTCTATCGAACACACTAAAGGGCTTGGAAGCATTTTCCCTAAATGTGGTTGTGCGTCGTTGCCTGCCGAAACAATCTCGTTCAGCAAACATTGTAGGACGACCTCCGTGGTTAGTTGAAACCTTCATCTGGTAAGTAATCCAAATTTGCTTCATTTTCATAGTATCTATAATGTTACATTGACCGATTATTGTTCTTGTTTCTTTGGAGGTTGGAAATCCCGAATTTTGAAACCCTAGGTTGGTTTGTTCCCGTTGGAAGAGATAAGGTGGAGCTCCAATTGCCTTCTGCACCTTCCAGGTATTAATTCATTAGACTTGGATTTGTGTTTAATTGATATTATTGAAAATGGGTATTGTCTTCTCATGATGACCGTCTATTTTAGTACAATTGTTTGTTGTGTGTCTCGATTGTTAGTGGAAATGATGTGGTTTTTTGTTATATTGTGTTAGTACCACGTCTTGACCCAAGATCTTCCATTGACTTATATTGTGTGTGCTCTGATGAATCAATCTGACCATTAAGACTTGTTGGCATTATATGAGGGTCTTTAGGCATAGGAAGCAAATCAGATATTGGCATATTGGAAATTATGGTCGATCCTGGCATATGTTACCCAATTGCAAAGATTCTATATCTGCATACTGTTGCTAGATTTTAATTTATCTGCCTGACACGTAATATGGATATTATCTGTGATGCTGCATTGGCCATGATCAGTTTAAGATCCAGACAAGAGTGTTGAGGATTAGAAGGGTTGATAATTGGTGTTATGTTCACATTTGATGGATTTGTTTTATTGTGTGATTTTACTTTGTTAGATGATTTAATAGATGATAAGGAAGCTTAAGGTGACCGTGACTATGTTCATTTTAATTTGAAAGATGATTTCCTAAAAAAAATAGCTTGTCTGATTTTTGGGGGATTGGATGTTAAGCTTGTTGACATAAATTTTTTTGAGAGATAAGCATAATTCCTGAGTCTTCATTTAATAGATGGTTGAACAAAAAGTGATTCAAGGTTTGAAATGAAGTTGTCCTTCCCCCAATTTATTTTCCACATGGACAAATAATTTGCTGGAAATTGAATGGTTTCAAATTTGCCTGGAGAGAAGATTTGGACGAAGGTTGTCAAAATTGAAATTCACTTTACTAGAGGACTCGAAAAAAAAGGCATCACATGCTGGACCTGTTGATGATTTTAGACACACTGATGCCAGCTGTGGTCACATGATTAAAGTAAGTCAGTGCATAAGCTGGAGTTTGGTCAATATGATCACTATGAACTTCAAAAGTGTTACTACATATATAGTTGGAACTAACAAAATTAAGGAATAAGGAGAGCTAATTTATTCTTTGTCTATGTTTACATCATTCTTATATTGTTGGTTGGTACAGAGGGTATTAAAAAACATTTCTATCAAAGAAAATGTTTATGGCTAGGCCTATGGTGTCCGAACTTGTTATTTGAGTCATGTGAGAAATCATATGATTACTGCTAGAATTCAGACGTTAACGAGGAAGGAGCTAAAGAGAAGTTGTAAGTTGTATGATGGTTTGAGTTGTGGATTTTGATTAATTTGGCAAGGTTTGTTGCAATTTTTGTAGTTTTAGACCATTTTATTTTTAAAGGACACGTGCATCTTTTGGTTTCTGGAATTTTAAAGAGACATTGGCCAAAGAAAAACATTTTAAGATAAATTGGTGTTATTAGTAGGCTAACATTTTGAATGGATGCTAAAATTGGAGATTTGTATTAGCATGGGCGTGAAAATCTCGGCTACCTGGTTTTGGAGTATGCCAATTTTGGTGATTTTTTTTTCTTTGTACGTTTTTATAAAGTTCACTCTAGGTTTAGTTGGTAATGTGTTATATTATGGCTGATACATCATTGAAATATTTTTAAGTTGTTTTATGGTAGGTGATACAAGAAGGTCTAACACCATAGGACCCATCACAAGAGGAATGGCCAAAAAGCTCCAAGATGAATATTCTCCTCAAGGTCAAGTACTATTTGCTATCTTTGGATGGAAAATTGGAGAACAAGAAGATATGCCAAATCTGCCAAAACATGGAGAAGGGTAAAAAGGACATTTCTATAAAAAAGGGGGTGTACTTATCCTTCTATGGGGCTGCATGAGTAATTGTTTTTATTCACATAAAACTTGATTTTCACGTGTTTTAGAAGCTAAACATGTAGCACATGGGATCAGATCTGCAACGTGAAATTTGCTTGCCTAAAGCATCGAGATTAATCTATAAAATCTCATAGGAAAAGCTTGTAAATGACTTTTGGATTGTAGTAAAGAATTTCTGCTGAAATGCATAGCAAATTCCTTCTCCAAGAGTCACTTCTTTGCTTGATTTCCATTGCAACTTCCTTCCACTCTAGGAAGCCTTCTGAGTTGTGAACCACCTCTCCAAGCTAGCCTCCATATCCATCCACCATAATCACCAATCATTCGCTGCTTCACATCCAAGAATCCTTTCCAATCTGCTCCTGAAAATACAACTCTGCAGCTACTGTTCCATTGGTTTCAGCAGCTGTCCATGCCTCTTTGCACCTCCAATCTCACGGATCTGCTTCTCCACATCTCCTAGGATGTATCAAGTGGTATTCAGAGCATAGGTTCTAACTTGAACCGTGAGATAAGTGGCTTCATCTTTCATTTTTCAAACTGTCATTCAAATTCCTGCTATGTCTTGTGGTTCTTCTAAATTATGTTTCTGTTTCAGCATCTATGATGTGTTTAGGCTTCTATGTTTTGAGTTTTATTGATACCAGCTGTATTTGCTTGAGTCTATCATCATTTTATTCGGTTATCTCTTGCTGTTTTGAGTCATTTTAATCATTTGAGCATCATTTTCCGTTTTGTCTTAGTCATGTTTGGTTAATTTGATGTTCTGTCATCAAATCTGGTTTTTAACCAAGTTTCACGGTTCTGAAAGTGTTGGATGTGGCTACACCAATTAAGAGCAATGAACAATCAAGAGATGAGCTCAGGTGTTTAAATTTGCCAACCAAACTCAGATCTGCATGATTTGTTTTAGTTGCTGTTCTGTTTTCCAGAAAGTGTACTGCTGTAACAAAAAAATTCCACTGTTCATATAGCATAGTGCACTGTTCTATTGAACAACAATTGAATGAGTTAATGTCTGAATCATTTGGAACATGAAATGAGTTGATTCCAAGTGTTTTGTAATGTGTAAGCATCAAAAAAATGCAGTAACCGAGATGCATGAGTTTCCTTGAGTCAATTCTGCTTAATTGTGTGTGGTTAGTATTAGATCATTGCTAACCATCATCAACACTGAATTTCTGCATTTGTGCAACTTTCAAATACCATTTCTAACTCCTCTTTGCTGTTTTCAAATCAGAATTACTTTTGAATCAAAATTTGACCATGCTAGTTGTTAAAGTTAGCTGAAATCTGGTACTGCAGTAGTGATTTTCTGTTTTATATAGTTTTGATGCATTCAATTAGTTCCAACAAGTCATCATTCATCATCAAAACATGTTTGAATCATTGGAAAATAACTAGGTGCAGTACTGTTCATTTGGTCTATTTTCTGCATTGAAAGATTGACTCTGCTGTCAAAACTGTACTGGTTTTTTTTTATCCAATTCTGCACTGCATTACTTTGCTTGATTTATCATTTTTAGATGCAGTAAAAGCCATGGTTCATTAAAAATATTAAGATAACAAGTCAAAAGAGATATTACATATGTTAAAAGGCACTTAGGACCATTGCATCATCAGTTTCGAAAGTTGAAGTGTGTAAAAATCTGGTGCAGAAATCTGGTGCAGAAATCTGGTGCAGAAATCTGGTTCAGGCATTTCATCAAACAGTTTTGTCAATTTTCAATGCATAACCAATTTGTGTGTGATTCTGATTTAAAGTCTTTTCTTGTGTTTTAATTCTGTTCTAGAGCCATTCCTAAGATCATTTTGAGGTGCCACCGTGATTGATAGCCATTTAATTGCTTGCTTTTTGAATTTTGAACACTCTGCACACCATCTGTTTGACAAAAGTCTTGGTGTTGCTGTCACTTGGATGTGATTTTGCTGGCAATTGTGGTGGTAGTTTCTGTGATTAATTGGTTTGTTGGATTGGTGAACTATAACTCAGAAGGATCACTGCAAGTGGAAGCATCAAAGGAAGTTCAATTGGTGAAGAAAAGTGAATGAAGTTGACCCTTGAAGAAGGCAAAACCGTGACTGCAGCAGCATTCTATACTGCAGAAAATTAATTTCTTGGTTTAGGCACCTTGCAGCTGAGAGAATTGTTTGGAATCCAGTAGATTCAAGTTCTTTGAGAGCAACCAAAGCTGCACACATTGTCCCTTAGCCTATTTTAACTTGTCCTTTCCAATTTACTAAATTTCTTTGTAATTTCCATTGTTTTTCTTTGGTTGTAAGTTCCAAATCCAAGCAAGTGAGGTGCTAGAGTTCACAAGTGCTCTTCCCTCATTTGTAACTAGACTCAAAGAAGTCTCACAAACTAAAATTGGTAGACGGTGAGTGTGTCTTAGATCCAAAATCTAAGCCTCACCTAGGAGACCTCACTTTAATTGCTTGTCCCATTCTCGACTAGATAGTATATATCTTGTGCGAATAGGAAGCTCTCTTAGGGGTCCGAATTTAGAGTTAGGTTGTGTTTTCTTTTCTTTGCTTTGTGTTTTCTTTGTGTCTTTAAGACTTAAGTGGATTTAAGAGTGATTTTGATCTAAGGACTCTAGTAAGTAACTAGAAGCATATTTGGCAAGGATAAGGCTTGGTACTTAAGCATTCCTAGTGAATCACCTCCCTTACCTGGAATATTGCTTTCAAGTGAAATCTATAGTCTTTACTTCAAGAATAACATTTAAGTCCATCATAATGTCTAGAAGGCATTCTCCTAGGATTAGTGATAGTGAAAAAGAACATTTTTCTCTTCAAACTTTAGTTAATGAATTCAAGGAAATGAGAAGAGAAATGAATGAAGAGAAAGTCAATAGAGAGCTTCAAAATGCTGTTATTCAAGATGAGTTGAGAATGATAAGGAAAAGTAAGTCTAGGGGAAGTCAGAGTGACAATTCTCAAGAGGGAGGGATGACCATGAGTCTGGGTGATTATTACCCTCATCAGCCTTCTACTTCTAGAAGGCATAGGAGAAATTCTCATGCACCTCCACCCCCTAAAGAAGTCAATGTTGTGTTGCCTCACTTCCATGGGAAGGACAATGTAGAGGCTTATCTTGATTGGGAGATGAAGGTGGAACAATTATTTGAATGCCACCAAGTGAGTGAAGAGAGGAAGGTCTCTCTAGCTACCCTAAGCTTTCAAGGGTATGCAATGTACTGGTGGACTGCCTTGGTCAAAGAGAGGCTTAGACATCAAGCCCCTCCCATCCACTATTGGAATGATCTCAAGTCTGCCCTTAGGAGGAGACACATCCCCTCCTACTACAATAGAGAACTCATGGATAAACTCCAAAGGTTACAACAAAGGTCTATGACAGTTGAGGAATATAGACAAAAGATGGAGTTGTATATGATGAGGGCAGGCATAGTGGAGGGTCCAGAAATTACTTTAGCTAGATTTTTAAGTGGGCTCAATTTTGACATAAGAGATAGGGTTGAACTTCTACCTTATAGAGATTTGAATGATCTTGTTCAAATGTGTATAAAGGTAGAACAACAAAACTTGAGAAAATCTTCTTCTAAAAGAATTCAAGTTCAACCTACTTTTGAAAAGAAAATTTTTAAAGAAAAAGAGCCATTTAAACCTCTAGCCAAAATAGAAGAGAGACCCAAGAAAGAAACACCCTCACACACCAGAACAAGTGAAATCAAATGCTTCAAATGTCTAGGAAGGGGTCATGTAGCTACTCAATGTCCTACAAAAAGAAACATTATTTTGAAAGGCAAGGACATTTATAGTAGTGAAAGTGACACCCCAACTAGTACAAGTGAGAGTGAGGAAGAAGAGAGGGAAGAGGAAATATATGCTGATGATGGGCAACTTCTCATGGTGAGAAGGATACTTAGCAACCAACCAAGTCTTGAACACATATCACAAAGAGAGAACATCTTTCACACAAGATGTAAAATTCAAGAAAATCATTGTTCTCTCATTGTTGATAGTGGATCTTGTTGCAATTGTTGTAGTACAAGGTTGGTTGAGAAGTTGAAGCTTGATATTATACCCCATCCAAAACCTTATAAACTTCATTGGCTAAATGAAGATGGGGATATAATAGTCAAGAATCAAGTGAAGTTGGCATTTTCCATTGGGAACTTCAAAGATGAAGTTTTATGTGATATAGTTCCCATGGAAGCATGTCATGTGTTATTGGGGAGACCATGGCAATTTGATCATCAAACTATCCATCATGGTCTAACCAATACCATCACTATCCATCAAAAGGACAAGAAGTTTGTGCTTCATCCTTTGACTCCTACCCAAGTGGCTAAGGATCAAGCACAAATGAAGTCTTTAAGAAAACAAGAACATGACCAAAAGAAAAAGTCAAAAAGAAAGGAGGGTAGGGAAACAAGTGTGCCACCTAAGGTCACTCAACATGAAGTTCTTTTAAACAAAAAGACCTTAATCAATACACTTCAAGTTGAGCAACCTTCATATCTTCTTCTTTGTCAAGGGACACTTACATGCACATCTAGTGAATCAAAGACTTCAACTCTTTCTCCATCCATTCAAAAACTTTTGAAAGAATTTGATGATCTATTCCCACAAGAAATTCCAAAAGGGCTTCCACCCATAAGAGGAATAGAACATCAAATTGATTTCATTCCAGGGGCAGTTCTTCCTAATAGGCCAGCCTATAGGACCAACCCCCAAGAAACTAAGGAGATTGAAACACAAGTCCAAGAGTTGCTAGATAAAGGCTTAGTTCAAAAGAGTCTAAGTCCATGTGCTGTACCAGTGTTGCTTGTTCCAAAAAAAGATGGGAAGTGGCGCATGTGTTGTGACTGTAGAGCTATCAACAACATCACAATCAAGTATAGACATCCCATTCCTAGGCTTGATGATATGTTGGATGAATTGCATGGAGCACAAATATTTTCAAAGGTAGATTTAAAAAGTGGCTATCACCAAATAAGAATTAAAGAAGGTGATGAATGGAAAACTGCCTTTAAGACCAAGTTTGGATTATATGAATGGCTAGTTATGCCTTTTGGTCTTACAAATGCTCCAAGCACATTCATGCGACTTATGAATCATGTTCTTAGGGATTGCATTGGGAAGTTTGTAGTTGTGTACTTTGATGATATTTTGGTATACAGTCAAAATTTGCAAACCCATGAAAATCATTTGAGAATTGTTTTAACAATTCTTAGAACACACAAATTGTTTGCAAACTTTGACAAGTGTACCTTTTGTGTTGATAGTGTCATATTTCTTGGATTTGTGGTCACCAAAAATGGGGTTCATGTGGACCCAGAAAAAATAAAGGCCATCCAAGATTGGCCTCCTCCAAAGAATGTAGGAGAAGTAAGGAGCTTCCATGGGTTGGCAAGCTTTTACAGAAGATTTGTTCCTAACTTCTCTAGTCTTGCTTCACCCCTCAATGAGTTGGTGAAAAAAGATGTTACATTCCATTGGGGGGATAAACAACAAAAAGCTTTTGAGCTACTCAAAGAGAAGCTCACACAAGCACCCATTCTAGCTTTGCCAAATTTTTCCAAAACTTTTGAGCTAAAATGTGATGCTTCAGGATTTGGCATAGGTGCAGTATTATTACAAGAAGGACACCCAATTGCATACTTTAGTGAAAAACTTCATGGTGCCTCTTGTAATTACCCCACCTATGACAAAGAACTCTATGCACTTGTGAGGGCTCTTCAAACTTGGGAACATTACCTTGTTGCCAAGGAGTTTATCATTCATAGTGATCATGAATCACTTAAGTATTTGAAGAGTCAACACAAGTTACAAAAGAGGCATGCTAAGTGGTTGGAATTCATTGAACAATTCACTTATGTTATTAAATACAAGAAAGGAAAATCCAATGTGGTGGCCGATGCTTTGTCAAGAAAAATTAATCTATTAGCCACATTGGGAGCTCAAATTCTTGGATTTAATAACATTCTTGAATTGTATTCACAAGATCCTGATTTTGCTCATATCTATGAGGAATGTCTCAATAAGCCTCAAGGAGGATTCTATGTGAAAGAGGGGTATCTTTTTAAAGAAGGAAAAATTTGCATTCCCCAAGGGTCACATAGAAAACTCCTTGTTAAAGAGACACATGAGGGAGGATTAATGGGGCATTTTGGGGTAGAAAAGACCCTTGGCATGTTAAAAGAAAAATTCTTTTGGCCTCACATGAGAAGGGATGTTCAAAGGCATTGCTTTAAGTGTATAACTTGTTTAGAAGCTAAATCTAAATCAATGCCTCATGGACTTTATACTCCTTTGAATGTTGCTTCCACCCCTTGGGAAGAGATAAGTATGGATTTTGTGTTAGGTCTTCCCAAAACTTCTAGGGGTTTTGACTCTATCTTTGTGGTAGTAGACAGATTTAGCAAAATGGCTCATTTTATACCCTGCCACAAAGTAGATGATGCAAGCAACATTGCAAAGTTATTCTTTAGAGATGTGGTTAAACTTCATGGGTTACCTAAGGTAATAGTTTCGGATAGAGATACAAAATTTCTTAGTCACTTTTGGCGGACCTTATGGTCTAGATTAGGGACTAAGTTATCTTTTTCTACTACTTGCCATCCTCAAACAGATGGTCAAACTGAAGTAGTCAATAGATCTCTTTCCACTTTACTAAGGGTAGTTCTTAAAGGAAATCACAAATCTTGGGATGAGTACCTGCCTCATGTTGAGTTTGCCTACAATAGAGTAGTTCATGGAACTACTAAATTGTCTCCTTTTGAAGTTGTTTATGGTTTTAATCCTTTGACACCCATGGATTTAATACCCCTTCCAAATTCTATTGATTTTGTTCATCAAGATGGGGTATCTAAATCTAAATTTATCAAAGATTTACATCAAAGGGTTAAAATTCAAATTCAACAACAAAATGAGAAATATGCCAAGAAACATAATAAGGGCAAGAAAGAGTTAATCTTCAATGAAGGAGATTTAGTTTGGATTCATCTTAGAAAGGAAAGATTTCCTCAACTAAGAAAATCTAAACTCAATCCTAGAGGAGATGGACCCTTTAGAGTGATCAGGAGGATTAATAACAATGCTTATCAACTTGATCTTCCTCCTGAATATGGTGTTCATGCTACCTTCAATGTATCTGATCTTAAACCTTTTGCAGGATTTGATAGTGAAGATGAAGATCTTTTGGATTTGAGGGCAAATCCTTCTCAAGCGGGAGGGGATGATACAAGAAGGTCTAACACCATAGGACCCATCACAAGAGGAATGGCCAAAAAGCTCCAAGATGAATATTCTCCTCAAGGTCAAGTACTATTTGCTATCTTTGGATGGAAAATTGGAGAACAAGAAGATATGCCAAATCTGCCAAAACATGGAGAAGGGTAAAAAGGACATTTCTATAAAAAAGGGGGTGTACTTATCCTTCTATGGGGCTGCATGAGTAATTGTTTTTATTCACATAAAACTTGATTTTCACGTGTTTTAGAAGCTAAACATGTAGCACATGGGATCAGATCTGCAACGTGAAATTTGCTTGCCTAAAGCATCGAGATTAATCTATAAAATCTCATAGGAAAAGCTTGTAAATGACTTTTGGATTGTAGTAAAGAATTTCTGCTGAAATGCATAGCAAATTCCTTCTCCAAGAGTCACTTCTTTGCTTGATTTCCATTGCAACTTCCTTCCACTCTAGGAAGCCTTCTGAGTTGTGAACCACCTCTCCAAGCTAGCCTCCATATCCATCCACCATAATCACCAATCATCCGCTGCTTCACATCCAAGACTCCTTTCCAATCTGCTCCTGAAAATACAACTCTGCAGCTACTGTTCCATTGGTTTCAGCAGCTGTCCATGCCTCTTTGCACCTCCAATCTCACGGATCTACTTCTCCACATCTCCTAGGATGTATCAGTAGGCGAACGGGGGAGGATGATTTTTGGCCAACATTGCTCAAAGATGTTACTGTTACTGGTAATCTGATCCAGTTATTTCATAATTTATAATTTTTTTCAGCATTTAAGTGTTGGTGTCAAGCGTCTTGGCAATATAGTATAGACTTTCCTTCACATTTTCCTCAAGATGCTGATGTCATGTGAGATCAATATACAATCTTCTAGTTTATTTTGTGATTCAACACATCTTGTTCCCTTTATTTCTTATCTGTAGGTGAGAAATATCTCTAATTCTCTATGTAGTGCAGGTCATTTCTAAATTCAGCTTTTGAGCTTTTGTTGAGAGTTTGGGCAGCTTCAAGAGACCTTAAGGTCACTACTATTTTTCTTTACTTTTGTTCTTGCATTCTGCTCCTTATAGGAGTCTTTATAATTTTCTGGATCCTTTTTTTGCTGATACATCTATAAAAGTTAAGTTTCTGAACATGTTCTGTTTGTGTGGTTGATGAACATAGATGAGTATTTTAGTGTATAATTTATGACTTTTTTACTTGATTGTTTTTTATCTTTGTCTTATTTAAACTTATTTCGTTTTAGGTTCGTGTCGCATCTGTAGAAGCACTGGGGCAAATGGTAGGTCTCATAACACGAGTACAGTTAAAGACTTCCCTACCAAGGCTTATCCCTACAATATTGGACTTGTAAGTATGGTCTTTAAAGCATTTTATATTTTAGTTATGTATGGTTCATATTTAATTCGTTTTTTTTTTCTATTTAATGTTTGATTTCTCACTAGATTAAAATATGAAGAAACTTAAAATATCAACTAGTATTATCAGATGAATTCACATAAATATCTTATGTCAGGTATAAAAAAGATCAAGATATAGCTTTTTTGGGTACATGCAGTCTCTTTATAACAAACTCACTCCCTGGTCCAAGACAAGTGACATGAAAACTAACTACTGACTTATAGTATAGATAGAAAGATGTTAAGAGTAAATAGTGAACATTCTTTTAAAATTAATTGTATAATTTGCACTTGAAAACCACTTTCCCTTAAGGGAAGAGAGAAAATTGGTTGCCTAAGTGTGGTTAAAAGCCAAAGAAATGAGTTAAGTGACTATTGAGTGTATCAAAATATGCAAATCTTTTAACATACCACAGCAGCTATGGTTGCAGATATGGCAACAGTGAGGTATCTCCCAAGTGGTAGTTGTAATTACACCTTCATTCTGTGTTTACTGGTTTAGGTTCTTCCTGTATATATGTGATTAGTTTATAGGGTATAAAAATAGGGTTATGGATACTGAAGTGATGGATTTATTTATAAATAAAACATTATAGAATACATTGAAATATTTGGGAGAAGGGTTTTGGATGAATTTGGGAGAAGGGTTTTGGATGCATTTGTCTTTGTCTGGTGATTACTCTGTGATTTGTGTAATGAGTAATTGTAGAATTGCTGACATTACTAGTAAATAATGAAGACAACATCACACTAAAATAACTTCAACGAGAGCTTTGTTATCTTTTAATACTTTTTTCATGTTTATTGAGTTTTTAAATAATTGAAGTTTCAATATGCTAGAGTTGCTCATGCCTGATCAATTTGTTAGTCTTGGAGCCAAGCATCAGTAATTTGCATATAAATGTTACCAAGAGAATTTACTTTACTTTTTGAGTGAAATGAAAAAAATAGTCTTTTGATAGCATGATAACATCATCTGTCTTAGTTGCCTACTTCGTGAAAGAGATATGGTATAATCATTTTAATTATTGAGAAACTTTTTAGCATGATATGGTATGAGCCATATTATGAAAATCTAATTTTTGGGTGCAGATTTATGATTTACTAAAAAATAATCACGTGTGTTACGACTGTCGCGGTCATACAAATTTTATGTGCAATTAATGAATGCAGTATAACTAGGAAGTGACTCCTAGGTCGTCTCTCAAGGACCAATATTGGGTTCAGTCTCAGATTTAACACGAAGTGGGGGGGGTTTTGTAGATGTTTTGTGCGGTAAAATAAAATTGGAAATTGGAATTTAAATAAAACAGAATTTAAAACCTTTTGAAATAAATTTTAAACACTGTAAAACTGAACGGTAAAAGATGGTAAAAATAGAACAGTAAATATTCAGAAACTGTAGAATTGAACGGTGTAGAAAAACATTAAACGATAAAATAAAAGAGACAATAAAAATAGAAAACAATTAACTGGAAATGCAATTTATCAATGCTTTCAACACTTAAATTAAAATCAACAGTACAACTAAAAATAACACGAGCAAAGGTGACACACTTCTACTGCTTCTTCAGAAATTAAAACTACAATTGCACGTTGAAATGGAAATTCAGAGAACGGAAGAGAAAGAGGAAGAGGCGAGAGCCTCTTCCATGGCTGTCCTAAACTACTCTTAAAACTCTACTAAAATCTACTACTCCATTCTAAAATCTGATGCCTCTGGCTCCTCCCAAATCTGCCAATTTATAGCTCCTGAAGCTACTCCCGTGACTTCTCTTTTCGTGCACACTTGAACGTGACTTTGCCATCCAGCACCATTTCTTAATTTTGTCTTTTAGCAACTTTCTTCATCAATTAATTCTCCACTTTTGTTTCCTTGTGGACGTGAAAAAAAAACTTCCATTTCTCTTCACCACTTCATTGCTAATGAATAAAATATTCCAAACCGTGGCAGCTGCTTCCCCCTGGACGTAATACCATTCTCATGCCACCATGACAACACACCACTTCCTTTATTTTCCAAACACACACACGCTGCTGGACCATGGTGAAGGGCTGCATGCTGGACTGTGAACGTGTGCTTGTGTTGCAGCTGTTGGGCGTTGCTTCTGGATGGGGGTTGCTGGAAGGTGATGTTCTTCCCAAGCTGCTTCAATGGCCGTGATGAACGTCCAAGCTTCTGGACTGGACCGTGAGACTTCCAGGCATCAACTAAATGCCAACATAAAACCTTGAGTGGGGTATAACACCGTGAGTGATGTGTGTTTCTTGTAAGCCAATTCTAAAATTCTGAAATGAGTGCCAAAGTGGGTCATAATGTGCTTTCTCCCAGCACTTTGTATCTTTCAAATGGATAAGAACCGTGAGTTGCACCTCTTGCTGGCTGCTTTTCATTAAAAATCAAAGTAAAGAATTTTGGAGGTATGTAAGCTTTCAGGGTAATTTTGTCCTATGCCCATGTTCTTTGCTGCTGGACCCAACACGTCACAAGCACACTAGTAGAATGAAATTCTTTATAGCTTTCAACTATGCACACCATTTTCTCTTTCACGTAAGTTTTCAAAGTGGTGGTCCCTTTTGATCACAATTATGTGTATTTGCTGAATGGTTTTCTAAAATGACTTTTTCATGGGCATAGGACATGTAACCGTGAGCTAATATGTGAAAGATGCCTTCCTCCTTAGGTGGCATGCATGGGGTCGTGGGCTTCCCTTCATAATACCAATCCAAATAGAATTTAGCATTTGATTTTAGAGGTCTTGGACGTGAGCTTCCTTTGCTTGGTGGCCAATTGATTTACTTCTCAAAGAAAATTCCAACCAATGGCCGTGTGATGTGTATGTGGGTTGCAAGCTTTGCTTAGAATAAATCATTGCAAAATCCATTGAGCTCTCCTTCTTGTGAACACTCTGTGGAGAGTCTTAGCACTGTCCAATGATCAATTTCAGCCACCACAAGTACTAAACATCAAGCAAACAATGCAAACATTTTAGAACACTCAAAACAGTAATTACTGGACTGACATAGGAGAGTAAAAAAAATACTGGGAACAGAACAAAACGAATTTTAACAAACGAAAAGCTATACGTGAAAATAGACATCTAGACGAAACTATGAAAAAAAATTGCATGGAAAAAGGATAAGAATTGAACTTAAACGAGAACAAACAAGTTGACACAAAATTCACGCAGCAACCAGCGAAAACTGAAATGGCTGAAATACATTGGGCTCAATTGCCAATTCTCATTTAACCTTCAAATGTCCCAAATTGTATCTCCAAATTTTCCTTGTAAAATAATTATCTCAGATAATTCAAATTAGTTAAAATAAGAATTTCCGATCAAATTTAGCACAATTAGGAAAAATAGGATAATACTGTACATTCAAGCACAATTCCTTGATTAAATTCGGTACAATAAACTAAGTGAAATCAATAAAATATTGACTCATCAAAATAGACCACACTTAGTCTTTTGCACTCCTGGGCAAAATTAAGACGCAAATCAGGGAATGGTTCAAAAGACTTTTAGGGAGGCGACACAAAACTCAGCAGACAGAAAAATAAAACTCACAAGAAAGTAAACAGAATTTACATAGTTCTCAAGAAGTTTGGACAGAGAAAATATGTAGAAAATATCCAACACACCATCAAGAAAAGCAGATACTCATAGAAATCATCCAAGCAATTCAATACATGACAAAATAATTAATATGCTCAAGAGGTGAATTGAAAATAACAAAACCTCACAGATGCACTCACAGTGTTTCTCTCAAGTGTCTAGGGTAAATAATAATATCAGCTCGATGTACTCAAGAAAACAAACACAAGTAGACTTGGCAAGCTTCTAATTATCAACACTTAAAACATATGCATGTTTGGATCCAAAGGTCTTTACTGGGTTGTAATGGGGCCAAGGACAGGGGAGGATAAATTTGGATAAGTAGCTATAGCTCAGAAGAAATAGAGGTGCACTAGGAAAAAAAATGTAAACACAGTGAAATCTCACCCAAACCTCTAATTCAATCCTCTTCTCGACTCCATTATTTATAAAATTATTTTTCAATTTTTCTCTTTTTCTCATCATTTTTTTTTTATCCTGTTTTTTTTTTTTTTTCACACAACAGGATATAAATTATCATTTCAAAACATGATGAGGAACCAACTAGCCAATTCATCAGAATTCCCAAGGAGACCACACTTATGCACAAAATACTTCTATAGCTCCAGACTTTCCTAAGGTTAAGGTAATCATTTGTTTTTCACTTAGGATCAGTGTATGAGCTTCAACAAAAAGAAATATATACAGTATAGGCTCAAAGGGGTTATCAAAGGATAATAACAAGGTAGGCTTATTTGGCTAAAGAGGCTCAAGAACAAAAATGCCTTTATCACGTCTGAACATGCATATCAATCAAGTATATCAAAAAGAATCAAGCCAAGGCCTATGTGCAAGCAATCAAGATACATATCACACAAGAAAGAAAATTAAGTGGCTCAAATTCTCACACAGGGCATTCGTTACAATCAAATCAACCTCTTAAACATTATAATCATCTTCCAAGCAGAGAAAAACAAGGATTTTAAACCATAAGTATTAATGAAGTGAAGGAAAAATCTACAACTTTAGACATCATCCAGAAATCAAGAGAAAAATGTAAAATTTATTGCACACAAAACTCGATAAAAATAACTTTACAGAAAAAAAAAAAATTTTAACACTCAAAAACAAAAATTTAACACACAAAGTACTATTTAACAGAAAAATCAGAATCTCTCCCAGTAGACCACACTTAAATCACACAATGTCCTCAGCGTGTCACAATCATCAGATTATCAATTTCAGAGCAACAAATAATATAGACAAGTGCAATAAAAAGTAGAAAAATGGGAAGAAATTTTCAGTAACATCCATCAGTAGATGTTATCACCTAGCACCCATCAGTAGATGCCAATTAATAATTTTTTTTTTTTTATTATTATTTGTTTTTTTATTTTTTATTTTTTATTTTATTTTAATTGAAAAAGGAGAAGACCGGTACTGTGGCAACAGTTTCGGTGGCAAAGACCGGAACTGTTGCTACAGTGGAAAGAAATCTGGCTATAAAAGGTCCGCTCCTCCGCGTCCAGCGCCATTTCTGATCCCTCACTCTCTCTCTACTCCACTCTCTCCTCTCTACTTCTCTCTCAACTCTCTCTCTGCTCTCTTCTCTCTCTGCTCTCTCCTGAGCGTCTGGATCTGTGAGGAAGCTCTGTCCCCGCGCCTTCTGAAGATCTGAGATCTGCGCAGAGCCCCTGTCCCTGCGTCTTCTGAAGAGTCTGAGTGAGATCCGCGAGGAGCCTCTGCAAGCCTACTTCCCCAGGTAAGTTCTCTGCACCTTGGATCTCTATTTCTTCTTTTTCTGCTTACGTTTTCCAGATCTTTCACTGCTTTCTTTTCCTTTCTCTGCTTTCCAGTCTTTCCCTTTCAGTATTTCCTTTATTTTTCATCTCTGCCCTGCTCTCTTTACTGCTTTCCATCTTCTTTATGCTTTTTCCTTTCATTCTGCTGTTATACCTTCCTGCTTTCCTGCTTTCTTTCTTTTCCTTTTTTCCAGATCTTTCATTTTTTTTTCTTTTTCTTTTTCTGCTTTCTTTTCCTGCTTTCATTTAAGCCTTCAGTTCCTTCTTTATTTTCAGCTCTTATTCGCTTTCTTCTTCACCTGCTAAACACTTAAAACACATAAAACACAATTGTCTTAAAACTTAAGGGGTATATCGGCTGGAAACCAGACGTTAATCTCCCTTCGTTTGAAGGTATGGCAGAGACAATCGGGTAGAACAACGCCACGTACCCCACTTAAAACTAAATAAACACATAAACATAATATACAAGAACAATATGGACAAGAACAACCGGACAACTGGACGTAGATCCGTTTAGGACCCTTTTGCAAGGACCGTGAAACAGATCTGAGACCAGACACTGAAACATCAAATACAGACTGGACAAAATAAATTTAAAAGGAAACAAGAACAAATAAAGAAAACAGAGAACTAATCTAATTTTTTTTTTTTTTATGCTTCATTTTTTTTAGTTCTTTTTATTATTTTTTTTTTATGTTTATTTTTTTCTTTTTTTTTTATGTTTTTGTTCTTTTTATTTTTATATTTTTTTTTATTAAGTTTTAGAATATTTCAAGAGGAATGATGACGAGTGAGATGGAATCAGAGAGATACACTAGTCAGCGATGGCGTCCTACAGATGATCAGATCAATATGATGACCAAAATCTACAACTATGGGGTCACACACCCAAGCCGAGCGCAAGTCGTCGAGATCGCGTCTCGACTAAGGACCTTCGGCGAAGCCACTGAATACAACGTGCACTGCTGGTTTAACAACCATGGCAATCGGGTCAGGCGCTGGCAAGCGGAGATAGACCCCACAGGCACTCTCTTTTCACAACTGCCGCTATACATGTACGGTAAGACCTCTGATCACACCTCCATTGAATTTTCCATTCCTCTTCTATTATTAACACAAGTTTTTTATTTATTTATTTATTTATTTTTTTTTTTTTTTTTTTTGTTTGAAAGAAAACAACTGGGTGATAATGAGGGCACCGAGGCTGCTGAATCTGTTTCCAGTTCCGATCATTATCGATGACGACAGAAATGAACGAGAAATTCCTCCACCAAAGCCTCCTGTATTTCGAACCAGAACTCCCTCAACGGAGCTCTCCCTAAGACCACCACAACCAGCTCGAGAATTCTTCCAGTTTTAATGTTTTATGTTTTATTTTATTTTATTTTTTTTTTATGTTTTTGTTGGCCGAGTGTGGCCAGAATTAAGGACTGTAATCTGAACAATTAATTTTTTTTTTTATGTTTTTATTTAATATGGTGTGTAATATTAACGATCAGAAATGATCGACCCCTGAACAACTTTATTTTCACATATATCTATTGCAATTTCATTTTCAGATCTGAAAAATTTCCTTTTCTCAATCACTGTAATTTTTGCTCAAATGAATGAAATCTTTCTTAGTTAAACAAAATTTTTCAATCAAAGATCTGTATGCAAACAACTAAGAAATTATATTTACAGTGAAGGAAAATAAGGAAAAATAAGATCTGAAGTGAAAATTTTTATTGGTATGAAATAATAAGATAGTGAGGGTCGAAATAAAATCAAGGAATACGCAAAACAATTTTTTGAATTTTTGAATTTTTTTTTTTTATAAGGAGAACAATGTGAAAACTAAGAAAAAAAAAATAATTATACATATCAGAATATAGATTTGGCACGCTTTTAAACAAAAACAATTTTATCACAAAATATTTTTTTTTTTTTGTTTTTTTTTATTTTTTTTTTTTAAAGATAACAATTCGAAAACTAAGAAGAAAAGGAAAAACAAACTTAAAAGAAAAACAAAATGCAGAATCTCCCCCAGACCACACTTAGACTACAATGTCCCAAATCAGTTAAAGGCATAAGATCATCAGTTAAAACACTAAACAGATAAAGGACAAATGCAATAAAAGTAGGAAAACGGGGAAGAAAGAAAAAGAAAACTCCCCTGGATTATGGTGGCAGTTGCCAAAATTGGACTATCAGTGAGATATCTTCCACCTCAGGATCCGGCGAAGATGTCTTCAGGAGCAGCTCGCCCAGTACTGCCCTCTCACTCAAATCAAGACTTTTCTTCCTTCTTCTCCGAGCAAGTTGTTGAATCAACAAAATCAGGAGCCTTCTGTCCACCAGCAGTTGTTGAGTCTGTGACACCGGAGTAATAAGAGAAATAGCAGTATACTTTCCTTCATCTATCATTGTTTCCTCTATGTCAGTACCTGTATTCTCATTTACTTTTGTAACATGGTCATCAAACTCATAATCAATAGCATCTGTTATGAATTTAGAATCTGTTTGTAACACATAATCAATTTCAATACAAATCGGGCAAGAACCAGATTCACAATCACATTCACAATTCTCAGAAAACTGAGTCAGATCAATGTTTTGTTCTAACTCTATCATGTTATGCGACTGCAAAATTCCTGTCTCAAAATCAATATTGACATATGCATCATCAACAAAATCCCCATTCAGTGCAAAGCTATTATCAATGGAAATTTCATCACTGTAATCATGTTCATTCAACACAACATTTATACCAATGGTTTCAGAGACTAATACTGAATCAAAAACTTCAGAATTGTCAATCAAGTCTGTATCAGTTTCAATCCTAAAACCTGTAGAATCATTGTGCAACAAATCACAAGCAATTGAATGTATAGGTAGATCTGGTAAAGAGCTTGTAATCTCAGTTTCAGAATAAACATGTTTTTGCTCAGAATAAATTTTCTCATGAATTTCCAATTCATCAACTGCACATTCAAGTTGAGGTACGTTTACCTCCACGGTGGAAGATAAAAATGGTCTACCTGTCTCAACAGTGTTACTCGTACCTGCCTGGTCCTTAAAATAATCATCAACAGTCTCAGGTGCAAGAGTGGGATCATAGAAAGGTAGGAAAGTGGGTGTAGTAGTAAACTCATAGCTTTGCTCCCCATCTTCTATGTTGATGCCACTATCATCTTGAAAGTGTTGAGTGGCCATCTGCCCGATCTGATCAGTCAGCTTCTGAATGGCAGCTTGAGTTTCCATGCTCTCTTGCTTGAACTGCATGTTCCCTTTCTGAAACTGCATGTTCTGCATGGTCATCTGCTCCAATAACTCCTTCAATGTAGGTTCAGAAGTTGAAGGCTGAGAAGCTACTTGGGCAGGAGCATCATACTGCTGACTCTGATATTGCTGAACTGGTGGAACCGGCTCCCAAAGGGAGCTCTCAGGAATTTGAGGATGATCCATATTTTTCTCAGTATTAAAATCAGCACAAGAATCAGAGTAATATGCAGAAAGAGAATCATAATTACAGGCACTTGTAGAATAAGCACTATTCACAAAATTAAAATAGGTAGACATGGAAAATAAAAATAAAAACTAAAAACTAAAAATTACGAAACAGATAAACTAAACACATTTATACATGCTACAAGCACACACAAGACAGAACATCAATAGTAAAAAAAAAAATTAAATTTTTTTTTTTTAAATATAGCAACTAAATACAGAACACAGCACAATAAAATATAAAAGACAAAACATATATTAACACAACATAATCGAAAAACACAGCAAAAATCTAAAACGAAAAACCTGGAACTGAAGTGACAACGCCGCCAAAATTTGCTGAAGGTGTCGTTGTCGCCTACAGAAATATACAAGACAGAACACACAAAACAAACATATTAACAGAACAAAACTTTATACAACAAAAATCTAAAACCAAACCTCCATTGGTCCCCGGCAACGGCGCCAAAATTTGTTACGACTGTCGCGGTCATACAAATTTTATGTGCAATTAATGAATGCAGTATAACTAGGAAGTGACTCCTAGGTCGTCTCTCAAGGACCAATATTGGGTTCAGTCTCAGATTTAACACGAAGTGGGAGGGGGGGTTTTGTAGATGTTTTGTGCGGTAAAATAAAATTGGAAATTGGAATTTAAATAAAACAGAATTTAAAACCTTTTGAAATAAATTTTAAACACTGTAAAACTGAACGGTAAAAGATGGTAAAAATAGAACAGTAAATATTCAGAAACTGTAGAATTGAACGGTGTAGAAAAACATTAAACGATAAAATAAAAGAGACAATAAAAATAGAAAACAATTAACTGGAAATGCAATTTATCAATGCTTTCAACACTTAAATTAAAATCAACAGTACAACTAAAAATAACACGAGCAAAGGTGACACACTTCTACTGCTTCTTCAGAAATTAAAACTACAATTGCACGTTGAAATGGAAATTCAGAGAACGGAAGAGAAAGAGGAAGAGGCGAGAGCCTCTTCCATGGCTGTCCTAAACTACTCTTAAAACTCTACTAAAATCTACTACTCCATTCTAAAATCTGATGCCTCTGGCTCCTCCCAAATCTGCCAATTTATAGCTCCTGAAGCTACTCCCGTGACTTCTCTTTTCGTGCACACTTGAACGTGACTTTGCCATCCAGCACCATTTCTTAATTTTGTCTTTTAGCAACTTTCTTCATCAATTAATTCTCCACTTTTGTTTCCTTGTGGACGTGAAAAAAAAACTTCCATTTCTCTTCACCACTTCATTGCTAATGAATAAAATATTCCAAACCGTGGCAGCTGCTTCCCCCTGGACGTAATACCATTCTCATGCCACCATGACAACACACCACTTCCTTTATTTTCCAAACACACACACGCTGCTGGACCATGGTGAAGGGCTGCATGCTGGACTGTGAACGTGTGCTTGTGTTGCAGCTGTTGGGCGTTGCTTCTGGATGGGGGTTGCTGGAAGGTGATGTTCTTCCCAAGCTGCTTCAATGGCCGTGATGAACGTCCAAGCTTCTGGACTGGACCGTGAGACTTCCAGGCATCAACTAAATGCCAACATAAAACCTTGAGTGGGGTATAACACCGTGAGTGATGTGTGTTTCTTGTAAGCCAATTCTAAAATTCTGAAATGAGTGCCAAAGTGGGTCATAATGTGCTTTCTCCCAGCACTTTGTATCTTTCAAATGGATAAGAACCGTGAGTTGCACCTCTTGCTGGCTGCTTTTCATTAAAAATCAAAGTAAAGAATTTTGGAGGTATGTAAGCTTTCAGGGTAATTTTGTCCTATGCCCATGTTCTTTGCTGCTGGACTCAACACGTCACAAGCACACTAGTAGAATGAAATTCTTTATAGCTTTCAACTATGCACACCATTTTCTCTTTCACGTAAGTTTTCAAAGTGGTGGTCCCTTTTGATCACAATTATGTGTATTTGCTGAATGGTTTTCTAAAATGACTTTTTCATGGGCATAGGACATGTAACCGTGAGCTAATATGTGAAAGATGCCTTCCTCCTTAGGTGGCATGCATGGGGTCGTGGGCTTCCCTTCATAATACCAATCCAAATAGAATTTAGCATTTGATTTTAGAGGTCTTGGACGTGAGCTTCCTTTGCTTGGTGGCCAATTGATTTACTTCTCAAAGAAAATTCCAACCAATGGCCGTGTGATGTGTATGTGGGTTGCAAGCTTTGCTTAGAATAAATCATTGCAAAATCCATTGAGCTCTCCTTCTTGTGAACACTCTGTGGAGAGTCTTAGCACTGTCCAATGATCAATTTCAGCCACCACAAGTACTAAACATCAAGCAAACAATGCAAACATTTTAGAACACTCAAAACAGTAATTACTGGACTGACATAGGAGAGTAAAAAAAATACTGGGAACAGAACAAAACGAATTTTAACAAACGAAAAGCTATACGTGAAAATAGACATCTAGACGAAACTATGAAAAAAAATTGCATGGAAAAAGGATAAGAATTGAACTTAAACGAGAACAAACAAGTTGACACAAAATTCACGCAGCAACCAGCGAAAACTGAAATGGCTGAAATACATTGGGCTCAATTGCCAATTCTCATTTAACCTTCAAATGTCCCAAATTGTATCTCCAAATTTTCCTTGTAAAATAATTATCTCAGATAATTCAAATTAGTTAAAATAAGAATTTCCGATCAAATTTAGCACAATTAGGAAAAATAGGATAATACTGTACATTCAAGCACAATTCCTTGATTAAATTCGGTACAATAAACTAAGTGAAATCAATAAAATATTGACTCATCAACGTGGCTTGTCTTCTATGCAGCTTTAAGCATCCATGCTTATATACCTTTTAGCTTTAAAGTTATCATATTCTTCGTTATTTCTCTCTTAAAATGATTACAATTTTGTGTCATTTATTATTATTATTTTAAAAAACTATAACATAATACAACATCTCTGGAGTTGTCTTCTCAATCTCATCGCCATAGCCTAAAGCACCACAGTATCCCTTGCCCCATGTATATACCTGGACAATTAACAAAATCTTAGTACCTGCATGGTCAAATTAGATTTATTGTCCTCAAAGTGGCCAATGGTTTTTATTGCATATTGTTCCTCTTCTTTATTTTTTTTACACAAGCAAATTCAAGACATTTTAATGCTAGTGCTCTTTTTGGTGGTGGCCGTGTGTGTTAGAAAATGTGGCAGCTGCATTCCATCTCCAAATTAAAATTCGAACATGCATTCTCCATGCCCCACTTCTCCACTTGAAGCTTCTTATTTCTTCATTCTTTATTCTTTACATCATCCTTTCTCCATGTGCTGAACTCCTATACTTCCACATGTGCATGACCAATTTTGGCTCCCAAGGTCGTGCTCTCCATATTGATGCTCATGGCCTGCCTTCTCAACAAGTGATTCTTTCATGTCATCATGCACCATGCCTTACTTCCCACTTTGACGTGGTGCTGGATGGTGGACTGGTTTGATCAATGCGCACCCATTAGCTAAACTTTAATTTCTACTATATACAGGTCTAGGTTAGGAAAAAGGAAGTTTTCATGTATATATTAGTCTTGAAAGTAAAGTGTAAATACATAGTAGACCTATTTTAGTTTATCTAATTTCTTTGAAGCTTACTGGAATAAAAAATAGCAGAGAAAAAACTTACCTTACTAGTAGTGTTTATTTTAAATGTTAATCATTTGATGTCATGAATTAACTTCTCTTTTTTGTTTTGTATAGTTATTCCTTGCTTGTTAACTGTAATAGATCCTTATAGCTCATGCTATATAATCTTTGCTGATAACGAATTCTCATTTACACTATCAATTTCATTTCATAAAAATATTTTTAAAATGGGAATAAAATAAACAAGTTTTAGTTTTAGATGATAAATTATTCGGGGAAAAGAATATACACAGAAACGATAATATGATAATATAAAAAAATTGCAAAAATATTACTCACATTTTCAGAAACCTTTGGTTTTAATTATCCAGTAACGTGATTTGATTCTGAATAAGATGAATACAATGAGTATAGGGGCAGGTATTGATGGTTTTGAATTTTCATGTAACATACATACACTTACATGCTTCTTTAAATATAGTACATTGCTCTGCTTGAGTTTCAGAGTTTTGATGTTCAATTGCTTTGTCCATATACTGGTTTGTACTTTTCTTTAAGATTAATCAATGGTTGTTTTTTGTTGTTCTGAAAACTTGTAACTCCTTTGTTGCAAAGTTGATTGCTTAAGAATTGGCCAGTGTAGTTAAGATTTTGCACATGCACTATAGTAATGAGACTTGTGCACTTGAATTTGCAGCTTCAGGGTATATAGTTTATATGATTATTGTACATATGAATATATTATCTTATAATTTGTCTCACTTTTCTTTGAGGTTGCTTGATTTTTTTCTTCTATTCTTTAAGTTGTTGAAATATATTCTGTTACCAAGAAGGAAAGCTTATAGTACCTGCATAACTGCGTAACAATTTGCTTCATGGTATTTTGTACTCAATGATTTTAGTCTTCTGGTTTCAACATCTTCTTTCTGTCTGATAGTGTATCATTTGGCATAAATCCAGATTCGTATAGATCATTCCATGTTGTTTATAGTTTTAGTTTAAGCATTTATCAAGACAAACATGCAAAAAGTTTACTCGCTGAACCCATTTGATATTTGTTTTCTGCTTTTGCAGATTTGCTTTAGGTTTTCTCGAATCTGTCAAGGAATCTAAATTTCATTGAGCATACACACATTGCTGGTTGGAAATTGTAAGTGAATTTGATTATTATGCATCTGAAAATTTTTTGTAGACTATATTCTGCATGTTTTTCTCCCCTGACTTATATTACTTATTCTATGCAGGAATCAAAGAGCAAGGCCCATCATTATTGATCCTGCCCTTTACTTATCAAAGAAATCTGATTTAGTATTGACCACTCAACGAAGAACCCTTCCCACGTCTTTTAAACTGTTTAGTGGTATGTCCCTATCGATTATCTAACATTTAAAAAACCTATTTTAGAGACAGTGAGTTCTGAGCTACTTGTTAATTTTTATTGGAACTGTTGATTAATAGTTGTTTAACTCTGAACTTGATAATATATTGGGTCTTTCTTAAGAGTCAGCAAATTACTCTTATTAGGTTGAGCTTCATTAAACTAAATATTAGACATCACTCCATTAAAGTGTTATACCATGAGTTTGAGGAATTTTAAGCATATGGTGAACATCACAATTTCTTTTTATATAATTTATATATATATATAAAATAACATATGCAGAGAAATTAGAATATATAGTGAATATTGGTTTAGATAGGTTAACATTAATTTTTATATTTATATTTATTGGTCTAATCTAGAAGGTTTATCAATAGAATAAGAACTTTTATTCTGCTTGTATATTGTGCATGGGGAACTGCTATATACAGGGCATTTATTTAGCTCTTCTTAAACCATTATATACGGATTTATCCGTATATAATTTATATACAGAAATTATATACGGATTTATCCGTATATAATTTATATACGGAAATTATATAAGGATTTATCCGTATATAATTTATATACAGAAATTATATACGGATTTATCCGTATATAATTTATGTACGGAAATTATATACGGATTTATCTGTATATAATTTATATACGGATAAATCCGTATATAATTTCCGTACATAAATTATATACGGATAAATCCGTATATAAACCTAGCTACGACGGTATTATATACGGATTTTTGTCCGTATGTAATCCGTATATAAACACGTATTATATACGGATTTTGGGTCTTATATACGGATTTTTGCTGTATATAATACACTTTTTTCTTGTAGTGATTCTCACGTTTTGGCACTCCAAGAGTGTTGATTAGTGATGGAGGATCTCATTTTTGCAATTATCAGCTAGAGAAAGTACTCAAACACTATGGAGTAAAGCATAAGGTAGCTGCACCTTATCATCCACAAACTAATGGACAAGCTGAGGTGTCTAACAGGGAGATAAAAAGAATCCTGGAAAAAACTGTGACTTCATCAAGAAAGGATTGGTCTCTCAAATTGGATGATGCTCTTTGGGCTTATAGGACAGCAATGAAGACGTCCATGGGACTATCACCATTTCAATTAGTCTATGGGAAAGCATGTCATTTGCCAGTTGAATTGGAGCATAGAGCATTATGGGCTTTCAAATTCTTGAATTTTGATCCTTATGAAACTCCATGCACACGCAGAAGGCAGATTTTGGAGCTTGAAGAAATGCGGTTACATGCATATGATTCATCCAAGGCTTACAAAGACAAAATTAAATTTTATCATGACAGGAAGTTGGTGAATAGAGTTTTTAATCCAGGACAACAGGTACTATTGTTCAATTCAAGATTGAAGATATTTCCTGGGAAGCTGAAGTCAAAATGGACAGGACCATTTGTGATTAAAGAAGTGCATCCGCATGGAGCAATTGAAATATTTAATCCATCTGCTGATGATCCACAGAAAAGTTGGGTGGTAAATGGTCAACGTCTCAAGCCCTATCTAGGGGGAGAGGTGCAACAATTTTCCACAATGATGTTGTTGGTTGATCCTTGAAAGTTTGGATCAGGCTCGGGACGTTAAACAAGCGCTTACTGGGAGGCAACCCAGTATCTTGTAAGTATTTTTGTTTTTAGATTAGGGTTTGATGTACTCTATTGAACACCTGGTTTCTTATGATGGTTTGTTATTAATTGTGATTGTGTGATAAGTACTGCTTGATGATGCTTATTGATTGATTGATGTTGAGATGATGTGCACATTAAAATGCTTATACAGGTGATTCACAAGCTTTGTGAACAAATGCATGATATCATGATTGTGATTGTGAAATTAAGCAGGATGTGTATGTCAAATGTGAATGAGCTTATATGTGAGGTTTTGAGCTCCAGAGTTGTTATTGTTGAATGCTATTACTTTGAAAGCATGAATGACTTTGCCCAGGTTTTCTATGATTGAATCAATTGCTTGTTTTGCATCATGTGATCAAGGCCGTTTGTTGAAACCCTTTTTACTGGCCAAATTCATAAAGTTAGCCCACCAAAAGAGAACACTTTGTGTTCTATCCTTTGAACCCTTAGCCTTGAATATACACTGAAAACCCTTGATTGAAAATCTTTACCTTGAGTTAAGTAGAAGATCTTGTGTGGTATTGTTAAATGTTCAAGTTTGGGGTTGTTGGGAAAACATGAAAAAGGAAAAGCATTGAGCTAAGAGCTAAAAAGTAAGAATATGCAAAGAAAAAGAAAAGAAAAGAAAGAGAAGTAAAGCTCAATGCAAATGCAAAGGCAAAAGAAAGTTGGGAATGAATAAGATGATTGTGTTATTATGATTCTTTTAACTCAAGGATTTTGTGATCCAGAAAAACCAATTTTCTTGTTAGCCCAGCCAAATTATAAGCCATTGAAAAGTCCTTGTGATGATGCATGCTTGTGAATGTTTTTGATTGTGGTAAAATGAAAGGCAAAGTTGATTCATGTGACATTGTGATAGTAGAGTGAATGAGTGAAACACTTTACCTCTTATACACTTGTGTGTTGAGTGAAACACTTTGCCTAGTGAGGAAATATTCCATAAGCACATGAACATCCATGCTTAATTGATTGATCATTCATGAAAAATAGCATTTGTGGGAATTTAAATGACTTTGTGAACATTAAAGCATGTGCACATCTTGAATGAACTCTTGGTCATAAGTTTGAGTGAAGTTGTTACTTATCTTGAAAAAGAGGACTTTTGAATGAGTGAACCATCATATGAATTGGTTGGAGATTGAGTTACATTTTGTTTGCTTGAGGACAAGCAAAGTTCTAAGTTTGGGGTTGTGATAACAGTTGAAAAACTGTTATTTTCATGCTTAAAATTGACACTAAAAGCAACCTTTAGACTTAGAAACTAGCTTGAAATCATGCATTTATCCAAATTTTCATAAATAAGAGAGCTGGACAGATTTATGCTTGATTTAAGTGTTTTTGTGCAGGTTTTAAGGTGAATTTAGTGAAAGAAGTGAAGAAGGAGAGAGATGGAATCAGAAAAGAGATCAAAGAGTGCAAAAGGAGAAGCCGAAAGCACCACTCAGCGGCATTTTACCGCTGAGCGGCACTCAGGAGGTCACGGGAGGTCCGCTGAGGGGCAAACTGGCCGCTTGATGGACAAATTTGTAAGCACCAAAATATGATGTCACAAACTTGTTTCACAATCGGCAAGTATGACCGAATCGTTCAAGTAATAAACTTGGTAAGACCAAGTATCGTTCTTCCCAAAGGACTCACGGCCTAGTTTAGTTATGTGATTTGTTGATTAGCTAGGACTTACAAACGAAATATTTAGAGTTCAATATGCAAAGACGAAAATAAACATGTATGCATGAAATTTGATCAATGGCAAAGACAAAAGATAAACACTTTCAATGAATTAAATGAATGAATATGTTGTCGGGGGTCAATTTCATCTCATCCACTCTCATATATTTTAGGAATTCAACATTCAAATCATCATTGTTAATGCCACTCTCTAATGTACCATTCTAGATGGCTTCTTCCTAATCAAATAGTTCATACAATTCCTAGCATTCCTAATGATTAGTTCATGAGTGCAGGAGCTTAAAGGCAACCAATAAAATATTGTCAGTATAATATTGGGAGAAATTCCCCGGATCTAGACTTCCCCGTACGTGTCCGTATCGACAAAACCAATAATCATGCATGGAATGAGTTAAACTATGCAAGCATTGAGCAAAGAGGAAAAACCCTAACTAATGATGAAAGAAAGCATATGTCTTACTTAAAAGATGTAAACAACAGATTCCATATATGAGAGCTTCAAGAGATTACATTGATTCCCCAACAAACATACAAGGTTTAGTTCACCATATTCATGGTGAACCTAGATGAATATCAATGAAAGAATGAAAGAATAAACCCAATAAAGGTGAAGAGGTAGCCTGAGCATCCAAGATCCTGCTTCAAAGGGGTGGAAGAGAGAGTGTTTGCCTCGTTTCTGCCAAAGATACTAATCCCAAGGACGTGCAAGCCCTTATATACTAATCTAGAGTTACAAAAGATTACAAAAGCCCAAGCCCAAAAAGTGCCGCTCAGCGGTGATTGCGCGTCTTCTTTCTTCCCCTCAGCGGCCATTTTGCCCCTCAGCGTGACTCCCGCAACCTCCTGAGTGCCGCTCAGCGGTAGTTTGCCGCTGAGCGGTGCCTTTGTCTTCTCTTTTTGCACTCTTTCTTGTCTTTTCTAATGTCACTTCTCTCCTTCTTCACTCTTTTCACTAAATTCACCTTAAAACCTGCACAAAAACACTTAAATCAAGCGTAAACCTGTCCAGCTCTCTTATTTATGAAAATATAGATAAAAGGCATGATTTCAAGCTAGTTTTTAAGTCTAAAGGTTGCTTTTAGTATCACTTTTAAGCATGAAAATAACAGTTTTTCAACTGTTATCACAACCCCAAACTTAGAACTTTGCTTGTCCTCAAGCAAACAAAATGTAACTCCATCTCCAACCAATTCACATGATGGTTCACTCATTCAAAATCCTCTTTCCAAGATAAGTAACAACTTCGCTCAAACTTATGACCAAGAGTTCAATCAAGATGTGCACATGCTTTAGTGTTCACAAAGTCATTTAAGTTCCAACAAATGCTATTTTTCATGAATGATCAATCAATTAAGCATGGATGTTCATGTGCTTATGGAATATTTCCTCACTAGGTAAAGTGTTTCACTCAACACACAAGTGTATAAGAGGTAAAGTGTTTCACTCATTCACTCCACTATCACAATGTCACATGAATCAACTTTGCCTTTCATTTTACCACAATCAAAAACATTCACAAGCATGCATCATCACAAGGACTTTTCAATGGCTTATAATGTGGCTGGGCTAACAAGAAAATTGGTTTTTCTGGATCACAAAATCCTTGAGTTAAGAGAATCATAACAACACAATCATCTTATTCATTCCCAACTTTCTTTTGCCTTTGCATTTGCATTTGCATTGAGTTTTGCTTCTTTTTCTTTTCTTTTCTTTTGCATATTCTTACTTTTTAAATCTTAGCTCAATGCTTTTCCTTTTTCATGTTTTCCCAACAACCCCAAACTTGAACATTTAACAATACCACACAAGATCTTCTACTTAACTCAAGGTAAAGATTTTCAATCACGGGTTCAGTGTATATTCAAGCTATGGGTTCAAAGGATAGAACACAAAGTGTCCTCTTTTAGTTTTAGTAGGCTAACTTTATGAATTTGGCCAATAAAAAGGGTTCCAACAAACGGCCTTGATCATATGATGCAAAACAAGCAATTGATTTAATCATAGAAAACCTGGGCAAAATCATTCATGCTTTCAAAGTAATAGCATTCAACAATAACAACTCTGGAGCTCAAAACCTCACATATAAGCTCATTCACATTTGACATACACATCCTGCTTAATTTCACAATCACAATCATGATATCATGCATTTGTTCACAAAGCTTGTGAATCACCTGTATAAGCATTTTAATGTGCACATCATCTCAACATCAATCAATCAATAAGCATCATTAAGCATTACTTATCACACAATCACAGTTAATAACAAACCATCATAACAAACCAGGTGTTCAATAGAGTACATCAACCCTAATCTAAAAACAAAAACAAATAAGTTCAGAAAACTTAAACCACAAAAGCATAATCATATGATAGCATTCATCAGTAAATGCTATCTCAGCTCCTCATCAGTCTGAGCTGTCCTCAGTATCTTCCTCCTCTTCCTCATCATCATCATCATCAAATGCATCCTCTTCCTCAGCTTCATCTTCTTCCATATCTCTGGCTGAAGCTTCAGCTGCTTCAGCTCCTCCTCCATGCAATGGTTCTTCTGGCCAAGCTACCACGTTATGGAATTCATCCATAGTCCACCTGTGTGCTAGAGGGGTATCATACATCCCTACTATCATCTCAACCGTGGCCACCTGCCCTCTGTGGATGGACTGCAACTGAGCACCTATAAGAGACATATACATGTCCCTCATCTGGAATGGTTCTGCTTCATGAGTATCAGCAGATGTCCGACTCTGTGCTGGCCCTCTCTCTCTACGAGCCTGGCGTGGTGGAACTGGCTGAGCTGCCTCCTCACCTCCACAGTACTGTCTGTAATAGGCCTCATCTATAGCTTTTCTTGGCCTCTCAAATGGTGGAACAGAAGTGTCCACCCCAGCTTGCTTGCAAAGGTGAGTGATCAAAGAAGGATGTCCCAGTGGTGCTTTGTTGTTTGAGGTGTTAGCACACACACTAATCTCATCAGCTATCACCTGCCCAATATTAACATTCAAGTTTCTGATAGCACAGTAGATGAATAGTGCCCTGCTGAGAGTGATATCTGACACATGTGAGCATGGCTGAATGTTGGCATGAGAAAATGCCATCCAATACTTTGCAAGAGGAGTCAAATCTGTCCTCCTAATGTTAACCACTGCTCCAGATCTATTCCTTTGAAAGTGTCCTCCAGGTATGCACAACACTCTCTCAACATCCTCAAAGTCAGCACCTTCCTCCATGCTAAGAGCAAACTGGCATTGTTCACCAGCCCACACAGTATCCAGGAAGTTGTTGATGGAATCAGGATCATACCTGATGGCATGGCCTCTGACATAGCCCAAATAATTCTCAGCTGGATAGTCACCAATCTTCTTTGCATTGGTGTAGAATTCCTTCACCACAGCTATGTTGGCAGGCGCTGGATAAGTGGCTAGCTTCCCCCAATCATTCCCTAACACTTGCTCTCCAAATTGAGGAGCAAAGTTAGGTATCATTCCAACCTTTCTCTCCATCAGAAGTCTCCTGTCCTGAACCACCCTAAAGTGCTTCTCATGTTTCCTAGAGAGGAAACTGCCATTATGGGGCTGCTCTGGTTCCTTTTCCTTCCTCTTGGTTGCCATGGTTTTCAATCTCTTTCCTGAAGAGGATGCCATTCCTGCATTCAAAACACAAATCCAAAACCACAGAACATGATGTTAATCATTAGTAAACACAGAACACAACTCCTTTCGAAGCTAAACCACCGCTGAGGGCCAGAATTTCCCCTCAGCGCCACCAGTGCCACGCAAAAACCAGAAAAAACCTAATCTGGCAGAGTGCCGCTCAGCGGTAATTGCCGCTCAGCGGTGACCTGCAGATTTTTGCAAATCTCGTTTTAAAACTGTCCTAACTCCACCCAAATGCAATTTTCAGTTTTCCAGTTCATAATCAAGCAGTTTAATCGGTTCAAAAATCAAATATATCATCAAATCATGCATAGAAATCAACACCCCTAAATATTCATGTTTTGACAATCCTATTCAATTTCAAGAACCCTAGAATGAACAAAATGCATTTTACTTACTTGGGTGGAGATGCTAGATGATATGAGAATGCTTCCAAACTAGAATGCTCTCTTCCAACCCCAAACTTTGATGGCACACTAGTGAAAAAGTGAGTGGAAGAGAAATTTTTCTAAGAGGGAAGAGTAAAAAGATGTGGGAAACCTAAGAGAAGATATGTGGAAGTGTTTGTGCAGAGAAGGGCTTGAAAGAATGTAAAAACGCGCAGCTTAGGGTTTAAAAATACCCCAATGGGCTCGGGTTCCGCTAAGGGGAACTTAAGCCCATCTGCGATAGTACCGCTCAGCGGTAATTGCCGCTCAGCGGCACTTTCATGATGTGCCCTTCTCCTTCTTTTCTTGACCTACGTGCCTTCCTAGCATACCTCTCATAGGTTCCCTGCAATTCAATGTTAAAAATGCTTATTCAAACCCTAATTAAAATAAAACAATCAAAAACAATCAATCAATTGGGTTGCCTCCCAGGTAGCGCTTGTTTAACGTCACGAGCCTGACCCAAAATCCACCAACACCCATCAGTAGGTGTTTCAAACTTACCAGCACCCATCAGTAGGTGCAAAATCTTCTCACCAACACCCATCAGTAGGTGTTAAAAACCTAGTATCCTTCAGTAGATACTTAACCACCTAGCATCCTTCAGTAGATGCTAGATCCAACAAAATAATGTCCAGAATAATGTTCACAGATTAAAAATTACAAAACCAAAATCAAAAGTTTGTTAATCCACTGGGTTGCCTCCCAGCAAGCGCTCCTTTAGCGTCACTAGCTTGACCCTGTTAAAGCTCATGTTCCATCTTCTTTATGGTTGATGTTGTCCTTCCACCAACCTTTCAACTGCTTCCTTTGGACTATTTTGGATTCTCTAGAATATGGAGACTCTATCTCTATCATCTCCTTCTCTTTAAAGCCTTTTATAACCCACAACTTGTTCTTGAGTCTTACAGGTGTGCCAAGTTGGAGTCTTCTTTTCTTCCAGTCTCTAGGAACTTCTTCTCCTTTTCCAATCTCTTCTACCTTGGGTACCTGAAAAAACAAGCAATGGTTACCTGAAACTTCAAGATTTTCATCTTTACCTCTAGTCATGGGTGCATCTCGAAATGCAGCTTTATAACTAGACTCTTCCTCCTTTGCTTGTATCTCATCTTTGAAAACATCCACCACCACTCTCTCCTCTCTGTCCTGGAGCACCACTATACCTTCATTAACATCTATGATAGCCCTGGCCGTTTTCATAAACGGTCTTCCCAGTATGAAAGGTATTTTTTCGGTCTCCATCTTCATCACCACAAAGTCTGCCAAAAACTGAAGTTTGCCAACACAATTTACAATGTCTTCTGCAATCCCACATGGCTCCTTTGAAGATCCATCAACCATTACCAGATTAACCTTTACAGGTTTTATTTTAACATGGCCAATTTGCTCCAATAGAGAATAAGGCATCAAGTTAACACTTGAGCCTAAATCAAGGAGAGCTTTCTTTACCTTTTTCTTCCCTATAGTGCAAGGGATAGAAAAACTACCTGGATCTGCTGCTTTTGGTGGGAATGACTCTTTCTTAACAGTTATACACTTTTCTTCCTCATCATCTCTACGTCTTCTTTTTGTAGAGGTTCCTTCTTCAGATTTTGTGTAAACTGCTATTTTCTGTAGAATTTGTTCCCAAGGAGCTTCATTATCAACCATTCTGAATAAATCTGTGAAATCCATTGGTTTCTCCTGATTTGTTGGAAAAGGGAAAGTGTCCTTTCTTTCTTCTTCTCTTCTCTCTTCTGTTTCATCTTCTTCTAACTCAATAATCTCTTCATTCACACTCTTGACCACTTTGCACTCTTCTCTAGGGTTAACCTCAGTATTAGCCTCAAAATTTCTGTGTGGTCTTTCTTTCAATTGCTTGGTAATCTGACCCATCTGAATCTCCAAATTCTTTATAGCAGCTTCAGTGCTCTTTTGAGAAGATTCAGTTTTCTGTATGAATTGCTGAAGAGTTTCTTCCAACCTTGTAGATCTTTCATTAAGCATAGATAATTGTTGCCACAGGGTTGGTTGCTGCTGCTGCTTATTATACTGATTAGCTTGCCCAGTTTGTCCTTGGCCAATACTTGGATGTGGTTTCCAACCCTGATTATAATTCCCTTGACGGTATGGAAACTGATTAGCCATGAAATTAACATCCTCCACGGCTTCCACAGGAAAAGCACATTGGCCATTGATGTGATCTCCCCCACATAATTCGCACAACTGGGTTTGTACCTGTGCAGCAGATTTTAACTCTTTGGGTAATGAAGCAAGAGTTTTGGTCAGAGTCTCCAGCTGTTGAGTTAGAATTTTATTATGTGCTAGCAGAGCATCATGGGTTTGTAATTGAAGAACCCCTTTCTGTTGCATAGGGGCGCCTCTTTCATTGTGCAGCTCATTATCACTTGTAGCCATATTTTCAATGATTTCAGTTGCTTCCTCTGGAGTCTTCCATTTGATATTGCCTCCAGCTGAGGCATCCAGCATCATCTTGGTTTGTGAACCAAGCCCTCCAAGGAAAGTTAGGACTACTTCTTGATCTTCAAAGCCATGCGTGGGAGTTTTACGTAACAAGCTTTTATACCTGTCCCATGCATGTCCCAGTGATTCTTCCATGCCCTGCTTGAATGAAGAAATCTCTTGCTTCCCTTTAGTCACTTTAGATTGTGGAAAGTATTTGTTTAAAAACTTTGTAACCACTGCTTCCCACTCTGTGAAACTTTCTTCTGGAAAAGAGTTCAACCAAAGCTTAGCATTGCCTCCCAATGAGAAAGGAAACAAGCTAAGTTTGATTGCTTCGTCTGGCACCCCATTAATTTTGACTGTATTGCAAATCTCATTAAAGGTAGTCAGGTGCTCATATGGGCTTTCGTGAGATAACCCATTAAATTGATTACTCTTTACCAGTTGAATCAATGCTGGTTTGACCTCCATGTTGGCTGCATTGACTCTAGGTCTAGCTATGCTATTGAAGTGCTGAGGTCCAGCAAGATTAGTGTAATCTGCAAGAGTTCTTCTAACATTATTACCCTCCATACTTCCTGTGCTATGAACAGAACCTTGTGGTGATGATTGCTGATGAACGGGTCGCACCGCTCACAAAAGTTGTGCATAAAAGAATGCAGTATAGTGCTAGGAGGTGACTCCTAGGTCGTCTCTCAAGGACCAATATTGGGGTTTAGTCTCAAATTTAAACACGAAGTGGGGGGGGTTTTGAAGGTTGTTTTGGTTGCGGTAATATTAAAAGCATTAAAATAAAATTCAAAACAGTAAAACAAAATTTAAAAACAATAAAACGAAATTTAAAACAGTAATTATGAAATTACAGCAGCATAAAACAGTAAAAATAAATCTGAAACAGTAAAAACGAAAATACAGAAAAATAGAAAATACAGTAAATAGTAAATACAGAAATAGTAAAAATAGAAAACAGTAAATTTTAGAAAACAGTAAAAACGAAATTACTACAGTAAAAACGAAATACAGTAACTTAAAACATTAAAAATAATTCTGGAACAGTAAAAACGAAATACAGAAAAACAAAATACAGAAAACAGTAAAAACAGGAAACAATAAATTTTTGGAAAATGAAATTACAGCAGCACATAATTGCAGTAAAAACAGTAAATACAGAATTACAAAATCAAGAAAACAGTAAAAGTAAATACAGAAAATGAAAACACAGAAAACAGAAAATACAGAAAAACAGTAAATTTCGAAAACAGTAAAAACAGAGTCAAAATTACTGCAGTAAAATACAGAGAGCAAAATTACAGTGAAATAATCAACATGCAAAAGATAGACAACATTAAAATTAAATTGTAGAAATTTGGATACAGAAATTAAAGTACAGCAGTAATTAAATTTCAACAGTAAAAAAAAAACAGTAAAACAGAATTTAAATTTCAGAAACAGTAAATTAAATTAATGCATTGAATTAAAATAGTAGATGAATTTATTACAACAAAAGAAAGGGAAAAGTAAATATGAAATACAACATTACAAGAAGTGTGCATCAACCGTAACCCTCCATCTTCTGTACTGTGATTTTTTTCTTCTCTGTTCCAGCAGTGAGTGGTTCCTAAACTACTCCTCCCATTTTTTTTTTTTATCTCCTCTTCTGCTGCCATTTTATAACCGTGAATTCTGAACCCGTGAGCAAGGTTTTGTTTTTGTTGCCCCGTTAGCATCTATCTTCAGCTCTTTGGACGTGCCAAAGTCAATAAAATGGGCCCTCCAAATGGTGTCCGTGAGCCCTGCTTCCTTCAGCAAAGAACAACTTCTTGCTTCTACTGCTACTGGACCGTGAACGTTGGCCTTGACACCTTCTTCCCAAGCTGGATGTTTTGTTGGATGGAGTCTTGTTGCTAGCTGCTGCACCAGCTTCTCTTTTCTCCACGCTTCATCCCTCACACCGTGAGCTTCTTTGCTTTTATGGAGTTTGTGGTACTGCAACAATAAACCGTGAAACCACTTCTCTTTTATTCCAAAGCATAGCCAAAATGAATGTAGTACGTGGGCCATGAAGCTAAAATTCAGAATTTTTCCAAGCAAATAAGTAGTGGATGGACCCCATAGGCAATTACTTCCTTTTCCATGTAGCCACTTCCCTTCCTTCTTTACGTAAAGTGGCTTCTCCAATTGTGAATCATGTTCCAGCCAACAAAACAATGTGGTGGTCCCAACTTTTGTTTCATTGTTTCCTTTAGCATTTATATAATTCTTTTCTAGAAGAAGAAGGGGTTGCTATATACTTCAATAAATCAGAACTTTGCATTTTGGAGCTCCTCCACGTATTCTACTTCTTAAAGAAATTATATTCTTTTTTTTTTATTATTATTGTGGCTTGGTGTGGCCGTATAAGAGTGTTACTCACGTGAAGTCCCTTCTCCAATTTATTAAGCATTGTGCACTTTCCAGAATGAAAGCATCATGTGAACCTGCATGAACATTGATCCATTTCCTGTTAAGCAATTTAGTACCGTGTGCTGCACCATTTTGTTTTCAAGCTCCACTTCTTAATTTTGAAAGAGACTTTTACAATCAAGCCTATATCGTGTAGAATCCTAAAAACAAAATCTGCACAGCCTTTCTTTGTATAATTAATGTGTCAATTCTCTTTGAATCCCAAAATATTATCCAAAAATTTTTCCTGCAATCAATAATGAAAATAATTAGCTCAGATAATTCAAATTAGTTAAAATAAGAATTTCTGATCAAATTAAGCACAATTAGCCAAAACGGAAAAATACTGGACAATTAAGCACAATTCCCTGATTAAATTTGGTACAATAAGCTAAGTGAAATTGAGAAAATATTGACTCATCAAAATAGACCACACTTAGTCTTTTGCACTCCTGGGCAAAATTAAGACGTAAATCACGGAATGGTTTAAAGGACTTTTAGGAAGGTGACACACACCCAGCACGCAGAAAGCAAAGGCTCAAGAAAAATAAAAGAATTTACAAAATTCTCAAGAATTCTAGACAGATAAAAGAAGTAGAAATTTTTCCAACACAAAATCAAGAAAAACAAATACTTACAGAAATCTGCCAAGCAATTCAAAGTATGGCAAAAATAATTAATCAGTTCAAGAGGTGATTCAAAAATAACAAAACCTCACAGATGCACCAGAAGTGTTTCTCTCAAGTGTTTAAGGTAAATCAATATCACTCAATGTACTCAAGAAAACAAACACAAGTAGACTTGGCAAGTCTCTAATTATCAATACTTAAAACATATGCACGTTTAGATCAAAAGGTCTTTACTGGGTTGTAATGGGGCCAAGGACAGGGGAGGATAAATTTGGATAAGTAGCTATAGCTCAGAAGAAATAGAGGTGCACTAGGGAAAAAAAATGTAAACACAGTGAAATCTCACCCAAACCTCTAATTCAATCCTCTTCTCGACTCCATTATTCATAAAATTATTTTTCAATTTTCTCTTTTTCTCATCAAATTTTTTTTTCATCCTGTCTTCCCTTTTTTTTTATCACACAGCAGGATATAGATTATCATTTCAAAACATGATGAGGAACCAACTAGCCAATTTATCAGAATTCCCAAGGAGACCACACTTATTCTCAAAATACTTCTATAGCTCCAGACTTTCCTAAGGTTAAGGTAATCATTTGTTTTTCACTTAGGATCAGTGTATGAGCTTCAACACAAATAAATATATACAGTATAGGCTCAAAGGGGTTATCAATGGATAATAACAAGGTAGGCTTATTTGGCTAAAGAGGCTCAAGAATAAAATTGCCTTTATCACTTCTAAACATGCATATAAATCAAGTATATCAATAAGAATCAAGCCAAGGCATATGTGCAAGAAATCAAGAGTCATATCACACAAGAAAGAACATTAAGTGGCTCAAATCTCACACAGGGTATCCGTGTTATAATCAATTCAACCTCTTGAACACATAATCATCTTTCCAAGCAGAGAAAAGCAAGGATTGCAATCTATAAGTATTAAGTAAGTGAAGGAAAAATCTACAACTTAGACAAAATCCAGAAATCAGGAGAAAAATGTAAAATTTATTGCACACAAAACTTGATAAAAATAACTTAAAAGAGAAAAAATTTAACACTCAAAAACAAAAAATTTAACACACAAAATACAATCTAACAGAAAAATCAGAATTTCTTCCCAGTAGACCACACTTAAATCACACAATGTCCTCAGTGTGTTACAATCATCAGATTATCAATTTCAGAGCAGCAAATAATATAGACAAGTGCAATAAAATGTTAGGAAATGGGAAGAAATTTTCAGTAACATCCATCAGTAGATGTTTTCAGTGACATCCATCAGTAGATGTCTAAATCACGTAGCACCCATCAGTAGATGCTAATTAATTTTTATTATATTTTTTTTATTTTTTTTTATTTATTTTATTTTTTTTTTATTTTTCTGAAAAAGGAGATGACCGGCACTGTGACAACAGTCTCGGTGGCAAAGACCGGAACTGTTGCTACAGTGGCAGAATTTTGGCTATAAATGAGCCACTCCTCCGCGTCCAGCGCCATTTCCTGACCTAGTCTCTCTCTCTAGTCCTCTCTTCGCCCTCTCTGCTCTCTTCTCTCTCTACTCTCTCTGCTCTACTCTCTCTCTCAACCTGAGCGTCTGGAATCTCTACGGAGCCTCTGCCCCGGTGCCATCTGAGGAGTGTGAGAACCCCGAGGAGCTTCTCTGCCAGCCTACTACTCCAGGTAAGTCATCTGCACCTTGGATCTCCTTCTTTCTGCCGTTTAAGCTTTCTGCTCTTTTCTTTACCTTTTCCTGCTTTCCAGATCTTTCATTTTCAGTATTTCCTTTTTCTGCCCTGCTCTCTTTATTTTTCTTTGCTTGTTCTCTTTCCCTCTCCCTTGTCCTGCTTTCCTGTTATTTATTTTCTTTGCCGCAATACTTGTCCTCTCCCCCTGCCCGATCTATCTTCTCCTTTTCAATTTTTTTCATATTTTTGAAACTGAAAACTCTTAAACACATAAAACACAACTGTCTAAAAACTTAAGGGGTATATCGGCTGGAAACCAGACGTTAATCTCCCTTCGATTGAAGGTATTGCAGAGACAATCGGGTAGAACAACGCCACGTACCCCACTTAAAAATAAAACACAGAAACTGAATATACATGAACAATATGGACAAGGACAACTGGACGTAGATCCGTTTAGGCCCCTTTTGCAAGGACCGTGAAACAGATCTGAGACCAAACACAGAAATATCAAAGACTGACAGGACAACATAAATTTAACGGGAAACAAGAACAAATAAAGAAAACACAGAACTAATCTAAATTTTTTATGCTTTTTTTTTTTTTTTATTGTTATTTATGTTATGCTTATTTTTCTTGTTTTTGTTCTTTTTACATTTATTTATTTTTTATTAAAGTATTTGTATATTACGAGAGGAAGGATGAGTGATATGGAATCAGAGAGATATACCAGTCAACGATGGCGTCCTACAGATGATCAGATCACGATGATGACCAAAATCTACAACTATGGGGTCACACACCCAAGCCGAGCGCAAGTCGTCGAGATCGCGTCTCGACTAAGGACCTTCGGCGAAGCCACTGAATACAACGTGCACTGCTGGTTTAACAACCATGGCAATCGGGTCAGGCGCTGGCAAGCGGAGATAGACCCCACAGGCACTCTCTTTTCACAACTGCCGCTATACATGTACGGTAAGAACTCTCATCATACCTCCATTTTTATTGAAATTTTTCATTCCTCTTCTATTATTAACACAAGTTTTATTTTTTTATTTTTTTATTATTTTTTATTTTTTATTTTTTTGTTTGAAAGAAAATAACTGGGTGATAATGAGGGCACCGAGGCTGCTGAATTTGTTTCCAGTTCCGATCATTATTGATGACGACAGAAATGAACGAGAAATTCCTCCACCAAAGCCTCCGCTCGTGACTTTTCGAACCAGAGCTCCCTCAACGGAGCTCTCCCTTAGACCACCACAACCAGCTCGTGAATTCTTCCACTTTTAAAGTTTTGTTTATTTATTTTTTTTTATGTTTTTATTGGCCGAGTGTGGCCAGAATAAGGACTGTAATATGAACACTTAAGTTTTTTTATGTTTTTAATTTTTTTTTTTTATGTTGTTTTGTTTTTTATTTGGTTTGTAATATTAACGATCACTAAAGATCGACCCCCGAACATCTTTTAATTTCATATATATCTACTGCAATTTCATTTTCAGATCTGTTCAATCCTAAAAAAAATGTTCAATCCCTTTTCTCCATTACTGTAATTTTTTGCATTGATGAATGAAATATTTTCTTAGTCTAAAAATTTTCAATCAAAAACCTGTATGAGACAACTAAGAAAATATATTTACAACGAAGAAAATAAGGAAAAAGATAAGATCTGAAGTGAAAATTTTCAGTGAATTATTGATATGAAATAATAAGAAATTGAGAGCCGAGAAATTATGGACTACACGCAAAACAATTTTTTTGAAAATGTTTTTTTTTTTTTTTTAAGGGATAACAACTCAAAAACTAAGAAATAAATATACATATCGGAATAAAGATTTGGCACGCTTAAAACAAAATATTTTATCACAACAGAAAAATTTTTTTATGTTTTTTTTTTATTTTTTATTTTTAAAGATAACAATTCGAAAACTAAGAAGAAAAGGAAAAACAAACTTAAAAGAAAAACAAAATGCAGAATCTCCCCCAGACCACACTTAGACTACAATGTCCCAAATCAGTTAAAGGCATAAGATCATCAGTTAAAACACTAAACAGATAAAGGACAAATGCAATAAAAGTAGGAAAACGGGGAAGAAAGAAAAAGAAAACTCCCCTGGATTATGGTGGCAGTTGCCAAAATTGGACAATCAGGGAGATGTTTTTCGCCTCGGGATCCAGTATGAAAGTGTTGAGGATGAACTGCTTCATCCTCCAGATCTGATCAAGCAATGAAATGTCTTCCATCGCTGGATCTAAGCAGAAAAAATTGTTGATGATTGGGTTCAGCAGGTGCCAATTGATTTTCAAACCGTTTTGTAAGCTTGCACCTTTGTCTTCAATTGTGGGTGTTTGTTGATGCAATACATGTACACCTCCTGCAACATGGTTAGTGCAATGTGGTTCCAAAGAGATGTTATGCAGAGGTATAACACCCAATCCCAATTCATCATACTGAGCCTTAGATAAATCCTCATAACATGAATCAATTTCTAAATTGCATGCAATATTAATCATAGATTCAGATTCATGTTCAGTGCATGAAGAATAACCATTCGAATGTGATAGTAAAAAGCGGTTCTCTTCATGCACAGAGGAAAAATTAAAATCAGACTCAGCAAGAATATAGTCATTAGCATACCGATCATCATCACAATCAACATAATAATCAAATTGTGGTATGCTTACCTCCTCTTCCTTGAAGATTTCTAGAGTGTGGGAAGGTGAAGGTGGTCTACCTGGTTCAGGATTACTGCTTACTTCTGCCGGGTCCCCAAAATTTTCATCAGTCTCCTCAGGTGCAAGAGTGGCCATCTGCCTGATCTGATCACTCAGATTCTGCATGGCAGCTTGAGTTTCCATGCTCTCTTGCTTGAACTGCATGTTCCCTTTCTGAAACTGAATGTTCTGCATTGTCATCTGCTCTAGTAACTCCTTTAATGTAGGTTCAGAAATAGAAGGCTGAGGAGTTATTTGAATAGGAGAATCATACTGCTGACTCTCATATTGTGGAACTGGCTCCCAAAGAGAGCTCTCAGAAATTGGATGATGGAACATATTGTTCTCATCATAAAAATCAGCAGATTTAAAATCAAAGTAATATGCAGAATAAGAATCATAATCACAGACATTGGCAGAATAAGCATTATTCACAACATTAAAATAGGTAGACATGGAAAAATAAAAAGTAAAAAGTAAAAACTAAAAATTACGAATCAGATAAAACAAAACACATTTATACACAAGACAGAACATCAATAGTAAAAAAAAAATTTTTTTTTTTTTTAAATATAGCAACTAAATACAGAACACAGCACAATAAAATATAAAAGACAAAACATATATTAACACAATATAATCGAAAAACACAGCAAAAATCTAAAACGAAAAACCTGGAACTGAAGTGACAACGCCGCCAAAATTTGCTGAAGGTGTCGTTGTCGCCTACAAAAATATACAAGACAAAACACACAAAACAAACATATTAACAGAACAAAACTTTATACAACAAAAATCTAAAACTAAACCGTCTTTGGTCCCCGGCAGCGGCGCCATTTTTGATGAACGGGTCGCACCGCTCACAAAAGTTGTGCATAAAAGAATGCAGTATAGTGCTAGGAGGTGACTCCTAGGTCGTCTCTCAAGGACCAATATTGGGGTTTAGTCTCAAATTTAAACACGAAGTGGGGGGGTTTTGAAGGTTGTTTTGGTTGCGGTAATATTAAAAGCATTAAAATAAAATTCAAAACAGTAAAACAAAATTTAAAAACAATAAAACGAAATTTAAAACAGTAATTATGAAATTACAGCAGCATAAAACAGTAAAAATAAATCTGAAACAGTAAAAACGAAAATACAGAAAAATAGAAAATACAGTAAATAGTAAATACAGAAATAGTAAAAATAGAAAACAGTAAATTTTAGAAAACAGTAAAAACGAAATTGCTACAGTAAAAACGAAATACAGTAACTTAAAACATTAAAAATAATTCTGGAACAGTAAAAACGAAATACAGAAAAACAAAATACAGAAAACAGTAAAAACAGGAAACAATAAATTTTTGGAAAATGAAATTACAGCAGCACATAATTGCAGTAAAAACAGTAAATACAGAATTACAAAATCAAGAAAACAGTAAAAGTAAATACAGAAAATGAAAACACAGAAAACAGAAAATACAGAAAAACAGTAAATTTCGAAAACAGTAAAAACAGAGTCAAAATTACTGCAGTAAAATACAGAGAGCAAAATTACAGTGAAATAATCAACATGCAAAAGATAGACAACATTAAAATTAAATTGTAGAAATTTGGATACAGAAATTAAAGTACAGCAGTAATTAAATTTCAACAGTAAAAAAAAAACAGTAAAACAGAATTTAAATTTCAGAAACAGTAAATTAAATTAATGCATTGAATTAAAATAGTAGATGAATTTATTACAACAAAAGAAAGGGAAAAGTAAATATGAAATACAACATTACAAGAAGTGTGCATCAACCGTAACCCTCCATCTTCTGTACTGTGATTTTTTTCTTCTCTGTTCCAGCAGTGAGTGGTTCCTAAACTACTCCTCCCATTTTTTTTTTTATCTCCTCTTCTGCTGCCATTTTATAACCGTGAATTCTGAACCCGTGAGCAAGGTTTTGTTTTTGTTGCCCCGTTAGCATCTATCTTCAGCTCTTTGGACGTGCCAAAGTCAATAAAATGGGCCCTCCAAATGGTGTCCGTGAGCCCTGCTTCCTTCAGCAAAGAACAACTTCTTGCTTCTACTGCTACTGGACCGTGAACGTTGGCCTTGACACCTTCTTCCCAAGCTGGATGTTTTGTTGGATGGAGTCTTGTTGCTAGCTGCTGCACCAGCTTCTCTTTTCTCCACGCTTCATCCCTCACACCGTGAGCTTCTTTGCTTTTATGGAGTTTGTGGTACTGCAACAATAAACCGTGAAACCACTTCTCTTTTATTCCAAAGCATAGCCAAAATGAATGTAGTACGTGGGCCATGAAGCTAAAATTCAGAATTTTTCCAAGCAAATAAGTAGTGGATGGACCCCATAGGCAATTACTTCCTTTTCCATGTAGCCACTTCCCTTCCTTCTTTACGTAAAGTGGCTTCTCCAATTGTGAATCATGTTCCAGCCAACAAAACAATGTGGTGGTCCCAACTTTTGTTTCATTGTTTCCTTTAGCATTTATATAATTCTTTTCTAGAAGAAGAAGGGGTTGCTATATACTTCAATAAATCAGAACTTTGCATTTTGGAGCTCCTCCACGTATTCTACTTCTTAAAGAAATTATATTCTTTTTTTTTTATTATTATTGTGGCTTGGTGTGGCCGTATAAGAGTGTTACTCACGTGAAGTCCCTTCTCCAATTTATTAAGCATTGTGCACTTTCCAGAATGAAAGCATCATGTGAACCTGCATGAACATTGATCCATTTCCTGTTAAGCAATTTAGTACCGTGTGCTGCACCATTTTGTTTTCAAGCTCCACTTCTTAATTTTGAAAGAGACTTTTACAATCAAGCCTATATCGTGTAGAATCCTAAAAACAAAATCTGCACAGCCTTTCTTTGTATAATTAATGTGTCAATTCTCTTTGAATCCCAAAATATTATCCAAAAATTTTTCCTGCAATCAATAATGAAAATAATTAGCTCAGATAATTCAAATTAGTTAAAATAAGAATTTCTGATCAAATTAAGCACAATTAGCCAAAACGGAAAAATACTGGACAATTAAGCACAATTCCCTGATTAAATTTGGTACAATAAGCTAAGTGAAATTGAGAAAATATTGACTCATCAATTGCAAGAGAGTTTCTGGAGAAGGGAAAAGTTCTCTAGACGTTCTGATTCTTCTCCTCCTTCTACTCTCTTCTAGACCTTCAAGAAGTGGTTCTGTTGTTTTCTTACTTCTAGTTCGAATTGCTTCCTGCATGCACAAGAAAACAAAACCCTAGAAAAGATTTGTTAGCACAAAGATATAAGAGAAGATATATATATTCAAAAGATAAAAAGATAAAAGATTCAGAAGATAAGAAGATAAAAGATTTAGAAGATAGAAAGATAAAATAAAATAAAATCTAATCTAATCCTAAAAGATAAAATAAAATCTAATCTAAAAATAAAATCCAAAAGATAAAGATAAAATAAAATCTAATAAAATCTAACCTAATAAAACAGAATCTAATCTATCCTAAAAAAATAAAATCTAACCTAATCTAAAAAGATAAAAAAATAAAATAAAATAAAAACAGAAAAAATAAAAACAGAAATTCAAAATTAAAGTCAAAGATAATCAATAATCACACAAATTAACTAGTTAAACCAGAGTCCCCGGCAACGGCGCCAAAAACTTGATGGACAAATTTGTAAGCACCAAAATATGATGTCACAAACTTGTTTCACAATCGGCAAGTATGACCGAATCGTTCAAGTAATAAACTTGGTAAGACCAAGTATCGTTCTTCCCAAAGGACTCACGGCCTACTTTAGTTATGTGATTTGTTGATTAGCTAGGACTTACAAACGAAATATTTAGAGTTCAATATGCAAAGACGAAAACAAACATGTATGCATGAAATTTGATCAATGGCAAAGACAAAAGATAAACACTTTCAATGAATTAAATGAATGAATATGTTGTCGGGGGTCAATTTCATCTCATCCACTCTCATATATTTTAGGAATTCAACATTCAAATCATCATTGTTAATGCCACTCTCTAATGTACCATTCTAGATGGCTTCTCCCTAATCAAATAGTTCATACAATTCCTAGCATTCCTAATGATTAGTTCATGAGTGCAGGAGCTTAAAGGCAACCAATAAAATATTGTCAGTATAATATTGGGAGAAATTCCCCGGATCTAGACTTCCCCGTACGTGTCCGTATCGAAAAAACCAATAATCATGCATGGAATGAGTTAAACTATGCAAGCATTGAGCAAAGAGGAAAAACCCTAACTAATGATGAAAGAAAGCATATGTCTTACTTAAAAGATGTAAACAACAGATTCCATATATGAGAGCTTCAAGAGATTACATTGATTCCCCAAAAAACATACAAGGTTTAGTTCACCATATTCATGGTGAACCTAGATGAATATCAATGAAAGAATGAAAGAATAAACCCAATAAAGGTGAAGAGGTAGCCTGAGCATCCAAGATCCTCCTTCAAAGGGGTGGAAGAGAGAGTGTTTGCCTCGTTTCTGCCAAAGATACCTAATTCTAGGACGTGCAAGCCCTTATATACTAATCTAGAGTTACAAAAGATTACAAAAGCCCAAGCCCAAAAAGTGCCGCTCAGCGGTATTTACCGCTCAGCGGTGATTGCGCGTCTTCTTTCTTCCCCTCAACGGCCATTTTGCCCCTCAGCGTGACTCCCGCAACCTCCTGAGTGCCGCTCAGCGGTAGTTTGCCGCTGAGCGGTGCCTTTGTCTTCTGTTTTTGCACTCTTTCTTGTCTTTTCTAATGTCACTTCTGTCCTTCTTCACTCTTTTCACTAAATTCACCTTAAAACCTGCACAAAAACACTTAAATCAAGCGTAAACCTGTCCAGCTCTCTTATTTATGAAAATATAGATAAAAGGCATGATTTCAAGCTAGTTTTTAAGTCTAAAGGTTGCTTTTAGTATCACTTTTAAGCATGAAAATAACAGTTTTTCAACTGTTATCACAACCCCAAACTTAGAACTTTGCTTGTCCTCAAGCAAACAAAATGTAACTCCATCTCCAACCAATTCACATGATGGTTTACTCATTCAAAATCCTCTTTCCAAGATAAGTAACAACTTCACTCAAACTTATGACCAAGAGTTCAATCAAGATGTGCACATGCTTTAGTGTTCACAAAGTCATTTAAATTCCAACAAATGCTATTTTTCATGAATGATCAATCAATTAAGCATGGATGTTCATATGCTTATGGAATATTTCCTCACTAGGTAAAGTGTTTCACTCAACACACAAGTGTATAAGAGGTAAAGTGTTTCACTCATTCACTCCACTATCACAATGTCACATGAATCAACTTTGCCTTTCATTTTACCACAATCAAAAACATTCACAAGCATGCATCATCACAAGGACTTTTCAATGGCTTATAATGTGGCTGGGCTAACAAGAAAATTGGTTTTTCTGGATCACAAAATCCTTGAGTTAAGAGAATCATAATAACACAATCATCTTATTCATTCCCAACTTTCTTTTGCCTTTGCATTTGCATTGAGCTTTACTTCTTTTTCGTTTCTTTTCTTTTTCTTTGCATATTCTTACTTTTTAGGTCTTAGCTCAATGCTTTTCATGTTTTCCCAACAACCCCAAACTTGAACATTTAACAATGCCACACAAGATCTTCTACTTAACTCAAGGTAAAGATTTTCAATCAAGGGTTTTCAGTGTATGTTCAAGGCTAAGGGTTCAAAGGATAGAACACAACGTGTTCTCTTTTAGTGGGCTAACTTTATGAATTTGGCCAATAAAAAGGGTTCCAACAAACGTCCTTGATCACATGATGCAAAACAAGCAATTGATTCCATCATAGAAAACCTGGGCAAAATCATTCATGTTTCCAAAGTAATAGCATTCAACAATAACAACTCTGGAGCTTAAAACCTCACATATAAGCTCATTCACATTTGACACACACATCCTGCTTAATTTCACAATCACAATCATGATATCCTGCATTTGTTCACAAAGCTTGTGAATCACCTGTATAAGCATTTTAATGTGCACATCATCTCAACGTCAATTAATCATAAGCATCATTCAAGCATTACTTATCAAACAATCACAGTTAATAGCAAACCATCATAAGAAACCAGGTTTCCAATAGAGTACATCAAACCCTAATCTAAAAACAAAAAAAATTAGTTCAGAAAACTTAAACCAACAAAAGCATAAGCATATGATAGCATTCATCAGCAAATGCTATCTGAGCTCCTCATCAGTCTGTGTTGTCCTCTGTATCTTCCTTCTTCTTGGAACTTATAGTCTTGATTCTTTTTGCCCGATGAGGAGGCCATCCCTGCATCAAACATAATTCACAAAACCAAAAGATACATTGTTAAGCATTAGTAAACCATAATGAAGAAATCAGACCCTTCAATGATGCTCTCTCCCAACCCCAAACTTAAATGGAAAACTAGTGAGCAAGTGAGTGGAAGGGAGATTTTCTAAAGAGGGATGAGGGAAAAATTGTAGAGAACCTTTGAAAAGGTATGTAGGAGTGTGTGTGCAGAGAAGAGTCTGAAAAGAGAAACAAAAATGCAACTTAGGGTATAAAAATACCCTAATGGGCTCGGGTCCCGCTAAGGGGAACTAAAGCCCATCTGCGAGAGTACCGCTCAGCGGTAAGTTGCCGCTCAGCGGCACTTTCGTGATGTGCTCTTCTCCTTCTTTTCTTAACCTACGCGCCTCCTAGACATGCCCCTCATTGGTTCCCTGCAATTCAATGTTTAAAAAGGCTTATGCAAACCCTAACTAAAATAAACAAACAAAAATATTCAATCAACTGGGTTGCCTCCCAGGTAGTGCTTGTTTAACGTCACGAGCCTGACCCAAAATCCACCAACACCCATCAGTAGGTGTTTCAGACTTACCAGCACCCATCAGTAGGTGCAAAATTTTCTCACCAACACCCATCAGTAGGTGTTACAAACTTAGTATCCTTCAGTAGATACTTAACCACCTAGCATCCTTCAGTAGATGCTGTATCCAACAAAATATTTACAAAATAATGTCCACAAATTAAAAGTTACAAAACCAAATCAAAAGTCAAAAGTTTGTAAATCACTGGGTTGCCTCCCAGCAAGCGCTCTTTTAACGTCATTAGCTTGACCCAGTAAAGCCCAAGTTCCTTCTTCTTTTTCTTCTTTCTACTGAACTTCTTCAGAAATTTGATCAAACCAGGAACTTGTTGCAGTGTCTCAATCATAGGAACTTTAATCTCCAATTTCTTGAAGATTTCCATAAAGCACTCAAATTCCTTCTTCCTATGATACTTCTTTGGATGGGGACGAGATTTTTCATATGATTCTTTATTTTTTTCTCTCGTCCTCTTTCTCTTTTCTCTCACTTTCTTTTTTTCTTTTCTTTTTCTACTCACCTTCTCAATCTTCACACAAATTTTCTCTTCTTCTTTCTCTTCTCTCTCTTTTCTCTCTTCTTTTTCCAACTCAACTTTTTCAACATTTACACTCACTAGCTCTTGACACTCTCCCCTGGGGTTAACCTCAGTATTAGCCCCAAAATCCGTGTCAGGCCTTTCTTCCAACTGCTTGGTAATCTGCCCCATTTGAATCTTCAAGTTCTTAATAGCAGCTTCAGTGCTCTTTTGAGAAGATTCAGTTTTCTGTATAAATTGCTGAAGAGTTTCTTCCAACCTTATTGTTCTTTCATTAAGTATAGAAATTTGTTGCGATAAGGTTGGTGGTTGTTGTTGCTTGTTAAATTGCCCAGTTTGTCCAGCTTGCCCACTTTGTCTTTGACCAACACTTGGGTGTGGTTTCCACCCTTCATTGAAATTCTCCTGACTGTATGGAAATTGATTGGCCATGAAGTTAACATCCTCTAAAGCTTCTGCTGGACAGGCGCATTGACCATTGATATGATCACCTCCACATAATTCACACAACTGTGATTGAACCTGTGCAACAGTCTTTAACTCTTTTGGCAGTTGTTCAAGTATCTTTGTGAGATTCTCCAATTGTTGAGTTATTAACTTGTTTTGAGCTATCAAGGCATATTTGGATTGCAACTGTAGAACTCCTTTTTGTTGAATAGGAGCTCCTCTTTCACTGTTCCACTTATTGTCATTAGTAGTCATGCTTTCAATTATTTCTGTGGCTTCCTCTGGAGTCTTCCATTTGATATTGCCTCCAGCTGAGGCGTCAAGCATCATCATGGTTTGTGAACCAAGACCTCCAAGGAAGATTAGGACTACTTCTCCTTCGTTAAATCCATGCGTGGGAGTCTTTCTTAATAGGCTTTTGTACCTGTCCCATGCATGCCCCAGTGATTCTTCCATGCCTTGTCTAAATGAAGAGATCTCTTGCTTCCCTTTGTTGATTTTAAAGCTTTGTTGCTGCCATTGTTGTTGTGGTTGGCTCTCAAATTGTCCGGCAGCTTGCCAAAATTGGCTTTGATCCATGCTTGAGTCATGTTCCCACCAGTGGTTGAGATTACTTTGGTAGAATTGAGTGCCCATTAAATTCTTGTTCGAATTGCATCCTGCAAACATTAGGCACAAAACTCTACAAAATATTTGTTAGCACAAAAAGATATAGGAGAAGATATATATTCAGAAGATAAAAGATTCAGAAGATAAAATAAAATAAGATAGAATAAAATAAATTGAAATCTAATCTAATCTAATAAGATAAAATAAAATCAAATCAAATCTAATCTAATCAAATCAAATCAAATAAAATCAAATCTAATCTAATCAAATAAGATAAAATAAAATAAAATCTAATCTAATCAAATAAAATAAAATAAAATAAAATCTAATCTAATCAAATAAGATAAAATAAAATAAAAACAGAAAAATAAAAACAGAAATTCAAAATTAAAGTTAAAGATAATCAATAATCACACAAATTAACCAGTTAAACCACGAGTCCCCGGCAACGGCGCCAAAAACTTGATGGACAAATTTATGAGCACCAAAATATGATGTCACAAACTTGTTTTTCAATCGGCAAGTATGACCGAATCGTTCAAGTAATAAACTTGGTAAGACCAAGTATCGTTCTCCCAAAGGACTCACGGCCTAGTTTAGTTATGTGATTTGTTGATTAGCTAAGACTTAAGAACGAAATATTTGGAGTTTAATATGCAAGACAGAAAATAAACATGTATGCATGAGTTTTTGATCAATGGCAAAAGCAAAAGATAAACACTTTCAATGAAATATATGAATGAATATGTTGTTGGGGGTCAATTTCATCTCATCCACTCTCATATATTTTAGGAATTCAACATTCAAATCATCATTGTTAATGCCACTCTCTAAAATACCATTCTAGATGGCTTATCCCTAATCACGAGTTCATACAATTCCTAGCATTCCTAATGATCAGTTCATAAGTTCAGGAGCTTAACGACAACCAATATCATATTGGGAGAAATTCCCCGGATCTAGATTTCCCCGTACGTGCCCGTATCGACAAAACCAATAACCATGCATCGAATGAGTTAAACCATGCAAGCATTAAGCAAAGAGGAAAAACCCTAACTAATGATGAAAGAAAGCATAAATCTTAATTAAAAGATGCAAGAATAGATTCCATATATGAGAGCTTCAAGAGATTACATTGATTCCCCAACAAACATACAAGGTTTAGTTCACCATATTCATGGTGAACCTAGATGAACAATAATGAAAGAATGAAAGAATAAACCCTAAAAAGGTGAAGAGGTAGCCTGAGCATCCAAGATCCTCCTTCAAAGGGGTGGAAGAGAGAGTGTTTGCCTCGTTTCTGCCAAAGATACTAACTCTAGGACGTGCAAGTCCTTAAATACTATTCTAAAGTTACAAAAGATCTAAGCCCAAGCCCATAAAAGTGCCAGAAAACAAGTCCAAGCCCATTAAGAATGGCGCTCAGCGGTAAATACCGCTCAGCGGTGACTGCGCTTCCCTTTTCTTCCCCTCAGCGGCCAGTTTGCCCCTCAGCGGACCTCCCGTGACCTCCTGAGTGCCGCTCAGCGGTAAATGCCGCTGAGCGGTGCTTTCGGCTTCTCCTTTTGCACTCTTTGATTCCTTTTATGATTCCATGTCTCTCCTTCTTCACTTCTTTCACTAAATTCACCTTAAAACCTGCACAAAAACACTTAAATCAAGCATAAACCTGTCCAGCTCTCTTATTTCTGAAAATATGGATAAAAGCATGATTTCAAGCTAGTTTCTAAGTGTAAAGGTTGCTTTTTGTGTCAATTTTAAGCATGAAAATAACAGTTTTTCAACTGTTATCAATATGGTGAACTAAACTTTGTATGTTTGTTGGGGAATCAATGTAATCTTTTGAAGCTCTCATATATGGAACCTGTTTTTACATCTTTTATTTAAGACTTATTCTTTCTTTCATCATTATTTAGGGTTTTTCCTCTTTGCTTAATGCTTGCATTGTTTAACTCATTCGATGCATGATTATTGGTTTTGTCGATACGGGAACGTACGGGGAAGTCTAGATCCGGGGAATTTCTCCCAATATTATGTTGGTTGTCGTTAAGCTCCTGCACTTATGAACTGATCATTAGGAATGCTAGGAATTGTATGAACTCGTGATTAGGGAGAAGCCTTCTAGAAAGGTACTTTAGAGAGTGGCATTAACAATGATGATTTGAATGTTGAATTCCTAAAATATATGAGAGTGGATAAGATGAAATTGAACCCCCAACAACATATTCATACATAAATTTCATTGAAAGTGTTTATCTTTTGCTTTTTGCCATTGATCAAAACTTCATGCATACATGTTTATTTTCTGTCTTGCATATAAAATCTCAATTATTTCGTTTGTAAGTCTTAGCTAATCAACAAATCACATAACTAAACTAGGCCGTGAGTCCTTTGGGAAGAACGATATTTGGTCCTACCAAGTTTATTACTTGAACGATTCGGTCATACTTGCCGATTGAAAAACAAGTTTGTGACATCATATTTTGGTGCTCATAAATTTGTCCATCACTTCATAGACTTCAACAAAGAAACATGAGTGTTGAGGAATACCGGCAGAAATTAGAATTACTCATGTTAAGAGCTGGGATTAAAGAAGAAGAGAGATTCACCATAGCTAGATTCAAGAGTGGATTGAACTATGAGATTAGAGATAAGGTAGAACTCTTACCTTACTTAGATCTCAATGACTTTGTCCAACTATGTGTGAGAGTGGAAGAACAAAATAGAAGAAAAGCTTCCACAAAGAAACCTTATGCTACCTCCTCTTCATATAGGAAAGATTTTAAGAGGGAGGGTAGTTTTCCAAGATATGAAGAGAACAAAGAGAGAGAGCGTGAAAAAGATAAGATCAAGAGCAAAGATAGAGATCTCAGAAAAGAAAAAGAGACCTCTAAAGGAAAGGATCAACGACTTTCAGGAGAGCACAATAGAGCTACCAAAGGTAGGGAGACTAGATGTTTCAAATGTGGGGCACGAGGACACTATTCAAATAAGTGTCATTTTAAAAGGTCAACCTATATCCTTGAGCATGAAAGTCATAGCGAGGTGTCAACCTCCAGTGAGTCTAAATTGTCCTCATCTGAAGAGGAACATGAAGCTCCACCTTGTGATGGAGATCTTCTTATGGTTAGACGACTACTTGAAGCAAAGCCTGTTGAGTTAGAACAAACGCAACGAGAAAACCTATTCCACACACGCTGCAAAGTTCTTAATCAAACTTGTTCTATGATTGTGGATAGTGGTTCTTGTTGTAACTGTTGTAGCTCTCGAATGGTGGAAAAGCTAGGCTTAACTCCTACTCTTCATCCTAACCCTTACAAACTTCAATGGATAAAAGAGGATGAAGGAATAGTTGTTAAGGAACAAGTAAGTGTACCCATTTCCATAGGCAAGTATGAAGATGAAATCATTTGTGATATAGTTCCAATGGAAACGGGCCACATTTTACTTGGGCGACCTTGGCAATTTGACAAACAAGCTTTGCATGAAGGGGTCACTAACAAAATCACCATCCACCACTGATAACAGTTGAAAAACTGTTATTTTCATGCTTAAAATTGATACTAAAAGCAACCTTTATACTTAGAAACTAGCTTGAAATCATGCTTTTATCCATATTTTCATAAATAAGAGAGCTGGACAGGTTTATGCTTCATTTCAGTGTTTTTGTGCAGGTTTTAAGGTGAATTTAGTGAAAGAAGTGAAGAAGGAGAGAGATGGAATCAGAAAAAAGATCAAAGAGTGCAAAAGGAGAAGCCGAAGTCACCGCTCAGCGGCATTTTACCGCTGAGCGGCACTCAGGAGGTCACGGGAGGTCCGCTGAGGGGCAAAATGGCCGCTAAGGGGAAGAAACGAGATGCGCAGTCACCGCTGAGCGGTACTTTACCGCTGAGCGGCACACTTATGGGCTTGGGCTTTGATTTTTTGTAATTTTAGAAGAGTATATAAGCTTTAGGACGTCCTAGGGTTTGTATCTTTGGCAGAAACGAGGCAAACACTCTCTCTTCCACCCCTTTGAAGGAGGATCTTGGATGCTCAGGCTACCTCTTCACCTTTGTAGGGTTTATTCTTTCATTCTTTCATTATTGTTCATCTAGGTTCACCATGAATATGGTGAACTAAACTTTGTATGTTTGTTGGGGAATCAATGTAATCTTTTGAAGCTCTCATATATGGAACCTGTTTTTACATCTTTTAATTAAGACTTATGCTTTCTTTCATCATTAGTTAGGGTTTTCCTCTTTGTTTAATGCTTGCATTGTTTAACTCATTCGATGCATGATTATTGGTTTTGTCGATACGGCCACGTACGGGGAAGTCTAGATCCGAGGAATTTCTCCCAATATTATGTTGGTTGTCGTTAAGCTCCTGCACTTATGAACTGATCATTAGGAATGCTAGGAATTGTATGAACTCGTGATTAGGGAGAAGCCATCTAGAATGGTACTTTAGAGAGTGGCATTAACAATGATGATTTGAATGTTGAATTCCTAAAATATATGAGAGTGGATAAGATGAAATTGAACCCCCAACAACATATTCATTCATATATTTCATTGAAAGTGTTTATCTTTTGTTTTTGCCATTGATCAAAAACTCATGCATACATGTTTATTTTCTGTCTTGCATATTAAACTCCAAATATTTCGTTCTTAAGTCTTAGCTAATCAACAAATCACATAACTAAACTAGGTCGTGAGTCCTTTGGGAGAACGATACTTGGTCTTACCAAGTTTATTACTTGAACGATTCGGTCATACTTGCCGATTGAAAAACAAGTTTGTGACATCATATTTTGGTGCTCATAAATTTGTCCATCAACCACAAAGGCAAAAAGATTATCTTGAGCCCTCTTACACCTTCACAAGTACGAGAGGATCAAATAATCCTTAAGAAAAAATTGGATGGCGAGAAAAAGCAAAAAAGTAAGTCATTGCTCAAAGAGAAGAAATTGAGTTTGGTAGAAAATGTTTCAACCAATGAAGTTGTTCTTCACAAACATTCTCAAAAACTTTTTCTTGGGCAACCTCACTTTCTTCTCTATTGCAAAGAGGCATTTGTTTCTATAAATCATTCTCTTGCTTCTCTTCCAAAAGGGTTACAAAAGCTTTTAAATGAATTTGATGATTTATTTCCTCAAGAGTTTCCTAGTGTTTTACCACCTCTTAGAGGAATTGAACATCAGATTGATTTAATTCCTGGAGCCAATCTTCCAAATAGACCAGCTTACAGGACTAACCCAACAAAAACTAAAGAGATAGAGAAACAAGTTCATGATTTATTGAACAAAGGATGGATACAGAAAAGTCTTAGTCCTTGTGCGATGCCAGTGTTGTTAGTCCCAAAGAAAGATGGTTCTTGGAGAATGTGTACGGATTGTAGGGCTATCAACAATATCACAGTCAAGTATAGGCATCCTATTCCTAGGTTGGACGATATGTTAGATGAATTACATGGAGCAACAATGTTTAGCAAAATTGATCTCAAGAGTGGTTATCATCAGATCAGAATTAAAGAAGGAGATGAATGGAAGACCGCTTTTAAGACCAAATTTGGCCTTTATGAATGGTTAGTCATGCCTTTTGGCTTAACCAATGCTCCTAGTACATTCATGCGACTAATGAATCATGTCCTTCAGGAATACATAGGCAACTTTGTTGTAGTCTACTTTGATGACATTCTAATCTATAGCAAAGGTCTTAAAGAACATCTTCACCATGTGAGGAAAGTTTTGATTTTACTTAGACAACATCACTTATTTGCCAACTTTGACAAATGTACCTTTTGTCAAGAAAGTGTCATTTTTCTGGGATTCAAAGTTGGGAAAGAAGGTGTACATGTTAATCCTAGCAAAATCAATGCTATCCAAGAGTGGCCTGTCTTGAAAACAGTGGGAGAAGTAAGAAGTTTTCTAGGTCTAGCAGGTTTCTATAGACGATTTGTAGAAAATTTCTCTACTATTGCTGCTCCCCTCAATGAACTTTTAAAGAAAGATGTGTCATTCAAGTGGGATGAAAAGCAAAGTCTAGCCTTTGAGACCTTGAAGCATAAGTTAACACATGCACCCATTCTACATTTACCTGATTTTTCCAAAACTTTTCAAGTCGAATGTGATGCATCTGGGGTAGGAATAGGAGCTGTCCTTATACAAGAAGGACATCCCATAGCTTATTTTAGTGAAAAACTCAGGGGACCTACATTGAATTATCCTACCTATGACAAAGAACAATATGCCCTTATTCGGGCATTGCAAACTTGGGAGCATTACTTGGTGTCTAGAGAATTTATTATCAATACTGACCATGAATCTCTCAAGTATATTAAAGGGCAAGGAAAGCTGAACAAAAGACATGCCAAGTGGATAGAATATCTCGAGCAGTTTCACTATGTCATCAAACATAAAAAGGGGAGTACTAATGTTGTTGCGGATGATCTATCTAGACGTCATGCATTATTAGTTACTTTAGGATCACAAATACTAGGTTTTGATGACATCAAGCAACTTTATGAAACTGATCCTACATTTGCATCCACTTATGCATCTTGTCTTAAGAAGCCATTCGACGGATTCTATATTTCTGAGGGGTATCTTTTTAATAAAGGAAAACTATGCATACCCCAAGGATCCATTCGAAAGCTTCTTATCAAGGAAAGTCATGGAGGAGGACTCATGGGCCATCATGGAGTTGATAAAACTCTTCATACTTTAAAAAGCAAATTTTATTGGCCACACATGAGAATAGATGTCCAAAAGCATTGTTCTAGTTGCATAACTTGTTTACAAGCTAAATCTAAAGTTATGCCTCATGGACTCTATCTTCCTCTTCCAATAGCTAGCACCCCTTGGGAGGACATTAGCATGGACTTTGTCCTAGGTCTACCGAGGACTCAAAAGGGGTTTGATTCAATCTTTGTGGTGGTTGATAGATTTAGTAAAATGGCTCATTTCATACCTTGCCACAAAGTAGATGATGCTAGCTATATAGCAAGACTTTTCTTCAAAGAAGTAGTCAAATTACATGGCTTACCCAAAACTATAGTTTCTGATAGAGATGTTAAGTTCCTTAGCTACTTTTGGAAAACACTTTGGGCCAAGCTAGGAACTAAACTACTATTTTCTACTACATGTCACCCACAAACTGATGGGCAAACAGAAGTAGTAAATAGATCTCTATCAATTCTATTAAGGGTAATGTTAAAGGGCAATATTAAAAATTGGGATGATCATCTACCTCATATAGAGTTTGCTTATAATAGAGTAGTTCACAAGACTACTAAACTTTCTCCTTTTGAGGTTGTTTATGGTTTTAACCCTATCACACCGCTTGATTTACTTCCTCTTCCAGATTCATCTTCTTTTCTTCATAAAGAAGGTATTTCTAAAGCGGAGTTTATCAAAAAGTTACATGAAAAGGTTAAAACCCATATTGAAAAACAAACTCAAAAATATTCTGACTACAACAACAAAGGGAGAAAACAAGTAATCTTTAAAGAGGGAGACTTAGTTTGGCTTCACTTGAGAAAGGAAAGATTTCCTTCTCAACGTAAATCCAAATTAAGCCCAAGAGGTGATGGTCCTTTCAAGGTGGTCAAGAAAATAAATGATAATGCATATCAATTAGACCTTCCTGAAAGTTATGGCGTCAGTCCTACTTTTAACATTTGTGATTTAATTCCTTTCACAGGGGATGACCAACAGGATTCCCAAGATCTGAGGACAGATCTTCTTCAAGAGGGAGGGACTGATGGAGGACCATCTAAGCTTCACATAGGACCTTTAACAAGAGCCATGTCCAAAAGAATCCAAGAGGATGAGGGAGCACTTACTATTTTACTCTTATGGAGTATTAATTACTAAATCTTCTTTATCCTTGCTAAAATACTTTATGTTGTTTTGTAGGCCAAATAAAAAGGAATTGGATCTTATAATGATGCTGCCAAAGAAGCCTTGCTGCTGCACATTAATTAGCCATGAAAGAAACACATTTTACACATTTTACATGTGCAAAACGTGAAACACAAGCAACCGGGTGACTTCCTTCATTTAGCACCTTTTCCATGAGAAACATATGGAGCACATGGATTGGAAACAGCTGCTGCACTTGGATTCTGCACGTTTTACATTTGTAGACTAAGATAGCTTTCATAGCACACTTCCAACGCTCATCTTTGCCTATAAAAAGAGAGCTCATCCATTGTAAATTCAACTTGATTTGTAGTAAAGAAATGCTGCCAATTTTCAGCTTTCACTCTCAAGTTCAACCTTGTGCATTGTTATCTTGCACCTCCTCTAGCTTCTTTCCCCTTTGGAAAGCCTGCTGAGCTAGAACTCTACCATACAGCCACTCCAAAACACCTCCAACATATTATCAAACACCTTGCGTGCATCCAGAAACTCCACTGCATTCTCTCATTCCGCTGCTACTTCTCTGAGTTTTGGAGCTTCTTCTGCATGTCTTGGAGTAGCTTCCATCATCTCTTTTTTTCCAGCACATTGAATTGAGCTTTAGCCATGTGCATATTCTCCAAAGGTTGAATGAAAAGACCGCTGTACCTACCTAATGAGTCACCGCCTATTGTTTTTCAAAAGCAAGGTTGCATGTAATAAAATAAAAAATAGGCTGAGAACCACTTTCTCCAAGCCTCTGGACTTACATTTTGGATGTAATCAAATTCCTGCCTCCGTGTTCATTCCCTATGCCAAAATAAATCTCCCCCAAGGTGGCGGTTGGCTCCTCACACGTCCCAGCTCCAGGCCGAGACACCCTTGCTTCTGCTCTCTCTCCCTTTTTGTCGTGTGAAGGCTGTCTTTAGCTTGCTGGACTGCTCAAAATCCCCTCATCCGCAGGTGATAACAGTTGAAAAACTGTTATTTTTATGCTTCAATTTGATACCAAAAGCAACCTTTAAGACTTAGAAACTAGCTTGAATTCATATTTTTTCTTCAGTTTTGAGAATAAGAGAGTTGAAAGTGAATTTAATGGTTTTGTGCAAGATTCCCTTGATTTTGTAGGCTAATTGAATGATTTGAAAGAAGAATTGAAATACCGAATGATTGGAGTGTTGAAAAGTCAACCAGAAACCAGAAACGTCAACCAGTCAACCAGAAAAGTCAACTAGTCAACCAGAAAAGTCAACCAGTCAACCAGAATGTTGAAAAACCAACCAGAACGCAGAAAACGTGTGACCGAGTGGCGCTGAGCGGAAAATACCGCTGAGCGGCACTTTTCGGGTGCCGAAATCACCGCTAAGGGGCAAAACAGCAGCTGGGGGGCAAAATGGATCAACCGCTAGTACCGCTCAGCGGTAAAATACCGCTGAGCGCCATTCTAAATGGGCTTGGACCGGTTTTCTTTTGTTTTTATGGGCTTGGACTTGTTTTATGTTATTTTTATGCCCTATTTAAGGACTTGCACATCCTAGGGTTAGTATCTTTGGTAGAAACGAGGCAAACACTCTCTCTTCTCACCCCTTTGAAGGAGGATCTTGGATGCTCAGGCTACCTCTTCACCTTTATTGGGTTTATTCTTTCATTGTTCATCTAGGTTCACCATGAATATGGTGAACTAAACCTTGTATGTTTGTTGGGGAATCAATGTAATCTCTTGAAGCTCTCATATATGGAATCTTTGCTTGCATCTTTTAATTAAGACTTATGCTTTCTTTCATCATTAGTTAGGGTTTTTCCTCTTTGCTCAATGCTTGCATAGTTTAACTCATTCAATGCATGATTATTGGTTTTGTCGATACGGGCACGTACGGGGAAGTCTAGATCCGGGGAATTTCTCCCAATATTATACTGACAATATTATATTGGTTGTCGTTAAGCTCCTGCACTTATGAACTAATAATTAGGAATGCTAGGAATTATATGAACTCGTGATTAGGGAGAAGCCATCTAGAATGGTACTTTAGAGAGTGGCATTAACAATGATGATTTGAATGTTGAATTCCTAAAATGTATGAGAGTGGATGAGATGAAATTGACCCCCAACAACATATTCATTCATATATTTCATTGAAAGTGTTTATCTTTTGTCTTTGCCATTGATCAAACTTCATGCATACATGTTTATTTTCTGTCTTGCATATTAAAATTTGAATATTTCGTTTGTAAGTCCTAGCTAATCAACAAATCACATAACTAAACTAGGCCGTGAGTCCTTTGGGAAGAACGATACTTGGTCTTACCAAGTTTATTACTGTAACGATTCGGTCATACTTGCCGATTGTGAAACAAGTTTGTGACATCATATTTTGGTGCTCATAAATTTGTCCATCAAGTTTTTGGCGCCGTTGCCGGGGACTCGTGGTTTAACTGGTTAATTTGTGTGATTATTGATTATCTTTGACTTTAATTTTAAATTTCTGTTTTTATTTTCTGTTTTTATTTTTTTCGGTTTTTATTAGATTAGATTAGATTTTATTTTATTTTATTTTATTTGACTAGATTAGATTTGATTTTATTTTATTTTTAGATTAGATTTTATTTTATTTTATTTTATCTTCTATCTTTTAAATCTTTTATCTTTCTATCTTCTGAATCTTTTATCTTTTTATCTTCTGAATATATATCTTCTCCTATATCTTTTTGGGCTAACAAATATTTTGTAGAGTTTTGTGCCTAATGTTTGCAGGATGCAATTCGAACAAGAAATTAATGGGCACTCAATTGATACGCGGGGCCCAAGGCCAATTAGTTTAGTATAATTTCTTTTACTTTTATTAAAAACATGTGTAAAAGGTGTTAGGCATGTGCTAGATAGGAGGGGGTTTTTAGTCCTATATATAGACATGCCACCACCTCTTGTAAGGTACTTTTGAGAATAATGAATTAAACTTTCTGTAGAGAGAACTCCAGAAATTAATTCCCTTGAAAGTCAAAGCTAGAGAATCCCAAAGGATCTCCTCTAGCCACCTTCCATCTCACGTTATCATTCTCTCATTTTCCATTATCCGATTCTCTCTCCTCCGTAGCATCCATCTCACGCCTCGCAACGCTACTCATTATTTTTCTCTCAATCATTCGAGAGAATAAACCATCACTCTCGCGTTCGTCTTTCTTCCAGTGCATTTCATCCATTTTCCTCACAGATCTACCCTCACAAACCCTCACCCTCACGTAAGTCATCTCCACCGATCCATATCTCAGATTTGCCTTGTCCTTGCCTGTTCACACCTTCGCACCGATTCAACCTTTGCTTGGTGCTCTATCATTGCTTCCACCATCGTTCTTCACCCATTCACTGAGTCAAATAACGATTCCTTTCCTTTTCCTTGATTTAATCATTGAACCCTTCTTTTCCACCGATTAGTTACCTTCTCGCTGACTAAAATCCCTTCTCCACCGTTCCAAATCCGCTTCCGCATCAAACCCTAGGTTTCCACCAACAAACCTCCAATCCTAGTTCTTCCGCTGCTTCTCGGCTCTTCAACTCGATCAAGTCCGGATTTCACGACATCTCCGGATTCAGCTCAAGCCGTCAGCTATCAAGTGGTATTCAGAGCCTAGGTTAGGCGCGTCCGCTTGAGCTAAGTTTCTCGTTTCTCTCTGATCTGAGTTACTCTTCGTCGTTTCTCAAATTTTTCTGTCTCGATTTGTTCTCTGTTCTTAAGATTCAATTTGTGCGTTTGCTTGTTTTCAAGTTTTTTTGTGTTGTTGATTATCATTCGTGCAATGTCTTGAGTATTTTACTTTGTCTTATTCATTCGTGTTGAATCTCTTCAATATTCGTGTTGTTCATTATGATTCCTTCTCTGTCTTGTGTTGATTCATGTGTTTTTGGTCTTGATCTGTTCATTAGGTTTCTGCTTGAGTCATTTCTTGTATGCTAACCTTGTTTTGGTTGTGTCTTTTATTCATCTTAATCGGTCCAAAATTTTGTTCGAGTCATTTTATTTTAGCATCATATTCTGTCTTGTCTATAGTCATGTGCATTGGTTGAAACTAGTGCAGTTTTTGATCTGTCCTAAAAACTGATTTCAATTTTACATTTGATCGTCAAATTGTGTTTGAGCCTTGGTATAAACTCTATCAAACCACAAAAGCAATGACACATTCAAACGAATGAGCTGGTTGATAGATATCCATTGGTCAGTCCAATTAATTTTTTTAAAGTTGAAACTGTTTTAGTCCAGATTATTTTGGCTACATTCATTTCTGGATTTTGAGTTGCTGTTAAAAAGCAGTGCATACTGTAAAGATCAATGAAAGGCATAGCCTAGATCAGTAGCACGTTGTGAACACAAATTAACATTGTTGCAGCAGTTGGCCGATCTGCACCTGCTTTGCTTGAGTTCTTTTTTTTTATGTTTTTAACTCTGTTTGGCATATAGATCATTGCTGGACATCTTGCATTAATTTTCTAGTGTTTTGTTCAGGATTTAATAGATATTCTTGTGTCCATAAAACTCTGAGAAAGCTTTTTGAATCATTGAGTCAAATTTTGGTGAGTTGATTTGCTTGTTTTGAACGAATGTGGGGGGGCTGGAACATCAAAATTATGAAGTAATTTGTTTCTGCATCATTAAGCTGTTTAAACTAGTTTGAAGTATGCATTAAACTTACTGATGCAAAAATAGTATGAGTTCTAGCTGCCATACATACTTTCATGCTTTAAACCACCTCATTTTTGACATGTTTCATTCACAAGTTGCTGCAGTAGATGTATATTTCTGATTCTGGTTTTGAGCATTGTAATTGGATTGTAGCAAAAGGAATGGTCACATTATCTATAGCCTAAAAATATTCTTCAAAAGATCAAAAAAAAAAAAGTTCTGAAAAGCCAAATAGGCCTGTGCAATCCATATTTTAAAAACTAAAACATAGAATCAGACTTTCGAAATTGGACCTGGGTTTATCTTTGACAGTCCAGCAGCTTCTTGTTTGTCTTTTCTTGCTTTAAAAATCTGATCTAGCTTTATTCATTAGGTTCATTTTGAGTGCTTTCCTTCTTGATAGCTTTGTTTCTTGCTTGTCTTTATTGGTTATCTAGTTTGTCTGCAATGCATGTGAAATCTATTCTGCCAATCTTTAATTGAAGCTTTTTATTGCTTAATTCATATGGTCTAGAGTTTCCTTAGTTAGAATCTGCCCTGCTATTTGAGTGGTTGTCCTGTTTATCCTTCACTTTGCCTTAGCTAACCATTTTCCTGAATTGAGAAATCTGATTCCAATCTGGTTTTTGGAATTGAAAGAAGGTAAGTGTGAATGGTAGCATTCTAGGTGGTGGTGATCCACAGGATTCTCTAGCCTAGACTGAGAATTTTCTCTTTTAAACTTTTCAATTGAGTGTTTAAAATTTTTAAAGAGAAACCTCAGTGCTGTGAGCTTAGTAAGGCTAATTTAGCCTAAAATTCCTTGGCATTTGCAAGAGAGTTCAGTTTCAATTAACCATTTGTTGACTGTGTTCATTGTGCAGGAAAAGAAGTTGGAATAATTAGAATGGAGCAGCTGTGATTTGTTGCAACTGCAACTGAAATCACTGTTGTTTTTATTGATTATTGATTTCCTGGTGCTTGTGAATGTTTAAACTGTCATTGCAATCATTTTAGTTTCAAACATTGCTTGCTGAATTCATTGATGTCATCACTGTTTTGAAAATGAATTGTTGATTTTATGGTTTAATTGGGCATGTTGAATGTTGATTCTGATTTGATAAGACCTATGGGAACTTGGTAGATGCATAGGATTTTCAAATAATGTGCTGATTGTTTTATGAGCATGTCTGGAAGTGCATCAACATTGTTTTAACTGCCAATTTCTGCATTGCATCATGTTAATCTTTCTCCATTGACTTGATTAGCTTGTGATGGTTGTCTAATCAGTTGGACTAAGGTTTGAACTTCATATATTTGAATCTGATGAAAATTGAGTACATTGGCCTATGTGTGCATATCAGAATTTCAATGAAATGATTTGAGAGCTTAAATAGCTGAGATTTATTTGTGCAGATTTCCATGCTGTTTAAATTCATTGTTTAATGTTAGCTGAATTTTCCGCATTACATCATATCACTCTTTGTCCATTGGTTTGATCAGGTTTTGATTAATTTGGAATGATTGTTTAATCATTTTGGTTTCAGCTTTGAATTACATCCATTTGCATCTGGTTTAATATCCATGTTTATGTGTATTTTGCTGGAATTGGTGTAATTTCAGTGTGCAGATTTGAACTAAATCAGTGCAGGGATAAAGTGCAGACTAGGAGTGTTGTGTGTAGAGTTGATAAACATTTGGAGTCAAGAATTTTAAGCAACAGCAGAATCTCAGTAGAGTTTACAGCAAGATAGACCAACCATTTAGTTAGGGGAGTTGTTTAACTTCTTACATCTGGATTGCTTAACTATTTCTGTCTTAGCTGGAAATTGATAGCATTGATGGTTGCTCTGCTGAATTGAGTGTGAATATTTAATTGCAGTTTGTCATTTGGGAGCAAAAGCAATTCTATTCGCTGTCAGGATTAACAAGTGCACCGTGAAGGCCAGAGAATAAAAGGGAAGTTCTTACTGTTATGTGTTGTCATTGTGCAATTTGTTCTAGCTAAGAAAAAAATTTTGATTGCAGATCTGCATTTGCCTTTGTAGGATTGAACTGATCAGGGGATTCAAGAGAGTTGATTCCAGAAGCAACAAAATTGAGCAAAAGTGTAGTTGGAGCAGGCTAGCAGCTGTATTTTGAACTAAAGGGAGTTTTCTTTTACCTTAAACGGTTTCTGCTTTGATTGAACTGTTCTTGTCATGATTTGTAATTACTTGTAATTTGTGAATTGTTGATGTTGGTCTGAATATCTGTGCAGGTTTTCTCTGTGCAACAAATTGTAATGGACAGTCAATATGAACATTTCTCTGCATCAAGTGTACAAACCCGAGAAAGGGAAGGCTCATTTAAGTGTAACTTCCCTCTTCCAATATGTTCGTTAACTGTCTCTGATCCAGTTTTGTACATTTGTGATTGTAGAGTTGAAACCAAGAGCTAGGAGACTCCAACGTTGTCCAGAAGCGAGAAAAGAAGTGGTGAATCAGATCCATAGAGTGGAATCCAGAAACAAGAAATTGAAGCAACAAGAGTGTACGTATTTTTGGTACAAGGACTGGCATCAAAGTGGATTGTAGCTGACCCAGACCAGACCGTGGCAGATGTTTGGAATCTTTTTGTAATTGTTTTCTTCATTTTTTATGTGTAATAGGTTTTTGTGTTAGCTTTCTTTTAATTCCATTGTAAAAGGCCATTCAAAGTCCAAGTGTCTTAGAAGAGTCCTTGGTGCTCTTTCAACTCTTGGCAAAACTTTTCTTGTTGGTGTTTAATTTTTTTTTTTAGTGTCTTACGTGTAGGGTGATTTAGGCTAAAAGGGATTAAACTCTAAGCCTTGTCACATTAGAGTCCGCAAAGTCTCGTCTTTTAGTGTTTAATTATTGTGATTATTTGTGAGTTGTGTCCTTTGATTTTAAAAGTGATTTTAGTTTAAAGGGTAACTAGTAGTAACCTAAGACATTTCTGGCAAGGCAAGACTTGGTACTTAAGCAGTCTTCATGACTCACCTCTCTTACCTGGGACTTGTCTGAGTGTGAATCTTGTATATCTTTTACACTAGAAAAACTTTTAGAAACAAAGATGTTTTGTTATTCATACAAGTCTTCTAGGAATTTTAATTTTGATAAGCAAATTAGTTACAAAGGAATCAAAAGAGAACATGATAAAGCTAGAAGGAAGTCTTGTTCATCTTATGAATTTGACAGGATTGAAGATGATTTGTATAAAAAAGCTAGTGAAAATATTCCATTCTTTGGTGATGATATTGGTGCATTAACATACCTAGCTTGGGAAAAGGAAATTAATGACATGCATTCATTCATGGTAAGAAAAAGTAAATATGAATCCTTCTATTCTAGAGATGATGAATCTTATATTCTTAATCTTTACACTTCTAGTTTAAAAAGCATGCAAGAGAGTGGTGGGATGATAGGCAATATCATGTTAAGATAGGTAGAAAATATCCCATTAATGATTGGAATGAATTGAAAGCTTGTATGAGAAGAAAGTTTGTGCCTCGAGAAATTGAAAGAAACTTAGAACTTATGAGAGAGCTTATTAGAGAAGGTGAGTCATTCATTCAAAATTTAAGTGGGTTCTCTCGTAGGGAAAGTGAGTTTCTAGAAAAACTTAAGAGGCTATGGGAAGAGACAAGCAAACATAGAATTGAGAGGTTAAAAAGAGAAAAACAAAAGCAAGAAGTAAGAGAGAAAAGAGAAATAGAGAGAAGAAAAGAGGAAGAACGAAATAAAAGAAAAGAGGAAGAGAGAAAGAGAAGAGAAGAAGAAGAAAACAAGAGAAGAGATGAGGAAGAAAGAGAAGAAGAGGAAAGAAGAGAGAAAGAGAGAAAAGAAACACTTAGAAGAGAAAAGGAAGAAGTTGACAGGATAGAAATGGAAGAAAAGAAATCAAAGCAACTAAAGACAACATCTCCTCCTACATTAGAAGTCAAACTCTTAAGGGGAGGTTTTCTATCCTCTCACTCTTATCCATTTATATTTGAATTTTCCAAATTTCACTTTTCTTTCAAAGAATTGACCACTCCATCTTTAAAAATGTTATCACTTTCAACACATGCAAAATTCCAACTTGGGTTATGGTTACCTTTATGGTTACCAATAACTCAAGATACAAATAAAATTTCAAATGAAGAAAGGTTTCTTTGTTATATAAAATTTAAAACTTTTAAAATTTGGAAACCTTCTTCTACATATATTTTTTTATATATCTTATTGGGTCAAAGAAAACTAATTAGAGATATGTTTGATGCTTATTGCAGATGGATATTTGACCCAGGAGGAACCCTTATGAAGCTAACAAAAATAAGTCTTCAAAAGCACCATCAGATTTGAGGACAAATCCTTTCCAAGGGGGAGGGGATGATACGCGGGGCCCAAGGCCAATTAGTTTAGTATAATTTCTTTTACTTTTATTAAAAACATGTGTAAAAGGTGTTAGGCATGTGCTAGATAGGAGGGGGTTTTTAGTCCTATATATAGACATGCCACCACCTCTTGTAAGGTACTTTTGAGAATAATGAATTAAACTTTCTGTAGAGAGAACTCCAGAAATTAATTCCCTTGAAAGTCAAAGCTAGAGAATCCCAAAGGATCTCCTCTAGCCACCTTCCATCTCACGTTATCATTCTCTCATTTTCCATGATCCGATTCTCTCTCCTCCGTAGCATCCATCTCACGCCTCGCAACGCTACTCATTATTTTTCTCTCAATCATTCGAGAGAATAAACCATCACTCTCGCGTTCGTCTTTCTTCCAGTGCATTTCATCCATTTTCCTCACAGATCTACCCTCACAAACCCTCACCCTCACGTAAGTCATCTCCACCGATCCATATCTCAGATTTGCCTTGTCCTTGCCTGTTCACACCTTCGCACCGATTCAACCTTTGCTTGGTGCTCTATCATTACTTCCACCATCGTTCTTCACCCATTCACTGAGTCAAATCACGATTCCTTTCCTTTTCCTTGATTTAATCATTGAACCCTTCTTTTCCACCGATTAGTTACCTTCTCGCCGACTAAAATCCCTTCTCCACCGTTCCAAATCCGCTTCCGCATCAAACCCTAGGTTTCCACCAACAAACCTCCAATCCTAGTTCTTCCGCTGCTTCTCGGCTCTTCAACTCGATCAAGTCCGGATTTCACGACATCTCCGGATTCAGCTCAAGCCGTCAGCTATCATCAATTCTACCAAAGTAATCTCAACCACTGGTGGGAACATGACTCAAGCATGGATCAAAGCCAATTTTGGCAAGCTGCCGGACAATTTGAGAACCAACCACAACAACAATGGCAGCAACAAAGCTTTAAAATCAACAAAGGGAAGCAAGAGATCTCTTCATTTAGACAAGGCATGGAAGAATCACTGGGGCATGCATGGGACAGGTATAAAAGCCTATTACGAAAGACTCCCACGCATGGATTTAACGAAGGAGAAGTAGTCCTAATCTTCCTTGGAGGTCTTGGTTCACAAACCATGATGATGCTTAACGCCTCAGCTGGAGGCAATATCAAATGGAAGACTCCAGAGGAAGCCACAGAAATAATTGAAAACATGACTACTAATAACAATAAGTGGAACAGTGAAAGCGGAGCTCCTATTCAACAAAAAGGAGTTCTACAGTTGCAATCCAATGATGCCTTGATAGCTCAGAACAAGTTAATAACTCAACAATTGGAGAATCTCTCAAAGATACTTGAACAATTGCCACAAGAGTTAAAGACTGTTGCACAGGTACAATCCCAGTTGTGCGAATTGTGTGGAGGTGACCATATCAATGGTCAATGTGCCTTTCCAGTTGAAGCCGTAGAGGATGTTAACTTCATGGCCAATCAATTTCCATACAGTCAGGAGAATTTCAATGAAGGGTGGAAACCACACCCAAGTGTTGGTCAAAGACAAAGTGGGCAAGCTGGACAAACTGGGCAATTTAACAAGCAACAACAACAACCAACCTTATGGCAACAAATTTCTATACTTAATGAAAGATCAATAAGGTTGGAAGAAACTCTTCAGCAATTTATACAGAAAACTGAATCTTCTCAAAAGAGCACTGAAGCTGCTATTAAGAACTTGAAGATTCAAATGGGGCAGATTACCAAGCAGTTGGAAGAAAGGCTTGACACGGATTTTGGGGCTAATACTGAGGTTAACCCCAGGGGAGAGTGTCAAGAGCTAGTGAGTGTAAATGTTGAAAAAGTTGAGTTGGAAACAGAAGAGAGAAAAGAGAGAGAAGAGAAAGAAGAAGAGAAAATTTGTGTGAAGATTGAGAAGGTGAGTAGAAAAAGAAAAGAAAAAAAGAAAGTGAGAGAAAAGAGAAAGAGGACGAGAGAAAAAAATAAAGGATCATATGAAAAATCTCGTCCCCATCCAAAGAAGTATCATAGGAAGAAGGAATTTGAGTGCTTTATGGAAATCTTCAAGAAATTGGAGATTAAAGTTCCTATGATTGAGACACTGCAACAAGTTCCTGGTTTGATCAAATTTCTGAAGAAGTTCAGTAGAAAGAAGAAAAAGAAGAAGGAACTTGGGCTTTACTGGGTCAAGCTAATGACGTTAAAAGAGCGCTTGCTGGGAGGCAACCTAGTGATTTACAAACTTTTGACTTTTGATTTGGTTTTGTAACTTTTAATTTGTGGACATTATTTTGTGAATATTTTGTTGGATACAGCATCTACTGAAGGATGCTAGGTGGTTAAGTATCTACTGAAGGATACTAAGTTTGTAACACCTACTGATGGGTGTTGGTGAGAAGATTTTGCACCTACTGATGGGTGCTGGTAAGTTTGAAACACCTACTGATGGGTGTTGGTGGATTTTGGGTCAGGCTCGTGACGTTAAACAAGCGCTACCTGGGAGGCAACCTAGTTGATTGAATATTTTTGTTTGTTTATTTTAGTTAGGGTTTGCATAAGCATTATTAAACATTGAATTGCAGGGAACCAATGAGGGGCATGTCTAGGAGGCACGTAGGTTAAGAAAAGAAGGAGAAGAGCACATCACGAATGTGCCGCTGAGCGGCAATTTACCGCTGAGCGGTACTCTCGCAGATGGGCTTTAGTTTCCCCTTAGCGGGATCCGAGCTCATTAGGGTATTTTTATACCCTAAGCTGCGCATAAGCTTCTATTTTCAGGCTCTTCTCTGCACACACACTCTCACATACCTTTTCAAAGGTTCTCTACAACTTTTCCCTCATCCCTCTTTAGAAAATCTCCCTTCCACTCACTTGCTCACTAGTTTTCCATCTAAGTTTGGGGTTGGGAGAGAGCGTCATTGAAGGAGCTGATTTCTTCATTATGGTTTACTAATGCTTAACAATGTATCTTTTGGTCTTGTGAATTATGTTTGATGCAGGGATGGCCTCCTCATCGGGCAAAAAGAATCAAGACTACAAGATCCAAGAAGAAGGAGGATACAGAGGACAGCTCAGATTGAGGAGGAGTTGAGATAGCATTTACTGATGAATGATATCATAACTAAGAGCAGGACTTATGCTTTTGTTTGGTTTAAGTTTTCTGAACTTATTTGTTTTTGTTTTTAGATTAGGGTTTGATGTACTCTATTGGAAACCTGGTTTGTGTGATGGTTTGATATTAACTGTGATTGTTTGATAAGTAATGCTTGATGATGCTTATTGATTAATTGACGTTGAGATGATGTGCACATTAAAATGCTTATACAGGTGATTCACAAGCTTTGTGAACAAATGCATGATATCATGATTGTGATTGTGAAATTAAGCAGGATGTGTATGTCAAATGTGAATGAGCTTATATGTGAGGTTTTGAGCTCCAGAGTTGTTATTGTTGAATGCTATTACTTTGGAAGCTTGAATGACTTTGCCCAGGTTTTCTATGATTGAATCAATTGCTTGTTTTGCATCATGTGATCAAGGTCGTTTGTTGGAACCCTTTTTATTGGCCAAATTCATAAAGTTAGCCCACTAAAAGAGAACACTTTGTGTTCTATCCTTTGAACCCTTAGCCTTGAACATACACTGAAAACCCTTGATTGAAAATCTTTACCTTGAGTTAAGTAGAAGATCTTGTGTGGTATTGTTAAATGTTCAAGTTTGGGGTTGTTGGGAAAACATGAAAAAGTAAAAGCATTGAGCTAAGAGCTAAAAAAGTAAGAATATGCAAAGAAAAAGAAAAAGAAAAGAAAAGAAAAGAAAAAGAAGCAAAGCTCAATGCAAAGTTCTAAGTTTGGGGTTGTGATAACAGTTGAAAAACTGTTATTTTTATGCTTGAACTTGATACCAAAAGCAACCTTTAAGACTTAGAAACTAGCTTGAATTCATATTTTTTCTTTAGTTTTGAGAATAAGAGAGTTGAAAGTGAATTTAATGGTTTTGTGCAAGATTCCCTTGATTTTGTAGGCTAATTGAATGATTTGAAAGAAGAATTGAAATACCGAATGATTGGAGTGCTGAAAAGTCAACCAGAAACCAGAAACGTCAACCAGTCAACCAGAAAAGTCAACTAGTCAACCAGAAAGGTCAACCAGTCAACCAGAATGCTGAAAAACCAACCAGAACGCAGAAAACGTGTGACCGAGTGGCGCTGAGCGGAAAATACCGCTAAGCGGCACTTTTCGGGTGCCGAAATCACCGCTAAGGGGCAAAACAGCAGCTGGGGGGCAAAATGGATCAACCGCTAGTACCGCTTTACCGTTGAGCGCCATTCTAAATGGGCTTGGACCGATTTTCTTTTGTTTTTATGGGCTTGGACTTGTTTTATGTTATTTTTATGCCCTATTTAAGGACTTGCACGTCCTAGGGTTAGTATCTTTGGCAGAAACGAGGCAAACACTCTCTCTTCTCACCCCTTTGAAGGAGGATCTTGGATGCTCAGGCTACCTCTTCACCTTTATTGGGTTTATTCTTTCATTCTTTCATTGTTCATCTAGGTTCACCATGAATAAGGTGAACTAAACCTTGTATGTTTGTTGGGGAATCAATGTAATCTCTTGAAGCTCTCATATATGGAATCTTTGCTTGCATCTTTTAATTAAGACTTATGCTTTCTTTCATCATTAGTTAGGGTTTTTCCTCTTTGCTCAATGCTTGCATAGTTTAACTCATTCCATGCATGATTATTGGTTTTGTCGATACGGGCACGTACGGGGAAGTCTAGATCCGGGGAATTTCTCCCAATATTATACTGACAATATTATATTGGTTGTCGTTAAGCTCCTGCACTTATGAACTAATCATTAGGAATGCTAGGAATTGTATGAACTCGTGATTAGGGAGAAGCCATCTAGAATGGTACTTTAGAGAGTGGCATTAACAATGATGATTTGAATGTTGAATTCCTAAAATGTATGAGAGTGGATGAGATGAAATTGACCCCCAACAACATATTCATTCATATATTTCATTGAAAGTGTTTATCTTTTGTCTTTGCCATTGATCAAACTTCATGCATACATGTTTATTTTCTGTCTTGCATATTAAAATTTGAATATTTCGTTTGTAAGTCCTAGCTAATCAACAAATCACATAACTAAACTAGGCCGTGAGTCCTTTGGGAAGAACGATACTTGGTCTTACCAAGTTTATTACTTGAACGATTCGGTCATACTTGCCGATTGTGAAACAAGTTTGTGACATCATATTTTGGTGCTCATAAATTTGTCCATCAGCAGCTCCCCTTTCCATCTCCTGGACGCAACCCGTTGCTGGAATACTGTTGGACCGTTTCTTCTTTTTTGCCACTTCTTGGACGCGTGGTGCTGGACCGAGATGCTCCTGGAAAGCTGGACCTCCCTCCAAGCTGTTGGACTTGAAGGCTTCTACTGGACCAAGCTGCTGTCAATGCTGGATGTGCTTGTTTTATTTTTCTTATTTTTTTCCTCAACTGGAGCGTGAATGTGGGCAAGCCATGGATCTTCCAATTGGACCAAAGAAAATAATATCCTCCACGCTTCCTCGTGTGTGCTGTTGCCCTAAAGCCCAACATCCGCTCTCTTCTCCACGTGTGCACACCACTTTCTTTCTCATGCTTTCTCTTCTCAAGGTGGGTGTTGTGCTACCTTCCCTTCTTCCGTGGGTCTCTTGCCTTGCTGTCCAAAGTTCCTTCTCATGGGCCCTATGGATGAAGAATTGAATGAGTGCAAGCCTTGTGTTGATGTTCGCGTGTAGCCCTCCCTTGTGCACTGATGGACAAATTTGTAAGCACCAAAATATGATGTCACAAACGTGTTTCACAATCGGCAAGTATGACCGAATCGTTCAAGTAATAAACTTGGTAAGACCAAGTATCGTTCTTCCCAAAGGACTCACGGCCTAGTTTAGTTATGTGATTTGTTGATTAGCTAGGACTTACAAACGAAATATTTAGAGTTCAATATGCAAGACAGAAAATAAACATGTATGCATGAAGTTTGATCAATGGCAAAGACAAAAGATAAACACTTTCAATGAATTATATGAATGAATATGTTGTTGGGGGTCAATTTCATCTCATCCACTCTCATATATTTTAGGAATTCAACATTCAAATCATCATTGTTAATGCCACTCTCTAATGTACCATTCTAGATGGCTTCTCCCTAATCACGAGTTCATATAATTCCTAGCATTCCTAGTGATTAGTTCATGAGTGCAGGAGCTTAAAGGCAACCAATAGAATATTGTCAGTATAATATTGGGAGAAATTCCCCGGATCTAGACTTCCCCGTACGTGTCCGTATCGACAAAACCAATAATCATGCATGGAATGAGTTAAACTATGCAAGCATTGAGCAAAGAGGAAAAACCCTAACTAATGATGAAAGAAAGCATATGTCTTAATTAAAAGATGTACTCAACAGATTCCATATATGAGAGCTTCAAGAGATTCCATTGATTCCCCAACAAACATACAAGGTCTAGTTCACCATATTCATGGTGAACCTAGATGAATAACAATGAAAGAATGAAAGAATAAACCCAATAAAGGTGAAGAGGTAGCCTAAGCATCCAAGATCCTCCTTCAAAGGGGTGGAAGAGAGAGTGTTTTCCTCGTTTCTGCCAAAGATACTAACCCTAGGACGTGCAAGTCCTTAAATAGGGCATAAAAATAACATAAAACAAGTCCAAGCCCATAAAAACAAAAGAAAACCGGTCCAAGCCCACTTAGAATGCCGCTCAGCGGTATTTTACCGCTGAGCGGTACTAGCGCATGATCCATTTTGCCCCCCAGCTGCTGTTTTGCCCCTCAGCGGTGATTTCGGCACCCGAAAAGTGCCGCTCAGCGGTATTTTCCGCTCAGCGCCACTCGGTCAGACTTTTTTCTGCGTTCTGGTTGGTTTTTTAGCATTCTGGTTGACTGGTTGACTTTTCTGGTTGACTGTTGACTTTTCTGGTTGACTGGTTGACTTTTCTGGTTTCTGGTTGACTTTTCAGCACTCCAATCATTCGGTATTTCAATTCTTCTTTCAAATCATTCAATTAGCCTACAAAATCAAGGGAATCTTGCACAAAACCATTAAATTCACTTTCAACTCTCTTATTTCTGAAAATATGAATAAAAGCATGATTTCAAGCTAGTTTCTAAGTATAAAGGTTGCTTTTAATATCAATTTTAAGCATGAAAATAACAGTTTTTCAACTGTTATCATGCACCTCTCCAAAATGAAGATGAATTGCTTCTTACTAAATGTCACCGCATACACTTCTCAAATTGAAATAAGTGCTTCACCCGAAATCCATCACCACGTGAGCCCTCCTTCTTGTTCACATTTCTTTTGTGGAGAGTCTTGAATTATATGACAACCCTCCAAATGTCCCAAATATTATCCAATAATTTTCCTACAATCAATAACCCAAATAATTAGCTTCAGATAATTCAAATTAATTAAAATAACAATTTCTGATCAAATTAAGCACAATTAGCAAAAATGGGAAAATACTGGACATTCAAGCATAATTTCCAGATTAAATCTAGCACAATAAGCTAAGTGAAATCGAGAAAATATTGACTCATCATCCGCTAATGGGCAACCTATTGCGATACCACCGCTCAGCGGCGCTTTCGTGTTGTGCTTTTCTTCTTCCTAGCTTAACCTAGGTTCCTTCTACTCATGCTCCTCACTTGCTCCCTGCAATTAAGTTCTCAGATCACTCATGCATCCAATCCCTATCATACAACTAAAGCAGAACAAACAACAGAGATACAATCAATCAACAGGGTTTCCTTCCAGGTAGCGCTTGTTTAACGTCACGAGCCTGACCCAAAATCCTCCAGCACCCTTCAGTAGATGCAAATCTTTCTTACCAACTGATGGACAAATTTATAATATGATGTCACAAACTTCTTTTTCAATCGGCAAGTATGACCGAATCGTTCAAGTAATAAACTTGGTTGGACCAAGTATCGTTCTTCCCAAAGGACTCTCGGCCTAGTTTAGTTATATGATTTGTTGATTAGCTAAGACTTACAACCGAAATAATTGAGATTTTATATGCAAGAGACGAAAATAAACATGTATGCATGAGTTTTTGATCAATGGCAAAAGCAAAAGATAAACACTTTCAATGAAATATATGAATGAATATGTTGTTGGGGGTCAATTTCATCTTATCCACTCTCATATATTTTAGGAATTCAACATTCAAATCATCATTGTTAATGCCACTCTCTAAAGTACCATTCTAGATGGCTTCTCCCTAATCACGAGTTCATACAATTCCTAGCATTCCTAATGATCAGTTCATAAGTGCAGGAGCTTAACGACAACCAACATAATATTGGGAGAAATTCCCCGGATCTAGACTTCCCCGTACGTGCCCGTATCGACAAAACCAATAATCATGCATCGAATGAGTTAAACAATGCAAGCATTAAGCAAAGAGGAAAAACCCTAACTAATGATGAAAGAAAGCATAAATCTTAGGTTAAGATGCAAGCATAAATTCCATATATGAGAGCTTCAAGAGATTACATTGATTCCCCAACAAACATACAAGGTTTAGTTCACCATATTCATGGTGAACCTAGATGAACAATAATGAAAAAATGAAAGAATAAACCCTAAAAAGGTGAAGAGGTAGCCTGAGCATCCAAGATCCTCCTTCAAAGGGGTGGAAGAGAGAGTGTTTGCCTCGTTTCTGCCAAAGATGCTAACTCTAGGACGTGCAAGTCCTTAAATACTATTCTAAAATTACAAAAGATCTAAGCCCAAGCCCATAAAAGTGCCAAAAAACAAGTCCAAGCCCATTAAGAATGGCACTCAGCGGTAAATACTGCTCAGCGGTGACTGCGGTGACTGCGCTTCCCTTTTCTTCCCCTCAGCGGCCAGTTTGCCCCTCAGCGGACCTCCCGTGACCTCCTGAGTGCCGCTCAGCGGTAAAATGCCGCTGAGCGGTGCTTTCGGCTTCTCCTTTTGCACTCTTTGATCTCTTTTCTGATTCCATCTCTCTCCTTCTTCACTTCTTTCACTAAATTCACCTTAAAACCTGCACAAAAACACTTAAATCAAGCATAAACCTGTCCAGCTCTCTTATTTATGAAAATATGGATAAAAGTATGATTTCAAGCCAGTTTCTAAGTCTAAAGGTTGCTTTTAGTATCAATTTTAAGCATGAAAATAACAGTTTTTCAACTGTTATCACCAACACCCATCAGTAGGTGTATACAAACATAGTATCCTTCAGTAGATACTTTTCCACCTAACATCCATCAGTAGATGTAAACCCTGTAACAAACTTATAACAAAAACAAAAATACCCAAAAGTTCAAAATTACATCACCAAACCAAAAATTAAAAGTTCTTAAATCAATGGGTTGCCTCCCAACAAGCGCTCTTTTAACGTCACTAGCTTGACCCAATAAAACTCAAGTTCTTTCTTCTTTTTCTTCTTTCTACTGAACTTCTTCAGGAATTTGATAAAACCAGGAACTTGTTGCAATGTCTCAATCATAGGAACTTTAATCTCCAATTTCTTGAAGATTTCCATAAAGCGCTCAAATTCCTTCTTCCTATGATACTTCTTTGGATGAGGAAGAGGTTTTTCATATGATTCTTTCTTTTTTTCTCTCGTCCTCTTTTTCTTTTCTCTCACTTTCTTTTTGCTTTCTCTTTTTCCACTCACTTTCTTCATCTTCACACAAATTTTCTCTTCTTCTTTCTCTTCTCTCTCTTTTCTCTCTTCTTTTTCCAACTCAACTTTTTCAACATTTACACTCACTAGCACTTTACACTCTTCCCTGGGGTTAACCTCAGTATTAGCCCCAAAATTCTTGTCAGGCCTTTCTTCCAACTGCTTAGTAAGTTGACCCACTTGAATCTCCAAGTTCTTAATAGCAGTTTCAGTGCTCTTTTGGGTGGATTTAGTTTCCTGTATGAATTGCTGAAGAGTTTCTTCCATCCTTATTGATATTTCATTAAGTGTAGACATTTGTTGCCACAAGGTTGGTTGTTGTTGCTTGTTAAATTGCCCTGATTGTCCAGCTTGCCCACTTTGTTCTTGACCAATACTTGGGTGTGGTTTCCACCCTTGATTGAAGTTCCCCTGATGGTATGGAAATTGATTGGCCATGAAGTTAACATCCTCTAAAGCTTCAACTGTTATCACAACCCCAAACTTAGAACTTTGCTTGTCCTCAAGCAAACAAAATGTAACTCAATCTCCAACCAATTCATATGATGGTTCATTAATTCAAAAATTCTTTTTTTCAAGATAAGTAATAACTTCACTCAAACTTATGACCAAGAGTTCAACCAAGATGTGCACATGCTTTAGTGTTCACAAAGTCATTTAAATTCCAACAAATGCTATTTTTCATGAATGATCAATCAATTAAGCATGGATGTTCATGTGCTTATGGAATATTTCTTCACTAGGTAAAGTGTTTCACTCAAAACACAAGTGTATAAGAGGTAAAGTGTTTCACTCATTCACTCCACTATCACAATGTCACATGAATCAACTTTACCTTTCATTTTACCACAATCAAAAACATTCACAAGCATGCATCATCACAAGGACTTTTCAATGGCTTATAATGTGGCTGGGCTAACAAGAAAATTGGTTTTTCTGGATCACAAAATCCTTGAGTTAAGAGAATCATAACAACACAATTTTTCTTATTCATTCCCAACTTTCTTTTGCCTTTGCATTTGCATTGAGCTTTGCTTCTTTTTCTTTTCTTTTTCTTTTTCTTTGCATATTCTTACTTTTTAGCTCTTAGCTCAATGCTTTTCCTTTTTCATGTTTTCCCAACAACCCCAAACTTGAACATTTAACAATACCACACAAGATCTTCTACTTAACTCAAGGTAAAGATTTTCAATCAAGGGTTTTCAGTGTATATTCAAGGCTAAGGGTTCAAAGGATAGAACACAAAGTGTTCTCTTTTAGTGGGCTAACATTATGAATTTGGCCAATAAAAAGGGTTCCAACAAACGACCTTGATCACATGATGCAAAACAAGCAATTGATTTAATCATAGAAAACCTGGGCAAAGTCATTCATGCTTCAAAAGTAATAGCATTCAACAATAACAACTCTGGAGCTCAAAACCTCACATATAAGCTCATTCACATTTGACATACACATCCTGCTTAATTTCACAATCACAATCATGATATCATGCATTTGTTCACAAAGCTTGTGAATCACCTGTATAAACATTTTAATGTGCACATCATCTCAACATCAATCAATCAATAAGCATCATCAAGCATTACTTATCACACAATCACAGTTAATAGCAAACCATCATAAAAAACCAGGTTTCAAATAGAGTACATCAAACCCTAATCTAAAAACAAAAACAAATAAGTTCAGAAAACTTAAACCACAAAAGCATAATCATATGATAGCATTCATCAGTAAATGCTATCTCAGCTCCTCATCAATCCGAGTTGTCCTCTGTATCTTCCTCTTCCTCTTCATCATCATCATCATCAAATGCATCCTCCTCCTCAGCTTCATCTTCTTCCATGTCTCTAGCTGAAGCTTCAGCTGCTTCAGCTCCTCCTCCATGCAATGATTCTTCTGGCCAAGCTACTACATTATGGAATTCATCCATAGTCCACTTGTGGGCTGGAGGTGTATCATACATCCCCACTATCATCTCAGCAGTGGCCACCTGCCCTCTGTGAATGGACTGCAACTGAGCACCTATAAGAGACATATACATGTCCCTCATCTGGAATGGTTCTGCTTCATGTGTATCAGCAGATGTCCTGCTCTGTGCTGGCCCTCTCTCTCTACGAGCCTGGCGCTGTGGAACTGGATGAGCTGCATCCTCACCTCCACAGTACTGTCTGCAATAAGCCTCATCAATAGCTTTTCTTGGCCTCTCAAATGGTGGAACAGAAGTGTCCACCCCAGCTTGCTTGCAAAGGTGAGTGATCAAAGAAGGATGTCCTAGTGGTGCTTTGTTGTTTGAGGTGTTAGCACACACACTAATCTCATCAGCTATCACCTGCCCAATATTAACATTCAAGTTTCTGATAGCAGAGTTGATGAATAGTGCCCTGCTGAGAGTGATATCTGACACATGTGAACATGGCTGAATGTTGGCATGAGAAAATGCCATCCAATACTTTGCAAGAGGAGTCAAATCTGTCCTCCTAATGTTAACCACTGCGCCAGATCTATTCCTTTGGAAGTGTCCTCCAGGTATACACAGCACTCTCTCCACATCCTCAAAATCAGCACCTTCCTCCATGCAAAGAGCAAACTGGCATTGCTCACCAGCCCACACAGTATCCAGGAAGTTGTTGATAGAATCAGGATCATACCTGATAGCATGGCCTCTGACATAGCCCAAATAATTCTCAGCTGGATAATCACCAATCTTCTTTGCATTGGTGTAAAATTCCTTTACCACAGCTATGTTGGCAGGTGCAGGATAAGTGGCTAGCTTTCCCCAATCATTCCCTAACACTTGCTCTCCAAATTGAGGAGCAAAGTTAGGTATCATTCTAACCTTTCTCTCCATCAGAAGTCTCCTGTCCTGAACCACCCTAAAGTGTTTCTCATGTTTCCTAGAGAGGAACCTGCTATTATGGGGTTGCTCTGGTTCCTTTTCCTTTCTCTTGGTTGCCATGGTTTTCAATCTCTTTCCTGAAGAGGATGCCATTCCTGCATTCAAACACAATTACAAAACCACAGAACATGATGTTAATCATTAGTAAACACAGAACACAACTCCTTTCGAAGCTAAACCACCGCTGAGGGCCAGAATTTCCCCTCAGCGCCACGAGTACCACAGTCCAGAACGCAACAATTCAAAAGAACCAAATCTGACAGAGTGCCGCTCAGCGGTAAATGCCGCTCAGCGGTAACTCTGCAGATTTTTGAAAAATCTGTTTTAAATCTTTCCTAACTCCACCCAAATGCAATTTTCAGTTTTCCAGTTCATAATCATGCAGTTTAATCGGTTCAAACATCAAATATATCATCAAATCATGCATAGAAATCAAAACCCCTAAATATTTATGCTTTGACAATCACATTCAAATTCAAGAACCCTAGAATGAACAAAATGCATTTTACTTACTTGGGTGGAGATACTAGATGCAATGAGAATGCTTCCAAGCTAAAATACTCTCTTCCAACCCCTAGAATGAACAAAATGCATTTTACTTACTTGGGTGGAAGAGATATTTTCTTAAGAGGAAAGAGTGAAAAGATGTGAAAAACCTAGGAAAAGGTATGTGGAAGTGTTTGTGCAGAGAAGAGCTTGAAAGAATGAGAAATTGCGCAGCTTAGGGTATAAAAATACCCTAATGGGCTCGGGTCCCGCTAAGGGGAACTTAAGCCCATCTGCGAGACTACCGCTCAGCGGTAAATGCCGCTCAGCGGCACTTGCGGGACTTGCTCTTCTCCTTCTTTTCTTGACCTACGTGCCTCCTAGACATACCCCTCACTGGTTCCCTGTAATTCAATGTTAAAAATGCTTATGCAAACCCTAACTACAATAAACAATCAGAAACAATCAATCAACTGGGTTGCCTCCCAGGTAGCGCTTGTTTAACGTCACGAGCCTGACCCAAAATCCACCAACACCCATCAGTAGGTGTTTCAAACTTACCAGCACCCATCAGTAGGTGCAAAATCTTCTTACCAACACCCATCAGTAGGTGTTACAAACTTAGTATCCTTCAGTAGATACTTAACCACCTAGCATCCTTCAGTAGATGCTGTATCCAACAAAATATTTACAAAATAATGTCCACAAATTAAAAGTTACAAAACCAAAATCAAAAGTCAAAAGTTTGTAAATCACTGGGTTGCCTCCCAGCAAGCGCTCTTTTAACGTCATTAGCTTGACCCAGTAAAGTTCAAGTTCCATCTTCTTTATAGTTGATGTTGTCATTCCACCAACTTCTCAACTGCTTCCTTTGAACTGTTTTGGTTCTTCTAGAATATGGAGACTCTATCTCTATCATCTCCTTTTCTTTAAAGCCCTTCACAACCCACAACTTGTTCTTGATTCTTACAGGTGTGCCAAGTTGGAGTCTTCTTTTCTTCCAGTCTCTAGGAACTTCTTCTCCTCTTCCAATTTCTTCTTCCTTGGGTACCTGAAACAACAAACAATGATTACTTGAAACCTCAAGATTTTCATCTTTACCTCTAGTTATGGGTGCATCTCGAAATGCAGCTTTATAACTGGCTTCTTCCTCCTTTGCTTGTGTCTCATCTTTGAATACATCCACCACCACTCTCTCCTCTCTATCCTGGAGCACCACTATACCTTCATTTACATCTATGATAGCCCTGGCCGTTTTCATAAACGGTCTTCCAAGTATGATAGGTATTTTCTCGGTTTCCATCTTCATCACCACAAAGTCTGCCAAAAACTGAAGTTTGCCAACACAAACTACAATGTCTTCTGCAATTTCACATGGCTCCTTTGAAGATCCATCGGCCATTACTAAATTAACCTTTACAGGTTTCATTTTAACATTGCCAATTTGCTCTAGTAAAGAATAAGGTATCAAGTTAACACTTGAACCTAAATCAAGGAGAGCTTTCTTTACCTTTTTCTTCCTGATAACAGTTGAAAAACTGTTATTTTCTTGCTTAAAATTGATACTAAAAGCAACCTTTAGACTTAGAAACTAGCTTGAAATCATGCTTTTATTCATATTTTCAGAAATAAGAGAGCTGGACAGGTTTATGCTTGATTTAAGTGTTTTTGTGCAGGTTTTAAGGTGAATTTAGTGAAAGAAGTGAAGAAGGAGAGAGATGGAATCAGAAAAGAGATCAAAGAGTGCAAAAGGAGAAGCCGAAAGCACCGCTCAGCGGCATTTTACCGCTGAGTGGCACTCAGGAGGTCACGGGAGGACCGCTGAGGGGCAAAATGGCCGCTGAGGGGAAGAAAAGAGACGCGCAGTCACCGCTGAGCGGTATTTACCGCTGAGCGCCAATCTTAATGGGCTTGGACTTGTTTTCTGGCACTTTTATGGGCTTGGGCTTAGATCTTTTGTAATTTTAGAATAGTATATAAGGACTTGTTTTCTGGCACTTTCATATATATATTTCATTGAAAGTGTTTATCTTTTGCTTTTGCCATTGATCAAAAACTCATGCATACATGTTTATTTTCTGTCTTGCATATTAAACTCCAATTATTTCGTTCTTAAGTCTTAGCTAATCAACAAACCACACAACTAAACTAGGCCGTGAGTCCTTTGGGAGAACGATACTTGGTCTTACCAAGTTTATTACTTGAACGATTCGGTCATACTTGCCGATTGTGAAACAAGTTTGTGACATCATATTTTGGTGATCATAAATTTTTCCATCAAGTTTTTGGCGTCGTTGCCGGGGACTCTGGTTTAACTGGTTAATTTGTGTGATTATTGATTATCTTTGACTTTAATTTTGAATTTCTGTTTTTATTTTTCTGTTTTGATTTTATTTTATCTTATTTGATTAGATTAGATTAGATTTTATTTTATTTGGTTAGATTAGATTTTATTTTATTTTATCTTATTAGATTAGATTAGATTTGATTTTATTTTATTTTATTTTATTCTATCTTATTTTATTTTATCTTCTGAATCTTTTATCTTCTGAATATATATATCTTCTCCTATATCTTTTTGTGCTAACAAATATTTTCTAGAGTTTTGTGCCTAATGTTTGCAGGATGCAATTCGAACAAGACTTTAATAGGCACTCAATTCTACCAAAGTAATCTCAACCACTGGTGGGAACATGACTCAAGCATGAATCAAAGCGAATTTTGGCAAGCTGCCGGACAATTTGAGAACCAACCACAACAACAATGGCAGCAACAAAGCTTTAAAATCAACAAAGGGAAGCAAGAGATCTCTTCATTTAGACAAGGCATGGAAGAATCACTGGGGCATGCATGGGACAGGTATAAAAGCCTATTACGAAAGACACTCACGCATGGATTTAACGAAGGAGAAGTAGTCCTAATCTTCCTTGGAGGTCTTGGTTCACAAACCATGATGATGCTTAACGCCTCAGCTGGAGGCAATATCAAATGGAAGACTCCAGAGGAAGCCACAGAAATAATTGAAAACATGACTACTAATAACAATAAGTGGAACAGTGAAAGAGGAGTGATGCAGCTGTCGCGACCGATCAAATTTGATGTGCAAGTAAGAATGCAGTACAGTGCTAGGAAGTGACTCCTAGGTCGTCTCACAAGGACCAAGTGTGGTTCAGCTTCAGGTCAACACATAAGGGGGGGGGGGTTTATGGTATTTTTGTTTTTATGCGGAAAAAATTAAATTAAAATGGAAATTAAATAAAACTGAATTAAAAATGTTGAAATAAAATTCAAAACAGTAACGTAAATTTTAAAATAGTAAAAACTTAAACGGTAAAATACAGTCAAAATAAAATAAACGCGGGAACATTAAACATGCATAAAACGTAAAACATTAAACGCAAAAATAAAAGCATCAGTAAAAACAAATCGTAAATATAAAACTAAAATGGTAAAACTGAAACTAAAACAGTAAAACGAAATTAAACAGTAAAAAAAAACGAAATTGCTACAGTGAAAACGAAAATATAGTAACGTAAAACAGTAAAAATAAATCTGGAACAGAAAACTAAATACAAAATAACAAAAATACAGAAAATGAAAATACAGTAAATAATAAATACAGAAAACAGTAGAAACAGAAAATAAATTACAGCAATAAATACTTACAGCACAACAGTAAATACAGAAACAGAAAAACTGCAGTACAGAAAAATACAGTATACAGAAAACGAAAATACAAAAAATAAAAATACAGTAAAGCAGTAAATACAGAAAACAGTAAAATTCAAATATGGAAACAGAATTAAAATTACATCAGCAAAATACAACAAACAAAAATACAAGAAATCATTCCAACATGTGATATAAAATATTTTAAAGCAAAAGAAATTAAAGAAAGTAAAATTTCTCTACTATTAATTGTGACCAATTCATCTACCAACAAAAATTAAAAATTGCAAATGCTTAAAAGAATTTTTTTCCTTGGCCGTGACACTTCATGCATGTAAAGAAAACAAAAAAAAACTAAAATGCTTCTACTTGGTTCCACTTTTGCCGAGACATTTATGTGTTGAATGCAAAGAGAATTTAAAACAATTGGTATGCTTCTTTCTTATGCACTTCCAACATCTTTTACACATGGTCCACTCATTTTACAAAAGCAATCTAAAGCAATTAAGTTGATGTCTATCACCGTGCAGCTACTACTCATCAAGTTGTCCATCATCAAATAATAAAAGAAATGCATCATGGCCATGGGCCACTTCCCCTTTCACGTGAATCAACAACCATTCTTCCACTTTTGCTTCCTAAATTGGATTCTTTTACACATGGCAGCAGCTGCATACTCCTCATACATAAATCAATTTCTATCATCTAAATGAGATATGTGCTTCCTCTCTTTGCTACTGGAAACCAACGTTCCATTCCGAAGTGTCGTCCACTTATGCCTTCATTCCAACCATTTTCTCCTTTCTTCCATGATCAACCACCGTTTCATCATTTCTCCTCTTCATATCAAGTCCTTCTCTTCCTCCCTACGTGACCTTATTTCCAGCAAAACATATCAACATGTGGTATCCCTTCCATCCAGCAAGAATAACTCAACACCTCCAAGGTTGCACATGGTTCTCTTCTTCTCTACACCGTGAGCTCCTTCCTCCAAGTTAACAATTTTTTTTTTGTTCTCTTTTATTTAGGTGATGGCAATCTACTTCTATGAAAGGTGGATCTACACGTGCTACTCTACTGCTAAGGAAAAATAAATGAACTAGTTCTTTGGTTCCACACAAAGCAGTGAATCACTTTCCCAAAGGTTACAAAATGCTAGAAGAGATTATATAAAGGTGCATAAAACCAAATGAAAGATGCAATCACAATTCAAGAAAAGGAGTAAACTTCAGCTATTCATTCATCATGAAAAAAACGTTCTAGTTCTCTCAAAGAAAAACATTCAAAGTGAAAAGAAACAAACAAGTGGTGCTTGGCTGCATGCTGCCTCTTGGCCGTGTGCCTCCTTCCAGTATGTAACTCCAATGTATTCAACAATCAACACAGAAGCTTCCTTCGTTCTCAATCCATGCTGGCAGTCATCCTCTCTTCTTTTTCTGGGAAAAGATAGATATGATATATGCAATGCCGACGCCCCCTGGAGAAGGAATTAAAAAGTCTTTTCCATCCAGCTGTGTGTTGTCTGCTTCTGACAATAGAGTAGCGGCTGTCTCAGATAGCTTCTTCATTTTTTCTTCAATCAATCTCCTGTGCTTGGATTTAGCCCTCCAATTGGTGTTTCACGGAATGACTTTGTTCTTGGATTTAGCTCTCCAATTGATGTTTCACGGGATGACTTTGTTCTGAACACTTATGGCATACCATGCCTTTTCTCAATGTGTGCATCTTGGATGTAGCAAACTGAAAAACGTGACACCTCCTAGCATGGGCAGTAAAATTAGCGGTTGTGTGCACTTTTGAAAGAAATTAATCTCTAAATTTTTGTTGTCCAACAATTTCCCTATAATTGCAAATAATTAGACTCAGATAATTCGAATTAATTCAAATAAGAATTTCTGGTCAAATTAAACACAGTACAGAAAAATGGGAAAATATTGGATATTTGAGCACACTTTCCTGATTAACTCTAGCACAATAAACTAAGTGCAATGCAGAAAATATCAACTCATCAAAATAGACCACACTTAGACTTTTGCACTCCTGGGCAAAACCAAGACGAAAACCAGGGGGTTATTCCAACATCATGGAGGTGACACATACTCGACAGACAGACAACAAAGACTCCAAAGCAGAAACACACTTTCACAATTCTCACAAAATCTGGACAGTAAAAGGTATAGGCAGAATTCCACACAGAATCAATGAAAACAAATACTCAAAGAATCATCCGAACAGTTCAGTACAAGGGAAACAGTTAATCAGTTTAAGAGATGAATCGACAGCAACAGAGCCTCACAGATGTACACAATCAGTGTTTCTCTCAAGTGTTTAAGGTAAATCAATGTCACTCAATGAACTCAAGAAAGCAAACACAAATAGGCTTGGCAAGCCTCTAATATCAACACTCAAACAGATACGCATGTTCAAATCAAAAGGTCTTTTTATGGTCATAATAGGGTCAAGGACAAGGGAGGATATATCTGGATGAAAAGCTATAAACCATAAGGGATAGATGAGCAATGGGAAACAAGTATAAACACATTCAAACTCACCTACAGCCTCTAATTCCATCCTCTAGTTAACTCCATTATTCACCGTTGTTCACAATTTTTTTCTGTTTTTCTGATATTTTTTTTTTTTCCATCCTGTCTCTTTTCTTTACTCTGTTCAACACACAATTTCAAGAGACAAGATGCACCACATATTTACAAACAGAAACAAGATATGAAGAGAACTCACTAGACAATTCATCTGAAATTCCCAGGAGACCACACTTATTCCCAAAACAATTCCAAAGCTACAAAATTCCCTAAGGTTCAGGTAATAATGGTTTTTCACTTAGGGCTAGTGTATGAGCTTCAAAACAAAGAAATGGGGAAAAACATAGGCTCAAAAGGGTATCAATGGATCAAAACAGGGTAGGCTTATCTGGCTTAGAGGCTCAACAACAAAATGCCTTTATCCCTTTCAAACATGCGTATTAGTCAAGAATCAATTCAAAGAGTGAAGCCAAGACATATGTGCAAGCAATCAAGGCATATATCACACACAAGAAAGATCATCAAATGGCTCAAATCTCACACAGGTAATATGGTCACCATCAATTCAACTCTCAAATATCATGATTATCTCCCAAGCAAAGTAAAGCAAGGAATTCAACAGTTTAGAGTATCAATGAAGTGCAGGAAAACTGACAACCTAATCATAGTCCAGAATTCACGAAAATCATGCAAAACTGTACATAAGACACCACAAAATACACAAAATCGAAACATAAACAAAGAAACAACCTCCCCTAATAGACCACACTTAAACGACACAATGTCCTCAGTGTGTCACATTCAGCAGATCAAAACAATCAGAATAGTCATCAGATATCGACAAAGTGCAACAAAAGTGAGGAGGGAAGGAGAGAAGAAACTCCCTGAGTCAGGTGGGAGGGTAGGTGGGGTAGACCAAAGACGTCTCCTCCACCACTACATCCAACAGAGAAGGATTGTTGAGGAAGGGCTTCAGTCTATGCCCGTTCACCTTGAAGCTTTTAGCTGCAGATGGACCCTGGATTTCTACTGCACCATAAGGATAAACATTAGTCACAACAAAGGGTCCAGTCCACTTTGATCTCAACTTACCACCCATGAGGCCGAGTCTAGAGTTATACAATAAAACCTGTTGGCCAACCTCGAAGTCCTTTCTAACAATGGAGTTATCATGGAACCTCTTGGTTCTTTCCTTGTAGAACTTCGAGTTCTCATAGGCTTCCAATCTGATTTCATCCAATTCATTTATTTGCAACTTCCTTTCCTCTCCAGCTTGGTCCATAGAGAAGTTGCATGTCTTCACAGCCCAATATGCCCGATGCTCAATTTCAACTGGTAGATGACATGCCTTTCCGAAAACAACCCTGTACGGAGACATCCCAATCGGTGCTTTGTATGCAGTCCTGTGGGCCCAAAGAGCATCGTCCAATCTACTACTCCAATCTTTCCTGTTGGGCTGGACAATCTTTTCCAAAATCCTCTTAATCTCCCTGTTGGAGATCTCAGCCTGCCCATTTGTTTGGGGGTGGTAAGGTGTAGAAACTCTGTGCGTCACCCCATATTTCTTGAGTAAAGCTTGCATGGATCTGTTGCAAAAATGGGTTCCCTGATCACTAACAATTGCTCTAGGCACTCCAAACCTGCAAAAGAGGTGAGATCTAACAAAATCCACAACAACCCGAGCATCATTAGTTCTGGTGGCTTTAGCTTCCACCCATTTTGAAACATAATCCACAGCAAGGAGAATATAGGAAAAACCAAAAGAAACAGGAAAAGGACCCATGAAATCTATACCCCAGACATCAAACACCTCACAGAATAGCATAGGCTGTTGAGGCATCTCTTGTCTCTGTGAAATTTGTCCTCCTGCTTTCTGACAAGGCTCACAAGTGCTACAAATCTTCTCCGCATCCTTGAAGATGGAAGGCCAATAGAACCCATAATCAAGCACCCTACGAGCTGTTCTTTGTATCCCCAGATGACCACCAGGTGAGGAGGCATGACAAAACTGCAGGACCGAGTCAATCTCATGGTCTGGAATGCATCTCCTAGTAACCTGGTCACTGCACAACTTCCACAGATATGGGTCATCCCAAACATAATACTTAGCATCACTCTTAATTTTAGCAATCTGAGCACGTGATGCTAAGGGAGGAAAAATAGAAGCAACCAAATAATTTACAATGTGTGCAAACCAAGGAGTCGGGTGAGAAGAAGAAATCATCAACAAACTCTCATCAGGAAAGTCATCCTGGATGGGCAGCACATCAACTTCATTCCCAGCTCTCTCAATCCTGCTAAGGTGGTCCGCAACTAGATTCTGTGCTCCACTCCGGTCCTTAATCTGCAAGTCAAACTCCTGGAGCAGTAGCATCCACCTAATCAATCTAGGCTTTGACTCAGTCTTTTTCAACAGAAACTTAAGAGCTGCATGGTCAGTATACACCATAACAGGTGATCCAAGCAAATATGACCTAAACTTATCAAGGGCAAAAACAATTGCCAACAACTCTTTTTCAGTGGTGGTATAGTTTGCTTGGGCAGCATCCAAAGTGCGTGAAGCATAGTAAATCACTCTCGGCAGCTTGTCAATTTTTTGTATCAAGACAGCCCCCAATGCATAATTAGATGCATCACACATGAGCTCAAATGGGGCTGTCCAATCTGGTGCCTGAATGATAGGGGTGGTAGTCAAAGCTTCCTTGAGGCAATCAAAAGCCTGCTTGCATTTTTCATCACAAACAAAGTCAACATCCTTCTGCAGTAGTCTGGACAAGGGAAGCGCCTTCTTGCTGAAATCTTTGATGAAGCGCCTGTAGAAACCTGCATGTCCAAGGAAAGATCGCACCTCTCGCACGCAAGAGGGGTAAGGCAACTGTGAAATCACAGATATCTTAGCAGGATCTACCTCTATTCCCTTTTCAGAAATGATATGCCCTAAAACCAAACCTTGTTCAACCATAAAGTGACATTTCTCAAAATTGAGAACAAGGTTTGTTTCTATGCATCTTTTCAAGACTTTTTCCAAACTGTCTAAACATACATCAAAAGAAGATCCATACACAGTAAAATCATCCATAAACACCTCTATACAACTCTCAAGAAAGTCACTAAAAATGCTAAGCATGCACCGTTGAAAGGTACCAGGAGCGTTGCATAGACCAAAGGGCATCCTCCGATAGGCAAAAGTGCCAAAGGGGCAGGTGAATGTGGTTTTCTCTTGATCCTCAGGAGCAATATTGATCTGAAAATATCCAGAAAAACCATCAAGAAAACAATAATGAGATTTACCTGCCAGGCGCTCCAGCATCTGATCAATGAATGGCAGGGGAAAATGATCTTTCCTGGTTGCTTGGTTGAGCCTCCTATAGTCAATGCAGACTCTCCAGCTGTTCTGCACTCTAGTTGGGATAAGCTCATCCCTCTCATTCTTCACCACAGTGAGGCCAGTTTTCTTGGGTACGACATGGATGGGGCTCACCCACTGACTATCTGAAATAGGATAGATGATTCCTGCTTGCAAAAGCTTGGTCACCTCCTTCTTGATGACTTCCATGATCACGGGGTTTTGCCTTCTTTGTGGCTGTCTCACTGGCTTTGCCCCTTCTTCCAAAAGAATTCTATGCATGCATGTGGATGGACTAATACCAGGTATGTCAGCTAAACTCCAACCAATGGCCTTCTTGTTGTTCCTCAGTATACCAAGCAACTTCTCCTCTTGAACAGAATCAAGGGAGGTAGAAATGATCACCGGTTTCTTTTCATCATCCTCCAAGTACACGTACTTGAGGTTATCTGGTAACTGTTTCAGCTCAAGAGTGGGTGCCTGCAAGTCAGATTCAAGTGTACTTCCTGCAACATTGTTAATGCATTCTGACTCTAAAGAGTGTACAGGTAAAGGCAGAACACTCATCTCATCACAATCAAAATCAATATCCATCTCAGATATGTCAACAACATCATCAATATCATTCATAGCATCAATATCCTGGACATCACAATCCTCATCAAAATCCATAACATTATCAACATCATTCTCAAAACCTGATTCGAATCCAGATTCAATACATGAATGCAAAGAAGATAGAAAAGAATGCTTCTTCTCATGCACAGAATTAAAGTTGTCAACAACAAATTCATCAATAATGTCATTCAATGTATCAATCCTAAACAGAGAATGGTCCTCAGCTGGAAATTTCATTGCATCAAAGATATTAAAATGAACAACAATATCAGCAAATTCCATAGACAAAGTTCCAGCATATACATCAATCTTAGTTCGGGCAGTTTTCAAGAATGGCCTGCCTAAGATAATGGGAGCGGATCCATGAGAGAATCCCTCCTCCATTTCCAAAACATAAAAATCAGCAGGAAAAATCAATTCACCAACCCTTACCAAGACATCTTCTATGAAACCTGTTGGGTGGGTAACACTCCTATTAGCCAACTGAATGACCACGCCCGTGGTTTGCAAAGGACCAAGAGATAAAGATTCATATATAGACAAAGGCATGACATTAACAGAAGCACCCAAATCAAGCATGGCATTCTCAAATTTATTATTTCCAATCACACAAGGAATGCAAAATATACCTGGATCTTTGCACTTTTCAGGAATGTGCGGGACCGACTTACCAATAAGTGCAGATACATTTCTTCCCATGCTAATCCTTTCATTTCCCTTCATCTTCCTCTTGTGTGTGCACAGCTCCTTCAAGAATTTTGCATACTTTGGTATCTGCTTGATTGCATCAAGTAGAGGTATGTTCACCTCCACCTTCCTGAAGGTCTCCAGAATTTCTTTATCTACCTCTTCCATCTTTTTGCTAGGAAGTGCTCGTGAAGGGAATGGAAGAGGGATAGGTCGGTCAATCAATGGAGATGGTGTGGCAGCAGTAGTGGTGGTTAAGGGAGGAGATCCTCCTGAAGAAGAACCACCGACAGGAGAAGAAGATTCACCTGCCTCAAATGTCCTGCTTGGACCAGCTTGGTCCTCCTTTTTGTGAGAAGTAGCAGGCACGGGTGTCGGTATAGAGGCGGGCTCTGAAGGTACAACAATCTGCTTCCCTGATCTGAGGGTTATGGCACTCACATTTCTTGGATTCTGCACAGTCTGCGATGGTAATTTACTAGAATTTTGAGACTGCGCCTGGTTTATCTGAGTGGCCATCTGACCTATCTGGTTAGTGAGGCTCTGTATGGACGCTCTAGTCTCCTGCTGAAATTGCATGTTGTCTTTCTGAAACTGCATGTTATCTTTCTGAAACTGCAGGTTTTGCACAGTCATCTGTCTCACTAACTCTTCCAATGAAGGTTCAGACGAAGTGGAAGGTTGGGCAGCTGGTTGGGCAGGTGCCTCTTGCTGTTGCTGTTGTTGTTGCCTTTGGTGTTGTTGCATGGGTGGAGGCACATATCTGTTAGGTGTTCCAGCATTCTGAAAAGGTGGCGCCTGCTGCTGTTGCTGTGGCGCATTGTTCCATCTAAGATTGGGGTGATTCCTCCACCCTGGGTTGTACCTGTTGCTGGACAAGTCATGATTTTGCTGTTGTGGCTGCCTGTTGTTGTAGATGTTTGTAGTATAAGCCTGAGGCACATCAGAGGCAGCAGGATGTTGCAAAGAAGGACATGCATCTGTGTAGTGGTCACTGGAAGGACAAATAGCACATAGTCGTGCAACAGATGCAGATTGAGATGTCGATCTCTGGTTGGTAGTCAACTGTGTCACCATCTTCGCAAGAGAGTTAATCTGGCCTTCTAACTTGCTTTCAACAGCTGATAAAGACTAGGCAATATCTTGTACGCCCTTCACCACAATGGCATCATTCCTGTTGCTAAACTGCTGGGAGTTGGAGGCCATCTTCTCAATCAATGGTCTGGCCTCAGCAGGTGTGATGTCTCCAAGAGCTCCACCACAGGCAGCATCGATCATACCTCGATCCATGTTGTTCAAACCCTCGTAGAAATACTGAATAAGGAGTTGTTCAGGTATCTGATGGTGGGGGCAGCTAGCACAAAGTGTCTTGAATCTCTCCCAATATTCGTACAGGTTCTCTCCACTAAGCTGTCTAATCCCAGTTATGTCTTTCCTGATAGCTGTGGTCCGGGATGCTGGGAAAAATTTCTCCAAGAACAGCCTCTTCAGATCATCCCAGCTAGCAATGGATCTCGGCGCTAAACTATACAACCAATCCTTAGCAACATTTTCCAATGAATGAGGGAATGCCTTCAAGAAGACGTGCTCTTCAGGAACATCGTTCGGTTTCATACTGGAACAAACAACCAGGAATTCCTTCAAATGCTTATGTGGACTCGCACCTGCAAGACCATGAAACTTGGGCAACAAATGGATCAGTCCAGTCTTGAGAACATACGGAACGTCCTCATCAGGATATTGGATGCACAAGCTTTCAATATCGAAATCAGGTGCAGCCATCTCCCTAAAAGTCCTCTCGCGAGGTGGAGGTTGTGCCATATTGTTCTCAGTGTGAAAAACAACAGAATCAGAATCAAGTACAGATGCAGTAGATGCAGTATGCACAGAGTACTCAACAGTAGGATGCACAATATCTAATGGAACAGGTTCAAAAACAGACTCTAAAGACAAATTCCTAGAATGCCTAATTAAGCTATGAAAAGTCCTATCAATCTCAGGATCAAAGGGTGGTATGAATCCAGGATTTCCTCTAGTCATGCACTAAATCACGACACCCTGTAATCAAGAAACAATAGCACAGAAAATTCAAACCACAGAAATAAACACAAGGTAGCAAAACAACACTATCACAAACACATACACAAATCACACAACACAGACACAAGACTCAAAACTGAACCGTTGGTCCCCGGCAACGGCGCCAAAATTTGATGCAGCTGTCGCGGCCGATCAAATTTGATGTGCAAGTAAGAATGCAGTACAGTGCTAGGAAGTGACTCCTAGGTCGTCTCACAAGGACCAAGTGTGGTTCAGCTTCAGGTCAACACGTAAGGGGGGGGGGGTTTATGGTATTTTTGTTTTTATGCGGAAAAAATTAAATTAAAATGGAAATTAAATAAAACTGAATTAAAAATGTTGAAATAAAATTCAAAACAGTAACGTAAATTTTAAAATAGTAAAAACTTAAACGGTAAAATACAGTCAAAATAAAATAAACGCGGGAACATTAAACATGCATAAAACGTAAAACATTAAACGCAAAAATAAAAGCATCAGTAAAAACAAATCGTAAATATAAAACTAAAATGGTAAAACTGAAACTAAAACAGTAAAACGAAATTAAACAGTAAAAAAAAAAACGAAATTGCTACAGTGAAAACGAAAATACAGTAACGTAAAACAGTAAAAATAAATCTGGAACAGAAAACTAAATACAAAATAACAAAAATACAGAAAATGAAAATACAGTAAATAATAAATACAGAAAACAGTAGAAACAGAAAATAAATTACAGCAATAAATACTTACAGCACAACAGTAAATACAGAAACAGAAAAACTGCAGTACAGAAAAATACAGTATACAGAAAACGAAAATACAGAAAATAAAAATACAGTAAAGCAGTAAATACAGAAAACAGTAAAATTCAAATATGGAAACAGAATTAAAATTACATCAGCAAAATACAACAAACAAAAATACAAGAAATCATTCCAACATGTGATATAAAATATTTTAAAGCAAAAGAAATTAAAGAAAGTAAAATTTCTCTACTATTAATTGTGACCAATTCATCTACCAACAAAAATTAAAAATTGCAAATGCTTAAAAGAATTTTTTTCCTTGGCCGTGACACTTCATGCATGTAAAGAAAACAAAAAAAAACTAAAATGCTTCTACTTGGTTCCACTTTTGCCGAGACATTTATGTGTTGAATGCAAAGAGAATTTAAAACAATTGGTATGCTTCTTTCTTATGCACTTCCAACATCTTTTACACATGGTCCACTCATTTTACAAAAGCAATCTAAAGCAATTAAGTTGATGTCTATCACCGTGCAGCTACTACTCATCAAGTTGTCCATCATCAAATAATAAAAGAAATGCATCATGGCCATGGGCCACTTCCCCTTTCACGTGAATCAACAACCATTCTTCCACTTTTGCTTCCTAAATTGGATTCTTTTACACATGGCAGCAGCTGCATACTCCTCATACATAAATCAATTTCTATCATCTAAATGAGATATGTGCTTCCTCTCTTTGCTACTGGAAACCAACGTTCCATTCCGAAGTGTCGTCCACTTATGCCTTCATTCCAACCATTTTCTCCTTTCTTCCATGATCAACCACCGTTTCATCATTTCTCCTCTTCATATCAAGTCCTTCTCTTCCTCCCTACGTGACCTTATTTCCAGCAAAACATATCAACATGTGGTATCCCTTCCATCCAGCAAGAATAACTCAACACCTCCAAGGTTGCACATGGTTCTCTTCTTCTCTACACCGTGAGCTCCTTCCTCCAAGTTAACAATTTTTTTTTTGTTCTCTTTTATTTAGGTGATGGCAATCTACTTCTATGAAAGGTGGATCTACACGTGCTACTCTACTGCTAAGGAAAAATAAATGAACTAGTTCTTTGGTTCCACACAAAGCAGTGAATCACTTTCCCAAAGGTTACAAAATGCTAGAAGAGATTATATAAAGGTGCATAAAACCAAATGAAAGATGCAATCACAATTCAAGAAAAGGAGTAAACTTCAGCTATTCATTCATCATGAAAAAAACGTTCTAGTTCTCTCAAAGAAAAACATTCAAAGTGAAAAGAAACAAACAAGTGGTGCTTGGCTGCATGCTGCCTCTTGGCCGTGTGCCTCCTTCCAGTATGTAACTCCAATGTATTCAACAATCAACACAGAAGCTTCCTTCGTTCTCAATCCATGCTGGCAGTCATCCTCTCTTCTTTTTCTGGGAAAAGATAGATATGATATATGCAATGCCGACGCCCCCTGGAGAAGGAATTAAAAAGTCTTTTCCATCCAGCTGTGTGTTGTCTGCTTCTGACAATAGAGTAGCGGCTGTCTCAGATAGCTTCTTCATTTTTTCTTCAATCAATCTCCTGTGCTTGGATTTAGCCCTCCAATTGATGTTTCACGGGATGACTTTGTTCTGAACACTTATGGCATACCATGCCTTTTCTCAATGTGTGCATCTTGGATGTAGCAAACTGAAAAACGTGACACCTCCTAGCATGGGCAGTAAAATTAGCGGTTGTGTGCACTTTTGAAAGAAATTAATCTCTAAATTTTTGTTGTCCAACAATTTCCCTATAATTGCAAATAATTAGACTCAGATAATTCGAATTAATTCAAATAAGAATTTCTGGTCAAATTAAACACAGTACAGAAAAATGGGAAAATATTGGATATTTGAGCACACTTTCCTGATTAACTCTAGCACAATAAACTAAGTGCAATGCAGAAAATATCAACTCATCAAGGAGCTCCTATTCAACAAAAAGGAGTTCTACAGTTGCAATCCAATGATGCCTTGATAGCTCAGAACAAGTTAATAACTCAACAATTGGAGAATCTCTCAAAGATACTTGAACAATTGCCACAAGAGTTAAAGACTGTTGCACATGTACAATCCCAGTTGTGCGAATTGTGTGGAGGTGACCATATCAATGGTCAATGTGCCTTTCCAGTTGAAGCCGTAGAGGATGTAAACTACATGACCAATCAGTACCGTCAAGGGAGCTACAATCAAGGGTGGAAACCACACCCAAGTGTTGGTCAAAGACAAAGTGGGCAAGCTGGACAAACTGGGCAATTTAACAAGCAACAACAACGACCAACCTTATGGCAACAAATTTCTATACTTAATGAAAGATCAATAAGGTTGGAAGAAACTCTTCAGCAATTTATACAGAAAACTGAATCTTCTCAAAAGAGCACTGAAGCTGCTATTAAGAACTTGAAGATTCAAATGGGGCAGATTACCAAGCAGTTGGAAGAAAGGCCTGACACGGATTTTGGGGCTAATACTGAGGTTAACCCCAGGGGAGAGTGTCAAGAGCTAGTGAGTGTAAATGTTGAAAAAGTTGAGTTGCAAAAAGAAGAGAGAAAAGAGAGAGAAGAGAAAGAAGAAGAGAAAATTTGTGTGAAGATTGAGAAGGTGAGTAGAAAAAGAAAAGAAAAAAAGAAAGTGAGAGAAAAGAGAAAGAGGACGAGAGAAAAAAAATAAAGAATCATATGAAAAACCTCGTCCCCATCCAAAGAAGTATCATAGGAAGAAGGAATTTGAGTGCTTTATGGAAATCTTCAAGAAATTGGAGATTAAAGTTCCTATGATTGAGACACTACAACAGGTTCCTGGTTTGATCAAATTTCTGAAGAAGTTCAGTAGAAAGAAGAAAAAGAAGAAGGAACTTGAGCTTTACTGGGTCAAGCTAATGACGTTAAAAGAGCGCTTGCTGGGAGGCAACCCAGTGGATTTAAAAACTTTTGATTTGGTTTTGTAACTTTTAATTTGTGGACATTATTTTGTAAATATTTTGTTGGATACAGCATCTACTGAAGGATGCTAGGTGGTTAAGTATCTACTGAAGGATACTAAGTTTGTAACACCTATTGATGGGTGTTGGTGAGAAAATTTTGCACCTACTGATGGGAGCTGGTAAGTCTGTAACACCTACTGATCGGTGTTGGTAAGTTTGAAACACCTACTGATGGGTGTTGGTGGATTTTGGGTCAGGCTCGTGACGTTAAACAAGCGCTACCTGGGAGGCAACCCAGTTGATTGATTGTTTTTATTTGTTTTATTTTAGTTATGGTTTGCATAAGTATTTTAAGCATTGAATTGTAGGGAACCAGTGAGGGGCATGTCTAGGAGGCACGTAGGTTAAGAAAAGAAGGAGAAGAGCACTTCACGAATGTGCCGCTGAGCGGTACTCTCGCATATGGGCTTTAGTTCCCCTTAGCGGGATCCGAGCCCATTAGGGTATTTTTATACCCTAAGCTGCGTTTTGGTTTCTCTGCACACACACTCTTACATACCTTTTCAAAGGTTCTCTACAACTTTTCCCTCATCCCTCTTTAGAAAACCTCCCTTCCACTCACTTGCTCACTAGTTTTCCATCTAAGTTTGGGGTTGGGAGAGAGCATCATTGAAGGGGCTGATTTCTTCATTGTGGTTTACTAATGCTTAACAATGTATCTTTTGGTTTTGTGAATTATGTTTGATGCAGGGATGGCCTCCTCATCGGGCAAAAAGAATCAAGACTATAAGATCCAAGAAGAAGGAGGATACAGAGGACAGCTCAGATTGAGGAGGAGTTGAGATAGCATTTACTGATGAATGCTATCATAACTAGAGCAGGACTTATGCTTTTGTGGTTTAAGTTTTCTAAACTTATTTGTTTTTGTTTTTAGATTAGGGTTTGATGTACTCTATTGAACACCTGGTTTGTTATGATGGTTTGCTATTAATTGTGATTGTTTGATAAGTAATGCTTTAATGATGCTTATGATTAGTTGATGTTGAGATGATGTGCACATTAAAATGTTTATACAGGTGATTCACAAGCTTTGTGAACAAATGCATGATATCATGATTGTGATTGTGAAATTAAGCAGGATGTGTATGTCAAATGTGAATGAGCTTATATGTGAGGTTTTTGAGCTTCAGAGTTGTTATTATTATTGCTATTACTTTGAAAGCATGAATGACTTTGCCCAGGTTTTCTATGATTGAATCAATTGTTTGTTTTGCATCATGTGATCAAGGCCGTTTGTTGGAACCCTTTTTATTGGCCAAATTCATAAAGTTAGCCCACTAAAAGAGAACACTGTGTGTTCTATCCTTTGAACCCTTAGCCTTGAACATACACTGAAACCCTTGATTGAAAATCTTTACCTTGAGTTAAGTAGAAGATCTTGTGTGGTATTGCTAAATGTTCAAGTTTGGGGTTGTTGGGAAAACATGAAAAAGGAAACGCATTGAGCTAAGAGCTTAAAAAGTAAGAATATGCAAAGAAGAAGAAAAAGAAAAGAAAAGAAAAAGAAGCAAAGCTCAATGCAAATGCAAAGGCAAAAGAAAGTTGGGAATGAATAAGATGATTGTGTTATTATGATTCTCTTAACTCAAGGATTTTGTGATCCAGAAAAACCAATTTTCTTGTTAGCCCAGCCACATTATAAGCCATTGAAAAGTCCTTGTGATGATGCATGCTTGTGAATGTTTTTGATTGTGGTAAAATGAAAGGCAAAGTTGATTCAAGTGACATTGTGATAGTGGAGTGAATGAGTGAAACACTTTACCTCTTATACACATGTGTGTTGAGTGAAACACTTTACCTAGTGAGGAAATATTCCATAAGCACATGAACATCCATGCTTAATTGATTGATCATTCATGAAAAATAGCATTTGTTGGAATTTAAATGACTTTGTGAACACTAAAGCATGTGCACATCTTGATTGAACTTTTGGTCATAAGTTTGAGTGAAGTTGTTACTTATCTTGAAAAAGAGGATTTTTGAATGAGTGAACCATCATATGAATTGGTTGAAGATTGAGTTACATCTTGTTTGCTTGAGGACAAGCAAAGTTCTAAGTTTGGGGTTGTGATAACAGTTGAAAAACTGTTATTTTCATGCTTAAAATTGATACTAAAAGCAACCTTTAGACTTAGAAACTAGCTTGAAATCATGCTTTTATTCATATTTTCAGAAATAAGAGAGCTGGACAGGTTTATGCTTGAGTTAAGTGTTTTTGTGCAGGTTTTAAGGTGAATTTAGTGAAAGAAGTGAAGAAGTAGAGAGATGGAATCAGAAAAGAGATCAAAGAGTGCAAAAGGAGAAGCCGAAAGCACCGCTCAGCGGCATTTTACCGCTGAGCGGCACTCAGGAGGTCACGGGAGGACCGCTGAGGGGCAAAATGGCCGCTGAGGGGAAGAAAAGAGACGCGCAGTCACCGCTGAGCGGTATTTACCGCTTAGCGCCAATCTTAATGGGCTTGGACTTGTTTTCTGGCACTTTTATGGGCTTGGGCTTAGATCTTTTGTAATTTTAGAATAGTATATAAGGACTTGCACGTCCTAAGGTTGGTATCTTTGGCAGAAACGAGGCAAACACTCTCTCTTCCACCCCTTTGAAGGAGGATCTTGGATGCTCAGGCTACCTCTTCACCTTTTTAGGGTTTATTCTTTCATTCTTTCATTATTGTTCATCTAGGTTCACCATGAATATGGTGAACTAAACCTTGTATGTTTGTTGGGGAATCAATGTAATCTCTTGAAGCTCTCATATATGGAATTTATGCTTGCATCTTTTAATTAAGACTTATGCTTTCTTTCATCATTAGTTAGGGTTTTTCCTCTTTGCTTAATGCTTGCATGGTTTAACTCATTCGATGCATGATTATTGGTTTTGTCGATACGGGCACGTACGGGGAAGTCTAGATCCGGGGAATTTCTCCCAATATTATATTGGTTGTCGTTAAGCTCCTGAACTTATGAACTGATCATTAGGAATGCTAGGAATTGTATGAACTCGTGATTAGGGAGAAGCCATCTAGAATGGTACTTTAGAGAGTGGCATTAACAATGATGATATTTGAATGTTGAATTCCTAAAATATATGAGAGTGGATAAGATGAAATTGACCCCCAGCAACATATTCATATATAAATGTTGCATATTAAACTCCAATTATTTCGTTCTTAAGTCTTAGCTAATCAACAAACCACACAACTAAACTAGGCTGTGAGTCCTTTGGGAGAACGATACTTGGTCTTACCAAGTTTATTACTTGAACGATTCGGTCATACTTGCCGATTGTGAAACAAGTTTGTGACATCATATTTTGGTGATCATAAATTTGTCCATCACTTCCCTATAGTACAAGGGATAGAAAAACTACCTGGATCTGATGCTTTAGGTGGGAATGACTCTTCTTAACAGTTATACACTTTTTTTCCTCATCATCTCTACGTCTCTTCTTTGTAGAGATTTCTTCATTAGATTTGGTGTAAACCGTAATCTGTTGCAGAATTTGCTCCCAAGGTGCACCATTATCCACCATTTTGAATAACTCTGTGAAGTCCATTGGTTTCTCTTGATGGATTGGAAAAGGAAACGTGCTTTTGCTCTTTGTTTCACTTCTCTCTTCTGTATCTAACTCAACTTTCTCATCATCAACACTCTCGACCACCTTGCACTCTTCTCTGGGGTTAACCTCAGTATTAGCCCCAAAGTTTCTATTCGGCCTTTCTTCCAATTGCTTGGTAATCTGACCCATTTGAATCTCCAAATTCTTTATAGCAGCTTCAGTGCTCTTTTGAGAAGATTCAGTTTTCTGAATGAATTGTTGAAGAGTTTCTTCCAACCTTGTTGATCTTTCATTAAGCATAGATAACTGTTGCCAAAAGGTTGGTTGCTGCTGCTGCTTATTATATTGATTAGCTTGCCCAGTTTGTCCTTGACCAATGCTTGGATGTGGTTTCCACCCTTGATTATAATTCCCTTGATGGTATGGAAATTGATTAGCCATGAAATTGACATCCTCCACGGCTTCCACAGGAAAAGCACATTGGCCATTGATATGATCACCCCCACATAATTCGCACAACTGGGTTTGTATCTGTGCAGCAGATTTCAACTCTTTAGGTAATAGAGCAAGAGTTTTAGTCAGAGTCTCCAGCTGTTGAGTTAGAATTTTATTCTGAGCTAGCAAGGCATCATGTGTTTGTAATTGAAGAACCCCTTTTTGTTGCATAGGAGCTCTTCTTTCACTGTGCAGCTCATTATCACTAGTAGCCATGTTTTCTATGATTTCAGTTGCTTCCTCTGGAGTTTTCCATTTAATATTGCCTCCTGCTGAGGCGTCCAGCATCATCTTGGTTCGTGAACCAAGCCCTCCAAGGAAAGTTAAGACTACTTCTTGATCTTCAAAACCATGCGTGGGAGTTTTACGTAACAAGCTTTTATACATGTCCCATGCATGCCCCAGTGATTCTTCCATGCCCTGCTTAAATGAAGAAATCTCTTGCTTTCCTTTAGTCACTTTAGATTGTGGGAAGTACTTATTTAAAAATTTTGTGACCACTGCTTCCCACTCTGTGAAACTTTCTTCTGGAAAAGAATTCAACCAAAGCTTAGCATTGCCTCCCAATGAGAAAGGAAACAAGCTAAGTTTGATAGCTTCGTCTGGCACCCCATTAATCTTGACTGTGTTGCAAATCTCATTAAAGGTAGTGAGGTGCTCATATGGGCTTTCATGAGATAACCCATTAAATTGATTACTCTTTACCAGTTGAATCAGTGCTGGTTTGACCTCCATATTGGCTGCATTGACTCTAGGTCTAGCTATGCTATTAAAGTGTTGAGGCCCAGCACTATTGGTGTAGTCTGCAAGAGTTCTTCTAGCATTATTGTTCTCCATACTTCCTGTGCTATGAACAGAACCTTGTGGTGATGATTGGAAGAGAGTTTCTGGAGAAGGGAAAAGTTCTCTAGATGTTCTGATTCTTCTCCTCCGTCTACTCTCGTCTAGACCTTCAAGAAGAGGTTCTGTTGTTTTCTTACTCCTAGTTCGAATTGCCTCCTGCATACACAAGAAAACAAAACCCTAGAAAATATTTGTTAGCACAAAAAGATATAAGAGAAGATATATATTCAAAAGATAAAAAGATAAAAGATTCAGAAGATAGAAAGATAAAAGATTCAGAAGATAGAATAAAATAAAATAAAATCTAATCTAATCTAATAAGATAAAATAAAATAAAATCTAATCTAATCAAATAAAATAAAATAAAATAAAATCTAATCTAATCTAATAAAAACCGAAAAAATAAAAACAAAAAATAAAAACAGAAATTCAAAATTTAAGGTCAAAGATAATCAATAATCACACAAATTAACCAGTTAAACCAGAGTCCCCGGCAACGGCGCCAAAAACTTGATGGACAAATTTACGAGCACCAAAATATGATGTGACAAACTTGTTTTTCAATCGGCAAGTATGACCGAATCGTTCAAGTAATAAACTTGGTTGGACCAAGTATCGTTCTTCCCAAAGGACTCTCGGCCTAGTTTAGTTATATGATTTGTTGATTAGCTAAGACTTACAAACGAAATAATTGAGATTTTATATGCAAGAGACGAAAATAAACATGTATGCATGAGTTTTTTATCAATGCCAAAAGCAAAAGATAAACACTTTCAATGAAATATATGAATGAATATGTTGTTGGGGGTCAATTTCATCTTATCCACTCTCATATATTTTAGGAATTCAACATTCAAATCATCATTGTTAATGCCACTCTCTAAAGTACCATTCTAGATGGCTTCTCCCTAATCACGAGTTCATACAATTCCTAGCATTCCTAATGATCAGTTCATAAGTGCAGGAGCTTAACGACAACCAACATAATATTGGGAGAAATTCCCCGGATCTAGACTTCCCCGTACGTGCCCGTATCGACAAAACCAATAATCATGCATCGAATGAGTTAAACAATGCAAGCATTAAGCAAAGAGGAAAAACCCTAACTAATGATGAAAGAAAGCATAAATCTTAGGTTAAGATGCAAGCATAAATTCCATATATGAGAGCTTCAAGAGATTACATTGATTCCCCAACAAACATACAAGGTTTAGTTCACCATATTCATGGTGAACCTAGATGAACAATAATGAAAAAATGAAAGAATAAACCCTAAAAAGGTGAAGAGGTAGCCTGAGCATCCAAGATCCTCCTTCAAAGGGGTGGAAGAGAGAGTGTTTGCCTCGTTTCTGCCAAAGATGCTAACTCTAGGACGTGCAAGTCCTTAAATACTATTCTAAAATTACAAAAGATCTAAGCCCAAGCCCATAAAAGTGCCAGAAAACAAGTCCAAGCCCATTAAGAATGGCACTCAGCGGTAAATACTGCTCAGCGGTGACTGCGCTTCCCTTTTCTTCCCCTCAGCGGCCAGTTTGCCCCTCAGCGGACCTCCCGTGACCTCCTGAGTGCCGCTCAGCGGTAAAATGCCGCTGAGCGGTGCTTTCGGCTTCTCCTTTTGCACTCTTTGATCTCTTTTCTGATTCCATCTCTCTCCTTCTTCACTTCTTTCACTAAATTCACCTTAAAACCTGCACAAAAACACTTAAATCAAGCATAAACCTGTCCAGCTCTCTTATTTCTGAAAATATGGATAAAAGTATGATTTCAAGCCAGTTTCTAAGTCTAAAGGTTGCTTTTAGTATCAATTTTAAGCATGAAAATAACAGTTTTTCAACTGTTATCACCAACACCCATCAGTAGGTGTATACAAACATAGTATCCTTCAGTAGATACTTTTCCACCTAACATCCATCAGTAGATGTAAACCCTGTAACAAACTTATAACAAAAACAAAAATACCCAAAAGTTCAAAATTACACCACCAAACCAAAAATTAAAAGTTCTTAAATCAATGGGTTGCCTCCCAACAAGCGCTCTTTTAACGTCACTAGCTTGACCCAATAAAACTCAAGTTCTTTCTTCTTTTTCTTCTTTCTACTGAACTTCTTCAGGAATTTGATAAAACCAGGAACTTGTTGCAATGTCTCAATCATAGGAACTTTAATCTCCAATTTCTTGAAGATTTCCATAAAGCGCTCAAATTCCTTCTTCCTATGATACTTCTTTGGATGAGGAAGAGGTTTTTCATATGATTCTTTCTTTTTTTCTCTCGTCCTCTTTTTCTTTTCTCTCACTTTCTTTTTGCTTTCTCTTTTTCCACTCACTTTCTTCATCTTCACACAAATTTTCTCTTCTTCTTTCTCTTCTCTCTCTTTTCTCTCTTCTTTTTCCAACTCAACTTTTTCAACATTTACACTCACTAGCACTTTACACTCTTCCCTGGGGTTAACCTCAGTATTAGCCCCAAAATTCTTGTCAGGCCTTTCTTCCAACTGCTTAGTAAGTTGACCCACTTGAATCTCCAAGTTCTTAATAGCAGTTTCAGTGCTCTTTTGGGTGGATTTAGTTTCCTGTATGAATTGCTGAAGAGTTTCTTCCATCCTTATTGATATTTCATTAAGTGTAGACATTTGTTGCCACAAGGTTGGTTGTTGTTGTTGCTTGTTAAATTGCCCTGATTGTCCAGCTTGCCCACTTTGTCCTTGACCAATACTTGGGTGTGGTTTCCACCCTTGATTGAAGTTCCCCTGATGGTATGGAAATTGATTGGCCATGAAGTTAACATCCTCTAAAGCTTCCACTGGAAAGGCGCATTAACCATTGATATGGTCACCATCACATAGTTCACACATCTGTTGTTGAACCTGTGCAACAGTCTTTAACTCTTTTGGCAGTTGTGCAAATGCCTTTGTGAGATTCTCCAGTTGTTGAATTATTATTTTGTTTTGATCTAACAAGGCATCATTGGATTGCAACTATAAAACACCTTTTTGTTGAATAGGAGCTTCTCTTTCACTGTTCAACTCATTGTCATTAGTAGCCATGTTTTCAATTATTTCAGTTGCTTCCTCTAGAGTCTTCCATTTAATATTGCCTCCAGCTGAGGCGTCTAGCATTAACTTAGTTTGTGAACCAAGACCTCCAAGGAAGAATAGGACTACTTCTCCTTCGTCAAATCTATGCGTGGGAGTCTTTCTTAATAGGCTTTTGTAGCTGTCCCATGCGTGGCCTAGTGATTCCTCCATGCCTTGCCTGAAAGATGAGATCTCTTGCTTTCCTTTGTTTACCTTGGATTGTGGGAAGTATTTGTTCAAAAACTTTGTCACCACAGCTTCCCACTCTGTAAAGCTCCCTTCTAGAAAAGAGTTCAACCAAAGCTTAGCATTACCTCCCAATGAGAAAGGAAACAAGCTAAGTTTGATTGCTTCGTCAGGCACCCCATTTATCTTCACTGTATTGCAGATTTCATTAAAGGTTGTGAGGTGCTCATATGGGCTTTCATGTGACAACCCATTAAATTGATTACTCTTAACCAGCTGGATCAACGCCGGTTTCACCTGCATGTTGGCTGCATTGACCCTCAGTCTTGCTATGCTGTTAAAATGTTGAGGGCCAACTACATTGGTGTAATCTGCAAGAGTCCGTCTAACATTATTATTCTCCATCTCCTCAGTGCTATGGTGAGAACCTTGTGGTGAAGGTTGTAAAAGATCTTCCAGAGGAGGGAAAAGTTCTGTAGATGTACGGATTCTTCTCCTCTGTATACTCTTGTCTAAGCCTTCAAGAAGAGGTTCCGAGGTTTTCTTGCTTCTAGTTCGAATTGCTTCCTGCATACACAAGAAAACAAGTCCCTAGAAAAATTTGTTAGCACAAAAAGATAGAGAAGATATAAAATAAGAGATAAGAAGATAAAAGATAGAAAGATACAAGATAAAATAAAAACAGAAAAATAAAAACAGAAAAATAAAAACATAAAAATAAAAACAAATTCAAAATTCGAAATTTAAAATTCAAAATTCAAAAACAAGTCAAAGATAATCAATAATCACACAAATAAACTAGTTAAACCACGAGTCCCCGGCATTAGCGCCAAAAACTTGATGACAAATTTATGAACACCGAAAAATGGCGCCAAAAACTTGTTTAACCCTCGGCAAGTGTGACCGAATCATATCAAGTAATAAACTCGGTAAGACCAAGTATCGTTCTCCCAAAGGACTCACGACCTTTGGTATTAACAAGTTTTTGACTCCGTTTTCGGGGATTAAAGATTTGTTCATCAAACCTCGAGGAAAACAAAGAGAAAAAGAGAAAGAGCGAGTGAGAGGTAAAGAAAAAGAGAGAGAGCGAGAAAGAAATACCTCTCACAAAGAATCTTCAAGAGACATAAAGGGTAGAGAGACCAGATGCTTTAACTGTGGAGAGAGAGGACATTATTCTTCTGAGTGTCCTCACAAATGATCTATTTATCTCTTAGACCATCAAAGTCAAAATGAATATTGTCCTAGTGACTCAGATACTTCTATATCTGAGGAAGAAGCCTTACCTTGTGAAGGTGAGTTATTATTAGTAAGAAGACTTCTTGGAAGTCAATCCCAAGAACTAGAACAATCACAAAGGGAAAACCTATTTAGAACAAGATGCAAAATCTTTGAAAACATTTGTTCATTGATTGTGGATAATGGTTCCTCTTGTAATTGTTGTAGTTCTAAAGTGGTTAACAAATTGGCCTTACCTTCTATTCCTCATCCCAACACTTATAAGCTTCAATGGATAAAAGCGGATGACGAAATAGTAGTAAACACACAAGTAAACATACCAATATCCATTGGCAACTATGAAGAAATAGTTTTTTGTGATGTTGTTCCAATGGATGCTGGGCATGTTCTACTCGGTAGGCCATGGCAATTTCATCATAATTCCACTCATGATGGCTATACCAACAAAATAACTTTCCTCCATAAAGGAAATCAAATCACATTGATTCCTCTTACACCTAAACAAGTGAAAGAGGATGAGATAACAATTAAAGAAAAAAATGAAAAAGAAAGAAAACAAGAAAATAGGTTGGAAAAACAACCTTCTCAAGAAAAGAAGATGGAGACAAAGGTATGCATGTTGTTAACTTCTTCATTAACAGGTAAATACCTTGACTCTTCTTCTCAAAAACATCACTTTGTTTCTACATTTCAACATGGGGAATGTTCCAAACAAAGTGAAACCAAAAATAAATTAAAGGCCACAACTTCTTCTCATAAAATTTTTCTCAAAGGGCCTTCATTTTATCTTCTTATCTTTGCATACATCCTTTTACTCATACTAATTGTTGCTATTTTTTGTAGATATATTTTTGACCCAGGTGGAAAATAGAAACCAAAGTTGTGCTTCTTTCTTTCTTCCCGATTTGAGGACAAATCGTTTTTAAAGAGGGAGGGAATGATGACAACCCCTTTAGGGACTTTCCATCCAAAGAAGTATCAACTTAAGACTAAGAAAGGGAAGTTCAATAAACAAAAGGATCTTTTCTTTCTAAGTCTTAGAATTTTCTCTTTAACTAAATTCCATTCACATTGTTTTATAGGACATTAATAAGGTTGGAAAGTATGCTTATACATCCTAAAAACCTTACCAAGCAAGGGAGCACAATAAAGACAAGTTAAGCCGTGAAGCCCTTCTCTTTGGAGCACGTTTTCAACCCTTTCCATGTGAAACATATTCAACTGTGCATATTTCTCTTGTGGAGTACATTCCAACCGTGGAGCATATTTACCACATGGAACACACCAGCCGTAGCTTCTTTTCCAACATGTTCCACGTGCAAAATGCAACTAGTTGACTACCGTCTCCTGCATACTTCTCTTTGCTTCAATCACATTGTAAAAATGCAGCTTTACTTGCACGTTTCCAAGATTCTCTTCATCTATAAAAGAGAGTTTGATTCATTGTAAAACTCAACTTGACTTGATATAGTGAAATGTTGTTGAATTGTTTCCAGCCACTTCTTCTTCAAGTTCTCGGTATTGTGCCACTTTAGCACACTCATCCTCTAGCTTCCTTTCCTCTTGGAAGGCTTTCTGAGTTAGAACCACTGCATACATGATGACAAATTTATGAACACCGAAAAACGACGCCACAAACTTGTTTAACAATCGGCAAGTGTGACCGAATCGTATCAAGTAATAAAACTAGGTAAGACCAAGTATCGTTTTCCCAAAGGACTCACGGCCTAGTTAGCTATATGATTTGTTGATTATTTGAGACTTGTGAACAATTGATTTTAGGTTTAAATGCAAAAGACAGTAATTAAACATGTATGCATGAATTTGATCAATGGAAAAGAGTAAAACAAACACTTTAATGAATTAGATGGATGAATATGTTTTTGGGGTTATCAATTTCATCTTATCCACTCTCATATACTTTTAGGAATTCATCATTCTTTTCATCAATGAAAATGCCACTCTCTAAATCACCTTACAAGAAGGCCTATCCTTAATTACGAGTTCATACAATTCCTAGCATTCCTAGTAATTAGTTCTGAAGTGCAGGAGCTTAAAGGCAACCAATATGCTATTGGGAGAAATTCCCTGGATCTAGACTTCTCCGTACGTTCCCATATCGACAAAATCAATAATCATGGCAATGAATGAGTTAAACAAAGCAAGCATTAAGCAAGGAGGAAAATCCCTAACTAAAGATGAAAGAAAGCATGTATCTTAATATAAGATGTTAAAACAAATTCCATATATGAGAGTTTCACAAGACTACATTGATTCCCCAACAACAATACAAGGTTTAGTTCACCATATTCATGGTGAAACTAGATGAACAATAATGAAAGAATGAAAGATAGAACCCTAGAAAGAGGAGGAGGTAGCCTGAGCATCCAAGATCTTCCTTCAAGGGGTGGAAAAGAGAGTGTTTGCTTCGTCTCAGCCAAAGATACAAACCTTAGGACGTCCTAAAGCTTATATAATATTCTAAAATATACAGAAAATTAGGCCCAAGCCCAAAATAGTGCCGCTCAGCGGTAAGTGCGTGAGTTGTTTTCCTCCCCTCAGCGGACTTTTCACCCCTCAGCGGATCCACCGTGATTGCCTGAGTGTCGCTCAGCGGTAAACTGCCGCTGAGCGGCAGTTGCGGCTTCTCCTTTTGCACTTTTTTATGTCTTTTCTGATTCCATCTCTATCCTTCTTCACTTCTTTCACCAAATTCACCTTAAAACCTGCATAAAACACTAAAATCAAGCATAAACCTATCCAGCTCTCTTATTTCTAAAAAATATACCCAAAAGCATGATTTCAAGCTAGTTTCTAAGTGTTAAAGGTTGCTTTTAGTATCAATTTTAAGCATGAAAATAACATTTTTTCAACTGTTATCAATACACACTTCCAAAACCGCACCAAACATTTTCACAAACACCTACCGTGCATTGCCTTCACCACTCACTTTTTCACTCCGCTGCCACTTTCTACTTCAAGGAGTGGGTCCAGTTTTGAAGATTGGGAACACTTCTATCAACTGATGTACAAAACTATGTTATAATATGTCTTACCTTTATTATGATTTTTCCACTGATCAACCTATTATGATGGATAATTTTTGTCCGTCATAATAGGTCGTCATAGAAAGCTATTTTTCCACTAATGTATTATGGAATTTTGTACTGTTGTTGCAAAACCTGGTATTGATCCGAAGTAGCAATGTTGAGGTCGAGCGCATGTCTACACGTCTGGTTCCTCGTAGTTTCATGGGGATGTCGCTCGGCCCCACGGTGGGCGCCAAAATGTTTCGGTTAAATTGGTCTGAGGGTCGGTCGTCCTTCCTTGCTCTACTATCTTTTGATCTTCAATCCTCTCCGAGAATGCAATCCACTTTAATGAGTTGTTGACCTGCAGAAGACACTCTGACGCTCAAGTCAGTTATGTTTCATAAAGAAAGGTCACTATTTTATTATGATAGAAAAAGATGATTGTACCTGGACATCATTAATTGTATATTTATAGGACTTGTGACAGTCAAGTCCATTGATTAACCATTAGTGCAATATATTTTTAGGCAATCAAACCCGAATAATACCGTATATTTGTAAAGCGTAAGACAATCTGACCTATTAATACCTGTTAATTGTCCATAAATGACAATTAATTCCAATCGATATATTTCATATAGTACAACATATAAGTTATGTTATGAATTATAATAAATAATTTAAAGTTAATATCATATTACTTTAACTTTAACAATTTTAGAAATTCAGAATTTAAAATAGATAGAAAAATATAAATAATCAATAACATCAACTTAAAATTATCATTTAAAGATAAAATAAGATAATATTGTATGAATGAGAGATAGAATACACGTAGAAAAATCACACGTGAAATGCATATTAAAAGAGAGAGAAGTTCTTCAATTGAGAGCCAGAAGAGTGTTTTTTAATGTATAATGTAAAAAATATTTTAAAAATTTTGTTAGGAAACAAAGTATTCTATCATTTAATTTATTTTAAGACATTGTATAAAAAAAAAAAGGAATACTACACTGAAAACAAGTGGTGGAAAAAGCAAAAGAGAACCATTTGAAGTAAACCCTAAATTCAAACGGAAGTTATTAAAAAGGCTTAAGGCACCTATATTTAGTGATAACAAAATGCAAAAGATAGTTTAAAGAAAGGGAAGTAATAATAAGCAGAAGCTGAAAGTAAATATTAAACCATAAAAGAGAGCAGTGAATCATAGTTATATTCCTATTTAGAGTATGGCGGCAAAAAAGAAGAACATGGATCCACCATATACCATTATCATGATTTGAATTTCAACACATTCGCATCACTGGAGACTTTACAGGTAAAGGTGTATAATGAAGCATTGATAAAATGCACAATGCCACCTTCTATCACTGTTGAAATTCCAAACCAAGCCAATCTTCTGCTGCGAGAAATCACTTTCGCCTATGTCAAATTAACAGGAAATGTCCATTAACTGCACCAAAGCAAAACCTGACCCCATCAATTCATCTCCGTCACCAAAACAAGACCCCAGTATGCATACCTATACACACGTCAAACTCACTTCTGATGTCATAAATCTTGGAATTTTGAGTTCCATCAGCGTTGAGAATAAGCTTCCACACTGCGATGCAATAAAGGAAAGGCGCAGTCGGAGGAGCAAGTGTTCAATATTGCAACTTACGCTTGGCTTTTACTTTCTTTTGGTTCTCTCTCTCTCTCTCTCTATTGATGAAATCAGAAGAAAGAGACAAAACAAGTACAGAGAGATGAGTTATAAATCAGTGAGACCTAGAAATAAAGCGAGGGAGGGGATTTATCCGTAGTGGATGGACACAAAAACACATACAAAACCACACCACACCAAACCAAGCAGAAGGAACAAGAGGTGACTTCTGCTGATGTTAGAAACAGGCAAGCACAACACTTGCCACGTTCTCCACTGCCACACTTTTTCCAAATCAAGAAAGCTATGCACAGTGCCACCAGTCACCAACTTGCATCGCGTTATCTTCTCCCAATAACCTCTGCTACACTGCACCCACAATAATGCATCATATCCCAGTCTCACTCTTCAAACCAATTAACCCCCATTATTTCCCTTAACCACCCCGTAACTCACTATGCAACCTTCTTCTCAATCTATTACACCCTTTGCTTCTAATAATCCAAATGTGGTCCAAGACACCAGAAAGTTCCATTTTGGACGTTACACGTAGTGTATACAAATTTCCCTCCTTTAAAAATCACTTTTTTATCTTCTTCAAGTAATATTTTAAACATCACCAACTAAAGTTCCAATGTTTTATAGATCATTAATTACGCGATTTAGAGTTTATACATAAGTACGATACAATGTGTTGGATACAGAATATGAAAAATAACAAGATAGTACCGAAAGAGAGTTTATTCACCAGCGGTTAAACATGTTTTACCCAATGAAGTCTTAGAAAATTTGAAGAATTAAATGATGTAAAGAAAGAAAGAAACGACGAAACAATAAGAACGCATGCATTAAGCATTATTCTAAAACTCTAAACCAGAGTATTCTATCCAGAACTAGAGCTAAATAAGTAGCTAGCAGCAACATTACAACTAAATAAAGAAACTCAATAAAGAAAAAATAGCGAAACAAAAATGCCCACAATTAACGAAACAAAATTCACAGAACAGCGACGAATTAAGATAGTCAGAAAGGTGGTCTGGCCGTCGGAGTCCAAATCACATCCGAAGGGAGGTGACAGCTGTACATACACGACTCCGCCGGAAGTTGTCCGCTCTCCGCGCCGCCAGTAGAGGCAGGCGGCGATTGCGCATCGCCGACACCGCCGCCGGACGCGGAGCTATTCTGCGCGTCGTCCTCTGACGAGAGCCGGTGGAAGGAGGGGTTGTTGAACGACGCGGCGACGATGAACACCGTCCCAGCAGCGAGCAGCCTTCCAGCGACGTGTCCGCCGACGATCTGCCCCTGCGGTCCGGCGAGCGAGACGGCGAAGGTAGAGGGAGAGGCCGACGGCAGGGTTGCGTGGAGGAGGAAGGTGGCGGACATGGAGAGGATGTCGAAGCGGCCACGGAAGGTAACAGTGCCGACGGGAGCGACGCAGGGTTGGCGGAGAGTGACGTTACCGACTGTTCCCGAACCGTTGAGGACACAGAGGCTCGTGTTCTTTCTGTGGCTGAACCGGGCTAGGGCATCCACGACGTCGTTTCCGCCGGGGATTTCTAAAATGAAGGGGCTCATGGAGGGGTCTGGCTCGCGGGTAATAATAAGAGGCGGCTTGGGCTTGTTTTTGGAGCCCGGGGGGCGGCCCCTGGGCCTCCGCACTACTTCAATTGTAGCTCCATCCCCTGTGGAGACGGGCTTCTGGGCCGCGAGGTTGGGCCCCCCGTTACTCCGGCTGTCATCCTCCTCGGATGTTTGACATTCCCGAGAGAACTGAAACGGTTGGTGCTGTGGATGAAGTTTTGAGAACATGTTGATGTGCTTAAAACCTGAAGCTATTGTCTCATCACGTGTGTTTCGTTGTGGTTGCACTGTGTGAACCTGGGAAGGGTGAAGAAGGTTGGAGAAGGATTTTTGGATCAGAGAAGAAAAGCGTTGTGTTACGGGTTTTATCGAGAGAGAGAAAGCGAGAGAGTAATGGTGAAGGTGGTGGGAGAGAGTGGGACCCACGGTGACAGATGAGACAGCAGAGATAGATGTTTGGGCGATGGAGAATGGGGTTTGTTTGGGAGAGGAGGTTCCTCTGTCTTGGAGGATCTGACCTTACTCTGGTACACAACTGATAAGGACGTGTTTGGCTGATGGGCTGTTTTTCTGTTAAGAATATGCCCATTTTCTCCTCTCACCGTACACGCCCTTACTTCCAAGAAATTCAAAATCTTTGTGCTACCCTATCTATTACGATATCTCACATCTTCTAACTTCTACTTCTTCCCTAATTCAAACATCAATCATTGTTTACGTCCAATTATCCGCATTTTTTTAAATATTCTTACTTTATAGATTCTATTATAATAAAAACTTATTTTAAAAAATTACCTATCTATTATTGTTGCTTAACATCTTCTTGATATTCTGTTGTGACTACATCTTTTTCATCAATAAAAACTACTTTTGAATATTTATTTTTAATGTTCTTCTAACAAATTTAATATCTTCAAAATCATTTGTTACTATTTAAAAGTAACATGGTATAATAATGTATTTATTATAAATCGCTGAAAACACCTAGCATACGGTTATTTTTTATGATGATAAAGAATAATTTATATAATTTTATTGTAAATCTTAATAATTTTTATGATTTTATTGTAATTAGTTTTATTTTATTTTGTAAGTAGTTTTATAATTAAAAAAAATATTAAGTTTAATAAAAAACAGTCAAATAAAAAACAATTAAATTAAAAAAATACTTAAAAAGTAAAATTAATAAATAATTATATTAATTTTAAAACTATAATGATGGAATGCTACTTCTAGCTGGATTCACAAAGGAGGAGGTCCAAACCAGAGTAGAACAGTCATGGAAATAGGTGCAGTGAAAAATGGAAGATATTGAAGTGTTTGACATGTTTAAGCTGAAGAGAAGTGTGAGGATGAGACCTCACAGCTCAGAAGGCCTTCCTACAAAGGAAGGACGCTAGAGGAAGGATGGAGAAGTGGAACATCAAAAGTGACATAAGAGAAATAGGGCTAGGAAATGAACTCAACAGCATAACACTAAGCTCAAAAGTGAAAATTACAAAGGAAAGGCCCTCTTATTTATAGGTGAAGAAGGACCTCAATTTTGTCCTAATTTCCCTCCAAAATTCAAAATAAGAAATGAGCTTGGAGGCCAAGCCAGCTGGGTCATGGGAAGCATGCTGGGTCACATGGACAATTTGCCAAAACGTGCTTCAGGCAGCTCCGCTGGCGCTGGAGCGCCCCTCTCTTAAAGGCGCCTAGGCACACGTGAGTTGGGAAGTCCATTTGGTGGATTTGCACTGGAACCCCTGATAACGGTTAAAAAACCGTTATTTTTATACTTAATTTTGACATTAAAAACAACCTTTATGACTTGGAAACTAGCTTGAAATCATGCTTTTGCTTAAGTTTTGGAAATAAGAGAGTTGGATGAGTTTTGAGCTTGGTTTTCCTTGTTTTGGCAAGAATTAAGATGAATTAGATGAAAGAAGTTGAAGTAGTAAGGAGCTGGACTCAGGAAAGGAAGTAAAAGTACACAAAAGAAGAGTCGCATTCACCGCTCAGTGCCACTTTTACCGCTGAGCGGCGTTCTGAAGCACCATAGTCACCGTTGAGGGCCAAAACTGCAACTGAGCGTCATTATGAAGAAACACACTTACTACTGAGCGCCAAAAGTGTCGCTGAGCTCCAAAAGTGTCGCTGAGCGTCATTTAATTGGGCTTGGACCTATTTTCTGTAATTCTTAATAAACTATATAAAGGTTTAGTGATAACAGTTGAAAAATTGTTATTTTTAAACTTAATTTTAACCTTAAAGACAACCTTTATGACTTAGAAACTAGCTTGTAATCATGCTTTTGCTTATGTTTTGGAAATAAGAGAGTTGGATGGGTTTTATGCTTGGTTTTCCTTGTTTTTGCAGGTTTAAGACGAATTGAATGGAAGAAGTGAAGTAGCCATAAGTTGGAGTCAAGATGATGGACAAATTTGTAAGCACCAAAATATGATGTCACAAACTTGTTTCACAATCGGCAAGTATGACCGAATCGTTCAAGTAATAAACTTGGTAAGACCAAGTATCGTTCTTCCCAAAGGACTCACGGCCTAGTTTAGTTATGTGATTTGTTGATTAGCTAGGACTTACAAACGAAATATTTAGAGTTCAATATGCAAAGACGAAAATAAACATGTATGCATGAAATTTGATCAATGGCAAAGACAAAAGATAAACACTTTCAATGAATTATATGAATGAATATGTTGTTGGGGGTCAATTTCATCTCATCCACTCTCATATATTTTAGGAATTCAACATTCAAATCATCATTGTTAATGCCACTCTCTAATGTACCATTCTAGATGGCTTCTCCCTAATCACGAGTTCATACAATTCCTAGCATTCCTAATGATTAGTTCATGAGTGCAGGAGCTTAACGACAACCAATATAATATTGTCAGTATAATATTGGGAGAAATTCCCCGGATCTAGACTTCCCCGTACGTGTCCGTATCGACAAAACCAATAATCATGCATGGAATGAGTTAAACTATGCAAGCATTGAGCAAAGAGGAAAAACCCTAACTAATGATGAAAGAAAGCATATGTCTTAATTAAAAGATGTAAACAACAGATTCCATATATGAGAGCTTCAAGAGATTACATTGATTCCCCAACAAACATACAAGGTTTAGTTCACCATATTCATGGTGAACCTAGATGAATCTCAATGAAAGAATGAAAGAATAAACCCAATAAAGGTGAAGAGGTAGCCCGAGCATCCAAGATCCTCCTTCAAAGGGGTGGAAGAGAGAGTGTTTGCCTCGTTTCTGCCAAAGATACTAATTCTAGGACGTGCAAGCCCTTATATACTAATCTAGAGTTACAAAAGATTACAAAAGCCCAAGCCCAAAAAGTGCCGCTCAGCGGTATTTACCGCTCAGCGGTGAGTGCGCGTCTCCTTTCTTCCCCTCAGCGGCCATTTTGCCCCTCAGCGTGACTCCCGCAACCTCTTGAGTGCCGCTCAGCGGTAAATTGCCGCTGAGCGGTGCCTTCGACTTCTCTTTTTGCACTCTTTCTTGTCTTTTCTAATGTCATCTCTCTCCTTCTTCACTTCTTTCACCAAATTCACCTTAAAACCTGCACAAAAACACTTAAATCAAGCATAAACCTGTCCAACTCTCTTATTTCTGAAAATATAGATAAAAGCATGATTTCAAGCTAGTTTTTAAGTCTAAAGGTTGCTTTTAGTATCAATTTTAAGCATGAAAATAACAGTTTTTCAACTGTTATCACAACCCCAAACTTAGAACTTTGCTTGTCCTCAAGCAAACAAGATGTAACTCCATCTCCAACCAATTTATATGATGGTTCACTCATTCAAAATCCTCTTTTCGAGATAAGTAACAACTTCACTCAAACTTATGACCAAGAGTTCAATCAAGATGTGCACATGCTTTAGTGTTCACAAAGTCATTTAAATTCCAACAAATGCTATTTTTCATGAATGATCAATCAATTAAGCATGGATGTTCATGTGCTCATGGAATATTTCCTCACTAGGTAGAGTGTTTCACTCAACACACAAGTATATAAGAGGTAAAGTGTTTCACTCATTCACTCCACTATCACAATGTCACATGAATCAACTTTGCCTTTCATTTTACCACAATCAAAAACATTCACAAGCATGCATCATCACAAGGACTTTTCAATGGCTTATAATGTGGCTGGGTGATAACAGTTGAAAAACTGTTATTTTCATGCTTAAAATTGATACTAAAAGCAACCTTTAGACTTAAAAACTAGCTTGAAATCATGCTTTTATCTATATTTTCAGAAATAAGAGAGCTGGACAGGTTTATGCTTGATTTAAGTGTTTTTGTGCAGGTTTTAAGATGAATTTGGTGAAAGAAGTGAAGAAGGAGAGAGATGACATTAGAAAAGATAAGAAAAAGTGCAAAAGGAGAAGCCGAAAGCACCGCTCAGCGGCATTTTACCGCTGAGCGGCACTCAGGAGGTCACGGGAGGTCCGCTGAGGGGCAAACTGGCCGCTGAGGGGAAGAAAAGGGAAGCGTAGGCACCGCTGAGCGGTATTTACCGCTGAGCGCCAGTCTTAATAATGGGCTTGGACTTGTTTTCTGGCACTTTTTGGGCTTGGGCTTTTGTAATCTTTTGTAACTCTAGAATAGTATATAAGGACTTGCACGTCCTTGGGATTAGTATCTTTGGCAGAAACGAAGTAAACACTCTCTCTTCCACCCCTTTGAAGGAGGATCTTGGATGCTCAGGCTACCTCTTCACCTTTATTGGGTTTATTCTTTCATTCCTTCATTGTTATTCATCTAGGTTCACCATGAATATGGTGAACTAAACCTTGTATGTTTGTTGGGGAATCAATGTAATCTCTTGAAGCTCTCATATATGGATTTGTTGAATACATCTTTTAAGTAAGACATATGCTTTCTTTCATCATTAGTTAGGGTTTTTCCTCTTTGCTCAATGCTTGCATAGTTTAACTCATTCCATGCATGATTATTGGTTTTGTCGATACAGACACGTACGGGGAAGTCTATATCCGGGGAATTTCTCCCAATATTATACTGACAATATTCTATTGGTTGCCTTTAAGCTCCTGCACTCATGAACTAATCATTAGGAATGCTAGGAATTGTATGAACTATTTGATTAGGGAGAAGCCATCTAGAATGGTACATTAGAGAGTGGCATTAACAATGATGATTTGAATGTTTAATTCCTAAAATATATGAGAGTGGATGAGATGAAATTGAACCCCAACAACATATTCATTCATATATTTCATTGAAAGTGTTTATCTTTTGTCTTTGCCATTGATCAAACTTCATGCATACATGTTTATTTTCTGTCTTGCATTTTAAACTCTAAATATTTCGTTTGTAAGTCCTAGCTAATCAACAAATCACATAACTAAACTAGGCCGTGAGTCCTTTGGGAAGAACGATACTTGGTCTTACCAAGTTTATTACTTGAACGATTTGGTCATACTTGCCGATTGTGAAACAAGTTTGTGACATCATAATTTGGTGCTTACAAATTTGTCCATCAAGTTTTTGGCGCCGTTGCCGGGGAATTTGGGGATTGAACCCGAGTCCTAGCAACGGCTAATAAGTTTGGGCCATCAAGTTTTTGGCGCCGTTGTCGGGGACTCGTGGTTTAACTTGTTAATTTGTGTGATTATTGATTATCTTTGACTTATTTTTTTTATTTTTAATTTAAATTTCGAATTTTTTTATTTTTTTATTTTTTTTTTCTGTTTATATTTTACAGTTTGTATTTTATTTGATTTTATTTTATTTTTCTGTTTTCTGTTTTTATTTTTTCTGTTTTTATTTTATCTTTTTATCTTTTTAGATTAGGTTAGATTTTATTTTATCTTTTTAGGTTAGATTAGATTTTATTTTATCTTTTTAGATTAGATTAGATTTGATTTTATTTTATTTTTAGATTAGATTTTATTTTTATCTTTTAGATTAGATTTTATTTTATTTTATCTTTTTATCTTTTAAATCTTTTATCTTTCTATCTTCTTATCTTCTGAATCTTTTATCTTCTGAATATATATCTTCTCCTATATCTTTTTGTGCTAACAAATATTTTCTAGAGTTTTGTGCCTAATGTTTGCAGGATGCAATTCGGTCAAGAATTTAACTATATGGGCACTCAATTCTTCCAAGGTCAACAAAGGAAAGCAAGAGATCTCATCTTTCAGGCAAGGCATGGAGGAATCACTAGGTCATGCATGGGACAGATATAAAAGCCTATTAAGAAAGATTCCCACGCATGGATTTGACGAAGTGGAAGTAGTCCTAATCTTCCTTGAAGGTCTTGGTTCACAAACCAAGATGATGCTTGACGCCTCAGCAGGAGGAAATATCAAATGGAAAACTTCAGAGGAAGCCGCAGAAATAATTGAAAACATGGCTACTAATGATAATGAGCTACACAGTGAGAGAAGAGCTCCTATGCAACAAAAAGGAGTTCTGCAGATGCAATCCAATGATGCCTTGCTAGCTCAGAACAATATACTAACTCAACAATTGGAGAATCTCACAAAGATACTTGCACAACTACCCAAAGAGTTGAAGACTACTGCACAGGTACAAACCCAGTTGTGCGAATTATGTGGTGGTGATCACATCAATGGCCAATGTGCTTTTCCTGTGGAAGCCGTGGAGGATGTTAACTTCATGGCTAATCAAGTTCCATACCGTCAAGGGAACTATAATCAAGGGTGGAAACCACACCCAAGCATTGGTCAAGGGCAAACTGGGCAAGCTGGTCAATTTAATAAGCAGCAGCAGCAACCCACCTTATGGCAACAGTTTTCTATGCTTAATGAAAGGTCCATGAGGCTGGAGGAAATTCTCAACAATTTCATACAGAAAACTGAGTCTTCCCAAAAGAGCACTGAAGCTGCTATCAAAAATTTGGAGATTCAGATGGGGCAGATCATCAAACAGATGGAAGAAAGGCCAAGTAGAAATTGTGGGGCTAATACTGAGGTTAACCCCAGGGGAGAGTGTCAAGAGCTAGTGAGTGTAAATGTTGAAAAAGTTGAGTTGGAAAAAGAAGAGAGAAAAGAGAGAGAAGAGAAAGAAGAAGAGAAAATTTGTGTGAAGATTGAGAAGGTGAGTAGAAAAAGAAAAGAAAAAAAGAAAGTGAGAGAAAAGAGAAAGAGGACGAGAGAAAAAAATAAAGAATCATATGAAAAATCTCGTCCCAATCCAAAGAAGTATCATAGGAAGAAGGAATTTGAGTGCTTTATGGAAATCTTCAAGAAATTGGAGATTAAAGTTCCTATGATTGAGACACTGCAACAAGTTCCTGGTTTGATCAAATTTCTGAAGAAGTTCAGTAGAAAGAAGAAAAAGAAGAAGGAACTGGGGCTTTACTGGGTCAAGCTAGTGACGTTAAAAGAGCGCTTGCTGGGAGGCAACCTAGTGGATTTAAAAACTTTTGATTTGGATTTGTAACTTTTAATCTGTGGACATTATTTTTGTAAATATTTTGTTGGATATAGCATCTACTGAAGGATGCTAGGTGGTTAAGTATCTACTGAAGGATACTCAGTTTGTAACACCTACTGATGGGTGTTGGTAAGAAAATTTTGCACCTACTGATGGGTGTTGGTAAGTTTGTTACACCTACTGATGGGTGTTGGTGGATTTTGGGTCAGGCTCGTGACGTTAAACAAGCGCTACCTGGGAGGCAACCCAGTTGATTGATTGTTTTTGTTTGTTTTATTTTAGTTAGGGTTTGCATAAGTATTTTAAACATTGAATTGCAGGGAACCAGTGAGGGGCATGTCTAGGAGGCACATAGGTCAAGAAAAGAAGGAGAGGAGCACTTCACGAAAGTGCCGCTGAGCGGCAATTACTGCTGAGCGGTACTCTCGCAGATGGGCTTTAGTTTCCCCTTAGCGGGATCCGAGCCCATTAGGGTATTTTTATACCCTAAGCTGCGTTTTGGCTTCTCTTTTCAGACTCTTCTCTGCACACACACTCTTACATACTTTTTCAAAGGTTCTCTACAACTTTTCCCTCATCCCTCTTTAGAAAATCTCCCTTCCATTCACTTGCTCACTAGTTTTCCATCTAAGTTTGGGGTTGGGAGAGAGCATCATTGAAGGGGATGATTTCTTCAGTGTGGTTTACTAATGCTTAACAATGTATCTTTTGGTTTTGTGAATTATGTTTGATGCAGGGATGGCCTCCTCATCGGGCAAAAGGAATCAAGACTATAAGATCCAAGAAGAGGAAGATAGAGAGGACAGCTCAGACTGATGAGGAGCTGAGATAGCATTTACTGATGAATGCTATCATATGATTATGCTTTTGTGGTTTAAGTTTTCTGAACTTATTTGTTTTTGTTTTTAGATTAGGGTTTGATGTACTCTATTGAACACCTGGTTTATTATGATGGTTTGCTATTAACTGTGATTGTGTGATAAGTAATGCTTGATGATGCTTATTGATTGAATGATGTTGAGATGATGTGCACATTAAAATGCTTATACAGGTGATTCACAAGCTTTGTGAACAAATGCATGATATCATTGTGATTGTGAAATTAAGCAGGATGTGTATGTCAAATGTGAATGAGCTTATATGTGAGGTTTTGAGCTCCAGAGTTATTATTGTTGAATGCTATTACTTTGAAAGCATGAATGATTTTGCCCAGGTTTTCATTGATTAAATCAATTGCTTGTTTTGCATCATGTGATCAAGGCCGTTTGTTGGAACCCTTTTTATTGGCCAAATTCATAAAGTTAGCCTACCAAAAGAGAACACTTTGTGTTCTATCCTTTGAACCCTTAGCCTTGAACATACACTGAAAACCCTTGATTGAAAATCTTTACCTTGAGTTAAGTACAAGATCTTGTATGGTATTGTTATATGTTCAAGTTTGGGGTTGTTGGGAAACATGAAAAAGGAAAAGCATTGAGCTAAGAGCTAAAAAGTAAGAATATGCAAAGAAAAAGAAAAAGAAAAGAAAAGAAAAAGAAGTAAAGCTCAATGCAAATGGAAAGGCAAAAGAAAGTTGGGAATGAATAAGAATAATTGTGTTGTTATGATTCTCTTAACTCAAGGATTTTGTGATCCAGAAAAACCAATTTTCTTGTTAGCCCAGCCACATTATAAGCCATTGAAAAGTCCTTGTGATGATGCATGCTTGTGAATGTTTTTGATTGTGGTAAAATGAAAGGCAAAGTTGATTCATGTGACATTGTGAAAGTGGAGTGAATGAGTGAAACACTTTACCTCTTATACACTTGTGTGTGTTAGCAAAATGATGAAGATGAAGTTTTGATGATGTCCAAATCAAGTCAAGAACAAACAAGACTCATGAAGAATGATCTTTGAAGACTTGTAACCTCTTGTAAAAATTGTATGAACATAGGAAAATTAGTAGTTTCTTGTATGTATTCAAAAGTGATGTAAAAATAAATCAAAAGCAAAATCTGTGCAGTGTTAATCGATTAACACAGGGTGTTAATCGATTAACGTTAATCGATTAACAGAGGGCGTTAATCGATTGTTCCAGAGGCAAATGGCGAAGCACAGCATTTCAGTGTTAATCGATTAACAAGGGGTGTTAATCGATTAACGTTAATCGATTAACAAGGGCTGTTAATCGATTAACATAGTTACCGTTTGAAAAACTAGCCGTTTTTTTTGAGACGTTGAACTATCCGTTGGGGTGTTAATCGATTAACCACTGTAGCTAATCGATTAACACAGTCAGAAAGGCTGCAAACAAAAATGGAAGAGCCTTTTTGAGAAGTCTATAAATAGACTCTCATTTTCTCTCAAGACAACTCAACAAAACTTGAGAATCTCTTCCCTTCTGCTCTAAAACTCTGAAACTCTTAAGATCTGTGAGCTATTGTTCGGCTTGTGAAACTCGTGTCTGTGGAGCTGGTGAAGTGCTGCTACGGTGACAGAGGAAATAGCCGGTTCATCCTTAGTTTGTCTGAGGAGGTGTTTGGAAGAGGAAATTCATCCTTCGTGAAGTATTCGGAGGAAGTGTTTCATCCTTTGTGAAGACTCAAAGGAAGTGTTGGTTCATCTCTTGTGGCATCAAGAGAGGTGTTTTCTAAACCTTTACAAATTGTATTTGTGTAATTATAATTTGTAATTGTTTTGTGATAGTGAAATTGTTTATCTTGTTTTGAGATAAGCGACTGGACGTAGGATTGGTAAGATCCGAACCAGGATAAAATCAACTGTGCAAATTTCTCTCTACCTTACTCTATTTAATTGTTTTATTAATTGCTAAGTAAGATAAATTGAGTAGAAATTTTTAAGGCACACGTTTTTAAGTAAGAACCAATTCACCCCCCCCCTCTTGGTTTGTTATTCCACGCTAACCATTCCGCTGCAGCCGCTCTGACAATTGGTATCAGAGCTTGCTTTGATAGTCATTCAAATGGCGGGATCGTTTCAAACATTCGCAGAGGGTGCTTCTATCAATAGACCACCACTATTCACTGGTGAGAATTACGCATTTTGGAAAGTAAGAATGCAAATATTTATGGAGTCTATTGATATAGATATTTGGGATGCTGTTGCATCTGGTCCTTTTGTTCCAACTAACAATATGCAGGAACCAAAGCCCCGTGATCAATGGACTGCTGAAGACAAGAAAAAATTCGGTAATGATGTTAAAGCTCGCAATATAATTTCATCTGCTTTAACTGTTGATGAGTTTTACAGGATATCCATTTGTAAAACTGCACAAGAAATGTGGGAAGTACTTCGAGTAACCCATGAAGGTACAGATGATGTTAAAAGAGCTAGAAAGAATACCTTGATCCAGGAATACGAGATGTTCAGGATGAAGCAAGGAGAAACAATAGTAGATGTTCAGAAACGCTTCACCAACATCGTAAATCATCTTATTGAACTAGGTAAGTCTTTCGATACTGATGAATTAAATATAAAAATTTTGAAATCTTTAGACAGGGCTTGGCAACCAAAAGTGACTGCAATTTCTGAGTCACAAAATCTCAACACAATGACCATGGCGGCATTATTTGGAAAGTTGAGAGAGCATGAACTAGACCTTGGAAGATTAGAGGAAGAAGAAGCAAAAACGAAGAAAAAGACTCTAGCATTCAAATCTGAGGTAGAAAAGAGCAAAAGCAAAATGGAAGATGAAGACTCAGATGAAGATGAAAACTTGAGTCTACTAATCAAGAGGTTCAACAGATTCATGAAATCAAAAGGCAAAGGGAGATTCAGAAATGAAAAGAGAGAAAATCAAGGATCTTCCTCAAACTACAGATGTTATGGTTGCGGAGAAAAAGGACACTTGAAAGCAGACTGCCCAAATCAAAAGAAGGGTGAAGAAAAGAAAGAAAAGAAATTTTTCAAGAAAAAGAAGGCATACATTGCTTGGGAAGACGACAATGAAACAATTACAGATTCAAGCGACTCAGATGAAGAAGCAAACATCTGTTTGATGGCAGATGACGATAATGACAGCCAAGTAAGTAGTTCAAACTATTCTGATAATGATAGTCATATTGATGAAAATGAAATGTATGCTGCATTATTAATTGAATCTGAAAAATTAGATGTTGCTCATAAAAAGCTGAAAAAGGACTTTAAAAATTTGAAATCTGAACTTAATAGCCTTCTTAAAGAAAATGAAGATTTGAAGCTTACTTCTGAAAGTTTTTCTAAATTAAATGATAACTTGAAAACTGAATTTACAAATTTATCTGAAGAAAACAGAAGTTTGAAAAATAAATTTTTATATCAAGCAGAAGAAATTAGAAATTTAAAAGGTAAAGTTTTATATTATGAAAAAGGCAAATTTTCTAGTAGTAATGAATGTGCATCCTGTATTAATTATAAGAAACTACTAGATGAAACAATCTTAGGAGAATGTAGTAAAATCAATGAAAATAAGGTTGTTAAGAATAAGTATGTTCCTAGAATTAAAAATAAGCATAATTATAGAACCCATAGAACTTGGGTAGAAAAGGGAACAACTTATAGGAACACATATACTGCATCATGCTTTTATTGTATGAAAAAGGGTCATACATCTAATAAGTGTAAAATTAAGCATTATGGTGTTCCAAGTGGTAGATATGCTTGGGTTGCAAAATAATTTCAATCTCTTCAATCTAACCCAAAGGACCCATACAAAGTAGTTGGGTACCTAAATAGCTTGTTCTTTTTATGTTGTAGGAATTATTAAAACCAAGGAAGCATATGTGGTGTCTTGATAGTGGATGTTCAAAACACATGACCGGAGATAAGAAGAAATTTACAAGCTTCCGGAAAAGAGAACGCGGATTTGTCACCTATGGTGATAACAATAAAGGAAAAATCCTTGGAATAGGAGATATTGGAAGTGAAGATACTTAGATGATCAAAGACGTGCTATATGTGGAAGGATTAAAGCACAACTTAATCAGCATTAGTCAATTATGCGATAAAGGATTCAAGGTAACCTTTGAACAAAATTCCTGCACTATTTATAAAAATGATTCTTCTGAAATTGCTTTGAAAGGAATTAGGCATAACAATATTTATTTGATAGATTTAGAAAATGCATCAAGTAGGAATATTTCATGTTTAGTAGTAAAAGAAGAAAATCCATGGTTATGGCATAAAAGAGCTGCACATATTCATATGCAACAATTGAATAAACTCATTTCTAAAGACTTAGTAATTGGTCTACCAAAACTAAAATATGTGAAGGATAAATTGTGTGATGCATGTCAAAAGGGAAAACAAGTGAAATCATCTTTTCATTCGAAAAATGTTGTTTCTAGTTTAAAACCCTTAGAACTTTTGCACATGGATTTATTTGGTCCCTCTAGGATAAAAAGTTTTGGAGGAAATTATTATGCTTTAGTTATTGTAGATGATTATTCAAGATATACTTGGACTTTCTTTCTTACTCTTAAAAATGAAGCTTTCAAAGAATTTAAAAAGTTTGCAAATTTAGTTCAAAATGAAAAGGATTTGAAAATAAAAGCTATTAGAAGTGACCATGGAGGTGAATTTCAAATGAATATTTTGAAACTTTTTGTGAAGAATATGGCATTTCTCATAATTTTTCTGCACCTAGAACTCCTCAACAAAATGGAGTTGTAGAAAGAAAGAATAGATCTTTAGAGGAACTTGCTAGAACTATGCTAAATGAATATAGTGTTCCTAAACAATTTTGGGCTGATGCTGTGAGTACTGCATGTTATGTTTTAAATAGAATGCTTATTAGACCAATTTTGAAATGTACTCCTTATGAACTTTTTCAAGGTAGAAAACCAAATGTTTCACATTTAAGAATTTTTGGATGCAAATGTTTTGTCCTAAACAATGGAAAACAAAATTTAGGAAAATTTGATTCCAAAGCAGATGAAGCTATTTTTCTAGGATATTCTCTAACTAGCAAAGCTTATAGAGTTTTTAATAAGAAAACATTTCAAATAGAAGAATCTATGCATGTTGTCTTTGATGAAATTGTAGACCTTGAGGCAAAACCTCTTGAGTTAGATGAATCAGATGCAGGTGAAAATGAAGACTTACAAAAGACAACAAATGAAGAAGAAATACATAATCCTCAAGATGATGAAGATCTAAACAAAATATGGCAACAACCTAGAGGATTATCACTGGACAACATCATTGGCGACATATCAAAAGGGGTAAACACTAGAAGAAATTTAGTAAATTTTTGTATGAATGTAGCTTTCATGTCGCAGATAGAACCCAAGAACATTAAGGAAGCTCTTCAAGATGAACAATGGTGTATAGCAATGCAAGAAGAACTCAACCAGTTTGAAAGAAATCAAGTTTGGGAATTGATTCCTAGGGAAGATACTCATCAAGTGATTGGAACCAAATGGATATTCAGAAACAAACTGGATGAAGATGGAAACATCACCAAGAATAAAGCTAGGCTTGTGGCTCAAGGATATAGTCAAGAAGAAGGTATAGATTATGATGAGACATATGCTCCAGTTGCCAGGTTAGAGGCAATACGCCTACTTCTTGCTTATGCATCTATAATGAAATTTAAGTTGTTTCAAATGGATGTGAAAAGTGCATTTCTAAATGGTTTTATAAAAGAAGATGTGTATGTTGAACAACCACCCGGTTTTGAAGATTTTAAATTTCCAAATCACATCTATAAGTTAAAGAAAGCACTTTATGGTTTAAAACAAGCACCTAGATCTTGGTATGAAAGACTTAGCAATTTTCTTTTAGAAAATAATTTTAATAGAGGAAAAGTTGATTCCACTTTGTTTATTAAAAGAGTCGGAAAACATATTTTGATTATTCAAGTATATGTTGATGATATTATTTTTGGATCAACTAATAAATCTCTTTGTGAGGATTTTGCTAAGACTATGCAGGGTGAATTTGAAATGTCTATGATGGGAGAATTAACATTCTTCCTTGGTCTTCAAATTAAGCAAATGAAAGAAGGTACGTTCATTTCTCAAACCAAGTATTGTAGAGAAATTCTTAAGAAGTTTGAAATGGACAAAGCAAAGGAAGCGTCTACACCTATGGGAACCTCTTGCTATCTTGACAAAGATGAGTCAGGTAAAGAGGTAAATCAAACTAAATATAGATGTATGATAGGTTCTTTGCTATATCTCACTGCTAGTAGACCAGATATTATGCAAAGTGTTTGTGTGTGTGCTAGGTATCAATCTAGTCCTAGAGAATCTCACCTTACTGCAGTTAAAAGAATATTGAAATATCTTAAGGGAACTGCATCCTTTGGTTTATGGTATCCATCTGGAACGGAACCTAGTCTTGTAGGTTTTTCAGACGCAGATTATGGAGGTTGTAAGATAGATAGAAAAAGCACTAGTGGAACATGTCATCTTCTAGGTAGTTCCTTAGTTTCTTGGCACTCTAAGAAACAAGCCTGTGTAGCCTTATCAACAACTGAGGCTGAATATATTGCTGCTGGAAATTGTTGTGCGCAAATTTTATGGATGAAACAGCAATTAGAGGATTATGACATTCATTTAGATCATATTCCACTTAAGTGTGATAATACAAGTGCAATAAATCTTACAAAGAATCCCATAATGCACTCTAGAACCAAGCACATTGAGATTAGGCATCACTTTCTTAGAGATCATGTACAAAAGGGAGATTGTGAGATAGAATATATTGATACACAACATCAATTAGCTGATATTTTCACCAAAGCATTGCCTAAGGATAGATTCTATGAGCTTAGAAGAGACTTAGGAATATTGAAAATATCTCAAAATTAGATATAGGTAAAAATTTGACGTTTTTCGGAAATCAGCGTCAGTTAATCGATTAACACAGGGTGTTAATCGATTAACGTTAATCGATTAACAGGTCCTGTTAATCGATTAACATACGTTACAGGCAGTAAATACTGCAAAAACTAGCCGTTGTAACGGCTATAAACGGCTCTTTTTGAACATTTGCACGTTGGGGGGTCATTTTTCAGCCTATTTAAATCCATACCATCCCTCATTTTTACCCACAAACATTACCATTCACTCTCCTACTCAAAATCTCTTCAATTTGCTTGCTGTCCAAATTTTCTTGCTGTCCCAAAATTCTTTTCACACTCTCATGGCTGAACCATCAAGAAGAAGAAGAAGAAGAAGCTATGGATCGGAAAGCACGCCTCCCGCACGTGGTCCAAATATTCACGGTTGGATCTCCGATGAAGGAAGGCACGACGAATACTTGCAATGGTGGAAAGAACGCAAAATTCTTCGCCAAAAATTTGTGGATCTTAATTGGTTTGCAGTACATCAATTTCAATTCTCTCAACAATTGATGGATCAAGGCGTCCAATATCTACTGCAACTTCAAGGGCGCTATTACCCCGATTTGGTACGCGTATTTTACTATAATCTGAAATCCCAAAACGGTATTGTTCACACTCGCATCAAAGGAGTAGACATTATTCTAGATCACGATATTTGGTTAAATGTTGCTCATATTCCTCCTTTAGAAAATGCCATGCATGTGCCAAATGATTTTGGTGAGTTTAACAAAATTTTGGCATATCGCTCCTTTATGAGGAATCCTCAACAACCTCTACCAAATAGGCGATATCTTCTAGTGGGAAATCTAAGAATGGAGGAAAGGGTCCTTCATTATCTCATTGTTTGGATGCTTTGTCCAAGAGGTACAAACCTTGCTCAATGTTTTGAAACTGATTTGATGATTATGTCCGCCATCACTCAAAATATCAACATCAATTGGGCAAGTCTCATCTCAGATACTATGGTCCGTGCCAAGAGGTATGACAGAGGTCATCTCCCATATCCTCTCCTTGTTTCATTGATATGTATCTATAAAGGGGTGGATGTCACCGGAGAAAAACATCTCACTGTCTTACCTACCCATCAAATTGAAGAGTCTGCTTTGCATCAAATGGGATTTATAAGACAAGGAAATTTGTTTGTCCGCGCTGATGAAGATATTGCACAAGAAGAAGATGCCTCAGCTGAAGAGGAGGAAGATATCCCTATGCCTCAACCAACCAATGTTGTTGGACCATCAAATCCTCCACAAGAATATAGTCTAGAAAGTATTTCTAGACAAATTGAAGCCATGGCCACAATGCAACAAACACGAATGGACGATATGATGGCATATCACAATCTTCGTTATGATGAGATTAATACTCATCTTAAGGAGATTGATGACAAACTTGCCAAACTATATGTCCCTGATAGTGATGATGATTAGGCATCTTTATGATTCTATGTTTTTATTAGTGTGTGCCCTTTATGTATGCTTCTATGCTTGTATGCCTCTTTAAAATTCAATAAAAATGTGTGTTCTCTTATCTTAATATTTCTATGCATCTATGCTTTTATTAAGGGGGAGTATAGATTCTCATATATTAAGGGGGAGTAATTATACATCACTTTTTAATAATGATCAAAAAGGGGGAGAAATAGTTAAAGTCTTAAAATATTTTTTCTAAGTTCACTAACAATTTTTTTCTTCCTTAAGTTATTTTTTATACAGCTGGTTCACAAAAGCTTTAATTCAAGAAGGTTTTGATCATCATCAAAAAGGGGGAGATTGTTAGCAAAATGATGAAGATGAAGTTTTGATGATGTCCAAATCAAGTCAAGAACAAACAAGACTCATGAAGAATGATCTTTGAAGACTTGTAACCTCTTGTAAAAATTGTATGAACATAGGAAAATTAGTAGTTTCTTGTATGTATTCAAAAGTGATGTAAAAATAAATCAAAAGCAAAATCTGTGCAGTGTTAATCGATTAACAGAGGGCGTTAATCGATTGTTCCAGAGGCAAATGGCGAAGCACAGCATTTCAGTGTTAATCGATTAACAAGGGGTGTTAATCGATTAACGTTAATCGATTAACAAGGGCTGTTAATCGATTAACATAGTTACCGTTTGAAAAACTAGCCGTTTTTTTTGAGACGTTGAACTATCCGTTGGGGTGTTAATCGATTAACCACTGTAGCTAATCGATTAACACAGTCAGAAAGGCTGCAAACAAAAATGGAAGAGCCTTTTTGAGAAGTCTATAAATAGACTCTCATTTTCTCTCAAGACAACTCAACAAAACTTGAGAATCTCTTCCCTTCTGCTCTAAAACTCTGAAACTCTTAAGATCTGTGAGCTATTGTTCGGCTTGTGAAACTCGTGTCTGTGGAGCTGGTGAAGTGCTGCTACGGTGACAGAGGAAATAGCCGGTTCATCCTTAGTTTGTCTGAGGAGGTGTTTGGAAGAGGAAATTCATCCTTCGTGAAGTATTCGGAGGAAGTGTTTCATCCTTTGTGAAGACTCAAAGGAAGTGTTGGTTCATCTCTTGTGGCATCAAGAGAGGTGTTTTCTAAACCTTTACAAATTGTATTTGTGTAATTATAATTTGTAATTGTTTTGTGATAGTGAAATTGTTTATCTTGTTTTGAGATAAGCGACTGGACGTAGGATTGGTAAGATCCGAACCAGGATAAAATCAACTGTGCAAATTTCTCTCTACCTTACTCTATTTAATTGTTTTATTAATTGCTAAGTAAGATAAATTGAGTAGAAATTTTTAAGGCACACGTTTTTAAGTAAGAACCAATTCACCCCCCCCTCTTGGTTTGTTATTCCACGCTAACCATTCCGCTGCAGCCGCTCTGACAATTGGTATCAGAGCTTGCTTTGATAGTCATTCAAATGGCGGGATCGTTTCAAACATTCGCAGAGGGTGCTTCTATCAATAGACCACCACTATTCACTGGTGAGAATTACGCATTTTGGAAAGTAAGAATGCAAATATTTATGGAGTCTATTGATATAGATATTTGGGATGCTGTTGCATCTGGTCCTTTTGTTCCAACTAACAATATGCAGGAACCAAAGCCCCGTGATCAATGGACTGCTGAAGACAAGAAAAAATTCGGTAATGATGTTAAAGCTCGCAATATAATTTCATCTGCTTTAACTGTTGATGAGTTTTACAGGATATCCATTTGTAAAACTGCACAAGAAATGTGGGAAGTACTTCGAGTAACCCATGAAGGTACAGATGATGTTAAAAGAGCTAGAAAGAATACCTTGATCCAGGAATACGAGATGTTCAGGATGAAGCAAGGAGAAACAATAGTAGATGTTCAGAAACGCTTCACCAACATCGTAAATCATCTTATTGAACTAGGTAAGTCTTTCGATACTGATGAATTAAATATAAAAATTTTGAAATCTTTAGACAGGGCTTGGCAACCAAAAGTGACTGCAATTTCTGAGTCACAAAATCTCAACACAATGACCATGGCGGCATTATTTGGAAAGTTGAGAGAGCATGAACTAGACCTTGGAAGATTAGAGGAAGAAGAAGCAAAAACGAAGAAAAAGACTCTAGCATTCAAATCTGAGGTAGAAAAGAGCAAAAGCAAAATGGAAGATGAAGACTCAGATGAAGATGAAAACTTGAGTCTACTAATCAAGAGGTTCAACAGATTCATGAAATCAAAAGGCAAAGGGAGATTCAGAAATGAAAAGAGAGAAAATCAAGGATCTTCCTCAAACTACAGATGTTATGGTTGCGGAGAAAAAGGACACTTGAAAGCAGACTGCCCAAATCAAAAGAAGGGTGAAGAAAAGAAAGAAAAGAAATTTTTCAAGAAAAAGAAGGCATACATTGCTTGGGAAGACGACAATGAAACAATTACAGATTCAAGCGACTCAGATGAAGAAGCAAACATCTGTTTGATGGCAGATGACGATAATGACAGCCAAGTAAGTAGTTCAAACTATTCTGATAATGATAGTCATATTGATGAAAATGAAATGTATGCTGCATTATTAATTGAATCTGAAAAATTAGATGTTGCTCATAAAAAGCTGAAAAAGGACTTTAAAAATTTGAAATCTGAACTTAATAGCCTTCTTAAAGAAAATGAAGATTTGAAGCTTACTTCTGAAAGTTTTTCTAAATTAAATGATAACTTGAAAACTGAATTTACAAATTTATCTGAAGAAAACAGAAGTTTGAAAAATAAATTTTTATATCAAGCAGAAGAAATTAGAAATTTAAAAGGTAAAGTTTTATATTATGAAAAAGGCAAATTTTCTAGTAGTAATGAATGTGCATCCTGTATTAATTATAAGAAACTACTAGATGAAACAATCTTAGGAGAATGTAGTAAAATCAATGAAAATAAGGTTGTTAAGAATAAGTATGTTCCTAGAATTAAAAATAAGCATAATTATAGAACCCATAGAACTTGGGTAGAAAAGGGAACAACTTATAGGAACACATATACTGCATCATGCTTTTATTGTATGAAAAAGGGTCATACATCTAATAAGTGTAAAATTAAGCATTATGGTGTTCCAAGTGGTAGATATGCTTGGGTTGCAAAATAATTTCAATCTCTTCAATCTAACCCAAAGGACCCATACAAAGTAGTTGGGTACCTAAATAGCTTGTTCTTTTTATGTTGTAGGAATTATTAAAACCAAGGAAGCATATGTGGTGTCTTGATAGTGGATGTTCAAAACACATGACCGGAGATAAGAAGAAATTTACAAGCTTCCGGAAAAGAGAACGCGGATTTGTCACCTATGGTGATAACAATAAAGGAAAAATCCTTGGAATAGGAGATATTGGAAGTGAAGATACTTAGATGATCAAAGACGTGCTATATGTGGAAGGATTAAAGCACAACTTAATCAGCATTAGTCAATTATGCGATAAAGGATTCAAGGTAACCTTTGAACAAAATTCCTGCACTATTTATAAAAATGATTCTTCTGAAATTGCTTTGAAAGGAATTAGGCATAACAATATTTATTTGATAGATTTAGAAAATGCATCAAGTAGGAATATTTCATGTTTAGTAGTAAAAGAAGAAAATCCATGGTTATGGCATAAAAGAGCTGCACATATTCATATGCAACAATTGAATAAACTCATTTCTAAAGACTTAGTAATTGGTCTACCAAAACTAAAATATGTGAAGGATAAATTGTGTGATGCATGTCAAAAGGGAAAACAAGTGAAATCATCTTTTCATTCGAAAAATGTTGTTTCTAGTTTAAAACCCTTAGAACTTTTGCACATGGATTTATTTGGTCCCTCTAGGATAAAAAGTTTTGGAGGAAATTATTATGCTTTAGTTATTGTAGATGATTATTCAAGATATACTTGGACTTTCTTTCTTACTCTTAAAAATGAAGCTTTCAAAGAATTTAAAAAGTTTGCAAATTTAGTTCAAAATGAAAAGGATTTGAAAATAAAAGCTATTAGAAGTGACCATGGAGGTGAATTTCAAATGAATATTTTGAAACTTTTTGTGAAGAATATGGCATTTCTCATAATTTTTCTGCACCTAGAACTCCTCAACAAAATGGAGTTGTAGAAAGAAAGAATAGATCTTTAGAGGAACTTGCTAGAACTATGCTAAATGAATATAGTGTTCCTAAACAATTTTGGGCTGATGCTGTGAGTACTGCATGTTATGTTTTAAATAGAATGCTTATTAGACCAATTTTGAAATGTACTCCTTATGAACTTTTTCAAGGTAGAAAACCAAATGTTTCACATTTAAGAATTTTTGGATGCAAATGTTTTGTCCTAAACAATGGAAAACAAAATTTAGGAAAATTTGATTCCAAAGCAGATGAAGCTATTTTTCTAGGATATTCTCTAACTAGCAAAGCTTATAGAGTTTTTAATAAGAAAACATTTCAAATAGAAGAATCTATGCATGTTGTCTTTGATGAAATTGTAGACCTTGAGGCAAAACCTCTTGAGTTAGATGAATCAGATGCAGGTGAAAATGAAGACTTACAAAAGACAACAAATGAAGAAGAAATACATAATCCTCAAGATGATGAAGATCTAAACAAAATATGGCAACAACCTAGAGGATTATCACTGGACAACATCATTGGCGACATATCAAAAGGGGTAAACACTAGAAGAAATTTAGTAAATTTTTGTATGAAT